>CM030798.1:2400000-3762500 GCA_018127125.1 Rhododendron griersonianum | reverse complement strand
TAGCACGCCCTCCGCGGGACCATATATTACCATGGCGGAAGTCCAAGCTCTGCTAGCGCAGCAGAAGGCGAGCGAGGCGAGCAGGAAGGAGCCGGCCATTACTGAAGTTGGGGCCTCATCCGCGGGGCAGTTCATCACCCTGGCGGACGTACAAGCCCTCCTCACTAAAGAGAAAACCAAGATGGTCTTGCCCTCTCTCCCTAGCCCGGATATCCGCCCGCCTTACCCCATGGCGATCCTATCGCTACCATACCCGGAAGGGTATACCCCGCCGAAATTTGTAAAGTTTGACGGAAAGGAGGGAAGTGCCCAGGAGCACGTGGTCCGTTTCATGGAGTCTCTGGGGGTCCACGCGTCCGATCATAACCTGCGGCTACGGGAATTCTCGAAGTCCCTCACCTCGCGCGCGTACACTTGGTACGTCAACCTGGAGCCTTACTCGATCACCACCTGGGAAGAAATGGTGAACAGCTTCTACGCCAAATTCTTCCAGGTCCGCGAAAAGGTGACAGTGATCAGCTTGACGAAAGAGACGCAGGCCAGCGGAGAAGACGTGGTGGACTACATCAGGAGGTTTCAGGATCGTGCAGTTGATTGCACCGAGTCCGCGAAGGAAGTACAACTGGTGGAAATATGCATCGGTGGGATGATGGATGAATTTAAGATGCTGCTCATTAATTTGAAATTGGGAACATTCTCTGCCTTATTGGAGTCGGTGTACAACATCCGCCATGTGGTCAAACCGGCAAGAAAGGATGCATGAAAAGGCAAGACCGCCAGCGCCACCGTGGCTGTCGCGGAAGTGCCGCAGAATCAGCAGGCCGCGGGAACACGAAAGCGGAGAGAGCGCGAAATGGGGCCAGCGCCAGATTTCCCCTATACGATGGATGAAGTGCGGGCCTTGGTAAATGCATGGGTGCAGGATGGAGAGTTGGCACTCCCCCCAGTGGAGTATGAACCGACGCGGGAGGACCGCGAGCACCCAAGGTACTGTATGTACCACAGGCACACCAAGCACCCGACAAGCGATTGTTGGTCTTTGAAGAGGTTGTTCAAGCGGAAGCAGAACGCGAATGAGCTAAGGATAGGACGGCGCGACGTCCGCGACGAGCCTTATCCAGCTCACGGAAACAACGGGGAGGTCAACATGGCGGAATGCTACCCGTTCATGTACAATGATGATGATGAGGCCGAAAGCAACTACTACACGGGAGGAGAAGATGAAGAAGCGGGGGCCTACATGGTCTCATGCAACGAAATAACGGAAGAATTCGGGGAAGGTCCAGCCCCCGCGGTGACGCCGGATCTCAATGCGTCGGCCAAAACGTTACAGAACAGTGCGAAGTTCCGCGCATTCTTCGACGGTTTCGGGTTCACGCCGGCGGCAAGATTGGAAATAACCAAGGCAATTGTCAACATCGCGGAGGTTCATCAGGAGTCGTGCATGACCGCGGAGGGGTCAGTCCCGCGGACGATCCGCGATGAGTCCAACTCGGTCACCTTCTCGGACGTGGATCGGCGGGTGCCTTACCCCCATAACCGCCCGCTGTAC
Source organism: Rhododendron griersonianum (assembly GCA_018127125.1). NCBI lineage: Eukaryota > Viridiplantae > Streptophyta > Magnoliopsida > Ericales > Ericaceae > Rhododendron > Rhododendron griersonianum. The sequence goes on along the minus strand of CM030798.1, from coordinate 3,760,948 downwards.
GTTACATCCCGCGTCAACGGGATGGAGCTAAAGAGGACTTTCTTGGATGGCGGAGCCTCCATAAACCTGATGCCAATGTCGACGTTCCAGAAAGTAGGGATACAGTCTAACAGAATAGTGGAATCTCCAATAACCATCACGGGATTTGGAGGAGACAAGAAGCAGTCCTTGGGATACGTGGTGGTGGACCTAGAAGTGGGGGCAATCCGCTCGGCCACTAAATTCCATCTCATCAACGCGGATCCAAATTATCAGATTATTCTCGGAAGAAGTTGGATGCACAAGTACGCGGTTATACCTTCTAGCTACCATCAATGTTTGAAAGGAATCTGGGCAGGAAAGAAGGTCACAGTTCGCGCATCGGAAAACCCATTTGATACCAACGAAACACACCTATCAGACGCAGTCTACTTCTCGGAGCTGGGCGAGGTATCTCAGGCGATCACCGCCAAGCCTCGCGCGGTCAAGATCCCAAGATGGGAGGATATCAGAGATGAAAAGCCAGAGACGCGCCGGAGAGAGCCTGCCGCGACAGACACCGCGACCCCCAAGAAGATAACTAAGACGAAGGAGGGGGGTAAAACGGTGTACTATTTGTGACGGTCCACCGGGGCAGCGGATGATCATGAAACCGCTGGCCCAGGCGGTACATGTGCCACGGTAGAAGAAGAAGAGGTAATAGACAAGCCGGAGCCCGCTCCGGAGTGCATGCAAGACCAGCCCAGGCCGTAGCAGGAGGCTCTAGAAGAAGTTGACCTAAGCGACGGGGTTGGCCCCAAACGGCCGGTGTTTATAAGTAAGGAGTTGAGCGGAGAATTCCGCGAGAAACTGATAACATTACTACGTGCTAACTCGGACGTGTTCGCATGGCACTATGAGGAGATGCCCGGGTTGGATCCAGAGCTGGTCGCGCACCACTTGGATACCTTCCCGAATTCTAAGCCAGCGAAACAGTCCCAGCGGAAATACCACCCCTATTTGGAAGGACAAATCAAGGAAGAAGTCGAGAAGCTGCGGAAGGCAGGATTCATTCGCCCAATCCAGTACCCGGAGTGGCTGGCAAACATCGTCCCTGTAAAGAAGAAGAATGGCCAAATTCGAGTTTGTGTCGATTTCCGCGGCCTCAACAAAGCGTGCCCAAAAGATGAGTTCCCGCTGCCGCACATCGATACACTGGTGGATGCTACCTCTGGTCACCAGATGTTCTCTTTCATGGACGGTTTCAGCGGGTACAACCAGATCAAAATGACTCCGGAGGACGCGGAGAAGACAGCATTTCGGACACCATTGGGGAATTTCTACTACATTGTCATGCCTTTTGGGCTTAAGAATGCGGGGGCAACATACCAGCGGGTCATGACAGCAATTTTCCACGACCTCATGCACAAGATAATTGAAGATTACGTGGATGACTTGGTGGTGAAATCCAAGGAGCGCAAGGACCATCTCGCGGACTTAGCCACTGTCTTCGCGAGATGCAGAAAGTTCAATCTCAAGATGAATCCACTGAAGTGCGCATTTGGAGTCACCGCGGGAAAATTCTTGGGCTTCCTAGTACATCGCCACGGAATCGACGCGGACGAAGCTAAGATCAAGTCTATCACGGAAATGCCCTCGCCCCACTCGCAGAAAACGCTCAAGCGGTTCCTAGGAAAGGTATCATACCTCCGCCGTTTTATTCCCGCAATGGCGGAGATCGCGGCACCATTCGCGGACCTGTTAAAGGGAAATGCAAAGTTCGAATGGAAAGAAGACCATCAGCAGGCGTTTCAGCGGATTAAAGCAGCGTTGACCTCTCCTCAGACAATGGTGGCACCAGTCGCGGGGAAGCCGCTGATCCTTTATCTGACCTCTACCCCGAGATCCATTGGGGCCCTGCTGGTGCAAGAGGTAGATGGGACAGAGCGCCCAGTTTACTACATCAGCAGGAAGGTACACGGAGCAGAGGAAAGATATACCGCCATAGAAAGACATTGCTTGGCCCTTGTCTTTACCGCGCAGAAGCTCCGACACTATTTCCTATCTTTTCCCATCCAGATAATCACTAAGTGCGACCCCGTGAGATTTCTTCTGTCACGCCCCGCCCTTACGGGACGAGTCGCCCGCTGGCTGCTAGCACTCGCGGAGTTCGACATCTCGTGCGCAACTCCGAAAGCGATCAAATATCAGGCCCTAGCGGACCTACTAGCTCAGTTCCCAAGTGGACAATGTGAGCCGCTTGAAGATTGTCTACCCGGAGATGGTTTCGAAGCTCTCGCGGCCAGCACAGATGAACAGCACTGGACGCTCAGCTTCGATGGGGCCGCGGGTAGTGGATCGGGAGGCGCGGGAATAGTGTTGCAAACAGAAGGAGGAGATAGAGTCCATCTAGCGTACAAATTGAATTTCCCATGCTCCAACAACGAAGCGGAATACGAGGCATTAATCTTGGGTCTAATAGCGGCAAAAGAGAGAGGGGTCAAGCACCTAAGGATAGCGGGAGACTCAAAGCTGGTAGTCTTACAAACGGAAGGGATCTATGCGCTGAAGGAACCAACGCTGGCACCATACCGAACAACAGTGCAGAAATTGATGAAATTCTTCAAAGGTGTCAGCATCATCCACAAGCCCAGATCGGAGAACCGTTTCCCAGACGCTCTCGCAACGCTGGGGGCAAAGACGGAATTTGAGGAAGACAGAGCCTGCATTGAAATTGTGAAGATGTTTGAACCGTCCGCGGTGGAGGACTTCGCGGAGCCGACCGAAGATTGGCGCGGATCTATTAAAATTCAGTTGATCACCAGCGTAGGGCATCTGTCCACCGCGGAACTATCGAGTTTCATAGTTTTACGCGGAGAATTGTATTATCGCGGCCCGCAAGGATGGCTCGCGCGATGTATCGGCACGAAGGAAGCAGAAGAAGTATTGGACAGGATCCACATTGACAACTGCGCGGACAACGAGATAGCCCTATACAGGAGAATTCAGAGGCAAGGTTATTACTGGCCTACTATGAAGAAAGAGGCTGATTTGATTACGAAGAATTGCACTCGGTGTTCCCTGTACATGGCCCAGCCAGAATGCCTGATGGCAAACACTGACAACCAGGAGGTGGACTGGAGACAAGTCTACATCGATTACTTACGAGAAGGAGCCTTACCTATCGAGCGAGCTGAGTCCGCGAGGGTCGTCCGCGGTGCGCGGCGTTTCTTCCTGGAAAAGGGACTACTGTTCAGAAGAACCCTCGATGGGATGCCTCAAGTATGCGTGGACAGGGAGCAGGCGGAAGAGGTTCTGGCCAAGACTCACGGAACTGAGCACCAAGGGTGGAGGAAGCTTCACGAGCAGATGGTTCATCTGGGGTATTTTTGGCCCACCATAGAGCAGGATTCGAAGAAACATGTGCGAAGATGCCGAGCCTGCCAGAAATTTGGGAACTTGGTTCATGCCCCCTCTGTGGAGTTGCATTCCGTCCGCGCCCCTTATCCCTTCCACACTTGGGCAATGGATCTAGTCGGACCGATTAGACCAGCGTCGCGGAAGAACAGATGGATTTTGGCTGCCACGGAGGTTTACACTAAATGGGTCGAGGCGGTTCCGCTAAAGAAAGCTACAGGAGACGCGGTGGCAGCATTCATCAAGGAGAACATCATTTGCAGATTCGGCATACCGAAGGTGATCCTTTCTGATAACGATACTCCGTTCATCAATCACCACGTGGGAAGCCTCCTTGATGAATACACGGTCGATCACCGTACATCTAGCGCCTACTATCCGCAGGGAAATGGGCAGGCGGAAGCAACGAACAAGACCTTGATCAGGATTTTGAGCAAGCTGTTGGACGAGCGCGGGGGTACTTGGGCGGATCACTTGCCAATAGCCCTTTGGGCTTATCGTACTTCGAAATGGAAGTCTACACGCGCCAGCCCCTTCAGCCTAGTGTACGGAGCAGAGACGGTCTTACCTGCAGAACTAAGTGTCCCCTCCGCTCGAATGATACTCGCGATGGAAAATTCCGCGGAAGGGAGGAAAGCAGACCTGGAAGCCCTAGAAGAAAGGAGAGCAACGGCGGCCCTTGCCCACGAAAAATACTGGGAGTCCGTGGCACGCTACTACAACAAGGGCGTAGTGCCGCGGGTATTTGAAGTTGGGGAGTTGGTTTGGAAGGCTACCACGGCAGTAATGAGGGATATGAAAACACCTAAATTTACCCCTAGATGGGAAGGACCCTATGAGGTGATCAGTGCCTCTGCTAGCGGGTACTACCACCTAGCCCGCGTCGAAGATGGTTTCGAGACAGGAGCGGTAAACGCTAAATATGTCAAGAAATTCTACCCGTGAAGAGAAAACGCTGGAAGCAAGCAGGTCGCTGTCCTACCCTGCCAGCCTTCCCCCTTTGATTTTAGAACAGTTTATTTCTTTCTCCCCTATTGTAAGAAGTTGATTGGATCTATCGTTAATGAAAAGATGGGCACTTGTTCCTAATTGACACTGGTGTTTAACTTTTTTTTTTTTACGTTGAAGTAAAGTGATGAGGTTCCGCGGAGAGAACATTTCCGCGGCACTATCAACTCCTTTTTGTAATTCTTTCATTTCAAACTTAACGATTATCAAAAGAGACAATACTAAGCCGCGAGAGGTCAGAACATGACCCGCGAGACTCATGCTTAGTGATTGTCGAGAAGAGATAATGTTAAGTCCTGAGCGGCCAGAACATGGCCCTGATCCATTCCTCCAAACTTAACGATTATCAAAAAGAGACGATGCTGAGTCGCGAAAGGCCAGAACATGGCCCGCGAGATTCATACTTAGTGATTGTCAAAAAGAGATGATGTTAAGCCTTAGGTGGCCAGAACATGGCCCCCGGTTCGTTTCTCCGAGCCTAACAACTAACAAAATAAGATGATGCTAAGTCGTGAGAGGTCAGAACATGACCCGCGAGGTTTACACTTAGTGATTATCGAAAAAGAGATGGTGTTAAGTCTTGAGCGGCCAGAGCGTGGCCCTACCCGAGTGGCAGACTTGCTATTTGTTGAACAAAAATGATAAACAGGTCACAAGAAGTCAGAGCATGGCTCGCGGACCCCGGCAAAAATACGGCTATCATGATATTATCAACACAAAAGACTGTTTCATTTCAGTAAGACCCAAGGTTTTATTCATTCAAAAAAAAAAAACATGTGTTCAAAGAAAGAAAAAGTACAACGGCAGCACTTTCTAAGCCTGCCAGTCCAAGAAAACAAGCCCGTCTGGGTCAGGGTCGGCTAGATTCAGCGAAGCAGCAGCCAGCTCCGCGTCGTGCTGCAGCACTCGGGCAAAACTGGCCTCCAGATTGGCCAAGTGTTGGCGAGTAGACTCCAGCTGTTGGCGAGTAGACTCCAACTGGGCAGCCAGGCCCTAGATTTCAGGCCTCAGAGCGGCCCTCTCCCCCGCGGCCCTCAGAGTAGAACTCCGCGCGAGCCAGGTCAAACCCGAAGACTTGCATATCCGCGGCAACCTCCAGCAGTTCAGCCTCGGTCCCGGGATTGAAGTCCCTGTAGCGAAGCTGCCCCCAAGGAGTGAGCACGTTGTGGAGGCTGCTGAGGTATATCACCCCGAGCCGGGCAGACCGCGGGTTGAAGGAGCTAAAGGTCTCCGGGTGAGACCGGGCTATGGCGTTCAGCAGCGGCCAGTATTCTGCTGGCACATCATAGCCCGCGGGAAAGAGGCGGATGGGCTCCGTGGTCTCAGTATCCATGGGCCCCTTCCCCAGATCTGAAGCAGGTTGCCTGGGCAGCGACTGCTCTCTCGACTCGACCTCCTCCCTCTCCTCGCCCATCTCCAAATTCAAATCGAGCTCATAATCCCCAAGGGCTTGGCTTCCCTGTCCCCCCAAAACATCGTCAGTTGGCAAGAAGTCCATATCTTTAAATAAGGAATTGAAATCTGAGTCAGTAATGGAGGTGGGGCCACCAGTAAGTTCTTCATTTACCTCCAGCTGTCGGTCTGAAGGTTGAGCGGAAGGCTCGGCCGGCGGGGTCGGCGGACGTCTCGCGGACTGGAGAGGAGAATGGGTTTGCGAAGTGGAGCATGCCGGGGAATGGGGACTGGCGGCATCCATGGCCGTATCCCGCTCCGCGGTCGAGCCCGGGCCTTGAAGAAATGAGGCGTTGGAAACCCCTGGGGAACCGCCAGCAACCCGGCCCAGATAACTCTCCGTTGACCGGATGCGGGCACTAGTGGACTGTTGGTGGGAACCAGAAGGTGTGGAAGCTGAAGCCACCTCAGGTTGTCCCGCGGCAGACCCCCCAGCGGTAGGGCGAGGAAGCTCTTCGAGGTTATCCTCATCTCCCTCCCTCAGCAATCGTGCAGCCGCCGCGTTGAGAGGATCCGCGGCGATATCGGCCTGACCCACGGATTCGCGGGTAGCCGTCGACGGCGGAGCCTCGCGAGCCTCTGAAGCTGCTGCATGGGATGGAGAAGGATCTCGATCAGCAGAGTATACTATCACATTACCAGATTCCTCCGGAGAAGAATACGACTCGGAGGAGACTGTGTTGGGATCTCCCCCAAGGTCAACAACTGAAGGCTCGTCGGGCAACATACCTCCGACAACCGCGGAGGATTCTGGCTCCGGGTGAAGAAAAGGTACCGGCTCCGCACGAGGTTGGATCACCTCCGCGCCCCTCTGTTCCTCAGGAGAGTCGGAGATCTCCACTATACTGACATCCGCCGCAACGAGGTCCCTCGCGGACGCAGACGCCCTGGCCTGCATGAAGCTGATGGGGAGGTCGTCTTCATCATCATCATCATCGTCGTCCTCATCGTCATCCTCGCCGCCTGCCTCCGCGCCCTCGTTCGCCTCTTCGTCGGATTCCATCAGAACTGTTCGAGAAATGATGGCAAAATGCAAGTCAGGGGCTGAAAGCCACAAGGCAACAGAAATGGCATCCTAACAAAATAGAGCTTACCATCGAGGCGGCGTCTCTTTGGTTGAGCGTCTGGGGCATCCTCTCCTGCCTCGTCCGCTACCTCTTCCGCTACCGCCGCTACTGCGGCTGCCTCTGGCTCATAGGCCACGAAGGTGCTAGCATCTCGCTCCCGCTGCTAAAGAAAGGAAGAAGCAATGCAGAGGGAGTAAGTCCCAGAGAACAAAGAGGCAGAGGCATTGCGAGGAAGTGATTGAACACATGGGAAGGCACTTACATTGCGGATACGATTTCGACGGCAGGGCCCCCCCGCCGCGAGCGCTTGAGAGGAGGACGGCTGAGATGGTCCTGCCGGTGGAGGAGGCGGAAGCTGTGTCCGCCCGCGGGGTCCCCGCGCGCGGGTTCGCCCCGGGGCAGCTTGAGCAGGTGCAGGGGCTTCCACTGGAAAGACCCTGTTCACAGGCTCCGCGTGGATCACGGCCCATTGACCGCGAGGTCCGTGCCACTCAATCGCCCGTACTGCAGTAATGGCCCGCAGAGAGGTATCCCGAGTCCGGACTTCAGGCACCTCAGGGACCACGGCCTGCCCGCGGACGAACGTCAAGAAGGAGTCAAGGTTCCTCCTCCAGAATGCACGGAACTCCTGTGTGTAGTGTGAAACCCTATCCCTGGCAGGGATGACCAAATTCCCAAGTTGCACCAAGATTGGGGAAAGCTCTCCCGCCATGAATCGGAGCTGTGACTCCGCAAAAGAAGACATCAAGGGAGCAGGGCCGGGCACCGCTTGGTCAAAACCCAATTGCCTCGCGAAGCGATCCGGGCGATACACCGCCACCCCAGATCCCTCACTGGACAAAGTCGGGAGCCACCCCGGAAGGGCAATGAGCGCGGAGTTGATCACCGTCTGCGCCGTGGGAGTGTTGTCACTCGCAGCATTGAGGGAAGAGCCGACTGGGAGAAGGCAGTGGCCCACACCCATGACGCCCGGAGAAGCAATGCTGTAGGGACGAGGAGTGAAGTTTACCTCGATATCACAGGCCTGGTACCATAAGTCCTCGCTGCTGGCCCCGTGCCACTGTTCCGCGCTGGATCGCACTCCCGACGCTTGGAAGGCCAGGGGTTCCGGGGCGACGGTACGAAAATGCTCGAAGAAGTACGCGAGCAGGAAAGTGGAGTGAGCCATCGAAAAGTGGTCACACCTTCCGAGGGACCTGGCGTAATCCGCCTGAACCAGGTCCAGTTGGCGGAAGAGTGACCCCAAAAACAGCGGTGCTAGGGCGACAGGCTGGCCGCGAGCGAGAAGGACGGCCAGCGGGAAGACCGCCTGAGAAATGACATCAGCGGGGTAGTCGGGCAGGACAAAGTACGAGAGGAAGTAAGCAAAGAAGCCCGCCATGTAGAAGTGCTGGCCATATTGAGGGCCCGCGACAAAATCGCGCTCAGCACCAGGAGCGACAGTCCTCGCGGGCTGAAGGTCCTTAAAGAAATAACGCAGCCAGCTGCCGAGGGAGGTCTTCTTGGCATTTGCCGCGAAATCCTTGCGGGCCCCTTGGAGAGTGAAGATTGGCCCGTTCTGGGCCTGCTTGTGGAATGCCTTCAAAGCCTCCACTTCGTCTAGATCCGCCCGCGAGAGCTTGGCGAAGTCCAAGGTGTATCCCCCGCGTAGAGACAGGCGGGTAAGAATGTGGACATCCTCGAGCGAGAGTCCACTCTCCCCCCATGCCCATGCAAAGGAGTGAGCGTCGCTGCTCCAATGCGAGCACGCGAACTCCAGGTTCCTGACGGCAGCCCCGGAACGAGGAATACTCAGACGCCGTGACAGTTGGACGGCTTCGAGAGTACCGCTGCTCAGTAGCACCTGCTTGCAGCGGAGATTACCAATGACGTCATCAACCCAGTCCGCCCAGTCAGTGGGTACGGAAGCTTGGGATCCAAAACGGCATTCCACAAAGGGGAAATCCCCGCGCTCAAGGCAAAAGCGAAGTACCGAGGAGGGGTTGACGGGCTCTGCATCCTCCGGGGCGGCAGGGGCCGTGAAGAAAGTAGGGACAGCCACGGCGGCACCCACAACGGGATACGCCTCAGCGAGGGACCAGAATGGGTCCCCAACTGTTCGCAGATACGGGGCCCTCTGCCACTGATCCGCGGAGGGGACAGGGATCTCAACGATTGGACCACGCGCAGCCATTTATGAGTGAAGTGAAAGAAAGAGGAAGGTGTTGACCGCGAAGGCTAGAAAGAGACAAGAAAGACGATTCGCTCGAAAGTCAGAAGAGAAATTGACAGCACTTCGACGAAAATTTGGAGTTTGGTGAAAAAGGAAATAATGGACAAAGGGTTTATATAGTGGTCAAACGGTGTGGACATTTATGATGTCTGCACACGAAGGGTCATGATGGTACACGAAGAGACGTGAGCAATTATCACGCCTGTTGCTCCGCGGAACAAGCCCAGGGTGACCGCGGAAACTTACAAAGATGATGGTACGCACGCGAACGACGTACACTCGTCGTACGCGCGCGGGGGCATATGTAGGCGCGGTCAAAATTATTGACACGTCATCTGGGAAGACCTTTTGACCAGCCTATCGGCCGTGGACACGTGGCGACCAGGTCCACACGGAAAGTCAATCTTAGTCAAAACACTATTCCAAGAAGACGTTTGACTGACCAATGGAAAGGAAACACGTAGTACATTCAGATGAGCGCCCGCGGAACCGACCCGCGGAACTGAAGACCCCGCGGAATCGATCCGCGGAAGTGAAGATCCCGCGGGACCCCCCCGCGGGCCCCGCCAGGGAGAACTGAAAGACATACTGGAATCGGAATTGATACAGAAGCTGTAAGAAGACCCCGGGATCATATTCGGGCCTAAAAGGCAGGCCCGGAAGGGATCCCGCGAAAGGCAAACGATCGCCGCGGGTCGCGACCTTGCTCTTGCGGGAATTGGGGAAGCTCTTGTGGCTTGGTGGCTTGGGATGGAGGTAGCGTCGCGGAAGTGCGAGTTCCCCCGCGGAAGTCCTCCGTGGGAGGACGAGTCTTCCGCGACCTGGAGGTATGGGAGGGAAACGTGTTGGGGTCTTATAGGAGCGCCGTCTTGGACCTGACCTAGGCCCATGTGCCCTATAAATACCCCTGACATTCCCAATGATTAAAGGGACGGACTTTTCTGGAAAGAGAGAGAGAGAGAGCACTGATTCTGAGGAAGGAGAACATTCTTCCCCGGAGAGAAGGTGACCTCACTCATCTGATTCCAGAAAGGGCAGACGTCATTCACCCCCGCGGAGAACAAAGGAGACACGTTGCCTTTGTCTTTTCCGTACCTCTCGCTCCAGCCCTCACCCCACGAGATTATTCCTCTTTTCCCCTTGGTACTGATTATCGACCAATCGAACCTCTCCAGCTCACTCTTGTACACGTAAGCGACCTCACAGAACCCGCTTCCACCCACACAAGTCTAGTTTATCTAAACGGTCGAAATACACTTTCTTAACGTTAAGCCACGACGTTAACCTTAAAAGTTTATTCTTTCTTTCAAGATGTTCAAAACAACATATGTTTATTGAATTGCAACGCATATATCAGAATAGTGTCGACAAGGATTCTATGTTTTCACGAGAGGTGTCGATTAGAAATTCTATGTGAACATGCCTTTATCTTTACTCTAATCACTTTGAGTCATGCATACGATATGCTACACTTAGAGTAAAATCTATCTACATATTCTTAGTTTACTTTAAAGTAAACTTTATTTTTGGACAAGTAGTAAAGATTATCTATATTTCAAAGTAAATATATTTCTAATTATAATTAAGGGAAGTAGATATGGAAATCTACCGTTCTTCTTGGCGGTAGAGATGACTACGGGAAGTACGTCGATAGTTGGACGGAGTAATGTCTAGGAATGGCTTCCGTTAGCTTCGAAAGAGAATGGTTTCTCTCGAAACTAAATCGTGACCTACGGTACTCGACTTTTTGGATTGAAAGGGTGGTCGAGCGGTGGTTTAGTGGCGGCTTAGGATGAGTTTCTCAAGAACAAGGAAGAACACTCAAGAACAAGCAAGAATACAAAGCTTTCTAGAGAGAAGTTGGAGCAAAGAAAGGTGTGAGTTCAAATGGGAGAAATGGTTGCTATTTATAGGCAAAACTTTGGCTCCCTCTCCTCCCACATTGGCCGGCCCTCTCTCTCTCTCCAAATCCCAAAGATTTCTTCCATATCTAGCCATATCCTAGGCTATGAAAGGCTACCAAGATCTTCTCCTTTCTTTATTTCCATTTTAGGACAAATTCTATGTTATTCTATGGGGTTTTTGTCTTGTCTAGTACCTTAAAGAGTTAGAATACTAGATTGCTTGTCCTAGTTTAAACATGTGCAAGAAAAACCCTAGATTTTGGTAGTACAAGATGATGTAGGAAGATTGGTCAAGATTGGTGCTAGATTTGGATGGTACACTAGCACACATCACACTCTCCCTCTCTCCCTCTCTCTCTCTCTCTTGGTACAAAGTACATACATATATATATATATATGTTTACAAGGACAAAGATTGGAAAGAGTAAGGATTGGATGGTAAGTTTGTAGGAGATTTTGTAGGCAAATCTAGTACCCTAAATCTATCTCACATCATCCTATCTTCTTCCTCCATTTAGCACATGCACTCCTATGTATATAAAATTGGGATTTGATGGAAGAAAGATCAAGGAAGTACTTCCATATCTTGTTCTCTCTCTCTCCCTCCTATCTCTCTCTCTCGGCCTCCTATCTCTCTCCCTCTCTCAGCTGTCCTCTCTCTCTCTCTCTCTCTTTCTCCTTCTCTTGTACTAATATATCTCTATTATAAAACAGAAGGGTGTGGGGACAAGTTGTTAGAACGGTTTAGATTCATTTGATCCAAAGGCTGTAGTGCATCCTCCCATTTTCCGGTTAAGTGCCCATGGTTTTCACCTAAATCACACAACTGCCATCCCCTTCCAACCGGGATGCGTAGTGCCGTAGGCACGGGGTAGCACTAGTACATATATAGGTGAAAGACTACAAGGTACCCTTGTACCTTCATGATCTTCCTAGGTCAAGATATCCTATTAAACTAAGTCAATTGGCACATGTTGTTCTATTTAACTTAAAATAAAACCTAGAATTCTAGGATGACATATACCTATCTTAATACTTAAATGGATTAGGCACATGTTGGTTGATAAACTAATAAGTTCTAGGTACTTGGCTAGGTTTCAAAGATTGACCAAGAGTACAACAAATCTTGGTCTTCTCTCTCCTATCTCTCCCATCTCTCTCGGCTTCTCTCCCTCTCCCTCTCCCGAATTCTCTCTCTCTCTCTCTCTCCCTCTCTCTCCCTTGTACTACAATAATATATTAATATAGATACATATCATCAATTAGATTTTGGAAGTACAAGGTTAATAATAAACTAAAGGGTTTTTGAAAGAATAAGATTTTCTTAATTAAATAATGAATTTTGACACATGTTTTCTACCTCTATATTATATTGGGGTGGTTGTACTGGTACCCTATTATAATATTCATATACTTTACTAGAGAATCTGGGTGAAGATCTAGTCAAAATTTTATAATATAAAGCTCCGATTTGACACATGTCTCCTTATATAATATAATATTTGTACTCAGAGAATCCTAGGACCCAATATTATATTAGATACTCTTCCAATTCTTTAATGGGAGAATCCCATGGGATTCTAGTCATTGATTTAACTATAATATAATAGTACTAGTCCTATTATCCAATGGATAATAATTCTACTAACAACTATGGACCAATGGACAAAGGTCAACGGTTGACCTTTTGGTCAAAGGGTCTTACTTAGGGTTCAAGAGGTTCAAAAGGTTCATATGGTTCGAGGAAGGTCAAGAGTTCAATTAGATTATCTCCAAGGATTAGGTTAGAAGCTAACTAGGCTCGCTAAGTAGGATTTCTAGTCGAAAAGATAACCTAGGCTTACGCTTGACAATTAGGAAAAAGGTCTAACTCACTTGTCTTTAGAAAATGATCTTATTGACGAACCTAATCATGACGGACTATGGAAGCTTATAATGTATTTATCTAGTCACTAAAATGATTATCGAATAACAACGAGATTTTTATTTTATGAAAATCGGAGTTGTTACAAGTAAACCCGATAGGCTATCACAAGAGAAGGTTCCAGGCCAAAAGCCACCTATCCTATGCAGGAATTATCCGTTGCCGCTCTCTCGAATCAACTTTGTACTCTACACCAGTATGCCTGCCAATTTCATTCATGGGGGGGGGATTGTTGAAAATTTACGAAATTTCGGATGAATGAAACCGGGACTTTTGGAGGGTCTCCCGAGGCAACCGGCACCGGGTTCGTTGTATCTGGACGCACCACAATCAATAAGATGTATTGATGTGTAGATTTCGTAACTCCCGTAACCCCACCACCTTGATGGCAGCATTATTCTTCCTTTTGATGGCTGATTTCATTTTGGGGGTTACTCATATTGAATGGGTCCATTCAATACCATAATTTGTGAAGATCTCCATTTGGCTATAAATTGGTGCATCACATTTTTTGGAGTATCATCAAAAAATTCAAGCCTTCCAGCATATTGTTCTTTGAGAGAGAGACAGGTGGTGGTCAGTTTGCCAAGGCGGTCGACGGTGGTGTTCCGACGGCTTGCGTTTTAGCCGAGCCAACCTTGGAAAGAAGACGCCGAACAAGATCCTACAACACCCACGGTAGGTGGCGAATCTTTCTTAAGGAGACTGTGGTATCACACAGGACTCGGTTTGATATTTTGAAAATTCAGTTTGTGTCTCGACTGTTTCAATCTGTTTTGTATTTGTATTTTGTTTCGATTATGTAACTGTTACATTATCAATATCAATGAAATTGTTCTCTGAATTTTCTGTATATGCCGAAATTTTTGCTCTACTACTAAGTCGCACACCGACTCAACTGTAGACACTCCAATTTGGCCTAACGATTATTTCAAGTCCCACCTTGGGGACCATCCCGATGATGAATGGATACAGTGATTGATGATTGACTTCTCGTAAACCCATGGACTTTTGGTGAGTACTTTTATCCACTTGGAGGACCCAATTCAGAGCCAAGTAGTCTTTCAGACAGAAATACAGTATCCTAGGAAAATACATCTGTCGGCTGCCAGATTGATCTCTCGGCCCCAACTTCATTCTTTCACCCGTGAAACATGTTGTTTGAAAATCTCCCTGAGAGATTGATCCCTCGCCCGTGAGAACCATTCCTCGGCCGCCAGATCGTCCTTTTTCCAGATTCTGGAATGTTCTGTCAATCGTTTGATCCAATGCTTAAAACCCTTACAGCCATTTTTCATTTCTTTCAGGCTACGAAAGGAGATTCTGAGAAGAGATCTTGTGATCATATACTTCCTAGTAATTCGTGCATTGTGATTGGTTGGAGTGATGTCATCTGGTGCCTATATAAAGGGGCCTTAGGGTTCCAAAATTATACACACAATTCACCCTCATCAGCCACAAAATTCTGTAGAAACACTTTCTCATACTCCCTTTACAAAAGCCCTAACATCTCGAAGGCAGCCGCAATCTGAGCAATCAAACCCCAAAGTACAAACCCTAACCCTAGGGTTTTCGAGAAAGAAGTCAGTCAATCACCCTCAATCCAAAGCAATTGTGCACTGAGGGATCAAGGTGGTGAGGCCCAGGGGCCTATGGTTTGATTTACTTTTCAATTATTGTATCTTAAACGTAGTGTTTTAAGTTTCTGATTAACTGATTCATTCTGGTGTGAGGAAGTACATCAGCTGGGACATCATTCCACGGCCGATACATCAATCCAGAAGGATTCCTCGGCCGTGACATCTATTCACCGGCCGAGGGATATATTCTCTGGGACAGCCTGTTTGTTCTCTGCTTATTTTTTATGCATGCTTTCATTACTGTTCGGGCTCACCTTATTCACTGTTAAAGGCTAATAATCAGATTACGTGTTTAGAATTAAACAAAGTAGATATATATCATATGTCGAATGATTATGGGCCAGTCTCACGATTGGGCAAAGAGGGGTGCCTAACACCTTCCCCTTATTGTACTTTTGGCTCCCGTACCCGGAATATCTATCTGTTTTTCCTAGTTTTTATAAACTAGGTGGCGACTCTATGTTGATGATAACCGCTATCGTGTGGCGATGTTCCTAACCATGGGAATATCCACGATCTTGGTTTATGAAATGGAACCAAACAAACATGATCAATATCTACGGCGATGCCTCGTTTGGGAGGTATCTACAGTTTTTGGTGACTCCGCTAAGGAACTTGAGAGCCATAATCAGAAAATTCGACATAAGATTAATACTTGCTTTATTTAAATCTTGTATCATTTGCATCGAGCAGACAACCTCGTTGAGTTCACCTAATATCCCGGCATGTCATGGGCTATGTTAGGGGTTCTAGCAAACTCCATAGTCATTTGTACCTAGTGGTATATCAAAGAGGGAATCACCCGATCGTCGCCTATGATGGGCCGGTGAAAGGACGGGTTCCCTTTGACAACAGAGCACCCTTGAGACCACCCAAACCATACATGTGATTAGAAGAGCCATAGAACTTATCAAAATAAGACAGGAACCTGCAGGCTAGGAATGTACTTGCATTTGTTTGTAAAAGTTCTACCTCACACCCAATGTATATATGTATGTTGTGAAGTTCTCTTTTGCGGGATAGCCTTAGGGACTTTTTGAAATCAAGAAAAAGGGGTAAGCTAACCAATCTAACTAAAGGAAAAAAACTTTTTCAGGTAAAAATGACTGCAGCATTGTTCATGTTCGATTCGCACTTTCAAATTGTCACCAAGCTGTCTGGCCCGTTCAATCCCACTGTCAAGGTTTTTGACCCTTCCAAGTACATCACCCCGATGGATCAACCAAAGCCTAGGGTGGTTATCCCTGAAGATAACCACATCATGTTCACAAGAACAGTCAACGATGAAGAGGTGGAAGAAATAATTGAAGAAGAAGAACTTCGTAGGGTCCCAATCTATTTCTATGACCCTTATGCACCCACAGATTACTATTGGCCAATAGACGAAGTGGACAACCTCGAAGTTGAAGGAGCAAAAGAAGAAGAATCTGCTGACAATGATCCACTAGACGAAGTATTGCTAAACATATTCTTTGATGAGGGGGTTACCAATGACGAAATAAGGGTGATCCACCCTATCACAGATAGGTTTGGCAATTGGTGGGGATTTGTTGGCACACGGAAAATCGACAACAGCGATGAAGCAGAAGTTGAAGCTTAACTAGAAGAAGCAATGGAAGTGGCAAACCAAATGACCCTCCAAGACTTGCATGGTGACAATAATGAAAGTGTGAATCAAGATGACAATGAAGTGCTAATGTTCAACCTTGGTGAGGAAAAAGATTGCTCTGAGCTGATTGTGGATGCTGCAGAAGGGGCTTACCCGAACTGGACCGTGGAACACACTCAAAAATAAAAAATAAAAAATGCTGACTCCGATCTTAGTTCCGATTCTGATTTCGACTCTGAGTTAACTCAGTCCGAGTCTAGTTTCTCATATTTTCAAACTACTGAGTCTGGTGAAGAAGGCCCGGTCAAAACACCAAGGCATGATATTTATTTTGAGTTTGACTCTGAAATATCTTTTGACAATTTTAGCAATGCGAAGGAAGATTTAGAGTATTTCACTTTGCCTATAATTAACTGTGTGGATTTCGATAATCCAATTTTTGAGGAAGAAATTCCAAAAGAAATTCTAGAATTCACCGAGAGAGAAGAGGAGAGGCACACCAAACCTTTTTCTAAGGAAATAATCACAGCAAACATAGGCTCTGAAAATGAGCCCAAATTGGTTAAAATTGGTGCAACACTGTCTTCTCAAGAAAGTGAAAAACTAATCCTTTTGCTAAAAGAATACAAAGATGTTTTTGCCTGGTCTTACGAGGACATGCCTTGAATAGACCCCGAAATTGTTCAGCACAAAATTTCTCTCTATCCCGATGCAAAACCTGTTAAACAAAAGTTAAGACGTATGTGCCCAGATTGGGTCTTAAAGATAAAAGAAGTCACTAAGCAAATCAACGCCGGTTTTCTTATAGTCACTGAATATCCATAGTGGGTAGCCAACATCATTCCGATACCAAAGAAGACTAGGGGAATTAGGGTCTGTGTGGATTTCCTAGATCTCAACAAGGCTAGTCCGAAGGATGACTTTCCATTACCTCATATAGATGAACTAGTGGACAACACCGCAGGACATGCATTGCTATCTTTCATGGATGGGTTTTCTGGGTATAATCAGATTTTGATGTCTCTTAAGGATAGAGAGAAGACCACCTTCACCACGCCATGGGGAACCTACTGCTATCGAGTAATGCCGTTTGGATTGAAGAACGCTGGAGCCACCTACCAAAGGATGGCAACACTGCTGCATGACATGATGCACAAAGAAGTAGAGGTATACGTCGACGATATGATAGTTAAATCAAAGGAAAGGGAAGGATACTATGAAGCGCTCCGAAAGTTCTTTGAGAGGATTAGGCAATACAAGTTACCTCTGAATCCTCAAAAATGTAATTTTGGAGTGACTGCTGGAAAAATGTTGGGATTCCTTATCACTCAGAGAGGAATCGAAGTGGACCCTTCCAAGATACAAGCTATCATGGAGATACCGCCGCCAAAAATAGAGAAGGAAGTAAGGAGCTTTCTGGGAAAGGTGCAGTTCATCAGCAGGTTCATTTCCAAACTCACAGCCACTTACAAACCTCTCTTCAAACTTTTGTAGAAAGACATGGATTTTGAGTGGAACCAAGACTGTCAACAGGCATTCGAGGTAGTCAAGGAGTACCTTCAGAACCCACCTGTGTTATCACCACCCATCCCTGGAAAACCATTGATTTTGTACCTCTCAGTAACGGACACATCCCATGGGATGAATGCTAGCACAAGAAAACAATGCTAAAGTAGAGTGCGCCATATACCACCTTAGCAAAAAGATGATGGATTATGAAACGAGATACACTCCTTTGGAGAAGACCTGCTGGGGGCTAGTATGGGCCACAAAGAAACTAAGGCATTACCTATTAGCGCATCCGGTAGTTCTGGTTTCTTGATTAGACCCAATCAAATATCTTTTTGAGAAGCCAACACTTATTGGAAAACTGGCTAGATGGTTATTGCTGTTGGCAGAATTCGACCTCAAATACATGACGAGGAAATCAGTAAAAGGAAGGGCTGTGGCAGAATTCTTGGCAGATCATCCTGTAACAGAGGCTGAAGCAGAAGACTTAATGTTCCCAGATGAGGTCATCTTGTGTCTTCTACACGGCACTTGGCAGCTTTACTTCGATGGAGCATCAAACCAATGTGGGTATGACATAGGGGTATTGCTAGTTTCCCCCAACGACTCTCATATCCCTCTATCGTACAAACTAAGGTTTGAACTCACCAACAACCAAGCTGAGTACGAAGCCTGCATTGCTGGAATGGAGGCAGCACTAGAACTAGGGGCAAAAAGGGTAGAAGTCATTGGAGATTCGAATTCGAACTTAGTGGTGTCCCAAGCAAGGGGAGACTGGAAGATTAAAGAAGACACGCTAAAACTATACCACTCTGTGCTGGAAGCTCTAATTCCACAATTCGACTCTGTCATCTTTACGCACACTCCACGAGTGAGTAATAGGTTCGCAGATGCACTGGCAACGTTGGCCTCTATGGTCAAAATACCCTTGGGATTCACAATGCGGCCGCTAATGATCGAGTAGAAGGTCAAACCAACATGTGAGTGCACTTTCACTGAAGAAGGTGAGGACGATGGAAAACCATGGTATGATGACGTGAAGAAGTTCCTGGAAAAGGGACAATACCCCTTTGAAGCCACCTTAAAGGATAAGATGGCTCTGCGAAAGTTTGCCGCCCGATTTGTGGTTTGTGGTGGAGCATTGTATCAAAAGGCACATCTGGGCCCCAATCAACTTTGTGTCACAATAGAAGAAAGTCAAAAGGTGATGGAAGAAATACACGAAGGGATTTGTGGACCGCACATGAATGGGGCAACAATGGCAAAGAAAATCCTACGTCAAGGATACTACTGGACTATGATGGAAGCCAACTGTGCTAGCTACGTCTGCTGATGCTACAAATGCCAAACTCACGCCGATCGCTTGCATATTCCCCCTACAGAATTATACAACATGACTTCCCCTTGGCCATTCTCCACTTGGGGAATAGATGTCATTGGGAGTATAAATCCAAAAGGGAAATACAAGCATCAGTTCATCCTAGTGGCTATTGACTACTTCACCAAGTGGGTAGAAGCAGCTTCTTATGCTACCCTCAAAGCTACTCATGTGGCCAAGTTCATCTGCACAAATATCATCTATCTGTATGGTGTACCTCATGAGTTCATCTGTGACAACGGATTGCACTTCAAAGGGGCAACAAAGAAGCTTTTTGCTAAGTTTGGGATACAGAATCATCGATCATCTACTTATCGGCCTCAAACCAATGGGGCAGTAGAAGCTGGAAACAAAAACATCAAAAGGATTCTACGGAAGACTACCGACATCTACACAGACTGGCCAGAAACGCTACCTTTAGCATTGTGGGGTTATCGAACGACTGAAAGGACTTCAACTGGGGCCACTCCCTATTCCCTGGTTTATGGGATGGAAGCTATTTTGCCCGTCGAACTGGAATTATCATCACTAAGGGTTTTGGCTGAAACCAAAATGATTGAAGAAGATTGGGTTCAAAACCGCTACAATGAGCTGGCATTACTAGACGAAAGAAGGCTGAGAGCGTTATTCCACGTGCAAGTGTATCAACGCCGCATTGCACAAGCATTCAACAAAAAGGTGAAACCAAGGGACATTAAGGTGGGGGATATGGTGCTCAAAGCAATCCATCGTCATGTTTCAGACCCAAGAGGCAAGTTTAGACCAAACTGGGGAGGACCTTACTTTGTCAAGCGCATACTATCTGGAGGAGCAGCATACATTGCAGATTTGGATGGGATGGAATTCGCAACACCGGTCAACATCGACAAGCTGAGGAAGTATTACCCTTGAGAGATGATGTTGGGCCGAAAACCACAAGGGTGGGCAGACCCAAGCAAAAATTAGAGCAAGCTTGCTAGGTCGAAAACCCGCAAGGGCGGCTTTGGCAAAAAAAAAGAAGGCATAAATAAAGAGCTCGCTAGACTGTAAACCCGCAAGGGCAGTTTAGGCAAAATTGAGAGCATAAAAGGAGAGGAAAACACCCGAGTGAACCCTAGCTGAAAAACAAAAATAAACCATGACAAAGGCAGTCTCTAGATTGAGATTCGGCCACTACCACCACTACTTCCAAATTTTTGGTCTATCCTAAGCATGCTCACTATTAAACCATGACAAAGGCATTTTTAATAAAGCAACCAATGTTTTATTATTTCTAAAGAAAAAGGAAAAGTAAGCTTAAACAATTCTTGATCTATGGAAGCTCTAATGAAACATAGAAAAGAACATCTTTTAAAGCATAAGCAAAGTGTCAATCTCTAGGTCTTCCTTTTCTTTGCACTTTTGTCTTCCAAAAGGTTTTCCTCCAACCAACGCTTGTACGAACCAGATAGCTTGTCAGCAAAGTTCTCAGTAACATCTTGCACCACCCGATTTGGCCACAGATGAAGCACGTTGCGACGGAGGTTGGCATCATGAATCTTAGAAGTAGCATACTCGGGATTGCCTAGCACCTTAGCTTGATCAGCCCCAAACTGTCTTTGAAAACGAGCAGGGAAATAGAAGGTGACTAGAGTAATACCAATCACCGCAACACCAAAATGGCTCATTGTGCTTACAGTCATGCTCTCAATGCCATACCAGGGACAAACCCATTGAATCCGGTCGCCTTTGCTAGTGTCCATCCATGCCTTCCAAGCAGCCTCAGTCAGAAATTGCCTGATCACACGACGGTCCATGCAATGGTCTGAGGTATAGGGGAGCCGCTCTGGCGCATCCCATACCCTCAATTTCTCGAAAAGCCACACCTATAGAAAACAAGGGAAAATTGCGAGCTGTGAGAACATGTGAGTCAAAACAAAAAAGCGATGAGTGGGAAGATAACTTGGAAGAAAAATAAACAAGTAAAGAGTGAACCTGAAGTAACAAAGGATTGCCTGAGAACTGGGCTGTTGGATTAACCTTCATTGCATCAAGACCCATCAAGGTCTCTGCCAACACCAAACCAGCAAAACCTACACATTTACCAATCTGTTGGGCAAAGTCAAGCAACATAAAATCAGCATGGCCAGAGGAGGGCCCAACAAATATTAATGGAGAAGGTAAACACACAAAGCATGGAAGCACGATTTCTGTTGAGGAATTTGGCGATGGGTTTCAGTTGTACCAAAGCGCTGAATGATCTGTAAAGTTTCCAACATTCCGTTCACCATGAAAAACCTGGCTTCATGTTTTTGAACTTGGAGCAAGGCCTTCAAAAGGTCACCACAATTAAACAAAGGATTAGGGACAATGAGACCTTCTCTATCCGAATGACCCATAATAGCTGCAAACACTTCAAGGGTGGGGCACAACTTTTCCCTTTTGAATCGGAAGACATGAAGAACAGGATCCCATAAGCTAGTGGCTGCACGGAGGAAAGCAAAATTCATAGGAATTTGGCAGAAGGAGAATAGGAAGTCCATGCCAAAGGACTTAAAGTGTAGACGGTCTAGGCCATTGAAGGAATTCATCCACTGATCAATAACCGGTTGTGCCATAGGACTGCTGCTGACAAACTATTGAGTTTGTAGAACGCGTACTTATAGGCTAGGTCGAGTCCCAGTTTGAATCAGAATCGAATTCTAAATTCACGTCAGTTAGGTCGATCTATCGGCCGGTACTTCGATATGGCGGCCGTGGGATCGATTCCCTAGCCCGTGAAAATCAAGGCTGACTCAAGTCAGCCCTCAGAAAGAGGAATCGATTACTCGGCCACCTAAACGATTAATCGGCCGCCTAAACGACTTATTTACAGAGAAAGTTCCACGGTTCTACTCGATTCGTCGAATTACGAGTTTCATGCTAAATAAGCGGTACAAATACAACATACACAATCAGCTATCAGAGCAAAAGATTTTGTTTCATATAATCAAAAGCTTTTTACATCACAAGGTGAATCATCCCACATTTTCTAAACAAACTATACATCAGTTTTCTACCAAACTAACCCATGCAGGAAGAAAAACAGAAAAACAGGGGAAGAGGAGAAGAGGATGCCGAATCCTCTAGTGGTCCGAACACTAGAGACCAGCTGCAAAAAAGAAGAGGACACCCCTGGGGTGGCGTATACCAGAGAAGTATTACGGTGCAAAAGAGTCATCATGTGGCTCAAAAGGATCACCACATGGCCTAGAAAAATCATCATGCCGTGTACAAGTACCACCCTAGGAGCTCCAGGTCACGGAAGCAAGCCCCCCATGGGGAAGTCTCTAATCAAACTTCAAGACAGGACCAAATACATCGCGGTCTCCCTCCGCGATCACTGGACGCATCTGCACGTTGCCCATGACCCAGACTCGACGGAGATGAGGAACGAAGAGGAACGGAGGCGGTGGCACCCGGTAATAATGGACATAGGAAATTAGGGAAAAAGCTGTGAAATGAAACGCTAATCTGGCCTTCAAATGGGGCTCTGGAATTAAGACATCTCACGGTCAGTTCATCGATAATTCGGCTGACACATGAATTGCTCGGCCACTGAATTGATTCATTTGCCCTCAGATCCATTTCCCACAGCAACCATAGATCTTGGTCGGTGCATCAATCAAGCAACTATGAAATTCTGGGTCCGTGACCAACAGAAACAATGATGGAGGATGAACATAATTAGCCTTGGGGGCACTCCCAAGCAAACGCAGTATGATCATAACTAGCCTTGGGGGCATCCTCGAGCATATGGAATCCCAAGCATTAATGCCAAACCCACTCTAGGATTGTCTGAACTCTCTCTAGCAACTTTACTACTGCCCAACACTCAATCCCGAGCTATTGCTCCCAAAATCCAAGGATCCTCGATACCTCATACTCAGGCTTTACGCCCAAATTACTATACTCCTAAAGTACGATAGTCGTCACGTCCTATGCCAAAGCTCTGTACTCACTATCTCAGCAGCCCTTTTTGCTCACTATCGTAATCATTCAGCAGCTCCGTACTCATTCAATAGCCCTGTGCTCAAGTCACTCAACAGCTCTATGCCTACTATCAGCAGTTCCAAACTCAGCGGCTCTACGCCCATAAGTTCAGAAACCCCGTACTCACTATCTCAGCAGCTCCGCGCCCACAATTTTAAGCCACTAAGCAGCTCCATGCTCTCTATTGCAATCATTCAGCAGCTCCACGCTCGTTCATCAAACAAGCTCCGTGCTCACAATCTCAAAAGCTCCGCAGCTCTATGCTCACTCAACAGCTCTACGCCCGTAATCGTTCTTCAGCTCTATGCTCATTCACTCAGCGGCTCTACGCCCACTATCTCAACTGGCTCCATGCCGCAACAATCAACAAGATATCATCCGTTCTCAAGCTCTATGCTTGAATACTCAAAGTCCAACACTTTGAATGCTCGAAGCTCTTCGAATGCCCAACCACTGTGTACTAGATGCTCAAGCTCTACGCTTGAATGCTCAAGCTCTACGCTTGAATGCTCGAGCTCTACGTACTGGATGCTCGAACTCTACGTACTGGATGCTCGAACTCTACGTTTGAATGCTTAAAGTTTATACTTTAAATGCTCAAGCTCTACGCTTGAATGCCCAACCACCGTGTACTGGATGCTCAAAGCCTACACTTTGAATGCTCGGACTCTACCCTCCGAATGCTCGAGCTCTACGCTCTGAATGCTCAAGTCCAGAACTTGAAAGAAGCACTACGCTTAAAACAACACACACGCACGGGCCCGTGCACATAAGCATCAATTGCATCACCATTGTCATCATCGAGTCTGCATCATCATATCTATTCATATGTAACCATCATCATACACATACTATGTTCTGCATCTCTCTCTCATGCAACAGATCATTCCTGCATACAGCCGGCTCTATGCCTCGGTCCCATCACTTCAAGCTCTAAGCTCCAACCCATAGGCTCTTGCCTTATGATTGATACCGGCTCTATGCCTTGGTCCCATCACTTCAAGCTCTAAGCTTTGACCCTCAGGCTCTTGCCTTATGATTGATACTGGCTCCGTGCCTCAGTTCTATCACTTCAAGCTCCATTACTACAACCAACTAAGCGCCTCGGTTCTCTCATCTCAAGCTCCGTGCTCCAGTTACTAGCCTTGTGCCCCCACATCTCAAAAATGGCGGCCGATCATCTCCAAAAGATGGTTTGGATTCCACCTCAATTACATCAATTCCTTCAAGCTCATTAGTAAGGATAGGCTACCCAACCGAGCTCCCCTCAGTTAAAGTAAGGATGATCATGAAAAGCAATCGACTCACCCGTTGTGTACTGATCTACCCCAAAATACTGAAGATGTTCTCCGTAAGAATTCCCCGGCAGCTCTGCGCTCCTTCAACTACTTTCCGCCAAAATCCTGGCATAGCCCAGGTACGTTGCACTACGGCTTTTAAATCCCAAAGGTATGTCTTCTGTTCTCAACCCTCTGAACTTTTTATTTTCTTTATTGCCCTAAACTATGATTAGTTTGAATTTCCCTTGTGGAATTCGTAGGCAGCCTCCCGGCTCGACCATAACTAAAACCTTTTTTCGAAAACCCTTGGAATAGTTGTTCGACCAAATTGAAGTTGTTTTACGGCTTTGACTCTTACTTAAACATGTCTCGCGATCTGTCTAAGTTCAGTTAAAGAGCGGCATCTGTAGACACTCCAATTTGGCCTAACGATTATTTCAAGTCCCACCTTAGGGACCATCCTGATGATGAATGGATACAGTGATTGATGATTGACTTCTCGTAAACCCATGGACTTTTGGTGAGTACTTTTAGCCACTTAGAGGACCTAATTCAGAGCCAAATAGCCTTTCAGACAGAAATACAGTATCCTAGGAAAATACATCTGTCGGCCGCCAGATTGATCTCTCGGCCCCAACTTCATTCTTTCACCCATGAAACATGTTGTTTGAAAATCTCCCTAAGAGATTGATCCCTCGCCTGCGAGAACCATTCCTCGGTTGCCAGATCGATCCTTCAGCAGCCAGATCATCCTTTTTCCAGATTCTTGAATGTTCTGTCAATCGTTTGATCCCATGCTTAAAACCCTAGCAGCCATTTTCCGATTCTTTCGGGCTACGAAAGGAGATTCTGAGAAGAGATCATGTGATCATATACTTCCTATTAATTCGTGCATTGTGATTGGTTGGAGTGATGTCATCCGGTGCCTATATGAAGGGGCCTTAGGGTTCCGAAATTAGACACACAATTTACCCTTATTAGCCACAGAACTCTGCAGAAACACTTTCTCATACTCCCTCTACAAAAGCCCTAACGTCCCGAAGGCAGCCGCAATATGAGCAATCAAACCCCGAAGTACAAACCCTAACCCTAGGGTTTTCAAGAAAGAAGTCAATCAATCACTCTCAATCCGAAGCAATTGTGCACTGGTGAGACCCAGGGGCCTATGGTTTGATTTACTTTTCAATTATTGTATCTTAATCGTAGTGTTTTAAGTTTCTGATTAACTGATTCATTTTGGTGTGAGGAATAACATCGGTTGGGACATCATTCTCACGGCCGATACATCAATCTAGAAGTATTCCTCGGCCGTGACATTTATTCACCGGCCGAGGGATCCATTCTCTGGGACAGCCTGTTTGTTATGTACTTATTTTTGATGCATGCTTTCATTACTGTCCGGACTCACCTTATTCACTGTTAAAGGCTAATAATCAGATTATGTGTATAGAATTAAATAAAACAGATATGTATCATATGTCGAATGATTATGGGCCAGTCTCACGATTGGGTAAAGAGGGGTGCCTAACATCTCCCCTTATTGTACTTTTGGCTCCCGTACCCGAAATCTCTGTAACAACCCTGGTTTTTGGTAAATAAAAATTTCGTTAAATATTTGAATTACTTGGATTGCTTTTAAAATTTCCTTTTAATTTCTAATAATCCGTCATAATTAGATTTGAGACTTATAAAATTATATCTTTTAACATCGGACAATCTAGTCACTTTCTAAAGACAAGTATGCTTATAAAAGCACTTGTATGTTTTCCTAGTATTTGAAATAAGATCTTAAAATTATATTTCTTGGCTAGAAATCCTACATGACAAGTTTAGTTAGCTTCTAACCAGCTAGTTAGAGAAACCTAATTACCATTTCAACTTAGTTACATTCTCCTAACCCTATATGAACCTTTTTGACCGTCTTTGAACCTTATGAACCTTTCCAACCCTACTTGAACCTTTTTGACCATTAGAAGTAATCATTATGCTTCATGATTTGTCATTCAAGGCCATGCCTACCATTTTTATATCCTTACCCTTTGGTCAATAATTACTAGGGAAAACTTTATCCCTTGGGTAATAGAAATCAGTCTTGCCAATGAATACTTAGAATGACAAGACAAGTCACTTAAGAATCCTTGAACCATAGGAAGCCATCAATTTTGCTTCCAAAATAAGCAAACCTAGCCTTGCCATGCATGCTTACCTAATATAATCATGCCTAATTGCCTAGGTACACTTTCTAGGAAATTCATTATCCTTTGGACAATAGTTATTAGGGAAATTTTTGCCCTTTGAGTAATAAAGATTCTTAACCATATCTCCCTATGTGTTGTCATTCCAAGGGAAAGACTTACCATTTCATTATCACCTATTTCCTAGACTTATAAGGCTACTTGGTACCTAAGTGTACATATATATAGCTATATATATATATATATGAAGGATATACAAAGTACAAGGGAGAGAGAGAGAGGCCGAGAGGGAAAGAGGGAGAGAGGCCAAGAGAGAGAGGGAGAGGTGGAGTGTGTGCATGTGATTTTGGACACTCCAACAAGCTACTTCTTTTTAGCCCTTCTCACACTCAACCTAAGTACTATTTGACAACCCATTTCTAGTCATCTTTGAACATAACCTAGCTAATCATTTTATTCTCCTTGCAAGCAAACCCCTTCTAGGACAAGACTAGACCTTACCTCTCATCATTTTCTCTTTATCCATTGAACCATAGTTAGTAGGGTAAATATTATCATTTGGGTAATAGAAAACCTAGCCTTATTTTGTTCTTTCTTGCAAGCAACTCATTTCTAGTCTACTTTAAACCCAATCCTAGCCTTTTATTTTGATTCTTTCTTGCAAGCAACCCCTCCTAGGACAACACAAGCCATGCCTCTCATAATTGCCCCTTTATCCATTGGACAATAATTGTTAGGGAAAAATTTATCCCTTGGATAATAAGCCAAGTTTTGCAATTAATAGCACCTCATTCTTGCCATTCAACTCACACCTTCCACCCATTCAACTTCTCTCTAGAAAATCTAGTGTTCTTACTTTGTTCTTGAAGTTCTCCCTTTGTTCTTGAGTTCTTCTTGAGCTCTTCAAGAAACTCATCCTAAGCCGCCACTCGACCACCCTTTTGATCCAAAAAGTTTAAGTAGTTTAGCCAAGACCTAGTTTCGAGAGAAACCTTTCTCTTTCGAAGCTACCGCAAGCTTTCCGTAGGAAGTTACTCCATCCGATCGCCGACTTACTTTCCATAGCCGCCCTACCGCCAAGAAGAATGGTAGATTATCCTTACTCTCTTCCCTAAGTATAATTAGAAGTTTGTATATTACTTGTACGGTTGAAATGCATGATAGTCAATAAACTTATTTTGACTAATGGAGGTATGAACATGTTGAATAATCGACTTTTACTCCAATAAACATGTGTTGTTTTGAACTTCCCTAAAAGAAAGAAAGAACGGATTTTTGAAATATAAGCTTGATAGGAAGTATTTGTATTTTGATCTTAGGATGGTTATGAGCATGTATACGTGATCACTAGGATTATTTGTCTTGATAAAGCATAAGTGGTATCCACTCCAAAGGGACGTACATGTGGCATTATGCTTTAAGTAATTATTTGAGCATGCTAAGTAATATAGAGTTGGATGATCTTGCTAGTTTAGTTTCAAGATTTTAATGAATGATTTATGTGTACGTACGAGAAAAGTCCTACCGCGGAGTCTGTGCATGCAACGAGACACAGAAAGTTAGAAACATGACACCTAGGGTGTGGTTAATGACAAGGTGTGTTTTGAAAAGGAGAAAAAGTTTTGAAACCCCAATGTGGCCGGACTTGGTAGCCCATTGTGTGGTGGTTGTATGTGTGTGCGTGCCAATGGGAACCCGGAGCGATGGAACCATTGTGCGGATACTCGGGAACCCGGAGCAGCGGAACCAAGGTTGGGTGTGTAGCTTGGTTACCGCGGAGAGGTGCCAATGCCAATTGTGTGCCAATGGGAACCCGGAGCGGCGGAACCATTGTGCGGATACTCGGGAACCCGGAGCGGCGGAACCGAGGTTGGGTGTGTAAAGATGATTTTGGAAATGTTGTTTTGGCTAATGAAAGGTGAAAATGGTGACACGGTCTACAAAACGTTGCGTAGGAGAAACTCTGATGTCACGGACACCAACGATGGTTAATAGAGAATGTGGATAAGTTATTGTTGATAGTTGTTGAATACGCATGTGCTAATTAGACAACGTTAATTATCTATGACTTGTTTTGTGTAAGTTATGGGTTAGCGGGTATGGGATTATTCTGCCGAGCTTTTGTAGCTCATGGTGTTACCTTTGGTGACCCTGACATATTATATCGGTGGCGACGCTGGTATAATGTGTCAGACTTTGTAGATGATCAAGGTGAACGGTACACCTTGGAAGCCTTTGGAGCAGAAGAGCTGGCTAGGATGGAGGAGCAAGCGGAGCAGTAGATAGGAACCCTAGTTCCCCTCCTTGTGTTGAATAAAAGTAATCTTGTGAGAATTATGATGTAATAATGAGCCAGACTCTCTTTAGTTTTTCAATAAAATTGTCCTTTTAACGTTCCCAAAATTAGGGGCGTTACAATCTCTATCTGTTTTTCCTAGTTTTTATAAACTAGGTGGCGACTCTATTTTGATGATAACCGCTATCGTGTGGTTATGTTCCTAACCATGGGAATATCCACGATCTTGATTTATGAAGTGGAATAAAAAAAACATGATCAATCTGTATGACGATGCCCCGTTTGGGAGGTGTCTACATCAACGCCGGCATGCAGTGTAGGTCTTCTCTTGTAGTTAGTGTTGTAGAGCCTGTTAGCCTGTAGTGCTTTTTGGAGTAGCTTGTGTCTTTGATTTGATAATTTTGGTTCATTCCTATCTATTGTAATGAAATATTTGCCTTGGGGCTTTTATGAATTGCCTATATTGTTTAAAAAAAAAAAAAACACTTCGGGCTTATATGTGTAATTACACACGTAAATTATTTTTGCCCACGCACTCATTTGTTGGCAGATGTATTAAAGAAGAAAAGAATATATATCTATAGAATTCGTTACCTGTAGCAGGCCGAACCTAGGTACCCGCGTGTGTATGAGCCGTACCCGGCCCGAGTCACATACAGATCCAGCACTCGGCACTCCACCGACGACCTTCGTCGCCGCCTCTCCCGCTACAAGCTCGCCGGAAGATAAATCCATACTCGGTCGATTGTCCTCGGTGAGATTCCCTGCGACGTGTCCTCCCCCAGCGGTCACATGCCAGGTTCGACAAGGTACGTGCTCGGCCACCCGCGGAGTACGGCTGCTACCAACGTCGGCTGGCTGCTGAGTCATACGTCTTCCCACGTGCAGAAGCGGTTATAACATAAGATGATCATGGGCGCACATGGGTGTGCCAGCTCAGCCCTGAAAACGGTTACCAGATCTATTCTATGATGTCACCATGACATCACTTGGCTCGTGGAAGGCACGCGATCGTACTTGGAGAGCAAGCCAGGGAGGCCCTATGAATACCCAATGATGGCAACCCTAAAAGGTACATGCTACTCCATACTCAGAGATATATACTTTCCAATCTTCTGCTACCTCTCTCTGCACAATACTTATCCTCTCGCCGGAGGGCCTTGCCGGGACAACCCCGGCCAGTTCTTTGTCGTGCGTTCACTATGCAGGTTAGGGGAAGAAGGCTTGGGAACCATTTAACCACCAGAGGAGGAACGAGGATCAAGGAACAACGGGCCACACAATTGGTGAACCCGACGTGAACCGCTTCTGATTCAAACAGCTCTCACTTCTTTCGAACCACTTTCCTTCTTAAAACAACCAAACCACTAACCATGGGCGGAGACATGACGGACGTAACTATCTCAGGGGCCAAAGACGCTAGTAGAAACGTCATCCCCACAACACCCCATGAGAGGCATATATCCATGTCCCTCGCCCCTGGATCCGGCCTTTCACCAGTCTCGGACAACGTGACAACGGCCTACATCCGTTTGTTACGGCGTCGCGACGACGAACAAGATAACGAGTTGGCTACACTAAGGGCGGAGGTGGCTCAGATGAAACAGCGTATGCAGCAAGAAGCCACACCCGCCACATCCAGATCCGGTGGGGGCAGGAGTAGACGAAGGCAAACCCCACCACCACCACCACCACAAGAGCGTCCAGCCTTAGCTTCACTCCAGCATCTGGTGACGCCAGGGAAATTATCCTCTATAAATAGCCCACCGCATCTAGGACACATCGTTCTAGAAGCCGTCTTGAGCGTACGCGAACAAGGGACACCAAGTCATTCACGAGCACGTACTCAACTGGTCGTGCGGAATTCTCTCGCACAACGGCTTCGCACCGTAGCCGAGATTCCGTACAGACTAGATGCCACATCTCTGAGCGTCTCGGGGACATCCCACCTGAGAATTTGGATCCCGAGCATCAAACACGGCGGAAAGGAAAAGGCGTACGCATCGAAGGCGCAGTTGACGACAACAAAACACGCTGTGACAGAGAGAAGTCCATCGACGGCCCACGCCGAACAACAACAGACTTAAGGGATAAGCTTTGGCACAGGGACGCCGAAAAGACTTCAACAAAAGAGCCGAAGGGAAGGGAGTCCAAAAGATCAAAGACGGACGAACACGGCAAACCGCCGCGCCCGGGATTTGAAAGACAACTGAAGGATCTCGGCATTTCACCCTTCACCTCCCACATCATCAACACGCCGCCAGAATCCACTTTTCATCTACCCAAATTCACGAAGTTTGACCCGGCGACCTGTGAGGCTTACACTCACTTAATCCACTTCCGGCAGACCATTGAACTCTGCACGCTAAAGGATGAAGTAAAGTGTAAGGCGTTCCCTTCCAGCCTCGGCTCCCTTGGACTCAAGTGGTTCAACAAGCTGCCCGCTGGATCCATACGGAACCTGGCTGACCTTGAAAGAGCTTTCAATACCCGCTTCATCACAAGCAACAAAACTGCCAAGGAGCCGGAGTCCTTATCCCAGATGAGGAAACTCCCATCCGAAACTCTCAGATAATACGCTGAGCGCTATTGGCAACTGTTCAATGAGATCCCAGGGATCGACGAGTATTGGGCCGCACGTACCTTCAAAAATGGCTTGGAAACCGGCAGCAAGATCCTGGACGAGCTCACCATCCGACCACCCCACGACATGGGAGAATTGATGCGTGTCGTAGAGAGGTTTTGTGCTCTCAAAGAATTCTATGCGGACAGGGCGGCCCAGGGAATCCCTAGCTCAACCAACCCATTTTCCTCGGCCGCACACCAGCTGCCGGCACCAGTAGTAACCCAACAGTCGCAGCCCAAGAAGCAGGTGCACAACATCAAAGAAGGAAAAAAGCATCCACCGAAAGTACACAACTATGTGGCCGAGACCACGTACTTCAAGGAGCCAATCTGGTCCTTCCTGAAGGAAATAATGCGACAACCATGGTTCGAGTGGCCGACAGGCAAGCTCGGCACCGACACTGGACAACCTGATCGGAATCCAAGGAAAGAGTGCTCCTACCACAACGAACTCGGCCACTACACGACAGCATGTGCACCTTACAAAGCTCTCCAGGAAAGACTCGCAGCTCAAGGACATCTCGATCAGTACATCGATCGAACGAAAACACCCGCCCGACAACCAACAGGCAATCCCAACCCCAATGAGTAGCGCCCGCTGATACATGTTATCCACGGACCAGTGACGAAGGCATCCGAAACCACACTCAAGGCCGACATCGATCGCGCCTCCACATCCAAGCAGATACTCTTAGTCGGTTGCGGATCCAAATGCCAACGCCCACAAGAAGTACCCAAGTGGTTAATAACCTTTACCGAACGCAACCTTGAGCACGTTCAAACCCCACACTCGGACGCCCTCGTTGTCACCATTCAAATCGGGGTCCATGACGTCAAGCGCGTCCTCATCGATCAAGGAAGCTCGGCAGAGGTCATGTACTACGACCTTTTCAAGAAATTAGATCTACCAGATTCAGCCCTACAACCCACCGAAGTACCTCTCATCGACTTCAACGGAGCACCTGTTTGGCCATTTGGCCGAATCTTTCACCCAGTCGTTGTCGGCTCGAGAACTTTGACCGTCGAATTCATCGTCGTCTACGTGCCGAGCCCATACAACGCCATTCTTGGCCGAACCTGGCTCCACGGCATGCAAGCCATCGCTTCCTCCTACCACCAGATCGTCCGCTTCATTGGCATGAATGGAAGACAAGAAGACCTGCGAGGAGACCAAGTAGCTTCCAAAAAGTGCTACATCTCGGCCGTCCACAATTCCACCAAAGCAAAACAAGTGCAATGGGTTGAAGTCCCAGACATGACCGTAATCGAAGATGTCGGCCAAAAGGCCGAAGACAAAGCGGAAGAAGACCTAGTGAAGATGCCAATCGACGAGGACGGTTCACGTTTCTTCTTACTTGGCTCTTCCCTCAGCGACGCCGAGCGGGATGAGATGTTCCAGTTCCTCAAAGCAAACATAGAAGTCTTCGCCTGGACCCCCAACGAGATGCCAGGTGTAGACCCAGACTTCATCTGCCATTCTCTCAACATCAAGAAAGATTCCAAACCAGTGGTACAGAAAGCTCGACGCTCGGTGCCAGAACACGCCGACGCCGTCATCAAAGAAGTCGAACGTTTGTTGGAAGCCAACGCCATTCAGGAAGTGCAGTACCCGACTTGGCTCTCCAACACCGTGGTTGTCAAGAAGAAAAATGGTGAATGGCGAGTCTGCGTCGACTACACCAATCTCAACGACGCCTGTCCAAAGGACTGGTTCCCGCTCGCAAAGATCGATCAGTTAGTCGACGCAACAGCAGGACACGCTCGGCTTAGTTTTCTCGATGCCTACCGCGGATATCACCAGATAGCCATGGACCCAGACGACATGGAAAAAATGGCCTTCATCACGCCACATGGCATTTTCTGCTACCGCGTCATGCCATTCGGCCTCAAAAACTCAGGTGCCACCTTCAACTGAGCAATCTTCAAGATGCTTCATGCACAGATAGGCCACATCTTGGAAGCCTACATCGACGACCTTGTTGTCAAAAGCCAGTTGGAACAGAACCACCTCACAGAACTCGCCGAAGTATTTGCAGTACTCAAGCTCCACAAACTCCGCCTGAATCCGGAAAAGTGTGCGTTCGGCGTAAGAGCGGGTAAGTTCCTTGGCCATCTGGTCACAAGATGCGGCATCGAGGCCGACCCTACGCAAATCAAGGTAGTGGCAGACCTACGGCCACCACGAACAATCAAAGAAGTTCAAAAGCTCACTGGCATGGCAGCCGCTCTCAACCGCTTCATCAGCAAGTCATCTGACAAGTGCCACGCCTTCTTTCATGCCTTGAAGGGCAAGAGTCGGCGCAGCTTTGAATGGATGCCGGACTGTGACAACGCTCTGACCGAACTCAAAGACTATTTGAGCTCGGCACCTTTGATGGTCAAACCGAAAGAGTTCGAAACTCTATACCTTTACCTTGCAGTTTCGGCTCATGCCGTCAACTCTGCTCTTGTTCGGCGAGAAGGAACCGACGAACAAGTAAAACCGCCAGTTTATTTTACAAGTAAAACCCTCCTACCCGCACAAACACGTTACCTTCCTCTCGAAAAGTTGGCACTCGCTCTTGTGTCAGCAGCTAGGAAGCTCCTTCCATACTTTCAGGCACATACAATCACTGTGCTCACGGAGTACCCTTTCAAAGCTCTCTTCCGAAAAGCTGACCTCTCCAACAGGGTCTCCAAGTGGGCAGTCGAGTTGGCGAACTTCGACATTTGATTCGAGCCACGAACGGCAATCAAAGGACAATTTCTTGCCGACTTCATTGCTGAGTTAACTCCAGAGGACAATGAGACTCTCAATGCTCCCCCACTGCCTCAACCCGTGGCCGAGCACGAAGCTGACAAAAAACCTTGGCTCCTTTTTCAAGGAGACACTTGGCGACTTCAGGTTGACGGCGCCTCTAACAATAACGGAGCTGGAGCAGGTGTCATCTTGGTCTCACCTTGTGGAACCTTACACGAAAGCGCCATCAGCATTAACTTCCCCGCCACAAACAACGAGGCCGAGTACGAAGCCCTCCTTGCAGGCTTACGCTCCGCAATTGCAATGAAGGTCAAAGAGTTAGCCGTTTTTTGCGATTCTCAACTCATTGTCAACCAGGTTTTGGGGGACTACGAAGCCAAGGACCCAAGAATGATGAAGTATCAGGCCACAATAGCAGAACTCATCAGGCAGTTCAAAAGTTTCAAGATTGAACAAATCAACCGTGAGCACAACGCTCATGCCAACGCTCTCGCGGGTCTAGCCTCAGCTTCCACGGCATCCGAATTCTGGACTATCAACTTCGGCTATATTGACAACCCAAGCTTTGACATAGCTGTAGAGATACTCAATGTGGAACTCGGGCCAAGTTAGATGGACGAGATCGTCGCATTCCTCAAAAGTGACACTCTTCCGGACGACAAGAAGGAGGCTCATCGCATTAGGAACAAGGCTGCCTACTACTGGCTCTCCGACAGCGGCCAGCTTTACAGAAAATCTATCACCGGCCCCTATCTACTCGTTGTCCACCCTACTCATGTACCCTCAATCCTCAACGAACTTCATTCAGGCAGCTGTGGCTGCCACTCTGGCGGCCGTTCACTCTGCCAGCGAGCATTGAGTCAGGGGTATTTTTGGAAAACATGAAGAAAGATTGCGAGGAAATCGTCCGTAAATGCCGACCATGCCAACTGTTTTCGCCAATCCCGAAACAACCAGCTCAGAACCTCTCCCCCATCACTAGTCCTTGGCCATTTGCACAATGGGGGCTCAATATCGTGGGCAAGCTCCCAACAGCCCCATAAGGCTTCAAGTTCTTAATCACTGCAACGGACTACTTCTCCAAATGGGTGGAAGCTGAAGCACTTGTCACCATCACCGAAGTAGATGTTCGACGGTTTGTTTGGCGAAATATTGTCACCAGGTTCGGCGTCCCATATGCCATCGTTTCCGACAACGGCACACAGTTTGTTGGAAATAGCCTGACAAGTCTCTGTGAAGAATTCGGCATACGCTTCTTCAACTCAACTCCAGCCTATCCTCAAGGTAATGGCCAGGCCGAGGCCACGAACAAGACTATCTGCTCCGGAATAAAACGCCGGCTTAACACCAAGCGCGACAAGTTGGCAGAAGAACTCCCAAGGGTCCTATGGGCCTACCGTTCCATGCCACGCCGCTCCACTGGCCAAACCCCCTTCTCAATGGCTTTCGGCATGGAGGCCGTCATCCTACTGGAATCAAGGTTTCCCACTCTCAGGACGGAGACCTTTGACCCGAAGATGAATGACGAAGCTGTGGAGCAGGAACTCATACTTGCCGAAGAGAAGCGCGACGACACTCGGCTGAAGTTAGCTGAATATCAACAACAAGTGGCCAAGGGGTACAATCGAATAGTGCGAACTAAGAAATTCAAGCCAGATGACTTAGTTTGGCGAAAGGTGGTACAAGCAAGCAAGAAAACAAAATTCAAGCCCAACTGGGAGGGACCTTTTCGCATCGTCAAGATTGCTGGTGAAGGTGCCTACGTGCTGGAAGACATGAATGGGAAAGTGCTCACCAACCCATGGAATGCACAGAACCTGAAAAGGGCATACATGTGAAACAAACTCTTCTTCATGCAGAGCTCATCCGCTCACTACCCTCGGCTAGCCTTCGAATTACGCAAAACTTTAAGTCTTTGTTTGGCTTCGGCCGCCATGCTCATGTTTTTATTTCAAAGAATGGCTTCGGCCAATAGTTTCCCATTTTACCTTGTAATCCTACAAGATTCTCAATGAAAAAGACAACTTTTGGCAGTCAAATTCTTTTTAAGTGTTTTTCGTAACTGCTTTACATTAAGGCTTAATCACATAACCCACTCTCGGCACAAACTGCCAAACATAAGCGATGACTTCGGTCACACCCACAAACGGCTCCTAAAAAAGCCCTTTTCTTCGGCCACTATCACCGCCCAAGGAAGCAAACAAAGGACATCAGGTCCGCCAAGCCTAAAACACACATCTCTGATGAAACACAGGCTTTGGCTCGGATTGGCAAGACATTATGGTCGGCCACCGAAAGGCTACACTCGTATCCTGGCGAGCAAGCCACCCACACACACTTGACAACTCTCAAGTGGCCTCAACTCCCTCGGTCAGAATCTACCATTTTTGCCAAACTCCCTAACACATATTAAAAGGGGCATCAAACACTTAACCATGTTTGGCAATCTATACTTCTACTTTGGTCAAGGCTCGGCTACTTCCACAATGCAGTACGCCACATCCACATCAACTCAAGACATTTGATTACTTAGCCAAACCCAGACCAAAGTGGGGGCTACGGATAACTACACATGCAAAACAAGCTAGATCATCAAATTTTTATGAAGACACAAAAGCAATCAATCAAGTTCGGCACCAACAAAGACGTTGCAAGAAAAGCCATGCATTCAACTTTCAAAAAGAAAAACAAGTGTTACTGAAGATCCTAAGCTGGGAGGTACGGCGTAGTAAACCGTTCGGTGCCAACCCCCAATTAACTATTACATCTGGCACGGTAAAACCCCCAAGTTCGGAGCCGTCCAGTCCAACAAAAAATTCAAAGTTCAAACAAAAGCAAAAAAAAAAAAGAAATCCTAATCTTGAGGAACATCTTCAGCAACCACATCAGCAGCCTTTTCACTCTCAGCCTCGGCATTTGCATCCTTCTCGGTCTGCTCGGCGTTCTGCTTGGCTTTCTCAGCCACGCCCCCTTCAGCATCGCCCGCCTTCTTTCCACTTGAGCCATCCCCACCTTCAGCATCGGCACCAGTGCGGTCATCGATATCCTCTTCGCTCTCGGAAAACTCCTCCGGAGGAAGTGGTGCGCACTCCTCGTCAGTGTACGGCAGCACGAGCTCGGTCACTTCGGCTGCGGGAATTGATTTTGTCAAATTCATATCTGGCTCCAACTGCATAACCCCACAGGCAGCTTTCACCCCAGCCTTATATCTTGTCCGATACGCGATGGGGATCCTCTTCTTGATCTCCTCATTTACCATTGACCGAGCATCCCTGATGTACTCGACACCAGCTCGGTCGTACCCTGCCTGGTAGGCCTTCTCATCTACCTCCTTCATCTTCTTCTTCTCTCTCCTCAGAACCTGGCCGAGCTCGCGTTCAGCCTTCTTGATCTTCTCAAGGGCATCATCCCTCTCTTTCTCGAGCTCGGCAATCTTGGCCTTTGAGAGCTTCAGGCCGTTCTTCGCAGCCCTCATCTTTTCACGCTCGGCCTTAGCGTCATCGCGATAGCGAGTCCTCTCAGTGGCCAACAGATCAGCCTGATTGGAAACCCGTAGCAGTGCCTGTCCAGCCTACAGAAGACAGAAAGATTAGGCTCGACGACAAAAACACAGAAAAACTTCAAGTCTAGAAACGACGTAAGCCAAATACCTGAACGAGGTAGGCGCTCGTATGAACAATGCTCGGTTGCAACTCCCCAGGAACCCTCTCCATATCCCTTGGCAGTTCAAGACCGTGCAGCATGGTGACGGCCAGCCCAGGCTCTAGTTTAACGCTATCCTCGACGCTGACAACCCTACCTTCGGCCATGGCAAACGAAGGTGCAAACTCCTGCACGGTCACTCGGCCTCCAGAACCTGCCGACATCGCCACAGCCTTAGAGCCACCTGCAGCAGATGACTCTGTCTGATCCTTCTCCTTAGGAAGGGGCGTCGGCGGCCTCGTCGGGAAGAACTCCTGGGTAACCCTCTACTTCTTAGCAGCAGGCTCGGACAGCTCCGCTTCCTTCTGTCGAACTGCAGCGCCATCCTTGAGGTTGATCTTGACGACGTTTCTTCTACCCATGTCCTCGGCAAATTCAGGAATGAGGGTTCGGAGAGGAGGAACGCTGATACCTGGGAATTCCGACGATCGACTCTCCTAAAACCAGAAGTCTGCTGACTTCTTAAATGTTGGAAACCTCACTCTCGGTTCCTTCGCCTTCTTGCTCGGCTTGGGGATCTCTCCTCCACCCTTCTGCTCCTTAGCAACTTTCTTCTTGCCCTTGGTTTTCGTACTCGGCCCTATCTCTTCCTCCCTTCTCCTCAACTTGCCCTTGTATGAAGGGATGTATCCAAGCAGCGTCGGCGAGTTGCGGCAAATTTGAGCCTTCAACGTTTTGACGTTCTTCTCAATGGCCAAAGATTGCTGCACCTTGGTTATCGCTCGGTGATCTGCAAGAGGAAAAAAATGTTAATAGAACGCCAGGAATGCAATGGGAGAGTGGTTCATGCTCGGTAAAATAAAAAAATAGTAAAACAACCTCGGAAGTCTTTTATCTTCGGTACGTGATGCAAACGGTTCGATAGATTACCAAATTCATAATTTCCACTGACCTCAACATAGAGGTTGGCCCATTTATCAGTATCAGGAAGCCCATCAATCAGGGGCTCCTTACCACCACGCGTCGATAAATACCTACGGTTGGTCTTGCCGTGCCTAGACATGATATACGTGTGGAAGAGGTCAGCAACTGTAAACTCGAGGTTATGCAGCTCCTTCAGTTTGATCACCGACATCACTATCCTATAGCTATTAATAGCAAAGAAATGAGGTACTATGCCGAACCTAGTCAACAGCTCCCTCAGGAATGGGTGAAGGGGAAAACGGAGACCAGCCTCACAAATGGCCATAAGGGGAACCGTTATGTGTTCGGGACGGTCTTCCCTCTTATCCCTTATCCTGTTGCTGGCCACCTGGCTAACAACAACATCGTCTGGGATGTTGTATGTTCGGCAGAAGTCAGCATACTTGTTAGGACGGCCGCTGAAATAATGGGCGTGAGGACAAACCTGCCCTCGCTCGAAGAGGTCGGCAAACTCCCTGTTATCGGACGAGGTTTCGGCTGGAATGGACCGGGAGGAGGCTGCGGCCTCGGTCTCAGGTCAAAATCTAGACTCGGCCTCAGGACCAAGTTCAGGCTCGGCTTCGGAGTCCGTGGTTGGAGTAAAAGTTATCTCGGGCATGGTGTTGTACCCGCCATCATACTCGTGGTCACGTTCGGCGTTGGAATCGCTGGAACCCGACATATTCAAATCAATCGAAGAAGCTTGGCATCGGCTTCTGTGTCTCTCCACGTACTCTCGGATTACAAGATCTGCGGAATCGTCCCCTGAACTTTCAGAGTCAGATGAGATGACGATGATTGGGTGAGCCAGACCTAACAAAGACAAAAATAAAACCATGAGACCTCGTCGTCGGCTAGAAGGCAAGGATCTCACTACGCTCGGCAACCTAATTGGCCCACCCCATCGTCGTTTTCAAGGCTCGGCCAAACCCGTGGTCGGCCAAGCCTACCAACATTAGAAATTGGGGCTCGGCCAACTCCATCGACGGCCAAGCCCTGACACCATCAAGGACCTATGCTCGGAAGAACACGTTGAAGATGGAGATAAACAGTTCGTTCATCTCCAGTAGTGCACTGTTCATTCAGAACAAAATCCCCCCAAAAAACCCAGGAAAATGAACAGAAAATACAGAAAACTTGCATAAACAACAAGAGGAAAGGAAAACGAACTCATACCTGGGATTTGGAGCAAGATTTGGTAGCAAAATCTGTTGGAGATTGGAGTTGGAAGATGAACGGTCGCGTGGAGGAGCTCTGACAATGGAGTTTTAGAGAGAGAAAGTTTGTAACCTTCTCTCTCCTCACCTCACCCCCTTTTATAGAACTAGGGTTGGGAGTTCAAAATTCCCGCCCATAATTTCACCGCCGAACCATTGGCCATTCAACACGTGGCACGTGGCGTTGAAGGGACAACCTGCAGAGCTTCGTGCACGCCAGCCATCCTCTCACCAGCCGTACCCAGCCATGGAGCGACATCTGTCGCTCCTCCCCTGGGGCTCTCCCCCGACGACTGATATTGTCTCAAGAGGAGAGGGAGATTGGGGCTCGGCCAAATCTCACTTTCATTGATGGTGATCACATTCGGCATTAGACAGGTCCGGCTAGAGATCAACATCAATCCCTACCACGCGTTCGGCATCGGCAGGGATTGAGGGGCTATTGTAGCAGGCCGAACCTAGGTACCCGCGTGTGTATGAGACGTACCCGGCCCGAGTCACATACAGATCCAGCGCTCGGCACTCCATCGAGGACCTTTGTCGCTGTCTCTCCCACTACAGGCTCGGCGGAAGATAAGTCCATACTCGGTCGATTGTCCTCGGCGAGATTCCCTGCGACGTGTCCTCCCCCAGCGGTCACATGCCAGGTTCGGCAAGGTACATGCTCGGCCACCCGAGGAGTACGGCTGCTACCAACGTCGGCTGGCTGCTGAGTCATACGTCTTCCCACGTGCAGAAGCGGTTATAACAGAAGATGATCATGGGCGCACATGGGTGTGCCAGCTCAGCCCTCACTACAACAAAAAACACATTCGGTGACATGCAAAAATGTCACCAAAAGTCCAAATTTTGTCACCTATTATCTTCGGTGACACAAGAAGAGGTGTCATTGTATCCATGACACTGAAAGTCAAAGGTGACAAAATTGTGTAGTTGTCACGGAATGTTGTCAACAGGGACAAGAATTTGGTGTCACAGAAAACAGATTTTCCGTGACACAGTTGTCACCGAAAGTAACAGTGACAACAATATGGTGTCACGAAAGAGTAATTTTCTGCGACAAAGGTGACTATGTCACGGAAAGTAACAATGACAGCACCATGTTGTCACAGAAGAGAGATTTTTCTGTGACAAAGATTGTCACCAAAAGTACCTACTATGACAACCAATTGTGTGTCACCAATAACCTATCATAGGGGTAGACACACAACCGTGACAATCTCTTTTGTCACCGAAAATAGAACATTAGCAACAATA
This sequence comes from Rhododendron griersonianum, assembly GCA_018127125.1. Classification (NCBI taxonomy): domain Eukaryota; kingdom Viridiplantae; phylum Streptophyta; class Magnoliopsida; order Ericales; family Ericaceae; genus Rhododendron; species Rhododendron griersonianum. The sequence continues at coordinate 3,719,665 of CM030798.1, read as the reverse complement.
CAATTTATTCTATATATTGTTTTCACCTGCTTACAAAATTTCAGATTTTTTTGTATCTTATAATTCAACTTAGCAAAACTTAAATTGCGAAGAAGCAAAATATCATTCAAATCCAATATCCATTAAGTCAACATTCATCATCCAACTTCAAAACCTTTCAAAACATTCATCCTCCAACAATAACCACTTCAAACTTAACAACATTACAGAAACTATAAAACATCCATATCCAAAACGAACTCAGAACAAGTGTTCCATTTAACTACCAAAAAGTCTTCAACTCCATCTTGGTTAGCTTCCAAAAATAACTACCAAAAAGTCTTCAACTCCATCTTGGTTAGCTTCCAAAAAGCAACTCCGTCTTCTTACTTACCTGTACAAAATTGCAAAAAAAAAATGGAGTTGAAGGGAGATCATCAGCCTGAACAAAGTTCGTTGAAGGGAGAACAAACCGACCATGGAGTGATTATTGGAATTTAAAGATTGTTAGCTATTACACATGCAACTCTGGAAAACAGATGTAGACACCTCCCAAATGGGGCATCGCCATACAGATTGATCGTTTGTTGCTCGATTGGTTGCTTGCTTCGTAAACCAAGATCGTGGACATTCCCATGGCTAGGAACATCGCCACACGATAGCGGTTATCATCAAAACAGAGTCGCCACCCAGTTTATTAAAACTGGGAAAATAGATAGAGATTCTGGGTACGGGAGCCAAAAGTACAGTGAGGGGAAGGTGTTAGGCACCCCTCTCTGCCCAGCCGTGAGACTGGCCCATAGTTATTCAACATAAGACATGTAGATGCTTTATTTAATTCTAACACGTAATCTATTTAATTAAGCCTTTAAATAGTAAGTAAGGTGAGCCAGTGCGATAAGTAGAGCATGCATCAAAAAGCAGAACAAAACAAAGCTGTCCCATGATAATGGATCCCGCGGCCGGTGAATGGATCTCACGGCCGAGGGATCCTCCTGGTTTGATGTATTGGCCGAGGGATCGAAGCCCCGGTCGATGTTCTTCATCACACCAGACAGAAACGTTAGTAGATAATCAAAACGCTAAGATCATGATTATTGACAGAAAATAAAACAAACCAGAGGCCGTTGGGCCTCACCACCTTGATCCCTCAGTTGCTTGATTGCTTCGGATTGGGTGTGATTGACTGATTGCTTGATTGAAAACCCTAGGGTTAGGGTTTGAACTTCGGGGTTTGATCGTCGGATTGATGGCGGCCTTCGGGAGGTTAGGGCTTTTGAAGAGGGGGTTTGAGAGAGTATTTTGACAGGGTATCGGAGCTTGGGTGAGTGATTTCACTTCTGAATTTCGTGGTCTAAGGGCCTCTTTATATAGGCAATTGATGACTCACTCCGGCCAATCAAATGGCACGATTGCAATTGCAATGCAATTCAAACTCTTCGTCGCAATCTCTGAACGTGGCCCGAACGCATCGGGAAGGTAGTGTAGTTGGATCAAACAATCGACAGAACGTTCCAGAGTCTGGGAAAAGGACGATCTGGCGGCCGAGTAATGGATGTCTCGGCCGAAGGATAGATCTTGCGGCCGAGGGACTGATCTCTCAGGGAGATTTTCTAGCAACAGGTTGCTCGGGTGAGGAAATGATGTTAAGGTCGTGAGATTGATGTTACGGCCGACAGATGGATTCTCCTAGGCTTCTGTATTTTCTGTCTGAAAGGCTGTATGGCTCTGAATTGGGTCCTCTAAGTGGCTCAAAGTTCTTACCGAAAGTCCTAAGGTTCTCAAGAAGACAATCAGCAATCACTGTATCCATTTCATCATCGGGATGGTCCCCAAGGTGGGACTTCAAATAATCTTTAGGCCAAATTGGGGTGTCTACAGATGCCCCTCTTTGACTGAGCTCAGATGGATCGCAAGACATGTTTGAGTAAGAGTCAAAGCTGTAAAAAGCAACTCAATTTGGTCCAACCACTATTCCAAGGGGTTTTCGAAAAAAGGTTTTTGTTATGGTCGGGTCGGGAGGCTGCCTACGTATTCCACAAAGGAAATTCAGACCAATCGTAGTTCGGGCAATAAAGAAAAGTAAAAAGTTTAGAGGGTCAGAGACAGAAGACGTACCTTAGGGCTTAGAAAGCCGTAGTGCAACGTACCTAGACTGAGCCAAGGTTTTGGCGGAAGATAGTTGAAGGAGCGCGGGGCTGCCGGGGGAGTTTTTTGCGGAGAGCTTCCTTAGTATTTTGGGGTAGATCAGTACACGGCAGGTGCGTTTGCTTTTCTTGATCATCCTTACTTTGACTGAGAGGAGCTCGGTAGAGTAGCCTATCCTTGCGAATGAGCTGGAAGGAATTGATGTAATTGGGGTGGAATCCAAGCCATCTGCTGGGGATGAATCGGACGCCGGTTTGCTTTGAGATATGGGGGGCGCAAGGCCAGTAACTAGAGCACGGAGCTTTGGGGATGAAGGAACCGAGGCGCGGAGCCGGTTACAGTCATGAGGCGAGAGCCTGGGGTGATGAAATTGAGGCGTGGAGCTTGCTGTAGTCATGAGGCGAGAGCCTGAGGTGATCGGAGCTTTGAGCTTGATAGAACCGAAGCGTGGAGCTGGTATTGATCGTAAGGCAAGAGCCTAAGGTGTCGGAGCTTAGAGCTTGATAGAACCGAAGCGCGGAGCTGGTATTGATCGTAAGGCGAGAGCCTAAGGTGTCGGAGCTTAGAGCTTGACGTGATTTGAACCAAAGCATAGAGCTGGTTGCATTCTGATGGTCTGTGCACGGAGCCTTCTCATCATAAGTTTTGGCGTAGAGCCAAAGGATCGAGGTACTGGACCGATCAATAAAACCGAGGTGTAGAGCCGATTGATTGCAGGGTTGACCTATTTCATGAGAGATATGTAGAGTGTATATGTGCGATGATGGTTGTTAGATATGAACAGATATGATGATGCAGACTCGATGTGATAATGTTGATGCAATTGATGCAATATGTACACGGGCCCGTGCGTGTGTGTTGATTTAAGCTTAGAGCTTCTTTCAAGTTCCGGACTTGAGCATTCAGAGCGTAGAGCTCGAGCATTCGGACGGCAGAATCCGAGCATTCAAAGTACAGGCTTTGAGCATCCAGTACGCGGTGGTTGGGCATCCAAGCGTAGAGCTTGAGCATTAAAGTGTAGAACTTGAGCATCCAGTACACAGTGGTTGGGCATTCGAAGAGCTTCGCGCATTCAAAATGTTGGATTTTGAGCATTCAGGCATAGAGCCTGAGAATAGATGATGTCTTGATTATTGGGGCGGCGTAGAGCCTATTGAGATTTGCTTGTTTACGGCTTTGAGCTAGTTGAGATGATGGGCTTTGAGCCGCTAAGTTGATGAAATGGCGGGCGTAGAGATGATGTTTACGGCTTCGAGCCAGTTGAGATGGTGGGTTTCGAGCCGCTGAGTTGATGAAACGGCGGGCGTAGAGCCTGTCGAGAACTGATTGTTTACGGCTTTGAGCCAGTTAAGATGGTGGGCTTCGAGCCGCTGAGCTGTTGAGTATTCCATCTTCCACGGGGTTTGATTGGTTCCTTATGCTTGGGATGTTTCCAAGGCTAGTTTTGAGTATGCTCGGGATTGCCCCCAAGGCTAGATTCCACATGCTCGGGACTGTCCCCAAGGCTAGTTCTGAGTATGCTCGGGATTGCCCCCAAGGCTAGTTCTTGAGTATGCTCGGGATTGCCCCCAAGGCTAGATTCCATATGCTCGGGGTTGTCCCCAAGGCTAGTCCTTGACCATATTCCAATTTGTTAGGGAGATTTCCATTACCTCCACTGCTGGTAGTGCCTTCCGGAGGCCAAACGCCTTCTAGCAACTTAAATGTCTTCTGGTGGCTAAATGCTTTCTACAAGCTGGCAACATAAACGCTTTCTGCAAGCTAGCAATATATACGCCTTCTAGAGGGTGCATTGAGTGGAAGCCACAGCATTGTTTTGCTGGCCTGCTAAGCGTTGAGGTTGTGCACATGGCGTGGCATAGAGCTGTTGAGGTGTGGGCGTAGAGCTGCTGAGCAGCACTTGAGCGTCCTCAATGTTTCGGTAAGCTTCTCCCTTTTTGTCCTTGGCAGAGAAACAGGAGACTGGAGGCTCATGGTGGAGGCCTTTAGTGCACAAGTGGTTTGTGACGTTGCCGGAGCAGGCTCGGGAGTTAGTACGCGCTGCTGATCTTGAGCTGTTTGTTTTGGGCCTCAATCTTCCGAAGATGGATTGGTCATTGATGACCTCGCTGGTCGAAAGGTGGTGGGATACTCCCAACACGTTCCGCTTTCCTTCTGTTGGCGAGATGACGATCACGCCAGGTGATTTTTCTTTGCTTACTGGCCTATGAGTAGGTGGAGCTCCTCTTTGGGTTAACCCTAGGCTTTGGGAGCGAGTAGGGGATTTGGAGTGGTTCTTGGGCAAGGTGCCCCCTCTTTGCTTGCGTGGTCATGTTGACATCTCTTGGCTGATCAAGACTTTTATGAAGGTTGATATCTTGACTCAGGTGAGTGTTAAGTAGTTGACACGGGCCTTTCTTCTCTACCTCGTTGTTTGTCAACAAGGATAGTTCAGTGCATAGGCAGTCTCTAGCCCCTTTGCAGTATTTGGAGGTTGTTTGGGAGCTTGATTGGGGAGCATCTGCCTTGGCCACCTTGTATGGCCTCCTTAGGGCTTGTTCACGGGACAGGACTCTTGGCGGTCACTACCGGGTACTTGAGGTATATCCTTCTTCTTTTCTCGTTGTGATTTTTCCCTTGCTACGAGCGATGGTTGGTGGGGCAACGGAAGCCACGGTCGCCAATTCTGAGCCTTGGCGATGAGTTTTGGACCGATTAACGGTTGACCAGGTACCCCTTGCATTCCTTGTCTTTAGATCTCCATTCCTCTGTGTTGTGGCTGATTTAGACTTTGTTTGTAGGCGAGGTTCGACCCTCGGAGTGGTGTATCAGAGGACACCCCTCTTGCACGTTCCAGGGTTCCAGATTGTACTCGTAGCCTGTTCGAGGGTCCCTTTTGTTAAGCCTGGTACTTATGTGATCAGGTGGCCAGCCAGTGGCGCCCGTGTGCTGAGGATCTTCAGTTTGTTCCTCCTCCTCCTCCGGCGTTGATGAGATCTACTTCTTCGATGTCTAAAGTAGACTTGGAGAATGCTCAGATCAGAGACTGGGCAGGTTTGCTCTTTTGGGTAGGTGACTGTATGGAGTATTACCATTTTTCCTTGGTTTTGCCTGCTGTTCCTTCAGTTGCTTCTGTTTGGCCACGGTCCCTTTCCTTTGTCTCATTCCACTCTGATGACGGAGAAGAGGCGCTTGGTGCTTGCCCCTTGTTTTGCATTCTTTTCCTTGCAGCTTGAGGCTGAGTGAGCACCAGCTGTCAGTGGGGAGGATAGCCAGCAATCCCCTTCTTCATCTCAGAGATCGTCTTGAAGATGGCGTCACGACCAGCTTTAGGATTTTCTTTTTCCTTCCTGTTCATGGTTAGCAAAGAGAGAAGCAGAAACTGTATTTGTATAGTGAAAACAACCACAGTGATGATTTTGTAGGCAAGCTTTTGTTCATGTAATGAGAAATGCTTTTTATGCCCCTAGATGTCTTGAGTTTGCATACGATAGTCAGAACATGGCTTTTTGAACTAGTATTTGCTGATAGACAGTAATTTGTGTGAAAATGAAATACTGGCCGAAGAATTGATTACTCGACTAAAGAATCGATGTTGCGGCCGATGTATATATTATTCGGCTGTTACTTTGATTTTTTTTTTAAGGTAGATTTTGTTTCGGCCAAGTGGCATCCTTTTTTCTCTCCCTTCTTATGCTTGGTTTTGGTTTTCCTGCCTTTGCTTTTGCCATGTTCCATAGTCTGATTGCCAAACTCGAGAGTTTTCGAGGTATTCCATTCATTGTGTCAAAAAACCTTTAGGTTAGAGGGGATGAACTATAATTCTTGTGTCTATTGCTGTTGTCAATTCTTCGAGAAAAACATACTCATCTTTTGCGAGCTCAATACGCAGTGTTAGCTATGCCTATCATTGAGTACAAATTTGTTGATGTTTTTCCTTCTCTCCAAATGATTGGGCCGCATCTCGATGAGAGATTGCCTACGTATCTCTAATCAAGGAATCAGGCCTTTTATGTAGTTCCAAAATCATCACCTTTGAGGTTGAGTTTTCACTCTTGGTTTTTCTTCTCACATGCTCTTGATTTTGCCTAGGTTACCTAATGGAGGTTGAGTCCCTAGCGAGCTTTTCTTTGAATGCCTTAACTTTTGCCTAGGCTGCATTTTTGCATTTTCTTGCCTTAGCAGGCTTTGCTCTTACTTTTGCTTGGGTTTTCAGGTTACCCAACGAGCACTTCTCTCAAGAGGGTTTCTGCGTTTCGGAGAGGAATTTGATGGAGATATTTTTCTAAATCTCCATTGTGTTTGTACCTTCATAATGAGCGAGCTAACCCTAAGTGTTCTCGCGGAGATAGTGTCTTCTTTCTAAGTTTTGACGAAAACCTAGTTTCTTAAGCAACTAGAGTTCATCCTTTCCTTCCTTTTTGTCAGCGACACAAGGAACTTGATTCCTTGAAATTTCCCTTATTTGGCAAAGAGACTATAGTGTATTGGTAATTGCAATTTAGGAAATAAATCATTGAATAAGCATAGTCTAAAGGATGAAACAGGAATTCACTTGGTAGAAATTAAATGCCCAAGCAGGGGCTCAAAACATGTTTTAGCTTGATAAAAGCAATGTTTAATGTTCTTTGCCATGTTGTGACTTCTTAGCTATTGTAGCATTTCGAGGTCGTTTTCAAAACCTTTGCCTTTCGCAACTTTATACTCTTTTCCACCCTCTTCTTTGCCAAATAGGGCCTTTGAACTGGATCCACCTTCACTGGTGGCTACTTCTTTGAGACATGAGTAGTCCCCAAATGGAAGTGTTGGTCTAGGTTTTCATCACCCTTTCTTCCTCCTTATTGATTGTGTAGTCGTCAGCTATTTCCACTTGATTGAATAGTGATGCTAAGGAGATTCCATCGAGTGGATCATTGTATTCTCCTTCCATTTCGTCAAAGTCATTTTCCCCTTTGCTTGTTTTTCTTCATTACTTTTGTCAAACATGTCGGGATCGATCACTTCTGATTGATCGGACTCATTGTTTTCTTCCTCCTCCATCATGAAACATTCATCCTCCTCTGGGAAGGTAAAGGTTGGCTTGGCTTGATTGTTTTGGACAATGTGTTGGCCAGGATTGTATGTGGGGTTGTGAGATAGGTTTATGAGATCAATGTTTCGGGGTGGTGATTCAGCATTGTGAGTAGGAAGTGGATTGGCTTGCACATCAAGTTTTGGAAGTTTTATAGTTCGGCTATCAATGAGATCTTGAATGTTATGGCGGAGACGCATGCGGTTATCTGTTTCATGCCTAGGGTGTTGGTGGTAGGCGCACTGTTTGTTAGGATCATGGTTTGGGCCATAGAGTGGCTGAGGAAGTGGTTTGTTTAAAGGTTTGAGATGCCCCTAACGACTCAGAATGGCTGAGGCTTGAGATGAGGTCATATAGAGAGGGTCAAAGTTGCGACCGGGGCGATTTGAGCTTCGGGATGAGCTAATTTGAAAAGGGTCTTATGGTAAGGTTGAGTTAAGGGTGTTGACGGAGGCAGAAGATGTACGGGTTGGGAAGGTTTTCTTGGGTGGAGGAGTTTCTTCTTTCACAATAAGGCCTAGCTTGATCCCCTCTTCAATCTGCAGCCCAGTAGCATGCAGGCGCTTGAAATCAGTGATAGCCTGAGTGTAAATGTGTGTGAGGTACTTGGGCTGCAAACTCTTGACAACTATTCTCACTTGATCTTCCTCAGAGGGGCGGTTCTTCATCTTGGCGGCTTTTTCTCTCTATCTAGCCACAAAGGTTGCAAAGTCCTTGTTTGACTCCTGCTTAGTCATTTCCAAATCTCGAGTTGTTAACTCAATTTGGACTTTGTATGCATATTGCTTGACAAAAGCATTGGCAATTTCTGGCCAAGTATGATAGTGCACAAACTCCAAAGTGAGAAGCCAATCGAGAGCGCTTTCAGTAAGAGTCCTTTGAAATAACTGAACAATGAGCTCATCATTCAAGCCATTGGCTTCAGAGTGTTGATGACATGGCGGACATGGTTAGTGGGATTGCCAGTTCCATTGAACTTCTCAGGTAGTTGAGAATCTGGAAAAAGGCAGAGTCCTTCAAAATCCAGAATTTGGTCCCCTTGTGAAAGGGCCAGAGCATGTTTGATCTCCTTGACTTGTTTGGCCAATTCGGGGTTTTCTGCCAATACCACTTCTTGAGGATTCTCATCTTCCACTGATTTCTCTTCGTCCTCAGCATCTCTTGCTGCTTTCTCTACCAGTAAGGTAGCGACTTTGAGCTTGGTGATCAGCAAAAATGGCGTCGTTATCTGCCATGAGAGTGGGAGGATTACTTGATGAAGCTTAGGATTTGGTAGATGATTGAGTTTGTTGAGGAGATGACCGCGAAGTCCCTGAAAGTGATTGGGACCGTTGCAGTGCAGGTGTTTTGGCCGGTGACAGACGGGACGGCTGCAAAGACCTCTATTTGGCGTAACTTCAGGTGTTGTAAGAGTATAAAATTGGCTGTGGTTGCTTCTTTGTTTTACTTATTGTGTCTGCTTTGAAAAGTAGAGTACCTGTAAGTCAGTACTTGGCTTGTGTGGGGTTAGGATTTGGGCTAAAAATCCCAACCCTTCTGCACAGAAAAAAGTTATTTACAACAACAGATGATACAAGGTGTGATGAAGAACTTGGAAGTGAAAATGCAAGTAGGTTCCTAGCCTGTAGGTTCCTGTCTTAGTTTGATAAGTTCTATGGCTTTCTAAAACATGCAAGGTTTTGGTAGTCTCAGGGTGCTCCGTTGTCAAAGGGCACCAATCCTTTCACCAGCCCATCATAGGCGGCGATTGGGTGATTTCCTTTTTGATCTACCACTAGGTACGAGTGACTGTGGAGTTTGCTGGAACCCCTAACATAGCCCGTGTCATGCCGGGATATCAGGTGAACTCAACGGGTTGCCCGCTCGATGCATATGATAGATGAATTGAACAAGGCATGTATTAGTCTTATGTTGAACTTTCTGGTTATGGCTCTCATGTTCCCCAGCGGAGTCGCCAAAAACTGTAGACACCTCCCAAACGGGGCATCGCCATACAGATTGATCGTTTGTTGCTCGATTGGTTGCTTGCTTTGTAAACCAAGATCATGGACATTCCCATGGCTAGGAACATCGCCACACGATAGCGGTTATCATCAAAATAGAGTCGCCACCCAGTTTATTAACTGGGAAAATAGATAGAGATTCTGGGTACGGGAGCCAAAAGTACAGTGAGGGGAAGGTGTTAGGCACCCCACTCTGCCCAGCCGTGAGACTGGCCCATAGTTATTCAACATAAGACATGTAGATGCTTTATTTAATTCTAACACGTAATCTGTTTAATTAAGCCTTTAAACAGTAAGTAAGGTGAGCCAGTGCGATAAGTAGAGCATGCATCAGAAAGCATAACAAAACAAAGCTGTCCCAGGGTAATGGATCCCACGGCCGAGGGATCCTCCTGGTTTGATGTATTGGCCGAGGGATCGAAGCCCCGGTCAATGTTCTTCCTCACACCAGACAGAAACGTTAGTAGATAATCAAAACGCTAAGATCATGATTATTGACAGAAAATAAAACAAACCAGAGACCGTTGGGCCTCACCAACTTGATCCCTCAGTTGCTTGATTGCTTCGGATTGGGTGTGATTGACTGATTGCTTGATTGAAAACCCTAGGGTTAGGGTTTGAACTTCGGGGTTTGATCGTCGGATTGATGGCGGCCTTCGGGAGGTTAGGGCTTTTGAAGAGGGGGTTTGAGAGAGTATTTTGACAGGGTATCGGAGCTTGGGTGAGTGATTTCACTTCTGAATTTCGTGGTCTAAGGGCCTCTTTATATAGGCAATTGATGACTCACTCCGGCCAATCAAATGGCACGATTGCAATTGCAATGCAATTCAAACTCTTCGTCGCAATCTCTAAACGTGGTCCGAACGCATCGGGAAGGTAGTGTAGTTGGATCAAACAATCGACAGAACGTTCCAGAGTCTGGGGAAAGGACGATCTGGCAGCCGAGTAATGGATATCACGGCCGAGGAATGGATGTCTCGGCCGAAGGATAGATCTTGCGGCCGAGGGACTGATCTCTCAGGGAGATTTTCTAGCAACAGGTTGCTCGGGTGAGGAAATGATGTTAAGGCCGTGAGATCGATGTTACGGCCGACAGATGGATTCTCCTAGGCTTCTGTATTTTCTGTCTGAAAGGCTGTATGGCTTTGAATTGGGTCCTCTAAGTGGCTCAAAGTTCTTACCGAAAGTCCTAAGGTTGTCAAGAAGACAATCAGCAATCACTGTATCCATTTCATCATCGGGATGGTCCCCAAGGTGGGACTTGAAATAATCGTTAGGCCAAATTGGGGTGTCTACAACAGAACATAGGCAATGGACTGAGAGAAACTAATTAATCCATGAGCTACTTGCTTAAATCCACGAGCAAGTTAAAATGTTGTCGTGGTCTATTTTGCAGCAAAATAAACATAAACTAAGTCAGTGATCAAGTTTTGGACATATTTTTTTAAAAAAAGAAAAGGAAAAATATAGTTACAGCTAACTACGCAACTTAATGCTTGAGCCACAACCAACACCACCCAAGCAACCCATTGCCGCCATCATCGTTCTCACACGATCAGCCCCTACAACTGCCCTTTGCTGCTGCCTCAGCCAAACAGCCTGAAGCAGACTCTAAATCAGCCATAAATAGCCCACAAATCAGCCCCCAAGCAGCATCCAAACTAACCCCAAAATCAGCCCCAAACATCCCTAAAATAGCACTCAACCTAATTGGCCCACAAATCGGCCCCCAAAACAGCACTCAAATCAGCCCTTAAAACAGCCCCATAAATCAGATCCCAAATCAGCCTCACAAACTACCCCTAAATCAGACCCTAAAATAGTGCCCTGCCACCTAAATCAGCCCCCAAATCGGCCCCCAAACAGCAATCAAAACAGCCCCTGAAACACCCCCTTAGTCAAACCCCAAATCAGCCTTACAATCCACCCCAATTAGCCCCTAAATCGGCCTCCAAAACAGCACTCAAATCACTTGATCACTAACTTAGTTTATGTTTAAACCCCTCTTACATATGCTGTTTTCGTGGACCAACTCAAAAAGAAATATTGTGTCCTTGTGAAGTTGGATAGACCAGAAATCTAAGCCGTAAACCATCATTGTTAGTTAAAACATATTTCAGCTTTGGGATGCATTTTCCATGTTGTATATTTTTGCTATTCGTGCTTGCATCAAATCAATGAAGAATGAAGAATATTCGTTCCTTCAGAGTTTGTGGATATGGTCACCTATCTACTCCTTTCGGCAGGTAGAAAGCTACACTACTAAGGCAACCATGGCAAGCAAGGAACTCTTACAGAAACAAAGGCTGCAGCTAACACACTAGTTCACCTTCTCAGAAAAATTGAAAGTCAGGTCAATTCTAGAACAAGGAGAATGAAGGAGTATCTTGGGTACTTCTTAGAAGCCAAAAAAGGGTCAATGGAACACAACAGTAACAGTACCCAATAACAGTACTAGTACCAGTACCCAATAACAGTAACGTGCCAGTTTTTTGGTATTCTGAGATATCGCTTCGAGTATCAATTGGCCCATTGTCCAACAACAGTAACAGTACCCAATACCCATATAATCCCAGAAAACCACACCCAGACTACTACAAAATGTTCATTGCATAGCATGTCAGATCTTAAATCCTAGTAAATCACACCGAGACTACAACAAAATGCTATCATTACCTAATTCTAATCTGACTAAGATGGCATGCAGTACTATTCTTTTTTCTTCTTATTCAGCAAATGTTCAAACTTTTTGAAACTTGATATGGATCAAGAAATTTACATTTGCAGAAATCTTATAAATATATAAATCCAAGATTGAGGGCTAATGAAGCGAAAGTTACTTACTGACAATTAGAGCCTGCCCCAATACGATTTCCATGCATATAAGCGGACATAACAGCCTCGAAGCGCGCAAACTTTTCATCATATGCATTTATTTTCTCCTGTTGCATTTGGATTGTCTCCTTTTGCGTTTGGCACAAGTCCTTCAAAGTCTCAACCTGATCATTTTGTTGTTTGCACACATCCTTGAGTGTCTCAACTTCATTCTTCAGAACTCGCACCTCTTCATGTGATTGACCACTAGACCGCTTCGATGATGATGACTTCAAACTAACACCATATTCCTTCACATAAAACTTCTTACCAAGAACTTCTATAGGCATCTCCTCTTGTGGCATGGTGATTGGTAACCCAAGCGCATCAGCCTCTTGACAACGTGCCTCATCCACTTTCTGACGTGCCTCAAGTAGTAGCTAATAGCAAAGGAATATGGATTGAATAAATTTCATGAAATAAAAATAATAAAGTGTGGGATGCAACTTCTATGACAATGCTTACATGTAGTTGCTCACATATCGGAGCTACCCATTTATTCTTCTTTTGATTATAATGGGTTGAACTGTAAAAATCTGTAATGTGGGGACGTTAACCCCCACGCTTATATGCCTGAGTTGCCATAGCTGATGCGAAAGATTGTGACCCCATAGTATGGTTGAAAGGTACCTTTGATCGAGCTTTCTTCCTTTTTAGTACCAATACCTAAACAGCAGAGCAAAGACAGCAGCAAAACAGAACAGCAGCAACTGAACAGTTGAGTTGCCATAATTACAGAACAGTTCAGTTCAGCAGCAAAACAGAACAGATCAGCAGCTAACTGCTGCCATTACAGCCATGGGATAACAGCAGCAACAGAACAGAACAGAGTTGTTATAAGGCACACAACAGAACAGCAGAACAAAACAGAATAGAGCCGGACCAAAACAACAGAACAGAACAGAGCTGTCAGATAGCAGAACAAAACAGCAGAACAGAGCTGTTATTTGGTACACAACAGAACAGCAACAGCAGCCGTAGGATTCAGCAGCTTGCAGCCTTAGCATACACCATCCTAGTGAGCCGGACCAATAGCCATAACAAAGAACAATAATAGAACAGCAGCAACTATATGAACCAACAGCACCAACATAACAGCACCAACAACAAGATAAGTAATAAGTGATGCAGTAGCAGATAAGTTATGCAAATCTGGAAATTGAATTTTACCTCTTTATCTTTATTAGTCCAGATGTTACCAATCATCCATGCCCAATCTTCACCACTAACTCCTTTATATGGATTGACATACGGATCCTTACCAGCTTCCATTAATGCTTCATAGTGGTCCTTCATATTGTGACGCCAGGTTCTATACAATTTTTTGCACTTGCGGTCGACGCCACGCCTCACATGCTAGTTCTCATCATATCCCACTATGTTAAATTTATCCTGCACTCATTCATATATTATAGAACTTTAGTATAAGCAAAAAGGAGTTAGATTGATAAGCCATGTATATCTTTTACTCTCAATTGTTTCTTTTAATGTTCTTGATTGATAAGCTATGTCTAAAAGTGCAAGAATTACTGGGGGAATATTGGAAAATACTGAACTTGCAATAAAATAATAACAGAAAGAAAACTTTACTCGTGTAGCCTGTATGATGGGCGCTTTAACATGAAAGGGAATATCATCCCACTTCTCCACATTCTTCAATGGTGCCGCCATCCTAATTTGTATACCAAGCCAAGTGGCGAACCTTGTGGCACTTGCGCCTATGGGTGCTCCTACCTCCAAAGGAATCCCTACATCAAGTTTCTTGCCACTACCACTAGCAATTAAGCGTTCTGTGTTAATTCCACAGTTAGCACCCCGGACACGCCTCGAGGTAGAAGCTGAAAAGTTTTAAAAAAGTATTGTGTATGAATATTACAATTATAATATGGTAGAATTTCAGTTTCTTTCTACTTTTTTTGTTGTAAAATATACCTCTAACCATCTGCTGTGGTAAAGAACTTGGTGTAGCAGACAAACCATCTTGTTCAACCGGTAACTCCTGGGTAGGAGTAGGAGTAGGAGTAGGAGCGGCTGTAATTGGGGCAGGCCTTGAACCTTGGGCAAGGGAAATAGCCATAGTAGACTCAATAGGAGGCATCTGATCAGTTTGAAGAGTGGATGCAACAGCGTTCTTTTTTCGTGCATTCATAGAATCAATCTGACACCATGTCATACAAAACTAATATAACTAACGACATATTTATAATCATTGAGTTCATAATACAATTCTGATAAAACTAATATGACTTACCAATTCTTCATCATCGGTATAACTGAAAGTGTTATCATCATCGCCCTCATCCTTAGGTGCATCCTTAGGTTGCTGATAATCCTCGTCGGACAAATTACCCCGGGCCCTCATATTTTTGGCCTCCTTGGTATTTTTGATCTTTCTCTTCTTATTTGAACCAAACAAAGCATCCGCCATCTTCTGATACCCTAATTCAACCATTCTTATGTGGTTCAATTCCATTTTTTCACGCTTTTTCCTCTCATAGTCAGGCACTTGTTGGGCCATCTTTCCGGGCTTGATATACTTTACCTTGTTATTTGTCATCTTTCCTATAAGAAAAAACATTTAAATTCCATTAAAACATAGTAAATAGAAGAGTCAGTTGTACATATAATGAAAGGTACCTCAAACTTGCAACCACTTTAGCTCCAAAAATTAAACAAAATGAACCAGAAACAACTAGTAATAAGCTACAGGTTGCACTCAATAAATATTCAAACATGCAGATAAAAGGTAGATAAGCTAAATCCATAGATGATAATATCCAAATTTGATTAACTAGGTACTATCCAAATTTGGAATCTCATGAAGCAAAAACGACGATAATACAAAAAACTAAATCAAGGTTCTACATCAAGATCTATATCTGAATCAGATTCAATAGCAAACTCATTTTCCTCATTATCACTAGGATCTCCCATTGATTCATCTTCATCTTCATCTTCTTCAGGAAAACTGCTGATATCTTGTCGGCTGTGTGACTCTAGAACCACATTACTTGGAATAATATCAGGATCGACGTCAGCTCTAGTGAGCTGGACCTCAACTGAATCATCAACAACAATATTAGGGACGGCATTGGTGGTTTCATCCTGTTGGAATACATCAGTAGCAGGTGCATCGCTGGGTTCTAAACCATCGTCCCTCTGAGGTATATCCCATATCCCTCGATGTTGGAGCCGTTCTACAACTTTCCAATGGTCACCAAATTTGGTATCATTGACATAGAAGACTTGCTTCACTTGAATTGGGAGGACAAATGGATCATTCTTATACCATCTACTTCTTACGTCAATGCTTGTGAAATGTGCATCGGCTTTAATGAATCTACTTCTACCGGTATTGAACCATTCACATTGGAATAGAACTACACGGTGTCCGCAGATATAATTCAGCTCCCATACTCTGCACAAGTTTCCATAAAAGCCAATTGTTTTGCCTTCATGGTCCCCTTCCACCATGACACCACTATTTTGGCTTTTACGATGACTATCCCGGTCTTTGGTGTGAAATTGGATACCATTGGATATGCAACCTGAATATATATTTACATTCACAAGTGGACCATTGGCTAATGACCACAAATCCTCGGTTGCATCTGGTGAGCCTTCGTCTCGTAGTTGATTCATCTACAGAACAATGCATGGTAATCATGTTATTAATATTGATATATGCCACTAATTAATGTATCAGAATATAGTTTGTATCTTACACGTTCTTTAAACCACTTTGGAAATTTCTCTTGTTGTCTCTTGGAGATGTCAAATGCACTTTCATTTACCAGTATACTTTTGTGGTCCCTATTAACAAACATATACATAAAAGTGATGGTTAAAAAAGATCGAACGCTAAATATAACTATGACTAAAAACCAAATTAAGTATTAACATACTCTAAATATTGTTCCAACTCAAGACTATTATTCAAGACAAACCAATGAGCCTTATCTATTTCCTCCTGCGTCACATTACTTGCCCTCATCATTTTGGCAAAAGGACGTACATTTTGGTTGAAGACAGCTAACCTCGTTCCACAGTCACCACCATCAACATTTTGTTCTGGCCGATTGAAAGCTGTTTCCATATTACCGAGATACATCGAACAAAAAGTAAGACACTCTTTGACAATGTAAGCCTCAGAAATGGAACCTTCCGGATAGGCTCGATTGGTGACAAATCCCTTTAAGGTACCAAGAAGCCTGTTTAACAAATAATATCATATTATTAAACCTACATTATGTTAATATCATCTATTTAAATTTATGCTAAAAATGACCTTTCAATTGGATACATCCATCGATATTGCACTGGCCCTCCGAGCATGGCCTCATGAGGCAAGTGAATAGCAAGATGAACCATGACATCAAAGAATGCCGGAGGGAAAATCTTTTCCATCTTGCATAATATGAGCACTATCCGATCTTGTAGTTTCTCCAAATCCTCAACTCGCAGTGTTTTTTAGCATATCTCTTGAAAAAAATTCCCCAACTCTGTTAAGGTGATACATATGTCTTTCAGAAGGTAGCCACGCATCCCAATGGGAAGAAGTCGTTGCAAAAGTACATGACAGTCATGACTTTTCAAGCCTGTTAACTTATCTCCTTTTGTACTCACACATCTTGATATGTTTGTAGCATAACCATCGGGATACTTAATTGACTTTAAGAACTCATACAATCCATGTCTCTCCTCTGGAGATAAAGTGTATGATGCTGGGGGCTTTTCGAAGGACCCATCTGCACGCCTCTTTAAATGCAGTTCTAGCCTTATTCTCAAATCCTCTAAATCCTGACGTGCTTTTTATGTGTCCTTGTTCTTCCCATCTATGCTTAATAGTATTCCAAGCAAAGCTTCATATATATTTTTCTCTATATGCATCACATCAAGGTTGTGTCGCAGCAAGAGTTTCTCCCAATAAGGAAGCTAAAAAAAAATGCTTTTCTTGGTCCAATTTAATATTGGATCTCCTCTTTTCCTTTTGTTGCTTGGATGCTTGCCAAATGGCTTGTATGTCCCCTTACTCATTTGCTGCAATATTTGTTCACCCGCTAAGTCCATAGGCCTCTCCCGATGATCCACCTTACCATCAAAGAGGCGACTCCTTCGCCAAGGATGGTCTTTAGGTAACCATCGGTGAGCTCCCACATAACCTAACTTACTTCTCAACCTTTGCGATGATGCATGTTCGTTACAAATTGGGCAAGCCAAGTAACCCTTAGTAGTCCACCCGGACAAATTACATATGCAGGGAAATCGTTGATGGTCCACATAACAGTGACATGCATTCGAAAAGTTTGTTCAGTTGAGGCATTGTAGACACCCCAATTTGGACTCTTCAAAATTCCTTGATTTGTGGCCCGGAGGCTCCCCGATGATGACTTTGGATTAAAACAAGCCTCACACCGATCGAAACCTTGCTCCTTGAAAGATTTGAAAAGGGAATAAAAATGGTCAAAAGCATTTTCAAGCGCTTGGGAGAAGTCCCGAGCGCTCAAAACCATTTTCCAAAACCTTTGGCCTGGCTCACTCCCGAGCGCTTGAGAGTGAAATCCCAAGCGCTCGAGACTGATCCCGAGCGCTCGAGTCTTCTGTGCTGCCCAATGGATGGCAAGGCTCCCCACTATCCATGCAATCCATCATTGCAGCCACCTTGAGCCGGCTGAGGGTTGAGTCAACTCTCAACCTCGGTCAGAAATCTTCAGGCCAAGGATTTTGCTATTTAAAAAATGTTTTATTTAAACCCATTTGATTTCAAAACTATAGGTTATTTTGCCTATAAATACCACTGGTCTTCAGCTGAGCAGGAGGCTACGAAATTGCTCTCCTGAAGAACCCCACTCTCTGCTCTCTTTCTCTCTCTTGCTAAAAACCAAAAACTTCCAAACTCACCTTCCAAACTCCAAAGGTTTTAGAAATCACCAAGGAAAAGGGCAAGAAATCTAGAATACTCTTCTGATCTCTTGCACTCTTCTCTCTTCACCCACATTTCAAAGCTATTCCAAGGAGCAAGGTTCAAGTAAAAGGTAGAAATCTTTACCTTTGATCATAAACAAAGAGGCTGTTCTTCCCTTCTGAGGGGGGTCTCTCAGCCTGACCCAGTCTTCAATACTGGGTGCATGGTTGGGAGACCCTAGTGTAAAAACAAGAGCAATGGGGTACAAAGAAATATTTTCACAAAACCCTTACTGGAAACACTCCCGAGCGCTCGAGAGTGCTCCCAAGCGCTCGGGACTGTTCCCAGTTTCATGCATGGCCCTTTGTCACATAGTAGGTTGGGAATGAGGTGCACTCTTAAAAGAAATGGTTTCATTTTGGCATGCATGCACAAAGAAGTCATTTTCCATTAAAACAGAAACATTTTCTCACAAGTTTTCATGGATGAAGAAGGCTCCTTTCTTTAAAAGTTAAAAGAATCATTCACTTCAGGGAAAAATCAAAACAAAGGCCTTTGCATGTCAAGATAGTGCTATTTTCTATCTAAGGGCAAAGCTGATATGCATCATACTCCCAAGCGCTCTGGACCATTTCCGAGCGCTCGGGAGTGCATGCATGCTATTGCGTTCTATCTTCCCCAGTCTGCTGTGTTCTCTGGTTTCTGCATGCATGAGTGTGGCCCGTTGCTCTTTTAAATTTATAGATCTAGCCTTGATAAGGCAGGGATGCATGATTTGAAAGATTGAAGGCTTAGCACAGTCTTTCAAGTCCTCTGCTGAGCCAGTAGTGTATATAGCAACTTTCCAGTTCCTATTTTAGCATTATATTCTGTCTGTGCTAACAAAGCTTGCAGGTTGGGTATCGGAACTCCCAAGTGCTCGGGACCACTCCCGAGCGCTCGAGAGTGAAGTCAGTGACAGATCCTCAGTTTCTGTGATCATGCATTTCATTCACTTACCATTTTATCATCCACTGTACAGTTGCACATGCATGCACTTCCTACATGGTAATATCTGTGGATATTTGCTACTTGCCTAATGAAACAAATCCCTTTTGAAAATCCCACAAACGTTTAGTAGAGACCGATCTCGAATCGGGCGAGGGGGGTGCCGTAAAACCCTTCCCCCCTCGTAACATGGCTTCCGGACCCTTGAAACTGATCTCTGGTTTTCAATTTCAAATCAACCATTTTTCAAAACAAAACGGTTTCTCGGGTGATTAACCACAAATCCGGGTGGCGACTCTTCAAATCAATTTTTCTTCAAAACGGGAAACATATTTTTCGGGCTGGTAGCCCACAAGCATCATAGGTGACTGTGCCACGTTCCCATAACTCCTTCAATTCGTCAATTAATGGCCTTAAGTAAACATCAATATCTCTCCTCGGTGCAATTGGTCCAGGAATAAGCAACGACATTATAGAGTAAAGTTGTTTCATACATTTCCATGGAGGAAGGTTGTAAGGCATGACAATCACATGCCATAAGCTGTAGGAGTTGCTCATGTTACCAAAGGGATTGAATCCATCAGTAGCTAGTCCTAACCTCACATTTCAGGCATCTCGAGCAAACTCAGGATAATGTCGATCAAAGTGCTTCCATGCCTTACCATCAGCCGGATACCTTAATACTCCATCATCAACTCGTTTCTCCTTATGCCACCTCATATCTGTAAAAGTTTTGCTCGACATATAAAACCTCTGCAACCTAGGGGTCAACGGAAAATATCGCAAGATCTTATGAGGAATCTTTTTTCCCTTGCCATCATTTAGCTTGTATCTAGGCTCCTCACAAACAGGACACTTTTCAAGATCAGCATTCTCCTTCCAAAAAAGTGCACAATCATTCTTACATGCATGAATGGGCACATAGCCCAAGCCTAAGTCACGTAAGAACTTCTTTGCTTCATAAATGTTGCTTGGAATGTCTTGATCACTTGTAGGTAGGAGTTCCTTCAATAACCCCAACAGCGCACCAAATGACTTGTTACTCCATTTATTCAACACCTTAACATGAAGTAGCTTAATGACAAATGATAGTAAAGTAAACTTGCATCCGGGGTATAACTCTCGATGGGCATCCTTCATTAATTTATCAAAGTTGCGCACATTCTCCGTCTCAACATTGTCAGGCAACTCATCTAGTTCCTCATCATTCTTGATTGTTGCTGCATAGTAATCATTAACTAAGCCTTCCAGGTTGTCTTGATTCTCATGTTCATCTGCTGCCACTCCACCCCTAACACTTTCTCCACTAGGCTGACGGCTTTCGTTCGACACAAATTGTTGATTCATAGGTATAGTTTCCCCATGGTGGACCCAAGTCTTGTAAGAAGGAGCTATCCCATTTTGTATCAGGTGAAACGCAACAACAATACTAAAATGGCGTTCCACATTCATGCATTTTAAACACGGGCAACGAATCTGATCATCGGAACCTAAATTTGTGACTGCAAAGTCAACAAATGAATTTACCCCATCTCGGTACTCTTTGCTCAGTCTATTCTTAATTGTCATCCAACTCTTGTCCATATTTTTTCACCTAAAAAGTCAAGAATAATACAACCTCCCTTTATAAAAACATTTAGACCAAAATTTTGATTTTCAAAGCATTGAAATCAATCCTAAAGATGATAAAATGAAACAATTAGGTGCAGGAATTACACTAAACATGCTGAAACAATTAGGTGCCTTGAATTAAAATGAAACATTTATTAGCAAAGATCATAATAGCAAGTGAGCATAAAAGGAGAACGAAAAGAAGCTTTGATGTCAAACAAAGAAGAATAATTTCACTAAAAAGAGTCAATGCAATAAACAAGTTGTTGGTAAGCCAATGTTTATCTGATATTCTCCATGATGACCTACCTGCTAAAGGTTTTTGGTTTACATGGTCTAACAAGCGAGGAGGCTCAGGTGATAATAAGAGTAGATTGATAGGGTGTTCTCTAATACTCACTGGTTGGTTTCCTTCCCCACTTGTGAGGTTACTTTCCTACATTGATCTAAGCCAAGGGCTAAATGGAAAATGGACCGTTTGGGTCATGATAGCAAACACACGGAACTTCACTCAAAAGAACTCAGCTACCGAGAGGGACTAGCACCACAAAGCTGCCAATCTACTTTGATTAGAAACTGTAGCAGATAGCAGATCGCAGCTGCCAAAACATAAAATACAGAACAGCAGAACAACAAATTGTAGCAAATTGCATCAGTAATGTAGCAGCAGCAGCCATAGCAGCCACATAGCAAAGTAGCAGAGTATTGAAAGCATAAAATAGCTGACTGACTGTTAAAAGTGACTGACTGTTACAATGAATTAAAAGTGACTGACTGTTACACATCATAAAACAGCTGTTTGCTCAGCCCTACAGAAAACAGCAGAGCGTTGAAAGCAGTAGCAGACACATCCAAAGCAGCAGAGTATTCAAAGCAGCTCAATAGCAGTCATAGCAATTTCAGAACTAGCAGTATACAAGTTACAAAATACTGCAGAAACAGAAAACAGCAATGCAGACACAGCACACAGAACCAATGCTGCTCATAGCTTCCAAAAAACCAAAACAACTGAACTAGAAACAGAACTAAAATCAAATACCATTCTGTTTACCCAAAGACCAGCATGCTAAATCAAGGATTCAGAACCAAATTATAAAGAGCTGGATAGTATGAAACAAATGATATGCCCACAGAGAGCTGGACAGTATGGATCAAATACCGTTCTGATTATGACTGTTTTTCCTTGTATTCAGAAGAGAAGATCATTCAAGTTTTTTAATTTTTGGCTACAAAACCCAAGCTTCAAAGATACTCTTATTCAGTCTTGGGCTGAGCCTGTTATTGGTAGACCTATGTTTGTGTTATCAACAAAATTGAAGAGATTGAAAAGTGTCCTTAGAAAGCTAAACTTGGAATGTTATTCCAACACTCCGGATCCTCTAAGGGATCCCGGACGGAGGCTTTGGTGCGGGATTCGGCTCTCAGCCGTTGGATTTAATCCAACGGCCAGGGAAATAAAAATGCAACACGCGGATCCTAGAGAGTTGGGTCGGGTAAAATTGCGCGAATCCGGGTTATAACAAAACCCTCTACTTTCCCATTCGGCTTCCGTTTCACGCGTACGTTAGAGAGAGAGAGAGAGAGAGAGAGAGAGAACGATCGAAGAAAAAGATCTGGAGAACAAGAAGAACGAAGAGAAGATCGAAGAACAAGGTATATATATATATATCTCTCTCTCTCTCTCTCTCTCTCTCTCTCGTTCCGTACGAATAGCAGAAACCCTAACTCTTGATTTCGAACTGTAATAGCATAAACACGAAGGATAGGAAGTTCTGGAGAAGAAGAACCACGACCGCGATTAAGGTATCTCTCTCTGGTTGATCTTACTATTATCAAGACTTTGAACTATTGTTTGGAACACCAGTTATCAAGCTTTCACTTAACTGTAGAGTTGATCTTACTGTTATCGAGCTTTCACTTATAATTTTCTAATAGCTTTCAAATGTAGAGTTGATCGATGCTATTGTTGTATCATGTGTACAGATAATGAGTAATGGAATGTTCAAGAGCCCAGTGCTAAGGGTGGTGACAAACTCAGAGAGGGAGAGGCTCACTCTAGCTGTGTTTTGTCTCCCAGATTCCAAAATGGAGATCGGGCTGGTGGAGGAACTCATCGACGACCAAAGGCTGAGGTTGTAGAAGACAATGAAAGATTATGTGGCTATCTATTTCGAGAACTACCAGTTAGGCAAGAGACCAATTGATGGAGTAAAGATCTGATGTTTTTCCAACATTACATCATTTGTGGTTTCTATGCAGTTATAATGGAGCTTTGGGAAACAAATTCCAGTTTGAAGTTGTTTTTTTTCCCCCCAATATAGAATAATTGTAAAGGATGAACTATTTGTAAAAGATGAATGCAGTAATTCGAATGCAATAATTGTAAAAGATGAACTGTTTTTCCAACATTACATCATTTGTGGCTTCTAAATTATAGTTCTGTTGGCATTTTCAAACAACATTACTTTTGTTTAAGTGGTTTAGTTTTTCTCCCAGTTTAAGTGCTTAGAATCTAGTTGACGGAAGATGTATGACTGCGCATGTTTTGTTTAAATTCCAGATTGTGGTTTTCAACTCTGACTTCTCAAGTTTCTCGCAACCAAACTCATATGTGGGAACGATGTTCCTAAATTCCTAGTATACCAACTTGATGAAAACTTGAAAGAGCCAATCTATGGCATTACTGACGTGGGTTTATTTTTGGTTCATGTGGCTCAAGCTCAGTTAAGCCAACTAAAATTATTCAAAACTCACAGTTTATTGAATAAGATAACTAAGCACATAAGATAACTAAGTGTTGGATTATATTTGATGAATGTAATTTATGGCGGTTAAACGTATCATGTCATGACCGTATCGTATCTTGAAAGATGTGTCTCAATATATATTGTGAAAAATTCGATAGAGTTTCCCTTCGGTCTAGCCAGACATCACGTCACAGAAGCAACAGAAAAGAGAGCAAAACAATAATTCAATTGCAATTGAATCGGAAGTTTTAAATCTAGCTGACATAAATACATAATGTTTTACAAAAGAGGCATGAGCTGAACATCATCATCCTTGTCTACCCTAAGCTATATTACAAGCAAAAGGAAAAAGAAACCCAATACGTAGCCTAATATTGTCACGAGAGGGAGTGATATTTCTTCAACCACACAAGCATGCTCTCACATCTTCACAGATCAGCCTAGAGATAGCAGCACCATCCTTGCCCGTTTACAATTTGAAAGGCATCACTCCATTTCAGCTTCCAAATGCATAGCTCTCCTAGAAAACCCAAACCTATTGATCCCAGATGTCCAAATATCACCAGCAAAAGAACAGCTACTTAGCACACAATCTTTTGTTGAAGAGGAAAGCCAGTGCACTTCCCTTGATGCCGTATCTTGTGTCCAGGTACTCGTACATCGGGCTCACAAATATCTCCAAAAATGTGTGGAACTTGAAGTTAAGTGCAGTTCTAGTGGTGGTGAAAATAGATGAAGCTCCACGCATCAATCTTGTAGGTACAAAAGAAAGGTAGAAATCATCTACAACATATAATGCAATTTTCTTCTCCCCTGGACAGCCAAGAAAACCAAATTGGGATGAGGGGAATGCTGAATAATTCAACAATTGTATAGCAGAAAACAAAGCCTTGAGAGAGATTACAGCAAGAAACAAGGCAACTAAACCATTTTTAATATAAACCTTAATTTCTGGTTCAAAAATTCTGCAGTCACAAACCCTAATTTCTGCCCCAAATTTCTGCAAAATCGAATGAGAGAGAGAGAGAGAGAGAGAAACAGATCCGCACTCCCTAACCCTACCTTCTGGTTCCAAATTCCAGAAAAAATACCAATTCGAAGTTTAATGCTCGAACCAGAGAGAGATACCTTAATCGCGGTCGTGGTTCTTCTTCTCCAGAACTTCCTATCCTTCGTGTTTCTGCTATTACAGTTCGAAATCAAGAGTTAGGGTTTCTGCTATTCGTACGGAACGAGAGAGAGAGAGAGAGAGAGAGAGATATATATATATATACCTTGTTCTTCGATATTCTCTTCGTTCTTCTTGTTCTCCAGATCTTCTTCTTCGATCGTTCTCTCTCTCTCTCTCTCTCTCTCTCTCTCTCTCTAACGTACGCGTGAAATGGAAGCCGAATGGGAAAGTAGAGGGTTTTGTTATAACCCGGATCCGCGCAATTTTACCCGACCCAACTCTCTAGGATCTGCGTGTTGCATTTTTATTTCCCTGGCCGTTGGATTAAATCCAACGGCTGAGAGCTGAATCCCGCACCAAAGCCTCCGTCCGGGATCCCTTAGGGGATTCGGAGTGGTTATTCCAATATTAGTAAAAGGGTTTGTGCTGCCAAAGAAGAGTTGGATGTGATTCAGGAACAGCTTTTCAAAACCCCTTTTGATCTTGTTTTGTCTAATACTAAGAAAGAGATATTGAATAAATATGTGGAGCTATGGATAGCTGAAGAATCTTTTCTGAAACAGAAGTCTAGAGTGAAATGGTTGGCTTTAGGAGACCAAAACTCTAAGTACTTTCACCAGGAAATGTGTTCCCATAGAGCTAGAAATACAATTCTAAGTCTTACTGATTCTAGTGGTTGTTTGATTGATGATCCTGAGGCCGTGAAGCAAGAGATTTTGGGTTACTATGTTGGGTTATTAGGGACTGCTTTCGATGGAAAAGTGGATGCTCTGCCTACTCTTAATCTAGCCATTCAATCTAAGGTTCCAATTCATTTCAGATTTCAGTTGATTGCTCTAGTTACATAGCATGAAATCAAAGCTGCTCTTATGTCCATTCATGGGGATAAAGCCCCTGGGCCAGATGGTTTCAATTCTGTGTTCTTCCAGATGTGTTGGGATGTTGTAGGCAAAGATTTCACTAAGCTATTGCCTCTTTTTTTGATTCAGGTGTACTTCTCAAGGAATCACATATTTGAGATCTATGTTCGAACGTTTGTAGCAATACTAGAAGTACACCACCACTGGTGCACTTATGCATAATACAAAAGGCACTTATTAATATTTAATTAGGCTATGACAATAGAACACCACCATATATTATTTTATTTCCTAAACACCTGGTAACACCTTTGTTTTTGAAGTAAGAATCAACTTTTGATTCCTCTTTCAATTATATTTTGGAGAAGTGTGAATGATTAGTTATATAGATTCCATAGCAATACTCTATAATTCTAAATGCTAGTGATATAAATAGTTACCCATTTGGATTCACGCATTCCGACTAGATAGCAGGAAACTAAAAAATTATTCTAAAATTATTTAAAAAGGGGGAATTATAATATTAAACTCCCTCTAAGTTTCAGCAATTAGTACTAAAATATAGGGAAAGATTTCGAAAGTGAGTAAAGTACAAAAGATTGGAATAGGTACATATTTTCTTATACCATCTTGCAATCAGCATTGATAACAAGGGTTGAAGATAGTGAATGACGTTTCTGTTTGCTGATTAAAAAAAAAAAAACCCAAGGACCAAAGTCTATTAGAACATCGCCATACTACAAAAGCAGCCAAAGACTAGATATCTTACTAAGAGTGGCCCTCATTGTTCTAAAATTTCAGAAAAAAGTAATAAATTTCACCACATTTAACCTCCTTCTTCCAAAATAAATGGTCAACCGAAACCCATACTGAAAACGAAATCTTCAAGATTGAACATCTCAAATAAAACAGATACATTTGATTTTGACTATCGTGAGGATACCTCAGCTTCCGATTCAAACTTTAAATCTACAAAATCGAATTAAAAACTCACATGCAAAACAAAAAAATCCATGAATTCGAAAGATTGGAGAGTGGAGGAATACTAGAAATCACAGAGTGTGGTGGTGGTGCTGGCGAGTTCCGGCCGGCGAGGAAGAGGGCGGAGATGAAGTGTGCTGCCTTTTCAGTGAAGATAGAATCAAAAAAGAAAAATGTTTAGCTAGATGAAGTCAAGAGAGAGATCGAGAGTGCGTGAACACACATATACATAAGCGTTATGTGATCGAAAGAGAGAACGACAGGGTGAGATACTGAGAGGGAGAGAAAATGACCTGGGCTGATCGGAGCGATGGCAGCCGGTTTGTGGGCTGATGGAAGTCTTCGGCGGGATCGTGGCTGCGGGAGTGGAGATCGAGAGGAAGAGTAAAGTGGAGACTGGACAGAGGAAAAAGAGGAAAGTTAGGGTTTTGGGGACAAGAAAAACAACGTCGTTTTGCTGGTAAAAATTTTCATTTCACTTTTTGATAGCCCGCGTAAATGAGCTGGAGCCCGGGAGCGCGGAAATTGGGATCTTTCGGTGACAATTTTATACTTGTCACCGAAATTTGTCTTCAGTGACAAATATTTTGTCACCAAATGATCTTTCAATGACAACTTCATATTTGTCACCGAAATTTGTCTTCAGTGACAAATATTTTGTCACCAAATCTCCTCATTATTTACCCTGGCCAGCCAAAGGTTTTCAGTGACAGGCAGTAAAATTGTTTGTCACCGTTGAGTATATTCAGTGTCAACACCAATTTTTTGTCACCAAAGGGTGTCACCATTGGTGTTTTTTGTTGTAGTGCCTGAAAACGGTTACCAGATCTATTCTATGATGTCACCATGACATCACTTGGCTCGTGGAAGGCACATGATCGTACTTGGAGAGCAAGCCAGGGAGGCCCTATAAATACCCAGTGATGGCAACCCTAAAAGGTACATGCTACTCCATACTCAGAGATATATACTTTCCAATCTTCTGCTACCTCTCTCTGCACAATACTTATCCTCTCGCCGGAGGGCCTTGCCGGGACAACCCCCGGCCAGGTCTTAGTCGTGCGTTCACTGTGCAGGCTAGGGGAAGAAGGCTTGGGAACCATTTAACCACCAGAGGAGGAACGAGGATCAAGGAACAACGGGCCACACATTACCAAAAGTGAGTGCCTGAGTGGTGTGTACTGTGAAGCTAATTGTGCTTTCGCCGATGAGCAATCCGTTGAAAAGGAAGAGTCTTTCTGTGTACGTATTCATTCCTCTCTAATACATGGTATTGTGGTCAAGGGTGGGGTGTTTATGCTAGTGATTAACTTATGCAGCATAATTTTTTGGTTTTGTTTTTATTCAAATTTTATTTTATTTTTTTGCGTTTTTTAGTTTTATGGCAAACTTTTATGTGATATAGGTTCGTCTCGACGAGAGGAATCAGAAAAGTAAAAAATTATGACTTTTACACAAATATTTTGAAAAATATCTAAAGAAAAGTTCAAAAAGTCAGTTTTTGGATATTTCCCAAAATACTTGTGTAAAAGTCATAATTTTTGACGAACCCATACCACATAAAAGTTTAGTGTAAAACTAACAAACGCGAAATTTTTTTGAATAAGGACAAAATCAAAAAGTTGTGGTGCATAAATTAATCACTAGCGTGAACGGGGCCAGTGAGGAGACTAAATAATCCTGGGACTATTTGTAGTGTAGTTCTTCTATAATTCCATGTTTGTTTGTGCTCGGGACTACATAAGGCATAAGTCCTATCCCGTCCTAGCCCATGTTTGTTTCAATACTTCGGAACAAGGATTAATGGCTTAATTGACTGTCTTGCCTCGTTACAATTTTGTCCCAACATGGCAAGTCAAGAATAACCCAAGCAAGTCAAAAAATAAATGCAGCACATTCACTTCTGAAACAGCGAAATTCTTCTGAAACAGTGAAATTGATCTAGCCCATTTTTCCACTCCCCACTGTTTTTTACTATTGCCCCAAAAAGTAAAGAACCAAAAATATAAAAAGTCACTACCAAGAAGAAGCATAAACCTTTTCAATTAAAGTAATTGGCGTGCTTTTTGTGGAGGAAACATTTCTTATGAAAGTTTTGCCTTGCCTAAAATTGGATGTCATTTTATTTTCTCTTTGAACAGTAGCAAATCGTCAAGTTGCATATTTTCTCTTTATTTTGCCTTTGAGGGGTTGCTTGTGTTCTTTCCTGAGCAGATGCATTAGGGAGTTGGTACTTTGTATGTTGTGATGTTCCTCTTATTTTCATCCCGAAAAGAAAATTACTGTTTCGTTGGAAAATACTTCATTGCAATGGTTTACTTGCGACTTCTGTTATGGAGTAGAAGTACTGAATTGGGAATGATCGAGAAGTAGAAGTCAAAATATAAAAAGCCCATTTTCCACTCCCCACTTTGTTTTAGGTTTTTTTAAATGGCAACTATGGGGGTATTTTGGTAACTCAACTTCTAGTCCGGAGCCCCCTTAATCTCAAGACTATCTATCTAGGGGTGTCAAATGGGTTGGGCCGGCACGGCACGACACGGTTAAATGTGGCACGACACGAGCACGGGCACGGTCGTGCCCTGGCACGGCACGACACAGCACGGTCTTAGTGAGCACGTGGACGGGCACGGGCACGGGCACGGGCACGGTCTTGGCCGGGCACGACACGACACGGCACGATTTTAGTGGGCACGTAGACTGGCACAGGGTACGGAAGTGGGCGGGCTTTTGGTGATGATATTAGATTTGAATATTTTGTGAAGAATTATCTTAATCCTGAATTTTCTAAGGTTTCTAGAAATACAACTAGAAGTGATTGTTTGGGAGCTTTTGGAAAAACTAGAAAAGAAATGATAACTGAAATTAAAAAGTTTGATAGTACAATCTCTTTTACCTCTAATATGTGGTCTGGTATAAATAATCTTGGTTATATTTGTGTGACTGCTCATTATATAGACTCTAGTTGGATTTTGAATAAAAGAATTATTGCTTTTCGTTTAATGGAGCACCCTCATAATGCTAATCAGATTTTTCAATGTATAAGTGGTGTTTTTAGGGAGTTTGAAATTGTTGATAAAGTTTTCAGTATTACTTTTGATAATCATAGTGCTAATACTGCTGCAATTGAATTGTTCAAGGTAAATATAACAAACTTGCGTTCTAGTCAATTTTTTCATATGCGATGTGTATGCCATATCATTAACTTGGTTGTGCAAGATGGTTTGCAATCTATAGCACCACAAATAAAAAACATTAGAAATGCTCTTCTTTTTATTGCTACTTCCGGAGCTAGGCAACAAGAATTTGAGGCATTGTGTAAAATTTACAACGTTAAACCAAAAAGAATGAAACTTGATATGAAAATTCGTTGGAATTCAACCTATCTTATGTTAAAATCTTGTAGGAAACACACTATTGTGATTACTGCTTTTGTTAATGCCAGGTCTGATTGCGGTTTAACTAATTCTAATTGGATAATTGCTTTTGAGTTCATGAAATTTTTGAAAGTATTTTGTGTTGCTACCTGTGCTCTTTCGGGTGTTCGTTATCCTACTTCTTGTCTTGTGCTTAATCACTTGTATAATATCTGTTTCAATTTTAATACTTATAGAACAGAAACAAATTTCATAGCTGCTTGTATTGAAATGGAATCAAAATTCAAGAAATATTTCGAGGACATGCCAAAAATATTTATTGTAGCTGTAGTAATGGACCCAAGGATTAAGTTAGAAGCTGTTCAAATGCTCTTAGAAGGAATTTCTGATAACTTAATGATTACTGTGGTGGCCTCGGTTACCAGTTCGGTGACCCGGCCATACGGTGTGAACCGACGTTTGAAGAAGGTCTGGGCCGCAGCTTGGTACAAGTCTCCCTCGGTACACTGTTCGGTTGTGTGCTTAGAAATAGGCCTCCAGGTGCTTCGGAACTACCAACAGCATTGTATCTGTTCCGGTATTCCTGAAGACACCTAGGAGAAACAGTTATGCCAGATGGGTCCCATGAGGATCATGCAGCAGGCGTAATCATTGGGATCAGGTCTGGCCATGTACTCCGTAACCGCTTCGTTCCTTTCGTCATATATGACGTCACCCGAGGCGGTTACCTGAGCGTACGCTCCACGCGCTAGCTTGGAGGCCAAGTAAACCTAGGTCTATAAATACAAAGGGATACTCACCTGGAGTGGTATGCCATTCTACCCTAACCCTAGACCTACACAATTCCCCTGAGATCTAACTTGATCGTCGGAGGGTCACTGGGCTACACAAGCCCTAGTGACTTATTGCAGGTCCAGCGGCAGGAGCGCAGAGCTACGGAGGAAGGAACCTAGCCAGAACCACGGTCAAGATCCCCAGCAGAGTCGCCAATTGTAGGGGTTCAAGTTATCGGGATCTTGACCGTGAGAGGATTCCGGTTCCTTCCTCCATTGGCTCCGCGCCTCCGCCGCTGGACCTGCAACAAGTCACTAGGGCTGTAGAAGCCCAGTGACCCTCCGACGATCAAGTTAGATGTAAGGAGAGAGGTTTAGGTCTAGGGTTAGGGTAGAATGACATACATCTTTAGGTTAGAGTCCCTTTGTATTTATAGACCTTGGTTTGCTTGGCCTCCAAGCTAGCACGTGGAGGTCACGCTCGGGTAACCGCCTTGGGTGACATCATAGATGATGCACCAGATAAGGCGGTTACGGAGCATATGGCCAGGTCAGCCCTTCGTGAGGATTCTTCTCGATGCTGTGTCTCATCAGACGCAGGAGGCTTGCTCGGAAGCCCTCGGTGCTGCGTTTCGGGGGTCGGTACGGAGCCCTCGGTGGTATGTCTCCGGGGTCGGTACGGAGCCCCATTGATCCGGGCCACTACAATTACATTACCTTCTCATACTGAAGTGAAATCGCTATTGACTAATTTATATGCTTCTTATGAGTCTAAGTTTGCAAGCACTAACTACTACTGTTCCTTTACCATCTACAAGTAGCAATGACCCATCCTGGTCTTTCATTTCCAAGAAAGGTAAAAGTGCAAGTGCAAGCTCTGAACTTGTTAAATATTTAGAGATAGAGCATCTTATCGAAAATGACGACTTAAAAAATTTTGATATCTTAGACTGGTGGAAAAAATATGATAGGACATTTCCCATTCTTTCCATCATGACACATGATGTACTAACAGCTCATGTCTCTTCAGTTGCATCGGAATCTGCTTTTAGTCCAGGTAAGAGAGTGTTGGATGAGAAGAGGAGCAGACTAGCTCCAGACATTTTGGATTGTCTCCTATGCTTAAAAGATTAGGATGATGCACGTTTTGGAATTCAAAAAAGATCAACCAAAGATGAATTCAGAGATTATTTTTCAGACTTTGATATAGATGGTGATGATTAGGGGAGATGCATTACTAATGTGATGCTGCTGGTAACTTATGACGGCCTTAATGGCAACTTAACGTTGCTGCAGCTTCCAGGTGGTGCTATTCTTTATACATCAGTCAGTGTGTGTGTGTGTGTGTGTACTGTAACCAAATGCCCAGGAACTGTAACCATTTATCAGCTATGATGATGAATAAAATAAAAAAACTAACATTTGAAGGGTATGGTTAGGCAACTTATGAAGGCCTTAATGGCAACTTAACATTGGCCTTAAAGGCAACTTAACGTTGCCACTTGCCTCCATGTGGCATTCTTTATTCTGAGCCCAAATATATGAGTTTCTTCCAGTTTTCAGCTTTTTTTTGTATGCAGCCTATGCAGGTGTGTGAGAGTTGTCCTAGGTGTCGCCCCCCTCCATGGTGAAAGCCCTGTAGACACCCCAATTTGGACCTATTAACTATCCTTAATTTGTGGCTTTGAGGCTCCCCGATGATGAAATAGGGTCAAAATAGGACTTGGCTAAAGCTTGAACGATGCCTCTTGGACTTTTGCAAACCAAAATCATCTTTTTTCTCGACACCCTGAGGGTAAAATTGGCACACATTTCAGCATATAAAATATATTTGAATGAAACCAATTGGGTTAGAAAGAGAACTTAACGAGCTTTCCAACGCTTCGAAAAACACCCAAAACCGAGTTCGGGAGTGACCGTGTCACCCCGCTGAAGTTTGGCAGTCACTCCCAAGCGCTCGGGACTACTCCCGAGCGCTTAGGAGTGCCACTCTAGAGCGCTTGGGAGTGCTGACAGACCAATGCATGTTGAGCTTGACCTTTGACCATGGCTTTTTCAGATTTTTCAGATCATTCAAACCTGAGGTTCAAACCTGCACGTTCCAGGCCTGGCAGGGCATCTCATCATGAAGATTTTCCCTCCCAAAATGATTTTATTGAAGTTTTAATTTCATTTTCAAATCCAAACCATAGGTTATCTTTCCCTATAAATACCCTTTCATTCTACACCCTAAAGGACACGAAATTCCTCTCACTCTCTCCCCTGTTTTCTGAAAATCTCAATCTCTAAACCTCCCTCAAATATTTTCCAACACTTGTGTTTTCTATGAAAAAATTTCAAACAATCTTCAAGTATTTCAAAAATCTCAAATCTCTAGTTCATCTAGAACTCCATTTTCCTACTATTTTCTAAGCATTCTCAAGCACCAAAGTCAGTCCAAGAAGCCAAATTCAAGTCAAGCAAAGGTATAAAATCTCATTTTATACTTAAAAGCCACTGTTATCTTGGTTTAATAACAAGAGCAAGAGGAGCACAAAGAAACAAAACAATTTCTGGACACTGTGTTCACTCCCGAGCGCTCGGGACCATTCCTGAGCGCTCAGGAGTGCTGTTGCTCACTAAAATCTTGTTTTCTCACCAAATGCTGCATTTTCTGTTCTTAGTAGACACTGGGCGTGCACTGGTCCTTCCAGAGCCCAGTTAGGTTTATTTATAGTTGCAAGGAAGCAAGGTTTGAATGGTTAAGACCAGTTCTTAGCTGTTTAAGTCCCTGGCTGAGCATGTCTGTACTTTGATTTCTTTGTGATTTTGTTGGCAATACTAGCATGTGAATATGTCTAACCAAATTTGCAGGGTGGCTTGACACCACTCCCAAGCGCTCGGGAGTGATTCCAGTGACAGTTCATTATGTTTACTTGCTTCATCATTCTATTGCACCTTGTACACTTTGCACATGCATGCACTACTATCTTTTGGTATTTGTACATACGTGCTAGTTGCTTAATGAAAGAAAATATTTTTAATAAATCCCACAAACATTGAGTAGAGACCGACATTGCGTCGGGCGAGGGGGTGCTATAAAACCCTTCCCCCCTCGTAACATGGCTTCCGAACTCAAAGCAATCTCTGGTTTTCGATTCAAATCAATCATTTTCAAATAAAAACGGTTTCTTGGATGGCTAACCTTAAATCCGGGTGGCGACTCTTCAAACTTTTCAATTCGATTCAAAAAAGGTGTTTTTCGGGCCGCCCCGATCCACCCGGGGCTGTGGTAGCCCACAAGCCCACACAAGTATTTCATACTGTCACACAGTTTTAAAGTAATGTACGTGACCTCGATCTCTCTCTCTCAATGTGCTTTTAGTGGAGTTGTTGCGTTTGTATTGGGTACATAGTGCTACGGATAGCTTTCTTGAATCTGTGCTTGAAACTACTTAAATGCTGAATCATAGTATCCTTGTTCTCTGGGCAGTATGCATCTATTTTTCTGAAACTTCTGCCTGTTTATGGTGGGCTCTAGTATGCTTTGGAAGTCATATGTGAAGTTCTTGTTTTGGCTATTACTTGGTAGTTCAATTGTTGCGGCCATTTCAATTACATTTGTGTTGTTCGCCTCATTTGGGTGGACTGGATTTGTGAGTCCTTTTTCCAGGTTGTAAGCTGTGATTTCTCTGGCTTCATTGGATTCTGGTCTGCTGCTACATTGGTAGCTTTCTCCGTGTTGTCTTCTCCTGCTGTTGGGATGGCTGCATTTGTTTGTTTTGTACCTACCCTAGAGGGGTTGTCCCTTGGGCTGTTTATGCCTTTCTAGGGGGCCTGTCCCTAGCCTTCTCCTGTTCTTTTAGTTGTGTTGCTGTCATTAGTTCTTGCTATAACTGTGCTGTTTGGGTCTGCTGGAGCTGCTTTAGTTCTGATCTAACCTTGATAACTGGAGCTGCTGTAGTTCTACTGGAGCTGCTATAACTTTGCGTCTGTTTTGGTGGCCTAAAGCAATGATAACTGTTTTGGTGGTGTGCTTTGCTGCTAATCAGTCAGTCCATCTCAGTGTCTCAGTGTGTTGTTGAATTATAGCACTCTCGTTATTCATGTTCGTAGTGGAACCATGCTTGCTGCTGCACAGTTGGTGGTTCATCCACTGTAATTGGGCCTTACGGTAGCCTTGTCATCACTGCCCGGACTGCTACTGAGTACTGAACGGATTCCGGATTCCGGATTCCAGATTTCAGCCATAGGAAGATGCTATTTCGTTTTATATGCATAGATTGCTAAGTAAACAAATGGTCTTCTAACCATTTTGTCCATCTTGGAATGCTGTTTCGTTTTATATGCATAGATTGCTAAGTAAACAAATGGTCTTCTAACCATTTTGCCCATCTTGGATTCATTTTATAGCCTTGTGTTCATCTATTAATTTAACTGGTACTAATTCTTAGATTAGAGACGAATTCATTGTTGAAAATCAATGAACTTTTGATCATTGGATAAATGATATTTGATGCAGCTCTTTTGGCTTTTATATAATTCTAAACAAGTTGGATTGGACCATGATTTCAGTTTAGTATGATTAGAATTGTACCATAATCAGATTACATGCTGGTGAAGTTTTACTTAGAAATTTGTGTATTGTGCAAGAACATCAAGTAATATGGTACTCCTACTTCTTAAGGTGAAGGGAGAAGGAATTGCGAACTCAAGATCTAGATGAACTTAAACAAGCACCAAACCACTTAGGCTAGCTTGAAAGTTCATTTTACTTGGAGCTGGGTTACCCTAATTTGGGCAATGACTGATGCTAATGTGTCTGTGTGTGTGTAGAGAGAGAGAGAGAGGAGAGATTGCAACACAATAATCACCAGCCTTTCATATTTCTCAATCAGCATCGGTTAAATAAAAAGCTAATGTTTAGATATCTTACACAAAATTGATTACATACTTCATCTCCGAAACTTGACTTAGGGTTACACAAAACTGGTTACAAAGTCTTTATGCACGACAATAGTTGGCATTAAGCCATTAAAAAAAATAGTTATGAGTCACATGAGATGCCAATTGCTATAGCCTATAGGGGTTATAGGGGTCAAACGGCACGACACAGCACGACCAAGTAAAAAGGGCACGGCACGAAGCACTACACGATTGAAAAATGGCATGACACGACATGATCAAAAAACGAGCCAGCACGGCACGACAAGATTTAAGTAAATGGGCCCAGCACGGCTCGACATGATTGAAAAATGGCATCACACGATCAAGTAAACGGGCCGACACGACACGATTAAAAAATGGGCCAGCACGGCACGACATGATTTAAGTAAATAGGCCAGGCCCGGCACGACACGATTGAAAAACGGCACGGCACGACACGATTTATGTAAATGGGCACGGCATGACACGATTGAAAATGACACGGCACGGCACGGCACGATTTAAGTAAATGGGCACGGCACGTGACACGGTTGGCACGGAAGTTGAATGGCACGGCACGACACACACGTTTGACACCTCTATATCTATCCCACCTCCCCACCTAGGACTGTATTTATCCCCTTAAAAAATGATTACTAATCCGACTAGAATTATTAGTCCGGAGATAAAAACTTACACAAACATGGGATTACAGTGGGTGGGGGGATTGATAGTCCAATCCTACCTCTAATCCCGCCAATCAACCAGGGCCTTTGGGTATTCTGGTAACCCATTAGAATTCAACTTTTATTGTACTTTCCGACCCGTAAATAAAATTGCACAAACCAAAGTCACACCAACACCAATCTATACTACTTCTTTTAAATGTACGAAATTGTTTCCTATTCTTTCTTTTCCACAAATGCCCCTCGCCCTTGCAAGTAATTCCAGCCCCACCCCACAACTCTTCCCAACCGTTACAATTCTTTCCAACGATTAAAAACGATTTAACTAGCCAAAACCACAAACGCCTCTCCTCGCCATTGCAAATAACCTCTGCCCCACCCCACACCTCTTCCCAACCGTTACAGTGCAAAATCCCAACGGTTTTGCCATACAAAACCACAACTACCTCTCCTGCGCCGGCCCCTCCAAAAAACATTACAGCCTCCTTCCAACAGCCCGTGTTCTCCACAATCGCCGACGTCAATGGACGACCAAGCCTCCAACTACAACAACATATCGGACTCAACTCAAGTGCATCCCAACAAAAGTCCAATACAGGTAAGTCATGCATTCAACTTTCTCCCTGCTTTCCTTTCTACCTCACTTATGCAGTTATGCCGACAACTCTGTAGACCATAAATTCGCCCACAAACTGTTTGACAAAATGTACCTTGAGTTATTTGCAAACACTTTCCCCTCTCCCCCTTCCAACGACACCATCCACCAAAATCAACAACTCTGTAGACCATAACTCCACACACCAACTGTTTGCCAAAATGTGGCTTTGAACTCTTTCGGTTAACAGATGGTTTTGTGAGGGCCAATTCAAACTGCCGAACATGACAGAAGCAATTTAACAATAACAGTCAAAGTTGGGATACTATAATAAAAGCTATGTGAAATGATACACCAAGACTTTACTTGAAGCATCTCAATTAGAAAGAAAAAAAAACCAATTCCCGCAAAGCCCAGCCTCATTCAGCCTGTAAAAAAAGACATGGAAGACAAAAGCACAGTTACCCACACTATAAATTATGGGGATGTAAATTACAATTGGTAGACGTTGATATTTTCTTCAATTTGATTGTCATTGACATCTTATACGAAATGAAACTGAAAATCTTCCGTGTTTTATCCAGCAATTTTCTGATAGAAATTGTGCGGCCTTTACAGCTTATTGGATTCTTGTCCAAGTTTGTGGTTGTTTGACTTTTATGATTGTTACGGAAAAATCATTGATAATAGAAAAACCCTTCGATAAAAAGAAATAGTTTTAGAAAAACGATTTAGATATAGACAATCCTACAATAACATAAATAAAACAGAAGTAAGGGTTTAGAGAATTGGCGTGTGTAACCATGAGAGGCACGTCGAAGACGCTGTCCTAAAGTTACAGGAATCTAGCACAATGCAAAGATGCGCTAGATGGATTCGCCAAGTTTATATTAGTTGCCCAAAAAATAGTCGAATATAGAAAAGAGGAGTAACCTTATATTTGAGGAAGAGAGAGACGAGAGAAAGAGAGACAAGAGAAAATTAAGTCAATGATCCATGTACTTAAGTCACTGTCCATTGAATTGCTATCACAGTCGGTGAATATATGTCAAAAACTTCAAACTTAGAAGTCAGAAAATTAACTCAATGATACCAAAAAAAAAAAGTTCATTTTGAACTTCTACCTTTCCACAAACCATCGGCAAAACATTACCAACTATGAGTTTACACTACCTGTCCACTTCAAGCGTTTATCGTGAACTACCTCTGTATTCCCTTTCCCTATAAAATTACACGTACTTCATAGATGATGACAATCATGACATGGCATTTGATCTTTTCCCATTCTTGTTTTTCAAAAAATGAAGGAAATGGATGAGACACAAGGTTTGGATTGCCTTGGCGAAGATGAAATTAGCCAGCGCCGCATTCGTCAAAGGAAGAGATATGCTAGGTTACACCTACACAAAGAGCAGAAAAAATCCAGAAGACAATGCAAAATAGGAAGAGGAAACACAATGCCCATTATACTTCTCCAAACAAAAATCTTAGTAGTCAATTCTTAGATGGACAAACACAAAATCCATCGCCAAATCCCCCTTTGGAGGACCACCTAATGAAGTCCGAAACAATCGGTTCGTATTTTAGAACAAGTTATTTGATTAAAACCTTAATAGAATATGCTTACCACAAATGCCTTACCCTTTATTTATGAATGTGCCATTCATAGGACAACGACTGCGAGAAGTCCATCTTTCCCAACCACATGAATTGTGGAGCATGGCAAATTGTCGATTTTGTCGGGCTAAAAGGTTCCAAAATGAACCTCCAACTTTTTGCTGCCACAACGGAGAAGTAGTTCTGACAAGCCCATATGTACCATCAAACCTACGAAACTTGTTCACTTCTCAAACTGTTGAAGCTTTGGAATTTCGCAAACACATCCGTGCCTATAATAGCATCTTCGGTTTCACGTAAGACAAAGGACTTGCTAATTCTACAGCAGGAGTTTACACATTTCGTGCAAAGGACAAATTTACCATGAACTGCCATCTTTGATTCCATCTGCTACTTCTCCTTGTTACTTCCAACTATACTTCTATGATACTGATAATGAACTCCAAAATAGATTAGACATTATGGAAAACAAGCTGGAAAAAAAAAAAGAAAAAAACCCCTCTTAACCCACACATTGTCCGAACACTAATGGATGTGCTCTCTGCAAACCCTTATGCCATGTTTCTTAGGAGACTAGACCAAAGTTCCTTGGATTCATATAGAATACACATAAGGACTGACGTCAAGCTCAACCAAAGGGTTTACAACTCTCCAGCGGCTGACCAGGTGGGTGCAATATGGATAGAAGGAAATAATGCAAATGTCTCTCATGAACGTGACATTATAGTGCACTCAAACTCTAGACATAAACATAGAGTGCAACACTATTATGGTTGCTATGATCCGTTGCAATACCCGTTATTATTTGCTAGAGGTGAGGTTGGATGGCATCAAAATATCCTTAGAAGAATTCAAGGTCGCACTAGCAATCATGCATCAGATACGCAAAATGATCCGTCTTTCCAAACCCATTAGGCTCATATCTTTTTGCACAATAGCATCTAAATATTTATGATTTATCAATATTTATAACTTTGTTGTTGGATTTTGTTTTCACCTAAAGATTTCTCGCTCTGAATTTCATGTATGATTTAGTATACCTTGCTCTTTCTGGTGTGCAAAGAAATTCCAATATGAAACTCCAAATTTCTGTTGTTATGGTGGTAAAGTGGTATTCGCAAGTCCTTGCCTTCAAGAGTCTTTATGCAAATTATATATGTCCTAATGCGAACAAGGAAAAGAATTCCGTAGAAACACCTGAGCATATAATTGTGTCTTCTCTTTTACATCATTTGGGCTGAGATTGGATGAGGGGCTAGCGTCCTCACAACAAGGTGTTACATATTCTGTACACAAAGTTTGATAAGCATACTCAATTCTTTATCCCATGGAAACAAGCTTCAATTTATGCAATTTCGTATCATTTATTTTTTTGGTCCCTTAAAACTTTTGGTGCATGTTTTGTAGTCTTTTAATGCTTCATATATGAATTTGAGACTTTTTGGTTTCTTGAGTGAGGTTTGAGCAAAAAAAAAACTGAAGGTGAATATGAAATTAGGAAGTCGGGCTTCATTGAACACTGTTGGTGTATTTTTTTTATTTCAATTAGTGTGTGTTCTTCCCTGGAAAAATATTGCTATAGTTTTTTTTCCCCCTTGAAGCCAAGGAGGATGGGGGCATGGGTAGCTTGGGACAATCTGACTGAAGCCAAGGAGGATGGGGGCGTGGGGTTTCGAGATTATTGGGCTTTCAATGAAGCCATGCTGGCTAGACAAGGTTGGAGACTGCTAATGAACCCCCATGCTTACTGGGCCAGATTTCTGAAGGGGATTTATTTCCCCAAAACACTTCCTTTCTACAAGCAGCTAGAGGGAGTAGGGCCTCATGGGCTTGGCTCAGTTTACTTCATGGCAGAGATTTGTTAAAGAAAGGGCTGAAGTGGCAGGCGCAAAGTGGGAGGAATATCGACTTTTGGGGGGATTCTTGGGTTCCTTCTTTACCAGGCTTCAAACTATCCTCTACCAAACCAGCGAATAGTTGCATTGATAGGGTTTGTGACGTTATCGACTCAAGGAAAAGGCAATGGGACAAACAGAAGCTAGCTGGCAAGGTGAGTGCAATAGAATTGGAAGCCATTCTAGATCTCTCTCTCCCGGTGGTGGATAGGGTGGATCAGTTGGTGTGGCATTTTTCTTCTAATGGAATCTATTCTGTTAACCAGTCCATGACCAAAAGGAAAGAGAATCCTGAGCCTTCTTTCAAACCAAGCAAAGTAGTGTGGAAGAGTGTGTGGAAGATGAAAGCCCCCAATAAGGTGAAAAATTTCTGGTGGCAGGTATGTAAAAATAGCTTGGCCGCAAAGGAAAATCTGTTTCACCGGAGGTGTGCCCCATCCAATTCCTGTCCTATTTGTGATTTAGAGGTGGATGTGGAGCATCTTTTGTCGTTGTGTCCATGGACAAATTGGTTTGGTAGTAACATTTCTCCTCTTGGGAACTTGGGGGGCAATGCATCATCTATGAAGTGGACAGCGGAGATAGTAGAAAGGATGGAAAGCAAGGAGGCCTCTGAATTTTTGGGTCTAATTGCTCAGATTGCGTGGAACATTTGGAAGGCTAGGAACGATTGTGTTTTTAAAGGAAAGAGAGTCAATCCTCTAGAATTACATGCCTCCATCAGGTTCAGCAGTTTGGAGTTTACATCTATTCAAGAGATATCCCAAGTCCATATGGATAACCCAGCAAACCAGGTGGTCTCGCATCACTGGAGGGCTCCTGACTCTGGTAATTTCAAGATAAATTGTGATGCAGTTGTTCCTCTCAACAAAAAAGAGGGCAGAATTGCAGGGGTCTTAAGGAATTGTAGGGGCCTGGTGCTCAATGGCTTTGGTAGAACTGTTAAAGTTTGTTCGAGCCTTCGTGGAAAACTCCTCGCAATCAGGGATGCTTGTCTTGTGGCAGTAAACTTGGGGCTTAAAGGTGTGGAGGTGGAGTCAGACAACAAGCAGGCCATACTTTTGAGTGTTTCCGATCGAACTGGTTCCTCCTTGGGATTCAAGAGCTGTGGTTCTAGACATTCTCCAACTCACGACAGATGGTAGTTTTTGTTTCAGTTGGATCAGCAGGGCTGCCAACAAAGTTCCTCATGTAGTTGCTGCTTTAGCTTTACGTAATTGGCTTCCGTGTAATTGGATTAGTAATCCTCCTCTCAATCTTGTATCAGTTTCAGAGATGGATATTAATTACTGTAAAAGGCTATGATGCGTTTTTTGCGGATAAAAAAACAACAACAATGGATTTTTGTTTACTAAATTGCATTTCTGCATTTATGCCATGGAATGTTGTGGGTATCTGTTGTGATATATATTTTCAGTTATGAAACTGTTGTGGTTTCTTGATCCTTCCTTTTCGACTTCTTTGCTCATTCATATGATTGCGCACGATGCTCTTAATAGTAGAAATGTTTTCTCAATTAACCTACTGTGTGCATATTTTGGAATGTAAGTCTAACATGAGTTAATTAGCTTTCACTCACACATTGAGAGAGAGAGAGACCCAGTTCAACTGACAAAGACCCATTTTACCCCATCTCCTTTATCTGCTTCATTTCCATTCAAAAGATACAAGAAAGCGGACATAATAACAATGAACAATAACAAGAAAATACCACGTGCAACGACTTCCACTAGTTCTATGAAATGAATGAATATAACAAAAACTAGCAAGCAAATACGTGCTAAATTTGCAAGCCTCGTTACAATTTCACAACCCCCCACCACCCCCCCCCCCCCCAACGTATTGCCATAAACTGTGGGCAAATCTAGATGCTTCCCCATCGGGCTTCGTATCCAACACGGTGCCTCGAACAATAAAATTAGAGGTGGCAATCTCAACCCATATTTTTTAACCCGCCCAAATCTGCCCACTTATAACCCAACCAAATCCGTCAATATTGTATAATGGGTTGACAACCCATATTTATATGGGTTTAAGTGGGTTAAAAATGGGTTCAATATGGGTTGGGATTAAAATGTTGGGAAACGATTCCCAGAACCTAGTAATGACGTGAACAGATTAGACAACAAGAAAATCGCAAAACCCTACAAGGCGGAATTAGGGTTTTACCTCAACTCCCTGCGAACACGAGCGCTGGTTGAACTTGTTATAGCACGTCTTGCTATAAACCACGTATACTGCTCGACTACACCTTTACGATCTTCTATCGTATTCCCTGCACGTCTAGAACACGAACCGAGTGTGGACTCTCTCGTGATCTGTTTGCTCTCTCTAAGCCTGCCACTATTTTTGAGAATAATAGAAAATGTGAAAACGTCAATCTGACCTAGAGAGCATAACGTATATATATAGGGCTACGATAGGGACCTAAGGAGTAATAAGTCTGGGCTCGCAGTGTAAATAAGAAAACCTAATCCCACCAGGATTCTATTTCTTATTTTACTAATTATAATTCACCCTACTACAGAATTATAATTGCACTCCTGTCCTTATCTCAATTATATTACGAGCTCCATGATATTAAATACTTATTAATCTCCCCACGTTAAGATTACAAATACCTGTTGATTAAAATAAATTACTAACATAAAATACATGGACCAACCCAACTCACTGCTTGAGAGTACGTACTGGAACTCGAAGATGCACGACGGGTTGAATTATGTCCCTGCTTGAGAATTTTCCATTGCTTGCGGCAGCCATAACATAATAAGTCGGGAAATTTAAAAAAAAAAACGAAATAACTTCCAAACAAATTTATTATCATTTTTATGAAAAAAACTTAGGAAATTGACGGGGCAGACTGACTACGCGTACCAACAGTGGGCCCCGCACGGATGATCCAAGCAGTTCAATACTTTTTGCTACCGCTCTAAAAGCGTACGTGCAAAAATTGAGTGGAAAAGTTCCCTCGAAACTGAATTAGTTTTATAGTAGATTTATGTGGATGTTATTGTTTTGACTCATCGAAACAAATTATTACGAAATGAATCTAAAATGTAAAAAATTACAATCAAACATTAAAATAGTTCAATAAAAATTGACCAAAAACTAACAAAGACGAATCAATAGGGGTAAAAAGTTTGTCGCAAAACGAACAAATGTGAAATTTTTTGAATAAGGACAAAACGGCGAATATCCAAATAGCCCAAAAAATCCGTAGCGGAACTTAGCCTGAATTCAACGTGAATCAACCAAGAGCAACTTGAGTTTAGAGTCTAGATCGTATTCTTCAATGAAATGACAAGATTGCAATTTTAGGCAGACATCGAAACTTGATTTTTGCATTTTTTTTCCGAAGGAGATGTGTTGCGAAAAAGACGGGAAAATTGTTGAACGAGAGTCAATTTTATTGATGTATGAATTAGGGTTACAATCTCTGAGGTATTTTCTAATCAAAGAAAATAAAGTCTTCTGATTCTTCTCTTCGGTTGTTGAAACGAGGGCTTGATGCTTGATCTCGAATCGAACGGCAAAATCTTCTCCGAGATTTGTGGAGAAGTTGATGACTTGGGTTGAATGTTCTTCGAGGCTTTGAAGCTTCGATTCGAAGAACTTCTTGTTGGATGGAGACTTGAAGAATTCTGAAGGGCTTGAGGGCTTTGATCTTCAAAGCTCTGGAGCTTGTGTGCTTCAATGTGTAGATGGAAAATATGAGGGGAGAGCACCTCTATTTATAGAGATGTAGGATGAAGAGTCATGACCAATCTCTACTTCCTTTATATTTATCTCCCTTTAATTATTTCTTTTATTAAAGAAATAATTATATCTTTATAATTACCCTTCTTTCTTTTATTTTTAAGAAAGATAATTATATAAAGAGAAATACAATTATTATTTTATCAAGTGGCTTAATTTGATTGGCCAAACTTAATAAAAATAATAACTGCATCATGCACTTTGACACGTGGCACCATCTGACTGGCCACTTCGTATCATCTTGACTTTTGACCTCAAGACACATGGCAACATTTGATTGGCCATTTAACGTGCCCTGTTTTTTAGGTCCCGCAACACGTGGCGACATCTGATTGGATGAAAATTTTACATGCCTACAGATGCCCCCTCGAGACTTGCTCATGTATGAAAGTGAGTAGGTCTCGAAATGTTGACTTGACTTGATTTGGTACCGAAAG
This sequence comes from Rhododendron griersonianum, assembly GCA_018127125.1. Classification (NCBI taxonomy): domain Eukaryota; kingdom Viridiplantae; phylum Streptophyta; class Magnoliopsida; order Ericales; family Ericaceae; genus Rhododendron; species Rhododendron griersonianum. Next base: position 3,675,305 of record CM030798.1, on the reverse strand, counting down.
TTTGTGTACGCGGCGATAAAGGTTTTTTTGCTTGACATTTGGCGTCGATTTTGATTCTCAAAATTTCAACTCATTGACCGAGCTACTCCGTCCGTCCCAATTTGTTTGTCCAATTATCGAAATTCGTGTCTTTCAAAAATATACTTATATCTTACATTTTATAATATTTTTTGTGATTTTGAAGATTTTGTATAATAAAACTAATTGAGATCTATCAAGCAAGATTCATATTGCATATTAAAAACATTACGAATTGAAAATTATAGACAATTCTGTGAAGAGGTCAAACGCTTTCAAAAAGTCAAAAAAGGGACAAACAAATCGGGACAGATGGAGTAAAATTTATCAATTTACACACTGAATTTTTTCATATTCAGAGGCGACAAAATTTGATAAACCCAACTTATGTGCAAGTTATGGCTTGATCCATCAAGGAATATTTTAGCCTATCAAATTGAAGTTTAATAGCCCGATTAACTTAAGCCCGGACTCGTATCGCAATGGTACGTCAGATGCTTGATCGCCCAAAATGTATAACGGATTTAGGGCCCGTCCATGTTTGTGCTGCCGACCCATCTTCGGTTTGTAGATATCACCGCTTAAGTTGAGTTTGAGTTAGAATAGGAATTTGCTTGCAACTCAAGTTAATGTTTGCTTATAAATTAAAAGTAATAGAAGCAAATCTCCACAACTGAGTCCTTTACTTTTTGGCGTCCAAAGCAAACCGTCCAGGTACAGCTCTCACCCCCTTTTTTCTTCTAGCCTCTTTTTCTTCTTTTTGCCTTCGCTATTTTTTTTTTGTCTTTGTCTCTGCATCAAGCACACACAACGTACTCAATATTTTCCAAGCACAGCCTATAAATCGTGGCCCTCTCCTTCTGGATTTTTCCTAAGGGTCAAAAGTATCACACGGCGTGAGTTGCATACATATGTTGTGCTTGCAAAGGTTTTTTTTTTTTGAATTACTTTGGTGTTTGATTCCGGATGGTCTTGCCTTTTTTTGTTTCATCCTCATAGAGGGTTCTCACTTTGAACACTCAACAAATTGTATTCTCTTTTGAACGTTTTATTTGTACCAGAAGGAAATCCGCGTCTGGATTTCTTTATTTATCTATAAGCCACTCTGAAAATTTTCTTGTGATCGTAACTCCTTTTGTCTCTGAAAATTATCCATAGGCTTCTTTTACCCATGCAAGAACAATACAGCGCTTTCCCTTCCATCCTGTGATCATGACCAGTTTAAACTAGGCATGTACTGTTGGGAAACGATTCCCAGAAAACAGTAATGACGCGTACAGATTAGACAATAAGAAAACCGTAAAACCCTACTGGGCGGAGTTAGGGTTTTACCTCAACTCCCTGCGAACACGAACGCTGGTTGAACTTGTTATAGCACGTCTTGCTATAAACCACGTATACTGCTCGACTGCACCTTACGATCTTCTATCGTATTCCCTGCACGCCTAGAACACGAACCGAGTGTAGACTCTTTCGTGGTCTGTTTGCCCTCTCTAGATCTGCCTCTATTTTGTGAATAATAGAAACGTCTCAAAAAAACCTAGAGAGCATAACGTGTATATATAGGGCTACGATAGGGACCTAAGGAGTAATAAGTCAGGGCTCTCAGTGTAAATAAGAAACCCTGATCCAACCAGGATTCTATTTCTTATTTCACTAATTATAATTCACTCCACTACAGAATTATAATTGCACTCCCGTCTTTATCTCAATTATATTACAAGCTCCATGATATTAAATACTTATTTATCTCCTCACGTTAAGATTACAGATACCCGTTGATTAAAATAAATTACTAACAATCTCCCACTTAATCAACATCTTAACCTTGAGACTATCCGCTTAACTTATTCGATATGTCGGATACAAAATCCACCTGCAGGGTTTGACATATTCGAAACTTATAAGCTTACTCAAGGGGGTATCATCAATCCCTACTGGGACATGGATTCCATCAATAATTAATAGCTGTCATATACATAATGTTGCGACTCAACTCACCGAGACTATTGACCGTATAAAAGATCTCACCCTTTAATGAATCAAAATCAACATCATTAAATATATACCTCTAATAATTATCTTTGGATTAAGAGCATAAGCATTCATAATAATCATGAGGTTCCAATTGTCTTATAAAGTTAGTACAAAGACAATTACCTCAATACGGTCCCGTTCAATACACACAAAGTGTACTAGCACAATGAGTTAGAACTAGACCGTTCCCTGTAGTCAAGATAGACCTACTAAATATTGTACTACAGTCCTACCGATGGTGTGTCCAGTTCCATCTAAGACTGTGAACTATCTCTTATATTCCACAAGAACTGATGATCCAATCTTCTGTGTGTAAGCCGTACTCTACACACTGGATTATCTACTATGTAGAATAAAAGACACACATGCACAACATACAAAAATATTATGCAAATATTACCCATAAAAGATTCTCATCAAAAAAGGATAAACTTGATTAATAATTAAATATTAATCCATCATATAAAAATATAATTTTTACATAACCTCCTAACAAACTCCCACTAAGACTCAAAGTCATGCTGCCACACATCTCACTCATATTCCCTTTACGTGACTATCAAAAGTCTTAGCCTGTAAGCTGTACGTAAAAGAATCTGCTAGGTTGTTTACCGATGTGATCTTGGTCACAGCTACATCACCTCTCTGAACAATCTCTCGAATCAGGTGATACTTACACTCGATGTGTTTTCCTTCTTATGAGTCAATGACTCCTTAGAGTTAGCAATTTCACCACTATTGTCACAATAGATGTAATAGCTAATTGCATTAAAGGAATCATTTCTAGATCCATCAAGACGTTTCTAAGCCAAAACGGCCTCTTTGGTTGCTTAAGAAACTACCACATACTCGGCCTCCTTGGTGGAATCAATCAATCCACGATTGCTTGATACTCCTCCAACTTATGGCTCCACCTCCTAAGGTAAACACATATCCAGAGGTAGACTTTCTGGAATCCTTATCTGACATAAAGTTTGAGTCTGTGTACCCATGAGGTACCAGACTATCTGACTGGAACACCAACATATGATCTCTAGTTCTTTTCAGATACTTGAGTATATGTTTCACTGCAGTCCAATGTTCTTACCCTGTATTAGACTGAAATCTGCTAACCATGCCAACGGCAAAGCAAATATCAGATCTAGTACACATAGCATACATGAGGCTTCCTACTACCGAGGCATGAGAAACTGCCTCCATCTCCTCAGGTGTCTTAGGATACTGATCCTTGGATAGGTTGATTCCATGTCTAAAAGGGAGAACCCTTTCTTGGAATCCTGCATGCTAAAATAGGCAAGAATCTCATCGATATAATTAACTTGTGATAAGCCCAACATCTTGTTCTTGCGATCTCGCAGAAGCTTAATCCCAAAGATGTGACTGGCTTTTCCCAAGTCCATTTCGAATTGGCCGGATAACCACACTTTCACTGAAGACAACACTCTCACATCGTTTCCGATGAGTAGGATATCATTGACATATAGCACTAGAAACACTACCACTTTTTCATTGCGCTTCTTATACACACAACTCATCCAGACATTGATCAAAACCAAAAACCTTGATTGCTTGATCAAAATGGATGGTCCAAGATCTAGATGCCTACTTAAGCCCATAAATAGACTTCTTAAGCTTGCACACAATATGTGTTCTTGACCTTTGGCTATGAATCTATCTGGTTGCATCATATAGATGCACTCATCCAGATTTCCATTAAGGAACGCGGACCTGATTAGAGTACATAGACTCCATCTCTGATTTCATAGCCTTTTGCCAAAGTTTCACATCTTTATCTTGAAGTGCCTCATTGTAATTACAGGGTTCGGCATGTTGATTATCAGGGATCATTTCAAAAGACTCTCCCAACAACGTATACCGACTAGGTGGAACAATAACCCTCCCATTACGACGAGGTACTGGTGTGTCAATAGCTGCCTCTACAGATGTCTTTTGTGGTGTTTCCTCTTGCACTATTAGTGGTAAAGAAGTTTGTGTCGATATCTCTCCTCTCAATTTCTCTAGAACAATTTTACTTCTGGACTTGTGGTCTATTACATAGTCCTCTTCTAAGAACCGGGCATTAGTGCTAACAATGACCTTCTTATCCATATGACTATAAAACAGTCCACCTTTCGTTCCTCTAGGGTACCCCACAAACAAGCAAACTTTTGTCCTTGATTCCAATTTATCTGCGTTCCCATTCAGCACATGTACTGGATTACCCCAAATCCGAACATGCTACAGACTAGGTTTGCGCCCAGTCCATAGTTCTGTGGGTGTAGATGGTACTGACTTAGATGGTACCAAGTTTAGAATATATGCTGCTGTTTCTAGTACATGTCCCTAAAACAAAATTGGTAAATCTGAATAACTCATCATTGATCTTACCATATCCATAAGAGTCCTATTCCTTCTCTCTGCTTTTGTTGTGGCATACCTGGAGCTGACAACTGGGATGTAATCCCTTCAGCTGACAAGTAGTCCCTAAACTCTCCCAAGAGGTATTCCCCACCACGATCAGATCGCAGTGTCATGAGACATTTACCCAGATGCTTTTCCGTTTCCGCCCTATACTCCCTGAATTTCTCAAAGCATTCGGACTTACGGCGCATCAAATAATTGTATCCATACCTTGAGTAATCGTCAATAAAAGTGACAAAGTACTCAAAATCACCTCTAGCTTGGACATTCATAGGCCCATACAAATCAGAATGAACCAATTCCAACGGCTCTTTGGCTCTATATCCTTTTGCTGAAAAAGGCCTTTTGGTCATCTTACCTTCCAAATAGGATTCACAAACTGGAAGTTCCTTAACTTCTAATGAACCGAAAGGTCCATCTCTAACCAGTCTAGAAATCCTATTCAGATTAATATGACCAAATCGTAAGTGCCAAAGATACGTTTGGTTCAATTTAGAAAGCTCTTTTCTCTTACATGGTAAATTATTAGTGTTATTCAATTCATGCAGTTGCATTATAGAAAACATAGGATTAATAATGTAGAGATCATCCACCAATGAACCAGAACAGATAAAACGTTTATTTAACTTAATAACCACAGAGTTACTAAAATAAACCAAATATCCGTCTTTTATTAACTTAGAAACTAAAACCAAGTTTCTTCTAATAGTAGGAACATAAAGACAATCTCTCAAAATTAAACTCCTATTACTACTAAAATTTAAAAAAACATTTTGTGGGCAGCATGCCCTCGGAGAAAGGATTTCGTTCCTTTTCGCCGTTGTGGCCCTTTTTTGGAAATCGAGGGAGCGCGAGCGCAGGTGGCAAGCGCTCAAAAAATACAGAGTTGCCACTTGAGTTTTTGAGGGTCCAACAGTCAAGGAACCGTATTTCAAAGCACCTGCCGCGCTGTTTGTTTGAAAAAGTTAAGGAAACCAGTCCGTCATAACCATATATGGGTTCGGGAGCCAGGTTACGAGAGGGGAAGGGTTTTAAGGCACCCCTCTCGCCCAATCCGGAGATCGATCTCTACTTAGGCATTTTTATGAAAACTTTTGTAATTCTTCTTCTTTTAATTAATTTTAGCCAATTAGGGCGGGGGAACAGTTAATCGGGGATTAAAACTGTAACAATTTGCAGGATATGATCAAATAATAGCATGGATGGATGGCATGACGAGTAATAAATGGGATGAAACCTAAAACAGCGATCAGATGCCAAGACCAAGCTTGGGATGGATTTGCCCTGCACGATGGCCAACTTGCATGCATGAACAAATCTGCATGCAAGAGAACCATCGCGCGAGACACTCAAACCCTCGCGCGAGTGTTGTCATCTCACCACAATTCCAATTTCATTCCTTTCTGGGCTCTGGAAGGACCAGTGCACACCCAGGAGGCAAACCAAGCAGTTTATCAAAGGACTGTAAAATACTAACTATTACAGACAGCTTGAAAATGGAACTGAATAAAAAGGAAACACAGCCCCTAAACAGTGGGGGGATAAAAGAAGGCCAAGGGCCTGGTTGCCCATGCAAGGGCCATTCCTGGGGTTCACAGAACCATCGCGCGACAGAGAGTAAGTCTCGCGCGACAGTCCTGACTGGACTTCCAGGAATTGCTTTGCATGTTTAGGGTCCTGAGACAGGTTCAAGGATCACCCAAAGGCATTCCAAACTATCTGAGACAAATAGCTATGCTACTGTATTTTATTTTGCATGCATAACAGTGATCAATATTTGAAAATGAAGCTCAACAAGCATACTAATATTGTAAAAATAGTAAATGGCTAGCCTCCCTTCCCCACAAGGACCATTCTCTTGCTGACACAAGTGTCGCGCGAGTGTCGTGGACCATCGCGCGAGGGTTTAGCTGCCACAGATTCTTGTAACTCTGCTGGCTTTAGGACTAGGACATGGTATGAATTACCAGCCTTGGCCCTGTCAGCCCCCCTCAGGGATCAAAATAGAAACAGGCTAAATGTTATACCTTTGCTTGGAAAGGGTTTGGAAATGGGTTGGATTGATTGATGAAGCCTTTTGACTAAGTGTGTGTGTGGTGTAGAACACTTGATTGGAAGACTAGGAAGTGGTTTGGGTTAGTAACTTTGTGCTAGAGTGCTAATTGCCTTGTGAATGGTGATTAACCTTCTTAACCTTTTTCTTGGAACCCTTAACATGGAAGACCAATGGGGCTATTTATAGGGGAAGTGAGTGGGCTAGGTGGTGGCAAAACATGGCTTTGCAACCAGCCAACAAGGCTGGTCACAACTTGGTGGATAAACTAGCCAACAAGGTGAGTGGGAGTGGTTGTGAGGGTGTAACCTGTCAGAACTCTGTTCAGCTGAGGAAAACGGGGTTCCAGCCCATGGGGACCCATGTGACACCCAATCATCACAAATCCAGCTGGATTATGTGATAGTAACAGGAGAGAACCATCGCGCGAGGGTTCGGAACCATCGCGCGAGGGTCAACAGTCAACAGTTTGACTTTGACCACACCTGGCAAGCAGAGTATCGCGCGAGGAACAGGAAGAGTTGCGCGACGGTCAAATCTGACCCTAGGGTTTGACTGAAGGTTCAGAAGGGTTCAAAAGGGTTTAAGCGGGGTTCTAAGCACTCCAACCTCAATCCATTCCCAATCCAAGCTCGTTTGATCCGATTTCATCATCGGGGAAATAAGAAAATCGTAAAACAAAGTAAAACAATTGGGAGACCCAGATTGGGGTGTCTACAGTAGTCCCTCTTTGACGGCACGCGGAGCACCATTGACTGATACGGGTAGCGTCAAAGATTTCTAGACACCCACCAAATCCGCCCAAAAGCCGATTAAATGGAAAATGCAGACGAGTATATAAAAATATCGTGCACCAAGGGGAAATTGAAGATCGGACGGATAGATCGCCGCTGGTTGATGATCGGACGGATGGATCGTCGCTGATTTGAAACTGGACGGATAGATCGTCGCTGGTTGATGATCGGATGGATGGATCGTCGCTGATTGAAGATCGGACGGATGGATCGTCGTTGATTTGATGATCGGACAGATAGATCGTCGCTGATTTGATGATCGGACGGATGGATCGTCGGTGATTGAAGATCGGACGGATGGATCGTCGTTGATTTGATGATCGGACGGATAGATCATCGCTGATTTGCTGATCGGACGGATAGATCGTCGCTGATTGAAGATCGGACGGATGGATCGTCGCTGATTGATGATCGGACGGATGGATCGTCGCTGATTGTGGGCAGACCACTGCTGGGGATACAAAATTCTTCGGGTTTTGAAGGCAAAGCTTCCAGAATGACCCTCAAATTTATTTAAGGAACATGTTGATGATTCGTGAACCCGAAAGATGGGTAAACGAGACCGGGCCAGGTGTAGAAATTGAATTGGGCCTGAGGCCCAAGATGGAGTGTCGCGCGACACTCAAGAACCATCGCGCGATGGTTTATGGCTAGGGCTTGGATCCAAACAGGCCCAGACCCAGCCCAAACCCGTTCAACTCGTTCAAAACCCCGCGGGACGTTACAGAAACAGTTCCCAGCCGTTTCAAAACTTTGAAACCCTCTCGAACCCTCATCCTCTCTCACAAAACTCCCTCAAACCTCTTCCACACTTTGATTCCATCCACGAAATCGAAAAACCCAACCTTGATCGTCCATCCATGGCTGACCACGGCGACGGGGAAGGCGGAGGAGAAGTTGTGGACCAGTCGGAGGACCGAGGAGGTCCAATGGTTGTCGAAACAGGGGATCAACCATCGGTGGAGGCCACCGCAGGGGCCGGTGCAGTAGTTGCAGGCGGCGGTGATGGCGAAGGGGGTCCCGAGCAGGCGACTGGTGGCGGCGATGAGTGTCGCGCGACAGAGCCAGAGGCTCGCGCGACTGTTGATACAAGGGCCGTGGGCCACAGTGTTGAGCGACTGGACCCGAGCACGGCTGTAGAAGGGTCGGTGGTGGCCGGAGTGGGGCCAGGAGATGCCGGAGACGTTGGTGCTGGAGAGCACCATCGCGCGACAGAGGAGGAGCCTCGCGCGACGATTCAGACTGGGGAAGCCAGTGGAGCAGGAGATGATGCCGTCGAGCCGACCGGGTCCCCGCCGAGGGATTCGGCGAAGGGCAAGAGCGTTGTAGATGCAGAGGAGGAGGTCACAGAGACTCCGGTTGAGATCCGAGAGGAGGACATTTTGTTTCTGCCTGCGGTAACGTCGTCGAGTCATAGGCCGATCACAAAACACGACGTCGCCGAGTTTTTGACCGACGAGGCATTGGCGAGGCTTCTTGAGGATAACCCCCTGATTGGGCAGCTAGTCCTAAAGGCCAGGGAGGATCGTGCCCGGGCCATTGAGGCTTCGGAGGCTGCGGAGAGGGCTGAGAGAGAGAGACAGGAGAGAGAGGAGCTCTTGAGAGAGGCGGAGGCCGAGGAGAGGGCCAGAGCAGAGGCGCAGGGGCCTAGGGTTACGGCCGTGGCGGAGGCGAAGAACACAAGTCGCCTGGGCTTTTCAGCGGAGGCATATGTGCTTCCTACGCCGCACCTTTTTGTGCCATCGGGCATTGGGGCGCGCATACCGTCGCGGAGAGACTACGACGACGAGCAGGTGCTGAGAGATCCCCGGATCCACATTGCAGCGACATGGATGGAGGTATATTCCCAGAAAATATCCTTTGTAATTTGATTTCGATATTCTTGCTTTCCATAGTTCACATTTGATACTTGCTTAGAACATGCTTGAACTTAGGATTGCACAGATAACTTGCGAGCCAAAGCATGCTAAACTATGTACTTCTTGTAACGTAGGCCCAACATGCAATAACTTGAACCAATCATCCGTTGTAGGCTTCATTGATTACCTAGAACTTGAAAATGAGAACTCCGTATGCACGGGAATCTAGAATAGCACACCACACTCCCGAGTCGAGCCATGGCATAGAACTCAAGCCGAACATGTGTTCTAGGCTTCATTGATTACCTAGAATTTGAGAATGAACTTCCTGTATACTGATAATCCCTTTTGCTGCTTGTCTTTGTGTCTGAAACAGGCTGGAGCGGGACAGAGGGATATACGCGGCTTCGGGGGCGCGTGTATGTCCTTACGGCTGTACGAGGGGTTGCCCAAGAGAGTGAGGCGGTTGGTGGATGAGGCGGGCTTCGGGGTGTTTGTACAGACTTTGACCCCTGCGAGGAATGACCACGCCGTCCTTATAGCACTTGCTGAGAGGTGGAGGGATACCACCAATACCTTTCACCTACCTCCTGGGGAGATGATAGTGACGCCTGCAGACTTCGCAGCGATCACAGGGCTGAGGGTTGGAGGTGAGCCCATCCCGTTCGACTCGGGGATCTAGGAGGATCGGGCTGCTCTGGAGTGGTTTCTGGGCAAGGCGCCCAAGGTAGAGGAGGGGATGGCGAGGTACGACCAGTTCAAGGGTTACCTGAAGAAGGAGGTGACGAATGACCGGGAGGCGGAGCAGATGGCCCGAGCGTTCCTGCTATACCTGTTTGGTGCCACTCTGTACCCAAACAGACGAAGCAAAGTCCACCTCTCCTACTTGCCAGCGCTGAGGGACTTGAGGACGGCCTCACGCTTCGACTGGGGTGGAGCTGCTCTTGGGACAGCCTACCACTTCTTTGGCAATTCGTCGAGGACGGGAAAGAGCACGGCTGGCTACTGGAGGGTCTGGGAGGTACGATTCTAACCCTTCATTAAGCACAATTTGATTATGCTTGTCCATTGTTTAGTCTGCTTGAATGTTTCAATTTCAAATACTGTATACTTTGTGACTAATGTTTTAATTTGTCTAAACATTGTGCAGCTTTGGGCCTACGTGGTTTTGCGGATGTATCCGCCGGAGTGCAAGCATCCAGACCTGAGCACCCTCCCCCGCGCGCTGAAATGGAGCAAGGTGAGCATGGGGAAGAAAGAAGGGAGAGGCGATCTCAACGCCTTCAGGCTGTACTTGGACGAGCTCAGGGCCTCATAGGTATGAACATATAATCATAAGCATTAGACATGTATTCGTTTCCTTGCTTTAATGATGTTGCTGATCAATTGTTCGTATCGCTTGTTTGCCTTGAATTGCAGGTCAATTGGGATCCTTGGAGGAGAGCAGGACCAGAGCTAGAGTACTTGGCCCGGAGCAGAGTTGTCACAGCCAACAGGGTGCTACTGGAGTCGGCCTTCGGTTGGCAGTGGTACTTGGGGGATCGAGTGACGCGCCAGTCGCTTGGTCACCTTGAGTTCCAGGTGCCAGGGCCACTCCCACCTCGAGTTTCACACACAGGAGAGTACACACGGGCTGAGCTGGAGAGGTACACGTGGCCGGACACCGAGCTTGCGCGCTGCTTGCGTCCTGAAAGGGACTATGCCGCCTATCGGCGAGAGTACTTGGCGGGTCCACTGGGGATCCGTGGCCTGAGAGAGGTGCGGGGCCAGGCCGCAGGAGCCGCTGAGGAGAGGAGAGCAGCTGGAGAGAGACGGAGAGGAGGTGAGAGCCGGACAAGGCGAACTCTGAGCGGACCGGTGGCTGAGGACGCCGAGCAGGTGCCTAAAAATGTTGAGGGGGCTGCCGAGGCCGAGGTGTAGACACCCCAATTTGGCCTAACGATTATTTCAAGTCCCACCTTGGGACCATCCCGATGATGAAATGGATACAGTGATTGCTTATTGCTTCCTTGAGAACCTTAGGACTTTCGGTAAGAACTTTGAGCCACTTAGAAGACCCAATTCAAAGCCATAGAGCCTTTCAGACAGAAATACAGAAGCCTAGGAGAATCCATCTGTTGGCCGTGACATCGATCCCACGGCCCTTACATCATTTCCTCACCCGAGCAACCTGTTGCTAGCAAAATCTCCCTGAGAGATCAATCTCTCGGCCGCAAGATCTATCCTTCGGTCGAAACATCCATTCCTCGGCCGTGATATCCTTTCCTCGGCCGTCAGATCGACCTTTTCCCAGATTCTGGAACGTGTTCTGTCAGACGTTTGATCCGATTACACTACCTTCCCGATGCGTTCGGGCTACGTTAGAGGATTGCCATGGAGAGTTAGAATCACACTCTAACTCCAATTTTTATCGTGCATTGCGATTGGCCGGAGTGAGTCATCCCTATGCCTATATAAAGGAGCCTTTGGGTTCCGAAATTAATATACTTTCACACTCTTTCAAGCCTCAAAACTCTGCACAAATACTCTCTCAATCCCATACTTCAAAAGCCCTAACCTCCCGAAGGCAGCCGTCAATCCGGCGATCAAACCCCGAAGTTCAAACCCTAACCCTAGGGTTTTCGATCAAGCAATCAGTCAATCACGCCCAATCCAAACCAATCAAGCAACTAAGGGATCAAGGTGGTGAGGCCCAACGGCCTCTGGTTTGTCTTATTTACTGTATTTTGACTAACCGTAGCGTTTTGATTACCTGTTAATCTTTCTGTCTGGTGTGAGGAAGAACACTGACCGGGGCTTCGATCCCTCGGCCGGTACATCAAACCAGGAGGATCCCTCGGCCGTGACATCCATTCACCGGCCGCGGGATCCATCTCCCTGGGATATTTTGTTTGCTTTTCTGCTTTCTGATGCATGCTTATTTATCGCACTGGCTCACTTTGCTTACTGTTTAAAGGAATAAATAAACAGACTATGTGTTAGAATTAAACAAAGCATCTATACGTCTTATGTTGAATGATTATGGGCCAGTCTCACGACTGGGCAAAGAGGGGTGCCTAACACCTTCCCCTTATTGTACTTTTGGCTCCCGTATCCAGAATCTCTATCTAATTTCCCAGTTTTAGTAAACTGGGTGGCGACTCTGTTTTGATGATAACCGCTATCATGTGGCGATGTTCCTAGCCCTGGGAATGTCCATGATTTTGGTTTACGAAGCAAGCAACCAATCGAGCAAACAAACGTGATCAATCTGTATGGCGATGCCCCGTTTGGGAGGTGTCTACAGTTTTTGGCGACTCCGCTGGGGAATATGAAAGCCATAACCAAAAAGTTCAACATAAGACTAATACATGCCTTGTCTAAATCATTTATCATATGCATCGAGCGGGCAACCCGTTGAGTTCACCTGATATCCCGGCATGACACGGGCTATGTTGGGGGTTCCAGCAAACTCCACAGTCACTCGTACCTAGTGGTATATCAAAAAGGGAATCACCCAATCACCGCCTATGATGGACTGGAGAGAGGATTGGTGCCCTTTGACAACGGAGCACCCTAAGACTACCAAAAACCTTGCATGTTTTAGAAAGCCATAGAACTTATCAAACTAAGACAAGAACCTACAGGCTAGGAACCTACTTGCATTTTACTTGCAAAAGTTCTTCCTCACACCTTGTATCATTTTGTTGTTATAATTAACCCTTTTTGTGCAGAAGGGTTGGGATTTTCAGCCCAAGTCCTAACCCTGCGCAGGCCGAATACTGACTTCCAGGTATTCTACTTTTCAAGCAGGCACAATAGGTAAATCAAAGAAGCAACCACAGCCAACTTTGTACTCTTATAACACCCGAAGCTACGCCAAACAAAGGTCTTCTCAACCCTCACGTCTATCATCTGACAAAACACCCTCACCACAACAAATCCAACCGCTTTCAGAAACTTCTCGGTCATCACCTCAACGAACCCCGTCATTTACTAAATCTCAAGCTTCGTCAAGCAACCCTTCTACCTTCATGGCAGACAACGACGCCACTATTGCCGACCTCCAAGCTCAAATCACTGCACTACTAGCAGAAAAGGCAGCTAGAGATGCTGAGGATGAGGAAAAATTAATGGAAGACGAGAATCCCCATAAAGTGATATTGGCAGAAAATCTTGAGTTAACCAAGCAAGTCAAAGAAATCAAACAAGCCTTGGCTCGTTCACAAGGGGACCAAATTCTGGATTTCGAGGGACTTTGCCTCTTCCCAGAATCCAAGCTGCCTGAGAATTTCAAGATGCCCAACATTGAGAAGTTCAATGGAACTGGCAACCCTACCAGTCATGTTCGCCATGTTATCAACACCCTGAAGCCGATGGGCTTGAATGACGAGCTCATTGCTCAGTTGTTCCAATGAACTCTCACCGGAAATGCTCTCGACTGGTTCCTCACTTTGGAGTTTGTGCATTATCAAACTTGGCCAGAAATTGCCAATGTTTTCGTCAAGCAATATGCGTACAACGTCCAAATTGAACTAACAACTCGAGATTTGGAAATGACCAAACAAGATTCCAATGAGGACTTTGCTACCTTTGTGGCAAGATGGAGGGAAAAGGCTGCCAAGATGAAGAACCGCCCCTCCGAGGAAGACCAAGTGAGGATAGTTGTCAAAAATTTGCAACCCAAATATCTCAAGCATATTTACACACAGGCTATCACCGATTTCAAGCGCTTGCATGCCACTGGGTTGCAAATCGAAGATGGAATCAAGCTAGGACTCATTGGGAAAGAAGAGGCCACTCCTTCACCTAAGAAAACCTTCTCTAACCGTACATCTCACGCCTCTATGAATGCCCTTGGCACATCCTTGTCCCAAGACCCTTTCCAAACTAGTCCATCCCGAAGCTCAAATCGACCCCGCCGCAACTTTGATCCTCTTTACATGACCTTGTCCCAAGCCCTGACCATTCTCAGCCGTCAAGGGCATCTCAAACCTCTAAACAAGCCACTTCCTCCGCCGCCCTACGGTCCAAACCATGATCCAAACAAACAATGGGCCTACCACCAACACCCTGGGCACGAAACAGACAATTGCATGCGTCTTCGTCACGACATTCAAGACCTTATTGATAGTCGAACCATAAAACCACCAAAACCTGATGGGCGCCCACTCCCTACTCATAATACTGAACCGCCACCTCGAAATATCAATCTCATAAATCTATCTCACAACCCCACATACAATCCCAGCCAATACATTGTCCAAGACAACCAAACCAAACCTACCTTAACCTTCCCCGAGGAGGACGAGTGTTTCATGATGGAGGAGGAGGAGGATAATGATTCTAATCAGTCAGAAGTAATCGACGTTGATATGTCCGACATAAGCAGCAAAGATCAGGCAGAGGAGGAAAAGCTAAGGAAGTGGAAGGAACACTCCTGGGCAAAACACAATTTGGAGGATCCAGACATTCCATTTGTAGAAGATGACGAATGGCTTCGTATCTGGTTTGAGAATAGGAAGAAGGAAAAAGAAAGGGTCATCATGATGAGAAGGCACGCTCGCTTCGAGCCTGCCCAAATAGTGGTACGCATCAACCGTCCCAAGATTCCAACACCGCCCATTGTTTGGGAGACAATCAATCTCATAGAAAAGGTAGAGGAGTTTCAAATGCAACCATGGGTCAACCCTTACGACGAGTGTGACTATAGTCAATGGATAGAGGAAAGAGAAGATCTGGATCTCATATGCACAGAACCCTATAAAACAGGGGAAAGCGACTTTGATGAAATGGAAGGAGAGTGCAATGATCCGCTCGATGAAACCTCCTTTGCATCACTATTCAATCAGGAGGAAATGACTGATGATCACCCAATCAATGAGGAAAGGGAGATTCAGACTAACACATCTATCTGGGGATTGCTCATGACTCAAGGAAGCAGCCATCGCACGAACTTCAAAGATGAACCCAATCCAAAGGCTCTGTTTGGCAAAGAAGAGGGTGGGAAAGAGTACAAAGTTGCAAAAGATAAGGGAAATGACCCCGACATGCTGCAGTAGCTGAGAAGTCACAACATGGCAAATAAGAAACGTTAAAACACTATTTTTGCTTTAAACAAACTAGAACAAGTTTTGGGCCCCTGTTTGGGCATTTTTATTTCCGCTAAGAGAATTTCTTTTTCATCCTTCAGATTATGCTTATCTAAATCCAAATTTCTAAATTGCAATTGCCATGCGCTATACTCTCATTGCCAAGACAAGGGAAAAATTCGAAGGGATCAAAATCTTTGTGTCCCCGACAAAAGGAAAGGAAAGGATGAACTCTAATTGCTTAAGAAACTAGGTTTTTTGTCAAAACTTAGAAGAAAGACACTCTCCGTGAGAACACTTAGGGTTAGCTTGCCCATTGTGAAAGTACAAACGCAACAAGGAGATTCATAAAAACATCTCCATCAGATTCCTCTCCAAAAACACTAAAACCCTTTTGAGAGAAAAAAATGCTCGTTTGGGCAATCTATACATCCAAGCAAAAGTAAGAGCAGAGCCTGCTAGGACAAGGAAAAAGCGAAAAATGCAGCCTAGGCAAAAGTAAAGGCATTTGAAGGAAAGCTCGCTAGGGACTCAACCTCTATCAGGTAACCTAGGCAAAACTTAGAGCACGAGAGAAAGAAAAACCAAGAGCGAAAACCCAACCCCCAAAGGTGGTAATCTTGGAACTACGTAAAAGGCCTGATTCCCTGATTGGGATACGTAGGCAATCTCGCATCGAGATACGGCCCAAACATTTGGAAAGAGGAAAACATCAACAGGTTTGTACTCAATGATAGGAATGGCTAACCCTGCGTATTGAGCTCACAAAAGATGAGTATGCTTTTTTCGAAGAAATGGCAACAAGCAATAGACATAAGAATTATAGTTCGTCCCCTCTAACCCAAAAGTCGTCAAACGCAATGGGTATGATACTTCAAAAGACTCTTAAGTTTGGCAATCGGGCTGTGGAGCATGGCAAAAGCAAAAGACAGAAAATCAAAAACTAAGCATAGGAAGGAATATGAAACAAGATGCCACTTGGCTAAAGCAAAACCTAGCTCCCTTGGGCAAATAGACGTAACGGCCGAAAAATCAATAACTCGGCCGCAACAATGATCCGTCGGCCGAGTGATCGATTCTTCGGCCAAGTGTTTTCATACAAATTACTGTCTATCAGCAAAAACTTGTTCAAAAGGCCATGTTCTGATTATCGCATGCAAACTCAAGACATCTAAGGGCAGAAAAGGCATTTCTCATTTCATAGACAAAAAAACTTATTTACAAAATCATTGTTGTGGTTGCTTTACAAATATAGTTTCTGCCTATCTTCTACTAACTATGAACAGGAAAAAGAAAAGCCCTAAAAACTAGGCGATCTCTGAGGAGAAGGCGAAGGCTGCTCACTGGTCCCCACATTCCCCCCACCAGCAGCTGGTACTCTCTCAGCCTCAAGAGAGATACAAACATTCAGACTCAAAGGATAATACACAGCAGATAAAGCTTATGAAGAAAGTCGTACCTCAAGGATCCTACGGCGCTGTCTCCGAACCAGAACCTCTGTACTCTGATAGGCGTGAAGCCATTCCTGCACTATCTCGGCAGGCACCTGTGGAACAATCAAACATTAAAAACATCTAAAGCAAGGGATACAATGCAAAGTAATGAAAGCTAACATGGAAAGCTAAAGATTCCTGTGAAGCCCCGGCTGGCAAAGTGTAAAGCTGGGTCGTGCAAGTAGTCAGCGTCAGGCGCTCCTCCTCCCCATCATCTGAGTGGAAGGAAACAAACGAAGGAGCCCGTGGCCAAACAGGAGCAACGGGAGGAGCCGCAACAGAGGAGGTCAAGAAAAGACGGCAGTACTCCGTATAGTCACCTGCCTGGAGGAGTAAACCCGCCCAATCTCTGATCCGAGCATTCTTCAGATCTTCCTTCGACATCAAAGAAGTGGACCTCATAGACACTGGAGGAGAAGGAGGAACAAGCTGAAGAGCCTCAACGCGTGACCGCCACTGACTAGCCACTCGATCGCCTAAGTACCAGGCTCGGCAAAATGGACCCTCGAGCAAGCTACGGGTCCGGTCCAGGACTCTACAACGTGCAAGAGGGGCATCCTCTGGTACACCACCCCAAGGGTCAAACCGTACCTACAAAGCAAGGATAAATCAGCCCCAACGCGAGAATATGGAAGTCTAAAAGATAGGAGGTACAAAGAAAAAGGTACCTGATCGACCGTCAGTCGGTCCAAAACTCGTCGCCACTCGGAAAGGCTCAAAACTGGTGACCGTGGCCTCCGTTGCCCCACCAACCATCGCTCGTAACGAGGTATGCAGTTCGCATCACCATGCCTGGTCTCAGGGGGAAACTGGAGAAGGTGCTCAAAAGCCCAGAGCTGAAAAACAGGTTAACCAAAGTAGGTTCAGAACTAGAAAAAGCCAAAGTAAAAATAGAAGTACAAAGGAATGATACGTACCTCAAGCACTCGAAAGTGACCACAAAGAATGGGACTTTTGTCCTGCGAACAAGCTCCAAGACTACCATACAAAGTGGCCAAAGCAGACGAGCCCCAGTCAAACTCCCGAATAGCTCCCAAGTGCTGCAGAGGAGCCAAAAACTGCGTGTGTACCAAACCATCCTTGTTGGCAAACAACGTTTGCCCAAGGAGGTAAAGAAGGAAGGCCCGCGTCAATTGCTCGGCACTCACCTGGGTCAGAATGTCAGCCGCCATAAAAGTCTTGCTTAGCCAAGCAAGATCGATGTGACCTCGGGAACGAACCGGGGGCACCTTGCCCAGAAACCACCTCAAAGCACCCTCTCGCTCCCAAAGTCGAGGGTCAACTCGAAGAGCAACTTCGCCTATCCGCAGGCCAGTCAGCAAAGAAAAGTCACCCGGAGTGATAGTCATCTCGCCAGCAGCAGGAAAGTGGAAGGTATTGGTGGTATCCCACCACCTCTCAACTAGCGAGGTCATCAATGACCAATCCATCTTCGGAAGATCGAGGCCCAGAACAAATGTCTCGAAGCCTGCAGAGCGTACTAATTCCCGAGCCTGCTCTGGCAGTTTCAAGAACCATCTGTGTACCTCCTTGCCTCCACCGCGAGCTTCCAGCCTCCTATTTCTCTGCCAAAGACAAAAGGGAGTTAATCTCATGATTGCATAAACAAAGGAAATGCTAAGGGGCATCAAATCAACATAAAAGCACGCATTGCCTAGACAGGGGGCACGGTTATTTTAGTCTCTTTAAACAAAAATAAGTTCAACCCAAACACGGGTTCTTCTCATTCATGCCCCCAGCAAAAAGGGATTTCATCCCACAAATAAGAAATTCACTCTTAAAATCATGCACAGATTTTCAAACTCTGAACTAAAGTAAACTTTTTACTTTTCAGGAAACTCACCAGTACATTCAGAACACTCAGGTGAAACTCAGGTTCCCGACGAACCACATTGGCCTCAGGGCCACCAACAGGAGGGCGGTACTGCAAGAAACCGCCAAAACCCAACCTACATGAAGGAAGAATGTAGGTAGCGGCATCAAACAGCCCAGGCTCCTCAATCGCCTCCTCGTCGGAAGACGGATACTCACACCTACACGAAGGATGCAAAGACGAACCCACCACATCCAAAGATGGCGTGGCCATCACGTTTGAACCAAGATGGGAGGAAAACCAACGGTTTCAAACAACCGAAGCCAGCAGCAACGGCAACAGCAGCGGTAGTCGGAGAGGATGGTCGCCGGAGATGATGGTGGCCGACGGTAGTGGAGGAGGGCGGCGGCATACGGTGGTCGTCGAACGAGAGGAACGGAGAAGAATGAGAGAGGAGGAGAAGAAAAGATTAAATGGGCCGTGAGATCGATTTAACTGAACTTAAATCGATTTCCTGGCTCTTGGCGTTCTAACGGCCGATACATCGATTCTTCGGCCGAGACATCAATCCTTCGGCCGAGAGATCGATCTCCTGGCCCTCCAATCAATTTTCCTCAGCAATATCAGATTTTGCTCAGTGCACTAACTCAAGCCATGATGGAATTCTGGGTCCATGACCAACAGAAGCAAAAATCAAATCAGCCTTGGGGGCATCCCCAAGCCAATGCAGCATGATCAAAACTAGCCTTGGGGGCATGTCCAAGTATCGAAGATCTCTCTCCACAAACTGCTGGCCAAAACAAGTCAAAACATCCAGCGGCTCTATACCCGTATCCACTACCGAGGAAGCAAGCAGCTCCGTGCCCATATCGACTCACTCAGCGGTTCTATGCCTATTACTCAACGGCTCCAAGCCCATTATCTCAAAAAGGCTCCAAGCCGTAACCCTCACTTCAATAGGCTCGAAGCCTATATCCATCATTTCAACTGGCTCGAAGCCATAACAATCAACTCAGCGGCTCCAAGCCCACTATCCTAACAGGCTCAAAGCCCATCACCTCTACACAACTCAGCGGCTCCAAGCCCACCGTTTCCACTGGCTCGAAGCCGTAAACAATCAGTTCCCAATAGGCTCTATGCTCACTATCACTCAATAGCTCTACTGGCTCGAAGCCGTAACAACCAACTCAGCGGCTCTAAGCCCATTGTCTCAACTGGCTCGAAGCCGTACACAATCAAGTTCTTAACAGGCTCGAAGCCTGTGTTCATCATTTCAACTGGCTCGAAGCCATAACAATCAACTCAGCGGCTCGAAGCCCATTACCTCAACAGGATCGAAGCCTTCGTCTACTATCACCCAGCGGCTCGAAGCCCTTTATCATAGTGGCTCTATGCCCGTATCAATTCAGCGGCCCTATGCCCATCATCTCTACACAACTCAGCGGCTCCAAGCCCGCTATCTCAACTGGCTCAAAGCCGTAAACAAGCAATCTCATCGGCTCAAAGCCCATTATCTCAAATGGCTCCAAGCCATCACCTCAACAGGCTCGAAGCCTATGTTTACTATCTCAGCAGCTCTATGCTCGCTATCACAGCAACAGACTCTATGCTTGTTATCACAAACTCAACGGCTCAAAGCCCACTATCTCAACTGGCTCGAAGCCGTAAACAAGCAACAGGCTCTAAGCCGCCCCAACAATCAAGATATCTATTCTCAGGCTCTACGCCTGAATGCTCAAAAATCTAACATTTTTGAATGCTCAAGCTCTACGCTTGGATGCCCAACCACTGTGTACTGGATGCTCAAGTTATACACTTGAATGCTCAAGCTCTACGCTTGGATGCCCAACCACTGCGTACTGGACGCTCAAAGCATGTACTTTGAATGCTCGGATTCTGCCGTCCGAATGCTCGAGCTCTACGCTCTGAATGCTCAAGTCCGGAACTTGATAGAAGCTCTAAGCTTAAAAACAAACACACACGCACGGGCCCGTGCACATATTGCATTATCACATCGAGTCTGCATCATCATATCTGTTCACATCTAACAAACCATCATCACACATATACACCCTGCATATCTCTCATGAAACAGGTCAATCCTGCAATCAACCGGCTCTACGCCTCGGTTTTATTGATCGGTTCAGCGCCTCGATCCTTTGGCTCTACGCCAACACTTATGATTAGAAAGCTCCGTGCACAGACCATCAGAATGCAACCAGCTCTACGCTTCGGTTCATATCACGTCAAGCTCTAAGCTCCGACAACTCAAGCCCTTGCCTCATAACCACAGCAGGCTCCACGCCTCAATCCAATCACCTCAAGCTCTCGCCTTATGATCAACACCAGCTCCGCGCTTCGGTCCTATCCAATCACCTCAGGCTCTCGCCTTGTGATCAATACCAGCTCCGCGCTTCGGTCCCATCAAGCTCTAAGCTCACCTCAGGCCCTTGCCTCATAAACCACAGCAGGCTCCACACCTCAATCTAATCACCTCAGGCTCTCGCCTTGTGATCAATACCAGCTCCGCGCTTCGGTTCCATCAAGCTCTAAGCTCACCTCAGGCCCTCGCCTCAAGACTGCAACAGGCTCCACGCCTCAATCCAATCACCTCAGGCCTTCGCCTCATAACTACAACCGGCCCTGCGCCTCGATTCCATCACGTCAGAAGCTATCACTCTCCAGGCTCTCACCTCATGACTACAACCGGCTCCGTGCCTCGGTTCCCTCATCTCCAAAGCTCCGTGCTTTAGTTACTAGCCATGCGCCCCCCATATCTCAAAAACAAACGGCGTCCAACTCATCCGCAGCAGATGGTTTGGATTCCACCCCATTACATCAATTCCTTCCAGCTCATTCGCAAGGATAGGCTACTCTACCGAGCTCCTTTCAGTCAAAGTAAGGATGATCACGAAAAGCAAATGCACCTGCCGTGTACTGATCTACCCCAAAATACTATGGAAGCTCTCCGCAAAAACTCCCCCGGCAGCCCCGCGCTCCTTCAACAACTCTTCGCCAAAACCCTGGCTCCGTCTAGGTACGTCGCACTACGGCTTTTTTAAAAGCCCTAAGATACGTCTTCTGTCTCCAACCCTCCAAACTTTTTCTTTTGTTTTATTGCTCGAACTACGATTGGTCTGAATTTCCCTTGTGGAATACGTAGGCAGCCTCCCGGCCCGACCATAACAAAACTTCTTTTGCCCGAACTACGGTTGGTCTGAATTTCCCTTGTGGAATACGTAGACAGCCTCCCGGCCCGACCATAACAAAACCTTTTTCAAAAAACCCTTGAAATAGTGGTTGGACCAAATTGAGTTGCTTTTTACAGCTTTGACTCTTACTCAAACATGTCTCGCGATCCGTCTGAGTTCAGTCAAAGAGGGGCATCTGTAGACACCCCAATTTGGCCTAACGATTATTTCAAGTCCCACCTTAGGACCATCCCGATGATGAAATGGATACAGTGATTGCTGATTGCTTCCTTGAGAACCTTAGGACTTTCGGTAAGAACTTTGAGCCACTTAGAGGACCCAATTCAAAGCCATACAGCCTTTCAGACAGAAATACAGAAGCCTAGGAGAATCCATCTGTCGGCCGTGACATCGATCCCACGGCCTTTACATCATTTCCTCACCCGAGCAACCTGTTGCTAGCAAAATCTCCCTGAGAGATCAATCTCTCGGCCACAAGATCTATCCTTCGGCCAAAACATCCATTCCTCGGCCGTGATATCTTTTCCTCGGCCGTCAGATCGACCTTTTCCCAGATTCTGGAACGTGTTCTGTCAAACGTTTGATCCGATTACACTACCTTCCCGATGCGTTCGGGCTACGTTAGAGGATTGCCATGGAGAGTTAGAATCACACTCTATCTCCAATTTTTATCGTGCATTGCGATTGGCCGGAGTGAGTCATCCCTATGCCTATATAAAGGAGCCTTTGGGTTCTGAAATTGATATACTTTCACACTCTTTCAAGCCTCAAAACTCTGCACAAATACTCTCTCAATCCCATACTTCAAAAGCCCTAACCTCTCGAAGGCAGCCGTCAATCCGGCGATCAAACCCCAAAATTTAAACCCTAACCCTAGGGTTTTCGATCAAGCAATCAGTCAATCACGCCCAATCCAAAGCAATCAAGCAACTGAGGGATCAAGGTGGTGAGGCCCAACGGCCTCTGGTTTGTCTTATTTACTGTATTTTGACTAACCGTAGCGTTTTGATTACCTGTTAATCTTTTTGTCTGGTGTGAGGAAGAACACCGACCGGGGCTTCGATCCCTTGGC
Organism: Rhododendron griersonianum; assembly: GCA_018127125.1. Taxonomy (NCBI): domain Eukaryota; kingdom Viridiplantae; phylum Streptophyta; class Magnoliopsida; order Ericales; family Ericaceae; genus Rhododendron; species Rhododendron griersonianum. The sequence continues at coordinate 3,652,462 of CM030798.1, read as the reverse complement.
CGGTACATCAAACCAGGAGGATCCCTCGGCCGTGACATCCATTCACCGACCGCGGGATCCATCTCCCTGGGATATTTTGTTTGCTTTTCTGCTTTCTGATGCATGCTTATTTATCGCACTGGCTCACTTTGCTTACTGTTTAAAGGAATAAATAAACAGACTATGTGTTAGAATTAAACAAAGCATCTATACGTCTTATGTTGAATGATTATGGGCCAGTCTCACGACTGGTCAAAGAGGGGTGCCTAACACCTTCCCCTTATTGTACTTTTGGCTCCCGTATCCAGAATCTCTATCTAATTTCCCAGTTTTAGTAAACTGGGTGGCGACTCTGTTTTGATGATAACCGCTATCATGTGGCGATGTTCCTAGCCATGGGAATGTCCATGATTTTGGTTTACGAAGCAAGCAACCAATCGAGCAAACAAACGTGATCAATCTGTATGGCGATGCCCCGTTTGGGAGGTGTCTACACAGGGGAATCCTGCGGAGTTACAGTTAGTGCCCACGAGAGCAGAGCCCACTCCTGTGACTATTTCGGTAAGACCCAGCTTCCAATATTGCTTTTGAATTCCAAACACTTGAATTATCTGCTGAATAGCTTGATAAACTTGAATTGCATGCAGGTGCCAACTGAGTGGGTGAACGAAGCCGTTCGACGCATGCTGGCTTTGGAGAATGTGGTGAGAAGAGCGGCGAGCGGCATGCCACTGGAGCTGCAATACCAGGCACCGACACCACAGCAGACTCAGCCGGCCGTTGTTCAGAGGACCCAGGTATGAAAAGCGATACATTCCAGCTTTTGATACACTTTGCTTTCGATACATTCCTGCTTTCGATACGCTTCCTTGCTTTGATAGATTGATAGAATGTACCTGCTTTCAATACAGAAATACAATATGCACAATGTATACTCATGCTTTGAAATGAAATGATAATGCAGGTGCAGGGGAAGATGAACCCTAGGAGGAAAAGCACGCAAGATCCGCCACCGAAAAAGATGGCGGCAAAGAAGCCCACACCTCCGGCCACTACGACGCGACGACAGACTAGGGGCTTACAGACAGCGCACGCACGTGAGGAGGAAGCCAGACAAGCCGCGAGGCGTGCTGAGCTTCGGGACCAACTCAAAAGGCGCGAGAAGCCGACACTAGAGGAGCCGGGCCGCCGGAAGTGGCTAATCTTGGGTCGAACCTCCGAGGACGAGGAAGAAGAGGAAGGAGAGGAAGAAGAGGGCGAGGAGGAAGGAGAGGAAGAAGAGGACGAGGAGCACTCATCCTCTAGCAGTGGCTCCGACGACTCCATTGACGATCCGGGATATAGGGACGACCCCCAGGAGCTACGGGACGATGCAGGTAGTGATGACAGGCTTGGAATGCGCGGAAGGCGACGATGAAGCCTCCGTTACCCTTTCGCATGTTGCTTTTGATTTTGATTCTGGGCCTGCGTGCCCAAATAGATAGCTTTTGACAGACATTTTGAGGGCCTGCGTGCCTTTTGACTAGCGGGCGCATGTGCCCTGACTTGACTTGATGGTTTTGATTGGCCGATGTGCCGTTGATACAGTAGTTCCTTTGGGGACATGGATAAATCATGGTTGTTATAGAAATTTGCATTTTTCAAGTTTATTGTTTCTCGTTACGAATAAGAGAAAGTAAAACCCGCCACTAATACCAAACTTGCATTGACAACACACCGAGACCACTCACAGACACATATGAGTATAAAAAACTGGCCTAGCTCTGAAAGAAATAGGAAAGGTACCCTAGGATACGGCTAGGATACGAGGATACGAGAAATAATGAAATTTTGGACATTAATACACCAAAACTCACAATACTCTGTTGAAGACAAAACTGACACTCATGAAAGGTCAATGACGGTCAACATGACCTGTAACAATCAACGGAACTGAACAAAACGTCCCGAGAATAGACTTATACCGAAAAACGCACAAAATGACGCGAAAATGGCATAATACGTCCAAGAATGACTCAATTATGTCCCGAACTGAAACCGACACCTCCACACAGTCACTCAAGGTCGAGGTGACCTACATGGCATGACCAAAATGGACTAGATCCTCCATGGCGAGTTTCGACCTCCCGAAACCTCGATTTGAACTTGAAACGAGCCTCCGAGGGTCCAAAATCTTCGTTGAGCATGGCATTAGGAATCCGATGCTTGGATACGGTCATAAATACTTACAATGAGTTGCTGGAACCATTAAAAGTGCAAAAAGACCCTTGGAATAAAAACGACCAAAATTGGACAGTGGCTGTTGGAATCTGTCAAAACTGCAGACAAACCATCACGCGATGATTTGGAACTGTCGCGCGAGTGATCTCTGTTGCGCGATGCTTCGGAAGTGTCGCGCGATAGTCAAATCCTGCTAAGCTGCCTTTGTTTGACCAAATTATTGCCATTATCCTGTTCATTTTTCCACGTCTTAGGAGATGTTCTGAGGTTGCAGAAAGAAGGCAGTCCTTGTATGGCAAGGTGGTGGGACACCTAAGCTTCAATTCCACCACATTTTGCCTATAAGAAGGAAGGTTTTAGGAGGAATGTAGTGTACATCCCTCTTCATTACCAAAAATGGGAGATTCGTTGACGGAAATACTCGACCTTTGGCTACTGAGAGAAGAAACCATAAACTGGCCGAGCCCCCGGTCTCGATGCCTATCCTCAATTCGAGATCTCCGATTCGCTCGACCGTGCGTCGAGCTCCTCCAAGCCGCATTGCCTTTTTGGGACCCGATTGTGCATGTCTTCCGGTTCCGACAAGATGAGATGTGCCCTACCATAGAAGAATTTCAAGCGTATGCGCCAGGCTTTGCCAACCTAGACGTTCTTGCGATTCCGCCCATTCACGAAGACATGGAGCAAATCCTACAGGCTAAACTCAATATTCCAGAGGCACTGACGGCCAGTATCATTCAGAATGGCGAACTCAACATCATCCGCCTAATTGAGCTGTATGGGCCCGAGGGAGCCCTGGGAGACTACGTGGGGGAAGCTCACAGACGCTTCGTTTTGTCCATATGCGCACTGGCTGCATATATGCTGATTCCCATTGAAGGAGGAGCGAGTCCCAAATTAGTGAGCATCGCCCTGCAAATGGATGCCCAGAAAAACATCATGCCTGTGATTTTAGCGGAAACGCTCCTGGGTTTAGACATGTTGAAACTTGAGCAAGCTGATTCCTTTAGCGGATGCCCCATCCTGCTCCAGGTAGATTCCCATTCGACACACTTTCCTGCATTTTCGTTTTTACCCCCAAATACTCAGGCTGTATTTGATTTCTGACTTGTCCTCTGTTCCCATGCAGCTCTGGCTGGCGGACAAAGTGGGAGATTTAGAAGAGCCACAGGCTGGCTTTGAAGACTTCCCCAGGCTTTTGGTCGAAAGACCAATGATATTCCCTGACCTGACGGTGGATATATGGTTTGCGTTTCTGAATGATCTGCACTCTGAGGACATAGTCTGGAGATGTCTCTGGTTAAACCTTCCGGAAATGACGCTCAATTCAACTGGATTCAAGAGAGTGATAATCGCTGGCCTATCGAGCTTCAAGTTTTACGTTCCAGGGCGTACACTCCGACAGCTCGGGAGAAACCAAGGGTACAAGCGTTATGGAGCGGAAGATTTCGACATTCCTGTATTTGACTCGTGGCAATTGCACTGCTACAAAGACAACTGGGGCGATAGGACACTGAAGGAACCAATCCCAGACTTCAAGACATGGTTGGAGAGTCGCTACATAAGATGGCTTCGCGCTGAAGTCGAAGCAAGGCTGAGGGGATATTTCTGAATCCCGTGGAAAAACCAAGTTTGTAATTAGTAAAACCATCAGGCTGCCTGAACTTCTGGCTCTGCTTTTCAATGCTTGCTTTGTAAATTGTACGACCTTTTGCCCGGCTTGACCGGCCAAATAACGACTTTTAAATAAGAACCATCCGGCCGTTATCCATTCGAGGGACTGAATTCGTCACCAAACGTGCAATTTGAACAAACAACGCTTCGACGTAGTCATAATCACCCATAATGACCTACTGGAAGCATCGGAATCCCAAAATCTGGCCCGAGGCAAAATGCGAGAAATCACCCCCCAAAAGGCAGTAGCCTGCCTTACTGTGCCGAATTAAACTGAACCCTCGCGCGAGCAAACGAAACCATCGCGCGAGCACAAACAGTCGCGCGACACTTCAGAACCATCGCGCGATTGAGAACTCCTATTACAGTGGCCAGTCTTGACTCATTCAGAAAGTAAAAGGTGGCAGACTCTGCCAGCAGCTCTGGACGTGCAGGGGCTTCTGGTTCCTCCCAGAGGTGTGTCCTTGCTTTTAATGACTAGGGGGGGACACCTTTCATGGACACCTCTTCCAAGGGAAAAACATTATACACTTCCTTGGCTTATAAAAGCAAGGTTGCCTCCTGAGTGATCACATACCCTCCGTAGGAAAAATCCCACATTCCTTAGACCCTAATGGCAAGTCATCTTCCCGCATTAATCGGCCCGTGGCTCGAAGAATTTGTCACGAGCGATAGGCTATGCTTCCATTCTCACGGGCTGGCCGCCTTTCGCTTCCTAAAAAGTATAAGGCATCGCCCCGAAATCCTGAGAGCAGCTCTCCAATTCTGGGATCGGGACGTCCATGTGTTCTGATTTGGGGACAACGAGCTGTGCCCGACTGTAGAAGAATTTCAAGCATATCTCCAAGGCTTTGCTTCGAGCGCGATTGTCGTGCCACCTTACAAACAAAGCATGTCAAAGCTGCTGAAAACCTGTCTGAATATTTCAAGGGGCGCGGCGGAAGGCCTGCTGCAAGCTCGACGCCGATTTGCCCTGTCAATTGGTGTACTAGCCGTGTACCTGTTGGTGTCTCTGTATGGACGACCCGACCCCTCACTGGTAGACGTGGCTACACAGATGGGTGTTCGCAAGAACGTAGTTCCCATGGTGCTCGCTGAAACACTCATTGGTTTGGATTTGGTGGCCGCCGGTCAAACGAACACATTCGGTGGCAGCCCACTCCTGTTGCAGGTAAATTCTCACTCAGCTCACCTTTTTCCGGTTTTCACACAGTCTGTTTTTACCTCAACTCTCGGTTAAGGCTATATAGAAGCTCCTTACTTGTTTTCTTTCACTCAGGCTTATGTGGCTCCTTACTTGTCTTTTCGCTCATACAGTTGTGGCTGTGCGACAAACTCGGGCTAATCTCGGCTCCTGAAGCGAACTGGCCCCGTCTACCCGGGCGAATGCATCAAAGGGGAATGCTGTACCCAGAGATGTCTGAGGAGGAGTGGTACACCTTCATGAGAGAGATGTCTCCGCGCGAGATCGTCTGGCGGCACGAAGCCCTGAACATCCCGGACATGGCTATGCACTCTGCAGGTTTTGAGAGAATGGTGATTGCTGGGCTGTCCAGTTTCACGTTCTACATTCCAGGTCGTATTCTGCGGCAGTTAGGCATGAGCCAAGGCTTTCATCGAGCTGGGATAGAAGATTTCCAGATTCCAGCATTCACAGCCCAACATCTGGTAGGGTATGAGCACAACTGGGGCTTGAGAGAACTCGGAGGAGTGGAAGACGACTTCAGCACGAGACTCAAACGCCGCTATGTAGCATGGCTAAGAGAAGAGGTTGCAAGGAGACAAAACACAGACTGACTCCTGACACGACTCCAATGATCTAGAATAAACTGTGAGCCCGTGAGGGCCTCTTAGCATTTTGTTCTGTTTTTTATGCTTTACTGTTTTTAGGGCTCTACTCAGCCTATGTAATAGAAATAATAGTTTTGAATAAAGGTGAAAGATTAAGAATTTTCCCTTTTTTGGTCCAAGTGTTGAACACCACGCCGCTTGAATGTTGAGGTACACTTTGGAATAAAAACCCTGGATCGAGTTGGTTGATTGTGACCGAATCTCACAGAGAGACTGCCTACGTATCCCAAGCTAGGGAATCAGGTCAAAACCTAGTTCAGGCTACGGTTCGACAGAGTATGACCGAGTCCCAAAGAGAGACTGCCTACGTATCCCAAGCTAGGGAATCAGGTCAAAACGTAGTTTAGGCTAAGGTTCGCTCATGTATTTTGGCTCTCCTTTTGCGCTCTAATTTTTGCCTAGAACTGCCTTTGCAGGTTTCCAATCTAGCGAGCTTTGATTGAATGCCTATTTATTTTTGCCTAAACTGCCCCCTTGGGTTTTCAGTCTAGCAGGCTTGCTCTAATTTTTGCTTGGGACCGCCCACCCTTGTGGTTTTCGGCCCAACGAGCCTCTCTCAAGGATAGTAACGTTTAAGTTGATCCAGGCTGACCAGAGTGTTGGACTAGTTGCCGTCTAGATCAATGAGCTGAGCCGCCCCACCCGAGAGGATGGTCTTGATAATGTAAGGTCCTGCACGCTTCGGACGGAACTTACCACGTAGATCGAAAATGGGAGCCCGGATTTCCTTTGTGACCATATCCCCTTCAGCCAAGTCACGAGACCTCACTTTCTTGTTGAATGCCCGAGCAATTCTACGCTGATACCCCTAAACGTGATACAAGGTACGAAGCCTCCTCTCATCAAAGAGCATAAGTTCAACAAATCTCCCACTAAGCCATTCGGACTCCGTGAGTTCACATTCAGCCATGATCCTCAAAGTCGGTACTTCAAGCTCGATGGGAAGCACAGCTTCCATCCCATAGACTAGGGAAAAAGGGGTTGCCCCTGTCGATGTTCGAATTGACGTACGATACCCCCAAAGAGCTAGAGGCAGTTGCTCGTGCCAGTCCCTGGCGGACTCTGCAGACTTCTTGATGATAGTCTCGATGTTCTTGTTGGCTGCTTCGACCGCCCCATTCGTTTGAGGGCGATAGACCGTTGAGTGATGAACCTGAATCTTGAATTCCTCGAAAAGTTCTAACACCCTGCCTTTGAAATGAACCCCATTGTCAGAAACGAACGCCTGTGGGACCCCGTACTGATAGATGATGTTCTTTCAGATGAACTGAGCAACCTGAACCGCCGTCAGGGTCTTGTAAGATTCAGCCTCGACCCACTTGGTGAAGTAATCTATCGCCACCAAAATGAACCGATGCCCGTTCGAAGCAGAAGGCCTGATCATACCGATAACGTCGATACCCCAAACAGAAAAGGGCCAAGGCGATGTCATGCCGAACAGTTTAGAAGGAGGGACGTGCATGAGATTGGCATGGATTTGACACCTATGGCAGCGGCGTACATAATCCACATACTGAGATTCCATAGTAGACCAAAAGTAACCCTGTCGCAGGATTTTTCTGGCGAGCATGACCCCGCTCATGTGAGGGCCACAAACTCCCTCGTGAATTTCCTCCATGATGTTGATGGACTCAGAACCACTGACACAAAGCTTGTGCATTCCGCAGTAAGATCTTCGATACAGCTTCCCCCCACAGATAATGTATTGAGCAGCCAACCTTCGCAGCGCTGTTTGATCCTTCTTAGTGGTGTCAGGCGGGAACTGACCACTTTCAATGAAATTCCAAATGTCATGATACCAGGGTAGGCCGTCATCAACATCATCGACGGCGTTGATGTACTGATAAGCAGGCAAGTCCCGCTGTTCAATTAGAATAGGACGAAGCTTAACACCAATTGGAAGCTCGACCATGGAAGCCAGAGTTGCTAGAGCATCAGCGAACTGGTTCTTCAACCGAGGGATGTACGTGAACGTGACTTTGTTGAAATGAGGAATGAGGTCCTCCAGGTCTTGGTGATAAGGCTTCAATCTGTCCTCCCAAACTTTTCAGTCCCCGTTAGCCTGAGAAACGACAAGGTTGGAATCACCAATGACTTCGAGTTTTTCCACACCAAGCGTAAGAGCAGCTTCCATGCCGACAATGCAGGCCTCATATTCAGCTTGGTTGTTCGTGACATCGAAATTGAGTTTAAATGCCAGCGGAATATGAGCACCTTCAGGGGTTATCAGCAGAACCCCAATCCCGTATCCCTTCTGATTGACTGCTCCATCAAAATAAAGGGTCCAAGTGTCCTTGACAATCGCCATTACCCCTTTATCCAGAAATGCAAAATCCGAGTCCTCTGGCCCATTGACAGGATGATTAGCCAGGAATTCGGCGACGGCGCGTCCCTTGACAGACTTCCTCGTGACATACTCGAGGTCAAACTCTGCGAGCAAAAGCAACCAACGCGCTAGCTTACCAGTAAGCGCAGGCTTCTCAAACAGATACTTGAGAGGATCCATTCGAGAAATCAACTTCACTGGGTACGCTAGCATGTAGTGTCTCAATTTCTTGGATGCCCAAATAAGAGCCCAACACGTCTTTTCGAGAGCGGTGTAGCGTTCTTCAGCGCCAACCATCTTCTTACTCAGGTAGTAAATGGCCTTTTCGACTCCCTTTCCTCCCTCTTGAGCTAACAAACACCCCATAGACGAAGGATTTACAGACAAGTAAAGTACCAAGGGTTTCCCTGGCACTGGTGGCATTAAAATCGGAGGGTTCTGCAGGTAGGTTTGAATGGAGGTGAAAGCCGCCTGACACTTGTTTGTCCAAACAAACGGAGTATTTTTCTTCAATAGACGAAACATCGGCTCGCAAGTTAGAGTCAACTTGGCGATGGATCTGCTGATGAACTGTACCTTTCCCAAAAAGCTTCACACCCCCTTTTCAGAATCTGGTGGCTTCATATCAAGGACTGCTTTGATTTTCGACGGGTCGACCTCAATTCCACGAGAAGTGATCATGAAACCGAGCATCTTACAAGCTGTAACCCCAAAGGTGCATTTCTGAGGATTTAAACGCATACGAAACTTTCGTAACCTCTCGAAGAACTTCCTAAGCACAGGAACGTGGCCTTTTCGAGTTTTGGATTTGGCGATCATGTCATTGACGTAGACCTCGACTTCTTTGTGCATCATGTCATGCAGGATGGTGGTAGCGGCTCGCTGATAAGTGGGTCCGGCGTTCTTCAAGCCGAAAGGCATGACAAGATAGCAATAAGTCCCCCATTCAGTGATGAACGTGGTTTTCTCACGGTCTTCGGGTGCCATGAGAATTTGGTTGTAGCCAGAGAAGCCATCCATGAACGAGAGCAAAGCGTGCCCCGCAGTATTGTCCACAAGCACATCGATGTGTGGCAAGGGAAAATCGTCTTTGGGGCTCGCTTTGTTCAAGTCCCGAAAATCAACGCAAACTCGAATTTGGCCATTTTTCTTAGGAACAGGGACAATGTTGGCCACCCATGTGGGATACTGAGAGACCATGAGAAAGCCAGCATCAATCTGCTTAGTAACCTCCTCCTTAATCTTTTGAACCCAATCCGGCCTCATCCGTCGGAGTTTCTGCTTCACAGGCTTGGCACCTAGAAGCAAAGGAATGCGATGCTCCACAATCTCGGGATCGATTCCGAGCATATCTCGATGAGACCATGCAAAAACGTCACTGAATTCGGTGAGCAGCTCTTTGAAATTGCGATGCTCCTCTGGCGAAAGTGTGGAGCCCACTTGAATCATCCCGGGATCGTTTTCATCTTTCAAATTTACAGAAACTATTTCTTCTTTTAACGGCTGAGTATGCCTTTCGTCCTCCCTTTCGATGAAGGCACGAATTTCCTTGGGGATGTCCCCATCGAAATCTATTCCCTCATTGTCAGGATCGACACAGTTTATATAAAGATCATTGAAATAGTCAGAAGATGCTTCGTTCATTTCACAAGCCCCTGAAGGGTCGCCAAGTACAAGAGAGTCAAACTCGAAATAAAAGCTATGACGTGGAGGGCCCAGTGGCACAAACTCCGACTCAGAGCTAGACTTAGAGGACGGAACAGACTCAGACTCAGACTCAGAAGTGTCGTCAATGCAAGTCAGGCGTGGCTTGAAAATGCAATTATTTAGAGAGCCCTTGGCTTTCACAATGAGAGAGGTGGGATCCTCGAGGGCGTTGGGCCCGAGCATGAGCACTTCGGCCTCTTCAGCTTCCCCAGCCAAACCCACTTGGGAGAATTCCTGGAACAGCAGCTCCAAATTTCCCTGATTGATAGATCCTAGCCAGTCAGTCTTGATCTTCACCTGATTAAGCTTCCTCTTGAATTCTTCCCTTGCTGGCTCATCATCACTGCTTGACCAGGTGTCATCAACGAAAATCTCAAACCCAGGCAGCAGCTCCCCGGTTTCGGAATGAATAAAGGGCTCAGCCTGCCCAGTGTAAGCGGCATTTCCCACCTCACATACAAATTTGGGACCACCGCAGAGGGTACGCGGTTTTCCCATATATTTCCTCCGCTTGGCATCCTTGGCAGAGGCGATATACCCCAAACCAAAGCGGCCCTCGTTGAAAGGAAAAGTAGGGAACTCCGGGACCCCTTGACGGCGAGAACCTAAACCAACACCCAGAAAATAAGACATCCTCCTCATAATGTCCAGCGCGACCGAGCTTATGAGGAAGTTCACGTCCACGTTGATGGCCATCACAGTGCCTGAAGTATCAAAAGAGAAACCCCCGAGGTCGATGTCTTCCTCGCCGTGTTGAATTCCCAAAACAGGAGTCCCATCCTCCTTGAGCGGGCGGATGCCAGAATCCCCGCAGATGGTTAAAGTACCAGTAGGTAGCCCCAGAATAACCTTTTGGTGGAGAGTAGATGGCACAGCCATGATGTCGGACCGATGAAGCCATGGCCTGCCCAATAGAAGATTGAAAGTCGCAGGAATATCCACGACATGAAATTCCACATCCATCTCAAAACCCTCAGCATCAAGTTTGAGCTTTAAAATGCCCTCGACTACGCGACGGGTGCCGTCATATGCCTTGACAGCCAGGTTGGAAGGTGCAAGATCCTTCTTGGTGAGTCCTAAACGATAAGCGACCCTCAGAGGGCAGACGTTGATTGCCGAGCCGTTGTCAATAAAAAACAGTCGGGACCCAGAGTCCTCGACACTTGACAGTGATGTGCAAAGGGCGGTTGTGGTTGACCCCTTCGACCGGCAGATCCTTGTCCGTGAAGATCACTGTGTGCTTGGAGGTCGGAGGGAGGATGAGAGATATCATTGCCTCTGGCGTGACGTTGGCCTGGACTTCAAGGCGGGATAGAGCGTGACACAGCCTCTGACGATGCTCCTTGGACGAATAGATCAGTCCCCAGATAGAAATTGCGGCAGGAATCCGCTCAAGTTGCCGCTGAACTAAGTCAGGAATCGGATTGCCAGCTGATACCTCAAGAGGTGCAGACCTTGGGAAAGAAACAGGTTCGTTCCTTTGATTAGCAGGATTGGAAGAACTCCCGGCCTGCAGATTAGCAGGCTGAAAAATCCGTCCACTCCTTGTAACATTGTGAACGTTCCCCAAAGAGGGCACGACTTGAGGGTCTTCCTTCACATCCCAGAGGTTAGCAGGGACATCTCCTAGTTTGCGCTTTCCTCTGTCAGTAGTTGGTGCAGAGACGGGCACTTCCATGTCTAAGCCCAGATCCTCAGCCAGATCTTTCATCAGCAAGGAGTCCCAGAAGCTCAAGTCTTTCACAGCAGCCACTTCAGCAACAGGCTCCGGATTTGCAATAAAGGGAACATCCCAAAGACCAGTGTCAGCCAGGGAACGATTGACAGCCCAGACTTCATTTCCAACCTGGACATCCACTATGTCGTCCACTTCCTAAAGATTAGCAGGCAGAACGCGGTCCGTGACCATGATACTGCAGTCCCTGTTGTTGGGGTAAAGCACCTGACAATGTAGGAACAGGGGTCATAGTCAGCATCGGGATCAGTTTCACAAACTGAATCAAAGACCGAACTAAAGAGGGAAACGTGGTCTCCCAGGGCCCGTGGATCTTCCTGGACAAGTTCTTCCTCTGCGTAGTGAAGCATGTAGTCCGGTATAGCATAGCCTTGAAGGGGGTTAGGGTCAATGTCCATGGGAGTATTCCAAGTTGGCTCGGGATCCCAGTAGTACTCTTCTTTGAGAACTGGAGGCTCAATTGGGTTGAACAGCATGTATAAGGAGAAGCCATCCAGAGGATCGAGCATGGCCGCTTCCTAACCAGCCAACCAGCCATCATACCAGGCTTGATCAAATGGGATATTTTCAGGTTGTGGAGGAATCCCGTCCGCTTCAAAGCTTGACCACTCGTTGATCAGAGGAATGGCGTAGTCCCAATTGTCTGCTATGGCCCAGCCAGTAGCTTGCATGTTGCTATCTGAGGGAGGCACCCAAGGCTGGTAGGGATCAGGAAACGGGCCAGCGATGGTTGCGTACGGGCTGTCAAGTGACGAGGCCGAATTGATCTGTACAGCAGGGACTGATTGATGGAAGAGAGAGCTGACAGATTCATCGGAGAAAGGTGATCCAGCTTGTAAAGGTTCTGAAGGCGCATCAGTGTCAACAACCTGGCCTTCAACCACATGTATATAAGAAATCTCGGTGGACGATTCGAGCGGGAAAGGCACAATGGGCCTGAGTTGATCGGTTGAGGCTATATAGTCAATGGGGTTGAATATGGTGGAGCTGGGGTTGATATAAGTGGAGCTGAGAGATATCTGGCTGATATGTGGTACAGCGTTGTGCTTGGGAAGAGAGTTGGCAATGACATTGGGTTTCTGAGGTGGTGGAGGGGTTTCCAGCGTGCCATCGTCAATGAGATCCTGGATTGCATGACGGAGGCGAAAGCAGGAGTCAGTGAGATGACCCGCTCCTTGATGGTAAGCACAGTAAAGGTTGGTTTTGAAGCCGGGTAAAGGGTTCTTGGGTAGAGGAGTTGGATCCAGGGGCTTGAGATGCCCTGATTTGACTAACTTTTCCAAGACCGAGGATAGAGGTGCCTCGATAGCGGAAAAGCTGCGGGGTTGGTTCCGAGGCCGGTTATTCTGCGGAATCTGGACTTGATTGACATCCGCAATGTGATTAGCAGTGCTGGAGGAAGTGGTGTTGGTACCGGTGGTTGCCGTGTTGGAGTAAGTCCCCGTTCCGAACAGCGCATTTGCGTTCCCAGAATAAGCCCGAGGCTTTGACTTGGTGGCGTGTGAGGATTCTCCCTTTGATAGAATCCCACTCTGCAGAGCATCTTCGATGGCCAGGCCAGAGTCGAAGAAGGTTTCAAAGTTGGCAGATGCCTGAGCCAGGACCAGATGCCTAGCATAGTCTGGTTGGAGATTGCAGGAAATGATACGGAGCTGATCCTTCTCACTCGGGCGATCAGTCATCTGTGCGGCTTTAGCTCTCCACCTTTTGACGAAGTCCACAAAGGACTCCTTAGCTTCCATCTTGGTGGATTCAAGTTCCTGGGTAGTCATTTTCAGCTGGGAGTTGTAGTTGTACTGCGAAATAAACGCAGTCCCAATGTCCTCCCAAGTCCTTCTTTTGGCAATGTCGAGTGACAAAAACCAAAGGAAAGCAGGGCCTGAAAGGGTCTGAGGGAAAAGCTGCGACATGGCCTCTGGCTCGACAGAAAGGAGTTTCATAGCGGCATGGTAGCTGTAGAGATGATTCCTGGGGTCACCGCTCCCATCGAACTTAGCCAAGTCCGGCATTTTGAACTTTTCAGGAAGTCTGGCATTGGGATACAGGCAAAGGCGATCCAGATCGATCCCTCCTGCACTGATCTTTTCTGTCTTAGCAATGGATTCCTCTAGCTTGGTCATCTTGGCCATGAGTGCGACCACATCCAGATTCTGAGCTGGTTCTTCTTGGTTTGGAGGCAGTCTACCACCTGCAAGGTTTGCAGTGGGCCTGCGGCCTTCCCTTGGTTTCAGCACCATGAGACGTCCTGCGTGAAGCGGATCTGGAACCAAGATGGGTTGCTCCTGGTCAGACTCATCGTCCTCACCTTTTTCCTCGAGAGGGGGTGGAAGGCGAGTGTGGATGAGGTCATTCAGGCGGGCAATGTTAGCATCTGTCTGAGCTGCCCTCTGTTGCATGGCGGTGATGCTGTCCTGAAGGTTCATGAGCATGGTCTCCAAGGTAAGAGGTTCTGGCTGTGGCCGTTCCATCGTGATAGGAGGTTCGGAGTTGCTTGATGCGGATGATGGGGTAGTCGAACGCCCTTCCTGTAAGACCGGTGGTGAACCTGCCTGAGAATCTGACTGTAGAGCAGTCAACAGAGTGTGCGAAGAGTCTTCCGTGGCGACTGACTGGGATTGTGACCTGACAAGCCTTTGAACCGGATTCAAATGCAGACGTTCCCAAGCGGGTTTGGCGACTGGCCTCGATACTTTCCTCGGTGGTGCAATGATTCAGATCTTTGCTTGCAAGGCAAAAGGAGGTTTAATAAGGGTCCTGCAGTAACTTTAATCTAAATAAAAGACCAAAGCGGATGCAGCCAACGTCGTCAGTGTCACCCTAGACTCTAGAACCAGAAGACAAGTCTGTCTCACGACGCTTCGGACACTGTTTAAGGCCCTCAAAATTCTTTTCGAAGATGTATCCTTGTTTGGAACGAGCGGTCCTAAAGGATGTCAAAAGGAGTCTAAACCTTTGTCCATTTCGATGTTCGGGGTTTCAAGTTTCTGAAGCCAGAACAACTCGGTATGAATATCATGATGCCATAACCAGATTGGCGTGAGCAGCACTGTGCTATTAGCCGGGCTGTGTAAGTGACGAGGCACTTGTTACCTTTTGGTGTAAGCATCATGGTATTTTACTCCGTGGTTCCTCATTTTTTTGTTTGAAACCCTAAACAGGTACACGGACAAAGGTGTAGAAAAGCTTCTGATTTCCTAAAGTCCCACCATAAAAGGACTTAAAGATCATAACGCGCACCACTGAGATGCACGACTCCTCATCGGGCCATGACAGTGTCCTACTAAGCCTAAAGATAGACTCGGAACAGATCGAGAACCTAGGAGCCATCCTAGACATGCTTCTACGCTGAACGAGATGTATGCACAGTTCATGCGATAGAAAAAGCAGTAACACATAGGCATTTACAGGGTTAGATGCAAGTAGATCCTAGCCTGTGGGTACCTGTCCTAGTTTGGAGAGTTCTAATGCTTTTGTATATGCAAAAGGCCGGTTTTGGTTCGTAACAGGTTCCTCGGACTAGGGCCACAGATATACCTCTCGTTACCCGCGTATTCGCAGAGTAACAGTCGAACGGTAGCATGACCCATCATCGTCGAAGGTTGTTGGTCATTCGGGGTCCCCGGACTCCGGTAAACCGTGCCGGATTGCCAAAACGATCCAACGAGGCTTATCCCACATCGATGCAAATGAGATGCTAAAATTTTGATAAAAAGAAGAAGAATCACAAAATCGTAAAAACGCCTTTTCAAATTTGGCTCACTTTATTTAGTCCATCTTTAGAAGAAACTACGCGAGCGAACAATCGGAAAAACCCTAGATTAGAATGGCCGGACACGAGGTCCTGTTAAATCACCATCCCAACCTTCGGCAGCGCGAAGCTAACCGTTTTGACAGGCTTTTAAGGGATTGTTCCCAAGCTTATTAAACTCTAAGTATGAATTAATATTGGTTCGATTAATCCCCAGCAAAGTCGCCACTGTGGGCAGCATGCCCTCGGAGAAAGGATTTCGCTCCTTTTCGCCGTTGCGGCCCTTTTTTGGAAATCGAGTGAGCGCGAGCGCAGGTGGCAAGCGCTCAAAAAAATACAGAGTCGCCACTTGAGTTTTTGAGGGTCCGACACTCAAGGAACTGTATTTCGAAGCACTTGCCACGCTGTTTGTTTGAAAAAGTTAAGGAAACCAGTCCGTCATAACCATATCTGGGTTCGAGAGCCAGGTTACGAGAGGGGAAGGGTTTTAAGGCACCCCTCTCACCCAATCCGGAAATCGGTCTCTACTTAGGCATTTTTATGAAAACTTTTGTGATTCTTCTTCTTTTAATTAATTTTAGCCAATTAGGGCGGGGGAACAGTTAATCGGGGATTAAAACTGTAACAATTTGCAGGATATGATCAAATAATAGCATGGATGGATGGCATGACGAGTAATAAATGGGATGAAACCTAAAACAACGATCAGATGCCAAGACCAAGCTCATGATGGATTTGTCCTGCACGATGGCCAACTTGCATGCATGAACAAATCTGCATGCAAGAGAACCATCGCGCGAGACACTCAAACCCTCGCGCGAGTGTTGTCATCTCACCACAGTTCCAATTTCATCCCCTTCTGGGCTCTGGAAGGACCAGTGCACACACAGGAGGCAAACCAAGCAGTTTATCAAAGGACTGTAAAATACTAACTATTACAGACAGCTTAAAAATGGAACTGAATAAAAAGGAAACACAGCCCCTAAATAGTGGGGGGATAAAAGAAGGCCAAGGGCCTGGTTGCCCATGCAAGGGCCATCCTGGGATTCACAGAACCATCACGCGACAGAGAGTGAGTCTCGCGCGACAGTCCTGACTGGACTTCCAGGAATTGCTTTGCATGTTTGGGGTCCTGAGACAGGTTCAAGGATCACCCAAAGGCATTCCAAACTATCTGAGACAAATAGCTATGCTACTGTATTTTGTTTTGCATGCATAACAGTGATCAATATTTGAAAATGAAGCTCAACAGGCATACTAATATTGTAAAAATAGTAAATGGCTAGCATCCCTTCCCCACGAGGACAATTCTCTTGCTGACACAAGTGTCGCGCGAGTGTCGTGGACCATCGCGCGAGGGTTTAGCTGCCACAGATTCTTGTAACTCTGCTGGCTTTAGGACCAGGACATGGTATTAATTACTAGCCTTGGCCCTGTCAACCCCCCTTAGGGATCAAAACAGAAACAGGCTAAATGTTATACCTTTACTTGGAAAGGGTTTGGAAATGGGTTGAATTGATTGATGAAGCCTTTTGACTAAGTGTGTGTGTAGAACACTTGATTGGAAGACTAGGAAGTGGTTTGGGTTAGTAACTTTGTGCTAGAGTGCTAATTGCCTTGTGAATGGTGATTAACCTTCTTAACCTTTTTCTTGGAACCCTTAACATGGAAGACCAATGGGGCTATTTATAGGGGAAGTGAGTGGGCTAGGTGGTGGCAAAACATGGCTTTGCAACCAGCCAACAAGGCTGGTCACAACTTGGTGGATAAACTAGCCAACAAGGTGAGTGGGAGTGGTTGTGAGGGTGTAACCTGCCAGAACTCTGTTCAGCTGAGGAAAACGGGGTTCCAGCCCATGGGGACCCATGTGACACCCAATCATCACAAATCCAGCTGGATTATGTGATAGTGACAGGAGAGAACCATCGCGCGAGGGTTTGGAACCATCGCGCGAGGGTCAACAGTCAACAATTTGACTTTGACCACACCTGGCAAGCTGAGTATCGCTCGAGGAACAGGAAGAGTCGCGCGACGGTCAAATCTGACCCTAGGGTTTGACTAAAGGTTCAGAAGGGTTCAAAAGGGTTTAAGCGGGGTTCTAAGCACTCCAACCTCAATCCATTCCCAATCCAAGCTCGTTTGATCCGATTTCATCATCGGGGAAACAAGAAAACCGTAAAACAAAGTAAAACAATTGGGAGACCCATATTGGGGTGTCTACACATTTCCTACTGCAACTGCTGCCACTCTCGTAACATTTCCCATATGTAGTTAAATCTCCCCATCACTGAGTCTTCTGGTTTCCTAGAACCCATGCAACAAATTGTAAACATGATTAGTGGCTCCCGTATCTACACACCAAGTACTGGTAGATAACACCACTAAACGTCATTCAACAACTAGTGAAAAGATTTATCCAGATTGTTCACTGTATTGAGATAGAATGGACATTCCTACTTCCAGTGTTCTTTCTGTTTGCAGTGAAAACACTTGCCCGCAGGCTTTTTCACTCGATCTTGAGGCGCATGAACTGCCTCCACAACCTTTTTTCTTAGACTTGTTCTGCTTCTTCCTGCCTTTCAGCTTAGAAGTAGAAGCCTTTTCTGGCACTAACATTGATGGTGGTTTCTTCACAACCAAAAGACCCTTAGCTATTTAGAGTTCCTTAAGAAGTTTCGCCAAAAATAAATGCATTTTGTTCATATAAAAGTTCAGGCGAAATTACTTAAAACTCTCAGACTATAGTGAGTTAAAAACGAAATCGATCTGGGTTTCCCCATCAATTTCAGCTCCAAGGATCTCTAGTTCATTCAGAAGAGCTATCATCTTCAGAACATGATCCCTAATCAGGGTCCCTTCAACATGGGTGATATTCACCAATTTTTATAAAATTTTGCTTCATGTTATGTGGCATTCTCATCAGGTCTAGGAGGGCACATCTCATACAACACAAATTTGTGCCCCTCAGCAGTTAACACAATATCCAAATTCCTTTTCCAGTCAATATAATTCGATCCCATAAGTTTATTTCCTTTGAGAATAATTGCACGTGGATTGAAAAAACCCATTTTTGAATATGAGAATCACATAACAATTATGAAGGGCAATAAAACCTTGAATTTCATTTTAATATTGGTTCCCTCAACCACGTGTTAAAAGAAAAACATTGGCAACCCTACACACCGTGAAGAGCATGCCTCGATGGGAAGGTCGTCTACTCTTCATCATTCGTGTAGATAGGCACAACCTTTTAATTTTACTATCTAGACACTAGACCATGCCAAGCAAAATTAAATAGCCAATATTCCTTCGGTCCTATAAATAATAACAGTGACTCAGATAGAGATGATATTATTATTTATAGCTAAGTGTATACCATTACCTAGCTTTTAGACCTATTATTCCATTATGAACCACCTCAGATGGAGAAGTGATCCACACAACAATTATCTTAGAGCTATCCATTTAGGAAGTTTGTACCGATGATGCCACAATTAATTTTGTCCGATAGGGAGGAAAGTTCTAAAACCAACACACAAAATTAATTATATCATCTACAGACTAGGAATGGAGACCATGGGATTTATCCAAAATAAACTCCCTCTCCCACTTAGTTATTTAAAAAAATTGTGAGGGTTATCAAATTTTTCAGTTTGAAAAAAAAAGTGATCTAGGTCAAAGGCCAAATATTACCATGTTGTCCCAATATGGTAAACTATCACATACACAAACAATATGAAAACACAAATAATAAGGAAATACAAGATAAAGAATCCAGCTATTATGGTCAAAGATACAATCCTTGAGCAATAAGGAATCCTTCCAAACTTGAAATCCTTAAACAATAAGGAGTCCTTCCAAACTTGAAATCCTTAAGCAATCCTTCCGACCTTGAAATCCTTCAGCCATACTTGTGTGGAAGACTTAGACACTTTGAATCAATCAAGGAAACCAAAATCCAAACGTGCTTAGGCAAGAAAATTCGGATTTGATATATTCCAGCATAAACTGCACAGCCTTCAGTATTTTGGCCATATCTTCCTCATCCGACCTCCAATTGAAGTGATTCAAATTGGGTTGGATTTGAAATTCAATTATCTACAACTTTTGCGAAGAACAGATTTTCTAATTCCAACGTTTACTGGGTCGAAATACCCCTGCAATCAGACCCTACGAATCTGGAAAAAAACTATTGCGAGCCAAACAACTTGTATCTTCTGTATCTACCATCTTCGATCTCTGAATAACCGTCGAATGCTATTACAATCGAAGAAACATACATACATCGATCTTATGCCTTCATTGGAGTTCACATGCGACGTTAATTATTACAACCACAAAAAATAATCGTGACACCCAATAAATAACACATGCTACATTAATTATTACAACCACGAAAAATAATCGTGGTACCCAATAAATAACAATAACCACGAAAAAATTATTGTGGGATCCAATCACACAAAATCAACAAAAAATCATGTGACCATAATAGCTGGGTAAAAACGCTGCAAAACAAGGGTTAGCACAGTTCTACGTTCTACTCTCTATAACCTACGGACAACATAGCCTGTTTAATCCATACACGTGATTATAGCCTGCTCTGATACCACTGTTGGGAAACGATTCCCAGAAAACAGTTATGACGCGTACAGATTAGACAATAAGAAAACCGCAAAACCCTACTGGGCGGAATTAGGGTTTTACCTCAACTCCCTGCGAACACGAACGCTGGTTGAACTTGTTATAGCACGTCTAGCTATAAGCCGCGTATACTGCTCGACTGCACCTTACGATCTTCTATCGTATTCCCTGCACGCCTAGAACACGAACCGAGTGTAGACTCTTTCGTGGTCTATTTACCCTCTCTAGATCTGCCTCTATTTTGTGAATAATAGAAACGTCTCAAAAAAACCTAGAGAGCATAACGTGTATATATAGGGCTACGATAGGGACCTAATGAGTAATAAGTCAAGGCTCCCAGTGTAAATAAGAAACCCTGATCCCACCAGGATTCTATTTCTTATTTCACTAATTATAATTCACCCCACTACAGAATTATAATTGCACTCCCGTCTTTATCTCAATTATATTACGAGCTCCATGATATTAAATATTTATTTATCTCCCCACGTTAAGATTACAGATACCCGTTGATTAAAATAAATTACTAACATGTACATGTGTAGCTCATAATTTTTGCAAGAGCAGTAGGATAGTTGAATACTCTCTTGTCCTCTTTGTCTTTGGCGCAAACAACAAACCCCGTCTTCTTATCACGGCATGTGTCGGTCTTCTAGCGAATCTAGCTTTTGGCCAAGACCATTTTTGTCTCCTCCAAATTGGTCACTTTTAGGCACGAGCCTCCAACTCCTTTTGAACTGATTAAACCAAATTTAATCGAGCAGGAAGAATCAGCGGAACCACTAAATTCGGAACAAAATATTTTTGTTGTCATGGAACAGAGAACTAAAAGCAACTGTAGATTTAGAACTCTTGTGTGGTAGTGTCCCAATTTTGACAAACAGTTATTGGCCCTTTATTCTCCTTTTTGAACAAAATGAATTGGCTCACCAAGGAAACTTGCCACCACGTAGCTTTTAGATTTTGTAAAGACTGACTTTCATTTGAGGATAAATTCTCTTTCAGGTTTTGAAAATCCTGACGTACAGAACGGTTCGGGCTGACGTGTTCGAACCTCGCAGGCACTCTTGGTACTTCCGATTGTTCACCTGACATGAAATTTGCACACTGCTATTTTCTTTGAACACTGTTTTGACTTTTAACAATGTTCTGAACTTCCCGTGTGTCTCTCTTTTGCAGATTTGGTGGGTCGACGTAGTTGCTTCTTCGAGTTTCAAGCTCCGTGGCCGGCCACTGCCTCTTTGAGTTTTAAACTCCGCAGCCATTGCCTCTTCGAGCTTTAAGGCTCCGCCGCTTCTTCGAGCTCTGCTCCGCAGCTTCTTCGAGCTCTGCTCCACCGTTGCTTCGAGCTTTAAGGCTCCGCTGCTGTTATTTCTTCGAGCTCTGCTCCGCCGTTTCATCGAGCTCTGCTCCGCAACTTCTTCGAGCTCTACTCCGCCGTTTCTTCGAGCATTAAGGCTCCACTGCTGTTATTTCTTTGAGCTCTGCTCTGCCGTTTCTTCGAGCTCTGCTCCACAGCATCTTCGAGCTCTGCTTCGCAGTCGTTGCCTCTTCGAGCTTTAAGGCTCCGCCGCTTCTTCGAGCTCTGCTCCGCAAATTCTTCGAGCTCTGCTCCGCCGTTTCTTCGAGCATTAAGGCTCCGCTGTTGTTATTTCTTCGAGCTCTGCTCCGCAGCCGTTGCCTCTTCGAGCTTTAAGGCTCCGCCGCTTCTTCAAGCTCTGCTCCGCGAAGAGATGGCCTTGTTCAATGATCGTTCAATAGATGATAATCAAGTTCTGTCCATTAGTTACAAAGGTGTTGCACCAGCAACTCAAGTTGACCTTTGGGTTCATGATCCGGCCATTGGAGCACTTGCGCAAGATTGGGATCTTTCTCCCGATTCACACCATCTCTCACGATGGTATACTGAATCAGCTCGAGAACTATTTGACCATGGGAAGTCTACTTTTATCTCCGACGATGCACTATTACTGCGATCATCTCTACACAAGAAGAACGATGATTCTGAGCACTTCCTTTTGTTAGGCGATCGAATCGCCAATGGAGATGCTAAATGGGGTAACACGACTCCTTTGTTTGGGGAAATTTCTTTCATCGATGGATATTGGGATTGGTTAGAAGATGTGCTTGTACGGAATAAAGATGTGATATCAACTGCGAAGATATATGATGCTGTCTTTGCATCCTTATTCACTTATGTTCGCAATACAAACCTTATCCGCTCATTTTGTGAGCTTTGGTGTCCCTCAACAAATAGTCTTCATGTGCCAATCGGAAAAGCGTCTATTTCCCTATGGGACCTACGTCTAACTGGGGGACTTTCAATTGATGGAATCTTCAATGACGAGGCCGTGCCTTCTGCTAGAGAACTCACCGGTGTTGACAAAAAGGATGTGCCACTCCTTCTTTCAAGTTGCAAGTATTTATTTTTGGCGTATCACAAAATTTATTGTGCAAGCGAGACTTCAAATGTTACTACCCATGACTGGGTAAAGTTCTGGTTTAAGGAGACATCCCGTTACAAAGAGCCCCCCCTAGGGTTTAGAAGAAAAGGACAGGTGAGCCCAGGACATCCAACAATCCAACTGGCTTTATTGATGGGCAAAAGTCACGCTCCAAAGATACAGAAAAGGTCCTTGACGACTTGGGAGTTGAGAAGGATGTGAAAGAGGAAACCAACTTGGCTGCTCTTCTATCTTGTTGGCTATGTGTGTTCGTGCTGCCTAACAAGCAAGTGGATCAAATTCGTCCAGGCGTCTTCAAAGTAGCAAGTATGATGGCTCAAGGAAAGAGGTTTTCTTTGGCAGTACCTGTCCTTGCGAGCATATACCATGGTTTGAGAGAGATTACATCTTCACCTAATCCAAGCAAATGTGGCGCAGCGTTTCCCATCCATTATGTTTATGGGTGGCTTAGTCGTTACTATGATAGTTACTTCTTGTCTGCTTCCACAAAATTTACTTGTGGTGCCCGAATGGTGAGACTTGGCGGGGAAAAGAAGGCTAAACATTTTAGTTCCCAAGAAGCTTGTAATCTTTTGAAAAACATCACGCCATTGACTCTGTCGCTCTTAGCCTTGACTAAACCAAAACAAGGAATTGTCACGGACCATGGAAAGCATTCGGACTCTTGGAATGATTATTACATCATCAGTCTTAGATCAAGCTACTTGACTCTTCGCCGTGGTAATGAGCATATTGTTGAGCCATACAGCCCTTACCAATTTGCTAGACAATTTCGATTTTGTCAAGACATTCCTGGAAAGTTAAGAGAAGAACTCTCAACCGGCACTTTGGAAGCAATATACCAACTTTGGGAGTCTTGCACGAGACTAAACATAAGGGCTGAATATATGATTCCGTTGCATTCATCTGAAGGCCTTGCCACCAAAGAGTATGCTGAGTGGTGGGAAAAATCTTCGAGCAGCTTCTGCAAATATAAGCCTGCATGTGAGAAGCTAGATTCATCTCCTGTTGCTCCAAAAGGGAATTATCTTATCAAAATATCCATTATGAAGTCAAAATTGGCTTCAGAAGTTACTCAACCTCTTTCAAAACCTAAGGAGAAAGAAGTGACCAAAGCAGTGACCAAGGAAGCAGCAGTTGTCGTAGCAGTCAGGCCAAAAACTCCTTTGAGTATTCCAGCTTCTAAGCCAAAGCCTACTGTTACTAATACTTCAGAACCAACCGGTGGAAGGAAGAGGGCTACCGTAGTTCTTTCGGAAGGCAGTAGTTCTGACCAAGGTGAGCGCCATTGGAAGCGTGGTAAAAAGAAGGCGACAGATTCTGACTCGCAATTGAAAGAGAAAGTGACAGTTTCTGATTTAGCAAAATTGGACTTTAATTTGCATGGTGTCCTTGACAATTTGCCGGACACTTCAAACCACTTTGAGGTATTGGGTAAACGAGTAATCTTCAACCACTGCCTTCTTTTGTTCTTTACTTTCTTTAAAGAAGTTCAGAATTTTTTTCATCAAATTTCTTAATGAGTTATTTCCTTCTACAGTTGGGAAACCAGTTTGCATCAGATGAGCGTGAAGGTTCTATTGATGGTCCAAACCCTTTTGATCTTGCATTGCAATCAAAACATAATTTTGTATCTAGGGCAATCCATCTTCCATCTACTTCCAAGCCTTCTACCTCCAAGCCTCTTATGTTAGGTCGTGCGGCGCCGTCGACTGTTACTGCATTTGATACGGGGAGTATGATCAATCGCAGTTGTCTTTTGGCCGCGAAGATTTATGGTAGCAATATTAAGAGTATATCTTAGGAAAAACTCCTTTTGAGAACCTAACCTCTTTAAGACCAAAATTGCAAGTGATTTATGCCGAATTTTTGAAGCATGAATTGGATTATTCCCCGCTCCAAACTCAGGTAGAGAAATATATACAGAATGCCACCAACTATGCTTCCATGAGATCAAATTTTGCTAGCGAGATGACTTCAGAAGCAAAGGAGCGACGATTGGCTGATGTTGATACCAAGAGAGGTCAATTGATGGAGGAGCTAGAGCAGTTGGACTTGGAGGCGAAAAGGCTCAGAGAATCGCTCGAAGGGATTGATGCACAAAGAGCTCAGAAGCAGCATGTTGTCTCAACTTTACAAGCAAAGCGAGCCAATATAGAAGCGACTGAGGTGATGGAGCCGGCGGACATGGAAGTGGCTAACAATTTGGAGCAACTTCTGAAGTCCGAGCTAGAAGAGATCCAAAATTTGGCTTGGCTGGACTAGTACTTATTCTGCTTTCCTTTGTCGTATTTCTTTTATTTAGGATTGTTTAGTTTACTAAATGGATGTTCCACTTTTTAGCAAACCATGCCTTTGTGTTTATGATGTTTTAGCATAAGACAATCACTTTATTATTTAAATAAAGTTTTTCTCATACTTTTAGCCATTCATAGTTTATTCTCTTGCGAGCCATGAATAGCATAGTTGTGGATGAATGCTTTTTTTTTTTTTTTGACGGATCGATTGAGCTTAAGAAAAACTCTCAAGTTGCCTACGTACCCTTGGAAGGGATCAAGTCAAAACGTAGTTCAAAGGTAAGACAATTTTTTTTGAATGACTGAGCTCGAAATTCAAGCTGCCTACGTACCCTTGGAAGGGATCAAGTCAAAAC
This sequence comes from Rhododendron griersonianum, assembly GCA_018127125.1. NCBI lineage: Eukaryota > Viridiplantae > Streptophyta > Magnoliopsida > Ericales > Ericaceae > Rhododendron > Rhododendron griersonianum. The sequence continues at coordinate 3,627,460 of CM030798.1, read as the reverse complement.
ATAGTTCATATATATATTTTTTTCTCTTTCGTTGTTTCTTCTTTTTTTTTTGGGCCGTGCATAGTTTTAGCTTATGCGGGCCAGGAGCAACATGCAATTTAGGCTCATGCATCATGGAGTAAGCTTGCTCTTCAAGGATAGTAGCGCTTCAAGAATTTGCCGTTTATGGGGCCAACTCTTAAGCCATCTTCAGCGACCAATTTGTAGGCGCCACTTGAGTAAACTTCTTGCACCACATATGGTCCATCCCACTTGGAAACGAATTTGCCACTGATTTTATGGGTGGTATTAATGGGCCTTCTTACAGCAAGAACCAAGTCCCCTTTCTGAAAAGAACGAAGACGAACCTTCTTGTTGAATGACTTCGACATGTGGGCTTGATAACACTCAAGACGTTGTTGTGCCTCAAGCCTCTTTTCGTCAAGCGCTTCTAATTCTTCCAGGCGCAAGCGAGCATTGTCTTCATGAGTGAGGTCTTCTTGAATGGCAACCCTTAAAGATGGAATTTGACGTTCGAGCGGCAAAACAGCTTCCACGCCATACACTAGTGAATACAGAGTGGCTTGTGTAGGTGTTCGATACGTGGTTCGATACGCCCAAATAGCTTCCTCCATTCTCTCAGGCCAATCCCTCTTTGCTTTAGCAACCACCTTCTTCAATATGTTCCCAAAAGTCTTGTTGAATGCTTCCGCAAGACCATTTGCAGGTGGGTTGTACATAGTAGAAGTGTGCTGCTTGAAGCCAAATTTTTGACAAAATTTGGTCATTGCACTGTTGTAGAAGGACTTCCCATTGTCTGTGATGATGTAGCGCGGTACACCATATCTAAAGATGAGGTTGGTACGTATAAAGTTGACAATATTTTCCTTCTTCACCTCTTTCAATGGCATAGCCTCCGCCCATTTGGAGAAGTAGTCGGTCGCTGCCAAGATGTACAAGTGGCCACTAGAAGACTTCGGCAAAGGCCCCACAACATCTAGCCCCCATGCATCAAAAGGCCATGAAGTGACAGTTGGATTGAGCAATTCTGGCGATTGATGTATAAAATTGGTGTGGACTTGACAAACGTGACATCTCTTGGCGTACACCATACAATCTTTGACCATGGTCAGCCAATAGTAGCCCATTCTTTTAATTTGGAAATGAAGTTTGGGGCCAGATTGATGAGCGCCACATATCCCAGAATGAGCTTCTTCTAGAGCTTGCTTGGCTTCATTTTCTCCAAGGCAACGGAGAAATAACCCTTCGAAAGATCGACGGTAAAGCGTGTCTTTGTAGTAGATGAATCGAGGGGCGTGACACTTCACATCCGTTTTTCTATGTGGATCATTAGGCAATTTTCCATGTTGTAGATAATCAATGAGTGGTTGGCGCCAATCCTCAGTTTCAATTTCCAAAACTGAGACAGCGTTCACTTCCCTTTCACCATTGTCTTCACTTTCAAAGATCGGTGGTATAACCAAACTTCGGCATATCGGGATGTGCGTCTCATGGTCAGGAAGAGCTAGTGTAGAAGCAAGCTTTGCAAGTGCATCTGCTTGCCTATTTTCACCACGCGGCACGTGCTCTAGAGTAACATCTCCAAGCCATGCGATCAAGCGACGCACGTAGTTATTGAAAGGTACGAGTTCAGGCTTCCTCACCTCGTAGATGTCAAGAAGTTGGTTTATGATCAACATTGAATCTCCATATACCTTGAGTTCCAAGTCAAACATCAATGGCCATCTCCAGCCCAAGAATAAGAGCTTGGTATTCAGCCTCGTTATTTGAACAATTTTGTGTGAGAGTGAAAGTATAGGGCAAGACATCACCTTCTGGGGAAACAAATATCACACCAACGCCTACTCCACTTCGATGAGACGCGCCATCAAAGTACATTGTCCAAGGGGGACAAACTTCTACTACCATAACATCCTCATCTGGCAATTCTTCGGACAATTCCCATTCGGCTGGTAGAGGATGGTCTGCCAAGAAGTCGGCCAGAGCTTGCCCTTTAGTGGCTTTTTGCGGCACGTAGATGATCTCGTATTGTTGAAAAATGAGTGACCACATTGCCAATCGATTAGAGAGGACTGGCTTTGACATGACGTATTTGATTGGATTAGCCTTGGAGATGAGATGCACTGTATGAGCTTGAAAATAGTGCTGCATCTTTTGGATTGCGAAGATGAGGGTGAGACACATCTTCTCAATCACAGAATAGTTCAACTCATGCGGCAACATCATTCTGCTCAAGTAATATAAGGCACTTTCTTTCCCTTTATCATTCTCTTGAGCGAGAAGTGCTCCAACCGAACGCTCTTGCACAGCAATGTACAAGATTAGTGGTCATCCAGGTATAGGGGTAGTGAGAACTGGAGGGCTCGTTAGATAGGATTTGATGCTTTTGAAAGCATTGTTGCATGCTTCATCCCATTCAAACGGAGTCCCTTTCTTCATGAGACGGCTGAATGGTTGACATCGACCAGCCAAATTTGATATGAAACGGCGGAGGTAAGCCAATCGTCCTTGAAGACTCTTCAGCTCATGAATATTCCGAGGTTTAGGCATTTTCTGGATAGCGTCGACTTTAGCTTGTTCAATTTCTATGCCACGGTGGCACACAATGAACCCAAGAAATTTTCCAGACGTAACCCCAAAAGCGCACTTCAAGGGATTCATCCTAAGTTGGTACCTTCGTAGCCGTTCAAACACTTGCCTCAAATCATGAAGATGGTTGGCTCGTTTCTTTGTCTTAACGACTAAGTCATCGACATAACACTCCACATATTTGTGGAGCACATCGTCGAAGATCTTTTGCATCGCTCTTTGGTATGTGGCACCCGCATTCTTCAAGCCGAATGGCATAACTTTGTAATAGAAGATTCCTTTAGGTGTGCGGAAAGCTATGAGCTCTTCATCTCGTGGAGCCATGCGGATTTGATTGTAGCTAGACGAACCATCCATGAATGACAAAACCCCATGTCCAGTAGTGGCATCAACCATGAGCTCGGGTATGGGGAGCGGAAAGTCATCTTTCGGACAAGCGTTATTCATATCGCAGAAGTCAACACAAACTCGGATTTGCCCATTTTTCTTCTTTACTGGGACGATGCTTGAAATCCAAGTGGGATATTTGACTTCTCGAATGAAACCAGCTTCGATAAGTTTATTGACCTCCACTTCAATTTTGGGAACCAAGTCTGGTCGGAAGCATCTTTGAGATTGCTTGACAAGTCAGATGCCATGCTTTACTGCTAGATGATGGACTGCGACTCTTGGGTCTAACCCAGGCAGCTCCTTATAACTCCAAGCGAAGACGCCCCTATACTCGCGTAGAAGCTCAGTGTAGGCGATTTCTTCTTCAGGTGTGAGCAAAGCACTGATGTAAGTTTGTCGTGGGTCATCTTTAGTCCCCAAATTGATCTCCTTCAGATCGTCGACAGTGGACCTCACTCCTTCTTCTAACTTTGGTGGAGCATCTTCAGCATCTTCCTCTACTTGAATTTCATTACAAGTCGCCGTAATATGGAAGTAGGAAGTGACAGACTCTTCATCGAGACAACGATCCAACTCCTTAGAAGGCACTTTGGTCAGCACCACAGTTTGTCACTTTACTCTTAGCAATGCATCATCAGTTGCCACAACAAGAGTAGTTTGGCGCTTCATGCGAGAGGGTATTTTACTCTTCAATTTCTTGTCATCTTCTAACAAAAGAGCAGTCCTCTGTTTTGAAGCCTTCTCGATGGCACTGCTTGAAACACCTAATCGACTTTGGATAGACTTTCATGGAGCATTTGTTGAAGATATTTCACTTGGTAGACCCAATCTACTTTGGATAGACTTGCACGTGACAGAAGGTGTGGAACTCTTGCTTTGTGGCCCTAATCTGTCTTGAATGGGTCTTCTTGTGGGGGTTGGTGAGACAACTTCTTCTTGAGGAGTCAATCTGTCAAAGACTGACCTTTGTGATTTCGGAGCACTCAAGCGATCAAAGACCGATGCCTTTGGTGATGAAGTACATTCTTTTGCCGTAATGTGGTTGTTGCTTGACTTCTTTATGAAGATGCGAGCAGGAGCAAGTGCAGTGTATCCAAGGCCTGCTTGGGACTCCTTGATAGCATATCCCTTCTGCTTGAGCATTTTCTGAGTTGGGTTCAAGCCGTGTATCTTTTCGCCAATCACTTCAGGCAAGAGTCTCCCTAGAGTGGTTGAACCTTTTGGATTATGTCCAGCCTTTGCGAACAGCTTGTAGGCATTGGGATCAAAGCCATTTGTCCGCTGTGAAGGCAAGTAATCGTGCTCCACTTGAGGGCCGTGTGCAGCTCGAATGAATCCTTTCAGGGGTGGAGCAACCTTTGCTTCGTTAAGGTCGGTGATTGGGAGTGTTAATCCTTTCAAGGCCGACTCTTCGTTCTTTTGAAACTTTGGTACATAACGAAGTATTGGCATGCCTTTCTTCTTTGATGGATCTTCTAAGTGATGCTTGCCACCTTGACTATTTTCCTCCTTCACCTTAGTAAGGATGTTGGTTTTACCAATTTGAAGGTTGTTGGCCTCGGTGGGTTTATAACTTGATGAAGAGGCAGTTGGCACCAATTCTGTCAACACCATGTTTGCCAAGTAGAATTTAGCATCGGCAAAATGGGATTCAGCTTCGCTAAAGGGTTTGTCATCGGCTACCACCTTCTTTGTCACACCATCTTTGCAGTACTTGAAGCATTGATGGAGGGTTGATGGGACAACCCATTCTCATGGAGCCACGGCCGCCCTAACAATACATTGTACGAGGTTTTGGCTTCGATGACATGGAACAGTGCGCTTGAAGTCGTATCATCGATGAGTAAGTCCAGGCAAATGATGCCAACAGCTCTTTGACCCCCTTGATTGAATCCTTGGATCATGAGACAGCTAGGTGTTAGTTCTTCCATAGAGATACCAAGTTCCTTCAGGGTAGGAAGAGGCAAGATGTTGATCGCAGATCCGCCATCTAGAAGCATCCTATTGACTCTTTGTTCGCATATGTATCCTGAGACAAAAAGCGAACGATTATGTGGAGTTGCGCCAAGCAATAAATCTTCGTCAGAGAGCGTAATGGCTCCAACGCAAGCAGAGCAATCTTTGGCACAAACGGTAGAGTCAAGATGGATTGGAGAGCGCTTATATGCAGGAGGTGACCTTAGTTCCATCTCTTCAGTTTCTTCACAACTCACAGTATTGCATGAAGCTTCAAAAAGACTGGTGTTGCGAATTGACTCAGGTAAGAAATCCCATAAAGTGAATGGAGTTCGCAGTCTTCGGGCAGGGACGTCTTCTGGCAAGTTTGAAGCTATTTTCTTCAGCTTTTTTCTTCTTTGTTGCCTTCTTGGATGCCTCCTTCTAGGACTAGGCTTTGGGGCCATGGATTGAGGATGCTTCACACTTGGCTCGCGATTCTTCTTTCTACGAGTAACGAGGGTCCATCCTTCGCCATCCATGTCATCTACTTTTGCCTTGGCACAGATGCTGCCCCCATGCTGTTGAATAAAATGACATCGCAATACCTCAATTGGATCGAATGACCCAAATTGAATCTTCACACCTTGTGGCGCTTCAGGTTGTTGAGTTTCCTCTTGTAGAGTAGCCACAATTTGATTTGTAGCTATGGTCTCTTTTTCTTCCTCCAAGACGATCTTTCCTTGCCTAGCGAGCTCCACTACCTTCTCTTTGAAGACGAAGCATTGTTGGGTTGGGTGACTAACCAAGCGATGGTATTTGCAGTAGTTTGGATCATTAACTTTGTTAGCTTCCTCGGGTCGCTTCATCTCCGGGAGCTCAATGACTTTCAGATCTAACAGTTGATCAAATATTGAAGGGACCTCTGAATCGAGAAAAGGATACACCTTTTCTTGCATCTCCTTCAGTGTGAGTCTTTTCTTCTCCTTCATTTGCGGCGGAGTGGAACTCTCTACTTGCTTTTCTTTGGGTTTAGTAGAGATCTTGAATGGTGCAGCATTCACATCCATGGATTCCTTCTTACCTTCTTTGACTAGAAATTTGCCCCTTGGTGAATATCTGGCTTGCTTCCTATGGTGCGAGAATCTTGCGCTCTGCGAGAATCTTTCACCAGCAGACCTTGCCTTCCATTTTCCGTGATGGTGAGCTCCATGTCATGAGCTCAAGTAGCCAATTCTTCGAAGGTTTTAGGCAGGATTCCTTGAAGAATGTATTGTAGGTCCCACTGCATGCCTTTGATGCACATCTCGATTCTAGAAGTTTCAGACAGTCTATCCTTGCAATTTAGACTCAAGTGCCGCCATCTATTGATATAATCAATGACAGGTTCATCCTTCCATTGGCGAGCATTCGTAAGCTCGAACATACTAACAATACGACGAGTGCTGTAGAAACGATTAAGAAATTCTTGTTCCAGCTGCTCCCAACTATTAATCATGCCAGTCGCAATACCAGTCGAAAGCATTGCCTTTGAGCGTTCGAACAAACTACTTGACGAGGAGATCACCATCAGTTCCAGCATTGCTGCATGTTTCCACAAAGTGAGCAATATGCTGCTTCGGATTGCCTTTGCCCTCGAATTGTTGAAACTTCGGTGGTTGATAACCAGCAGGCATCCTCAAAAGGTTGATCCTTCGAGTATAAGGCTTAGCATAAGTAGAAGAAGACTTCGGCGCCTCCTCGTACTTTTACTTGATAGTGCCTAGAATGAAATCCTTCAGCTGGTCCATGGGAATCGAACCATCACCAGAAAGCGAAAACTCTTTTGGTACTTCCTTCTGTTTGTTTGAAGACCCAACTTGACTTGAATCCCCCATAGTTTCTATTTTGTTCTTAAGGGAGGCAATTTCAGAGTCGCGCTCTTCTACGATTTTTGACAATCCTTCAACTGTTTTGGCCAAGGAAGCAACTTGATCTTCTAGACTGACCGAATTTATCGTCATAACATCCATGATTGAAGAACTGACAGGCTTGGTGAAGGCATTGAGGTTTGACAGAGGAGTGCTTCGAGAAGAGGTGGAATCGGAACTGCTTGAATAGCTTTCTTCCGTGTTCTTCTGAATTTCCGAAGCGGACTCATGAAGCATGGGAGGATAAACAAAGGGATTCTCAATGATTGTTGCCATGTCTTTCGCTGCCTCCATGGTAGAGACGCCTTCCTTCCCTTTTGGTGAGCTTGTGAAGGTTGGCGATACTTTCGGTAGATCAGTACCAACAACGGAATTTGGTTTTGGCAGAAGCAAGGCTTGTGCAGATGCTTGAGCTGTAGCCTTTGACTTGCTTCGAGTCATTGGACCACCACTTCTAGCATGAGATCCAGAGCCAGGTTTTGCAATGGTTGAAGACTTGAAGCGTGCAACCTTAGCTTGAAGAGCCTTTGAACTGTTGTTCTTAGGAGCCTTTGAAGCCTTTGAACTGTTCTTCTTAGCGGCCATTGAGAGTTTGCTTGATTTGTTGAAGAGAAGAGATGAGAAGCAGAAATTGTCCCACCGGGTGTGCCAAAATATGTTGAACACAAATTTCGAGTCTGCGAAAAAGACGGAAAAATGTTGAACAATAGTCAATTTTATTGATGTATGAAATTAGGGTTTACAATCTCTGAGGTATTTTCTAATCAAAGAAAATAAAGACTTCTGATTCTTCTCTTCGGTTGTTGAAACGAGGGCTTGATACTTGATCTCGAATCGAACGGCGGAATCTTCTCCGAGATTTGTGGAGAAGTTGATGACTTGGGTTGAATGTTCTTCGAGGCTTTGAAGCTTCGATTCGAAGAACTTCTTGTTGGATGGAGACTTGAAGAATTCTGAAGGGCTTGAGGGCTTTGATCTTCAGAGCTCTGGAGCTTGTGTGCTTCAATGTGCAGATGGGAAAATATGAGAGGAGAACACCTCTATTTATAAGGATGTGGGATGGAGACTCCAATTCTAACGCCCCCAATTTTGGGTACATTAAATAGACATTTTTATTGATAATCAAATGGAGTCTGGCTCGTTATTACAACAAAACTCCCACAAGAGTTCAATATTTACACAAATGAAGGGGTTCTAGGGTTCCTAACTACAGCTCCACTTGCTCCTCCATCCTCGAAGTTTTCCATTGGGGGTAGGACACCGAAAAATTCACGGAAGACATATAGGATTGGGAACATTTCAGGGAACCAAGGGTCATCCTCCACAGGGACGGGGGTGTTTTGCTGTACTCTTGCGAAATCTCGCTTTTCGGTGAGTACAGCGGCAACAAAGTCAGGGTGCTCCACTAGTTGGGTTGTCATGGTTTCTAGGGCGATCTTGAGCTGACGAGCTCCAGCCAACAGGTTGATTAGGTGATCCAAGTGGTTCATCTATAAAGAAAGATAGAGTTTAAACCTCAATTAGTAACGTTTTAAGACAGAATTGTGCAAATCGCTAGGGAGCTTTGAATCTTCTAAGTTCCACGTTCGATTCTTGATTTAAGTCATCATCCAATTGTTCGGGAATTCCCAGCTCGGTTGTACTGCCAATTCCGCAACTTGCTTCAATCCGAAGATTGTTTTGACAGAATTCCACCCAATTTGGGACGGTAAACTTAAATTCAATTCACGTTTGTGCAACGGTCAAACTATCTCATGGTCTACCCATTCTACCCATGGCCGAGGTTTTGAACCTAAAGCTCTGATACCAAGTTGTAACGCCCCTAATTTTGGAAACGTTAAAAGGACAATCTTTATTGAAAATCTAATTAAAGTCTGGCTCATTATTACATCACGAGAGTACTTTTATTACACATAGGATAGGAAATCTAAGGGTTACGACTACTCTGTATCTTCCTCCATCCTAGCAAGTTCCTCGGCTCCAAAAGCCTCCAAAGTGTGCTGATCACCCTATTCATCTATCAACTCTGACACATTATACCAGCGTCGCCCCCCAGTATAATATGTCAGGGTCACCAAAAGGTAACACCATGAGCTACAGATGCTCAATAGGATAAATCATACCCACTAACCCTTAACTTACAAAAACAACGAACAAACAGATAACGTTATCTATACAGGACATGCTTATCTATTAAAACAGTTGACAATGACACACCCACATTCATTATTATCTATCGTTGGTGTCCGTGACCTTTCTGAGTTTCTCCTACGCGACTCGTCGTAGACCGTGTCACAAATTTTCACTTTCTTAACCAAATCAACATTTCGAAAATCCGTTTTTTTTAACACACCCAACCTCAGTTCCGCCGTTCCGGGTTTCCGAGTATCCTCACAATGGTTCCGCCGCACCGGGTTCCCATTGGCACACAAAACTTTGCATTGGCTCCTCTCCGCGGATAACCAAGCCACACACCCAACCTCGGTTCCGCCGTTCCGGGTTCCCGAGTATCCTCACAATGGTTCCGCCGCACCGGGTTCCCATTGGCACACACACACACAACTCACATAATGACTACCACAATCGGTCATTATGTAGTTTCAAAAATATTTTACCAAGTCAACGCCTTTAAACACACCCTAGGAGCCATGTTTCTAACTGTCTCGATTTCCATGTCTTGTTTTCATGCTTAGACTCCGCGGTAGGACTTTTTTCACATAAGTAACATAAATCATTCATTTTGAAATCTTGAAACTAAACTAGCAAGATCATCTAACTCTATATTATTTAGCATGCTCATTTTATCCTTGATTTCACATAATCATACTCAAGTAATTAACATACAATCTAAGGCATAATGCCACATGGACGGACACCTTTGGAGTGGAAAACCACTTTTGCCTTATCACATATCAAGACAAGTAAATCTAATAATCCTATATTCATGCTCATACTTCCATTAGCAAAATAAGGTTACTAACTAACATGCATTTGATCATACAAGTAAATACTATCTTCTTCTTTTTGTTTAACGGGTAAGGAAATTTACTACGTATACTTAGAGTAAGTAAGTAGAGGTATTCTACCTTCCTTCTTGGCGGTGGTTACGGCTATGGAAAAAGTAAGTACGTCGGACGGAGTAACTTCTTACGGTGGGCTTCTGGTAGCTTCGAAAGAGAAAGGTTTCTCTCGAAACTAGTTCTTGACTAACTTTCTAACTTTTTATGGATCGAAGGGTGGTTGAGTGGTGGTTTGGTGGCGGCCTAGGATGAGTTTCTTGAAGAGCTTTAGAAAAAACTCAAGAACTTAAGAACAAAGCAAGAACATGGTGAGAACACTAGAATTTCTTAGAGAGAGAAGAAAAAGAATGAGGGTGTGAGTTGAATGGCATGGGTAAGGGTCCTATTTATAGCAAAGTTTGGCTCCCTCTCTCTCCCTCATGGCCGGCCTCCCCCTCTCTCCTTTCCTCTCATCTTTTTGCTCCATGTTTGGTCATATCAAGCATGCCAAGCCTTCCTTCTTTTGTCACTTCATCTTTAAGCCCTAACCTAGGTTATCATGAAGAGTTTCTAGCTTAATCTTGTCCTTGGATAGCTTGCTTGCAAGAAGAAACAAAATGATAAGCTAGGTTTATGTTTAAAGTAACCTAAAAATGGGTTGTCAAAAAGGGGTTTCAGCTTAAGGGCTAAAGGTAGCTTGTTCAAGAGTACAAAACACATGCACACACTCCACCTCTCTCTCCCTCCAACCGGCCATCTCTCCCTCTCTCCTTTTCTCTTATTTTTTTTGCTCCATTGCCTTGTCTAATCACTCCTTTAATCAAGCCAAGGCTATGTCAAACCATTTTAGGCCATTACTTAGGGAAATCATGAAGGGTTTTATGGCTTGTCTTGTCCATAAGTGTGCCTAATAACTATCACCCAATGGATAATATTTTCCTTAGCAATTATTGACCAAAGGATAAGAAAAAAAATTAATGAAAGTGGTATGACAAAAGCTAGGGCTTTCAAGTGTGAACTTATTGACCAAGGGTTAAGAATTTCCTAGGAAATCTTTATCCAAGTATAGAAATATATATAATTATATATGTACTTAAAGAAAATCTAGGAAAGTCACCTTAGGAGATAATTAGGGTTGGGGGCTATTTGGCATTAGACTTGCATGCATGGCAAGGCTAGTTCTACCTCTTTTTGAAGCAAAATAATGGCTTCCTATCTTTCAAGTACCTAAGTGACTAGTCTTACCAAGTCTAAGTATTTATTAGCAAGACTAATTTTTTATTACCCAAGGGGTAAAATTTCCCCTAACAATTATTATCCAAGGGTTAAGGAAGAAAATGCCACATAAGGCTTTGAAATGACAAAACATAAGGTCAAATGATTATTTCTAATGGTCTATTGGTTTAATTAGGCTTAGGAGGAGTTCACAAGGCTCAAAGGGGGTTAGGAAGGCTCATTAAGGGTTAGGGGGTGTAACTAGGTGAATTGGTAGTTTGGTCCCTCCAACTAATCGGTTGAAAGTTAACTTTACTAGTCAAGTAGGGCTTTTAATCAAGAAATGAATTTAAAAGGACTAAAATCTAATTATGACGGATTATAGGAATTAAAAAGAAATTTTTAAAGCAATAACATGAAATTAAAAATAAATACCGAAATTTAAAAGAAACTTTTATTCGCTAAAAATTAGAGTCGTTACACCAATCCTAACCTTCCATATTGATCTCTTCAATTATTTCCTTTAAAGAATTTAAAAGGAATAATAATTATTTGATAATTACCTTTCCTTTCTTTTTATTTTAGAAAAAGGTAATTATATATAAAGAGATATATTATTATTCACCAATTAGCCTAATTTGATTGGCCGGACTTGATAAAATAATAATTGTGTCATTTTGACACGTGGAACCATTTGACTGGTCCATTTTCATGTCTCCGACTTTTGACCACGGACACTTGGCATCACTTGATTGGCCCATCCATGAAATTTTGACTTTGACTTATAGGCACTTGGAGACATTTGATTGGCCAATTTGCATGCCTTAGCGACACGTGGCACTTTGTGATAGGCTAGAATTTTTACATGCCTACAAAAGTCATAACCTATGATCAGTTTATCACCAAGTAAATCAGAACCAAAAGAAGAAACGGTATCATATAACATGTGATTGGATCGAAAATAACATGTATCTTCTCCTCACCACCCCACTTAATGGTATAAATGCCCTCATATATAGACAAAAATACCTTCTGCAATAGAAAAACTATTCTTTGAAAAAAGCAGGTCCTAATACCTTGAAGAAAATCTTGAAACATAAGGCACGGCTCGAACATAGGTATTCAACAAATTAAGGCCAAGGCAAAAAGATATCTACAGGTTATCATTTCTCACTCATCAATACTAGGCTCCCGGTATCCAACTCTAACATTTGAATATCTCAACTCCATTCCAAATATTCCAACTATGCAAAAAAAAAAAAAAAATAGCCAAGTATATCCATTGGTTAACTTAATTTAATCTATAAAAGCAAATCATTTATCAATTCCTAACTTCGGCATGCCTTTCATAGCTAGTAAATAAGATCTTAAAATTATATTTCTTGGCTAGAAATCCTACATGGCAAGTTTAGTTAGCTTCTAACCAACTAGTAAGAGAAACCTAATTACCATTTCAACTTAGTTACATTCTCCTAACCCTAGATGAACCTTTTTGACCATCTTTCAACCTTATGAACCTTTCCAACCCTACTTGAACCTTTTTGACCATTAGAAGTAATCATTATGCTTCATGATTTGTCATTCAAGGCCATGCCTACCATCTTTATATCCTTACCCTTTGGTCAATAATTGTTAGGGAAAAATTTATCCCTTGGATAATAAGCCAAGTTTTGCTATAAATAGCACCTCATTCTTGCCATTCAACTCATACCTTCCACCCATTCAACTTCTCTCTCTATAAAATCTAGTGTTCTTACTTTGTTCTTGAAGTTCTTCCTTTGTTCTTGAGTTCTTCAAGAAACTCATCCTAAGCCGCCACTAGACCGCCACTCGACCACCCTTTTGATCCAAAAAGTTTAAGTAGTTTAGTCAAGACCTAGTTTCGAGAGAAACCTTTCTCTTTCGAAGCTACCGTAAGCTTACCGTAGGAAGTTACTCCGTTCGATAGCCAACTTACTTTCCATAGCCGCCCTACCGCCAAGAAGAACGGTATATTATCCTTACTCTCTTCCCTAAGTATAATTAGAAGTTTGTATATTACTTGAACGGTTGAAATGTGTATACACCCCAATCTGGATCTCCCAATTGTTTTACTTTGTTTTACGGTTTTCTTGTTTCCCCGATGATGAAATCGGATCAAACGAGCTTGGATTGGGAATGGATTGAGCTTGGAGTGCTTAGAACCCCGCTTAAACCTTTTGAACCCCTCTGGACCTTCGGTTAAACCCCAGGGTCAGGTTTGACCATCGCGCGACTCTTCTTGTTCCTCGCGCGATACTCAGCTTGCCAGGTGTGGTCAAAGTCAAACTGTTGACTGTTGACCCTCGCACGATGGTTCCGAACCATCGCGCGACTGTTCTCTCCTGTCACTATCACACAATCCAGCTGGATTTGTGATGATTGGGTGTCACATGGGTCCCCATGGGCTGGAACCCCGTTTTCCTCAGCTGAACAGAGTTCTGGCAGGTCTCACCCTCACACCCTCACAACCACTCCCACTCACCTTGTTGGCTAGTTTATCCACCAAGTTGTGACCAGCCTTGTTGGCTGGTTGCAAAACCAAGTTTGGCCACCACCTAGCCCACTCACTCCTCCTATAAATACCCCCATTGGTCTTCCATGTTAGGGGTTGGTTAGTTCCAAGAAAAAAGTTAAGAAGGCTCATTACCATTTTACAAGGCAATTGAGTCTCTGGCACAAAGTTACTAACCCAAACCATTTCCTAGTCTTCCAATCTAGTGTTCAACATATACACTTGGAAAAGGCTTCACCAATCAATCCAATCCATTTCCAAACCCTTTCCAAGCAAAGGTATAACATTTAGTCTGTTTCTGTTTTGATCCCTGAGGGGGGGCTGACAGGGCCAAGGCTGGTAATCAATACCATGTCCTGGTCCTAAAGCCAGCAGAGTTACAAGAATCCGTGGCTGGCCAAACCCTCGCGCGATGGACCACTATACTTGCGCGACACTTGTGTCAGCAAGAGAATGGTCCTCGTGGGGAAGGGAGGCTGGTCTTTTATGGTTTCGATTATATGCATGCCTGTTGTAATTTATTTTGATTTGTAGATCACTGTTATGCATGCAAAATAAAATACAGTAGCTTTGTTCTTTATTTTGGATAGTTTGGAATGCCTTTGGGTGATCCTTGAACCTGTCTCAAGACCCCAAGCATGCAACTAGGCCCTTGGCCTCTTTTTATTCCCCCATTGTTTAGGGGCTGTGTTTCCTTTTTATTCAGTTCCATTTTCAAGCTGTCTGTAATAATTAGTATTTTACGGTTCCTTGATAAACTGCTTGGTTTGCCTCCTGTGTGTGCACTGGTCCTTCCAGAGCCCAGAAGGGGATGAAATTGGAACTGTGGTGAGATGACAACACTCGCGCGAGGATTTGAGTGTCTCGCGCGATGGTTCTCTTGCATGCAGATTTGTTCATGCATGCAAGTTGGCCGTCGAGCAGGGCAAATCCATCCCAAGCCTGGTTTTGGCATCTGATCGCTGTTTTGGGTTTCATCTCGTTTATTTTTCAAATTTTCCATCCATCCATGCTTTCTTTTGATCACATCCTGCAAATTGTTACAGTTTTAATCCCCGATTAACTGTTCCCCCGCCCTAATTGGCTAAAATTAATCAAAAGAAGAAGAATCACAAAAGTTTTCATAAAAATGCCTAAGTAGAGACCGATCTCCGGATTGGGCGAGAGTGGTGCCTTAAAACCCTTCCCCTCTCGTAACCTGGCTCCCGAACCCAGATATGGTTATGACGGACTGGTTTCCTTAACTTTTTCAAACAAACAGCGCGGCAGGTGCTTCCAAATACGGTTCCTTGAGTGTCGGACCCTCAAAAACTCAAGTGGCGAATCTGTATTTTACGAGCACTTGCCTCTCCGCTCGCGCTCCCTCGATTTCCAAAAAAGGGCCGCAATGGCGAAAAGGAACGAAATCCTTTCTCTCCAAGGGCATGCTGCCCACAGTGGCGACTCTACTGGGGATTAATCGAACCAATATTAATTCATACTTAGAATTCAAAAACATTTGAGATCAAATCCTTAAAAGTCTGTCAAAACGGTGAGCTTCGCGCTGCCGAAGGTTGGAATGGTGATTTAACAAGACCCCGTGTTCGGCCAATCTGATCTGGGACTTTTTCATTTGTTCACTTATGTTGTTTCTTCTAAAGATGGACTAAATAAAGTGAGCCAAATTTGAAAAGGCGTTTTTACGATTTTGTGATTCTTCTTCTTTTATCAAATTTTAGCATCTCATTTGCATCGATGTGGGATAAGCCTCGTTGGATCGTTTTGGCAATCCGGCACGGTTTACCGGAGCCCGGGGACCCCGAATGACCAACAACCTTCGACGATGATGGGTCATGCTACCGTTCGACTGTTACTCTACGAATACGCGGGTAATGGGAGGTATATCTGTGGCCCTAGTCCGAGGAATCTGTTACGAACCAAAACCGGCCTTTTGCATATATGAAGCATTAGAACTCTCCAAGCTAGGACAGGTACCCGCAGGTTAGGATCTACTTGCATCTAACCCTGTAAATGCCTATGTGTTACTGCTTTTCCTATCACATGAACTGTGCATACATCTCGTTCAGCGTAGAAGTATGTTTAGGATGGCTCCTAGGTTCTCGATCTGTTCCGAGTCTGTCTTTAGGCTTAGTAGGACACTGTCATGGCCCAATGAGGAGTCGTGCATCTCAGTGGTGCGCGTTATGATCTTTTAAGTCCTTTTACGGTGGGACTTTAGGAAATCAGAAGCCCGTGTACCTGTTTAGGGTTTCAAACAAAAAACGAGGAACCACGGAGTAAAATGCGATGATGCTTACACCAAAAGGTAACAAGTGCCTCGTCACTTACACCGCCCGGCTAATAGCACAGTGCTGCTCACGCCAATCTGGTTATGGCATCATGATATTCATACCGAGTTGTTCTGGCTTCAGAAACTTGAAATCCCGAACATCGAAATGGACAAAGGTTTAGACTCCTTTTGACATCCTTTAGGATCGCTCGTTCCAAACAAGGATACATCTTCAAAAAGAATTCTGAGGGCCTTAAAGAGTGTCCGAAGCGTCGTGAGACAGACTTGTCTTCTAGTTCTAGAGTCTAGGGTGACACTGACGACGTTAGCTGCATCCGCTTTGGTCTTTTATTTAGATTAAAGTTACTGCAGGACCCTTATTAAACCTCCTTTTTGCCTTGCAAGCAAAGATCTGAATCATTGCACCGCCGAGGAAAGTATCGAGGCCAGGCGCCAAACCTGCTTGGGAACGTCTGCATCTGAATCCGGTTCAAAGGCTTGTCAGGTCACAATCCCAGTCAGTAGCCACGGAAGGCTCTCCGCACACTCTGTTGACTGCTCTACAGTCAGATTCTCAGGCAGGTTCACCACCAGTCGTACAGGAAGGGCGTCCAACTACCCCATCATCCGCATCAAGCAACTCCGAACCTCCTGTCACGATGGAACAGCCACAGCCAGAACCTCTTACCTTGAAGACCATGCTCATGAACCTTCAGGACAGCATCACCGCCATGCAATAGAGGGCAAGCTCAGACAGACACTAACATTGCCCGCCTGAATGACCTTATCCACACTCGCCTTCCACCCCCTCTCGAGGAAGAAGGTGAGGACGATGAGTCTGACCAGGAGCAGCCCATTTTGGTTCCGGATCTGCTTCACGCAGGGCGTCTCATGGTACTGAACCCAAGGGAAGGTCGTAGGCCCGCTGCAAACCTCGCAGGTGGTAGACTTCCTCCAAACCAAGAAGGACCAGCTCAGAATCCGGATGTGGCTGCACTCATGGCCAAGATGGCCAAGCTAGAAGAATCGATTGCCAAGACAGAAAAGATCAGTGCCGGAGGGATCGATCTGGATCGCCTTTGCCTGTATCCCAATGCCAGACTTCCTGAAAAGTTCAAAATGCCGGACTTGGCCAAGTTCGATGGGAGCGGTGATCCCAGGACTCATCTCTACAGCTACCATGCCGCTATGAAACTCCTTTCTGTCGAGCCAGAGGCCATGTCGCAGCTTTTCCCTCAGACCCTTTCAGGCCCGGCTTTCCATTGGTTTTTGTCACTCGACATCGCCAAGAAGAGGACTTAGGAGGACATTGGGACTGCGTTTATTTCGCAGTACAACTACAACTCCCAGCTGAAGATGACTACCCGGGAACTTGAATCCACCAAGATGGAAGCTAAGGAGTCCTTTGCGGACTTCGTCAAAAGGTGGAGAGCTAAAGCCGCATAGATGACTGATCGCCCGAGTGAGAAGGATCAGCTCCGCATCTTCTCCCGCAATCTCCAACCGGACTATGCCAGGCATGTGGTTCTGGGTCAGGCATCCGCCAACTTTGAAATCTTCTTCGACTCTGGCCTGGCCATCGAAGATGCTCTGCAGAGTGGGATTCTATCAAAGGGAGAATCCTCACACGCCACCAAGTCAAAGCCTCGGGCTTATTCAGGGAACGCAAATGCGCTGTTCGGAACGGGAACTTACTCCAACATGGCAACCGCTGGTGCCAACACCACTGCCTCCGGCACTGCTAATCACATTGCCGATGTCAATCAGGTCCAAACCCCGCAGAACAACCGGCCTCGGAACCAACCCCGCAGCTTCTCCGCTATCGAGGCGCCTCTATCCTCGGTCTTGGAAAAGTTAGTCAAATCAGGGCATCTCAAGCCCCTGGATCCAACTCCTCTACCCAAGAACCCTTCACCTGGCTTCAAAGCCAACCTTTACTGTGCTTACCATCAGGGAGCGGGTCATCTCACTAACTCCTGCTTTCGCCTCTGTCATGCAATCCAGGATCTCATTGACAATGGCACGCTGGAAACCCCTCCACCACCTCAGAAACCCAATGTCATTGCCAACTCTCTTCCCAAGCACAACGCTATACCGCATATCAGCCAGATATCTCTCAGCTCCACTTATATCAACTCCAGCTCCACCATATTCAACCCCACTGACTATATAGCCTCTACCGATCAACCTAAACCTATGGTGCCGCTTCCGGCTGAACAGTATGCCGAGGTTTCATACCTGCGTGTGGAGGAAGGTCAAATTGTCAACACGGATGCATCTCCGGATCATTCCCAAGAGGGGGACACTGCTTCTAGTGAGTCTGTCAGCAACCTCTTCCATCAGTCAATCCCTGCTGTGCAGCTTAATTCGGCTTCGTCGCTTGACAGCCCGTACGCAACCATCGCTGGCCCGTTTCCTGATCCCTACCAGCCTTGGGTGCCTCCCTCGGACAACAACATGCAGGCCACAGCCTGGGCCATTGCAATAACCTGGATTACGCCATTCCGTTGCTCAACGAATGGTCAAGCCTTGAGGCGGACGGGTTTCCTCCACGACCCGAAAATATCCCGTTTGATCAAGCCTGGTATGATGGCTGGTTGGCTGGTTATAAAGCGGCCATGCTCGATCCTCTGGATGGCTTCTCCTTATACATGTTGTTCAACCCAATTGAGCCTCCAGTTCTCGAAGAAGAGTATTACTGGGATCCTGAGCCAGCTTGGTATGCTCCCGTGAACATCAACCCTAACCCTCTTCAAGGCTACGCTATACCGGACTACATGCTTCACTACGCAGAGGACGAGCTTGTCCAGGAAGATCCGCGGGCCCTGGGAGACCATGTTTCCCTCTTCAACTCGGTCTTTGATTCAGTTTGTGATACTGATCCCGACACCGACTTCAACCCTTGCTCCTATATTATTGATGAAGGATGCCCGCGCCCCGAAGTGCCTTATCCGAATAACAGGGACTGCAACATCATGGTTACTAACCTTGTCTCGCCTGCCAATCTTTGGGAAATCGATGACATAGTGGATGTCCAAGTTGGAAATGAAGTCTGGGCTGTCAATCGATCCCTTGCTGATGGTGGCCTTTGGGACGTTCCCTTCATTGCAAATCCGGAGCCTATTGCTGAAGTGGCTGCCGTGAAAGACTTGAACTTTTGGGACTCCTTGCTGATGAAAGATCTGGCTGAGGACTTGGGCTTAGACATGGAAGTGCCCGTCTCTGCACCAACTACTGACAGAGGAAAGCGCAAACTGGGAGATGTCCCTGCTAACCTATGGGATGTGAATGAAGACCCTTAGGTCGTGCCCTCTTTGGGGAACGTTCACAACGTTACGAGGAGTGTACGGATTTTTCAGCATGCTAATCTGCAGGCCGGAAGTTCGTCCAATCCTTCTAAATCAAAGGAACGAACCCATTGCTTTCCCAAGGTCTGCACCTCCTGAGGTTTTGACTGGGTCACCAACTGCTGATTCTGTTCAACGACAACTGGAGCGCATTCCAGCCGCTATTTCAATCTGGGGACTGATCTGTTCATCCAAGGAGCATCGTCAGAGGCTTTGTCACGCTCTATCCCGTCTTGAGGTTCAGGCAGATGTCACTTGTCAGGCCCGGTATCTAAAAGTATACTTATGTGATTCTAATTAGGTTACAAGATTTAAAAAATAATATATATCTAATGGTATGTATATACTAATAATAGTAAATAAAAAGGGTTAAAGAAAAGAAAAGAAAAGAAGCAACTAGAAGGAAAAAGGAACGGTGAAGGATAAAGAGAGAGAGGAGCAACTCACGCACACCTCTGGTTAGATCCGACTTCCGAGATCCTTCGTTTACCGCCGGAAAACTTCAGTGGGTAATTTCCTCTTCCCTCTCTTTCTGTTTTCCCTACGCAGGCACCGCACGTGGCGGCGGCCATGACGGATCTTCTCATACTTTTTTTCCCCTCTTCTCTCGACCTAAAACAGATGTAGGAATGGTTGCAGCACTGCTGCTGCTGTGCGTAATGTAGGCTGCTTATCCTTGCATCTATTAATAAATTAGAATGTGTATGTGTGTGTATTAGGTGCTGGAAGGCATGGATACAAGAACTCTTGCATTGATTAGCCCTTAATCAAACCTTATTTTGCTTAGACTAAAAGAATTAACGAAGTCAATTTGGGTTTTCGTGAATTACGGTTTGTTTAGGTACAGACCCATGTGCTAGTAGCTTAATTGCTAATCAAAGTTTGGTTCTTTGGATATATGACTTGATTAAGTATAGCAGACCCATAGATTAAGCCGAACCTTTTCTGATGCCCAGTAGGCCGACTCACAATCAAGAAGGCCTAAGAATATTATGATTACAGTTTTGAACGTATTATGACACAAAGTAATTGGCAATAGGTTGGTTCAAGGGATAAGAACGAGAACGACTCATGTCTTTAGCGTAGCACTCGAGAAATCAAGGTGAGATACTCTAACCTCAGTTATATTGCTTTTTCAAACAAATTATGTTGTGTATTTCATATTCTCAAAACTTATGATATGTTATAAGGAAGCATGATTTGATGAACTGTTTTTATGCCTCATAAATTTTATGCCACGGAAATATGCTATGAATTCTTTATTCAAAGATGACGATTTCATACGAATGGCTATGGTTAAGAAAGGATGATTCTATGAACACCGGCCTTGCCATCTAAAGGTGACGGTGTAATGTCATTACGATTCTATGATCTCAAAGTTTGATGCGTCCAAACAGCGGTGTCCCGGGTCAGGGGGACGGATTTTAAAGATACCATGACCAACGAAGGGGTTATAAGGGAAGAATGTTATGTGGCACCAGCTGCCGTGATTTGATCATTTCACACCACGTGGGGTCGCTCCCCTATGTATGTTTAGCTGTTGGATGAGCATCATGAGATTATGTGATGATGATGTTATGAATCTTCCTTTTATGAAGTTATGAGTAAATTATATATGTCAAAGAAGCTTATGAAAGTTATTTCCGTGGCAAAACGTATAGCTCTGGTTTTGTATCTCACATGAGCTTTCGGCTTATGAAAATTTACTATTTTTCTACAGGTGATGGCGAGTAGGGATGAAGTAAGCTGCTGCCCGGTGGACATGTATATATTGTATAGCTAAATTTTGAAAACCAAACCGGGAATTGTCTGTTCCCCATTTTGTGTAAGATCACTTACATTTTGTAAAGGTTGTAAATTTGCTAAGGCTCTGACGGTGTTTTGTTAAATGTATTAATGCTTCCGCAGTTTTTTTTTAAACTGTTGAAAATTTCTGTATTTTTGGATTGAGTAGTTATGAGGCCTTGGGTGGAAGTGAGATCCACTGGCCGGTCACGGCATTCCTATTATCCAACTATTGGGATGGGGTCGTGACAGAGTTGGTATCAGAGCTAGTTTCTTTTAAAAAAAAAAGAAAAGAAAGTATTTATATGATTCTTTTTAAAGTAAAACCTCAGAGTCTTAAAAAAAAAAAAGGAAAGAAAGGAAAAGTATTTTTTTTAATTAAAAGGAGGTCCCCGGGCAGCTGACACAACGTAGTAACACCTTTCTAAACTTAAGTTTTGGCTATTATTGGTTGTTGTAGGAAATGGCTAACCATCTACGTCGCTGAGGTATAGATACATGGGGCGGAGACACAGTGGATTTTGCACATATGGGACAAACAATCACACGTTCAGCAAATCCAAAGTTATATAACCACCTCACTACGGGAGACGCTTAGGATCTCGCGTATCGAGAGCTAGTGCGGATAATGCAACAACAACCTTACTTTACTCCGTCAATGCATATTAGTATAGTGCAACACCGCATGGATACTTTAATATTGATAAGAGAAAAAGCCTAACTTTTCCTTAATAGTCATGATTTTGTTCAAACCATACTAATCGAATCGATGCGAAAGAACGTAGAGTAATGCAGCCACCCTTGAATGAAGCGTTACCTATAGTACTATTTGTGCCTAGGGATGAGGATTAGTAGGAAATGTGGTGTAACCTTTCTGTAAAAAAAAGAAGAAGAAGAAGAAGAAATTGTACATGATGAACAAAGCATGTAAAATATCATAAGCTGTGATGTGTATCCTAGTGTGTAACTTGTTTCTCTATATATATGAAATGCCCTTTTTATGTTGAATAGTTACAATGGTATTCTTCTTTTATTTAGAGTACTAGTCATGGAAACGAATCAACGGCTCGAGAGACTAGAACAACAAGTGGGTATGATATTAGCTCTGTTACAGAATCATAATCAACCACCACCCCCTCCACCTGAAGATCCTCCCCCACCTCCACCACCTGAGCCTGTTATAACTGAGGTACGAGTCAGGGATTTTCAGAAACTTAAACCACTTACGTTCCACGGAGGGATTGATCCTGTAAAAGCCAATGAATGGCTAGAGTCAATAGAAAAGATATTTCAAGTCATGACATGTACGGACATGGAAAAAGTTGCTCTAGTAGCATATAATCTAACTGGTGAGGCCCAACGATGGTGGAATTTGATATCTAGGGCAGAGCCTCGAATGGAATGGACCCGTTTCTTGGTGTTGTTCAACCAGAAATATCTACCCCAAGCTATTAAAGATAGTAAGAGTATGGAGTTCCAAAACTTGAAACAAAGGGGAAATATGACTGTGACAGAATATGATGCACAATTCACCACACTTGCACATTATGCTGAGCATTTGATTCCGAATGATAGTATGAAGGCTAGAAGATTTGAGGAAGGGCTCTAACCAGATCTACGCAAAGCAGTAAAGCTCCTAAAGTTACAAACATATGCGGAGGTGTTAGATCGAGCATTGATGCTCGAGGCAGAAGAAGAAAATAACAAGAGGATTAGAGAACTGAAGAAAAGAAGGTATGTGGACTCCAATCCAAGGGTGAATAACGGGCCACCCAAAAGACAAAATGTTGGGAATCCAAATAGAGGGAATCAGAATCAATATCAAAATCGAGGAGGGCTCCGACCGAACTGCCCTACTTGTGGGACCAATCATCCAGGTGTATGCCTTAAAGGAACTGGAATTTGCTATTCTTGTGGTGAAGCAGGGCACATAAGGAAAAACTGCCCAAAGTTGCAGATGAATCCAGTTGCAGCATAAGGAAATGAGAATCAAAGAGGAAATGCAAATGCAGGGCGCAATAACAGTAACCAAAGACAGACCGGAAACACAGGGCAAGGACAGAGGCAAGGAAGGGCGTATGCACTAGTCCCAGGCAACACGCAGGAGTCAGAGAACGTGGTGGCAAGTACCTTAACAATTTGTTCTTTACCAGCATATGCACTTATAGATTCTGGCTCGACGCATTCTTTCGTGTCATTGCATTTTGCTGAAAAAATTCCTAGGGTACCTGAGTTTCTTGGATATGAACTGCTAGTTTCGCAACCTCTAAGTAGTAAAGTAGTTTGCAATACTGTGTATAGAGATTGTGATATACTGATTGGTGAGAAACATTTGGGTGCTGATTTGATACCCATGAAGATGGGTTATTTTGACGTAATATTGGGCATGGACTGGTTATCCAAGAATTTTGCTACCATAGATTGTGTTGGGAAAAGTGTAGCTTTTCGTAGTCCCGAGGATAAAGAATTTTATTTTAAGGGAATGGGAGTAACACCGCCTCCGTACCTTATATCCGTGACACATGCTCGTCGATTGCTAAGTAAGGGTTGTCGAGGGTATCTTTGTGCTGTGGTTACAACTTCAAATGAGAGTCCAAACATTAGTGATATCCCTATTGTTCGTGAGTTTCCTGAAGTTTTTCCAGTTGATTTGCCTGGAGCGCCTGTGGATAGAGAAATTGAGTTTACAATTGAACTTGTTTCTGGAACCCAACCAATTTCAAAAGCCCCTTATAGAATGGCACCTGCCGAGATGAAAGAATTGAAAACTCAGTTGCAGGATCTTTTGGAAAAAGGTTTTATTCGGCCAAGCACATCGCCTTGGGGAGCACCGGTTCTTTTTGTCAAGAAGAAAGATGGGACAATGCGTTTATGTATTGATTATCGTGAGTTGAATAAGGTAACCATAAAGAACAAGTATCCATTACCTAGAATCGATGATCTCTTCGATCAGTTACAAGGAGCTCGTGTTTTCTCAAAAATTGACTTGCGTTCCGGATACCATCAGTTGAAAGTGAGAAAAGAAGACATTGAGAAGACTGCTTTCCGAACTCGGTATGGTCACTACGAATTTATAGTAATGCCTTTTGGAGTGACGAATGCCCCTGCTGCCTTTATGGATCTAATGAATCGGGTGTTTAAACGTTATTTGGATGATTTTGTGATTGTGTTTATCGATGACATATTGATATACTCAGAGAGTGAGGAACAGCATGCAGAACACTTGCGAATTGTGTTGCAGACCCTCAAGGAGCATAAGTTGTATGCAAAGTTCAAAAAGTGCGAGTTTTGGATAGATGAAGTGGTATTCTTGGGACATGTTATAAACAGTAAAGGGATTGCAGTAGATTCTCAGAAAATTGAAGCAATTGTGAAATGGCCAAAGCCGATGACAGTTACCGAGGTTCGAAGTTTTATGGGCCTAGCAGGCTACTATAGGAGATTTGTGCAAGACTTCTCCAAAATCGCAGCGCCTGTAACGGAATTGACAAAGAAAGGAGAACCATTTGTTTGGACAGAGAGGCGAGAGCAAAGCTTTCAAGAGCTAAAGCGACGACTTACCACGGCTCCTGTTCTTATGCTTCCTGATGGAACTGAGGGATTTGCTATTTACAGTGATGCTTCACGTCAAGGATTGGGATGTGTATTGATGCAACATGGGAGAGTAGTGGCATATGCATTTCGACTGCTGAAGCCTCACGAAAAGAACTACCCGACACATGATCTAGAGCTAGCTGCAATCATTTTTGCTCTAAAGATTTGGCGTCACTACCTTTATGGAGTATCTTGTGAAATTTATACCGATCACCAGAGTTTGAAGTATATTTTTACTCAAAAGGAGTTAAACTTGAGACAGCGACGCTGGCTGGAATTAATGAAAGATTATGACATCACGATCCAATACCATCCTGGTAAAGCGAATGTAGTAGCCGACGCTTTGAGCCGTAAGTCAATGGGAAAGTTGAATCATATTGTTACTCAACAACAAGCTTTACAGGAAGAGATGGAAAAATTGAATCTGGAATTAATCACCAAAAGGTCATATGGTATCTGTTCTGCATTAGTAGCACAACCAGCATTGATTGAGGAGGTGAAGTCTCGACAAATGGAGGATTCTAAATTGAAGACGATATACGATCAGGTGAAAGAAAATCCGCATGCAGATTTTTCAA
Source organism: Rhododendron griersonianum (assembly GCA_018127125.1). Lineage (NCBI taxonomy): Eukaryota > Viridiplantae > Streptophyta > Magnoliopsida > Ericales > Ericaceae > Rhododendron > Rhododendron griersonianum. The sequence continues at coordinate 3,602,316 of CM030798.1, read as the reverse complement.
TTGATGGAGAAGTGATGAAGTTTAGGAATCGGTTATGCGTCCCTAATATTCCGGAGCTCAAGCAACAAATTCTGGATGAGCACCACAAGTCAAAGCTTGCATGTCACCCTGGAGTCACAAAAATGTATCAGAATTTGAAGCAATTGTATTGGTGGATGGGTATGAAAAAGGAAGTTCTGGATTATGTGAGCAGATGTTTGCAATGCCAGCAAATTAAAGCAGAATGACGAAAGCCTGCCGGGTTATTGCGACCGTTACCTATACCTGAAGGAAAATGGGAGAATCTAACAATGGATTTTGTAATAGGGCTGCCTCGTACTCAGAAGGGAAACAACTCGGTGTGGGTAATTGTGGATCGATTGACTAAGACTGCACACTTTCTTCCAGTAAAGGATACTCACACAATGAATCAACTTGCTGTCATCTATGTTCGAGAAATAGTACGGTTACATGGAGTTCCAGTGGCAATTGTTTCGGATCGAGATTCGAAGTTCGTTTCTAGATTTTGGCAAAGTTTTCAGAAGGCAATGGGGACTAAACTAAATTTCAGTACAGCGTATCACCCCCAAACTGATGGTCAGTCCGAGCGAACAATTCAAACATTGGAGGATATGTTACGAGCTTGCTCGCTAGATTTTCAAGGCAATTGGGAGGAACATCTACCCTTAGCAGAATTTGCTTATAATAATGGCTATCAGGCAAGTATTGGAATGGCACCGTTTGAAGCGTTGTACGGTAAACAATGTAGGTCTCCGTTATGTTGGGCAGATGTGGGAGATGGACAAGTTACTGGGCCAGATATTGTACATGAAAGTGCAGAGAAGATTCGATTGGTTCAAGACAGACTGAAGGTTGCTCAGGATCGGCAAAAGAGCTATGCGGATGCTAACCGAAGGGAATTGGAATTTCAAGAGGGTGATTGGGTTTTTCTTAAAGTTTCTCCAATGAAGGGAATTTTGCGGTTTGGAAAGAAAGGGAAGCTAAATCCACGGTACGTCGGACCATTTGAAATATTAGAAAAAGTTGGGCCAGTGGCATATCGACTCGCTCTAACACCTGAGCTTGCAAGAATTCATGATGTGTTTCATGTATCTATGCTAAGGAAGTATGTATCTGACCCATCACATGTTCTCACGCAACCACCAGTGGAGATAGAAGAAAATCTGCGATACGAGGAACGACCCATTAGGATTATGGATCGAAAAGACAAGCAACTTCGAAGCAAAGTCATTCCGTTGGTAAAGGTTTGGTGGGAGAAACATTCGGGTAAAGAGGCGACATGGGAAAGAGAAGATGATATGCAACGGCAATATCCGGAGCTGTTTGAAAAAGGTACAACTGATTTGCCTAACTCATTTCCAACCCTAAGTTTCGACAAATTTGGAGGACCAAATTTACTAAGGTGGGGAGAATGTCAGGCCCGGTATCTAAAAGTATACTTATGTGATTCTAATTAGGTTACAAGATTTAAAAAATAATATATATCTAATGGTATGTATATACTAATAATAGTAAATAAAAAGGGTTAAAGAAAAGAAAAGAAAAGAAGCAACTAGAAGGAAAAAGGAACGGTGAAGGATAAAGAGAGAGAGGAGCAACTCACGCACACCTCTGGTTAGATCCGACTTCCGAGATCCTTCGTTTACCGCCGGAAAACTTCAGTGGGTAATTTCCTCTTCCCTCTCTTTCTGTTTTCCCTACGCAGGCACCGCACGTGGCGGCGGCCATGACGGATCTTCTCATACTTTTTTTTCCCCTCTTCTCTCGACCTAAAACAGATGTAGGAATGGTTGCAGCACTGCTGCTGCTGTGCGTAATGTAGGCTGCTTATCCTTGCATCTATTAATAAATTAGAATGTGTATGTGTGTGTATTAGGTGCTGGAAGGCATGGATACAAGAACTCTTGCATTGATTAGCCCTTAATCAAACCTTATTTTGCTTAGACTAAAAGAATTAACGAAGTCAATTTGGGTTTTCGTGAATTACGGTTTGTTTAGGTACAGACCCATGTGCTGGTAGCTTAATTGCTAATCAAAGTTTGGTTCTTTGGATATATGACTTGATTAAGTATAGCAGACCCATAGATTAAGCCGAACCTTTTCTGATGCCCAGTAGGCCGACTCACAATCAAGAAGGCCTAAGAATATTATGATTACAGTTTTGAACGTATTATGACACAAAGTAATTGGCAATAGGTTGGTTCAAGGGATAAGAACGAGAACGACTCATGTCTTTAGCGTAGCACTCGAGAAATCAAGGTGAGATACTCTAACCTCAGTTATATTGCTTTTTCAAACAAATTATGTTGTGTATTTCATATTCTCAAAACTTATGATATGTTATAAGGAAGCATGATTTGATGAACTGTTTTTATGCCTCATAAATTTTATGCCATGGAAATATGCTATGAATTCTTTATTCAAAGATGACGATTTCATACGAATGGCTATGGTTAAGAAAGGATGATTCTATGAACACCGGCCTTGCCATCTAAAGGTGACGGTGTAATGTCATTACGATTCTATGATCTCAAAGTTTGATGCGTCCAAACAGCGGTGTCCCGGGTCAGGGGGACGGATTTTAAAGATACCATGACCAACGAAGGGGTTATAAGGGAGGAATGTTATGTGGCACCAGCTGCCGTGATTTGATCATTTCACACCACGTGGGGTCGCTCCCCTATGTATGTTTAGCTGTTGGATGAGCATCATGAGATTATGTGATGATGATGTTATGAATCTTCCTTTTATGAAGTTATGAGTAAATTATATATGTCAAAGAAGCTTATGAAAGTTATTTCCGTGGCAAAACGTATAGCTCTGGTTTTGTATCTCACACGAGCTTTCGGCTTATGAAAATTTACTATTTTTCTACAGGTGATGGCGAGTAGGGATGAAGTAAGCTGCTGCCCGGTGGACATGTATATATTGTATAGCTAAATTTTGAAAACCAAACCGGGAATTGTCTGTTCCCCATTTTGTGTAAGATCACTTACATTTTGTAAAGGTTGTAAATTTGCTAAGGCTCTGACGGTGTTTTGTTAAATGTATTAATGCTTCCGCAGTTTTTTTTAAACTGTTGAAAATTTCTGTATTTTTGGATTGAGTAGTTATGAGGCCTTGGGTGGAAGTGAGATCCACTGGCCAGTCACGGCATTCCTATTATCCAACTATTGGGATGGGGTCGTGACATCACTCCTGAAGCGATGATATCTCTCATCCTCCCTCCGACCTCCAAGCATACTGTAATCTTCATAGACAAGGATTTGCCAGTCGAAGGAGTTGACCACAACCGCCCTTTGCACATCACCGTCAAGTGTCGAGGACTCTGGGTCCCGACCATCCTCATCGACAATGGCTCAGCAATCAACATCTGCCCTCTGTGGGTTGCTTATCGTTTGGGACTCACCAAGAAGGATCTTACGTCTTCCAACCTGGCTGTTAAGGCATATGACGGCACCCGTCGCGTAGTCGAGGGTATTTTAATGCTCAAACTCGTTGCTGAGGGTTTTGAGATGGATGTGGAATTCCATGTTGTGGACATTCCCGCAACCTTCAATCTTCTACTGGGCAGGCCGCGGCTCCATCGACCTGACATCATGGCTGTACCATCTACTCTCCACCAAAAGGTTATTCTGGCATTACCTACCGGTACTTTGACCATCTGCGGGGATTCTGGCATTCGCCCGCTCAAGGAGGATTGAACTCCTGTTTTGGGAATTCAGCACACTGAAGAGGACATTGATCTTGGAGGTTTCTCTTTTGATACTTCGGGTACTGTGATGGCTATCAACGTGGATGGGAACTTCCTCATAAGCTCTGTCGCACTGGACATTATGAGAAGAATGTCTTATTTTCCAGGCATAGGCTTAGGATCTCGCCGACAAGGGGTCCCGGAGTTCCCTACTTTTCCTTTCAACGAGGGCGGCTTTGGTTTGGGGTATATCGCATCTGCCGAAGATGCCAAGCGGAGGAAATATATGGGAAAACCTCGGACCCTCTGTGGTGGTCCCAAATTTGTGCGTGAGATGGGAAATGCCGCTTACACTGGACAGCCCGAGCCGTTTGTTCATTCCGAAACTGGGGAGCTGCTGCCGGGGTTTGAGAATTTCGCTGATGACACCTGGTCAAGCAGTGATGATGAGCCAGCAAAGGTAGAATTCAAGAGAAAGCTTAATCAGGTGAAGATCAAGACTGACTGGCTGGAATCTATCAATCAGGGAAATTTGGAGCTGCTGTTCCAGGAATTCTCCCAAGTGGGTTTGGCTGGGGAAGCTGAAGAAGCCGAAGTGCTCATGCTCGGGCCCGACGCCCTCGAGGATCCCACCTCTCTCATTGTGAAAGCCAAGGGCTCTCTAAATAATTGCACTTTCAGGCCACGCCTGACTTGTATTGACGACACATCTGAGTCTGAGTCTGAGTCTGTTCCGTCCTCTAAGTCTAGCTCTAAGTCGGAGTTTGTGCCACTGGGCCCTCCACGTCATAGCTTTTATTTCGAGTTTGACTCTCTTGTACTTGGTGACCCTTCGGGGGCTTGTGAAATGAACGAGGCATCTTCTGACTATTTCAATGATCTTTATATAAATTGTGTCGACCCTGACGATGAGGGAATAGATTTCGATGGGGACATTCCCAAGGAAATCCGTGCCTTCATCGAAAGGGAGGACGAAAGGCATGCTCAGCCATTAAAAGAAGATTGAAAGATGAAAACGATCCCCGGATGGTTCAAGTGGGCTCCACACTTTCGCCAGAGGAGCATCGCGATTTCAAAGAGTTGCTCACCGAATTCAGCGACGTTTTTGCATGGTCTCATCGAGATATGCCCGGAATCGATCCCGAGATTGTGGAGCATCGCATTCCTTTGCTTCCATATGCCAAGCCTGTGAAGCAAAAACTCCGACGGATGAGGCCGGATTGGGTTCAGAAGATTAAAGAGGAGGTTACTAAGCAGATTGACGCTGGCTTTCTCATGGTCTCTCAGTATCCTACGTGGGTGGCCAACATTGTCCCTATTCCTAAGAAAAATGGGCAAATTCGAGTTTGCGTTCATTTTCGGGACTTGAACAAAGCGAGCCCCAAAGACGATTTTCCCCTGCCACACATTGATGTGCTTGTGGATAATACTGCGGGGCACGCTTTGCTCTTGTTCATGGATGGCTTTTCTGGCTACAACCAAATTCTCATGGCACCCGAAGACCGTGAGAAAACCACGTTCATCACTGAATGGGGGACTTATTGCTATCTTGTCATGCCCTTCGGCTTGAAGAACGCCGGGCCCACTTATCAGCGAGCCGCTACCACCATCCTGCATGACATGATGCACAAAGAAGTCGAGGTCTACGTTGATGACATGATTGCCAAGTCTAAAACACGAGAAGGCCACGTTCCTGTGCTTAGGAAGTTCTTCGAGAGGTTACGAAAGTTTCGTATGCGTCTAAATCCTCAGAAATGCACCTTTGGGGTTACAGCTGGTAAGATGCTCGGTTTCATGATCACTTCTCGTGGAATTGAGGTCGACCCGTCAAAAATCAAAGCAATCCTCGATATGAAGCCGCCAGATTCCAAAAAGGGAGTGCAGAGCTTTTTGGGAAAGGTACAGTTCATCAGCAGATTCATCGCCAAGTTGACTCTAACTTGCGAGCCGATGTTACGTCTATTGAAGAAGAATACTCCATTCGTTTGGACAGACAAGTGTCAGGCGGCTTTCACCTCCATTCAAACTTACCTGCTGAACCCTCCGGTTTTAATGCCACTAGTACCTGGGAAGCCTCTGATACTTTATCTGTCCGTAAATCCTTCTTCTATGGGGTGTTTACTAGCTCAAAAGGGAGAAAAGGGAGTCGAAAAGGCCATTTACTACCTGAGTAAGAAGATGGTTGGTGCCGAAGAACGATACACCACTCTTGAAAAGACGTGTTGGGCTCTTGTTTGGGCATCTAAGAAATTAAGACACTACATGCTGGCTTACCCAGTGAAGTTGATTTCTCGAATGGATCCTCTCAAGTATCTGTTCGAGAAGCCCGCGCTCACTGGTAAGCTAGCACGTTGGTTGCTTTTGCTCGCAGAGTTTGACCTCGAGTATGTCACGAGGAAGTCTGTCAAGGGACACGCAGTCGCCGAATTCCTAGCTGATCACCCTGTCAATGGGCCAGAGGACTCGGATTTTGCAAACCAGACGAAGGGGTGATGGCAGTTGTCGAAGACACCTGGACTCTTTATTTTGATGGGGCAGCCAATCAGAAGGGATACGGGATTGGGGTTCTGCTCATAACCCCTGATGGTGCTCATATTCCGCTTGCGTTTAAACTCAATTTTGATGTCACGAACAACCAAGCTGAGTATGAAGCCTGCATTGTTGGCATGGAAGCTGCTCTTACGCTTGGTGTGTAAAAGCTCAAAGTCATTGGTGATTCCAACCTTGTCGTTTCTCAGGCCAACGGGGACTGGAAAGTTCGGGAGGACAGATTGAAGCCTTATCACCAGGACTTGGAGGACCTCATTCCTTGTTTCAACAAAGTCACATTCACGCATGTCCCTCGGATGAAGAATCAGTTCGCGGATGCTCTAGCAACTCTGGCTTCCATGGTCGAGCTTCCAACTGGTGTCAAGCTTCGCCCTATTCTGATTGAACAGCGGGATTTGCTTGCTTATCAGTATATCAACAATGTTGATGATGTTGATGACGGCCTACCCTGGTATCATGACATTTGGAATTTCATTGAAAGTGGTCAGTTCCCGCCTGACACCACTAAGAAGGATCAAACGGCACTGCGAAGGTTGGCTGCTCAATACATTATCTGTGGAGGAAAGCTGTACCGAAGATCTCACTGCGGAATGCACAAGCTCTGTGTCAGTGGCACTGAGGCCATCAAGATCATGGAGGAAATTCACGAGGGAGTTTGTGGCCCTCACATGAGCGGGGTCATGCTCGCCAGAAAAATCCTGTGACAGGGTTACTTTTGGTCTACCATGGAGTCTCAGTGTGTGGATTATGTACGCCGCTGCCATAGGTGTCAAATCCATGCCAATCTCATGCACGTCCCTCCTTCTAAACTGTTTGGCATGACATCGCCTTGGCCTTTTTCTGTTTGGGGTATCGACGTTATCGGCATGATCAGGCCATCTGCTTTGAACGGGCATCGGTTCATTTTGGTGGCGATAGATTACTTCACCAAATGGGTTGAGGCTGAATCTTACAAGACCCTGACGGCGGTTCAGGTTGCTCAGTTCATCCGAAAGAACATCATCTATCGGTACGGGGTTCCACGGGCATTCGTTTCAGACAATGGGGTCCACTTCAAAGGCAGGGTTTTGGAGCTTTTCGATGAGTTCAAAATTCAGATCCACCATTCAACGGTTTATCGCCCTCAGACGAATGGGGCAGTTGAAGCAGCCAATAAGAACATTGAAACTATCATCAAAAAATCTGCAGAGTCCGCCAGGGACTGGCATGAGCAGCTGCCTCTATCTCTTTGGGGGTATCATACGTCAATTCGAACATCAACAGGGGCAACCCCCTTTTCTTTAGTCTATGGGATGGAGGCAGTACTTCCCATTAAGCTCGAAGTTCCGACTTTGAGGATCATGGCTGAGTGTGAACTCACGGAATCCAAATGGCTAAGTGGGAGATTCGTTGAACTCATGCTCTTTGATGAGAGGAGGCTCCGTGCCTTGTATCATGTTCAGGGGTATCATCGCAGAATTGCTCGGGCATTCAACAAGAAAGTGAAATCTCGGGATCTGGTTGAGGGGGATATGGTCACGAAGGAAATCCAGGCTCCCATTTTCGATCTACGTGGTAAGTTCCGCCCGAAGCGCGCAGGACCTTACATTATCAAGACCATCATCTCGGGTGGGGCGGCTCAGCTCATTGATCTAGATGGCAACGAGTTCAACACCCTGGTCAACCTGGATCAACTTAAACATTACTATCCTTGAGAGAAGCTCGTTGGACCGAAAACCACAAGGGTGGGCAGTTCCAAGCAAAAATTAGAGCAAGCCTGCTAGACTGAAAACCCAAGGGGGCAGTTTAGGCAAAAATAAATAGGCAATCAATCGAAGCTCGCTAGACTGGAAACCTGCAAAGGCAGTTCTAGGCAAAAATTAGAGCGCAAAAGGAGAGCCAAAATACACGAGCGAACCGTAGCCTGAACTACGTTTTGACCTGATTCCCTAGCTTGGGATACGTAGGCAGTCTCTCTTTGGGACTCAGTCATACTCTGTCGAACCGTAGCTTGAACTACGTTTTGACCTGATTCCCTAACTTGGGATACGTAGGCAATCTCTCTGTGAGATTCGGTCACAATCAATCAACTTGATCCAGGGTATTTATTCCAGAGTGTGCTTCAATGTTCAAAACGACGTGGTGTTCAACACTTGGACCAAAAAGGGGAAAATTCTTAATCTTTCACTTTTATTCAAAACTATTATTTCTATTACGTAGGCTGAGCAGAGTCCTAAAAACAGTAAAGCATCAAAAATAGAACGAAATGCTTGAGGCCTTCACAGGCTCACAGTTTATTCTAGTTTATTGGCTTATGTCAGGAGTCAGTCTATGTTTTGTCTCCTTGCAACCTCTTCCCTTAGCCATGCTACATAGCGGCGTTTGAGTCTCGTGCTGAAGTCGTCTTCCACTCCTCCGAGTTCTCTCAAGCCCCAGTTGTGCTCATACCCGACCAGATGTTGGGCTGTGAATGTTGGAATCTGGAAATCTTCTATCCCAGCTCAATGAAAACCTTGGCTCATGCCTAACTGCCGCAGAATACGACCTGGAATGTAGAACGTGAAACTAGACAGCCCAGCAATCACGATCCTCTCAAAACCTGCAGAGTGCAGAGCCATGTCCGGGATGTTCAGGGCTTCGTGCCGCCAAATGATCTCGTGCGGAGACATCTCCCTCATGAAGGTGTACCACTCCTCCTCAGACATCTCTGGGTACAGCATCCCTCTTTGATGCATTCGCCCGGGCAGATGGGGCCAGTTCGCTTCAGGAGCCGAGACCAGCCCGAGTTTGTCACACAGCCACAACTGTATGAGCGAAAAGACAAGTAAGGAGCCACATAAGCCTGAGCGAAAGAAAACAAGTAAGGAGCTTCTATATAGCCTTAGCCGAGAGTTAAGGTAAAAACAGACTGTGTGAAAGCCGGAAAAAGGTGAGCTGAGTGAGAGTTTACCTGCAACAGGAGTGGGCTGCCATCAAACGTGTTCGTTTGGCCGGCGGCCACCAAATCCAAACCAATGAGTGTTTCAGCAAGCACCATGGGAACTACGTTCTTTCGAACACCCATCTGTGTAGCCACGTCTACCAGCGAGGGGTCGGGTCGTCCATATGGAAACACCAGCAGGTACGCGGCTAGTACGCCAATTGACAGGGCAAATCGGCGTCGAGCCTGCAGAACGGTATCCGCTGGATCGCCGTCGGGCCCGTACCATTCCATCAGGCGCACGACGTTTATCTGTCCGCCAATCAGCAAGCCTTCCGCCGCACCCCTTGAAATATTCAGACAAGTTTTCAGCAGCTTTGACATGCTTTGTCTGTAAGGTGGCACGACAATCACGCTCGAAGCAAAGCCTTGGAGATATGCCTGAAATTCTTCTACAGTCGGGCACAGCTCGTTGTCCCCGAATCGGAACACATGGACGTCTTGATCCCAGAACTGGAGAGCTGCTCTCAGGATTTCGGGGCGAAGCCTTATACTTTTTAGGAAGCGAAAGGCGGCCAGCCAGTGAGAACGGAAGCATAGCCAATCGCTTGCGACAAATTCTTCGAGCCACGGGCTGATTAATGTGGGAAGATGATTTGCCATTAGGGTCTAAGGCCTGTGGGATTTTTTCCTACGGAGGGTATGTGATCACTCAGGAGGCAACCTTGCTTTTATAAGCCAAGGAAGTATGTGAGGCTTTTTCCCTTGGGTGAAGTGTCCATGCAAGGTGTCCCCCTAGTTATTAAAGATCAAGGGTACACCACTGTGAAGAACCAGAAGCCTCTGCACGTCCAGAACAGTTGGCAGGGTCTGCCACACTTTACTTTCTGAATGGGTCAAGGCTGGCGACTGTAACAGGAGCTCTCAATCGCGCGATGGTTCTGTAGTGTCGCGCGACTATTTGTACTCGCGCGATGGTGTCTCTCACTCGCGCGATGGTTAAGTTTATTTCGGTACAGTAAGACAGGCTACTGTCTTTTTGGGGAGTGATTTCTCGCATTTTGTCGAGGGCCAGATTTTGGGATTCCGATGCTTCCAGTAGGTCATTATGGATAATTATGGCTACGTCGAAGCGTTGTTTGTTCAAATTGCACGTTTGGTGACAAATTCGGTCCCTCGAATGGATAACGGCCGGATGGTTCTTATTTAAAGTCGTTATTTGGCCGGTCAAGCTGGGCAAAAGGTCGTGCAATTTACAAAGCAAGTATTGAAAAGCAGAGCCAGAAGTTCAGGCAGCCTGATGGTTTTACTAGTTACAAACTTGGTTTTTCCATGGGATTCAGAAATATCCCCTTACCCTAGCTTCCACTTCAGCACGAAGCCATCTTACATAGTGACTCTCCAGCCATGTCTTGAAGTCTGGGATTGGTTCCTTCAGTGTCCTATCGCTCCAGTTGTCTTTGTAGCGGCGCAAGTTCCATGAATCAAATGCGGGGATGTCAAAGTCTTCCGCTCCATAGCGCTTGTACCCTTGGCTTCTCCCGAGTTGTCGGAGTGTACGCCCTGGAACGTAAAAGGTGAAGCTTGTTAGACCAGCAATTATTACTCTACTGAATCCAGCCGAACTGATTGTCATTTCCGGAAGGTTTAGCCAAAGACATCTCCAGACTATGTCCTCAGAGTGCAGATCATTCAGAAATGCGAACCATATATCCACCGTCAGGTCAGGGAATATCATTGGTCTTTCGACCAAAAGCCTGGGGAAGTCTTCAAAGCCAGTCTGTGGCTCTTCTAAAACTCCCACTTTGTCCGCCAGCCAGAGCTGTGTGAGAGCAGAAGTCAAGTCAGAAGTCGAATACAGCCTGAGTATTTGGGTAAAGACAAAAATGCAAGAAATGTGTTGAACGAAAATCTACCTGGAGCAGGATAGGGCATCCGCTAAAGGAATCAGCTTGCTCAAGTTTCAACATGTCCAAGCCCAGGAGCGTTTCTGCTAAAACCACGGGCATGATGTTTTTCTGGGCATCCATTTGCAGGGCCATGCTCACCAATTTGGGACTCACTCCTCCTTCGATAGGAATCAGCATATATGCAGCCAGTGCGCATATGGACAAAACGAAGCGTCTGTGAGCTTCCCCCACGTAGTCTCCCAGGGCTCCCTCGGGGCCATACAGCTCAATTAGGCGGATGATGTTGAGTTTGCCATTCTGAATGATGCTGACCGTCAGTGCCTCGGGAATATTGAGTTTCGCCTGTAGGATTTGCTCCATGTCTTCGTGAAGTGGCGGAACTGCAAGGACGTCTAGGTTGGCAAAGCCTGGCGCATATGCTTGAAATTCTTCTATGGTGGGGCACATCTCGTCTTGTCGGAACCGGAAGACATGCACAATCGGGTCCCAGAAAGGCAATGCGGCTTGGAGGAGCTCAACGCACGGCCGAGCAAATCGGAGATCTCGAATTGAGGACAAGCATTGAGACCGGGGGCTCGCCCAGTTTATGGTTTCTTCTCTCAGTAGCCAAGGGTCAAGTGTTTCCATTAACGAATCTCCCATTTTTGGTAATGAAGAGGGATGCACACTACATTCCTCCCAAAACCTTCCTTCTTATAGGCAAAATGTTGGTGGAATTGAAGCCTAGGTGTCCCACCACCTTGCCATGCAAGGACTGCCTTCCTTCTGCAACCCCAGAATAGCTCCCAAGACGTGGAACAATGAACAGGCTTATGGCAATAATTTGGTCAAACAAAGGCAGCTTAGCAAGATTTGACTATCGCGCGACACTTTCGGAGCATCGCGCGACAGAGATCACTCGCGCGACACTTTCGGAGCATCGCGCGATGGTTTGTCTGCAGTTTTGACAGATTCCAACAGCTACTGTCCAATTTTGATCATTTTTCATTCCAAGGGTCTTTTTGCACTTTTAATGGTTCCAACAAGTCATTATAAGTATTTATGACTGTATCCAAGCATCGGATTCAAAATGCCATGCTCAACGAAGATTTTGGACCCTCGGAGGCCCGTTTCAAGTTCAAATCGAGGTTTCGGGAGGTCGAAACTCGCCATGGAGGCTCTAGCCCATTTTGGTCATGCCATACAGGTCACCTGGACCTTAAGTGACTGTGTGGAGGTGTCGGTTTCAGTCCAGGACATAATTGAGTCATGTTCGATGTTTTATGCCATTTTTGTGCTATTTTGAGCATTTTTCGGTATAAGTCTATTCTCGGGACGTTTTGTTCAGTTCCGTTGATTGGTACAGGTCATGTTGACCATCATTGACCTGTCGGGAGTGTCAGTTTTGTCTTCAGCAGGGTATTGTGAATTTTGGTGTATTAATGCCCAAAATTTCATTATTTCTCGTATGCTCGTATCCTGGTCGTATCCTAGGGTACCTTTTCTATTTCTTTCAGAGCTAGGCCAGTTCATACACTCACATGTGTCTGTGAGTAGTCTCGGTGTGTTGTCAATGCAAGTTTGGTATTAGTGGTGGGTTTTACTTTCTCTTATTCATAATGAGAAACGATAAACTCGAAAAATGTAAATTTTTATAACAACCATGATCTATCCATGTTGACAAAAGGAACTACTGTATCTGGGCACTTCGGCCAATCAAAGAGCTATCAAGTCAAGTCAGGGCACATGCGCCCGCTAGTCAAGAGGCACGCAGGCCCTCAAAAGCTATCTACTTGGGCACGCAGGCCCGAAATTGGAAAATCAAAAAAGGAGGCTTCATGGTAGCCCTCCGTGTTTTCCAAGCCACATGTTGATGTCCTCGTCGTCCTCCTCATCCTCCGGAGGGTCATCCTTGTACCCCGGATCGTCGATGGAGTCGTCAGAGCCACTGCTAATGGACGAGTGCTCCTCGTCCTCTTCTTCCTCTCCTTCTTCTTCTCCTTCTTCTTCCTCGTCGTCAGAGGTTGGACCCAGGATTAGCCGCTTCCTGCGGGCCGGCTCTTCTTGTGTCGGCTTCTCGCGCTTCTTGAGTTGGAACCGAAGCTTAGCGCGCTTCTTGGTCTGTCTAGCCCCCTCCTGGCGTGTACGCTCCAACTGTGAGCTTCTAGTCTGTCGCCGCGTGGTAGTGGCCGGAGGTGTGGGCTTCTTTGCCGCCATCTTCTTCAGTGGCGGATCTCGCGTGCTCTTCCTCCTAGGGTTCATCTTCCCCTGCACCTGCATTGTCATTTCATTTCAAAGCATGAGTATGCATTGTATACATTGTATTTCTGTATTGAAAGCAGGTACAGTCTATCAAACTATCAAAGCAGGAATGTATCGAAAGCAGGAGTGTATCGAAAGCTGGAATGTATCGCTTTTCATACCTGGGTCCTCTGAACAACGGCCGGCTGAGTCTGCTGTGGTGTCGGTGCCTGGTATTGCAGCTCCAATGGCATGCCGCTCACCGCTCTTCTCACCACATTCTCCAAAGCCAGCATGCGTCGAACGGCTTCGTTCACCCATTCAGTTGGCACCTGCATGCAATTCAAGTTTATCAGGCTATTTCAGCAGACAATTCAAGTATTTGGAATTCAAAAGCAATATTGGAAGCTGAGTCTTATCGAAACAGTCACAGGAGTGGGCTCCACTCTCGCGGGCACTAACTGTAACTCTGCAGGATTCCCCTGGTTGTCGACCACAGGAATCCTCCAAAGTAGCTCAGGGGGTCCACCAGTCACTGGTCCGCTCAGGGTTTGCCTTGCCCAGCTCTCACCTCCTCTCTGCCTCTCTCCAGCTGCTCTCCTCTCCTCAGCGGCTCCCGCGGCCTGGCCCCGCACCTCTCTAAGGCTACAGATCCCCAGTGGACCCGCCAGGTACTCTCGCCGATAGGTGGCATAGTCCCTTTCAGGACGCAAGTAGTGCGCAAGCTCGGTGTCCGGCCGCGTGTACCTCTCTAGCTCAGCCCGTGTATACTCTCCTGTGTGTGAAGCTCGGGGTGGGAGTGGCCCTGGCACCTGGAACTCAAGGTGACCGAGCGACTGGCGCGTCACTCGATCTCCTAAGTACCACTGCCAATCGAAGGCCGACTCCAGTAGCACCCTGCTGGCTGTAACGGCTCTGCTCCTGGCCAAGTACTCCGGCTCTGGCCCCGCTCTCCTCCAGGGATCCCAATTGATCTGCAATTCAAGACAAACAAGCAATATGAGCAAGTGATCAGCAACAGCATTAAATCAAGGAAATGAATGCATATCTAATGATTATGATTTGTGTCATACCTGTGAAGCACTGAGCTCGTCCAGGTACAGTCTGAAGGCATTGAGGTCACCTCTCCCTTCTTTCTTCCCCATGTTGGACTTACTCCATTTCAGCGCGCGGGGGAGAGTGCTCAAGTCTGGGTGCTTACACTCCGGCGGATACATCCGCAAAACCTCGTAGGCCCAAAAGCTGCATAAGGTTTAGACAAGTACAAACATTAGTCACGAGGCATATAGCATTTGAAATTGAAGCAGTCAAGCAGGCTAAACAAGTAAATGGACAAGCGTAATCAAATTATGCTTTACAAAGGGTTAGAATCATACCTCCCATACCCTCCAGTAGCCAGCCGCGCTCTTACTCGTCCTCGACGAGTTACCGAAGAAGTGGTAGGCTGTGCCAAGAGCAGCCCCGCCCCAGTCAAAGCGTGAGGCCATCCTCAGATCCCTCAGCGCTGGCAGGTAGGAGAAATGCACTTTGCTTCGTCTGTTTGGATACAAAGTGGCACCAAACAGGTATAGCAGGAACGCTCGGGCCATCTGCTCCGCCTCTCGGTCATTCGTTACCTCCTTCTTCAGGTACCCCTTAAACTGATCGTACCTCGCCATCCCCTCCTCTATCTTGGGTGCCTTGCCCAGAAACCACTCCAGCACCGCCTTATCCTCTTGGATCCCCGAGTCGAACGGGATGGGCTCACCTCCGACCCTCAGTCCCGTGATCGCCGCAAAGTCTGCAGGCGTCACTGTCATCTCCCCAGGTGGTAGGTGGAAGGTATTGGTCGTATCCCTCCACCTCTCAGCGAGTGCTACCAGGACAGCGTGGTCATTCCTCGCCGGGGTCAAAGTCCGCACAAACACCCCGAAGCCCGCCTCATCCACCAACCACCTCACTCTCTCGGGCAACCCCTCGTACAGTCGTAAGGACATGCACGCGCCCCCGAAGCCGCGGATATCCCTCTGTCCCCCTCCAGCTTGCTTTAGACACAAAGACAAGCAGCAAAAGGGATTATCAGTATACAGGAAGTTTATTCTCAAGTTCTAGGTAATCAATGAAGCCTAGGACACATGTTTGGCTTGGGTTCTATGCCATGGCTCAACTCGGGAGTGTGGTGTGTTGTTCTAGATTCCCGTGCATACGGAGTTCTCATTTTCAAGTTCTAGGTAATCAATGAAGCCTACAATGGATGGTTGGTTCAAGTTATTGCGTGTTGGGCCTACGTTACAAGAAGTACGTAGTTTTAGCATGGTTTGGCTTGCAAGTTATCTATGCAATTCTAAAGTTCAGGCATGTTCTAAGCAAGTATCGAATTTGAACTATCAAAGCAAGAATATCGAAATCAAATTGCAAAGGGTGTTTTCTGGGAATATACCTCCATCCATGTCGCTGCAATGTGGACCCAGGGATCTCTCAGCACCAACTCGTCGTCGTAGTCCCTCCGCGACGGTGCGTATGCCCCAAAGCCCGACGGTACGAAAAGGTGTGGCGTAGGAAGTGTGTATCCCTTTGCTGAAAAATCAGGCCGTCCTGTGTTTTTCGCCTCCGCCACGGCCATAACCCTAGGCCCCTGTGCCTCTGCTCTGGCCCTCTCCTCGGCCTCCGTCTCTCTTAAAAGCTCCTCTCTCTCCTGTCTCTCTCTCTCGGCCCTCTCCGCGGCCTCCGACGCCTCAATGGCCCTCGCCCGCTCTTCTTTGGCTTGCAGCACATATAGCCCGACAGCGGGGTTATCTTCAAGCAACTTTGCCAATATTTCATCGCTCAAGTGCTCGGCGATGTCCTATTTTGTGATCGGCACGTGACTCGATGATGTTGCCGCGGGCCGGAACAGTATCTCCTCCTCTCGGACCTCAACAGGAGTCTCTGTGACCTCTTCCTCTGCATCTACAACACCCTTACCCTTCGCCGGGTCCCTCGGCGGGGACCCGGTCGGTTCAATATCATCACCCTGGGCACCACTACCACTGCCTTCCCCAGTCTGAACCGTCGCGCGAGGCTCCTCCTCTGTCGCGCGATGGTGCTCGCCAGCACCAATGTCTCCTGCATCTCCTGGACCCACTCCGGTCACTACCGAGCCTTCCACGGCTACACTTGAGTCCAACTGCTCAACAACAGCCCCCACGGCCCCAACATCAACCGTCGCGCGAGCCTCTGGCTCAGTCGCGCGATGTTCGTCTCCACCACCGACCTTCTGCTCGCGGCCTGGTTCTCCATCTCCGCCACCTGCAACTATTGCACTGGCCTCTGCGATGGCCTCCACCGGTGGTTGATCCCCTGTTTCAACAACCATTGGACCTCCTCGGTCCTCCGACTGGTCCACAACTTCTCCTCCGCCTTCCCCGTTACCGTGGTCAGCTATGGATGGACGATCAAGGTTGGGTTTGACGATTTCGTGGATGGAATCGAAGTTTGGAAGAGGATTGAGGGAGGTTCGTGAGAGAGGATGAGAGTTTGAGAGGGTTTTGGAAATTTGAAACCGACTGGTTACTGTTTCTGTAACGTCCCCGCGACGTTTAAACGAATGGAACGGGTTTGGGCCGGGTCTGGGCCTGTTCAGATCCAAGCCCTAACTGGAAACCCTCGCGCTATGGTTCTGGAGTGTCGCGCGACACTTCGTTTGGGCCTCAGGCCCAATCCAGATTCTAGGTCTGGCCCGGTCTCTTTTAACCCTCTTTCGGGTTCACGAATCATCAATATGTTCCCAAAATAAATTTGAGGGTCATTTTGGAAGCTTTGCCTTCAAAACCCGAAGATTTTTGTATCCCCAGCAGTGGTCCGCCCGCAAACAGCGACGATCTATCCATCCATCATTCAAATCAGCGACGATCCATCCGTCCGATCATCAATCAGCGACGATCCATCCGTCCATCAATCAAATCAGCGACGATCTATCCGTCCAATTTCAATCAGCGACGATCCATCCGTCCATCAATCAAATCAGCGACGATCCATCCGTCCGATCATCAATCAGCGACGATCTATCCGTCCAATTTCAAATCAGCGACGATCTAACCGTCCAATCATCAATCAGCGACGATCTGTCCGTCCGATCATCAATCAGCGACGATCCATCCGTCCGATCTTCAATCAGCGGCGATCTGTCCGTCCAATCTTCAATCTCCCCCCTTGGTGCACGGTATTTTTATATACTCGTCTGCATTTTCCATTTAATCGGCTTTTGGGCGGATTTGGTGGGTGTCTAGAAATCTTTGACGTTACCCGTACCAGTCAATGGTGCTCCGCGTGCCGTCAAAGAGGGACTACTGTAGACACCCCAATCTGGATCTCCCAATTGTTTTACGAGCTTGGATTGGGAATGGATTGAGCTTGGAGTGCTTAGAACCCCGCTTAAACCTTTTGAACCCCTCTGGACCTTCGGTCAAACCCCAGGGTCAGGTTTGACCATCGCGCGACTCTTCCTGTTCCTCGCGCGATACTCAGCTTGCCAGGTGTGGTCAAAGTCAAACTGTTGACTGTTGACCCTCGCGCGATGGTTCCGAACCATCGCGCGACTGTTCTCTCCTGTCACTATCACACAATCCAGCTGGATTTGTGATGATTGGGTGTCATATGGGTCCCCATGGGCTGGAACCCCGTTTTCCTCAGCTGAACAGAGTTCTGGCAGGTCTCACCCTCACACCCTCACAACCACTCCCACTCACCTTGTTGGCTAGTTTATCCACCAAGTTGTGACCAGCCTTGTTGGCTGTTGCAAAGCCAAGTTTGGCCACCACCTAGCCCACTCACTCCTCCTATAAATACCCCCATTGGTCTTTCATGTTAGGGGTTGGTTAGTTCCAAGAAAAAGGTTAAGAAGGCTTATTACCATTTTACAAGGCAATTGAGTCTCTAGCACAAAGTTACTAACCCAAACCATTTCCTAGTCTTCCAATCTAGTGTTCAACATATACACTTGGAAAAGGCTTCACCAATCAATCCAATCCATTTCCAAACCCTTTCCAAGCAAAGGTATAACATTTAGCCTGTTTCTATTTTGATCCCTGAGGGGGGCTGACATGGCTAAGGCTGGTAATCAATACCATGTCCTGGTCCTAAAGCCAGCAGAGTTACAAGAATCCGTGGCTGGCCAAACCCTCGCGCGATGGACCACTATACTCGCGCGACACTTGTGTCAGCAAGAGAATGGTCCTCGTGGGGAAGGGAGGCTGGTCTTTTATGGTTTTGATTATATGCATGCCTGTTGTAATTTATTTTGATTTGTAGATCACTGTTATGCATGCAAAATAAAATACAGTAGCTTAGTTCTTTATTTTGGATAGTTTGGAATGCCTTTGGGTGATCCTTGAACCTGTCTCAAGACCCCAAGCATGCAAAGCAATTCCTGGAAGTCCAGTCAGGAATATCGCGCGAGACTCACTCTCTGTCGCGCGACAGTTCTGTGAACTCCAGGAATGGCCCTTGCATGGGCAACTAGGCCCTTGGCCTCTTTTTATTCCCCCACTGTTTAGGGGTTGTGTTTCCTTTTTATTCAGTTCCATTTTCAAGCTGTCTGTAATAATTAGTATTTTACAGTTCCTTGATAAAACTACTTGGTTTGCCTCCTAGGTGTGCACTGGTCCTTCCAGAGCCCAGAAGGGGATGAAATTGGAACTGTGGTGAGATGACAACACTCGCGCGAGGGTTTAAGTGTCTCGCGCGATGGTTCTCTTGCATGTAGAATTGTTCATGCATGCAAGTTGGCCATCGTGCATGGCAAATCCATCCAAGCCTGGTTTTGGCATCTGATCGCTGTTTTGGGTTTCATCTCGTTTATTTTTCAAATTTTCCATCCATCCATGCTTTCTTTTGATCACATCCTGCAAATTGTTACAGTTTTAATCCCCGATTAACTGTTCCCCCGCTCTAATTGGCTAAAATTAATCAAAAGAAGAAGAATCACAAAGGTTTTCATAAAAATGCCTAAGTAGAGACCGATCTCCGGATTGGGCGAGAGTGGTGCCTTAAAACCCTTCCCCTCTCGTAACCTGGCTCCCGAACCTAGATATGGTTATGACGGACTGGTTTCCTTAACTTTTTCAAACAAACAGCGCAACAGGTGCTTCAAAATACGGTTCCTTGAGTGTCGGACCCTCAAAAACTCAAGTGGCGACTCTGTATTTTACGAGCGCTTGCCTCTCCGCTCGCGCTCCCTCGATTTCCAAAAAAGGGCCGCAATGGCGAAAAGGAACGAAATCCTTTCTCTCCAAGGGCATGCTGCCCACAAAATGCATGATAGTCAATAAACTTATTTTGGCTAATGGAGGTATGAACATGTTGAATAATCGACTTTTACTCCAATAAACATGTGTTGTTTTGAACTTCCCTAAAAGAAAGAAAGAACAGATTTTTGAAATATAAGCTTGATAGGAAGTATTTTTATTTTGATCTTAGAATGGTTATGAGCATGTATACGTGATCACTAGGATTATTTGTCTTGATGTGTGATAAATCATAAGTGGTATCCACTCCAAAGGCGTCCGTACATGTGGCGTTATGCTTTAAGTAATGATTTGAGCATGCTAAGTAATATAGAGTTGGATAATCTTGCTAGTTTAGTTTCAAGATTACAATGAATGATTTATGTGTACGTACGAGAAAAGTCCTACCGCGGAGTCTGTGCATGCAACGTGATGCAGATGCCATAGCGAAGGAATACCACCGCAAGCATTCCAAAAACTGACTAGTAGAAATCATAACTAACCGGAGGATTTAGCTTCGAGGCCACTTGGGTTCGATCCGAGACGGCCCAACGGTCAAGACACATGGCCTTTGGCCATGTGGTCTTCGTTTTTTAGCCGTTTTCGGCCGTTTAGGGCTCCAAAAGGCCAAATTTGCCGTTTTAGGAAATAATCTTTTTGCTTATAACTTTTTGGTAGGAAAATCCAATAATGTCCGTTCTTGTTGGAGAAGTTTTGTTTTTTCTTATATTTTCAGAATATATAATAATTTCGGAATTTTCCGAAATTGGTAATTTTTCTATTTCCTAGTCGGTTTTAGGGTTTGCGTCATATTTAAGGAGTTGTAAGCCTCACGGCTGAAGGGTTGTTGATTATTATTGAAATTAAAAAGAGTATAGAGAGCGTTTTCTCTAACTTTGCAGTTTGTGTTCATCTTTGTTGCACGATTATTCCGTAGTTCATACGGTGCCCTGCATCACAATGAGACACAGAAAGTTAGAAAGTTAGAAACATGACACCTAGGGTATGGTTAATGACAAGGTGTGTTTTGAAAAGGAGAAAAAGTTTTGAAATCCCAATGTGGCTGGACTTGGTAGCCCATTGTGTGGTGGTTGTATGTGTGTGCGTGCCAATGGGAACCCAGAGCGGCGGAACCATTGTGCGGATACTTGGGAACCCGGAGCGGCGGAACCGAGGTTGGGTGTGTAGCTTGGTTACCGCGGAGAGGTGCCAATGCCAATTGTGTGCCAATGGGAACCCGGAGCGGCGGAACCGAGGTTGGGTGTGTAGCTTGGTTACCGCGGAGAGGTGCCAATGCCAATTGTGTGCCAATGGGAACCCGGAGCGGCGGAACCGAGGTTGGGTGTGTAGCTTGGTTACCGCGGAGAGGTGCCAATGCCAATTGTGTGCCAATGGGAACCCGGAGCGGCGGAACCGAGGTTGGGTGTGTAGCTTGGTTACCGCGGAGAGGTGCCAATGCCAATTGTGTGCCAATGGGAACCCGGAGCGGCGGAACCATTGTGCGGATACTCGGGAACCCGGAGCGGCGGAACCGAGGTTGGGTATGTAAAGATGATTTTGGAAATGTTGTTTTGGCTAATGAAAGGTGAAAATGGTGACATGGTCTACGAAACGTTGCGTAGGAGAAACTCTAATGTCACGGACATCAACGATGGTTAATAGAGAATGTGGATGAGTTATAATTGATAGTTGTTGAATACGCATGTGCTAATTAGACAATGTTAATTATCTATGACTTGTTTTGTGTAAGTTATGGGTTAGCGGGTATGGGATTATTCTGCTGAGCTTTTGTAGCTCATGGTGTTACCTTTGGTGACCCTAACATATTATATCGGTGGCGACGCTGGTATAATGTGTCAGACTTTGTAGATGATAAAGGTGAACAGTACACCTTGGGAGCCTTTGGAGCAGAAGAGCTGGCTAGGATGGAGGAGCAAGCGGAACAGTAGATAGGAACCCTAGTTCCCCTCCTTGTGTTGAATAAAAGCACTCTTGTGAGAATTATGATGTAATATTGAGCCAGACTCTCTTTAATTTTTCAATAAAATTGTCCTTCTAACATTCCCAAAAATTAGGGGCGTTACACTAAGCTTAAGAGAGTCATCCAATTTTCAGATGCAGTGTCCACCCTATTTTGGGAAAAAGACATAGTAGATGTAAGAAAAGGAGGAAAAAACTAAAACAGTGGGTGAGATTGGTATAGACCTTACGTGCATGAAAGATCAAGAAGCTAGGATCTCGGTGATTTCAAATCTACAAGCAAAAGACAGAATTAGATGCAAGTGAATCCAGAAAAATAGAAACCCTATTCGAAAACAGGATTGGATAGATTTGAAAGTTCAAAAATCTGTTACTTGCAGATTTAGTGGCAACTTTGGTATGTGGTGTCCCCAGAGAGAGAGAGAGAGAGAGAGAGAGAGAGAGAGAGAGAGAGAGAGAGAGAGAGAGAGAGAGAGAGAGAGAGAGAGAGAGAGAGAGAGAGAGAGAGAGAAAGAGATAGTGAGAAAGATAGAAAGAGAGAGAGAGAGAGAGAGAGAGAGAGAGAGAGAGAGAGAGAGAGAGAGAGAGAGAGAGAGAGAGAGAGAGAGAGAGAGAGAGAGAGAGAGAGAGAGAGAGAGAGAGAGAGAGAGAGAGAGAGAGAGAGAGAGAGTGTCTAAGAGCATGAGCACATAGATAAGGTCACACTAAGACGTCAATTTTGGATCCAAATTCGAGATTTTTCTTATACAGTATCATCGTATCGTTAACGATCTTTTGAATTATATATAATAATAAGAATCTATTTTTTTAGTTCTATCCCTGGATAGGGGCTAGAACTAAAAAAATTTATCCTAAAAACCGGTGGAGGTACCAAAAAATGGCAAAATACATTGCCTTTTATGATGAGGCGAATTCAAAATTGTTCGAATTGTGTAATCGTCAATGACTGACAGTGGTAAACGACCTAAAGCAATTTGATTATAATTCAATTCGTGACGATCATAAGTAGAAAGTTCATATTCTTCAGTCAATGATTGATTATACATAATTTGAATTAGGTTCTTTTTACAAACTTGATGTTGATAAATCCGCGAGTCTAGAAATTCATTTCGGACAATTGAACCTTCTCAAACTGTTTCTTTTTAAGTACAAAAAAGATTTGTGCCAAAACAACATATGCTAAGAAGAATAAAAGGCCTCAAAGTACTATTTCTGCATCTCCCTGACCAAATCCGCCTACATTAGGATTACTCGTTAATGGTTGATCAAACTTGATAGATTCCCCTTCGGAAACAAGAAGTCTGGACGTCCCTTTGGTGCTTTGTGAAAGCCAAAAGTTCTCTTTTTTAAATCCATTTTTAGGGAACTCAATAAAAAAAATTAGAAAAAGGAAAAATATATTTGGGAATTCGAAAAGGTTTCAAAGAAGGAACAAAATTCTTTATAAAAATCTCAAAAAAACAATAAAAAGGGGGAGAGAGAGAGAGAAGTTGCGTGTCCATTGGGTAAAAAGTTAGTAGGCTCTAGACATAACATTTTTTAGGGAAAGTTCAACATTAAAGTTCAATCTCTGCCCTTTTTTTGTGTGTGTGTGTGTGTGGAAGAGTTAGAAATTCATTGATGATTGAATAATACAACCTAAATCTCAGCCCTTAAAATACACAAAAAGTTAGTATATTAGTGTCTACACAATTTGGAAAAGCCGCCTTGGATTGTTATATGAATGTATAGCGTCCCTAGTCCTTGCATATGCATCCATCTATGTACCAAAGTGAAAAATAAGAAGGTCTTAAAAAAAAATTACGTTTCTTCTCTGCCTTTTCTCTACTTTCTCTCTCTACAATAGACTCTTGCGGTTAGGTTTGGGGGGGAGGCTTCCGCCTCCTCCCCCCTCCCTCTCCCTCTCTCCTCCCCCACCCTCCCCCTTCATCTTTCCCCCGCATCCTTTCTGGAGCTATCTCTGCTGTTCCAGCTTTCCTTTTCCTTCGCCCCTCAGTTGGGGGTTCTTGTGATGTGTGGCCGGCGAGGTGGCCACGGCAGGTGGCCTTTCGGCCTCTCTCGTTCACGGTTCACTCTGGGTCGTCCAGATCTATAGGTTTGTGGAGGTGGTGGCTGGGTCCTAGTGTTGCGGCAATTTGGGGTTGGGGTGGTGACGACGGCAGTAGTCAATAATGGTGGGGCGTTGTGTTCGAGGGGTTTTTTCTTCGTTCTTTCCCTATCTGGTTTCCAGTGGGTTTTCCCTCTGGTCTAGGTCTCCCCTAGATCCGGTGTGTTATCGGTCTGGATCTCCCCCAGATTCGGTGGGTATGGTAGGTGGGCGAATAAGGTGTGGTTTGGTCCAGATCTGCCTTATAAGGGCCGAGACTTGGCCCTGGAGCTTGGGTTCCATTCTCAGCTTTAGGGAGTATCTGAGCAAGGTAGATTCACTGCCATCAGCGCCGTGGGCCGGTTCGATCGAAGTTACTAGCCCAAGAGTGGATTTCTTCTTCGTCCTTCCATGCCCGGAGCCTGCTTGTGTCAGTGGGGGCTTGCTAGAGAGGTCTCTCCTCTCCACTGCTCCGGTTCGGGATCCAGTTAGTGCCTCCATCTTCGGCGACGGGTGGTCCTTCCTCGGCCGGGGCTTGGCCGGCGTGCATCAGTGGTAGCTTTTCCATGGTGGCTGTGTTTTTTTCCTTGTTTGTAGATTATTCCTGTTTCCATCGGTTCGGTTTAGTTTGTCTCTGGTCGAAGTTGACGATTCCAATCAGCTAAACACCCCAGTTTGGGTCATCATCCCCAACATCCGGGCAAGCAGTAAGTTCGTGCCTCAAGCCAAGGCGGCTAGGGGATAGATTGAGGGCCCCTCGTGACCTGACCCTTTGAGGCGGTGAGACGTGCTAAGGTCTATCCTCTAGTTTATGCTGATTTTGTTGGTGTCCCTTTGTCACTTGTTTTTCGTAGTTTTTTCTTCTGTGATGGCTTGTTGTACGTTTGCCCTTTCTTTGTTTTCGGATGAATTCGCTGTATTTAGCCATTTTTGACTTTTAATGAAATGTGTTTCGGATAAAAAAAAAAGAGAGTGAAAAGAATGATTTGAGACACAAATGCAAACATGATAAAGCACAGGGGCCTCAAAGCAATCCCCATCTTTCTTACAAAAACCCTGTTTATAGGGCTTTAACACAGAGCCTTTTTCTGATACAGAGCCCTTTGCGCATGCTTTTCCGTTGAACTCACATAGTTAGTTCAACCTTCTCTTCTCCCCAAGAAGATGTCCGCAACCGAGGCCGTTCCGATGGCCGCTGCTCTGGTTGCTGCGCTGTCGAACAGTTTCCGGCAAGTCCCGCCGGCGGCTGTACCGGCAATGTTGGATTGTGTTTTAGCTTCAACCGGCATATCTCCGTCCTTCCTTTTCTCTTCGCTTCTCGATGCTTTTCCTAGTCTCACCGAGGTACTACTGACTTTATCATGGTACTAGCTTTATACCATTGTATTATTCATTTATTTTTTTATAACTCACGTGTCCGGCGCACCTCGACTAATCCTGGGCCCATCCCACCGCCTACATGCGGGAGCCAATTAAATTCGCAAAGCTCCGTATGGACGGCCCGGCCCCGATGGAGTTGGTAACTCGTGAGAAGGGAGCAAATCCCTAAGTCCCAAACCTTGACAACTAGGCTAACCCCTTGCGGTTTATACCATTGTATTATTACCAAGACTCACTATTTACCTTTGTTCATCTTATGATTTGGTTGCTTAGAAAACTGAACGAATTGGAAAAAAAAAAAACTAGTGACAAGTGATGAGAAAAAGGTATTTCTGCTAGTGTTTGGGTTGTAAATGAGCTGAGAAGTGAGTAATGGAGAGAAAGAGAACTCTCTTGTTTAGCTAGTTTTGTTTCCCATGAAACACGGTGAGAATTGATGAGGAATAAAATTGATTGGTCGTGTATTGTATAAACCTTTTTAGGAATAAATAGCCATTATTCTCGTGTATAAATCCTATTGATTGTGTTTTGAGTTTTCACTGCGCCACTTTTTCATATAAGGGGAAAAAAAGAAGCGAAACCCTTCGGCGCCTGTAGGGAGAAAATCTTTCCTCTGATGTGGAGTCGTGGAAATTAACAAGGCTAAAATGGAGGAAAGAAGCTAGTTTTGATAGTATGACCACACTTCAAAATGCAAATGAAGGAAATGAAACGTCATCCATCTCTCTCTCTCTCTCTCTCTCACACACACACACACACACATGCTGGCATGCGCACACTTATACACACACCGCGTACACACACAGTCTCTCCAATCCATCCAAACTTGATTGTGAGAAAACACAATCTTTTTTTTTTTACTGTCATCCACAAGGGAGACCACATTCCTTTATTTTCTTTTCTAAGCCCACTAGAAATAGCTTGAAAGGAATATGAGAGTGGTTGTTACTGTCTCTCTCTCTCTATGTAGGATAATTCTTTATCGGAAAAAGAACCCCACCAGAAAACAAGGCCAAGGGAATATCCTTGAGAGCCCAACACAATAACAAAGAGGAAAACAAATAAACCCAGATCATAGCCACACAAAGTGAAGAAAACCCTCAACAGAAGAAAGAAGAAAGAATTGGGTATAAAATACCCAGTGTCCCAGTTCTCTAAGCAGTTATCTCTCTAAGAAACCTCTGTACATTACTCAAACGTTAATCAAAATTCTATTTTCACCCATATTCCGTGGGAGCAACCTTCTTCCATGGTTTGCTCTCTTGTTGGGATCCCATTTTTCTTATTGGTCTTCATCTTGGAACCTTTAGTGTTACATAGGCATACATATATAATTCTGTGTTTTATTTAGGCTAAAGAGTGTAATTTAAGGTTTAGTAACTATTACGTGAATGCTATCTTTTAGATTCTAAACTTCTAGAACTTTCTTTCGGTCATGTTTCTTAGCAGCTGAATGGAGTCTTTGTTTTATGTTAAGTTGTCTATTTGTTTAACTTCTAAGATTGGATATCATCCAGGGAAATGACAATATTGGTTTCAAGCAGCCTAATTATGTCAGATCATTTGTTGTTGCGCTCTGTCATCTTTTGAAGAAATCAGGTGAGTTACATCTCCATGTCCAGCTTTTGAACATGATCTATTTTCTTTGTATACGAAGACAGCAATAAGTTTTCTATATGTATAGAAGCAATCCATCTTGCTATATTCTCCTTGTACCTAAGCATTGGTCCTTGAGCTATAATCATGGAACCTTATGGAAATGCATCAACCTTGTTACATGCTCAAAACCCAGAGTGTTTTATTTATAATATCCTTAAGCAGAGCTGCTGTTATGGTCTCTAGAAAATGAAGCTATGGTACCCATTAGGGCTGAGCAAATTACCCGACGACCCGCAGGTCCGACCCAACCCGAAGGGGTTCAGGCGGGTTCGAACAAGTGCTTCGGTCGGGTATGGGTTTGGTTTCCGTTAAAAATCGGTTTTCGGTTCGGGTTTATATATATATGCTCATCTTCTCATTCCAGCCGCAGCAAACCAAAACCACATAGCCCTGCCCTACCCACTCCAGACCAAAGTTGAGATCTGGAGACCCACACTCACTCGCCTGAGTTGCCTCCATTGTGGGCCTCTGCGACTGTCCACCTTGAGCCTCCGCGGCACTGTCCACTAAATCTCTCTCTCTCTCTCTCTCTCTCTCTCTCGCACGCGCTGATCGTGTCTCTCTCTCTCTCTCCTTCCTCACCCATCTTCGCAGAGAATCAGAGACGACAACCTCACCGGAAAAAATGGCAGACAGCAACCAATGCCGGTAGATTCCTCTTCGTCTTTGTTTCCTCTTCTTTGTTCTTGAAATCTGTTTTTGTTGTGGTCGGTCGAAACCGAGAACCGACTGACAATCCGATGATGTCGGATCGGTCGAGTTGAGAGCAGAGGTCGGTCGGCCGACGGGTGAATATTTTCCAACCCGATCTGGTCGGGTCGGGTGACGGGTCCAGGCCAAACATGACCCGACCCGTGCTCACCCCTAGTACCCATGTTTAGAATCACAGGAGTTCACAAAATTAAAATTTTGGAAGTATATTTTAGTTAATTTGGGGTATTGAAAACAATTGTGAGTAAGAACTAATGGTAGAGAGCTTGTAGAAAAAGTTTTAACTATGGGAATCCGGGAGAACACCACCACGTGGCACTTACTAGCGGACCCAATATCTTGCCGAGTAAGGCAAGTGAGCTCTGCTAGAATCATATGACTCCTCATTCCAGGCTAGCACTCTAGGCGTCATGGACCTCCATGTATCCATATAGAGACCTCCTCTGTGGAACCTCCAAAACATAGATTTGCGATGCTTGACGAGATCGTCGTGGCATCCCCCATTCTCTGCACACTAAATATGTCTCAAATGAGCCTAGCGACACCTCACTCCATAATATCCTAGGTTGGGAGCAGGACCTGGGTACCTTGATCGGGAACTGAGGAGGTATTTGGCTCACCTCCATGTGGGGAGCTCTACCTAGACCGGCAATAGAGAGAAAGGTTGTGTCGCCGACTCGCCTGACATGTGACTCCTTGGAAGGTGTATCACAACTACCACCTGACACTTGGGGAGTCGTATCATAACTACTGCCTGACTTCTGTGATATGACTGTCCACATATTCATTCAAACTACCTCTTCGTATCTTATGAGATAGAGCCAGATACTGATTGCATGATTCAAAGAGGAGCCATGATGCCCTGTACTAGACTGTATGGAGAGGCTTCACAAGACATTCAATACATGAATTAACTCTGTAGTTGAAGATTCTCCACTGCCATCCCTCTCTCTCTCTCAGGCTGCTCTGAGTTCTCTCTCCTCCACCTCCGGTGATCTCGAGCCTTTGTGCGCCAGCCATATATTCTTGGGAGGCCACTTCAGGTACACTTCCCACTCCTTATGTCCACAGTAACTAAGTGTACTTGCAAGATCAATCAAGTGGAGCAGTAGAAACTAGAAACAATGCAGAAAATGGGCATGTAAGATGACCATTATGCAAACCATATGTGGTAAAGCATTTACAGATTATGTAAAAATCCATTTTCTTCGTCCAAATAGTTAATGACTCTTTTAAGGCTTGTAGCTTAAAAGCAATTTGCAATGAGTAGAGAGGCTCACAAACAAGTATACTAACTTTTCGAGGTGCTACTAACCGATACGGGACAAGCTCTGACCTCCCCACGTTTGCTCCCATAGCACGTGAAGAGGTAGATAGAAGAATTATTGGAAAATAAGGGGGAACCATATTATTTTTTTTTGGGATTCAACCATAGGGGGGTCGTTCCTACGAGAATAACTTAATCTTGCCCAAAGCCCCCCAAAACCTAGTTGTGATACTATATTAAATTGTTACTAACCAACTTGTCTTAAAGCTTTACTTTGTTATTTATATTCTCGATAGCCTTATAGGCAAACAACTGTATCAGCGAGATTCCCATGGGGGAAGCGAGGTGATGATTAAGGAGGATATTAGAACCATAGACCATAGTTGTAAAAGGTGCGCCAAAGCACAAGGCACTTCAAGGCTCACTATTGGGGCCTGGAGGGAGTAGAGGCAACGCGACTTGACAATGGCGAGGCTTAGGCGACCAAGTTGCTTGCCTTTGTAATTAGCGCAAGGCTTGTGCCTGGTGAGTCTCTTTGAATTCGCACCAAATTGAATTCTGAAAGGCAAAAATGTAACAAAGCCTAAAGGCTAAATATCCTCACACATCAGTGCACCGCGTTGATCTCTCATCTTTCAGTCGAACGACTAGAACTAGACGATCTCTCCCAGCTCTTTTCCATCGTCGATCTCAACCTCTATTTTAACGTTGATATCTCGTCTTTCTCATCGTCTATCTCTCTTTGCGTCGGAGTGACTCGAGCTCGATCTCTTCCAGCCAGCGACTCTTATCTCTTTGAACTTCCTTGGTATATCAATTTCTTCTTCTTTTCTTCCTCTCCTTGTTCCCAATGATTTCTTTTTCTTTTTGCCTCACCTTTTTCCAGTTCAGCCACTTTTTCGATTTCTTTTTCTTTTTTGCCTCAAATTTTGGTATTTTAGTTATTCTCTATGCATGGATTGTTGACTATTTGGCATTTCGTATGTCTTTATAGATTCTTTACATGGTAAACTTTCTAAACTTTCTCATCTATGTTTATATTATTTGAAATCTCAGTATTTTTTGCTTGCACCAGTGCGCCTCGCTTCAATAAGTCTGTGCCTAGACCTCAGCATACTTTTGTGCTTCTATGCGTCTCTCGCTCTTAATTACTATGATTAGAACTATACCAACAAATTTTACAAAGAGGAGCTATACTTTGATTTGGATGATGGAGACCTAGTTTTGAGGTGTTGGGCTTTGTTGGGCTTTTGGCTGCTGATAATGATTAATTGAAACGACCTTCGTTTAAGGCAAAATCACTTTGGTCCTTGAAGTTTAAAATGCAACATTGTTTGTCCACTACTTCATTTTGAGGAAGGAGTGATCGAGAAGTAGTGCAGTGAAGTATGATTATTGGACAGTGAAGTATGAAGGTTGAGTCTATTTGATAAAAGACGTCATGAATTTACATCACAGTTTTATGGAGGTGTTGTTGAAGGTTTCACTTTAGAGACAATAACTTGGTTAACCATGCCATTTGGTATAGACGGTTGGTGTGAAAGGATGCTTCACACAGCACTTCCATCACAGAGTTTAGATGATTTGAGAATTTGGCCTCCTTTGGTTGATATATGATTTTGTCTCTTGGATTCAGAGTTGTCTTTTGCTTGCTTGTGTATATCCCACATGTACGTGTTCCCCTTCTGATGGAAAGCTCTAATAACAAGAAGGGCCTTTTTGTTGTAGTATGATTCCCACAATAGCCTTGTTGTTTTAATTCTAGATATAATAATGTTGCGTTTATGAACGTGGGTAACCTATATATTATTTGTTTCTCATTGGCAGCAATGACATTCTATTGTTGATTGTTATGTTTGAAGTAGGATGCTTATGGCAAACATAGTGTTCATCTGCTTGGTCATTCAGAGGTTTTTCTGTGCAGGGGCTAATCTTGGTGCTTTGAAATCATTTGTGTGGAAGATACTAGTCCCGTTGTTGAAGTTGGTACATGCTCATGGTTGGGAAATAATTAATGAGGTAAAATGGAAAAAAGTCACACTATTATTGTTTGTGTCGTGTATAGTTCATTCTTCAGTGTCTTGTTGGTATGCTTATGTCATATTTCGTTCTTTTATCTCTATGATTTTGGGTTCAGACTGCAGATTCATTCTTTGATGTTGTAACTGAAACAAACACTTGGAATTATTTAGAAGCAACCATGGTGCCATTTTTGCTAAGATCAGTTGGTCTGTCTATGGGGATGCTTCAAAGTGAAGAAATGGCTATATATGGATGGAACGGTTGCTCACTAACTGATACATACGTTAGTGAAGGCTCCATGATGTCTCAGTCTGGGTCTTTGCCTTTACATAATTCTTGCCATATTTTATCGTCAATGTTGGATTCTGCTACTGAAAGTCAATGTGCCCATGGAAACCCATCGAAATCAAGTTCGGCTAAGGAGACATGTGAAGAAACGTTAGCAAAAAATTTGCTGTGGGATATTTGCAACATGGCAGTACGAATGCTTTTACAAAGTGTTGAACACCGGTTCTGTGCAATTCAAATTTTGCTACCAAACATATTAAAAGCATTTGTTGCTCACCATGCTTTCAAAATTTCAGTTCGTGGGCAGACGTATGTGCTTTGCAGGTGAAATGGCTACCATTTGTCCACCGGCATGTCTTAAACAGTGTGACACCAATTCAGTCCATCTTGTTTTTCAATACTCCTAACTCCACACTTATGGATTTTCCAGGACCTACTTCTTTAAGAAATTATGGGCATGCTGCAGAAAACTATTTACTCTTGGACCTGTAGAGAGAAGAGATTCGTACAGTCTGCTGTCTCTTTATTTGACTTCTTTCTCTTGTACTGATGGGCATGAAGCTGATGATGTGGGTGATAGAGAAGAACGATTTGATATAAGAGAAGATAATGAATTCTGGGAGGAAATGAAAAAGGGCCTGGTACTTGAGCAACTCAACCCTGTTTGATTTTACATCCTCTTACATTTTTATTTGCTTTCAGGTACGATGGTTTGGGAAAATAAATGTTGTATTCTGTGTGTTTGATTTTTTTGAAATATTGGCTTGCTAGGTTGATAAGGAGGGCTTAGTGAGGAAACAGTCATTGCATATATTGAAGGAAATGCTGCAGATAAGTGAGGGAAGCCTTGGCTACTCTGGTGTTTCGGAGACAGCATCAAGTAGGAAAAGTTCAATGCCTGATAGTTTGACAAAAAGGGGGCGGTGGGCTGACAAGGAAGCCAAATCATTAGGTGTAGGGAAGATATGCGATTCACTCTATCCCTCTCTAAACAGCCAGGAGAGATGGGGGGCGTTCTTTCTTTTGTATGAAATGCTTGAAGAGTATGGTACTCACTTGGTTGAAGCAGCATGGAACCACCAGGCGGGTTAACCATTTTTTCATTGCACTTATCATAAATCATCTGTCTGAACTGTTATTTGGAAACAATCTGCATTCGTTTGTCATGTATTGGCTGTTGGACACCACCTTTATACTTTGATAGCGAAGTTTTCCTGAGGTAATGGCATTACATATGGGGAAGAAAGCAAAATTGAATTAACCGAACACAGACTAATCAGCCCAAGCACTGAAGTTGATAAGTCTAGGTGCGATCTAGCATTTTGATCTGGCTTGAATGTTAAGGTGCAAAAATAGCTTTCCTGAAAATAGAGGAGGAAAGAGGTAATTATAATAGAGGGACAGATACTGGTGGAGTCTTCTTCTGTCACCAGCACTCTTCCTAGCATATCAGCTTCTTCAAATGCGATTTTCCCATGTATATTAACTATGTTGCTAATGAAGATCCTGCACCTAAATATGTGTATATTTATTTGGAAAAGCATTACAGGGTTTTAAAAGGACGCCAAGTGGGCGCTGTGTTACACGTGTACATTTAAGAGATAAAAGAAGAATATACACTCGGAAAAAGAAACGTTAAACCCTCCCAAAAATTTAGGTTCCTATTTTGCCAATAAGGAAGACTTGCGAAACTCCTCCAACCGTAAATGAAAAGATTGTAGCAGCTTTATATGTCAACTTATGTGTAGCCAACTGTATGTCTTCAAGGTCCTATTTCCCTCTCTGAAACCCACTACGATAGGCACAAAGGAGCCACCTAACGTACCTTCTTTGTCCTCTTCACATGAGCTGATGCTCCCAATATTCAGGAAGCGACAGCAAAGAAGGGCACATCATCAAACTTCATTAAATATAGACACATTTAGGGGCCATTATCTAAAGCGAAAGCAAAGAAGGGCACATCATCAAACTTCATTTGTAGACACATTTAGCGGCCGGTTATCTAAAGCTATTTCTTATGATCATTACTGATTTCCAGTGTCTAGAAACAGGAAGCAAAGTTTCTGAAAATGTACTGTGATGTACTACATTCGAGCAATCTTTATTGCTCATCATTGTTAACTTATTTTGCTTCATCTTTCTTTCTACATGCAACATATTGACTTCCAAAAGGGCTCAGTACTCAGAAGGAAAACATAAAGGGTATAAGACAGTCTCAATATGTCACTCAAATGCTTAATCTACATGTACTCAGCTAGCTTTACTATTTATCTGCTCATGAAATGCTTTTTGTCTTTGCAGATAACCTTGTTGCTGCATTCTTCATTCCCATGTGACGATTCCCTGAGTGGAGTACTTGATCAAAATCATATGGAGGCATCAACTGATATATTTGGTTGGTTATCTATTTTGTGGGAAAGGGGTTTCTTGCATGACAACCCGCATGGTACCAGTAACTTGCCATAATGCTTGTTAGTTAGATGGTGGAAATTGGTTCCTATAATTCATGTTGCTCATTTTACTCCGTTCCAAATATTTGCTGCCCTTAATGGTATGTTTGTAATACAGTAAGGTGCTTGATCATGGAGTCATTTTTGGGCATTGATTGGAAGATCTATGGAAATTGCAGCGAATTGGTGCCTGAAGCCTTTGTGCTTGGTCCGTTTATTCAAGGACTGAATGATCCTGTGCACCATAAAGATTTTGGTAAGTTATTAAGTTGTTTAGCTTCTTGCAGGCTTTGTGTTACAGAACTTTATCTAGTCTCATTCTTCAGTTTTATGGGGTACTTTGTCATACATGAGTTTAATCTTCTGTTCAAATGGTACTGAGAGAAGCACATGCATATTTGATGGTCCTAGCAATGGGCAAAATGGCTGCAAGGCTATACATTTTCCACTTTTGGCAGCTGAATTCTCGTTGGTCATTGCAATCAGGCCTCTTCCAGTGATCTTACTATGAAGCGAAGTCCCACATTGCCTGTGTACCAAAGTAACTTGAAGTATATAACCGTGAGGGCACTCGCACTTCAATAGCTAGCTTTTGGGGTTGAGTTCTACCCAAGACCGTGTAACATGATATCAGAGCTAGGTACTAGAGAAAGGTAGGGTGCGTGTCTCTAGCCTACACGTAGCAGGTGCTGCTAATTGAGCACGCTGCGCATGAGGGAGGGTGTGAAGTGAAGTCCCACATCGCTTGGTTACCAAAGTAACTTGAAGTATATAAGTGTGATGGCACCCTCACTTGAAGTATATAAGGTGGAGGTGGCTTGGGTGGCTGGGTTTTCTTGTGTTCTAATGGTATTGATTGTTTTCACGGGAATTAGAGTTTAGAGTTCACCGTAACCTTATTACTTAAACATCTGCATCTACCGATCTAGGATGGACATGGCCAAACCACCTTAATCTATTTTCTCTAATCTTAGCTTCAATTGGTACCCCCACCAATCTGCTGAAGTTTTCGTTTCTAAGTCTATCTCGCAAAGTCTTATCAACATTCTCATTTCAAATACAATCATTTTGTTGTTTTGTTGTTTCATAGTAGCTAACACTTCGTGCCATATAACATGGCTGGACTTATAGCAGTGCAATATAATTTTTCCTTCAACTTTGCGGGTATCTTGCCGTCGCACAACATTTTGCCACCTGATCCATCAAACTTGTATTCAATGTGTCACATCATCCGAAATCTTTCCATCCTTGCTAAAAATTGAGCAAAGATACTTGAAACGCTTGCTTTTTGGTAATTCGTGAAGTTTTAGGGTCACTCTGCCTACACGAGCATTTTAACTACCACGTACTCCTTTTACTCCTACTGATCCTAAATTCTTTTGACTCCACCGATTTTCTCCAAGTTTCTAATTCAGCATTGACACCTCTTGCAGTTTCATCTACTGAAACAATATCATCTGTGTACAACATTCACCAGGGATAGTATCCTGAAGTCATTTCATCCATAACTAAGGCAAAGAGGTAAGGGTTTCAAGCCAGACCCTTGGTGTAATCCTAGTGTGATTTGGAATTCGCTTTTATAATGGTTCTAGGAACATT
The DNA here is from genome assembly GCA_018127125.1 of Rhododendron griersonianum. NCBI lineage: Eukaryota > Viridiplantae > Streptophyta > Magnoliopsida > Ericales > Ericaceae > Rhododendron > Rhododendron griersonianum. The sequence continues at coordinate 3,567,359 of CM030798.1, read as the reverse complement.
ATCATGTGTTTGTTTCAAGTTTATGAAGACCATGTGAAGGTCTTTCTTTTTCTCTATATAGTGTCCAAATCTTCTTAACAAGTAGATTGATTCCATACTTGATCCACCAGGCATAAACCTAAACTGATTATCCAATACCGTTCATAATTCTCAGGCTAAGAAGCACGGATACGGATATGGGATACGGACTATGTAGCACGGACACGGACATGGACACGGACACGGACACGGGACACGGCAATTCTAAAAAAATGGGGACACGGACACGGCGGGGGACACGCCACGTGTATAAATAAATAAAAAATAAATATATATACATATATAAAAAAAAAATTATGAACCATTGTATATGAATAATTTCACAAATTGTATAAATTTTTTTCAAAGGCATAATTACAGTTTAACCCAAATATTTTGAATAATTTCATATTAGCCCCCAAAAATTTTAAAAATATTACATTTTGACCCCTAGCCGTGTCCCCCGCCGTGTCCCCTATAAAAAAATAATAAAAATTATTGGACACGCCACATGGCGTGTCCAATACTTGTCCCCGCCGTGTCCCCACGTCCAATACGTGGACACGACGCCCTTTTGAAGTGTCGGTGCTACATAGGATACGAATACGATATGGATACGCAGATACATGATTTTTTCAAAAAGTAGGATACGATACGTTGAATATAAAAATAAAAAAATGAAATTCCATTATTGAATTTAAAAAAAAACTAAATTCAAAGGAGAGAGATGACAGTCGAGCACTATTAAAAAAAACAATCTAAAATCAGATGAGAGAGGGAGAGAGATGACAGAGAGAGATATTTACATTATACGTATATATATATATGTACTGTATACATACATATACATACAATTACTATACCTGTAAAGAGACGAGAGAGAGAGCGAGAGAGAGAGAGAAGAGAGGCGGGAGAGAGAGGAGAGTGATGAGAGAGAGACTTACAGTCGTTGGTCGTTCGTCTTCTTCTAATTGTGGGGAAAAAATGGTATATATAGTCATGAATTCATGATTACACTCATAACCCATATATTTTAAGTAATAACATATTTACCCCCGTGCGTATCCGAAACGTATCCGAGCGTATCCGAAATCTATCAGGATACCAAAAAATAATTCTGAAAACCGGATACTCTAAAAAACGTATCGGACATGTATCTGGAGTGTATCCGAGTGTATCCGTATCCGATACGTGATACGGCGGCCAAAATAGAGTATCCGTGCTTCATAGTTCTCAGGTGATGCTCAATAACTCGTTCCCCGTTCCCACAACTTCATTGTACTTCTCATCATCCTTGAAAAATTCAGGAAGGGGCATATTTGTAAATGCCACACCTTTTAAGCCTTTGGTGGTTAGCTATGAAGCACCGACACCTCTAGAGGTCGAAGTATTGCAGTGTCGGGACACGGTGGGGACACGTATGGGACACGCCTAGAGGTCGAAGTATTGCAGTGTCGGAACACGGTGGGGAGTCTGGGGACACACGGGGACACGTATGTGGCGTGTCCCATAATTTAATTTAAATTTTTTACGGGGACATGGCTGGGGACACAGGGGGACACTGACGGGGACACGACAGGGGCCAAATTGTAATTTTTTTAAAAATATTTGGGGGCCAAACTGTAATTTTAAAAAAATGGGGGTAAAACTGTAAATTTTTTTAAAATTTTGGGGCCAAATTGTAATTTTTTTAAAATTTCTGGGTGTCAAACTAAAATTATTTATTTATTTAAATAAATAAATAAATAAATAAATAAATATACATGTGGCGTGTCCCCCGCCGTTTCCGTGTACCCATTTTTTTAGAATTCCCGTGTCCCCATGTCCATGTCGGTGTCGGTATCGGTATCGGTATCCGTGTCCATGCATCATAGGTGGTTAGACATTTTGGGTCTGTATACTGGATTTTGACATCTAATGTTTTTTCAACGAAACTTCAGCGGTCATTTTCACATATTAATGGGTCATTCTGTGTTTTTTTGCAACTGCCTTACAAAATCCAGTGATGTTACGCTATGTACTCTTTTGAGTGCTCAATTAAATATGTAGAACTTTACCTAAAATTTCTATTATTTCCCAAATTCTTGTAGTAAATTTATTGAATTAATCTTCCTGCTCAAAATCATGCCAATTATTAGTCGATTCACTTTGTTCCTTGATATGGTCTTTGTGCTTATTCACTCTTACCATCTGAGATTGCTGTGGAGTTCTCAAAATTTCTTTCTCGTGTGTATATTGGTGCTAAAACTTGCTTGAAAGATGTTTCAAGGGTTCTGATTCTCTTTTTTGGATAAGGTTTCACTATATCGGTGCTTCCATTTCATTCTATCTTTGAGCATGCAAGTTCCAAAGGATGCATTTCTCCATTTGCTTTGAGCTTTATTTTTGCTATACCTGTATTTATAAGATGTTTAGAGAAAACCTACAGAAAAAATTTAGCTCGCATAAAGGTATAACTATACCTGAGCGCACATATGTTTTACCTCCTGTTATCACTTTTTTGTTTGTTTGATTGTTTTGAAATGCTCATCTACCTAATTGACTGGAAGGACTATTGGAGTTTTTGACAGCACACGATTCATTGTTTTGTATTTCGTAGTTCTTCTACTGTAATGCTTCTTTGTTTCTTCATGTTTTAGGATCAAAAGGTATATACTCTTCAAGGACAATGGATGGTGCAACCAAATTTATGTGTCAATATGGTAGTAACCTATATTTGAGGTAATCTCATATTTGGCTAGTTCCGACTTATTATCGACCTAAAAGTGAGAAAGAAGTTATCCTCCCCCTCCTCTCTCTCCCCCGTCGCCCCGCCCCTAAAAGTGACACGTGCCCCTCACATTGCATTCTCATTTGGCTGCTTATGCTAGTGGATTATTATTTTTAGCTTCTGTCAATATATTCTGTATGGGTCCACCTGAACAGTATATTCAGGTCCTTGTGTTCTTGAGATAATGAAATCCTTTATTTGGCTACCAGTTGTGTCTGAATGGAAACTACTTTTGTTAGCTTTCCACCCCCCCCCCCCCCCCCCCCTCTCATTTGTGGGTCAGTTACTTTTCTAAAGTTAGCATACAGATTGGCACTGGTTGGCTTATTCTGTGGGCCAAATCCCTCTTGCTCTTTCTGTTTCATGTCCATCCATGCGTCAACCTTTGTTGATATTATTAGGCTCTCAATAAGCACTCTTGTTTCATCCAGTTCTCTTCTCACCCTACCAACTTTCTTGGACACTTTCCATGAACACAAATGCAATGAAAGGGACTTACTAAGAGATAAGGCAATGCCTGTATTACTGTAACCTTCCTGTATTATTTGTTTAGTTTCATAGCAAGAGAAAGAAGTCCTATAGTTTGTTGATTCTTGCTCTTGGTTCTGAGATCTCTTCTAGAAGTCCTTGTTATACAATTTTGTTGGTAATTGTCAGCTGTGTTTTCTGCAATGATGCTTCAACATATACCAGGAATTGTACTATTGTGCTATTCTTGTAGGTCTACTAATTTGATTATGGCTGTTTTTTCTCCCACTCTTTCTCAGAGTTTTTTTTTTTCTATCTGTGCACTTAAAAGTTAGTTTTGGGCGCTAAAGTTCATATCGGCATGCTATATAATTACAGGAAGGGTGTAGCATTTTTGACCAATTTAGCATCTGCTGCTAAAAAGCAGTCTTTGGGGCGAGCTGGATTAATGGGCCTTGCAGAATGCATTGCTTCAGCTGCCTGTGGAGTAAAAATACATTGTGAGAATGAAGTTGAATCCTCTAAATGTGCCCCCTTTGACCTGATGCAAGTGCCCTCTGCCACACCAAACTCTTTTCATTGTAGTAAAGCAGATTTACTGGATGTTTTGAGGTTTATCATAGAGAGCAGCAAGCAACATTTTAATCATAACTATCGTCTTCGAGGTTTGCACTTAATATTCTGGTTTGTTTGGTATTATCGTATTCTGAACTCAACTAAATCATGAATTATGCTGGGTCATTAAGCTGAAACCTTCATTCTTCTATGCCAGTATGTGAAAAAGTTCTGGATGCGGCTGCTTCAGTAGTGCACATATTTGATGTGTCTCTTGAGATTCTTCTACATTTCATTTCAGCTGTTCCAAGAGAATTTACTGACTTTGGTGGTACGCTCATTACATCTGGCATAATCTACGAAGTGTACTTTTCTTACTGTAATTCTTTGTTCTGTTAGGTGAAATTCTGTTCTCTCTTGAAATTCTAGGTTCTTTAAGAGCAAAAGTTCGAAACTGGCTTTGTGCTTGTGATGATAAACATTGTACCTCCAATTGCTGCTGTACTTTGGTGAAGCTTTTGAAGAGTCTCTGTGATTTCCCTAGAAATTTTATAGGTCTTCATGGTTCAGTTAGTGTCTCTATTAATTATGATGATGAAGAATTGGATGCTTGGGAATTGGAAGCCATAAGATGGGCTAGAGTTGTATTTCTGGTTATCAAGGAGGGTCATCATTTAGATCCCATACTAACGGTTAACCTTCTTTCCCTTCCTGCTAAGTATGAATGCTTGACTTTTCATCCGTAAAATTTCTGTGACATAGCTCTTGTTATCACCGGTTCTTAACTTATTTTAGTTATTGTTGAGCTTGTTTATTTTTCCATGTAATGGAATACAGACTGTGTTGTATTCCAATAGTTGACATTTTCTGTTTAATGAACCAAGACCAGGGGAGTTGGAATAATTTTTACTTCACTTCACTGCGGCAAAGTTTCATTCCTTTAGTTATCGGAGACAATGGCCTAGGTTACGATATCTGGTCGGTTGTATTACCTGTTTGGGCGCCTTTCACATTAATCCATATTTTTAGTCACACACTTGTGCAATAATTACGTCCTTGTAGCATCCTTTCTACTTCCATTTATGACATTGATGCAACTCAATATTGTGACATCATTAATTATACTTTGCTTGTTGATTTTAATCTTTTTTTTTTTGTGATTGTCATTCCTGAGATTATGTGGGCCATTTCGTTTCGGGACTTGAGGGAGTTTTTTGGGGTAATAAGTGGAGAGAGATAGATAGAGAAATGAGAGTAATAATTGGAGAAAAATTTTGTTGGGAACTGTGCGCAGAGAGAAAAGGTTGAGACTTGAGACCCAAAACGAACATACATGGTCGTGAGGTCTTTGTCGATATCATTTACTTACCGTACAAATGATTTGTGCACATGTACTGAAAACAGATCATTACAGTTTTTGTTTTGAATCATCTTTCTTCCCCTCTCTTGGCGGTTACCATTTTATTTATGTATGCATTTCATTTATGGCTTCTACACTGCGTGGTTGCTGTGATTATCATGAGCTGCATGATTGCTGATAGCTCAAGCAAATTTAAGATGTAACTACTAAAGGAAAAGGTGTTTTTTTATAGACTAATAGATAATTATTGGCTAGTGAAGTCGATCAACTTAGCTTTGCTCATATGAGCTAGGTGGAGTTGCGAGTTTACGGCATGTGTCATCAGTAGACTTTGGCAATTTGTTGAAATCTCTTTCTGCAGGTCATTCGAACATATGGCAATGATGTCTGCAAACAAGAAATTCAACTTGAGTGCGTGCCTGTGAAGTATCTCATCCTTCTCTTGAGCTTAATTCAGGAACTTCAGATAATGCAACAGAGAGTGGCTGAAACTCACAAGAAAGGTAGAACCAAATTGGAACTTGACTTGCTATACAAAGGGGAACTCTTCAGTTCAGCAGAAATTTGTGTCATTGTTGAGAAGTTTGCGCAGTTATGCCTTTCTATACTGGTAGAGGCAGCGGTCACACAACTGTTTAGTTTTCCTTACTCTGTACAGTTATAGTTTGCTGTAAATGAATATTATTCTGCCTGTGTAGGAGGGACTGGTTTCCTTTGCCACTTCATCTAGTTCTATATTTTGGTCTGGTGTATTGGAGGCCACCAATCTTCCTTGTTCCATAAAGGGAAAGCTTGGAGGACCAAGTCAACGTCGATTGCCGTTCTCTGCCACTACTGCTGTACTGCAAGCTGTATGATTCCTTGTTTTGTTTGACAATCATAAATTCCTTAATCTAATTGTTTGGAGCTTGAAGCATGGATGCACAGAATATATTTATCTTCCTTAAACACTCTTAGTCATAAGCTACTTGGAACATTGTGCGTTCTTTTTGGGCAAGTGAAACTCATCTATTTGTGACTTTCTTAAAGTTAGTTCATCTATAGCGGGGTTGCTTGCCCGCTGGAGCCCAAAAAATGGTTTGCTGGTGAACAGCGGCTGTGATATGAGGTGACCAAAAAGGTTATATTTTGTTACATGATCCACTATCCAGAAACACAATTTCTCTTGACCATCTCCTGTGAATTCTCTACTGTGTAGGAAATAAAATAAAATTTTGTTGATGCTTTTGCAGATTTTAGGTTGCTGTGATCATAGTAGGGATGTACTTGTAGTCCTGTAAAGATGAAAACTTGATAGCTATCAATGGATGAAGTCTTGTTGATAAAAGATGGGTGGTTTCTTTCTTTGCTTGAGGTTTCATATTCATGTTGCCTACCTCCGAATATTGCATACTCTTTTGAAACATTCACTTCTGTGGCAATGAATTTGTTTTCTTTTAGTTTTGGAGACTTTTGCCTCCTCGTCTTGGTTTTCTTCAGCAGTCGATTCAGCTTTTATTCCTGTTCTACTTGTTAATAAATTGTACTGGCACTTGGTTGTTAATCTTTCTTGTGTTCCGTTCATTTGGATGAACAGATAATGTCGGTGAAGGCAGTTGCCGTTGTCTCACTATGGTGTGTACAATCGGAAAGTGATGGTTTGCTGAATTTTGCTTTCAATTTTTTGTGGAACTTCTTTTGGAAGATTGTTTCATCACCAACTTCTGATTCAGAGGTATGTTTGGCATGTAGTCTGAGGACTTGTATGTCATTCTGGACATGTCAGGTACTGTTGGAATTTGTTAGTTTGAGTAGGATACTACCACTCACTAATTGACTCAAAATGCTCCAAATAGGCTGAGGCAGAAATTCAGCTGGCAGCGTATGAAGCACTGGCTCATGTTCTGAAAGCAGTAGTTTCTGGGTTCTCTTCATTAGCTTTGAATCTCATAATGGAGAATCATATATCCTCATCCCTGAATGCAGAAGGCAAATCTGTACTAGATTCCTTGGTTCTTTCTTTTCTTCAGAATATCAACACTCTAATTGCAGTTGAAAAATTGGTACGAACTAGACGGGCAACTTTGATGAATTGGAAGGTGCTTTTTCCTCTCCCTACTGTTCTGTTTTCCATTTTTTTCTGTGTGAATATTGTGTTTGTAGGCATGCAAGTATTTGTGCAGGGACTGTGTGCTTTACCATATAGCAATATGGAGTCCTACGGGGCTCTGCCTTTTCTTCAAATTCCTTCTTTTGCTTTCTTTTTTTTCTCTGTCTGCTCTCTGGGCTGACAATAGTCTTAGTCTAACCTTTTTACCTTCTTATTATTTATTCGATTAAATTAATCTCCTATTGTTGTCACCAATGAATGTACTCCTGCCTGGATTAGTTGCAGATGTTATGGTTTCTACTATTGTTGTGCCATTTTATCATTTATGTTGTTTTGTCCTAGTATAGGGATCCTATAATTTCTTCCAAATATTTTGATTATAGAGTAACTGATTCCAAGAACTTATGTGACCGTTTTCAGTGGATTTGCCTAGAGTATCTGTTGTCAATCCCTAGACATGCTTTTGAGAATGGAGTTCATATACAAACTAGTAGTTGGTTCTTCTCAGATTCCACACTCCGTTTGGTATTTCGTGATCTTGTCGATAGGTAAGGGGGCAGACCAGATTACTTCTACAGAGTTTACATGCATTATGGTGTTGAATACTTGTTGCTGCAGTATGTTTGCTTTGAGTATTTGTAGGCATGATTAGGAAAGACTCTTCGGCAAGCAGTTTGTGTTTATTCTGTTTAACAAGTAATTTTTTGCAATATTCAATCGGAATGCCAAAATGTTAGTTTTTTTGATCTAGTCTGGTGATATTCTTCTTTTTCTTTAACATATAGAAGCATGAGGTGCCTATCGACATATGATGCCACCTTTTGGTGCTTTTTAGTGATTTGAGTCATTTGACTATCAAAAAAAGTGGCCTGAGGTCACGAGAAATAGCATGATTAACTTGAACTAGATACCATTTCATATGAATTAAGTTACTACATATTATCCTTTGGAAGGAAAGGATCAACCGCTATTTTGTAGTTACCTAGTATGCAAAATCTGGTTCTTAGCATTTCAGCGTCTATAGTAATGCATTTTCTGGTCCTCGAGATTCTTTATTCTAATTATTTCTCCCCATAATGAACTTTTAGCCTTGAGAATGCTGGGGAGGCTTCTACTTTGCCCATGCTGAGGTCTATCAGATTAGTATTGGAGCTGTTTAATCCTGGAAGGATGGGTTCAGCTGTCTCCTCAAGCGATGGCATTGATGTGCAGGTTGGTGCCATATTTGGCTTATCGATTGTTGTATGCATGTGTGTGGATCTACATGTTACACCTTGATGAGTTTGACCAAAGGTGGACACATGTGTAACAGCATTTAGTTTTGATGGTGTTCCTTTCTGTTAATATCCCCTGTATTCTGTCATATTCTTCATAGATAGTGATAGGTATATGCATTACATGAGAAAACAATGAAGTGGCAGACAAGTACTATGCTGCATGACCAATTCCTGTCAAGTTCCGATAATAGCTCCAAGAATAACACAAGACAGTATTGTTCCTCCGAAACAGTTATGAATCTAATGATCGAATCCAAAAGTGTTAAGGAATTGACTTCCATCCAAAATGTGAAGACAATTAGTTTAAAGGCTGAAGAGATAGCTGACAGCGTGAGACACATTCATTGATAACTGTCAACACGCTGATCCTAACTATGTGAAGTTCAAGAATATGCAGTCTGGACACAGACATCACAGGAGACTTTGGCCGTCTTGACTCTTTGCTGAGATTTCCTTCAAGCTGGGGTGAGCAAAATTTGAGAGGATGATGTTAATGTTGTAGAGGCAAAAAATGGTTAGGATTTTACCTGCTTGGAGGTAAGGAAGCGGTAAGGAATCAGCCTAGTTGCTTGAGATGAGTGAGGAGATTCACTAATAGTAAAATTTTGATTTGTTCTAGATATACATTTAGGGATCACACAGTTATCCTATATTTGACATCCTACAACTGACTAGTTATATGTTGATTGAGCAATGATGTTGAGAAACAAAAGACAACGTCATTCAACACCAAACATGGGTGCACATGATAAATTAGGAACTCTCTTTCTCCGCTTTTGTTGGTCCATTGTTCCATTTTTGGCCATCCCGCAATGTACATCCATTTTGCGAAGTCAAAGATGTAAATTTTGTAGAGTTGTCCCTTTACCCTTCTCTTTTGAATTGAAGTAAATTACTCCACAAAATTATACAAATGCTGGAGGGCTATTTAAAAGTGCAACTATTATTATCCCTCAAAAAGTTTGATACCGAAAAATGGACCAACAAAAAGTTTCGAGTTTTCTGTTTTCTTTTTCTCTGTTTGTGTACAATTACACGTTATTCAAGTTGAAGGAATAGCTGCATTTGTTTGACAGTTTTTTTTCCTGGCTTTAACCTCTTTGCAGATGATGTGGCATTTGGTCCGTTCTTCTTGGATGATGCATGTCAGCTGCAATAAGCGGAGAGTTGCACCTATTGCTGCACTTTTATCTTGTGTCTTGCATTATTCTGTGTTTGACAAGGAGTGCATGCATGAAACTAACAATTCACCTGGGCCTCTCAAATGGGTGTGTGGTTCTTCTTTGTATCTCTCCCTCACCCCGTTGATTCCGTTCTGATAACTTTGTACTTATTTTCTACACCCTTTCTGCAGTTTATTGAAAACATTCTCAAGGAAGGCACTAAAAGTCCACGTACCATCCGTCTCGCTGCGTTGCATTTAACAGGGCTATGGCTCTTAAATCCCAAGAGTATCAAGTACTATATGAAGGAGTTGAAATTGTTAACACTCTATGGTTCTGGTGCATCACTCACTCCTTGATTTTTAATTAGCTTTTGTCCAAGTCTTTAACAAACTGAGGATGGAAAATTTTCAGTATTTATGGTTGATGAGGAGTCTTTAATTTAATCTTTCACTTTGATATTCTTCTCCAGTTGCATTTGATGAGGATTTCGAAGCTGAACTGGCTGAAAATCATGATGTGAGGAGAGAAGTATCATTATTGGCGAAAAGCCCAGACCTTGAGCTGACTGAAGTAAGATAATTTTGATCTCAGAATTTTGAAATCTATTTTTTCTTTGGCATGTTCTGTTATTCTATAGTTCGTTGATGACATTCTCTTTGAACTCAATAAAACCTAGTTTTATGAGATTCTCTACGAGAAATTGGGATTTCAATCTGGTAGTTTACCTTGGCTTGTCAATCTAAAGGCTTGAAATCATTATAGCTCGTAGAAAGCTCCTATACAGTTATTTAATTGGAAGGAAACTAAATTGTTGCTACTCTAATGTATAGTATGTCGCAACCCAAAACTGACCATGGAGGTCGTGACCGGCTTGGCAAGTGTTAAACCTGCCCAAGGCCTACACGAGATATAGTTTAGGGCCCGTTTGGATGCGGGATTAGATTTGGAGGTATTATGTAAGAAGGGGGGATTGGATAGTGGGGGGTATTGGTTAATAAGGGATGGCCCACATTGATGTGATGTTTATGGAGGGGGTATTAAATAATACTTGGTTTGGATGAGGGATAAAATGGGGGGATAAAGTTATTTTGTAGTTGAAATGGAAGAGAGAGGGGGTATTATCCGGGGGTGTTATGTAATAACACCCCAGAACCTCCCCATAAATAATACCCCCTCCGGGGGTATTAGGGGGTACAATCTAATCCGGGGCTTAGCTAATACCCCCTCCATTTTGCTTCCCAAACGAGGTCTTAAGGTTGGGCCCACGGACTAAAAGGGGGTATATCACAATACCCCTTCACAATACCCCATCCAAACAGGCCCTTAGGTACTTCTGACGTTAGTTAAATTTTATACTAAATAAATCAGAGTAAACTGAAGTGTAAGATAATTAACATAATCCCAAAGCTTGTAAGTATAGAGTTAGGACAATTACAAACCATAAGATACATTATGCGAGTCCACGAAGCACAAAGCAAGCATCAAAGAGTTAATGCCCATATTCGCCGAACATCAATACTTCAACATGTAATTTTCGACTTTTCATTTTAGTCCAAGAGAGATAGGTCCAATCATCAATTCATACAATGATTCAAGAAAATACCATAATCTAATGGTTTTCTGCCAGAACAGTTTGGGGTGATACCCCTCACGGAGAGATGGTATGATATTAGGATCCAAACGTTGCCTGATAGGTGGTTCTGGTAGGTGGTTTTTTATTGCTATTTTGCCCATAACAATTATTTAATGGCAAGTTAAAAATAGTCGTAAGTACTTAATTTTTAGATGGGCAATTATGGATTTTGCTTTAGTGACGGGGCTTCAGAAATGGGAGACACCAAACTGGTGTTCTACATTTATATATTAGAATACAAGAATAGATGTCACTTGACTGTTGTAACATCCCATAGCACATGGTACACCATTCAAATGAATCATAATACAACAAAACATGAAATCCATATATTCCAAAACATATTCTCATGGTCTAAGGACAACTTGGAATTAATGTGAAATACCAATTACGGTTTGTAGCACGTAGCCCTAGAGGTGGCTCTCACTCTTTTGTGTAGCACTTTGCCATAACTGCGCACTTTACACTCTAGAAGTGGCTTTCTTTTCCCGATAATTCACAGTTTATATCATTTAAGTTGATTATGTAGTACAACAAATGATTTACATCTCCCAGTAATTTTAGGAAAATGATTTTAACATTCCTGTTTTTACCAATGGCACTCCCCCTTTTGTGTTTTAGTTGGGTGAATTTACTAAACTACCCCTCAATGCAATAATTTTTCACAAAAATGCATGGACTGTTTTGTAAATTCACACCCTACAAGACAAAAAGGGGTGTGCTATTGGTAAAAAGGGGAGTGTAAAAATCCTTTCCCTACTTTTAAGCAAATAGCATTTCATCTCAAACATTATAAAATGCATGTAAACCAAGTATTGCGCAACACACCGAAAAGTAGTGCCTAACTTGTCGTGCGACCCGAGTGGCGGAGCCACAGTAGGACCAGTGGGGGCATGGGACCCCACGCCATTTTCAATAATTTCAAATTTATCCCAAATTATAAAGGTCATGACAATTTGTATAAAAAATTATACACATTTTTCCTCTTATAACACTTACATCTGTAGTATCTTTGTCAAGTTTCCAAAAAAGTTACTCCTATCTTTTACGTATTTGTTTTCCATAAAGACTCATTATCTATATGTATATGCAAATTTTATGTTTTAAGTTCATTTATTTTATATTATGGTTGTTTACTATAAGTAAAAGATAGAAAATTCTAAGACCATGTTTAATGGTGCCCCCACCAACCTAAATTTCTGGCTACGCCACTCTGTGACTAGACTACTCAAAATACCTACACATGGACGTACTAATGATCACTAATGCGGATAGTATTAGTTATTAGTTAAGTTAATCGTATTACTAACTCGTGGGATCCAAATATTATTTTCTGGAATGCAATTAGAGACTCTTTTTGCCATACTTGTACTCGATGGGTACTTTATGATAAGTAGATCAATCTGCAGTAACTAAAAGTGAGGGATACAAATTCCAGTTGGGGCCTAATTTCATCATCTTCACAAGAAGTGGGGGTTCTAGTGTAAATATAGATTTTCATAAACTTTGAAGGATATTCTGGCAACTGCACAGTGGTCTAGCCGATGGGATTTCCTCTGAGCTTCCTAATTGGGGCAGTAATGGAGCAATTGGGGAAAGAGATTAGTAAGGGAAAGGGAGTCCAAGAGTGTGAAAGAGTTTTGCTGAGAGAGGGAGAGGGAGAGGGAGAGGGAGAGGGAGAGGGAGAGGGCGAGTGTCTTTGGCCAGGGTGATGAGAAAAGTGGCGGGGTAGGGGCAAGGAAAAACCTGTGAGAGCCAAAAAAATAACTGACCGAACTGGTCCAATCCAATGATATGCGGGTCGTTTTGAAATAGGCAACTGTCGGCTACGGCTTCAAATGTTTGGGAAAAGGTGACTTTCTGGCGGATAGCGGGTTTGGAGGCTGCAAACTATGAGATCCGGCCGACAATCCTACACGTGTCCACAAGCAATGACCTTGTCTCTTTTTAACCTAGCACCGCTTCACATTTTGAGTCTTAAAACTTCAGACTTCTCTACCCCTTTCCCTCTCTCATTCTCCTCCCTATCTCCCTCTCTCTCCGTGACCCCCTCTGACCTCACTCTTGGATAAAGGATCTGCTCTCCCCCTCTCTCATAGATTCCAACGCTCTCATCACTTTGAGTTTCCAGAATTCCCACGATCTGTCTGTTTTCAGTCCCCCACGGGCCCCACCATCTGAAATTCGTAAAACCCTAGCATTTCCATTCATATACTGATTTATAAACCCTCTAGATCTTTAGGTCGCACACAATCTGGGGCAAAACAAGGATGTATGATACTGTGGATGATCTTTCAGGGCTTTTTATTTCATTTTGTCACAGATCCGTTGAACCCGCCCCTAACCTGATCGTAATCAGAGAAGCAATGGCGGACGTTTTCGACCTAATGGTCGTAATCGGTTTCCATTCGAGATCACTCGACCAGTTCCGATCGGGTGGAGGGTTGAGGCCAAACCCGTTATGATCTGACCCGTCGTGCTTCAAATTCCTTCTCTGTCTCTCAAATTCCAAACCCGTTATTTTTCATTGGAAGGTTTGCTGATGTCAGATGAGGGTTTCAACGGTGTCCAGCGGCGACTAGGGAGCCTGACGGTGGCGGTTTCCTCTCTCTTTTTTTTCTTTTTTCCTGGAGGTAGGATGGGCAGTTGGTTAGATCTAGAATAGCTCGTACATGGATGGTAGATGTAGGTAGCGGCTCCCCTAGGGTTCCCTGTCTGGGATCCTTGGGGAAGAGGATCAAGTTTGCCCTCGCAAACAGCTTGATGCATTATCTCCCTTCAAACCCTTAGAGCGAAATGCTGCAAAATAAGTAAAATCCATGGACCAGCCCCATCATCTCCACCCCGTAGAAACTATGACATCACCCCAAGGATGCTGAATTTTTCTTTTTCCTCTTCCTTTTTGGCAAATGTTTGGCTGTCAGAGCATCTTTTGGGACTGTTTTTGAGTTGGATTGCGGTTGGTCAGTGGATCTTTCACTGGGTGGTGGTTTTGGCGGCATTCATAGGGGACGCGGGCCATGCGGCTCCCATTCTTCTTTCATTTCTTTCCTTTCCTTTTTTCTTCTTCCTCCTTTTTCGGTTGCCGTTTGGTGACATTTTAGGTGGGTTAGGGGCTGAGGGATGGTGGTTGTGTGTTGGAAACGAGTTGCCATCGGTGGGTCTTGGTGGTGGTGCTCGGTGATGAAATGGGGATGGTGAGAGGTGGTTGCTGCTTATGGGGCTGTTTTGGGATGGAATTTCTGTTGGGTTGAGGGCTGTGGAGTGGGGCAAAGCATTGTAGAGGATGAGAGGTGGTGCAGCCGTGGAGGGGTGTGGCTGCTTGGTTGGTTTTCCGGTTGGGTGCAGTGGAATGGGTGATGCATGGGAGGGGGGCTGGTGAGGTGGATGGAAGGATGGAGGTGTTAGAATTTGAGTAAGGCTAAGGACAAAAAAGATGATTGAGGCTGATGAATGGTGAAGAAAGAAAATAGTTACTGATGACCGTAGGTGGTGACTGACTAATATTGTTGAAGATGATCATGGTGGATAGAGTATGGCAATGAGGAGGTGATGCTCTCTCTCTCTCTCCTAAAGAGGATAGATATAGGAAATAAAGGATTTTTTTTTTTGTTTTGTTTGTAGGAAGTGATTCAGTTAATTATGTCAGGTTGAGGCCCATATATAGACAGTGAGGTGGGCTGTGGACATGAGTTTGAGTGTGTGTGTGTATATGGCGGAAGTGGAATATGTGGTTTGTTGAGTGATTTATGGGATTATATGAAAGATCAGAGGTGTTTGAATCTTCAATTGATGGATTTGGTTGATGGAATTCTGGTTATGTATTAGCAGGAAGGCATAAATATACAGACACGGTTTTCAAAAATACCAACAAAATAATTATATGTTAATGATAAATTAAAGTAAATCATAACTAATGACTAATCATATGCTTATAATAACATGCAATATTACAAACAAGTGTCGCTGGTTTAAAGTCTAGCATGTACTAATTCAAATTAATAGGTAGATATAATATGTATGGTAAATATATAGATTCCATTTGCAGGCCACTACACATGTCCTACTCGCTAACCCATTTTATACACTTGAATTTTATAATTTTTTAGTTTTTTAGTTTTTTTTTTTGAAGCAGCTTGCATTTGATAAGTAAGGAAAATTTCTAGTAACATGAATGAGAGCGAGAGAAGCCATTTTAAGTAAGTTTCTTTGATGATTAAAGTTTCTTATGTGAGATAATTATCTGATATACAATCTCTCTTAGGTCCATGGTTTCTCCACGTTCCAAAACCCTACTTTTTGGTTGGTGTCCTTCTATACCTTTCCAAGGGGTTTAAGAGGAATAGGTCTGATGTTGAATAGGGTTTGTAGATGTTGTGCACAGGAAGATGGCTATATCAATTTGTTGACACTTTGTGTGATTGTGATGTGAAGTCTAACTACGCAAATTATGTTGGTCTGGGTGCTTGGTTGAACAGTGTGCCAGGCAAGACATCACCTTGGCTGAAATACGTTTCTCATTGGGAAGGAGGGAGAGTGAATGTTTCGCTGATTGATTGGTGCTACGTTCCTAATTCTGTGACGTTTTATGCTGCCCCTGTGGGAGGGGCAAAGCATAGATTTTGGTGCTTGGAATCTTTTTGAAGTTCTGCAACTAACTGGTTATTTATAGTTTGGACTCATCATGTTTGGGTGCTGAAAGTATGGCTGGCTGCTTGTATTTAGCTGAATGGAAGTGCTGTGGCCTCCATTGGAGAGGGTTGTGATAATCGTTTATGCTCTGATAAAGACTGAGCTTACTTTGAAGCGAGAGACTTCTGTGTTGCCATTACATATCTGATCCAGCTTGATACACTCTTTTGACCGTCAATGTCTAGGATGCGGTCCTGTGTGGCTATTGGTGGGGGTGTAGATGTGCCAGTGGTGGATCTTAGGCTCATCAGTGATTACGTCGCACGAATGCATGAACGGGGCGGTTCCGGGGACACCTAAAAAAATATCTAAAAAAACACCCTGAATCTCAATCTCATAGTTCCCGATCAAATTTGATGATCCGAGCTACTCAATGTGTTTAAAACGTGATTTTAAAGGTACCTGTGAGAAATCGGGAAAAAAAAAATACCGGGAAGGGCTTGATTTGAGCAGTTTTTTATTGAACCGTTCAATAAAAAACTGTTCGGATGAAGCCCTTCCCGGTCATTATTTTTGCTAATTTCTCGTGGGTACCCTTAAAATCACGTTCTGATTACATTGAGCCAGTGATTTAAATACGCGAGGCGACAAAGCCCTCATTGAAGCGAGGCGAGGCGAGCGCCTCATTGAAGTGAGATGAGCATTTAAAAAAAGAAATGACCAATATTCAAACAACATAAATGACCAATATTCACTCCTACCATCAAAACAAGAATAAACATCACCATATTGCATAATAACCAACAATCCAACATACGAAATATATTCTAATATATAAAGGGAAAGCACCCCTTTGGTGTCTCCCTTTTGTGTCATGTATTTACCTTTTCCATAAGTACTGTAACTGTAAGAATATATTTGACATTTAAACGCAAAAAAACTGCCAAAAACTTCCTCTGCCACTTTTCTCTTTTCTTCTCCCCTCAACTGCCACATTTCTGTCAGGTATATTTTCTCACTCTCTCATTTGCCTTCCACAAAACACAAGTCAGTTAGTATTTTTCCACCCACGTCCTCCCCACCCGAAGGCAAGATATATAGAAAACAAAAGTAACTAATTTCTCCCCTCTTTTTAACCCTCCTCCTCACTTTTCCTCTTCCTCCACTTTTTCCCCCCCCCCACTATATAAACTCTCACCATTTCCGTCCTCATAAGAAACGAAAAGCTGCCATTAATTTCTACTAGAGGCCGGGGCACACGCATCGCGTGTGCAAGTCGGATTTTCACAACATTTGTGAAAATTTGATCATACAATAAGTGGGAAGCATTTTACAAAAACGTTGCGAAAATCCGACTTGCACACGCATCGCGTGTGCCCCGGCCTCTAGTATATATAAAATATGATCAACAACACTAGTATTAATATATACAAACAACAAACTGATTAATCATTAGATTTTTTATTCATTACTGTTACTAGTTACTACTGTATATACTGTATAATATATATACTGTAATACTGTATAATATTAAATTATTAATCATTAACACTAAATGTCTAAATTATTAATCAGTATGTATTGTATACTGTAATACTATATATATATATATATATACGGGTATATATATATATTTATATATATATACGGTGTGTATCAGTGTATGTGTGGAAAAAAAATACCTAGCAGGGCCAGCACTAGCAGCAGCTGCAGAGTGCAGCCGACTGACCTAGAAGGGTCGAGAGAGGGTGCGACAGAGAGAGAGAAGAAGGGTGCATGTGTGACTGTGTGTGTCGATCAGAGAGAGAGAGAGAGAGATTGACATTCCTGTTACGCCCAGAGGAGAGATGAGAGCCCATAGGAGAGACGATAGATTTCTGATTGAGAGGCAGATTTGTGTTTTAATTGAGCTGTTTTGCCCTAACGACGCTTGGGCGCCACTTTTTCACGCCTCACGCCTAGGCAACTCGAAGCGAGACTAGTCGCCCGCCTCACCCAACCTCGCCTCGCCTCACACCTGTGAGGCGTCACAGGCCTAGGCGAGCGCCTAGGCGTGCTTTTTCAATCACTGCATTGAGCGGCTCGAATCATTGAAATTCGATCGGGAACTTTGGGGAGTTTTTTTAGATGTTTTTTTAGGTGTCCCCGGAACCGCCCCGTTTTTCCCGTTAGTTAACGGGGCGGTTCCGGGGACACCTAAAAAAACATCTCAAAAAACTCCCCAAATCTCAATCTCATCCCGATCAAATTTGATGATCCGAGCCGCTCAATGTGTTCAGAATGTGATTTTAAGGGTACTTGCGAGAAATCGGCCAAAAAAAAAATACCGGGAAGGGCTTGATTTGAGCAGTTTTTTATTGAACCGTTCAATAAAAAACTGTTCGGGTGAAGCCCTCCCCGGTCATTTTTTTTGCTGATTTCTCGCGGGTACCCTTAAAATCACGTTCTGATTACATTGAGCGGCTCGGATCATCAAAATTCGATTGGGAACTTTGGGGTGTTTTTTTAGGTGTCCTCGGAACCACCCCGGTTAACTTATAACTAATTGTCCAGTTTTCTTTTGTTCCGGCTGTGCCATACAATTAGTTCCTATTGTGTGTAAGATGAGCTTTTGTTTTTGGGATGTATTTTCACGCATGGCTTTTGGGTGTTCAACCTAGGTGTACATGCGGTCAAATAGAATACATGTTGAGGTCTCTTCTCTATCCATCTATTTTTAATGAGTCGGATGCTATGAAGCATTGACACCTCTAGAGGTCGACGTACTGCAGTGTCGGACACGGCGGGGACACGTATGGCATGTCCCATAATTTAATTTAAATTTTTGAGGGGGACACCGATGGGGACACGGCGGGGGTCAAAGTGCAATTTTAAAAAATATTTGGAGTCAAACTGTAATTTATAAAAAAAATTGGGGTCAAATTGTAATTTTTAAAAAATCTCCAGGGGTCAAATTGTAATTTTTCAATAGGATTGTATTGAACTTATGGATGTCTTGTTTTGTTTTAATGATATTGGAACTATGGATTTTTTCGTTTTGTCCACATTTTGCCATTTAAACTTGGAAAAAATTGAAAAATAAATAAATAAATATTCACGTAGCGTGTCTCCTGCCTTGTCCGTGTCCCCAATTTTTTAGAATTCCCCATGTCCCCGTGTCCGTGTCTGTGCATCATAGGTCGGATGTATCTGACTTTGACTTGTTATATGGATGAGCAAATGATGCAAGACTGCATCTGTGTGCTTGTCTTGTATCTTTTTGGGCATGCCACTTGTTTGCGATTACCCATTTGCCACGTAAGGTGGTTGTATTTCCGTGAGCCTTGTGTACAGCATGCTGTGTCACACTTTGTCTGTGTGCCGAGTGTTCCATCATGTGTGCCAGTCTCTTGGCATTGCGAGAGGTTTTTGTTTTGGCCAACTTCATCGTGTTTTATTTCAGCCTAGCATCTCAAGCTATAGTAGTTTTAATTTATGTATGCTTCGCCTGCATTTTCCTCTTTGACGGCGGGGTTGTCTTTGGGCGTGCTTGAGCTTTTGTTCATTTTCAAGGAAACAGCCATTTGGAAATGTTTTGAGAATTTTTTTTATTAATTTACTGCAATTATGGTATTAGGCTATGGGCAATGTAATATATTTCAGACTCCATTGTATTGATTTCTGCATTTATTACAGGCATTCATCAACACAGAGTTGTATGCACGTGTATCTGTTGCTGTTCTGTTTTACAAGCTTTCCGATTTGGCGGTTATGGTTGGATCGAAACTTGAAGATAGTAATTGTCAGGCTGCTATGGAATCTGGAAAAATGTTTTTACTTGACCTTCTAGATTTTGCGGTACTGAATCTTCTCATTGGCATCAAAATTCTTAGCCAAGCTCTGATAAATTTAATTGATTAGCAAATTTGTACGTTCAGATAGCTGGTATTGTTTTTATTCCATTCTACCTTTCATAACCATGTACTTGTGCATATCTTCAGCTCATTTGCAAATAGGCGGTAATGGCTTTGCGTTGCTGATGCAAAGTCTTCTGATTCTTCTCACATCTAATGAACATATATCACCCTAATGTTAGTTGTTACAGTCAGGTTTTAGAACTGTATGTATGAATGAAGCAGTAATGGCTTGAAAGATGGTCTTTTTTGAGGTTTTATTTTGCTATTAAAGAGTGTAACGGTCTTGTTGCCGATTCATGTGTGTCTAAAAGTTGAGTAGGTATAACCATAGAAGATTAAGCGTTCGGAATCATTGTGTTGACTGAATAAAGATAAGTGGAGCATCAAGGACATGCATGCCCATTTAGGTGGATGTACTACTTGAAGCACTATCGTGCACTAAGACATTCCATTGAATAAGGTGGATTTAGTATTTGTGAAGTTGGAGTCAGTGTGGGTTTGAGATTGTTTCTCTGGCTGCTGCCGTATAAATTGAATTTCCTAACCAAATAATCTTTGTAACTATACATGTTGCCTGGGATACTCGTCTACATTTCATTATGTAGGATTGGTGGACAATTTGTTTGTCCTCCTAACTAAAGAATCCAAAAGGTCCTATATGTTCGTTTCCATCTAAAAAGTAATTACATGTATGTAGTCCACACTATGGTACTTGGTGCTATTGCATGAACCAACAAATTATGTGAAGCATTGGGTGAGTTCACCCTAATGTTTTTGGTATTTTTCGGGTCGGTAATTTTTGTCGTCTTTTCTGAATTTTGATGAATTCACGTTTTATTATGTGTAATCGTCTTGCGCCATACAGTGTTGTCTTATATGAACTTTTTTGAACTTCAGTCCTCATTTTTATACTTCTCCAATTCCTCTCATTGGGAGGAACAATTTTAATCCTAAAACTTACGATGAAAAGCTAAACAAAAATTACAAGAAGTAAACAACCCCCAAGCAGCATTTCATATTCGTTTCTCTTTTATGGGACTTATTCTAGTCTTGACCTTGCTGGTACAATATTTTGACAAACATGACAAGATGTGAGGGACATCTCCACCTAATAGCTTTAAGCTTTTGGGTTGGACCCAAAGTTTCTATGTCGATTGAGAGCTAGGCTTTCATAGTCTTTTGGGCAACACTCTCTTGATTGATTTTCCCGTTGTATGTGCCCCAAGGGCACTTTGTTTTGTAGTGATCCCAATGTCATAAATTTGTTGTTTACCTCTTCACGTTCAGGTCCAGGGTAAAACGTACATATTAGTGTTAGAACTTGGCGCACCTTGATGTAATTATATCCTCAAAAACTAGTGTATGAGCCAGGACAACCTCTCCACTTATTGCCGTTTGGTTTTGAGTTGCATGCTTTAACATGGTACAATTAAATGTTTGGTCTCTCGTATCGAGTTAGTTTTGTACTTTCAAAAGCCATAGTGCTTCTGGAAAAACGTTGTTCAAAAGATATTTCATATGTTTTAATTTGGTCAACATGCGTATTACATAAGCGACATGCGAGCTATTTGTCATGTCATGCTTAATATTATTGATTACTACATTTGTGAATTCAGGTAAATGACAAGGATCTTGCGAAGGAGCTATACAAAAAGTACAGTGGGGTGAGTGCAATTTCCTCCAATTATAGAACTTGAGGTGAAGATTATCCATTATTGGAATAATTCAAAGTTTGATGTTACTTTGTGTTGAGTACTATGATGCAACTATAGCTAGAGCCTAACAACTTGACCCAGAATGCTTAGGCACAAGTAGCAAGTAATAGTTTACATGGTTGGTTATATTTTCACTTTTCATGGTCACCTATGTAGATTGTTGCTGTGGGACGGGGTGTTAAAAACTCCCCACCTATATACTCTCCCATCCCCACGAGGTTGAGAACTAGAGTAATTACAGCCTTACCCGGGTCTTTTCCTTGGGTCTTTTCTTTGGACTTAACATCGGACTCGCTGCAGGCTACTAAATTTCCTCGAGTCAATGCAGTCGTGTACACTTTGCTTTGATACCATCTGTTATGCCCTATGTAGACCGTTGACCTTGTAATTCACTGGCCTAACAACATAACCCAAAATGCTTAAGCCCAAGTTACTAGTAGTAGCCCACATGGTTGTCGTGTACCTAAGATCATCCAGATTGGACGTGGGGCAAGGTGTTGCAATGAACTTCTGTTGTGGGACAGGGTATTAAAAACTGTCCCCACCTTAATATTTCACACCTTCCAGCGGGATTGATTACCTGGGTCTTTTCACTAATAGCTAGAGTAACCGCAACCTAACCTGGGTCTTTTCCTTGGGCTTCACCTTGGACTTACCACAGCGGTTGAACCATTATACTTCCTTGAGCCCTTATGGTCTTGTACACAGGTTGCTCTAATGCCATTTATACGTAGACCACTAGCCCCGTAACTTGTTGAAGCCCAACAATATGGCCCAAATTGACCGAAGTAGACTACTGGCCCTGTATCTTGTTGAGGCCTAATATGGCCCATATTGACGAAAGTAGGCCGCTAACTGCGTAGCTGATATGAGAATATGGAGATGGATGAGCTAGTTTTACAAAAAGGAAATGAATCCCCTAGGGTGAAGTTAGAAATTGACATCAATTGGCAATAAAAAAGAGGAAAACTAATTAAGATTGTGTGAAGACCAATCAATCTATGATAAGCAACAACATGATCCATGTGCAATGTGGGCCTATAAGATGGACTTATTTGATTCACTTGGACTTATAAGGTGGAGAAATTTGATCCATGTGTAAGGTGGTACGAAAGTGAGAAGGTTGCCAAGCAGAATAGGGTGGGGCAATAAGAATGGACATAATTGTATCACACTTAAGGATATTGTAGAAATATGATTGACCAATGGAAAATTAGAATGCATGTAGCCAACCCTGACTATGGGAATAAATCTTGTTGCATTGGGTTGCCATATACAAAGAACTCAAATATATTCCCCCTTGACGAATTTTACCAGATTGATGACAACGTTCAATTCTAGTTATCCTGATTTATATTTCCTTCTTTTTCTATTTCTTGGTGTTTACAGGTCCATAGGCGCAAAGTTCGTGCATGGCAAATGCTATGCATTTTGTCACCATTTGTTGATAAGAATATAATGCTGGACGTTACATGTAGCTTGCATGTAGCCCTATATGTAAGTAGACTATGCCCCAAAAAATTTGGTAAATTGCGTGTGAGTTGTTGAATTATGTTTTTGCTTTAGTTTTCGGCTTTCTTTGCTATATTTTGCCATCACTGAAGCATTACTTGAAGGATGACCTAGATATAATTTATTATCCTAAATTTCTCTGTCAATTCATCGAGATTATTCCTTCCCATCATTTTCTGTAGGTATACTTAGATTGTACATGAGTTGCACTTCTTGATGTCGTCATGGTTTGGATTTGTTCAGATGTACTTCATGGCCTCCATCTGCGGATATAAAATCTATGCATTGCTTTATGATTGATTATTTTAATGTTTCCGTGATACATGGTCTTCACGCAGACAACTAAAAGATGGTTTTTCAAAGTTCTTATTGTTGGGTCTGCGATCTGATTTAAGCTACAGTTGGTTCAATTTCCTTGAAATCAATAGTTCCATAGAATGGCAGTGCATCAGAATACAAGGCTTTGTTCATATACTGAAGATTTAATTTAGCTATTATGGTTTGTTACTACCATGGATAGGATACACGATGCCAATCCCTGAATAATCGTTGGCTGTACAGTGTTCACTGCTACCTTTGGTCTTTTTAATTTCTGCATTGCAGATATGCTAGTAATATCTGCTCCTATTTCTTTGCAGCGAAACAACTTGCCAGCTGTTCGCCAATACTTGGAAACAGTTGCAATCAACATATACATGAAATTTCCATCACTGGTGAGGAATTCTTGCACTTTTGTGAAGACTACCCCTTCAACTTCAACGCTTTGCATTTGAATAAATTTTCTTTTCTTGTTTTATATGTTGCTGTACAAGATTTTTCTATCTTTATCTTTTTTTGCCTCCCTCCGGTAATGTTAGTTTGAGATTTGTGTATGTTATCATGTTTCTGTTACAGGCTAGGGAGCAATTAGTTCCTATCTTCCAAGATTATGATACGAGGCCACAGGCAAGTATTGTATTTAAAGTGATTTGGTTGTTTTTCTTGAATTTAGTTTCCCCTTACTAACATTTTTGTGTTTTTGGAAATTCCCTCTGAATTGTTGGGCACTGACAATGGTAGATTTGCTACAGAACTTTAAGCAGCCAAGTGGTACTTATTTTTCTGGAGGGTGGAAAACTTTGTGGGAGTGATATGGTTTTGTGTTGAAATTTTGAATACTATTCTTCTATGAAGCATGGGTACTTTAAAACTGTATCATACCTGTATCCGTAATTTACCGGGTACCGGTAACTTTGTCGGTACTTATATATGTCTACCGGCTTCCTAAAACATGTACCAGAACTTTTCTCACTAGTTTTTTCTGTAACCTAGAAGTACCCAATCAAGCCACACCTTATCTATTTTGTATCTTATGCAGAGATGGAACTAACTTAAGTTACTGAACCTGATCAAAAAAAAAAACCCTTAAGTTACTGAACAAGTATTTTGTTATGCTTAGCTTGCTAACTGAATTAGGATTTTGGTTTATAGTTTTCTAGTGTAATGACATTGCCCTCTGGTTTGTACTTCTAGTTCTATGGTTGGCCTTAAACTGTAGTTTCTGTGTGATTCCTATTCGCCTAAGGTTTTTTTTTTTACTATTTCCTTCATTTTAAGTGCAATTATTACATGCAAAACATTCCTCTCATTTTTAAAAGTACATTTGTTACAGCCGCACATGTACCCTTTTTTTTAGAATTGATGTACCAGTGCCCCTATCCATACTCGTACGCGTACACATGCTTCATAGCTGTACCTCAACTTAAAGCTACATAACTTAAGTATCACGGGAAATTGAGACATACTGATATGATCATTGAGTGTCAATGCGTGATTATTGAACTCTGTTCATTCACTATTACTACTGAGCTTTCAAATGCAGAAATACTCACTATTACAATTATGCTTTCCAATGCTGAAATTTTCACTGGTTCTACTAAGCTTCCAATCCAGAAATTTATCTTTCGTTATATCTATTTCCTTCACCTTAAAATGATGTTTCATGGAGTTGGTATTTAGTTTTCAACAAAGTAATAGCTATCCAAATTAAGCCTAGTAACCATAGTGGGTAAATTTATTGGACATTGCCTTTTATACTTATCGACTGATAATCTTGTCCTCAGCATTTAATAGTTGGCCATTGTTTGAGCAGTTTTAGTAATTTTTGGGCATTGATTGCAGGCTCTGTCTTCATATGTATTTATAGCTGCTAATGTCATCCTCCATGCATCAGCAACAGTCCAATCTAGTCATTTGGTGGAATTACTTCCTCCTATAATTCCACTATTAACCTCACATCACCACAGTCTACGGGGTTTTTCCCAGGTGCCTCCCTTTTCAACTTTTGACAGTTGTTTCTTTGTTACCATGCAAAGGCATTTTAACATGACAGTGTGGAGCCTTAGATAACATCTTTCTAGTTTTCTTTTGCAGTTATTGGTTTACCAAGTTCTTAACAAATTATTGCCTCCTTTGGATTCAAATTCTCATGAAATCGTGACTTTGGAAAGAAGGTGCTTTGAGGATTTAAAAAGATACTTGGCAAAGAATTCTGATTGTGCACGGTATGATGTTTATATGCATTTGCTGAGACCTTATTCAGGAAGTTAGTTTTCTTCTAGAATTGTGGCTTTCGCCAGTTTGATTTACTAGTGGACTCATAAGCCAGTGAATTCTGTTGCTTTTACAATGTGCCTAACTTAGTTCTTGATGTACGTACCTTAATTCTGGTGGTTCTCAATTTCTGAGCTACTAATGGACTCGTAAGCCATGGAGTTTCTGTTGCTTTTTCCAACTGTATGCCTATCACTTTTCTATGTTGAAGCATATATGACAAACTAATTTGTAAGCCAGTAAAGCTCAAGGATATACTGTTTGTGATGTGTGCTCTTATTAGGATCTAGTACGTAGTATCTTATATGAAGTTTAGTGCTTATGCATTTACTGTAAATGTCTTTTGAGGTTGTTAGTACTTCTTTTCGTCACTTAGTCTTTGGCATGGTATCCAAACTTTTACAAGCAACTTGCCAATCAAAATTGGCTTTCATTTTTGTGGGTTGTTGATCATTTGTGCAAGTGGATGTGGTCTCCCTGTAACAAACATTTCTGGATATTCTTTTTTGAAAGTGGAGAGCCAATAAATACCTGATGAGATATTGGTATTTGATTAGAGGTGTTATCTGCATGCATTCTTTTCGAAAACTATAAATCTTTCATGCATTGTACATGCTACCAAAAGATAACTAGAAGATGTGCGACAGATCTGAACTATTTATTAGGATTCAACCCTGAATGTTTGAGCTTCCTTATGAGTTGTGGAGTTGCATATTTGCTGATGAAAAATTCCACATTGGTCGTCTATTACCAAATCTAAGTGGGAAAGCATAGACTGTTCTGCTAGTTTCTGATGATTATGAGTTCAAACATACGTCGGGATGTCTCTGAAATCTTATACCTTGACCATCCATAGCTACCAAGGGCAATAAAGGTGAAATATGAACTATGTCTGCATATAAAGGTACATAGAGAGAGAGAGAGAGAGAGAGAGAGAGAGAGAGAGAGAGAGAGAGAGAGAGATCTATTGCTGGTGATGGTCAACCTTAGTTGTAGGGAGCTTCTAAAGTGGCTGCGCTCCTGAGACGGGAGCTCGAATCGGCTCTCCCAAGTAAGGAGTGCGTTCCTGTCTTGCTCTCATCGAGTCAGAGGTACGCTCCTAAATACGATGGAAGCTTCCACACTAATCTCAAGAAATAAATTTGGACTTCTCTTTGCAAACATATGCAAGGAAGAAGAAAAAGAAAGAAGTAATAGATATTTAGGACTCGTGTCTCTTATTTTACTTATCTATCTGTTTAGTCCATAGATTAGATATAAAAACTATATTGAGTGGTCTTATCTCACTCATGTTTATATATAACAAATACTTATATACATGCTCCTTTCGGCGCTCCCAATTTAGGATCTTCTACACACCTTCCGTCTTGCTACCGTTCCCACTTCGTGCAACTAAGTGGTCAACTCTTAGTTGCATGAAGTGGTAGCGGTGAAGCGTGGGAATATACAAGCTCCCAAGGTTGGGAGCGTGGAAGGAACATGTACATATAATGGAGAAAATAATGTAGCATAGAATGTAGACTTTAAAAGTACAATCATTTTAGGGATTATAAATATGTGCCAAGTCCACCATTAGTGTAAGAAATAGCTAGTGTTACAATATATGGTTTTCTTTTCAAGATATCATGACTTGGGCCTACATATATGAGTTCATCAAAGACCAATTAATAAAGTCAAGTGATAAATCCGTGCTTTCCTGTACAAGGATTGTACAAAAGCTCCCATCTTCGTAAGGAGCGTGCTTCCATCTTAATGGGAGCGGGCTCCCGTCAAGCTCCTTAGTTGGGAGCGCAGGAGCGCGCTCCTAAGGTGGGAGCGTCACCGCTTTAGAAGCTCTCTGCAACTAAGGGTCAACTATAGCTCTTACAATGTACATTTTCCCAACTACATGCTTAATTTTTGCCTTCTTTTCCTTTTGTGCATAGTTTTCAGAATGTTGTCAATGTGCTAAAAGAATTAATTTCCAGTACAGCTTACGAGCATCAATGGAAGGTTATCTTGACGCATTTAATCCCAAGGAGTCAGTGACCCCTGCTGGAATATTCTCTAGTCGGGTTGAGGTTAGAGATGCAATCAAATTTGATCCCCTCACGCTTGCATCATTTGTTTGTTGTATGTGGAAGCTTTCATTTTGAATACATTAACACTTCTTTATGAAATTAGAATCCATTGGAGTATCAGCACGTTTAGCACCTCTTAGACCAGTTTTGCATAAGAGATCAGTGTTGTACTTCCTCTGTGATAGATGAATCCCCTCCTTTGACATTGCTACTTATAACCCGATAAATCCCTCGATTTACCAAGATCTTTACGAGAAATTGCTTGCTCAACTAAGGAAATTGATAGCAAGTCAATCACTTTCTATCTTGTTAACTTTAAGGCTATTCCATCCTCTAAATGTAAGGATCTTATCAACGTTGACCGTAAGCCTTTCCTCATTTGAACCGTGCCCTCTACAGATTCGAAGCTAATGTTTTAACCAAGTATCAAAACATAAATTTCAGTAAGTTCACGTACCTGTAATTACCAAAGGCCAAAGGGTTCCAAGGTGTTGGAAATCATTTGGGAAAGTTGGGTTATTGTTTGGTAAAAAGGTTAACAAGATTAAAAATAATGCTCAACCAAGGATAGGTTGATTAGTTGGGGCATGTTGATAGATGCTAGATGTGTGCTATATCAAGCTGGGGATGAATGCTATGAGCATCTGTTTTTTTGAGTGTGGGTACTCTAGACTTGTTAGGGGCTACATGCTGGGGAAGTGTGAAGCCAAGTCCCAAATTCGCATGGGTACCAAAATATTATGAAGTATGTGAGGGCACCCTCACTTAAAAAGATAGCTTTTGGGATTAAGTTTTACCCAATACCATGTAACAAGGTATCAAAGCTAGATACCAGTTGGTAGGGTGCGTGTCTCTGGCTTGCACTCAGCATGTACTGCCGGATGAGCACGCTGTGAGGAAGGGTGTGACGTGAATTCCTACACAGAATGGGTACCAAAACAAAATAAAGCGTGAGGGCACTCTCACTTTAAAAGCTAGCTTTTGGCGTTGAGTTCTACCCAAAGACTGTATAACAGAAAGAACATTGATAGGCCTACTTGTGGGTTTTCAAGGGAGATGGATTGGGTGGTGGACATTATTTGGAATTCCAGCTGAAAGAGTCTACAAGCAACCCTTGGCTGCAGCAATTTACTGTGGCTTTGAAGGGAGAGGAATAGCAGACAGTTTCAGAGTAAGGGTATTACTGCTGATACTGATAGAGAAAGAGATTAGAGCATGCATTTGCTCTTCGAGGAATTTGAAGAAGTCTGACGACAATAGGCTATTGGCCTCTCTACGTTCTTGCAGTGCTTTGCAACAAGTTTCCTGTTGCATTTTGTTTTGATTAGTTACTTCAGGTCAAGTCCTGGATTGGATGTTTGTATGGCTACGCCTATTGATTCTGGTTTGTTTGCATAATGAAATTTGATATGCCAAGAAAATAAATTAATGTTCAATGAAGGTCAATGAATATTTGTTAAAAAGGTTTCGATAGTCTACCAATCAATCCTGTCAATGACAACAGAATTTGGTCTCTAAATATTATCTTCAAGTGAAGATCTACTTTGGTGAACTCCAATTCTGGTGGCATGGCCTGTACAGTCACTTTTGTAATCATGTTGTGCTTTGTTTATGTTGTTACAATCTGGGACGTTTCCTCACTTATAACTACCAAATATTTGTTTCATTTTTACTTAGTAGCTTCTGACTTGTCCCTCTTTTTGGGTTACATATGGTGTCTATTGAAGGAACTTCAGTTTGAATGCGTTCCAACATCTCTCTTGGAGCAAGTAGCTGCATTTCTCAATGTAAGAACTTGCTCAACTTCTGCTTTCTCTTTTATTTGTTGGTGTCTCATGATAAAGGTTGTACAGGATGTTAGGGAAGACCTCAGATATTCCATGGCTAAGGATGCTGAGACAATAAACAATGAGTGCTTAAGGATTAATGAAGATCCATTATCTGTGAAAACATCAGTGAATGCGGACAAAGAGAAATTGCCAGCCATGCTGCCTAAGGATTTACCATTAGATTTCCAAAAAAAGGTTACTATCTCCAAACATGGTAGGCAGGACACAGACTCTGAGATTTTATTGGGGAAAAATGACACTTCCAAGCCTCTTAGAGGTATGTCAACTCTAGCATTAACTTCTTATGATTGCACAGAATTCTTTAGAATCACGTCCAATTATGGTTTAGAAGCTTATGTATTCGATCATTGGTCCAATGGTGGTACTCATTAAATGTTATTTGGCCTAGCCCAAGCTGAATGTAAGTTAATACTTCACTTTCTTATTTTTTGGATCAGGGGCGGATGGCCCAATAAGTTATGGGGCCGACGACCATGTTAACGGCCTGACTGTGCTTCCAACTCTTGATCGAGTATGGGGCCAACTTATGAAACCAGGCGAGAGCAACTTTACCTAAACTCGAAGGGAACATTCTGCACAAGAGAGCGTCATCTCCCATGTGCATGAACACGGCGTGCTGGTAATGCTGGATATGTGCCACTGGGTCTGTGCTCGTTTCGTAGAGTACAAACGCACTGTGTTTCAACTCGGAGGCAGCGCTTCATGTATGCTCCTTGAGAGTGGTGAGGCTGCTATTTGGCTAAGGGCTATACGTGCTGATTCTCGTGCAGTAGTTGTGCCCTCTTCCCGACCACCAGGCCTCCTCTCATCCGCTCTTTCCCTGTCAGACTAGATCTCTCGTATCTGTCTCTGTGATGCTTTCTGGACCTCTCTTTCTCCAGAGTAGGGCTCCTATCTCTCCTTTATCGTGGACACTCACCCCTTCGCCTGCGCAAGTCTTGCGTTCCACCCTTCCTCTCTAGCGTTCGGTCCTTCCTCCTGCCATCTCCACGAGTGCTTCTGGACCTTTCCACCCGGGCCATGCGCTCTTTGAGCCCTCTGATCTCATGCTCGCGCTTTTTCATAAGCACAGCAAGCTGTTCTAGATCTTGTTCTTTGCTCTCGAGACTCTCTTTAAAGCCCCGAACACTCTTGGATTGCCTGTCCTCCGGTCCGTTTCCACGGCCAGACTTGGATTCCTGCCTTCTGTATCTGTGTGCAGACTTTGAACCGCCTTTTCTATCTTTGGAGCCATGAATTTCTTGCAGCGACTTGCTTGGATTGTCCTCCATTCATTTTTGGGTCTACGGATGTCATTGGTTGATCTCAAAGAACTTCTCGTTTTCCACAGATGGCGCCAATTGGACGGGGAATAAGTCCGCATAATGTTGATGAATGTCCTTTGAGATCAAACAGCATGTGCGCGTCGCCGTAAACCTAGTTTCTGCAAAACAAGACACCGTGAGAGCACATTTGCCTCTCGTTGGCAAAAGGCCCTCCAATGCCTAATTTAGAACCTCGTACTAACAGAGAAACCCTAATTCATGTATGTAGTGCTGTATTGAATAACAATGTACCTTTCTCCGTAGGTACATAGAATGATTATGAGTTTGTAAAAAAATAAGTAAACTTCTCCCTTGCCGCGTGCTTTGGGACCGAAAACTAAGAAATCCAATTCCAATACGTTCTAATAAAATCATAAAACTCGAGTTTTCGAATAAAAATTTTTCCTGTAGAACTCTAGTCAAAATAAGAAAATTTAATAAATAAAAAGTTTTGAGGCCCGGATCCCCATTAAAAGCCAGTACTCGAGTACATCGGGTTGTATTGTGTTTGAAGCCCTTTTTTTTCCGGTGCATTTAAATCAATGCTCCAATCTGCTATAGATCAAAATTTTATGATCTCTGTTAATCAAAATATATAGAGTTCTCAGCATGTGTGAGGTTGAAATAGAAATCAACTCAAAGGAAAATTGATGCTACTTGCAGCATAAAAGTCATAAATTTTGACAGGCGGCCGTGTCAATTTGTTATCCCGGAGATATTTTGAGAACTCAAAGGAAAATTGATGCTACTTGGTTATAATTACAGTGTTCTGGTTATCCTGGAGATATTTTGAGAACTCTATATATACCCTGGAAAACTCCTATATACCCTGTGAGTACTTAGGTATTGTACTTATGGCTATCTTAGAAATAAAATGAAACTCGATGTGTTGTTTTGCTTTTCGTCTTTGATCTTTGTATTTTCGCTTAAAAGTTAATTTTCTTAGCACTGCATTGAAGTGATCGAGGTTCTTTCTTTCTGGGTATTTCACGAGAAAGATGAAGTAAATATTTCTTAGAAAATTGGCCACTTCTGTTTGTTGAGGACTGGTTAAATCTGACTATTGTTTTTTATTACTCTTATTAGTAGATTAATTTTTCTTCTTATTACTATTCTTGGAGTTACTAACAACTAAACCCGGTACCTCCGTGGAGACAGAAATGGAAAAGGAAGATCAGCTTCTTGATGATTCGTTACATTCAAGAAGTTTAGCTGTGGAAAAGATAAGAGGAAATCGACAGCACTTTATCCTTGTGGCGTCACTACTTGATCGCATACCCAACCTTGCTGGACTAGCACGGACATGCGAGGTGTAACTACATGTTTGTGTGATTATTATCTAAAGTGTTTTTAAAATTCATCTCACGCCACATTTTTTTTTTGAATCAATAATGGTTCCAACAGGTGTTTAAAGCAGCAGGTTTGGCAATTGCGGATGCAAATGTTGTAGATGACAAACAGTTCCAACTAATCAGGTTATGATATTCACTGATTGTTTACAAAATTACACACAATACTTCTGTTAAGTTGCGTCGGAAGTGTTACAGTTGGCACTTGGCAGGTAGTTGACTCATGTTAGCTTGCATGAAATCTCAACATACAAAAATTTGACTAGGTCCGGATCGGTGAGATTAGGATTTTGAGGTATGGACCCCGTTATATTAAGGTCTAGGAACGGTTTCTCCTTTTCTTTTCAAAGGAGATAATACATACTTTGTTGACTGTGCTTCTCCAGTGTTGATTTTCTCTAGTAATTGTGTGAAGAACAACAGGATTGGGCATTTTAGATAAATCCTTGGTCGATCTTGAAACTTGTTACAAGTCCGTGTACATGTGAAATAGGAGATTCAGTTCTACAAAATTATTGGTCCACTCCGTGAAATTGTGCTGAATTGCTGTTCTGACTCAGTCGAGATCAGCTGAGGCTGTAATGCAGATGCCTTCTCATTCAGCAGAACCTCTAGGCTGCAGTTGCTAAGGTTTTCATGTCTCTATCAGTGTCTTTGAATTGTAATCAGTGTCTTCGAATTGTAATATGGGGGGCTTTAAAAGCGTTCACGTGAAGCTTAATAGGGGATTAAGATGGAAAACCAGGAGCATTCAAGCAATATAACGATGGGGAAGAGTGTTATATTCCTGAACTGATTGCCCAAGCTTTCTTTAGGAAGTAAAAACATTAACCTACAGGATCTTTTAATATTCAATGTAAAAATCTTAGGTTGGAAAGTTTAAGTTCAGTTGACATATTTGCGGACCTGTTTGATTTGCTGGATCAGACATTGGATTGCATTGCGAATCCAATGCGTTCGCCTATTAGTCGAGGATTATACACCTGTTGGGCAACCTATCTCACAAAACATGGGGTTGTGGGGTATTGAATCCTCTCAATATTAGTCCAATAGGATTACTTATTTGTTAACCGACCAATCAAAGAGGGCTTCTGTGTGCATAACTGAAAGTTGGGAGTAAACCATCTGTAGTCGTAGTATTTAGTTGTTATTAATTATTAACAAGCTTTGTTTGTCCTTCCAGTGTGACAGCTGAGAAGTGGGTCCCAATCATAGAAGTTCCGGTGAGTAATCTGAAAGTTTTCCTACACAAAAAGAAGAGAGAGGGTTTTTCTATCTTGGGTCTGGAGCAAACTGCAAACAGTATACCTCTTGACCAGTATGACTTCCCTAAAAAGATGGTAAGTCATTACAAAGACTCTGAACCATCAGTTTCTTGTTCTAATTGCACGATGGCATTGCATCAGCGTATACTGTTTTGCATTTTGCAGCTGCATCTGTATTATGTAAGCATTGTACCAATCAACCATGCAGAAGTGTTCCTAGTCTCTTAAAACAATTTCATTTAATTTATGGGTTTGCCTACAGGTCCTGGTTCTTGGCCGTGAAAAGGAGGGTATACCAGTGGAGATAATTCATATTTTGGATGCTTGCATTGAAATCCCTCAGCTGGGAGTTGTCAGGTCACTGAATGTTCATGTCAGTGGTGCCATTGCTCTCTGGGAGTACACTCGACAGCAGAGATCCGTATAACCCTTCATTCTTGCTGCTGGCACTGGAATGCCTCTGTTTCAGTTATTAGGGATATGAGCACCAATGCCTCTGTTTAGGCCCAACTCTTTTTGGGATATGATTTTCGTGGAATTAATCTGGTGTGCTGCTACTAACATTCAGTTCCTTTAGAAATTTGGAATAATGTGTTTACCATTTTTAATCTGGTGTGCTGCTACTAACATTCAGTTCCTTGAGAAATTTGGAATAATGTGTTCACCATTTTTAATTGTATTGTTTGGGCTCTAGATTTGCCGGCATGATATGTGTTTTTTTATGGAAGTTTGCTCTGCATTTTTGTGGACACGAAATCATGCAAGGCAGATAATCAATACGTTGCGTGATTTAATTTCACTGATGAGAAATAGCTTGAAGTTTTTTTTTTTTTTGGTCACACTTGATACATCAGCGGGGGTTAGAAGTAGGTCAGTATGTTAGTCAACAGGGGGTTCAAAGGCTGTCCACAGTCGTAAACTCCAAACCCTCCCCTCGTGAGAACCAACTTCACCAAGCTTGGAACATGATTTTTTTAATGTCTTTTGTGCTTACACATAGAACTGCTAAAAAGAAAGTAAAGTGGAATATAATGAAAGAAGACAAAAAGTTAAATAGTTCCTCTTTAAAGGAGGTGGTGCCAATTCACAAGATGAAATGACTTCTTCTTTTTTGCTTTTGGGAGAAGGAAATTTGTGGGGACGTAGTAGTGTTGTGGCAGTTGGGGTGATATGAGTTTACATTTTACTCGATAGTTATTTACATGTTACATTTTATTATGGGGTAAAAAGTGGAAAACATTTTTATGACTTGGCTTCAAAAAAGGGAGACACCTAAGTATTGCTCTCCCTTTATATATTATATTATATTATAGGTGAAAGTACATACACACCCTCAATTATCACCTTTTCTCGTAAACACCTCCTCACATTTAAAAGCGACCATGGAGACCCCCTCAACTACTAGAAATGAAAAAAATGCTAACTCCGTTAACGGAATTGAGGAAATGACCAAGATACCCTTTTCTATTATACCCTTAAAATCCTGAATTCGAGCTTCATCATCACACTGGTGCCGCCACCACCGAGAGAGAGAGAGAGAGAGGAGGAGGAGGAGGGTGATCGGCGACCACCACCACCGGAAAAACTGGCGCTTCATCATCACACTACATTTCCATGGCTGAATTTGAACCTCCGTCGTTCTCTCTAGGGCTCGATTTTGACCTAGATTCCGAGCCCCAAACCACCGTACCAAAAGACCCTCCCTTTCCCAGACAACCTTTGAGCAATCCGAGCTTTCGCCTGATCGAAGATGACGATGATTTCAAGATTTCGGACCCACCTCAGACCCTCAAGCGCCTCTGGCGTGGCCCCCCATCCGAGTCATCATCTGTGGCGACAGCGGTGGCAGTGGCGTAGAAGTGATGGTCGGTGGAGATGGGTTGTAACAATGTTGACGATGAAATTGAAGAGTTCTCTTCTCAGGAAGATCGACATCGAGGTAAAAATTTGGGGTCTTTTGGGGGAAAAATTGAATCTTGCTTTTGTTTATGGTAAATTTTGTTCCAACTAAACACTACTCACTCCCTCTCTTTCCAGAAACATGAACCCAATGTCGATCTGTACTCCGTCGTCGTCATCATCATCTTCTTCTTGTTCCTTTGGATCGTTCTTGTCAAGCTCGACCAAAGCATGGATCGTCCACGGTGTGGTGGTTGTAGTCAATTGAAGGAGCAAACGAAGAGCTCGCGGCCTCCGACGCCATGGATTGCCGCCTTCTGTAGTTTGATCTGAGCTTTCGTTGAACAAATCTCGCGTTTGATCGTAGGGATTTTTTCTGTAAAAGCGACGACGTAGGGTACAAAACAGTCAAGATCTAAGTACACACACATATATTTGAATTGCATTTGCACTTGTTTAATTCATGCTTTTGTTGGTATTTTTTTTTGCAAGATAATCAGTGCTTGAAAATTTGTAATTAATTTTATTTCAGTTCGGTTCGGGGGGGGGGGGGGGGGCAGGTACAGATTGGATAAACCGATTTTTCATGTCAAATTCGGTTACCCAATCGGTTCGGGGAATCCCCGAACCCCGTTTGGTTCGGTTATGGTTCATTCCTCTTCTCCCCGTTCGGGTATCGGGGCGGATATCGATAGTGTTTCGGGTACGAAAATCCCCATATCCTCCCCGAATGCCATCCCTAGCACTGTTGGCTGCTTCCGGTTGGTTCCTGGTGATTGTGTGGTGGTTTGGCATTGTGGTGGTGACAGTGGTGAAGGTGGTGAAATCGGTGGTTGAGTTGTTATTGGTGACTTGCAGATGTATATTGCTATGAAAAGGGCATTTTTGTCCAAAAAAAGCCCATGTGACTGACATGTGACCATCCAGCTAACGATTCTAAGACGGAAGGGTGTCACATGGGTAACGGGAGTAGTTGAGGGGGTCTCCATGGGCGTTTTTAAATGTGAGGGGGTGTTTACGAAAAAAGGTGATAGTTGAGGGGGTGTTTATGTACTTTCACCTATATTATATTATTATTATTACTAGACTAGAATAGATAGATAGATGGTATGGTGGAATTCTTTTTCCTCTCTGTTTCACACACACACATTGACACAAACACAGTAATTTTATCACTTCTCCTAGGAGGTTGTCCTAATTCTAAAACCTCCAATTCACATGCTACTGCTAGCACATAAATATTGAACTCCCTTCATCCAGAAATGGGTGCCCATCCACATGGAATTGGGTAGTTTGAGAATAAGGAAAACATGCAGTTGCAGGGCCATATTTCATGAAACTTTGTTCATGCTTTTGTTCCTTCAGTAACTCCCCCCATAAACTCAAGACTACCCCATCAGAAATTTAAAAAAAAAACTTAACATAGCCCCCCAACCAATTGAAATTCTTGACCCAAATCATCTGATAGCTGAAAGGAAAGAACAACCCCCCTTGCGTGTTCCCATTCAGCTGCTTCTCTTTGACATTATCAATCACTTATAACAAATGCAATCCATCTTCATCCTGATTCTGCTCATCTCTTTCATAAATGCATGGTTCCTCCACCGAGTAGGAGCCAAGGTCTTCATGGTTCTAATGGATGAAGACCCTTATCTCCCCCGCACAAGCTCACAAGACCACACCAGGTCGGATTCTGCTTATTTTCATGACTAGTTCAGTTTTAGTTATTTCTTAATTTAGGCATAGTT
Organism: Rhododendron griersonianum; assembly: GCA_018127125.1. Classification (NCBI taxonomy): domain Eukaryota; kingdom Viridiplantae; phylum Streptophyta; class Magnoliopsida; order Ericales; family Ericaceae; genus Rhododendron; species Rhododendron griersonianum. Next base: position 3,530,201 of record CM030798.1, on the reverse strand, counting down.
TTACTTCCATATTTAGCAATGTAGCAGACCCAGGTTAGTTTTGCAAAATACGTGTCTAGAATGAAGCCTGAGACCACGGCATTCGTACAAGTGTATTGAGACCTATAAATTCAATGCTGCCAGCATCACATTCTGAAGACTTTTGTAAACTGTGTTTTTGGGTCACCGTTTTCTTGTTGCACTCTCATCTAAATAGAAGTGCACTCGACTCTTGGGTTTTGTACAATGAATAAGATTATCACCATATGCAGGAATGACAAGGATGTTGTGGTCTACAGAGAGAGGCTGATTAGTGGGCATGACATTTTCTTAGACTCCCTCTTGTAAAGAGGCACATTCACAAAACTCTACAGCTACACTCACCTGATCAATGGATTTGCAGTTCACACCACATCTGAGAAGGTAATCCATATGCATGAAAATGGTTAAAAAAAGGATAGTCAACCACTTAATTTGATAGAATGAATCACTTTTTTTTTCGTGATAGGACATAGAAATTATTATTGGAGCATTAGATTAGTGCTATATTTGATGAATTTACTGAGAAACATAAACACAAAACTGTGGAAAATGAGATGATGTTGTTGTAGGTCATACATAGTATTCGGAGGGCAAAGGGCGTCAGAGCTATTCATGAGGCTATCAAAATGGAGAAGTTTACTACACATACACCTGATTTTCTAGGGATCCCTATGGGTGTCTGGCCAACTTTTGGAGGAGCTAGGAATTCAGGGGAAGGAGTAGTGATAGGTTTGGTTGACACTGGGATCAACCCGTTCCATCCAAGTTTCACTAGCCAGTTAGCCCTAGTTACAGATGAAAGGAAGGTTATCAAAAATAGAAAATTCAAAGGAAAATGCACCCATGGCGATAAGTTTCCTCCATCAGCGTGTAATGGCAAGATAGTAGGGGCTCGTTATTTTGCACGAGCAGCAATTGTTCATGGGGAATTTAATGCCACACGCGATTATGGATCACCCTTTGATGCTGATGGGCATGGAAGGCATGTAATTATGAACCAAAATTGTAGTCAACTTGTAGTCAGTAAATTACTGTTATTGTATTGCATTCACAGCAGCTTTTCTGTGGGAGGCAAAGAGAGGAACTCTAAGAGATCTCATCTGTAGCCCTTTGGCCATCCGATTACTTCCGTATAGTGAAACCCTCGATCGTCTGACTGCCCGTGGAGTAGGTATTCATTACCTAACCACATATATCTCCGTGTTCTCTGTGATTGCTTTCTCTCTCTCTCTCTCTCTCTCTTTTCTGTGGTTTGTTCAATTACAAAGCAATTAATCATGTCTGTTTCTGAGTTTGTTAACGCTTCCGCACAACAAACTGGTATCAGAGCATCAATTTGTGATCTGATTTCTGGTTTTGTGAACTCGGATTATGCGAGTGATTTGGACAAGCGTCGTTCAAAACTGGGTATGTTTTTACCATGGCTGGTGGGTCGGTGAGTTGGCGATGTACTTTGCAGTCAACGGTTGCATTATTCACTACTGAGGCCGAATATATGGTTGTGACTAAAGCCATAATTGTAGAGACCCGTAATTTTAGAAAAAAATATTTAAAGGTTTAATAGATATTGGAAATTGAGGAAAATATAATTTTTGTTAAGCTTATGTGAAATTGGGGTTAATGTGAAATTTGTGGAGTTGATTTGATTTGGGGTTAGTATGCTAGAATCGTAGTTGGAGGGAGTGCTAGTGTAATTTGGTGGGTGTGTGAGTATATATAGAGGGGTGTGTGTAGGGGATTAAAAACCCAAATATCTCTCTCTCCTCACGTCTCTCTCTCTCTCTGCTATCTTTCTCTCTCTCTCTCTCTTGCTCCTTTGAGCTCAAAACCCTCCAATCGACTTCAACACCTTCATACCTCAACTTTCAATTCATCTCCTACGCATGATTTGAGCTTGGCCTCGTTCTTGAAGGATTTCGGAGCTTTGGAAGCTAGGGCTCATTCGTTGGTCTCGTGTTTGAAGCTCCTAACCTTGAGGTAGGGATTTCTTACTCATTCTATGCGTTTATGAGTTGATTTCATGCTTTAATCGAGTTTAGATCGTCAATCGTTATGTCCTTGAAAAGCTGTCAAAATCTGCAGAAAATCGCCCAAAATTGTGTGGGTATCGATCCCCCAACTTTTCTCTGGTCAAGCAGCTCCAAGGATCGATCCCTGGTCATGGGGGGATCGATCCCTCCCCTTTTTGGAAATTCTACTCATTTTTTGGGTTCCAGCCCAACTTCAAACGACCATAACTTCTTCGTTCGATGTTTGTTTCATGCAAACTTTATATCGATTTCGATGTCTTGAAGTCAGCTTTTCATTGTCACTGGAACCGCCTTAAAATTCTAAGTACACAGAAAGTTATGACCATAGGAATGGAGGTGTGTCAGTCTGCCAACATTTGTTGGCTACTCCGAAGGTTGTTCTCGTTCCGTCGTAATGGCTCCCTATATAAACGGAACATGTTTAAGTCACTCTCGAACATGATTGCTTGTGTCCTAATGACTCGTTGTTCGATCTTGTCTCTTGGCACTCATTAGAGTATGATATTAGTGTCGTTGGGTAGAGAATGTATTGTAAGGTTGATAGGAGTACCGTGGGCTATATAAGGGGCAATGTGGTGAGTGTTATGGGTAGACATGAGTTTATCTAGTGATCCAATGGGTAGTATTGTGATTCGTATCCTCGTGCTTCGTCTTGTTGAGCTCCCTAGGTTCCTTTGGCACCCGTTCCATAAGATTCTCGTTTAGAACCTTACGGGTGGTGTGTCGTGGAGTCATAGTGGGTCTGGTGCGTAACGAAGGACGTCATGATAGACTTTGAGGAATAACGTGAACTTAAGGTATTTATTAATGCACAATGGGACATGTTTATGAGTTTGTAATACATTGAGTGATGATGAATGAAAGAATGTGACCTTGGAAAGTGTTGTATTCTTGTATACGGATTGATAATGCATGTGAGTTTGTGTGAGTTGTGAATTTTAAATTGAGGCTCCTGCAAAGCAAGGTGTGGTAATGCGGAGACTCTAGAGGACCCGCAACGCAAGATGTGGTAATGCGGAAACCCAGGTGGAGAGAATTCTCTATAATGCAAGGTGTGGTAATACAGTTGAATGTCTCGCATGATGAAGGAAGTTATGATTGATTATGGAAGTTCATGTTGTTATTTGGGCTGTGTAATGCCTGAGATTGTAACTATTAAAAAAGGGAAATAAACGATTGATTCCATCGAAGTTTTTGAAAAGAAAGGAATTTGATTTTGGAAAAAGGATTAAAAATCCTTCGGTATTCCTGAGCGAATCAACGGTTCCGGTATTTGGGCACAAATCAACGGATTCCGGTATTCAAGCTCGAATCAACGGTGCTTGACCGTAAAGGTCGAGTGTTTTTCTCGAAATTGTTTTTGGCAATCAAAAAGGAATGTTCTTTTTATGAAAAGGGGACTAATAACGAATGGTAAGAAATGAGGAAGCTAATCGTGGTGTTCATTGAGGGTCTTAAAATGGTTTGAGAAATTGACATAGGTTATCTAGCTTGATGTATGAATGGTTAGGTATATCTTTAAGACGAATAGAATCCCGTGATCGTAGTTCGTCGGTTCATTGTGGTGCCCCTTTGTATCACTTGCCCATTTGTTGAAACTCTTTCACTCTTATTGCATGTTTCATCGCATTTACATATAGCTTGAGTATAGAATTCTTTACTGGGCTAGTGTAGCTCAACCTATCATCAATTTCAGGTGCATCTCAGGGATCTTGACGCGGAGTACATGGTGTGCATACTTGACTTCATATCTTTTGAAAGCCGTCATTGGGAAGCGGTTCAATCATCTTTTGAAAGCCGTCGGTACGGTTTCCCTACGGAAACTGTCGGTGCAAATATCATTTTCGCAGGCAAATTAACCCAATCCTAACAACAACTGAACCATCAAGAGAAATAATAATTAGTTGACTTTACAAGCCTAACCAGTCAAGTAAAAATCGATACATAGTACAATCATTCAAACAGGGGGAAAATATTAGGGCTTGCGAATTGTCGGAGGAAGAGGGGGAAGATAGAAGAACAAACACACTTACCCGGTGTTAAGGTTGAAACGATGGATGTACAGGGCCAATAGAGGTACAGAGGGTAGTCGGTGGAAGCCTAGACAAAACTACAAGCGTTGTTTAAGAAAAAAAGAGAGAAAGGGCTGGGAGAATCGGAGAGTGAGAGAGAGAGAGAGAGAGAGAGAGAGACTTACCAGCGCTGTGGAGGAGAATGGATGGAAGCCGCCGCGGCGAAGGACGTCGAACGTGGTAGAAAACTGAGAAGGGGAAGGAATCACAGTCGATGAAGGGAGATGCTAGGGTTGAGAGAGCCAAACAGAGTAAATAATCGATACTGTTTCATCTCTGACGTACGTCAAAAGCTTTTGGGATAATAAATCGATTTGTGGGGAAATTCAATTTTGGGGAATCGATTTTGAGGGTAATTGCCTGGCTGAAGGAGGGAAAGGGATTTTGGGCGGTTGAGGAGGGTTTGTAATTTTCCATCTCGCGCGCTTCCTGATTGTAGTTTACAATCACAGTTTAAAAATGAGACCCTTTAAGTTTTTGTTTTTTTAATCATCGAGATACTATCACAATTTTACTAACCGAGACCTAAAATTTTTAAGTAATCACGGATTTTTTCAAAATGAGATATATTCTTTGTATACAATCTCAGTTTTTAGAAAACGAGATCTATTCTCTTAGTTACAATCTCAGTTTTTATAAATTACTGAGAGCAAAAAAACTTTCCACCTCAGTTTTTCGGTACAACTGAGATTAAAACTATAGTCCATACTATTTTATCACGCTTTTCAAAAACTGAGATTTTTAGAGCGTGACCTTTATGCCATATTGTAGTAGTGTTATTTGATCTTACTTTTTACGTGGTTATAATATCCATTTCATTTTTGAAAATGTATTCGATTTGATAAAAAATAAAGGTGTGACTAAATTTTAATGTTTGATGATTAGTTATGAATAAATACCTAATTAAGTGGTAATTGTTTGTTTGTTTTTCACTCGTAGTTGATGATCGACTGGGAATTGTATAAGTGCTGGAATGTGGATGTTTGTGGTGGTGGAGTTTGGTTCCTTGCCGTATTTTAGGACTTCTTTGGAAGCAAACTTAATGAAGTGAACGGAAATGAAAGAAAAATAACAAAATGGACTTTATTATTCCTCAAAGTAGAAGTCAATCGACACAGTTGAAGAGACGGTTAAGTTACAAGCTACTCCTAGTGCGAGAAATGTAAAGTACAGATAAAAAGTAGAAGCCTTTGGGCGATTGAGTGGGGGCTTGAAATCGTCTTCTCTTCTCGTATTTATAGGCTTCACTTCGACTTGAATTTCAAATTCAGCAGAGTTCCCTCCAATAATTTGAATCAAGCGGTTATTTCTTCTCTCTTCTCCACGTTCTTGATCAGGCGGTTTCTTCATAGTTTTGGATGCACGATCCATTATGATCATTTTCCTTAACTACTTTTGTCAACTGCTCCATCCATGATCTGCTTGTAACTTGTCTTCAAAACACGTGACTTAATTATTTCTTTAACCGTCGATTAGTCCATTTGACCCCCTGTTATGTGTCTCATGTCTCTTCAATTGGTTCAAATAATGACAACACGTGTCGTCATTTGAGCTAGTCGATCAATATAGACCAAATTATGGTGTAAACAATGCCCCCCTATTTACCTGAGTTAAAAGTTAACTTTGGTAAATAATCCCTTAGTAAAACACTGCCTATATAAGGCAGAGTAGTTTGAATTTTAGGGCACAAAATCTTTTCATACCAGACTCCCAGAAGTTGTCTTCATTTCGATGGCTCCAAAAACCAAATCGAAGACTTCCATTACTCTCATTGAGAACCCAGTCACCGAACCAGCAATGGAGGATCTTCCTCGCTTCCCAGAAACGTTTCGGGGTGAAGCTAGTCAAAACGCCCAAGTTCTGATTAACGATGAGAGCGTTAATTCTCGTTGTATCTTGGGTCCAATCTTTTCGTCGGCCCTTCCTGATGGCTTTCCAGAAATCTACCCAGTGGTCGAGCGTGACCCACTTCTCCTTCAACATTCCTCACTTGAATGGTCTGGTTGGGGTAAGAATATATGCCTTCGTTCCTGACCCTATACCGTTGAAGCAAGATGTGTAGATTGGGTCAGGCGTATGATGAAATTTCTTTTTCAAGACTGGAAAACAATGGGAATTCGTGAGACAATTGAGCTCTCGCAATTCCCCTTAGAAATGAATCCTGATCTCTTAGCTGCTGCGGCTTGCTTCTGGTCCAAGTCGTCTAATGCTCTAATTCTTCATTGTGGTATGCTATCACCCACAATTTTAGACGTATCTCACCTGACTGGCCTCTCTTCTTTAGGCCGTGAAGTAAATGCGCTACTTACTCCGGATCCATATGATCCCCCATTTATTATTCCAACATCTGGGGTAAGCTACTCAAACTGGTTAAAGACTCATTACAAACCGAAGGCATCTACGCCTAGCTTTCATGAAAAGGTGGCATTTTACCTATTTTGGATTTGTAGATTTCTTTTGGCGGTTCCAGGGCTTAGAGTTACCAGATAATACCTTAACTTGGCCATTTGTTTGGCTCAAGTGAAAAGATTGGCTTTAGCCCCATTTGTTCTAGGGTCTTTATACAAAGGAATGTTCACTTTTGTTGATAAGAAAATAGCAGATTCCTGTGGTGGCCCCTTCTGGATTTTTCAAGCCTAGTTATACGCATATTTTCCTCAACTCACACCTAAGCTAAGTAATCCTCTCAGAGCAGATGAAGCCTTAAGCACATGTCGCAGTTATGCTGAGTATTTTCTAGGCTTTCTTACTTGCACGGAGGAGACATCTTTCCAAAGATATTTCACCTTCTTTTATGAGGATAAGAAAGAAAACTGGCCTGTATTCCTTCCATTTGATAAATTTGAATACGCCTCTGAAAGGCTAAGGCCATGTTTTGAGGACATTCCAACTGTTTCTCCTCAACTTGTAGAGAAAATGATGAACTCCAAACGTTTGTTTTGGGCCAGCATTCTTCTTCCACGACTTATCCCGGTTGGTTTTGCTTTAAACAACACTCCTTTTGGGAATTGTAGCTTTGAAAACTATTCCCCTTGTCAATTTGCCAGACAATTTGGTTTAGTGCAAGGCATTCCTATGCCTTTTGTTCATCTGGAAATAGCTGAGATGGCCTCTAGTAGGCTATCGATTAAGATGAAAAACTTCAAATTGATTTCCTTGATGGTCGACAATTTCCATCATCGAGTGAAAGCTTTCAAGTTTTCTGACTTCAAGATTGATAATGGGACCTCTGCTACTTTTGAGGAATGGTGGTCGACTATGAGAGTCTTATACTTTGGTGCACCATTATCTGACTGCCTTTACAGACTTGATCCAGAGTACAAATCCCTCCAAGATAAAGCTGGTAATCCAAAGCTGGTGGTCACGATTGATGTAACTTCCACCCCAAAGAAGCAATCGAAGAAGGGACAAACTAAAAAGGTATATTATCCCAATAATGATGAAATTTTCAACATGATATCGACTTGTAGTTTCCTTTTATAAGCACTCATATCCTCAAATTTCCGTTTACTTTACAGAAAAGCAATAGAACCAAGATTGTGGATGCCTTTGAGGAAGCAGAAGAGGAAGAAAATTCTTCCAAGTCTTCACAAATTCAGAAATCTCCCCTTTCAACAGGAGAGACAGTTGATACTGATTTGGCAATCGATCAATTCGAGTTTGATGAAACAGTTGTCTCGGATCAAGTTCATGGACTGCCAGAAATGCAAGAGAATCCTTTATATCAGGAAAGTCCTTTGCTGCAAGATGACTCTTTTTTGCAGGTGAATGAAGGTATAACTTCAGTACCAATCCACTCTGATCTTGGTAAGAACAAGGTTCAACAAAACATCGACTTAGCAGTTCATCATGAACCAATCCCACCAACTATTGAACCAGAGTGGAAATCACCCACTCCAAATGCAGAGAAAAATCCAACCGACTTTCAAATTCCTCAACACACTCAAGATATTGATCTGAATCGACAAGAGGAAAATAGAGAAGATGTTGGAACCACTCAGTTAATGGATGCGCCTATCTTGAAAGGCCAACACGAAGTTCTTCAATCAAGACCAAATGAGAATGTTTTGGAAGAGGGACCAATGGAAGGTCCTATTAATGTAGGGGAAACTCAGATTGTTCCCTTTTCTGCGGGTGATCGAGATCTAGAAGATGTAGCTTCTAGCCCTACTGGCATTCAAGCTATTCCTACTGATGTGCAGACTGTTCTAGAGCCTGTAAACACTCCAATTTCGATGGTTGTTCCAATGAATGCTACTGTCAATGCATCTCCTCGTTCAGTGAACAAGGTTGGAGCCAATACTACAGGAACAGAGGGTTCGGTCCAAGCCAAATCTTCAAGTGACTCACTGGACCATCTGATGGAAGAAATAAAGTCAACCTCCAAAACTTTTAGATCTTTGACTGAGGTATCAGAATCCAGTAGTTCTTTCTTCTTTCTTCAATACAGTGAAGAAACTCATAAAGAAATCCCCGTTCTTCGATTTCTTGAAATTTCCATTTGAGGAATTGGTAACAACAAAATTTGTTGAATTCACGTCCTGTGTTGAGTCACTGGCTCAAAGGCATGTGTTTCCTCTTAAGGAACAGATTGTCTTGGTGAATTTCGCATCTTCCTTGAGTCATAACATTAGCCTCTTTCGATACCAACAAGGAGAGATTAAGCAGAAACAAGAACTAATTGATAATCTGTCCAGCATGACGACTAAGTTATCATCTATGCACAATGATGCTTCGACTTTGAAGCCGAAACTTTTGATCATCGATCAGGAAGAACAACAGCTGTTGCACCGATTAGGCCAACTATAGACTGAGAAAGAAAGCCTTCTTGTGATGGCTAGCCAGCTTGATAAAGACTTCAAACGTTTAGCAGAAGAAGGGAAAGGAGTTTCAGTCCATGTTTCTGCTGCATGAGAAGATTTGCAGAGGAACTGTTTCAAACTAGATGAACTTTTGGCAAAATGGGAGACTTTCAAGTCTTTCTTTCCCAACAATTGACTTTGTTTTGTAATAGTCGATTAGTTCTTTTGGTATGAACTTGTTAGTATTGGTAATATAAGTTTTGATGCCTTTGTTAGTAGGCATAATCTTCATGACATATATGTTGTATTGCCTTCATCAGTAGGCAAAATCAGTATGAAAGATGAATGACTAACTTCTCATGTCTTTGCACGCAACAAACATGCCACAAATTATCAAAACTCTGATTTTAATATTTGAAATGTGGATGGGTCATAATAATGACTTATCATGACATAAGCCATGATGACGTTTCCTTTAACTTTTAGGGAACATGCATAGTAACCACTGACGGTTGAATACATCGTTTGATGTTAATCTGGGCTTAAGTAATAATTACCATAGCCGCCGTATCTGTATCACTTTAATTGGGATGCGGGCGCATATCACTCCCTCAACTGCCACGTCTCTTGGGCTTTCCTCGGGATAACTGACCATTACTCGCGTCTACAGACCTTCTTTGGTCTCTAAAAACTAACCTTTGGTCTCTGTGCTTATTTACCCAGATATTTTATCTTTCCTTTGCAATGGCGTCCAAAATGCCTGAATCCAATCTTCCTTCTCCCCTTTTCACCCAAATCACTCCTGCTCACATCAAGCAACTGGCCAATGAACTCAAATGGGTTCTAATAGAGGACCATAACGAGTGCAAGAGGAAGATCCAGGCCATTCACGACAGGGTGGAAAGCATGGCACTTCGCATGGAGAAGATGGAGTTTGCCCTCAAGCTTTTGATGGGCAACTGGGACACCATCGACTATCAGCCTCCTCCAGTCGATCCTGCTGACATCAAATCCTTTGTTGCTGGCACCTCTGGCCAATGGAGGGAATGGCCTAAAAAATAGGCCTTCTTTTTGTGGGGTTTTCTTGACGTCAGTAGGTTTTAGTAGTATTTTCTTTTAGATCTCGCTTGAGATCTTTTCTTTTGTTGTTAGATTCCTCTTGGAATCTTTTCCTTTATTGTTAGATCCTTCTTGGGATCTTTATCTTTTCTTTTGTTATTAGATCCTTTTGGGATCTTTTCGTTTTGTCTTGAGCCATCACGGCTTCAAGCTATGTAATGCCGTCCTTCTCTTGGATGGCTTTTGGTATTTATAAAAATATTTTTCCTTTCTTTTAGGTTATATTCTCCCATATAGAAGGAAAATATTGCTTCAAACACTTACCATTTATAGATCTTTCATGTGAAACTCCTTCGATCGATTCTAAATGATAAGCACCTGCTCGTAAGATTTTAATAACACGGAAAGGAGCCTCCCAATTTGGGGACCATTTGCCAAATTTTCCTTTCTTTCTTTTTGAATCGATTGGAAGAATCGTTTTCCAAACTAAATCTCCAATTGCAAAAGATTTTTCTTTAACCTTTTTATTGTAAGACCTTTCTAATCTTTTCTTTTGGGCTTGCATTTGATTCAGGGCATCTAACCTTTTTTCTTCTAACCCATCGATATTGTAAATTTGGATCATAATGACGTGCCACTCTTAGTGATTGTACATTTATTTCGACTGGCAAAACTACTGCATGTCCATAAACTAACTCAAAAGGAGTTACTTTGGTACTGGTTCTTTGCGACGTTCTATATGCCCATAACACCCTGGGCAAGAGATCGTGCCATTCTCTTGGATTATCATCAATCATTTTTGACAAAGTATTTTTTATAATTTTATTGGTCGATTCGACTTGTCCATTCGCTTGGGCATAATACGGAGTCGAATTCAAAACCTGTATCCCATACTTTTGCGCGTACTGGATAACTTCTCTACCATTGAATACAGAAGCTTGATCAACAGTAATAGTTTCAGGAATTCCAAATCTACATAAGATATATTCCTCAATGAAATCAATAACTTGATTCTGTGAAACACCTTTCAAAGGTATTGCTTCTGTCCATTTAGTAAAGTAATCAGTTGCCACAATAACAAATTGATGTTGTAACGAAAAAGCTGGGTGAATTTCCCCTATCATATCAATGGCCCAACCTCTAAAAGGCAAAGGCTTTATAATCGATTGCAACTGATGAGCAGGAACCCTCTGAATTGGTCCATGCCTTTGGCATTGCTGACAACCTTTAGCATACCGAATGCAGTCAGCTCTAATAGTTGGCCAATAATACCCATGCCTTTTTATCAACCATCTCATTTTATCACCAGCTTGATGAGCGCCACAGGTCTCTTCATGGACTTCTCCCATTATTTTCATCGACTGGGCCTTGTCAATGCATAACAATAGTAGACCATCAGATGTCTTTCTGTATAAATCATCTCCCAAAAGGACATAATTTACGGATCTACACCTAACCATTCTATCTGTTTTCACATTAGGATTTGTCAAATAATTCTTTATTGGAATCATCCAATCTTCAGAAATATCAATAACCAATATATCCTTTTGATTTTCTTCCCTTTCTATCGAGAAAGGTAAGAATCTTCTTTGAATCCTGATTACTTTCTCATTAACATCTTCAGGAATTTTAACTCCCGACGCCGTTTGAGCCATTTGATTGGCCTCACTATTTTGCAGTCTCATTATATGTCGAAAATGGACTTCATCAAAATTCTGAGCAAGATGTTTAACTTTACTTAACTATAAATTCAACAAGGGATGATTACACTTGTATTGTCCCGTAACCTGTCGAATAATTAACTGTGAATCTCCATATACTTCCAAATGACGTATATTTATCTCTTTTGCTATTTCTAAGCCTATAATTAAGGCTTCATATTCTGCTTGGTTATTTGTCAGTATCTTATTTTCATCCAATTGAAAAGAGAACTGAAACATTTCCCCTTTTGGTGATGTTAGAACTATGTCAGCTCCAACTCCATTGTTTGTTTTTGATCCATCAAAGGATAACTCCCATGGTTTAAATTCGACTAAATGTATTTCAAAAGTGTCTTCTTCCAAAGATAAATTTGGATGCTCGGCTAGAAAGTCAGCCAAAGCCTGCCCTTTAACCGCCTTTTGAGGCACGTACTCGAAATCATATTCGACTAGGGCCAAGATCCATTTTCCCTGTCTTCCCCTTAAAATGGGCCTAGACAAGATATACTTTATTATATCTGTTTGGGAAATAATCTGTATCTTTGCTGGCAATAAATAATGTCTCAACTTAATCGCTGAAAAATATAATACTAAACAAATCTTCTCAACAGATGAATATTTAGTTTCACAGTCATTTAACCTTCTACTCAGGTAATAAATTGACTGTTCTCGGCCCTGTTCATTGTCCTGAGCCAATAAACTTGCAATCAATTGGTGAGTTGCCGAAATATACAATTTCAATGGTCTTCCATTTACTGGAGGTACCAAAACCGGAGGTGTTACCAACGATTGTTTTAATATTTTGAAGGCTTTTTGATGTTCTTGTTCCCATTTGAAGTCTTTTTCTGACTTCAATTTTAGTAATGGGGGAAAGCCATTGTTTTTCCAGATAAATTGGCAATAAATCTACGGAGGAAATTAATTTTCCCCAAGAACTGTTGGAGCTCTTCTTTATTGGTTGGAGGTTGTGCTTTTAAAATAGCATCAGCCTTAGTTTTATCAATTTCAATTCCTTTTTGATGTATTAAGAATCCCAAGAAGTTTCCTGCTGTAACTCCAAATGCACATTTCAATGGATTCATCTTTAAATTATAATGTCTCATCCTTTCAAAAGTTTGTCTGAGATGTTGCAAATGTTCATCGACTGAATTAGACTTGACTAAAACATCATCAATATAAACTTCTAGGAATTTATGAAGGAAATCATGAAAAATCAAGTTCATGACTCTTTGAAAAGTTGCACCTGCATTCTTTAATCCAAAGGCCATGACTACCCATTCGAATGTCCCTATATATCCGGGACAGCTAAATGCCGTTTTGTGGGTGTCTTCTTCCGCTATATAAACCTGGTTATAGCCAGCGATACTGTCCATAAAGGACAACATTTGATAACCAACTGTTGCATCGACTAGTAAGTCAGCAACGGGCATTGGATATTCATCTTTGGGTGATGTTGTGTTGACATCTCTGAAGTCGACACAAACTCTAACATTCCCATTCTTTTTCAAAACTGGGACTACATTTGATACCCATTCAACATATTTAACTGGTCGAATGAATTTTGCTTCAAATAAACGTTCCATTTCCTTTTTGACTTGAGGAAGAACATCATCTTTCATTCATCTAGGCGCCTGCTTGAAAGGTACATAATTTTCTTTTATAGGTATTTTATGTTCAACTAATGCTCTATCTAAGCCTGGCATCTCATCATAATTCCAAGCAAAACAATCTTTAAACTCAAGCAACAAACACTTAAACTTTTCCTTTATTTCATCAGGTAAAGTAGCGTTAACATAGGTGATCCTAGGATCTTCTACAGTTCCTAGATTTACTTCTTCCGTAGGATCTTTAACCTGAGCCCTATTGTAGACACCCCAATTTGGACCTATTACTTATCCTTAATTTGTGGCCTTGAGGCTTCCCGATGATGAAACGGAATCAAAACAGGCCTTGGACAAGCTTGAACGATGCTTCTCGGACTTTTTCAAAACCAAAACTCTTTTTCTCCTGACACCCTGAGGGTAGAATTGGCACACATTTCAGCATATAAAATATATTTGAATGAAACCAATTGGGTTAGAAGGAGGACTTCTTTCCAACGCTTAGAAAAACACCCAAAATCGAGTTCGGGAGTGTCCGTGGCGCCCCGCTGAAGTTTGGCAGTCACTCCCAAGAGCTCGGGACCACTCCCAAGCACTCGGGAGTGCCACTCTTGAGCGCTCAGGAGTGCTGACAGGCCAATGCATGTTGAGCGTGACCTTTGACCACGTTTTTTTGGGTTTTTCAGACCTGCAGTTCAACCCTGAACATTGCAGAAGCCTGCCTGAGCTTGCAGGGCATCTCATCATGAGAATTTTCCCTCCCAAACTTTTCTTAATCTTTCATTTTATTTCTAAACCATAGGTGATGTTTGCCTATAAATACCCCAATGTTCCACCCTCCAAAGGACCACGAAATTGACCCCTCTCACTCCCCTGTTTTCAGAAAACCTTGGTGAAAACACCCTCAAACATTTTCCAACTCAAACATTTTTCAACTTCCATCATCAAACAATTTTCAAAGAAAATCCAAACCTCACAAAAGCATTTGAAGTCTTAGACTTCATTTTTCTACTATTTTTCAGCCCTCATTCAAGCTACCATATCCATCCAAGAGGTTTTGTTCAAGCACAAAAGGTATAAAATTTCATTTTTGTACCTAAGCCTACTGTTTATCCCTGCCTGAGGGAGATCAATGGCTCATACCAGTTCCTCATACTGGTGGTGAGCGGTGATCTTGGTTTAACAATAAGAGCAAAAGAGGCTACAAAAGTTTCTCAGTCTACTGGTTTCACTCCCGAGCACTCGGGACTGCTCCTAAGCGCTCAGGAGTGCTTTCCCCTTTCTCTCTTCCTGGTTTGACAGTAATCAGTGGTAGATGAGTTATTTTATTCAGTACTAACATTTGCAGGAGGTGTTGATAACACTCCAGAGCGCTTGGGAGTACTCCTGAGCGCTCGGGAGTGAATCCAGTGGCAGATTTCCCAGTTTTCTGTCATTATGTAATATTCATCATCATCTTCTACAGCCCCGGGTGGATCGGAGCGGCCCGAAAAATATCATTTTTGAATCGAATTGAAAAATTGAAGAGTCGCCACCCGGATTTAAGGTTCGCCACCCGATAAACCGTTTTGATTGAAAATGATTGATTGAATTTGAAAACCAGAGATTGTTTTGGGTTCGGAAGCCATGTTACGAGGGGGGAAGGGTTTTACGGCACCCCCCTCGCCCGACACGGGGTCGGTTTTTACTCAATGTTTGTGGGATTTTTCAAAAAGATTTTATTTCATTAAACAAGTAGCAAGTATCCACAAATATGTCAAGTAATGAGGTGTATGCTAGTGCTAGTGAACAATATGTAATGGGATGATGATGAATAATACATAATGACAGAAAACTGGGAAATCTGCCACTGGATTCACTCCCGAGTGCTTGGGAGTACTCCCAAGTGCTCTGGAGTGTTATCAACATCTCCTGCAAATGTTAGTACTGAATAAAACAACTCATCTACCACTGATTATTGTCAAACCAGGAAGAGAGAAAGGGGAAAGCACTCCTGAGCGCTTAGGAGCAATCCCGAGCGCTCGGGAGTGAAACCAGTAGACTGAGAAACTTTTGTAGCCTCTTTTGCTCTTATTGTTAAACCAAGATCAGGTGGCTCATCACCAGTATGAGGAACTGGTATGAGCCATTGATCTCCCTCAGACAGGGATAAACAGTAGGCTTAGGTACAAAAATGAAATTTTATACCTTTTGTGCTTGAACAAAACCTCTTGGATGGATATGGTAGCTTGAATGAGGGCTGAAAAATAGTAGAAAAATGAAGTCTAAGACTTCAAATGCTTTTGTGAGGTTTGGATTTTCTTTGAAAATTGTTTGATGATGGAAGTTGAAAAATGTTTGAGTTGGAAAATGTTTGAGGGTGTTTTCACCAAGGTTTTCTTAAAACAGGGGAGTGAGAGGGGTCAATTTCGTGGTCCTTTGGAGGGTGGAACATTGGGGTATTTATAGGCAAACATCACCTATGGTTTAGAAATAAAATGAAAGATTAAGAAAAGTTTGGGAGGAAAAATTCTCATGATGAGATGCCCTGCAAGCTCAGGCAGGCTTCTGCAATGTTCAGGGTTGAACTGCAGGTCTGAAAAGCCCAAAAAAACGTGGTCAAAGGTCAAGCTCAACATGCATTGGCCTGTCAGCACTCCCGAGCGCTTGGGAGTGGTCCCAAGTGCTTGGGAGTGACTGCCAAACTTCAGCGGGGCGCCACGGACACTCCCGAACTCGGTTTTGGGTGTTTTTCAAAGCGTTGGAAAGCTCGTTAAGTCATCTTTCTAACCCAATTGGTTTCATTCAAATATATTTTATATGCTGAAATGTGTGCCAATTCTACCCTCAGGGTGTCGGTAAAAAGAGAGTTTTGGTTTTGAAAAAGTCCGAGAAGCATCGTTCAAGCTTGTCCAAGGCCTGTTTTGATTCCGTTTCATCATCGGGGAGCCTCAAGGCCACAAATTAAGGGTAAGTAATAGGTCCAAATTGGGGTGTCTACACCGATCATCATCTAACTTGGCTGGTGCAGGTTTCAAATCTGCCAATCCTTACTCTTTCGTAGTTAACGGGCTATCATCGAAAACACATTCAGCCCAATTACAAGAAATAGGCTCATTTGCCTAAAATTTCCTATCAACTAAAAAAGAAAACAGTCTCTTAAAAGTGGCTTTAACAGCAGCCAACTCTTCCGCCCCTGTATTTGATATGTTTTTAAACATTAAAAACTTGTGGTTTTTTCTCGGCAGGCCTTGAAATGATATTAGGCCTGATGAAATCCTTGCTTAACTCTTGGAGCCCCTCCTTAACATAGGTGAGGAACTGACTCTCGGTTACACCAACTCCGGTGGACTTTACTTCTGAATCCTCTATCTTCAACGGCCAAAGGTACTCCTTGTAGAGATCTGCTTCGACGTTGTTGGTTTCTGCTTTGAAAGGATGTTGGTCTGCCCAAAAGACCTCTACTCCTTCTGCTTCTTCTTGCTTTAGAAAAATCAAAGCCTGATGCAAAGAAGATGGTACACAACCATTTATATGAATCCAATCCCTGCCTAGCAAGGCATTATAATTGGACGATGAATCGACTACAAAAAATGTTGCATTCATCTTCCTTGTTCCAACTTGTAACTGCAAGGATATGACTCCTTTAGGAGGAGAACATCCCCCAGCAAAGTTGCCAACGGTGACTTCTGTTGGGATTAAGTCATCATTTGTTTTATTTAGTAACTTCATCATCCGTGAAGGTAGAATATTCACTACTGCTCCATTATTGACCAACACTTTTGAGACAGGCTGACCATTCATATGAATTTTGATATATAGTGGTTTCAAATGCCTTATTGAGGCATCATTAGGAGACCTGAGAATCACGACCTTATTGCCTTTTCTATATGTTTCTATCTCAATTAACTGTGAAGGAGGATGCTCTTCTTCCTTTATTATTTTCACAATCGATTGGGTTGTATCTTCCACATCACCTGCTAACTCCATAGGCTGGTTTGGCTTCGCCTTAAAATGTTTAGGCAAAACTAAAATCATATTGCATTGATAATTAATAGGAACTGACCCGAATTGAATTGCGGCCAGACTCTCTCCGAATGTTGCAGATTTCTGTGGAGATGGAGTAGCATCCCTGATAAGATCCTCCTGTTCTGATCCTTCATCTAGGAGATCATCATCATCTGCTTCTATTAGCTTCTGGAATTCCTCCATCTTCTTCTTCAAACTCTGCTTCAACTCTTTCTTCCCTTTTGGTTGGGCATTCGACTTGGATGAAACCTCATTGTTGCTGTCTTGCCCCCCAAGCTTGGGGATTGCTTGCTTTTGCGCACTGGTTTCCCCTTGTTCTCTAGTCCAAACCATGTTTGCAACTTTGGAAGTTTCCACCCTTTCTCTGGGTTCAAAAACATGGTCCCATGGATCACCATATGCTCTGGCTGCAAACTTCCTTTGAAGCCTCCTCTTTTGTGAGGTTGACACTTTAGTATACCAGCCTTCTGCAGGAAACTTGGGATGATTAAGTGTACTCCATTCTTCATGATTGTGATTAGGAGGCATTACCATCCTGGGCTGGTGCCCCCCATATCCATAGGGACCTCCACCTCTGTAGACACCTCCCAGACGGGGCATCGCCATACAGATTGATTATGTTTGTTTGCTCGATTGGTTGCTTGCTTTGTAAACAAAGATCGTGGACATTCCCATGGCTAGGAACATCGCCACACGATAGCGGTTATCATCAAAACAGAGTCGCCACCCAGTTTATTAAAACTGGGAAAATAGATAAAGATTCTGGGTACGGGAGCCAAAAGTACAGTAAGGGGAAGGTGTTAGGCACCCCTCTCTGCCCAGCCGTGAGACTGGTCCATAGTTGTTCAACATAAGACATGTAGATGCTTTGTTTAGTTCTAACACATAGTCTGTTTAATTAAGCCTTTAAACAGTAAGTAAAGTGAGCCAGTGCGATAAGTAAAGCATGCATCAGAAAATAGAACAAAGCAAACAAAGATGTTCCAGGGTAATGGATCCCGCGGCCGGTGAATGGATGTCACGGCCGAGGGATCCTCCTGGTTTGATATATCGACCGAGGGATCAAAGCCCCGGTCGATGTTCTTCCTCACACCAGACAGAAACGTTAGTAAATAATCAAAACACTAAGATCATGATTATTGACAGAAAATAAAACAAACCAGAGGCCGTTGGGCCTCACCACCTTGATCCCTCAGTTGCTTGATTGCTTCGGATTGGGTGTGATTGACTGATTGCTTGATTGAAAACCCTAGGGTTAGGGTTTGAACTTCGGATTGATGGCAGCCTTCGGGAGGTTAGGGCTTTTGAAGAGGGGGTTTGAGAGAGTATTTTGACAGAGTATCGGAGTTTGGGTGAGTGATTTCACTTATCAATTTCGTGTGTTTATTTTCGGAGTCCAAAGGCCCTTTATGTAGGCAATTGGTGACTCACTCTGGCCAATCAAAACACACGATTGCAATTGCAATTGCAATGCAATGCAAACTCCTCGTTGTAATATCTGAACGTAGCCCGAACGCATCGGGAAGGTAGTGTAGTTGGATCAAACAATCGATAGAACGTTCCAGAGTCTGCGAAAAAGACGATCTGGCGGCCGAGTAATGGATATCACGGCCGAGGAATGGATGTCTCGGCCGAAGGATAGATCTTGCGGCCGAGGGATTGATCTCTCAGGGAGATTTTTCTAGCAACAGGTTGCTCGGGTGAGGAAATGATGTTAAGGCCGTGAGATCGATGTTACGGCCGACAGATGGATTCTCCTAGGCTTTTGTATTTTCTGTCTGAAAGGCTGTATGGCTCTGAATTGGGTCCTCTAAGTGGCTCAAAGTTCTTACCGAAAGTCCTAAGGTTCTCAAGAAGGCAATCAGCAATCACTGTATCCATTTCATCATCGGGATGGTCCCAAGGTGGGACTTGAAATAATCGTTAGGCCAAATTGGGGTGTCTACAACCTCTAGGTCCCATACCTCCTCTATGACCAACACCCCGGTGATTAGGGTATCTCCCTCGACTAGGAAACTGATATCCTGCTGTTTCCAGATCTTGACGAGAAGGTACTCCGGGCCTTGCAGGCACCACTGGATTTCCTCTGAACAAGAATGGTCCATCATCTGGCCCATAACAATGTTTCATCATCGGGATGGTCCCAAGGTGGGACTTGAAATAATCGTTAGGCCAAATTGGGGTGTCTACAACCACTAGGTCCCATACCTCCTCTATGACCAACACCCCGGTGATTAGGGTATCTCCCTCGACTAGGAAACTGATATCCTGCTGTTTCCAGATCTTGACGAGAAGGTACTCCGGGCCTTGCAGGCACCACTGGATTTCCTCTGAACAAGAATGGTCCATCATCTGGCCCATAACAATGTTCTGACTCTATTCTGCTGAAGAGTCCTGGATCTATTCCTTCATAAATCAGCTTTGCTCCAACATATATCTGGAGGTCATTTCCAGCCATGGTGTTAAACCTTATTCCAGACTTGGAGAATGCACTCTTTTGATCTTTTTCCAACATGATTGCTTCCCCATATTCTACCTCTCGTCCGCATCTAACACAAAGATAATCATTTGGGAACCTTGAGAAATGGGACTTTGCTAATTCTTCATCAGTCTCCATCTGGTTCCCATCTTCTCGTCTTTTCTTTTCGACTGTAAACCCCAACCTTTTAGCTAGGCTGGCAGTAACCATGTTTACTTCAACTTTTGGAAAGGGGTTCGAATCAATACCCATCGGTTCTTTATCTCCCTTAGCGTATTGTAGTAATCCTTTCTGAATCATATCCTGCACACAATTCCGAAACGTAACACAATTGTTAGTATTATGTCGAAATGAATTATGCCATTTACAATATTCTTTTCCTTTTCTCTCTTTATCAGAAGGAAGAATATGCCCAGAACTTAGAGTAATGAACTTTTGCTTTAATAGTTCATCGAATACTTGATCTGCTTGGGCTAAGTTGAAAGACTATTGCCTATAATTGGCTTGCCCCCCACGTCTATTGGGCTGAGATGAAGGCATATTCATCGGTTTCTCTGTTTTAATCAATGTGTCACATATGATAGGATTCTTTCCAATAACTTGTGCTACATAGATTTCAATATCCCCCTCTACATCTTGGTAATATGTCCCTAAAGATGTGTTTTTCAACTGTTCCTCCTCTTGGAGGATTGCTTCAAACTGAGATGCCCTCATGGAAAGTTCAAATAGATCTTTGAAATTAGATCCATTAAACTGCTTCTTAAAATTGAATTCAAGACCATCTTGGGCTATACGAACTATTTCAGTTTTGGGAACATTACAGTGGTACTGATTTCTCAACCTTTTAAATCTGGTTAAGAACTGTTCTGCTGTTTCAGTTGGCTTTTGTTTTAATTTAGCCAAGTCAGCAATTGAAACCTTTGGTTCATGCCTAAAGTATTGGGCATGGAATTGCTCCTCCATATCTTGCCAAGTATGAATAGAGTTAGCAGACAAACTTATAAACCATGTGAAAGCTATTTTTGTTAAAGAGTGAGGAAACAATTTCAATTTAAAAACATCATCTGAACCAAGTTCACCTAATTGGAGACAGAATCTGCCTACGTGTTCTATTGTCGACTGGTTTTCTATACCACTAAAAAGTGATAATTCGGGGATTTTGTAATTCCTTGGCAAAGGAACACCATCGACCCAACGTGGGTAGGGCTTTCTAAACATAGGTTTTTCTACTCTATGTAACCCTGGACCATACATGTCTTGAATGACTTCCATTATCTGGGCCTTATTAACATTTATGGGATCCTGTGCCCTATTAACATTCATATGATCTGGGCCCCTAAAAACATTTGGAACAGTCTGTGCTACATATGGTTGTGCAAAAGATACATTTTGTCCGTTACCATTGCCAACATTTGGCATAGTTTGCACATATGATCCATTATTATTGCCATTGTTTGGCAAAGTTTGTGCAATTTGATTTGCATAATTGCCATTATTTGGCACATTTGGCGTGGTATTATATGCGTATGGACCATTGTTCACAGTATGATTCCCTATGAAACCATTTTGGGGACTCTGACCATGACCAAAATTATTGTTTTGACCATATCCACTGCTATTCCCAACTTCATATGTAGATGGGACATTTTGATAAAAACTGGTTGGCCTGACCGTAGATCTTAAAGCAGTTGGTCCTACGAATGGTTGACTATGCATATTCACATTCGATTCAAACGTAGGATTTGAATATACCTGTTGAGGCGCCTGTCTAGGCATATCATCAGTGTTCACCTGTTCATGAACTATTCCGTTTGCATCAACGCCTATGATGGACGGAGGCGTAATCACTCTTCTTAATAGAGTGATCAACTCCTGTGCTGCTTCGTTTTCCGGATTAGACAAAACTTGTGCTAACTGCCTAGAAAGGCCTTGCACACTGACTTGCGGATTTGAACCATTTCCTTGACAATTTTCTGGCATCCTTTGTTCAGGATGCACTGAATCATTCTGAACCTCCAAACCCTCGTTTTGAGACTCAATTGGTCGGTCGCCTTGCTTCCTTGTAGTTGGAGCCATTACTTCCAAATTAGTAAGTAGCCCTCCTTCTAGCGCAAAAATTGTTTGTCTGTTTTTCACTCGTAGTCAATGATCGACTGGGAATTGTATAAGTCCTGGAATGTGGATGTTTGTGTGGTGGAGTTTGGTTCCTTGCCGTATTTCAGGACTTCTTTAGAAGCAAATTTAATGAAGTGAACGGAAATGAAAGAAGAATAACAAAATAGACTTTTTATTCCTCAAAGTAGAAGTCAATTGACACAGTCGAAGAGACGGTTAAGTTACAAGCTACTCCTAGTGCGAGAAATGTAAAGTACAGATAAAAAGTAGAAGCCTTTAGGCGATTGAGTGGGGGCTTGAAATCGTCTTCTCTTCTTGTATTTATAGGCTTCACTTCGACTTGAATTTCAAATTCAGCAGAGTTCCCTCCATTAATTTGAATCAAGCGGTTATTTCTTCTCTCTTCTCCACGTTCTTGATCAGGCGGTTTCTTCATAGTTTTGAATGCACGATCCATTATGATCATTTTCCTTAACTGCTTTTGTCAACTGCTCCATCCATGATCTGCTTGTAACTTGTCTTCAAAACACGTGACTTAATTATTTTTTAACCGTCGATTAGTCCATTTGACCTCCTGTTATGTGTCACATGTCTCTTTAATTGGTTCAAATAATGACAACACGTGTCGTCATTTGAGCTAGTCGATCAATATAGACCGAATTATGGTGTAACAGTATCCTACGTAGTCATTATAATGGCCGTTTTTCTAAAAATAAAGTTGACTAGTTCTTCGTTAATCGTCATTAAGTCCATTTTAATGATTAACGCCTTAACTAAGTTTGATCAAGAAGAAATAAGATTTTATTGACAAGAAGAAATAAGATTAACGCCTTAACTAGTAAAGGTTTTGCTAATTAGAAAGTTAGTGTGACACGTTTCACGAGGAAACGAGACTATTTCATTAACGAAATTTTCTTGCATTAAAGTTGCATATTCATTCATGACACATTTTACGAGATATGAGCAAAATCACGCGACGCGATTAATGAGAAATGATATGAAACTGTTTTGAGAAATTAGAGAAAAAGAGATTTTGAGATGAGATATGGTAGTGCCGCTCGAGCACTGTCCTTTCTTCGCGGGAGAAGATGATGGTTAGGGCTCAATGGGACAACAGTTATAGTGGACGGACATTGTGACGTGTCGAGATTCCGGTATTACAAGCCAGCCGGGACCATGCGTGTGGGAACGGAAAGATTGGGGACCGTCAGTTGAAAGGAGACGTAAACGGACCAATGTTTTCGAGTGATGGACTGTAGGCCGGGTGGTCGGATTCGTCGGAAGCAATACTATAGAGTGGAGTGACCGGATTGTAGGCCTGGAGGTCGGAAGGAATCCCACACTAAATTAAATTTGAAGAAGAATGCTGACATTGAAAGATAATACGAGACACATTATTCATGATATGCAATACTCTGATCCCTCCATTGACAGATATGCAATACTTTGATCCCTCCATTGACAGCTATGCAATACTCTGATCCCTGTATTGACACTGACACTGATACTGACACGTGCATTTCATATTTATCATGGTTTTACTGTTGCAATCAGGGACGAAGCCACGAATTTGACTTGAGGGGGACGACAATGTATGCGAGACAAAAATATCAAATAAACATGCATAATAATGTAAATGTATTAAAACTCAAAAAAACAACAAGTCTCTTCGGCAATGGCGATTACCTATGCAGCTTTACGCTAGTGTAGTTTTTGAGTCCTAATGTAATACCCCATATTTGGGGTAGAGATTGTTTAGTCCCATAGTGGAAGTCTACATGGGTGATTTTGGGCATATAACAAATCATGTAAGAGACTACTAGTACTTTGGACTTAAGCATTTTGGGCCATGTGGTGTGGCTAGTGGATCTAATCAGGGTATTGGACCAGTGGTCTACATGGGACATTACAAAAGGTATCAGAGTGACCCGTGTACACAACCATGTGGGTTTTTTTTTTCCGGTCAAATGGAAGTTCATGTGGGTTATGGCTCTAGAGAAAAGACCCCGGGAGAGCTGTCACGCCCTCGTTTTTTTTTTTAAAAAAAAAAACATATAATATAATACCATTTTCCATAATTTAAACCCAAATTTTAATATACCGATTGTGCTACGACATAGCTTCATAAGACAAGAGATTTTTCAAGTGACATGTCTCATAATATATAAGTTACACTCCTATCTTAAGAAAAAGAACAAATACTTTTTACATATCACCCCATTAATACTTACTTTCTAACCTTTGGCAATGCGCCCCGACACTCCATGCGACACACCTTGGTGGGTATCTGAAATGGAAGTGATGAGCATACGCTTGCCCGGTAAGAAAATCCACAAATAACTCTAGATGCAAGAGGAATGAGATAATTTAAGGATCATTGAATTTTCTCTCGTGAAACTTATACTCGAACCACTACAAGAAAAATGAGCTTACCCGGCACTTTTTTCCCAGCATTTGTGCAAACCCCGGTAAAAGTCCAAAAATTACCGTAGTGGAGCGGAGACCACCATGCTAAATTACACTATCCCCATTCATCTCTAGAACAAAAAAGAAAAAGCGACTCTCCCGATTAGGGCTTCCCTCCTCTTCGTCCGTTCGCCTCCTCTCCCTCCTCTTGGTAAGTTCCCCTTTCTCTCTCTCAATAGATGGAGATGGTAGTAGCGAAGGAGGAACAAGGAGCGAACGAAGTGATTCCTTCCTTGGACGAGAGCCGTTTCGTCAGGTGTCAAACGGGTCGTGCCGTGCCGGCACGGCCCGTTTAACTCCGTGCTTCGTGCCGTGCGTGCCGGCCCGTTTACAGTATTTTACTCAAATCGTGTCGTGCCGTGCCGTGCCATTTGTCAATCGTGTCGTGCCGTGCCGACCAGTTTACTTAAATCGTGTCGTGCCGTGCCGGCCCATTTGCCAATCGTGTCGTGTCGTGCCGGCCCCGTTTGCCAATCGTGTCGTGTCGTGCCGACCCATTTTCTTAAATCGTGTCGTCGACCCATTTTCTTAAATCGTGTCGTGTCGTGCCGACCCGTTTTCTTAAATCATGTCGTGCCGTGCCGTTTTCAATCGTGTCGTGTTGTGCCGACCCGTTTTCTTAAATCGTGTTGTGCTGTTTTCCCGTTTTCTTATGCAATGTTTTCTAACAAAATTTGTTAGTTTCATTATAATTAGAATAAATACGTATTTACCATTAATTTTTGATAAAATGAATTCATTTAAGCTAAAAAATGTTTAAGCCTTAAAAAATTGGTGGCATAGTGGTTTGTTTGTGTATAAAAGAACTTAAGGATCTGGGTTCAAGTCCTAGTCTAGCCAACCCCTTTTTATTTATTTATTTTCCTTATTTCTACTATGTATTTTTTTTCTTTTTTGTTTGACGCATTTTTTCTTATTTCTCGTTAGATTTGGCCCATTTGGGGTATAAAATATATGACTCTTGCACATTTCATTTCGTATTAAATTACTCTTGCACCATAAATATTTTGATAAGTTTTTTTAATTTTATTTTTTATCTTGTAATGTTAAATTTACAAACCAAATGACCAAAGCCTATTTTACTAACAAAAACAAAACAAATATTTTTTACCGAATAAAAATTGATATTTTTTTAAAAGTTAAAAAATGATTTTTTAAAAACATGATTTTTTAAAGAAATTGTTTTTTTTTAAAATTAAATATCTTAGTTGTTTACCTTTAAAAAAAGGTAAACAAATATTTTTTACCGAATAGAAATTGTTTAATTTTTTTTAAATTAAAAAAAAATCATTTGGCTTATTTAATTTTTTTTTTGTTTTTCCGTGCCTCGTGCCGTGCCCTTTCGTGCCCATGTCGTGCCGGGTCGTGCCTGTGCCCGTGCCTTACAAGAACCGTGCCGTGCCGTGCCGTTCCTGTCCACTTTCCGTGCCTGTTCCCGTGCCGTGCCCGTCTACGATCGTGTCGTGTCGTGCCGTGCCAGGCCAACTATCGTACCGTGCTCGTGCTGTACCGCCCACTTCCGTGCCCGTGCCGTGCCCCGGGCCCACTAAAATCGTGCCGTGTCGTGCCGTGCCAGGCCAAGACCGTGCCTGTGGCGTGTCGTGCCACCTCTTGCCCGTGCCGTGCCCACGCCGGCACGGCCCATTTGACACCTCTAATCTTGTGCTCTCTGGATTGATTTCTCAGGTAAGTAATAAATCTTTATAGAATCTTTATAAGTGTAATTTTTGGTTCTAGAGTTCGATTTCTTGAAGTAATTATTACCAAAATTGATCGTTCTTCATCCCTTTTTCGTAGTTGACTGATTCGATCTTGAAACAAGCATAATCGAAGGCTGAGATGTGCGATTAGGGTTCGAAAAGGTCCACATGGTGTCCGACAGTACTCGAATCGATGGAATACAGTTTGAATTAGGTGTGAAAGACTTCGATTCAGCGAAATAGGGCTAGATTTAGGGTTATGAAGGCTGGCTGGCTTGATATGGAGATTTAGGGTCCCGATTTGGCAATTTGGTTCCAGCTCGCCGTCGTCGAAGGTTGATTGTGATGCCCTGGATTTTTAGGTTTATTCTTTTGTGTGTGTGTGTGTGTGCCGGTTGCGTTTTTAGGTGGTTTGCGTGAGTTCGTTTTGTTTTTGTGACCATCAAATTCTGTGTGCGTATCATGGTTGCGTTTTGAGGTGCTCCGGCTGAAAGAAAATAGGATTTCTAGTGATCTTTTAGGGCGGCCTGATTCTTCTTTCCAAGTCTTTGCTGATTGTTTTATTTTTATTTCTATTCATCGAAGATTTTGGGCAACAGTTGCCCTTTTTCCTTGTTATCTTTGACCCTTTGTGACACCAGGCTCATACCATAACATTACGGGAGACCTGATTAATCGCTGGAACTCTAGGGAGATTCTTCCAGAGTTTAAGCATGAGTTTTGAACAATTGACACTTATAGTAGAAAAAGCACATAAAACAAATGACCAGGAACTATGTGTATTTGAAAAGCAGCTTGAGGTAATTCTCTTAACATTCATTAAAGCTTGTTTTCGCATGTTATGGGTATCTTGTAAGGCAACTTACTTGATTAATTTGTTGAGTTGATTATGTAGGAATTCGCGGCTAATGAAGATAGGCGGACAAAGTGACAGAGATGTTCGCAAGTTCAAATGCTAGGAAAAGAAAGATGGTAAGATGTCGCTATTTGCTGGACAATAACTTTTACCATCGGTGTTTTGGCTTAGTTGTAAGATTTTTACCTATTGGTTCACGTATATCTTTCTGCTCAGACCAAGTCTCTATTGTAAAATGTTAGATTCATTGTGGTTTCTTGTTTAGCCTCATTGAACTCGCGGAAACTTCCTTTGTTTCGTTCATCGATTAGGGTCGCATTGATCAGATCCCATCGGCAAGATAATTTTTGGTTGTGTCTTCCATTTATCCCTCAGGAGTCGCTCTCTATTCCTCTCGCACGCGCACTCCAAAATTCAACTTAATGTACAAAGATATGCATTGGTTCCTGTCTAGGAATTGGCTTTTTCACTTTTATTTTGTGAAGCATTTTCCCATTCTTCTGATAATCTTGGTACTTGTTCACAGTCTGTGTATGTGATTTTAACATCACTTTGCTATTGAGAATTCTTTGATAAGTGACTGCAAATTGTTGTGTAAGGCTTTTCTTTTTTTTCATTTCATAACAATGATTTCCTTGTATGAACAAGAATATTCTTCCAGACAATACAGTCGCATGCTGATTATCAATTTTGTTTGAATTTTGTTAATTTGTTGTATGCCTACCTTGTCAAAATCCACGTCGAACATTTTGAAGTATCTCTATCGCTTTTCAATTCGTGTAGCTTCTTTTGATGAAGTCAGTCTTGGATTCTTTCTTGTTTCTATTTAGGTTCAAACAGCAGTGGATGCGATTCGAAAGAGTGCCACAAGTAGAATGAGCAAGCTACATCAGGAAATGTCAAACATTCAAGATTTGACCACTTCTGTCCAAGAAGAATGGACAAATTACATACATAAGCTCAGCAGTCCAGAAATGAAGGCAAGTATTCAAATGCTTAATAGTTGTTCATAGTCGTTATATTTTGGACCAGTCTTCACAGGGTGGTTGCCTTGAGAAATTATATGCCATGTCTGTGTTCGAAATACAATCATTAGCATCATATAACTCCATAATTCTTTTTCTTTTTGTTGGCTAAAACAAAGATATAGCTACCTTGATTTCTAGAATCTTTCATTTATGGGAAAGTTGAATGTTCCATTCCATCTTAGGTGTTCTTGAAGAGGGGTTTTCAACTGTTTTTTTAGAAAAATGTATACCTGATTTTGTTGGTAGTGGTGGAGCAACTTTCTTTGTCTTCTCTATATGCCTTGTGAACTTTAGTACTTGTATGATCATCGCTGCAATAGCTTTTGGGATTCTGAACTTCCTTGGCTCTCTTTTTGGTGATCTTTCTGAGTCAAGTCTTGGCTTGAATACCTGCTTCTATTCTTAGTTTTTTTTCTTATATCAAAGAACTACTAGATTTAGATGTATACTTTTATGTGAGATTGGTAATTAGGCTACCTACTCGATGCATGTATGTAGCTTGATGAATCATGAGTCATGTCTTGGCTCAATTGTGATCGTAATATTATATGGACAACATAGTTAAAGAGCTTCGAAAGGCGAAGGCTTGTGGATGGGTTCATAAGGGTATCTCTCAAGTTTTGTTTCTTTTTGATTTGTGCAGATTGTAGTTCTCACAAAATCCATTGAGCTACTAACTCTACATGTCAATTGTAATGTGTGAAAGTTTTGCTCAGGATTTGTTGTTTTGTAGTAGCTCATAATCCATGGATTTTCTTGTTTTCCTAACCTTTTTTTCCCCATGTTTTGCATGTTGTAGGTGCAAAAGAAGATGCTAAACCCATTTTTCTGTTGTAATTTCCTTTTTTGAAGTCTGCATTTTATGTTTAAGCAATTTTGTAGAAGATTCCTTATTTTAATCGTTACTTTGTTTGTGCTAGATGGTTCACATTGGTGAAGCCAAATGTTCAGCAAAATATTTTATTTCGTCCATGTAACGCCCCCATTTTCGGGTACGTTAAAGGACAATTTTATTGATAAAATCAAATGGAGTCTGGCTCATTATTACATCATCAACCTCACAAGGAGTACATTTATTCAAAAAGGGAAGGGAACTAAGGTTCCTAACTACAGCTCCGCCTGCTCCTCCATCCTAGCTAGCTCTTCGGCTCCAAAAGCCTCCAAAGTGTACATCTCACCCTGTTCGTCTAAAAGGTCTGACACATTATACCGGCGTCGCCACCAATATAATATGTCAGGGTCACCAAAGGCAACACCGTGAGCTTAAAAAGCTCAATAGAATAAACCAAACCCACTAACCCTTAACTTACACATAGCAAGTCACATATAATAGAAATGAATCATACAGATAATGATATCTATGCAGTACGTGTTTATTCAACAGCTATTAACAATAACACATCCGCATTTTCTTTCTAACGTTCATTGAAATATCAGAGTTTCTCTTACGCAGCGTTTCATTTCTCAAATTAACATTTTGAAAATCGTTAAGTAACCAGAAATTCACATAGACAATTACACATGCTCATTCAACAACATAGTTAAATAATGACACATCCACATTCGATATCTTTATTAGCGTTGGTGTCATGTCTTTTCGTGTTTCTCCTACGCGAGCTCATCGTAGACCGTGTCACATTTTCACCTTTACCAAAATCACAATTTCCAACGTTTCTTTCACAAATTGCTACTAACGAGGCTACCAAGTCCGGCTTCATTAGTAACACACATGATGGCTACCAAGTCCGGCCAATCATGGTTTTCAAAATCCATTCTCTTTCAAATCTTGCATTGATTCCTTTTTGCGGAGAATCAAGCCATATTTCCACATGAGACTACCACGTCCGGCCCCATTGGAAATCTTCGCAATGGGCTACCAAGTCTGGCCGCATTACGGTTTTCACAATCCATTCAAATCTTGCATTGGCTCCTCTTCGCGGATAACCAAGCCTTATTTCCACATGAGACTACCACGTCCGGCCCCATTGAAAATCTTCACAATGGGCTACCAAGTCCGGCCTCATTGCGGTTTTCGCAAGTCCACACAAAGGGCTACCAAGTCCGGCCACCTTGCGGGTTTTCACAACTCACATTGGGCTACCATGTCCGGCCACAATGTAGTTTCAAAAATATTTTATCCAAGACCAATTATTTCTTTTATCCACACCCTAGGTGTCATGTTTCTACTTTCTCGGTTTTCGTGTCTCATTCGCATGCATAGACTCCGCGGTAATTCATTCCACAATTTAAGTAATCTTGAAACTAAACTAACAAGATCATTCAACTCTATATTAGATAGCAGGCTCATTTTGTCACATCATCATACTCACATTTAATCACACAAGGTTAAGCATAGTGCCACATGGACGGATACCTTTGGAGTGATAAATCACTTATGCTTTATCAACAACAAGTAGTCAAGTAATCACATAATCATGCTTACATTCATTCTAAGATTAAAACAGCTTAATCCTAAATCATGCTTTCTTAAGTTCAAAACAGCATATGTTTATTGAGTGTTCTAACGTTAAGCTATTCATGCCATGGTTAATCAAGATAACAACTCATAATCATTTCTAATCATGCTTAAGGAAAATCAATAAGTTAATCTACGTATACTTATGATTTCAAAGTTTTAGAATAATTTACAATCATTTCGAAATATGTATGCAATACACTATACTTAGATTCTGGAAAGTATAGGAAAGTTATACTATACTTAAAGTTAGGGCGTAAGGGGTATTCTACGTATACTCAGGATTCGAAGGTATAGAATAATCTACATTTCAAGAGTAAACATAATCTTAATTATAATTAAGGGAAATAGATATGGAAATCTACATTCTTTTCAACATACGCATATCATACGTTATATTTAGAGTTTAGAAAGCATAAGTAAAATCTACATATACTTAGAGTGTAGAAGGTGTAGGAAGATCCTACGCTTAAGCATCATACTATATCTTAAAGGTAAACTACGTTTAATTATCATTCAACCAAATCACATGTACTTAGAACAAGGTTGTATTTAATCTAGTTTCGACAGCATAACTACGTATACTTAGGATTTAAGTAGATAGGAGAATCTACTATACTTAGGGTTAGGAGGTGTAGGAAAATTCTACCTTGATCCGAAACTAGTCGGGGCTGAATAAGCTAATTGGAAATCCTACGGGCGGTTGAAACTCTCGAATCTGGACCGAACTTTGGATGGCAGTAACTCGGTCAATATTTAGCCAAATACGATCGTTCTTGAGTTGAAATCGAAGCTCTAGAAGTGCTCTACAACTTTCGTGAAGGAAGTTGATCCTAGAAAGTAATTTAGGTAGGAGGAATATGGTGATAAAGGGGGAGACAGTAAGCTGTCTGGAATTCTGGAAATCCGAATTTTTTGCTGAACTTCGGATGTCGATATCTTTGTCGTTTCTTGACCGATTAGGGCGGTTGGGTCTAACTTGAAGCTCTTGAAGTGCTCTACAACTTTCCCGGAGGAAGTTTATCCTAGAAACTACTTTAGGTAGGAGAAAGATGAGGTTTTGTGGAGGGCAGTAGGCTGCCTGGAAAAACAGAAATGGTTTCTAGAGAGAAGTTGGAGCAATGCTTGAGTTTCTAGAGAGAAGTGGGAGCAAGAAGTGAAGGTGTGAGTTTAAGCTTGGAGTGGCCTTCTATTTATAGGCCAAGGGTGATCTATTATCCAAGGGGTAAATTTTCCCCTAACATTTGTTGTCCATTGGATAAAAAATTGTCTAGATTTGGTGGTACTTTGATGAGGTAGGATGATGGCTCAAAGGACATGACTAGGCTCAAGAGTACATATGCACACATCACTCTCCCTCTCTCCCTCTCATCTGAAATTTCTCTCTCTCTCTCTCTCTCTCCATGGTACAACATAGGTGGAAAGATTACAAAGATTTTTCTTTGCTCTTTCTTCCAATCTAGGACAA
The DNA here is from genome assembly GCA_018127125.1 of Rhododendron griersonianum. Taxonomy (NCBI): domain Eukaryota; kingdom Viridiplantae; phylum Streptophyta; class Magnoliopsida; order Ericales; family Ericaceae; genus Rhododendron; species Rhododendron griersonianum. The sequence continues at coordinate 3,498,320 of CM030798.1, read as the reverse complement.
GTGTAAGCAATCCTAAGGGTTTCCTAGTCTAGTCTAGTACTTGAAAGAGTAAGAAATGGTGATATGGTTGTCCTTAGATATCCAAGAGCAAGAAAGACTAGATTTTGGTGGTACATGATGAGGTAGTAGGATGATGTAGGAAGATTGACCAAGGGTTGGACTAGTACACATCACTCCCTCTCTCTCTCCTCTCAACCGGCCATCTCTCTCTCTCCCTCCCATCTCTCTCGGCCTCTCTCTCTCCCTCTCTCCCGAATTTCTCTCTCTCTCTCTCTCTCCTATCTCTCTTGTACTTCCTATATCTAATATATATATATACTTACTAGATATGAAGGACAAGGAAAGAATAAACAAATGGGATTTTTGAAAGAGTAAGATTTTCTATTAAACTAATGGATTTAGCACATGTGTACTCACTTTATTTTAATAAGGAGTAGGTGTACACTTGCCCTAATATAATATATAGAATCCTATGGATATATATATATATATATATATATATATATATAAGTATAAATCTTATTCTTTCACTAGAGAATCCCATGGGAAAATTGGGTAATGCTACTAACCAACATACATTAGTACTAGTCCTATCATCCAATGAATAATAATTCCCCTAGTAGTTATTAACCAATGGGTCATAGTCCTCCTAACTTTTCTTATCCAAAGGTTAAAGATAGAAAGTATTAGGCTTATATAATCTATTTATGCTAGTACAATGACTCATGGTGAATCTACTTAAACTAATAGACCTTGTACTAGATAGAAAGACTAACCTATTGTCCAATGGGTAACAATTCTCCTAACATTTATTATCCAATGGATAAAGATGGTAAGTACTATACTTTCATAAAGTATGTATATAAGTACAATGACTCATGGTGATTCCATTAAACTAATTAAATCTTGTACTAGGTGGAAAGACTAACTTATTATCCTATGAACAATATTTACCCTAACTTTTATTATCCTAAGGTCATCCATTTCCCTTGTAGTTATTAACCAATGGTCTAAGATGGAAGGTACTATATGTAGATATAAGTACAATGACTCATGGCAAATCTATTAAACTAATGGATCTTGTACTTGATAGGAAGACTTAACCTATTGTCCAATGGGTAGCAATTCTCCTAACATTTATGGACTAATGGGTAAAAGAGTAAAGTATAATATTGGAATATTATATATACATCTTTCAAATATGTGTACAAAGGCCTATATAATACTCTATAAGTGTACCTTGGTCAAATCTAATAAAATATCTTAGGTAGAAAGCTTATTGTCCAATGGATAAAGATTTCCCTAACTTCTATCGTCCAATGGGTAAAGATGGTAAGTAAATATATAATCATATAAAGTGTACCTAGCCATATCGTCACAATATCCTCGGTGTAAACCTATGGTCCAATGGATAAAGATTATCCTAGCATCTATCGTCTAATGGGTAATAGATCAAAGGTTGACTTTTGGTCAAGGTCTCACTTAGGGTTCAAATGGTTCACGAAGATCAAAGGTTCGATTAGGCTACTCTAACGATTAGTTAGAAGCTAGCTAGGCTTGCTAAATAGGACGACTTAGGGTTTACTATCTCACTTGTCTTTAGAAGATGACTATGTTGCATGGCGAAGAAATCTCATCACGACGGATTACTAGGGAAAATATACAAGTGCTTTACAAGTATACTTGTCTAGGAGGAATGACTAGAAAGTCTATATGAAGAAAACTATATTTATAAGTCTAGATTTTAGTAACGACGGATTTTTGGATATTAGAAAGGAATTTTAAATGGAATCCAAGTAATAAAATAAAATTCAAATTTTTTTATGAAATTTTTATTTCCCAAAAATCCGGGTCGTTACAGGTCATCTCGGCACGTGAAATGTCAGATGATTGGTACGAAATGCCCCTTCGGAGACACGTGTCGAAGCATGAATGGCTCGGTGTGCGGTGTGTCTGACCTCGGCTCTGACCCTTGGTTGCTATCCGTCAGATGTGGACACGTGTCAAAGATCCGACGGCTCGGTGAACGACACTTCGTTTCCCGCGCGACCCTTCGTACGTTCCATTATAAATTCAGGGCAATAGGAGAGAGAACGGCATTCCACTCTCTGACGACGTCGAACTGCTGCTGCCCTCTCTTGAAAAGCTTAGATCGTGATTTTGAGTGGTTTGACAACGAATCTTCACACGAGACCCTGGTATGTTGATCTCTACTCATCAATCTTCAAGTTTTGTTGATTTTTTCAAGCTTTTCTATTGTTTTCGACGTGCATTGAGGCGGAGACGCCGCCCGCGATCGTCTGGTTCGCGGCGGCACTGGCGTTTCCCGCCGCTGTTCATGTTCTTCCCGAGCCCCAAATTCTTCCCGAGGCCTAAACTCATACCGAGGCCTATCTTCAACCTTATACCACAGGAGTGACTTAGAGACCACACGGATTATTTCCGAGGGCCAGGGCTCTGAAAAAGACCGAGGCCTAGAAACCCCGAGGAGAGATGATCATTCTGTCCTGAGCACTAGATCCTTTTGCTTACCCCTAGGCATATAGCTAACGGGCTTTTGCACATTCTCTTCTTGTTAGGTGGGGGCGAATGGTCATTGAGTTCTCCTCGGACAGCTCCAGTAGTTCTGACGACTCCTTGGTCGAAGCCATTTTTCAAGAGCTTTGGAGCGTGAGATTTTACCAGATCCCAATCGACTGTATTGAGCCGGCTGACCCTAACCGAGCTCCGCGAGAGGTTACTTCACTTGGTCCTTGGGAAATGGAAGGCCCAAGTACGTCGGATCATGGACCGGGACCATTTGCGAATTCGCCCGAGGAGGACGCAACTACCTTAAGGGCCACTCGGGTTCACGAGGTGGAGGCTACTGTGAACAAGGGCTTTGACGAAGGCTGGGCCGCAGCTGGGGTGGAGTACAAGAAGCAGGTTCTGGAGATTGAAGCCGAGCTGTACAGGGATCGCTTCTTGGACAGGCTTCAGTTCGGCCATGAAGCTCTTCTGAAGAAATTTGATCTCCCGAAGGACTCGGAACTCCGAGTCCTGCCCGAGGTACCCTCTGAGGAGCTTGTGATACCCGAGGAAGAGGATGAGCAAGTCTTGAATCCCGAGGTGGAGGCTCTTTCCGAGGGTCAAACCACTCCTGCCGCCGTCGTTCCAACCGGGGGTGTGGTCCAGACCCCACGTCCTCCCAGTACTTAGGATTTTTGCTTTTCTTTCAACTTCTGTTTGGCTGGACGGTTCCAAACATTTGGAATTTACCGTTCCAGGGCTTGTAAATATTTTTGCTTAACAGGCGCCGAACAGATGGCCGAAGCCTGATTGGATGTAATAGTTTGACGCAGGATTTCTAACTTCAAACGTATTATGTTGTCCTTGAATGCATGCTTTCTTTCCCTTCACGATCTGCTTATTTTTGAAATGCTTGTATGGTTGTGTTATTATAACCGAAGGGTGGGTCTGCCCCTGCTTCGGTTAAATGTTGAGGAGTAACGAGGCAAGGTTTAACTGAAGTACAAACCGAGGCAAGTCTCAAAAATGATTGTCGAGAGGTGTAGCTGTTTGCAGCCCCTGTGAATCAGTTGAGAATTGACCAAAGTATCTGAGTGAGTTCGCTAAAGTTCCAACCGTCGGTTGGATAACATAGGACCGAGTAGTTTGAGCGGAGGCAAGTAGTTAGCAGTTTTTGAGTTTTGTGTGCCCCTGCGTCGGTTCAATTTACCTTGGTCCTGGCGAAGTAGATTGAGTTAAACTCAACGTGCACTACAACAAAAATGGTCTATCGCGACGAAAACTGGCGACGAAATCCAAAATTCGTCACCAAATGGTACTTTTTGGCGAGGAAATCGGATTTCGTCGTTAAATGGGACTTTTTTCGCAAGAAAATTGAATTTCGTCGTCAAATGGGACATTTTAGCGAGGAAATTAATTTTTCGTCGCCAATTGGTACAATTTAACGAGGAAATTAATTTTTCGGTACAATTTAACGAGGAAATTAATTTTTCGTCGCCAATTCTTAAAAAAATTTAAAAAAATAAATTTATTTGAAATAAATAATTCTATTTTCTGTGTATATTACATATATTTCACACATTGGTTAATTTGAAAATTCAAAAAAAAACGTCTATATATATTTGATTTTGCATAACTATCAACAAAGGGTTGGTTGGCCGAGTGGTAGGAGTCATTGTTCAAGAACCTATGGGTCTTGAGTTCGAGTCCGTGCAATAGCAAAGTGGGAATTTTTTTTTTAGTTTGGGTGTTTTTGGCGACGAAAATAAATTTCGTCGGCAAAATGTACATTTGACGATTAAAAAATTCGTCCCCAAAGGGTGGCACCCCTTTGCGTGAAACAAAAGACGACGAAATGGGGCGATGAAATTTTTCGTCGCCAAAAGCTTTAGCGATGAATTTGGCTTCTTTGGTGACGAATTTTTTTCGTCGTCATAGACCTTTTTTGTTGTAGTGGTGGTGAGGTAAGTCTGCTTTAGATTAGGGCTAAGGTCCCGAAGTGGAAATGGTGTCGGCCATGACTCCGGGACGTAGCGAATCCAATCAGTGAATGACTTATTGGTTGGTCGGAATAAGGGGCTCGGGACGAATACCGAATGTCCTTAGTGCGGCCGACCAAAAGTCCGAACGACTGAGAAGGTCGTGGTGACTTGGTGAGATATCCGCCCTAGGGGGTTACCCGTGGAGGACAGTCTCCGAAGTCAGGGTAAAACGGTCCGAGGAGAGACGAACCGAGTGCGAAGAGTAAATGACAAGATTGAACAATAAGGGTAAGAAAAGTAAATTTTTATTAAAACTGAAACGTGCCATTACATAAGTGAGTTGGTCTCCACCCCATAATTTTGGAAAGGAAAAAGCTTGCAAAAAGGGAGAAAACAAGCTGGCCCTCGGTACCGAAGCTTGGCTATCTGTAAAACTTCTTCAGGTTGTTAGCGTTCCAATTCTTGGCGATTGGGGAACTGTCCAGCTTCTCTAGCTTATAATTTCCCGAGCCGAGATGCTTGAGGACTCAGAAGGGGCCTTCCCAATTAGGCATCAGTTTTCTCTTTTTAGACTTGTCCACCACCTTTTTCCAGACAAGATCGTCTGGTTTGAATGACCGAAGACGGACGCTACGATTGTAGCCCTTGGCAACCTCTTGCTGATATGAAGCAAGCTTGATTATTGAGTTCTCACTCTCCTCTTCGGCTAAATCGAGGTCCGCAGCGATATTTTCGTCATTCACCGACTCATCAAAATTTTCAGTCCGGATTGTCGGAAGCCCGACCTGGAGGGGAATGACAACCTCCATTCCAAATGCCAAGGAAAAGGGAGTGCGGTCGATAGATCGCCGAGGCGTTGTACGGTAGCCCCAGAGTACCCTAGGGAGTTCCTCGGCCCATTTGCCCCGGCGTGATTCGAGCCGACGCTTCAGCCCGGAAGAAATTGCTTTGTTTGCTGCCTCAGCCTGCCCGTTGCCCTGGGGGTAATATGGAGTAGAGGTGTCCCATTTGATGCCGTATTCGTCCAAAAGGACCCGGTATTTCTGTCAGGTAAACTGGCTCCCGTTGTCGGTAATAATGGCGAAGGGTACAACGAAGCGAGAGATAATATTTTGCCAAACGAAATGAATGATGTCAGTTTCCTCAACGGTAACCAGGGGTTCGGCCTCGACCCATTTGGAGAAGTAGTCGGTGGCGGTGAGGAGAAACTTAAATCCACCAGGGGCGACCGGGAGCTTTCCAACGATATCCATGCCCCACTGGGAGAAGGGCCATGGACTGGTGAGAGGGCTGAGGTCTTGTGTGTAGACACCCCAATTTGGCCTAACGATTATTTCAAATCCCACCTTGGGGACCATCCCGATGATGAAATGGATACAGTGATTGCTGATTGCCTTCTCGAGAACCTTAGGACATTCGGTAAGAACTTTGAGCCACTTAGAGGACCCAATCAGAGCCATACAGCCTTTTAGACAGAATATACAGAAGCCTATGAGAATCCATCTGTCGGCCGTAACATTGGTCTAACGGCCTTAAACATCATTTCCTCACCTGAGCAACCTGTTGCTAGAAAATCTCCCTGAGAGATCAATCCCTCGGCCGTAAGATCGATTCCTCGGCCGCAACATCGTTTCCTCGGCCGCCAGATCGTCAGATCCATTCCTCAACCGTAAGATCGATTCCTCGGCCGCCAGATCCATTCCTCGGCCACCAGATCGTCTTTTTCCAGAATTCTGGAATGTTCTGTCAGTCGTTTGATCGACGCATCAAAACCCTAGCAGCCTTTTTCCGATGCGTTCAGGCTACGAAATAGATCGCGTCTAGAGATCTTTGAACCCTAGAATTCCTTTTTGATTCACGCCATTTGATTGGCCGGAGTGAGTCATCAATTGCCTATATAAAGAGGCCTTAGGGTTCCGAAATTAACATTCAATTCCTCCATCTCATACCTCAAAACTCTGCAGAAATCACCTCACATACTCCCTCCATAGAAGCCCTAACCTTCCGATGGCAGCCGCATCCCGAACGATCAAACCCCGAAGTACAAACCCTAACCCTAGGGTTTTCGAGAAGTAAATCAGTCAATCCCTTCTAATCCGAAGCAATCAAGCAACTGAGGGATCAAGGTGGTGAGGCCCAGGGGCCTATGGTTTGATCTCTTTTACGTTTTTATGCATTAATCGTAGTGTTTTGATTATTTGTTAAATATCTGTTCTGGTGTGAGGAAGAACATCGGTTGGGGGATCAATCCTTCGGCCGATATATCAATCCAGTGGGATCCCTCGGCTGTGAAATCCATTCACCGGCCGAGAGATCGATTTTCCTGGGACAGCCTGTCTGTTTTGTTTATTTTTGATGCATGCTTTAATTATCGCACTGGCTCACCATTAACTGCTTAAAGGCTAAAATCAAACTATGTGTTAGAGTTAAATAAAGCAAGTATATGCCTTATGTTGAATAACTATGGGCTAGTCTCACGACTGGGCAGAGAGGGGTGCCTAACACCTTCCCCTTACTATACTTTTGGCTCCCGTACCCAGAATCTCTATCTATTTTCCTAGTTTTAATAAACTGGGTGGCGACTTTGTTTTGATGATAACCGCTATCGTGTGGCGATGTTCCTAGCCATGGGAATGTCCACGATCTTGGTTTACGAAGCAAGCAACCAAACGAGCAAACAAACGATCAATCTGTATGGCGATGCCCCGTTTGGGAGGTGTCTACAGTTTTTGGCGACTCTGCTGGGGAATTGAGAGACATAACCAAAAAGTTCAACATAAGATTAATGCATGCCTTGTTTAATTCATCTATCATATGCATCGAGCGGGCAACCTGTTGAGTTCACCTGATATCCCGGCATGACACGGGCTATGTTGGGGGTTCCAGCAAACTCCACAGTCACTCGTACCTAGTGGTATATCAAAAAGGGGATCACCCAATCACCGCCTATGATGGGCTGGTGAGAGGATTGGTGCCCTTTGACAACGGAGCACCCTGAGACTACCTAAACCTTGCATGTATTAGAAAGCCATAGAACTTATCAAACTAAGACAGGAATCTACAGGCTAGGAACCTATTTGCATTTGCTTGCAAAAGTTCTTCCTCACACCTTGTATCATATGTTGTTGTAATATCATTTTCTGTGCAGAAGGGTTGGGGCATGAACTAAGAGCCCTAACTCTAAGTCTTTATAGCTAAGCACTGAAGCATAGCATTGCCTGCAAGGTATGTTTTTAGTAAGTTGAAAGCACCACTGCTTATTTCTCACTCCCATTTTGCTTGAACCACCGCGAAGCATGGATTTCTAGAACAAAATCAAACATCAAAAAAAAAGAAAAAGAAAAGCCGCCCCGTCGGCAATTGAACTGAGGTTACTCTAGCAATCTCTGCCTTGCAAGGCTAAAGGAAAGTGGGAGTGTGAGGTAGTAGAGCAGATTATGGATGATTGTATGCAAAGTTAAGGATATTATGGATAGAACTTGCAATACTCATTTCTCGATGAGTGATTCAACTTAGGACTTTGATTCCTATTTCCAAATCGGCATAGCAACCCATCTTTCAAAATTCAAAATTTTGAGCATGCTTACCTCAGCAAGCTGGTAAAATTTAGGAGGTTGTCAATGTGCTATCAAATAATAAGGTGGATTTCAATTACCTCAATCACGTTTTGAATCTTCCCTAACCAAGAATTGAAAGAACTTTCAAAACTTTTTGCAATGCTTAGTCTAATGACAAGTTTTTCTAAAACATTCAAATAGCCGCTAGCACAGCGATGGACTCCGAGGCTACTCTCCATTGTGGTCATCTGCTCAGCTTTTTCGGTCTGCCTCATAATGTGGATTGGCTTGGAAATAGGATCTTAAGTGACATGCAGTATTTGTAAACAACGAGTCTTAAGAATCATCCATATCAAAAATTGCTGGCTATCTATGGTATCCGATAAACTCATACCTACGAAATGAACTGTTATGCATGACTCATCCATAATCTGTGAAAGTAGCTATGGTGCTCATTTTGTTTGCCTTTCTCTAACCATGCAGGGGACTAAAACTAAAAGAAAAGTCCATCACCCTCATTTCCTTTCATAGCACATTGCATGACCATGTGTTAACATCGAATATCATTTGGTTAAACCACCCCATCATGCTAGATTTGCATTTTGAATAAGTGTGTTTGATGTGTGCATTGCATAGACACTTGATTTTGGACATCTCAATCTGAGCGTAGTTAAGTTCTTGCTTTTCCTAAATTTTGGGTTTGGTCTAAGACGTGACAGCGATGGCTGACAAGAAGATTGAAGCTCTGGCTGCTAAAGTTAATGTATTGGCTGAATCAGTGGCTACCCTAGCCACCATTGTTCACAGTTTGCAAAGAAGTCCTTCACAAGCTCCACCTCCACCTCCCCCTACTAGATGGATGAAAAACGCAGCTCAGAAAGAAACTTATCTCGCTAAGGACAACCAAATTGAAATGGTGGTGAATGATCTGCAGCAGCAACATGAAAATCAACTTCTTCTCAATACCATCGATCTAAACCAGGAATCTCTCAAAGAGAAAAACAGCTGTAAGATGAACATAAGCAACAGTAATATTAAAATGGTGGGATCCCATCTCGACCGCAGGCAAAAGAGAAACTTTGTTCCTCTTAGAATGAACTTCGAAAAGGTGTTCTGTATCTTGGAAGCAAAAGGGGTATTGAAGCCGTTACAGCCAAAGTTTCCAAACTTTATACAAAAAGGCGGAGGGTATTGCAAGTACCACCAAGTAAGTGGTCACTCTATCAGAGAATGCGGGGCTTTCAAGAATGCGATCCAAGACCTCATCGATCAAGAGAAGATTGATCCAGCTGAGTTTGATCACTGGGCAGCAGTAGCATCCATGCATGTCACGTCTTAGGCTGAGAGTCAATCTTTTGAGGAGTCTTATCTAGCTATTTTTGGCTACTATTTTGGTCCATATTTGTTTCCTTTTTAAAAGGTCTATGTCTTGAGTTTATTTTGGTCATAAATCCGCTTGTTGCACCTAGCATGAAATGTGAATCTCCTTAGACTTGAACTACGAATGGCCTGATTCTCTATTGGGATACGTAGGCACCTTTTGGTCGGCCACAAATTTTGAAAATGCTTTCTCCTGTGCTAGTTCGCTGCCATAGAATACTCATGATAACATCAAACATTGAAAACAATCCACAAGGGTTTCAAAGTAATCTTATGACATCTTTTGGAACACATCATAATCACTTGAATTGTCAAAAGCGCAAAACGAGTTTTTCAAAGCTAAGACCCGCGTCATTTCTGTTGAGGAGTTGACACATCTTTGCACCCTCATAGAGATCACTTGTAAGCAAAACATGTTGTCAAAGATGAAGAGTAGGAAAAAGGAGAAAGAAGAAAAGAGAGGAGAAAAAAAAATGATGAGCTCGCTAGATTGAAAACTTGTAAGGGCGGTCTAGGCAAAAGTTAGAGCACGAACAAAATGAGAAATCAGCCATGTCTCCATGCATCTACTATGTGTCTCAAAGGATTGTCCTCAATCTTAGAAAATTCACTTGGTTAACATCGAAGCCCCTAATTTCTTGGTAAGGATCCTTGCCACTTTGTCGTGTGTTTCAAGATGAAGAAAGGCATTCATTTCTCTCTCCCAAACACTCATCCCTTGCTAGCCACATCGAGCCTTTGGATAATTTCTTTGAACAGCCTGCTAGGCAGCCATCCCCTACACTGGGGCAAACACAAAAAAATACAAGGAGAGGTAAAAGAAAAATCAATGAAATAATGAGCATCTCGTCATACAAGGGGCATTTTGAAGGAAACATTTCTTCCAATACATACGAAGGACATTTTTGAAGAAACCAACTCTTTTCACACAAAGTGAGGCAAGAGACAACAAGAGTTGATAAAAATGTTGAAGATGGCTGCTAGCTTTTAAAACCCAAGCGTGAGTAGAAATTAGGTTTGAGCATTATACATCTGCTTCTTTCTCAAGCCAAGACCTCAAGCCTACATTATGGTCCATAACAAAGACCTCTCAGATTGGGGAACACGACTTAGTAGCAAGGTCCTAGACACTAGGGGCATCACCAATGTGGGACTTAACTCGAAGGGCAAGAATCCTGGAATTTACATCGTCTTGGCAAATCGCACAACATGGAGAGTTACAAGGGGCATAGCTATGTTCCCCTTTTTGCATTCCTCTCAAAAGTATCCAACCTTTTGTGTGGGTCTTAGTAGGTGCTTATCAATCCAACTCAAGTCAACCAAATCAAGCTCGAAGCAACAAACTCACCTAATTGACTAGGGGCATAGGTTTGCAAAATAGTTCTACGTCCTTTGATGATTGAATGACGTGAGTGTGGAACATGGATGGAATGATGTGACCTTGAAATCCTCGAGGAAAAGCTTTCAAGAATGGTTTTATCCTAAGCATTCTTAACACAGTTAATACAAGCGCAGTCCCTTTTTGCAAATTTATGAGGAAATAACATGGGTCTCTCATTTCATGAAGGGTGCAACAACATGGTTCTTTGACCAAACTATGTTTTCAGTGGTGCCGCTAGGGCATTGCGGTCTTTCAAAACACCTGGCTAGTATAAACAATAAGCCATTATCAAATACGCGAAAGTTGAGATGTCCAGAATACATTGCGGATTCACATGCATATCATTATCACCCTGTCTTTTGCATTAATCTCTTTATCCTAGTACTTCATGTGTATGTCATGGAAGTAGTTGTCTTGGTTGCACGATCTAACCCCAAGTATGAGGTGTTCTTATGTTCAAGCAAGGCAAGTTCATCAGGGCATCATGGCCATCAAGGAATAAAGGGCAACAAAGGGATGCACTGTAAAGTCTACCTCCCTACCAGCACACTTGAAAAAAAACTCAGCCTAAGAAGCGTCATATCCTTGGGGAACACCTCAACTCTTTTGGAATGCTGTCACACAGCATTGTCAGGGGCATGCCAAGATCTCTGGCAAACAAAAAGAGAAACATTGCATTCATGTTCATTGTCGCACACATCACATATCTCTGTACTAGGGGCAATTAGGTTGTCATTAACACGCACAGATAAGCTAGAATCAAGCATCCATTGCCTAAACAGGGGGCGTCGATTTCTTCCTGAATGTTCAGTTCAATATGCATATATGTCATGTTGCAAACTATGTCACCCGCAGTGGTTCAACATTTGAATGAGGGTTCCTGAACTTGGTGGTTTTGCCCCTAGCAGTCAGCATAAAAAGGACTTCGGCTCATGCTCGATTCCAAGCCTGTTACACGTTGTTTTCCTATCCATTGTTGTTTTCTAAACTATTCAGATGTGGATTACAGGATTCCCCTGGATTTCGGTCCTTGAACCAACCATACCAAGCTTGGTGTCTATAACCGACAGAGCCAAGTCAAAGAAGCTGAAAGATAGCTTCAGCAAACTCTACAATTGGCACCATATCAACAGTATTAAAGTGGCTTCGCACTTCACATCTTCATAGCTCCTTGTTTCGCGTCAACAGCTCTGCCTTCATAACTCAGAAGCCTCACACTTGCTTTTCAATAGCACCATACGCATGCCTTGTCATATTCATGACCTTGTTGGGTTTCATAAGCTCCGAGCAATTCTATGCACAGGCCACCTTACGCTCAGCAGGTCCAATCTCCACGACTCTCTCTCAACAGTAGCTCAATTCAGCAGCTCCCTGCACCTATTATCTCAACAGCTACATGCTCGCTACCATCAAAACATGTCAATGGCTCCCCCACCTCAGTAGCACCCCGTGCTCAAAAGCTCCATACTCAGGTCACTCAACTTCAGAAACTCGGCAGCTCTATGCCTATGCTCACTATCACCTAGCAACTTTAGGCTCAGCAGCTCTAAGCCCACTCAGCGGCCCTGTGCTCGCCATCATGATCACTCAATAGCCCCTTTTACATTCAGCAGCCTTGTGCCCAAGTCGCTCATCAGCTCCGTATTCACTCCTCCAACGGCTTTGAGTTCAAGTAATTATCAACAACTCTAAGTTCACTATCATTACTAGCCACTCTATACTCATACTCAGCAGCCCTGTGCCCTAGTCACTCAAACAGCTCTGCACTCACCTCAACAGCCTCGTGCCTATTAGTCATTCAGCAGTTCTGTAGCTACCCCGAGCTCACATCTTGAAGATAAGCAGCCTCACCACTTCCAGGCCGGTGAAGCAATCCTGTGACTCCCACTTAATGCACATTTATGCAGTTCTGGCCCAGTGCACACTTCGGAAAGCATCCCTTCAGTAGGGGAGTTGAAAGTCTGCTTAACAAGGTTGAAATTAGGAGGCGAAGGAAATCTCCTAGGCGTGCATGAGGATCATCTTGTCAGCAAAGACGATGGAAATCTCTGAAGACATTAATCGCTGAAGCATTTAACAAACCTTATGGCACTTTGGGTCAACAAGTCAACGAAGTCAAAGTGGAATATGGTCAAGAACTAGGCTTGGGGACGATCCCGAGCATGTGGAATCTAGCCTTGGGGATGATCCCGAGGATACTCAAAAAACTAGCCTTGGGGGCAATCCCGAGCATACTCAGAACTAGCCTTGGGGACGATCCCGAGCATACTCAAAAAAACTAGCCTTGGGGGCAATCCCGAGTATACTCAGAACTAGCCTTGGGGACAATCCCGAGCATACTCAGAACTAGCCTTGGAAGCATCCCGAGCGTGTGGAAACTAGCCTTGGAAGAATCCCAAGCATGAGGAACAAATCAAACCCCGTGGAAGATGGAAGATGGAATACTCAACAACTCAGCAATTCTACAAACTCACTACTCAGCAAGATATCTATTCTCAAGCTCCATGTTTGAATGCTCAAAGTTCTACACTTTGGATGCTCGAAGCCCTTCGAATGCCCAACCACTGCGTACTGGATGCTCAAGTTCTACACTTGAATGCGCAAGCTCTACGTTTGAATGCCCAACCACTGCGTACTGGATGCTCGAACTCTATGTTCGAATGCTTAAGGTTTATACCTTGAATGCTCAAGCTCTACGTTTGAATGCCCAACCACTGCGTACTGGATGCTCAAAGCCTGTACTTTGAATGCTCGGACTTTACCCTCCGAATGCTCGAGCTCTATGCTCCGAATGCTCAAGTCCGGAACTTGAAAGAAGGTTTATGCTTAAACCAAACACACACGCACGGGCTCGTGCACATAAGCATCAATTGCATCACCATTATTATCATCGAGTCTGCATCATCATATCTGCTCATATCTAACCACTATCATCATATACACACTATGCATATTTCTTATTCATGAAACAGGTCAATCCTGCAAATCAACCGGCTCTACGCCTCGATTTTATTGATCGGCCCGGCGCCTCGATCCTTTGACTCTATGTCAAAACTTATGATGAGAAAGCTCCGTGCGCAGACCATCAGAATGCAACCGACTTTATGCCTCGGTTCAATCAAGCTCCTCCAACCGGTTCCGCGCCTCGGTTCCTTCATTTCCAACGCTCCATGCTCTATTTACTGGCCTTGCGCCCCCCATATCTCAAAAAGGTATCCAACTCGTCTCCGGAAGATGGCTTGGGTTCCACCCCCATATCTCAAAAATAGCATCCGATTCATCCCCAACAGATGACTTGGATTCCACCCAAATTACATCAATTCCATCAAGCTGATTCGCAAGGATAGGCTATTCTACCGAGCTCCCCTCAGTCAAAGTAAGGATGATCAAGAAAAGCAAACGCATCTACCGTGTACTGATCTACCCCAAAATACTAAGGATGCTCTCCGCAAAAATATCCCCGGCAGCCCCGCGCTCCTTCAACTACCCTTTGCCAAAATCCTGGCTCAGCCTAGGTACGTCACACTACGGCTTTTTAAGCCCAAAGGTACGTCTTCTGTCTCTAACCCTCCAAACTTTTTATTTTTCTTTATTGCCCGAACTACGATTGGTCTGAATTTCCCTTGTGGAATACGTAGGCAGCCTCCCGGCCTGACCATAACAAAACCTTTTTCGCCCGAACTACGATTGGTCTGAATTTCCCTTGTGGAATACGTAGGCAGCCTCCCGGCCCGACCATAACAAAACCTTTTTCAAAAAAACCCTTGGAATAGTGGTTGGACCAAATTGAGTTGCTTTTTTACAGCTTTGACTCTTACTCAAACATGTCTCACGATCCGTTTGAGTTCAGTCAAAGAGGGGCATCTGTAGACACCCCAATTTGGCCTAACGATTATTTCAAATCCCACCTTGGGGACCATCCCGATGATGAAATGGATACAGTGATTGCTGATTGCCTTCTCGAGAACCTTAGGACATTCGGTAAGAACTTTGAGCCACTTAGAGGACCCAATCAGAGCCATACAGCCTTTCAGACAGAATATACAGAAGCCTATGAGAATCCATATGTCGGCCGTAACATTGATCTAACGGCCTTAAACATCATTTCCTCACCTGAGCAACCTGTTGCTAGAAAATCTCCCTGAGAGATCAATCCCTCGGCCGTAAGATCGATTCCTCGGCCGCAACATCGTTTCCTCGGCCGCCAGATCGTCAGATCCATTCCTCAGCCATAAGATCGATTCCTCGGCCGCCAGATCCATTCCTCGGCCACCAGATCGTCTTTTTCCAGAATTCTGGAATGTTCTGTCAGTCGTTTGATCGACGCATCAAAACCCTAGCAGCCTTTTTCCGATGCATTCAGGCTACGAAATAGATCGCGTCTAGAGATCTTTGAACCCTAGAATTCCTTTTTGATTCACGCCATTTGATTGGCCGGAGTGAGTCATCAATTGCCTATATAAAGAGGCCTTAGGGTTCTGAAATTAACATTCAATTCCTCCATCTCATACCTCAAAACTCTGCAGAAATCACCTCACATACTCCCTCCATAGAAGCCCTAACCTTCCGATGGCAGCCGCATCCCGAACGATCAAACCCCGAAGTACAAACCCTAACCCTAGGGTTTTCGAGAAGTAAATCAGTCAATCCCTTCTAATCCGAAGCAATCAAGCAACTGAGGGATCAAGGTGGTGAGGCCCAGGGGCCTATGGTTTGATCTCTTTTACGTTTTTATGCATTAATCGTAGTGTTTTGATTATTTGTTAAATATCTGTTCTGGTGTGAAGAAGAACATCGGTTGGGGGATCAATCCTTCAGCCGATATATCAATCCAGTGGGATCCCTCGGCCGTGAAATCCATTCACCGGCCGAGAGATCGATTTTCCTGGGACAGCCTGATGCATGCTTTAATTATCGCATTGGCTCACCATTAACTGCTTAAAGGCTAAAATCAAACTATGTGTTAGAGTTAAATAAAGTAAGTATATGCCTTATGTTGAATAACTATGGGCCAGTCTCACGACTGGGCAGAGAGGGGTGCCTAACACCTTCCCCTTACTGTACTTTTGGCTCCCGTACCCAGAATCTCTATCTATTTTCCTAGTTTTAATAAACTGGGTGGCGACTCTGTTTTGATGATAACCGCTATCGTGTGGCGATGTTCCTAGCCATGGGAATGTCCACGATCTTGGTTTACGAAGCAAGCAACCAAACGAGCAAACAAACGATCAATCTGTATGGCGATGCCTCGTTTGGGAGGTGTCTACATTGTGCCGGCTGGTGAATGATAGGAGCGAACATTTGGCACTTCCGAGAACGCTTGACATACTCTTCGAAATCCTTCTTCATTGTTGGCTACCAATACCCTTGAGTGATGGCTCCGTGCGCGAGGGAGCGTCCGCCGGAGTGGCAATCGCTGTCCCCGGCGTGGAGCTCTTCAATGATGCCAGGTACCTAATGGGGGTGTGCAACCAGTAAGTAGGGACCAGTGAATGACCTTCGATAAAGTTTGCCGTTCGGGTTGAGCCAGAAGAGGGCGGCTTTATTTCGGAGTCGGTGGGCATCCTTCTTGTCGGTGGGAAGAATGTCGCCACGTAGGTAGCCAATGATCTCGTCCATCCAACTCGGACCGAGCTCTACGTTGAGTACCTCATGGCTCAATGCTTCGAGCTCAAAGCTGGGCTTGTCGATGGAACTGAAAGAGATGGACCGGTGTTCCGAAGCAGAGCAAGCCGAAGTGAGTCCGGTGAGGGCGTCGGCATGAGCATTCTGTTCCCTGGGAATGTGTTCGACGTGAATGGCCTTGAAGCCTTTGAGCAACCGAATGGCAGAGCTGAGATAAGTACGCATTCGGTCATCCCGAGCCTCATATTCCTCCGACAGCTGGTTAACCACTAGCTGAGAATCGCTGTAGATTACAAGTTCATCAATACCGAGGGCTTCAGCGGTCTTGAGTCCGGAAATGAGCGCTTCATACTCGGCCTCGTTGTTGGAGGCCGGAAAATTGATGGATATGGAGCTTTCGTGTAGAATGCCCGAGGGAGAGAGGAGCACAATCCCAGCTCCGGTGCCTCGGCTATTTGAGGCGCCATCCACATACATCTTCCAATAATCGCCATGGAAGAGTTTCCAAGCGGTGCTAGGGTTTGCTTGGAGAACGACTTCGGGGCGGGGGGCTGGAATGGATGCCAGGACGTTGGCTGTAGTGAGCTCGGCGATGAAGTCGGCAAGAACATGAGCCTTGATTGCTGTCCGGGGTTGGAAATGGATTTCGTAGTTTGTGTAGATGTAGACACCTCCCAAATGGGGCATCGCCATACAGATTGATCAATGTTTGTTTGCTCGATTGGTTGCTTGCTTCGTAAACCAAAATCATGGACATTCCCATGGCTAGGAACATCGCCACATGATAGCGGTTATCATCAAAACAGAGTCGCCACCCAGTTTATTAAAACTGGGAAATTAGATAGAGATTCTGGATACGAGAGCCAAAAGTACAATAAGGGGAAGGTGTTAGGCACCCCTTTTTGCCCAGTCGTGAGACTGGCCCATAATCGTTTAACATAAGACATATAGGTGCTTTGTTTAATTCCAAACACATAGTCTGTTTATTTATTCCTTTAAACAGTAAGCAAAGTGAGCCAGTGCGATAAATAAGCATGCATCAGAAAGCAGAAGAGCAACAAAACTGTCCCAGGGAGATGGATCCCGCGGCCGGTGAATAGATGTCACGGCCAAGGGATCCTCCTGGTTTGATATACCGGCCGAGGGATCGAAGCCCCGGTCAGTATTCTTCCTCACACCAGACAGAAAGATTAATGGATGATCAAAACGTTACGGTTAGTCAAAAACACAGTAAATAAGACAAACCAGAGGCCGTTGGGCCTCACCACCTTGATCCCTCAGTTGCTTGATTGTTTTGGATTGGGTGTGATTGATTGATTGCTTGATTGAAAACCCTAGGGTTAGGGTTTGAACTTTGGGGTTTGATCGCCGGATTGACGACTGCCTTCGGGAGGTTAGGACTTTTGAAGTATGGGATTGAGAGAGTATTTGTGCAGAGTTTTGAGGCTTGAAAAAGTGTGAAAGTATATCAATTTCAGAACCCAAAGGCTCCTTTATATAGGCATAGGGATGACTCACTCCGGCCAATCGCAATGCACGATAAAAATTGGAGTTAGAGTGTGATTCTAACTCTCCATGGCAAACCTCTAACGTAGCCCGAACGTATCGGGAAGGTAGTGTAATCGGATCAAACGTCTGACAGAACACGTTCCAGAATCTGGGAAAAGGTCGATCTGGCGGCCGAGTAAAGGATATCACGGCCGAGGAATGGATGTCTCGGCCGAAGGATAGATCTTGCGGTCGAGGGATTGATCTCTCAGGGAGATTTTGCTAGCAACAGGTTGCTCGGGTGAGGAAATGATGTAAGGGCCGTGGGATCGATGTCACGGCCGACAGATGGATTCTCCTAGGCTTCTGTATTTCTGTCTGAAAGGCTGTATGGCTTTGAATTGGGTCCTCTAAGTGGCTCAAAGTTCTTACCGAAAGTCCTAAGGTTCTCAAGGAAGCAATCAGCAATCATTGTATCCATTTCATCATCGGGATGGTCCCAAGGTGGGACTTGAAATAATCGTTAGGCCAATTGGGGTGTCTACAGATGCACCTCTTTGACTGAACTCAGACGGATCACGAGACATGTTTGAGTAAGAGTCAAAGCTGTAAAAAGCAACTCAATTTGGTCCAACCACTATTCCAAGGGTTTTTTGAAAAAGGTTTTGTTATGGTCGGGCCGGGAGGCTGCCTACGTATTCCACAAGGGAAATTCAGACCAACCGTAGTTCGGGCAAAAGAAGTTTTGTTATGGTCGGGCCGGGAGGCTGCCTACGTATTCCACAAGGGAAATTCAGACCAATCGTAGTTCGGGCAATAAAGAAAAATAAAAGTTTGGAGGGTTAGAGACAGAAGACGTACCTTTGGGCTTAAAAAGCCGTAGTGTGACGTACCTGGACTGAGCCAGGGTTTTGGCGAAGAGTAGTTGAAGGAGCGCAGGGCTGCCTGGGGAGTTTTTTTCGGAGAGCTTCCTTAGTATTTTGGGGTAGATCAGTACACTACAGGTGCGTTTGCTTTTCTTGATCATCCTTATTTTGACTGAAAGGAGCTCGGTAGAGTAGCCTATCCTTGCGAATGAGCTGGAAGGAATTGATGTAATGGGGTGGAATCCAAACCATCTGCTGGGGATGAATTGGACGCCGGTTTGCTTTTGAGATGTAGAGGGTGTAGGGCCAGTAACTGGAGCATGGAGCTTTGGTGATGAGGGAACTGAGGCACGGAGCCGGTTGTAGTCATGAGGCAAGAGCCTGAGGCGTGATGGAATCGAGGCGTAGAGCCTGTTGCAGTCTTGAGGCGAAGGCCTGAGGTGAACTTGGTAGGACCGAAGTGCGGAGCTGGTGTTGGTCATAAGGCGAGAGCCTGAGGTGATTGGATAGGACCGAAGCGCGTAGCTGGTGTTGATCATAAGGCGAGAGCCTGAGGTGATTGGATTGAGGCGTGGAGCCTGCTGTGGTTATGAGGCAAGGGCTTCAGTTGTCGGAGCTTAGAGCTTGACGTGATATGAACCAAAGCGTAGAGCTGGTTGCATTCTGATGGTCTGTGCACGGAGCTTTCTCATCATAAGTGTTGGCGTAGAGCCAAAGGATCGAGGCGCTGAACCGATCAATAAAACCGAGGCGTAGAGCCGGTTGATTGCAGGGTTGACCTGTTTCATGAGAGATATGCAGGGTGTATATGTGTGATGATGGTTGTTAGATGTGAACAGATATGATGATGCAGACTCGATGTGATAATGCAATATGTGCACGGGCCCGTGCATGTGTGTTTGTTTTTAAGCTTAGAGCTTCTATCAAGTTCCGGACTTGAGCATTCAGAGCGTAGAGCTCGAGCATTCGGACGGCAGAATCCGAGCATTCAAAGTACCGGCTTTGAGCGTCCAATACGCAGTGGTTGGGCATCCAAGCGTAGAGCTTGAGCATTCAAGTGTATAACTTGAGCATCCAGTACACAGTGGTTGGGCAACCAAGCGTAGAGCTTGAGCATTCAAAAATGTTAGATTTTTTAGCATTCAGGCGTGGAGCCTGAGAATAGATGTCTTGATTGTTGGGGTGGCGTAGAGCCTGTTGCTTGTTTACGGCTTCGAGCCAGTTTGAGATGATGAACACAGACTTCGAGCCTGTTAAGAACTTGATTGTGTACGGCTTCGAGCCAGTTGAGACAATGGGCTTTAGAGCCGCTGGGTTGGTTGTTACGGCTTCGAGCCAGTTGAGATAATGGGCTTGTAGCCGCTAAGTTGAGTGATTACAGGCGTAGAGCCTGTTGCCGTGATAGCGAGCACAGAGCTGCTAAGATAAAGGGCTTCGAGCCGCTGGGTGATAGTAGACGTAGGCTTCAAGCCTGTTGAGGTAATGGGCTTCGAGTCGCTGAGTTGATTGTTATGGCTTTGAGCCAGTTCAGATGGTAGATACAGGCTTCGAACCTGTTGAAGTAATGGGCTTCGAGCCGCTGAGTAGTGATAGCGAGCGTAGAGCTACTGAATGAGTGAATAAGTACAGGCGTAGAGCCTGTCGATAATGGGCCTCGAGTCACTGAGTTGATTGCTATGGCTTTGAGCCAGTTGAAACGGTGGGCTTGGAGCCGCTGAAATGGTGGGCTTGGAGCCGCTGAATTGGTTGTTACGGCTTTGAGCCGCTCAAAAGGTGGGCGTAGAGCCGCTTTGGTGAGATAACGGTGTAGAGCCTGTTGTTTGTGATAGCGAGCGTAGAGCTGCTGAGTCGAGGGCTTGGAGCCGCTGAGATGGTAGACATAGGCTTCGAGCCTGTTGAGGTAATGGGCTTAGGGCCGCTGAGTTGAAGGCGTAGAGCTGCTGAGTGAGTGAGTATGGGCATAGAGCCGCTGAGTGAGTTGATGGTTGTATGGTCGCTGGAATGGCAAGCGTAGAGCTGCTAGGTGAGTTGATATGGGTGAACATGGGCACGGAGCTGCTGAGTTCTTTGATAATGGATACGGGCACAGAGCCGCTGGGTTTTTTGACTTGTTTTGGCCAGCAGTTTGTGGAGAGAGAGCTTCGATGCTTGGGCATGCCCCCAAGGCTAATTTTGATCACATTGTGTTGGCTCGGGGATGCCACGAAGGCTACTTGGTTGGTTGAGGACTTAGAAGTCTGTAATCGCTTGAGTTGGTGTACTGAGCAAAATCCATTGGGGCTGAAAGGAAAGGATTAGAAGGGCCAGGAGATCGATATCTCGGTCGAAGGATTGATGTCTCGGCCGAGGAACCGATGTCTCGGTCGCTTAATCGGTTCATTTCCAGGGGCCTATAAAAGGTCACGGCCTCAGCCATTTCATTCCATTTCTCTCTTTCCTCGGTTTCTCTCTTCATCCGAGAAACCCACCGAAAGCTCCTCTCACCCTTTCTCCTCATTCCCGACAGCTCTGGGCTATGGATGATACGCTGACGTGGCTTGTGCGCGTGGAGGGAGACCACGTTTGCTTTTGGTCCTATCTTGATGCTTGATTTGGGACCCTCGCATGGGTATGCTTGATTAGGGGCCCTCACATGGGTGGCTTGCTTCCGCGACGCGGAGCTCCTGGCGTGGCGGTGGTACGCGGTGTGGTGGTTTTTCTGGGCCATGTGGTGATTCTTTTGAGCCATGTGGTGTCCCTTCTGCACCGTAGTACTCCTTTGGTATACATCGCCCCAGGGGCGTCCTCTTCTTTTTTGCAGCTGGTCTCTGGTGTTCGGACCACCAGAGGGTTCAGCATCCTCTTTTGCTTCCTCTTTTTGTTTCTTTTCTGTTTCTCTTCCTGCATAGGTTAGTTTGACAGGAAATCGATGTATAGTTTGCTTAGGAAATGTGGGATGATCCACCTTGTGATGTAAAAAGCTTTCGTTATATGAAAGAAAAATCTTTTGCTCTGTTACGTGGATTGTGTATGCTATGTTTGCACCGTTTGCGTATGATAGTTTTGTTAATCCAACGAAACGAACTGAACCGTGGAAGCAGTCTGTAAAATAGCCGTTCTGGCGGCCGATTGAATGATTACGCGGCCGATGCTTGGATCTGTCGACTGAAGGATCGTTTTTTTTGCCTGGGTTTGACTTGTAGGTCAAACCTGATTTTTGCGGGCCGATAGATGGATCCTATGGCCGTCATATGAAGTATCGGCCGAGAGACCGACTGAAATTCTGAGGATTAAGAATCCGATTTCGATTCGGACTTAGACTCGACTTAGTTCTATAAATACGCGTTCTACGAACCCGATAGCATTGTCAGTAGCAGTTCCTTACACATGGCACAACCAGTCCTTGATCAATGGTTGGATTCCTTCAATGGCCTTGACCGTTTACACTTTAAGTCCTTTGGCATGGACTTCCTCTTTTCCCTTCGTCAAATTCCTGTGAATTTTGCCTTCCTTAGGGCAGCTGCTAGTTTGTGGGACCCTGATTTTCACGTCTTTCGATTTAGGAGAGAGGAGTTGTGCCCTACTATCGAGGAGTTTGCGGCCATCATGGGTCATTTGGATAGAGAGAGTTTCATTGTCCCTAATCCTTTGTTCAACCGGGGTGATCTCCTGAAGGATTTACTCCAAGTTCAGAAACATGAAGTTAAATTCTTCCTAGTGAAAGGAAGGCTGGAGATTCTGCAACTTATTCAGCGTTTTGGTACAGCTGAGGCTCATCGCCAAGTTCCCCTACAGAAGTCGTGCTTTCATGCGTTGTGCATTTGTCTCCTTCACTACTATTTACTTGGCCCTTCCTTTGGCCACGCTGATCCTATGTTGCTTAACCTTGCTCAACAGATTGGAAACCGTATGGGTTTCGCTGGCTTAGTATTGGCAGAGACCTTGATGGGTCTAGATGTGATGAAGGGTAGTCCTACAGCTCAGTTCTCAGGCAGTCCCTTGCTATTGCAGGTTCGCTCTTTTATTTGTTTATTTTGTCAAATTTATCTTTTCACTCATCACTCTTTTGTTTTGACTCACGTGTTCTCTCAACTCACAATTTTCCTTTGTTCTCTAGGTGTGGTTGTTTGAGAAGCTAAAAGTGTGGGGTGCGCCGGAGCGACTTCCTTATAATCCAGACCAATGTACGGAGCGTCACATGATTAAGCAACTCCCAACTGAGGCTGCTTGGGAAGCATGGATGAGGACTTGCAGGGGTGATTGGATTCAATGGGTTTGCCCCTGGTATGGTATTGAGAGTATGACTGCGAGTACCATGAACCATTTTGGTGTAGCAGTAATTGGTATTACTCGAGTCGTTTTCTACTTTCCTGCTCGCTTTCAAAGGCAGTTTGGGGCTGAACAAACCGCAATCCTGGGTGACCCCGAGTACACCGTCTCTAAGATCCATGATGCCAACTTCCGTCGCAACATGCTGCGTCTTTGGCCAAATAGAGTGATGCAGGAGGTTGCTGAGAACTTCGTTGTCAAGCTATCGAGTTCTTACAAACGCTGGTTGAAGAAAAACCTTTTGGAGGATAGTAGTGCAAAGAGAAGGAAGACCTAGAGATTGATGCTTTGCTTATGTTTTTTCAAAAGATGTTTGTTTGATTCTAGCTTTCATGGATTAAGAATTGCTTAGGTTTGCTTTTTCCTTTTTTGTTTGGAAATAATAAAACATTTGGTCGTTTTATTTGAAGATGTTATTGCCATGATTTGATAGCGAACATGCTTTAGGATAGACCTAGAAATTTTGGAAGTGATGATGATAGCAGTGGCCGAATCTCAAACTTGGAGATTGCCTACGTATCCCATGGAGGGAATCAGGCCATAAACGTAGTTCCAACAAAGGGGATTTGTTTTGTTTTTAGTTAGGGTCCACTCGGGTATTTTCCTCTCCTTTTGTGCTCTAAATTTTGCCTAAAACCGCCCTTGCGGGTTTTCGGTCTAGCGAGCATTTTATTTATGCCTTAGTTTTTTCCTAAGCCGCCCTTGCGGGTTTTCGACCTAGCAGACTGCTCTAATTTTTGCTTGGATCCGCCCACCCTTGTGGTTTTCGGTCCAACGAGCATCTCTCATGGGTAATACTTCCTTAACTTGTCGTTGGTAACTTGTCGTTGTTGCGAATTCCATTTCATCCAAGTCTGCAATGTATGCTGCTCCTCCAGAAAGTATGCGTTTGATAAGGTAGGGGCCTCCCCAGTTTGGTCTAAACTTGCCCCTTGGGTCTGAGACGTGGCGACGAATTGCTTTGAGCACCATGTCTCCTACCTCGATGTCCCTAGGTTTCACCTTTTTGTTGAATGCTAGTGCAATGCGGCGTTGATACCCTTGTACATGGTATAAGGCTCTCAGTCTCCTTTCGTCTAGTAGTGCCAACTCGTCGTAGCGGTTTTGAACCCAGTCTTCTTCGATCATTCCAGTCTCAGCTAAAACCCTTAACGAAGGTAACTCCAGTTCGATAGGCAAGACAGCTTCCATTCCATAGACCAGAGAGTAGGGAGTGGCCCCAGTTGAAGTCCTTTCAGTTGTTCGATATCCCCATAGCCCCAGAGGTAGCATTTCTGGCCAGTCTGTGTAAGTGTCGGTAGTCTTCTGCAGAATCCTCTTGACATTCTTGTTTGCAGCCTCAACTGCTCCATTAGTTTGAGGTCGGTAAGTAGATGACCGATGATTCTGTATTCCAAATTCTGCAAAAAGCTTCTTTGTCGCCCCCTTGAAGTGCGATCCATTGTCACAGATGAACTCGTGAGGTACACCATATCGATAGATGATATTAGTGCGAATAAATTTGGCCACATGAATGGCTTTGAGAGTAGCATAAGAAGCTGCTTCTACCCATTTGGTGAAGTAGTCAATGGCCACCAGAATGAACTGATGTTTGTATTTTCCCTTTGGATTTATGCTTCCAATGACGTCTATCCCCCAAGTGGAGAATGGCCAATGGGATGTCATGCTATACAATTCTGTAGGGGGAATACGCATACGATCAGCGTGAGTTTGGCATTTGTAACATCGAGGGACATAATCAGCGCAGTCGGCCTCCATTGTAGTCCAGTAATACCCCTGACGTAGGATCTTCTTTGCCATCGTTGCCCCATTCATGTGTGGCCCACAAATTCCTTCATGTATTTCCTCCATTACCTTGCGGCTGTCCTCCGTTGTGATGCAAAGTTGACTTGGACCCAAGTGTGCCCTTCGGTACAATGCTCCTCCACAGATTACAAACCGGGCAGCAAACTTCCGCAGAGCCATTTTGTCCTTCGAGGTGGCCTCAGATGGGTATTCTCCTTTTTCCAGGAATTCCTTCACGTCTTCGTACCATGGCTTGCCATCGTCTTCACCTTCCTCGGTAAAGGTGCATTCACATGCTGGTTTAACTTTTTGTTCGATCATGAGAGGCCGCATTGTGAATCCCATGGGTATTTCGACCATAGATGCTAATGTCGCCAGTGCATCTGCAAATCTATTGCTCACTCGAGGAGTGTGTGTGAAGATAACAGAATCGAATTGTGGAATTAGATCTTCCAGCACAGAGTGATATAGCTTCAGTGTATCTTCCTTGACCTTCCAGTCTCCTCTGGCTTGAGATACCACCAGATTTGAATCCCCAGTGACTTCTACCCTTTTTGCCCCTAGCTCCAGGGCTGCCTCCATTCCAGCAATACAAGCCTCGTACTCAGCTTGATTGTTAATGACCTCAAACCTCAGTTTATATGACAAAGGGATGTGGGAGTCGTTTGGGGAAACTAGCAATACCCCTATGCCATATCCATATCGGTTTGATGCTCCATCAAAGTAAAGTTGCCAGGTGTCGTCTAAGATACATAAGATGTCCTCGTCGGGGAACATGAAGTCCTCTGCCTCGGCCTCTGTCACAGGGTGATCTGCCAAGAATTCTGCCACAGCTCTTCCTTTTACTGATTTCCTTGTCATGTATTTGAGGTCGAACTCTGCTAGCAGCAATAACCACCTAGCCAGCTTTCCGATAAGTGCTGGCTTTTTGAAAAGATACTTGATTGGGTCTAAACGAGAGACCAGCACCACCGGATGTGCTAACAGGTAGTGCCTCAGTTTCTTTGTGGCCCATACTAGCCCCCAACAGGTTTTCTCAAGGGGAGTGTACCTTGTCTCATAATCCATCGTTTTTTTGCTGAGGTAGTATATGGCGCACTCTACTTTGGTGTCGTTTTCTTGCGCTAGCATGCATCCCATGGATGTGTCTGTTACTGAGAGATACAGAATCAACGGCTTCCCAGGGATGGGCGGCGACAGTACAGGTGGATTCTGAAGATATTCTTTGATTGCCTCGAACGCTTGCTGGCAGTCCTGGCTCCATTCAAAATCAGTACCTTTCTTTAGCAGCTTGAAAAGAGGTTCACAGGTGGTTGTGAGCTTGGAAATGAACCTGCTGATGAATTGTACCTTCCCCAAGAAGCTCCTTACTTCCTTCTCCGTCCTAGGCGGTGATATCTCCATGATAGCCTGTTTCTTGGAAGGGTCTACCTCGATTCCTCTTTGAGTGATGAGGAATCCTAACATCTTTCCAGCTGTTACCCCAAAAGTGCATTTTTGAGGGTTAAGACGTAGTTTGTAATTCCTAATCCTCTCAAAGAACTTTTGGCGTGCTCCATAGTGTCCTTCCCTTTCCTTTGATTTGACTATCATATCGTCGACATATACCTCGACCTCTTTGTGCATCATGTCGTGCAGCAGTGTTGTTGCCATCCTCTGGTAAGTGGCTACAGCATTCTTCAACCCAAACGGCATCACTCGGTAGCAGTAAGTTCCCCAAGGCGTAGTGAAGGTGGTTTTCTCTCTATCCTCAGGAGACATAAGGATTTGATTATACCCAGAAAATCCGTCCATGAAAGATAGCAATGCATGGCCTGCGGTATTATCCACTAGCTCGTCTATGTGAGGTAATGGGAAGTCATCTTTCAGACTGGCTTTGTTGAGATCTCGGAAATCTACGCAGACCCTGATTCCTCCAGTTTTCTTTGGTACGGGAACGATGTTTGCTACCCATTGTGGATATTCGTTGACTATGAGAAAACCGGCGTTGATTTGTTTAGTGACTTCTTCTTTTATCTTTAGGACTCAATCAGGGCGCATACGTCTCAGTTTTTGTTTAACTGGTTTTGCATCAGGATGAAGAGGATATTCGGTGACTATGAGAAAACCGGCATGTCCTCGTAAGACCAGGCAAAAACATCTTTGTATTCTTTTAGCAAAAGGATTAGTTTTTCACTTTCTTGAGGGGATAGTGCGGCACCAATTTTAACCATTTTGGGCTCGTTTTCAGAGCCTATGTTTGCCGTGATTATTTCCTCAGAAAAAGGTTTAGCGTGCCTTTCTTCTTCTCTTTCGATGAATTCTAAAATTTCTTTTGGAATTTCTTCCTCAAAATTTGGTTTGTCGGAATCCACACAATTGATCATAGGCAAAGTGAAATACTCTAAATCTTCCTTCTCATTGCTAAGATTATCAAAAGACATTTCAGAGTCAAACTCAAAGTAAATGCTATGCCTTGGTACTTTGACCAGGTTTTCCTCACTAGATTTAGTAGTTTCAAAAGATGAAAAGCTTGACTCGGACTGAGTCGACTCGGATTCGGAATCGAAATCAGAACTAAGATCAGAATTAGCGCTTTTCATTTTGTATTTCAGAGTGTGTTCCACGGTCCAGTTAGGGTAAGCCCCTTTTTCAGCATCCACAATCAGCTCAGAGCAGTCTTTTTCATCACCAAGGTCGATCACCAGCACTTCACTGTCACCTTGATTCGCACTTTCATCATTGTCACCCTGCAAGTCTTGGAGGGCCATTTGATTTGCTATCGCTGTTATTTCTTCCAATTGAGCTTCAATCTCTGCTTCGTCGCTGTTGTTGACTCGTCGTGTGCCAACGAAGCCCCACCAATTACCAAAGCTATCTGTGATGGGGTGGATCACCCTTATTTCATTGTTGGTGACCCCCTCATCAAAGAGTAGGTTTAGTGATATTTCGTCTAGTGGGTCATTGTCGACAGATTCTTCTTCCTTTGCCTCTTCAGTTTCGAGATTGTTGACCTCGTCTATTGGCCAATAGTCGTCGGTAGGTGCATAGGGGTCATAAAAATAGATTGGAACCCTGCGAAGCCCTTCTTCTTCAATCAGGTCTTCTATTTCTTCCTCATAAACCGTTCCAGCGAACATGACATGGTTGTCTTCAATGATAGCCACCATAGGCTTTGGTTGATTTACTGGAGTGATGTATTCGGAGGGATTGAAGTCTTCAACAGCAAAGTGGAGCGGACCAGACAGCTTGGTGACAACTTGAAAGTGCGAATCAGACATGAACAGTGATGCAGTCATTTTTCCTGAAAAGGTTTTTGCTTTAGTTAGATTGATTAATCTTACCTACTGTTTATTTGACTTAGAGAGATTCCTAAGGTTTAACCTGCAAAAGAGAAATTTTACAACATACATATACAATGGGTGTGAGGAAGAACTTGGAAGCAAAATGCAAGTAGGTTCCTAGTCTGTAGGTTCCTGTCTTAGTTTGATAAGTTCTATGGCTTTCTAAAACATGCAAGGTTTTGGTAGTCTCAGAGTGCTCCGTTGTCAAAGGGCACCAATCCTCTCACAAGCCCATCATAGGCGGCGATTGGGTGATTTCCTTTTTGATATACCACTAGGTACGAGTGACTGTGGAGTTTGCTGGAACCCCCAACATAGCCCGTGTCATGCCGGGATATCAGGTGAACTCAACGGGTTGCCCGCTCGATGCATATGATAAATGAATTAGACAAGACATGTATTAGTCTTATGTTGAACTTTTTGGTTATGGCTCTCATATCCCCAGCAGAGTCGCCAAAAACTGTAGACACCTCCCAAACGGGGCATCGCCATACAGATTGATCAATGTTTGTTTGCTCGATTGGTTGCTTGCTTCGTAAACCAAAATCATGGACATTCCCATGGCTAGGAACATCGCCACATGATAGCGGTTATCATCAAAACAGAGTTGCCACCCAGTTTATTAAAACTGGGAAATTAGATAGAGATTCTGGATACGGGAGCCAAAAGTACAATAAGGGGAAGGTGTTAGGCACCCCTTTTTGCCCAGTCGTGAGACTGGCCCATAATCGTTTAACATAAGACATATAGGTGCTTTGTTTAATTCCAAACACATAGTCTGTTTATTTATTCCTTTAAACAGTAAGCAAAGTGAGCCAGTGCGATAAATAAGCATGCATCAGAAAGCAGAAGAGCAACAAAACTGTCCCAGGGAGATGGATCCCGCGGTCGGTGAATAGATGTCACGGCCGAGGGATCCTCCTGGTTTGATATACCAACCGAGGGATCGAAGCCCCGGTCGGTGTTCTTCCTCACACCAGACAGAAAGATTAATGGATGATCAAAACGTTACGGTTAGTCAAAAACACAGTAAATAAGACAAACCAGAGGCCGTTGGGCCTCACCACCTTGATCCCTCAGTTGCTTGATTGCTTTGGATTGGGCGTGATTGATTGATTGCTTGATTGAAAACCCTAGGGTTAGGGTTTGAACTTCAGGGTTTGATCGCCGGATTGACGGTTGCCTTCGGGAGGTTAGGGCTTTTGAAGTATGGGATTGAGAGAGTATTTGTGCAGAGTTTTGAGGCTTGAAAGAGTGTGAAAGTATATCAATTTCAGAACCCAAAGGCTCCTTTATATAGGCATAGGGATGACTCACTCCGGCCAATCGCAATGCACGATAAAAATTGGAGTTAGAGTGTGATTCTAACTCTTCATGGCAATCCTCTAACGTAGCCCGAACGTATCGGGAAGGTAGTGTAATCGGATCAAACGTCTGACAGAACACGTTCCAGAATCTGGGAAAAGGTCGATCTGGCGGCCGAGTAAAGGATATCACGGCCGAGGAATGGATGTCTCGGCCGAAGGATAGATCTTGCGGCCGAGGGATTGATCTCTCAGGGAGATTTTGCTAGCAACAGGTTGCTCGGGTGAGGAAATGATGTAAGAGCCGTGGGATCGATGTCACGGCCGACAGATGGATTCTCCTAGGCTTCTGTATTTCTGTCTGAAAGGCTGTATGGCTTTGAATTGGGTCCTCTAAGTGGCTCAAAGTTCTTACCGAAAGTCCTAAGGTTCTCAAGGAAGCAATCAGCAATCATTGTATCCATTTCATCATCGGGATGGTCCCAAGGTGGGACTTGAAATAATCGTTAGGCCAAATTGGGGTGTCTAAGGTTCTCAAGGAAGCAATCAGCAATCATTGTATCCATTTCATCATCGGGATGGTCCCAAGGTGGGACTTGAAATAATCGTTAGGCCAAATTGGGGTGTCTACAGTAGACACCTCCCAAACGGGGCATCGCCATACAGATTGATCATGCTTGTTTGCTCGATTGGTTGCTTGCTTCGTAAACCAAAATCATGGATATTCCCATGGCTAGGAACATCGCCACATGATAGCGGTTATCATCAAAACAGAGTCGCCACCCAGTTTATCAAAACTGGGAAAATAGATAGAGATTCTGAGTACGGGAGCCAAGAGTACAGTAAGGGGAAGGTGTTAGGCACCCCTCTCTGCCCAGCCGTGAGACTGGCCCATAGTTATTCAACATAAGACATGTAGATGCTTTGTTTAATTCTAACACAGAGTCTGTTTATTTAAGCCTTTAAGCAGTGAATAAGGTGAGCCAGTGCGATAAATAAAGCATGCATCAGAAAAGCAGAACAAAACAAACTGTCCCAGGGAGATGGATCCCGCGGCCGGTGAATGGATGTCACGGCCGAGGGATCCTCCTGGTTTGATGTACCGGCCGAGGGATCGAAGCCCCGGTCGATGTTCTTCCTCACACCAGACTATACGATTAACAGATAATCAGAAAGCTATGATTAGTTATGAATGCAGTAAATAAGACAAACCAGAGGCCGTTGGGCCTCACTACCTTGATCCCTCAGTTGCTTGATTGCTTCGGATTTGATTGTGATTGACTGATTTGCTTGATTGAAAACCCTAGGGTTAGGGTTTGAACTTTGAGATTTGATCGCTGGATAGACGGCTACCTTTCGGAGGTTAGGGCTTTTGAGGAGTGGGTTTGAGAGAGAGTTTTGACAGAGTTTCGTGGCTTGAGAGAGTGTATTCTCTAATGAATTTCGTGTGTCTATTTTCGGAGTCCAAGGGCCCTTTATATAGGCAATTGGTGACTCACTCTGGCCAATCAAATGGCAGGATTGCTATTGCAATTGGAATGCACCTCTAACTCTACGTCGCAATCTCTGAGCGTAGCCCGAACGCATCGGGAAGGTAGTGTAGTTGGATCAAACGTCTGACAGAACACGTTCCAGAGTCTGGAAAAAGGTCAATCTGGCGGCCGAGTAAAGGATCACACGGCCGAGGAATAGATGTCTCGGCCGAAGGATAGATCTTGCGGCCGAGGGTTTGATCTCTCAGGGAGATTTTGCTAGCAACAGGTTGCTTGGGTGAGGAAATGATGTTAAGGCCGTGAAATCGATGTTACGGCCGATAGATGGATTCTCCTAGGCTTCTGTATTTTCTGTCTGAAAGGCTGTATGGCTCTGAATTGGGTCCTCTAAGTGGCTCAAAGTTCTTACCGAAAGTCCTAAGGTTCTCAAGGAGGCAATCAACAATCACTGTATCCATTTCATCATCGGGATGGTCCCAGGGTGGGACTTGTAATAATCGTTAGGCCAAATTGGGGTGTCTACAGTTTGCGAGCTCGACGGCCCACTGGGAGATTCAGTTGGAGAGATCCGCCTTCCGGAGGAGTGACTTGAGTGGGTACTCGGTAAGCACGATGATGCGGTGGGACTGGAAGTATGGGGCAAGCTTTCGAGAGGCGGAGACGAGGGCGAGAACTAGCTTTTCCAATGGAAGATAGCGCGTCTCGACGGGTGTCATTGTCTTACTGGAGTAGTAGATGGGTTGGTGTTCACGCCCCTCCTGTCGAACGAGGACCGAGCTTATCGCATGCGCAGAAACGACAAGGTATAGGAACAGATCTTCCTGGTGCCGAGGTGTGACGAGGAGTTGGGCCTCGGAGAGATAGGCCTTCAACTGTTGTAGGGCTCGGTCACAGTCCTCGGTCCAGTTGAAACTTCGTCAGCTACCTTTAAGGAGGGCAAAGAATGGCTGGCATTTGTCAGAGGAGCGACTTATGAATCTATTCAGGGTGGCGGCCATGCCTGTCAGGCGCTGAACATCCCTCTTGTTGTGGGGAGCCGAGAGCTTCTCGATGGCTAGGAGCTGTGCGAGGTCGGCCTAAATACCACGTCGGGAGACGAGATGACCGAGGAATTTGCTGGAGCTTACACCGAAGGCGCATTTCTCGGCGTTGAGGCAGAGCTTGTGCTTTTAAAGGATTTCAAATGCTTCGGCGAGGTGAGTCAGGTGATCACTGGCCAGCATGCTCTTGACCACCATATCATCGATGTAGGCCAACATAGTATCTCCCAACAGACGCTCGAACATCTTGGTTATCATTCGCTGAAAAGTTGCCCCGGCGTTTTCAGACCGAAGGGTCATAACGAGATAGCCAAAGATCCCGTGGGGGGTGATGAAGGCCGTGTTTTCAACGTCCCCTTCATTCATGGCGATCTGGTGGCAGCCTCGGTATGCATCCATGAAGCTGAGTCGGTCGTGGCCTGCTGTTGCGTCTACGAGCTGATCAATCCGCGGGAGGGGGAAGAAGTCCTTCGGGCAGGCGTCATTGAGATTCGAATAGTCAACGCAGACCCGCCATTTGCCATTCTTCTTTTTGACCACCACGGTATTGGCTAACCATCTGGGGTACTGCACTTCTCAGATGGCTTTTGCGTTCAGGAGTCGGTTGACCTCTTCGATGACAGCCTCGGAATGAACCGGGGAAGAACTTCTTGCTTTTTGTACGACCGGGCGCTTGCTCGGTCGATGTTGAGCTTGTGACAGATGAACTTGGGATCGACCCCGGGCATCTCGTAGGGGGTCCATGCAAAAACTTCGATGTTATTCTTGAGGAAATCCACCATGTCGTTCCGCTCGGTGTCACTAAGTGAGGAATCAACAAGGAAGAAACGTGAACCGTCTTCGGTTATGGGGATTGTGACAAGATCCTCAATAGCTTTCTCGTCGGCTAGCCTACCGACGTCTTCTAGAATCGGGGCTTTGGGCATCTCGATGAGGTTGACTCTGGAGGTCTGCTTGCTGCTTCGGACTACGTTGACATAACATCTTTTGGCTACGGTTTGATCTCCGTACAGGTCCTCCTGACATCCGTTGGCACCTATAAAGTGGACCACCTGGTGGTAAGTAGAGGCAATAGCCTTTAACTTATGGAGCCAGGTGCGCCCAACAATGGCGTTGTAAGGGCTTGGGACATCGACCACGACAAAGTCCATTTCGAGTACGACCGAGCCGGAGCGGACTGGGAGGGTGATCAAACCGAGGGGCCAGACCGGAGCCCCGCTGAAGCCTATGAGTGGGACTTCGGAAGGACGAAGGTCGGCGTCTGAGAGTTTCAAATCTTTAAATAGGGAGTAGTACATGACCTCGGCTGAGCTGCCCTGGTCTACGAGGACGCGTCGGACGTTGAAGGCTCTGATGCGTAGCGTGACCACGAGGGCGTTGTAGACACCTCCCAAACGGGGCATCGCCATACAGATTGATCACGCTTGTTTGGTTCCACTTCATAAACCAAGATCGTGTACATTCCCATGGCTAGGAACATTGCCACACGATAATGGTTATCATCAAAATAGAGTCGCCACCTAGTTTATTAAAACTATGAAAAATGGACAGAGATTTCGGGTATGTGAGCCAAGAGTACAATAAGGGGAAGGTGTTAGGCACCCATCTTTGTCCAGTCATGAGACTGGCCCATAATCGTTCGACATACAATGTGTATTTGCTTTATTTAATTCTAACACATAATCTGATTTTTAGCCTTTAACAGTTGATAAGGTGAGCCAGTACGATAAATGAAAGCATGCATCAGAATAAACAGAAAACAAATATGTCCCACAAATAGATGCCTCAACCGGTGAATTGATGTCACGGCCGACGAATCCCATTGGATCGATATATCGGCCGAAGGATTGATTCCCCAGTCGATGTTCTTCCTCACACCAGAATACGAACAGTTAATAGAAAGAACTAATTAAAAGCGAGAGACGGAAATTAAATCAAACCATAGGCTACTCACGGGAGGTTAGGGCTTTTGTAGAGGATTGATAGGAGATGATTTCTGTAGAGTTTGGGGGCAGATCATGGAGTGGAGAGATGTGTATTTCGTGGTTTGAGAGGGTGTATTCACTTATCAATTTCGGAACCCAAATGCTCCTTTATATAGGCATAGGGATGACTCACTCTGGCCAATCGAAATGCACGATCAAAATTGGAGTTAGAGTGTGATTCTAACTCTTCATGGCAATCCTCTAACGTAGCCCGAACGCATCGGGAAGGTAGTGTAGTTGGATCAAACGTCTGACAGAACGTTCCAGAGTCTGGAAAAAGGACGATCTGGCGGCCAAGCAAAGGATCTGGCGGCCGAGGAATGGATGTTGCGGCCGAAGGATAGATCTTGCGGCCGAGGGATTGATCTCTCAGGGAGATTTTCTAGCAACAAGTTGCTCGGGTGAAGAAACAATGTTAAGGCCGTGAGATCAATGTCACGGCCGACAGATGGATTCTCCTAGGATTCTATATTTCAGTCTGAAAGGGTGTATGGCTTTGATTTGGGTCCTCTAAGTGGTTCAAAGTTCTTACCGAAAGTCCTAAGGTTCTCGAGAAGGCAATCAACAATCACTGTATCCATTTCATCATCGAGATGGTCCCCAAGGTGGGTGTAACGCCCCCAAATTCAGGTAAGTTAAAAGGGCAATTTTATTGAATAATCAAATAGAGTCTAGCTCTTTATTACATCAAAATTTCATCAGAGTGCCTTTATTACATAGAGGGAAGGAAATCTAGGGTTCCTAACTACAGCTCCGCCTGCTTCTCCATCCTAGCCAGCTCTTCTGCTCCAAGGGCTTCCAAGGTGAATAGCTTCCCTTGATCATCTACAAAGTTTGACACATTATACCAGCGTCGCCACCGATATAATGTGTCAGGGTCACCAGAGGTAACACCATGAGCTACGAGAGCTCAGCAGAATAATCCTATACCCGTTAACCCATAACTTACACGAAACAAGTCATACAGATAACGATATCTACGCAATATATGCTTATTCAACTATCAATAATGACACATCCACATTCTCTATTAACTATCCTGGTGTCTGTGATATCAGAGTTTCTCTTACGCAGCATTTCGTAGACCGTGTCGCCATTTTACTTTTCATTTCCAAATCAACATTTCGAAAATCACATTTTAACACACACCACACAATGGGCAAGTCCGGCCACATTGGGGTTTTCAAATATTACACACGATGGGCTACCATGTCCGTCCACATCGTGGTTTTCAAAATCCACACAAGGGCTTTCACGCCAGGTCCCTATTGAGTGTATAGATAAATCAAGTTACTAATGAAGCTACCAAGTCCGGCTTCATTGGTTACACACACACAATGGGCTACCAAGTCTGGTCACATTGCTGCTTTCAAAATCCATCCACTCAATGAGCTGCCACGTTCGGCCACATGAGGGTTTAAAACACACCCAACCTCAGTTCTGCCGTTCCGGGTTCCCGAGTATCCTCACAATGGTTCCGCCGCACCGGGTTCCCATTGGCACAGATTAGCATTGGCTCCTCTCCACGGATAACTAAGCCACACACCCAACCTCGGTTCCGCCATTCCGGGTTCCCGAGTATCCTCACAATGGTTCCGCCGCACCGGGTTCCCATTGGCACACACACACACACACACCACCCAACGGGCAAGTCCGGCCACGTTGTGGTTTAAAAACACACACATTACACAATGGGCAAGTTCGACCGCATTGCGGTTTTAAAACACACCTTGGCTTTAACACACCCTAGGTGTCATGTTTCTACTTTCTCGTTTTCGTGTCTCGTATTCATGCATAGACTCCGCGGCAGGACGTTTTGACTTCTTGGAATTTAATTAACAAGATCATTCAACTCTATATTTCTTAGCATGCTCATTCTAGTCATACTCGAACATTTAACACACAAACTAATGCATAGTGCCACATGGACGGACACCTTTGGAGTGGTAAACCACTTTTCCTTTATCAACAACAAGTAGTCAATCAATCATGCAACAAGCTCATCACCATCCTTATAATTGAAACTAAGCGATAAATTCCTATCTTTTAAAAAGTCTTTCTTTCTTTCTTTTAAGGAAGTTCAAAACAGCATATGTTTATTGAGGATAAAGTTCATTAATCCACATGCTCATACTTCAAAATAATTTCCATATATTTAGGGAGAGTAGATATAGAATCTACCATTCTTCTTGGCGGTAGGTCGATCTAAGGGATTGGTCGTCGGTTTTGGTGGATCGGCGGCGTAACGGCTCCGGATTGCTTCGAAAGGAAGAGAGATGGATGTTCTCTTCCTAGAAACAACTTTTCGAACTAAACTAGACTACTTTAGAGATCTAAGGGTGGTTTTGGAGGTGGTTTGGTGGTTGTTCTTCAAGAACAAGGAAGAACATTCAAGAACAAGCAAGAACATTATGCTTTCTAGAGAGAGAAGTTGAAGGATGAGAGGTGTGAGTTGAATGGTGAGAATGGGGTGCTATTTATAGGCAAAGCCTTGGCTCTCCTTCTCCTCTCTTGGCCGGCCCTCTCTCTCTCTCTCTATCTCTCCCATGGATTTGCTCCATTGTCTTGTCAAATCAAGCCTTTCAAGCATGCCAAGGCTTGTCATGTTCAACTTTTTAGGCTTAGGGCTAAAATCCTAGGTTATCATGGAAGGTTCAAGGTCTTGTCTTGTCTAGAATTGGTTGGCTTGCAAGAAGAGATCTCATCATTGGCTTTGGGAAGACTAGAATGGTTGACACATGGCTTTTAGGCTTAAAGCTAAGCTTGTAGCTTGGTGAGGTGTTCAATACACAAGCACACACCTCACACTCTCTCTCTTCCTCTCCCCCTCGGCTCACTCTCTCTCTCTCTCTCCCCTCCTTGGCCAAATTCCCCCTCTCCCTCTCTCCTCCATTGCCTTGTCAAATCATGCTTAAAGCATGTCAAGCATGGCTTCCATTTTTAGGTTAGGTCTTAAGTTGTCATAAGGGGTTTGTCATAAAAGGAGGGACAAGTGGCAAGGCTAGTTGGTACTTTGGTAGGCTAGATTTGGTTGGCTTTTGAGAGGCTAGGATGAGTTGGCTTGTAAAAGAACAAAAGAAGTCATAAAAGGGTTGTACTTTGGTTGGCCAAAAGTAAGATCTTGCTTGTTGGAGTGACCAAGGCACACAAGCACACACTCACTCACTCTCCCTTCTCTCTCTCGGCTTTCTCTCTCTCTCTCTCCCTCTCTCTCTCTCTCTCTCTCCTACTTGGTTAGGTACCTATATATATATAAGTCTATATATAGAAAGAGTAAGGAAAAGGCAAAAGGGTGAAATGATTAAAGGTAAAAAGTAACTTTCCTAGAAAGTAACTTGCTTTAAAAGGTGATGATTACCTTAGGCCATGTGTTCTACTTTTGGCATGTCATGATTGTTTCTATTGACCAATGGTTCCAAAATGCTAGGAGAGTGTAACTAAGTCAATGGGTACTTAGGTTAGGCTAACTAACTATTTGGAAACTAATTCTAGTTAGTCTAGGATCATAATTAAAGTAGGCTAGACATGGGTAGTCAAATGGCAAATAGGTGCAAGGCTAGAAAGTTGCTTGTGTAAGTGACAAAACACACTCACACACTCCACCTCTCTCCCTCTCAACCGGCCTTTCTCTCTCTCTCTCTCTCCCCATTCGACTCTCTCTCTCTCTCTTGGACCAAGTACATACAAGTCTATAGAAAAAACAAGGAAAGACTAAAAGGGGTGAAATGATTAAAGGTGAAATCTTACTTTCCTAGAAAGTAACTTGTTCTTGGAAAATCTAGGAAAGTAACCCTAGAATGATTAGGCTTAAGGCTAACTCTAGGTTTGCATGCATGGCATGACAATGTTGCTTCTTTTGGAAGCAAGGCAATGACTTGTCTAGTCAATTTTGTCATTGGCTTGACTAGTTTCTATTGACCAAGGGATAAAAATTTCCCTAACATTTATTAACCAAAGGTTAAAGTAATAAAGAAGGTGGCATGGGCTTGAATGACTAGTCAAGGGATATAATGATTACCTAGTCTAAGGTTGAAAGGTTCACAAGGTTCAAGGGTGGGTGAAATGGTTCACATAGGAATTAGGAGGATTCATAAGGGTCATAAGGTTCAACAATGGCTAGGGAGGTCTAACTAGACTTGGAATCCAATTGGTTACCTCTTAGTTGGAATCTAATTCTACTTGCCAAGTAGGATTTCTAGCCAAGAAATATAATTTAAGGATTTTGTTTACTAGCTAGGAAAATATATACAAGCATCTTTACAAGCATACTTGTCTTTAGAAAATGACTATACTGTTTTATATGAAGAAAACTATTTTTATAAGTCTAGAATCAATAACGACTGATTTTTGGGGTTTAAAAAGAAATTTTAAATGGAACCCAAGTAATTAAAATAAAATTCAATTATTTAACGAAATTTTCATTTACCAAAAATCAGGGTCGTTACAGTGGGACTTGAAATAATCGTTAGGCCAAATTGGGGTGTCTACAGATGCCCCTCTTTGACTGAGCTCAGACGGATCGCGAGACATGTTTGAGTAAGAGTCAAAGCTGTAAAAAGCAACTCAATTTGGTCCAACCACTATTCCAAGGGTTTTTTTGAAAAAGGTTTTTGTTATGGTCGGGCTGGGAGGCTACCTACGTATTCCACAAGGGAAATTCAGACCAACCGTAGTTCGGGCAACCAAAAACAAAAGCGCAGAGCTTTAGAGGAGAAATTTTCCATCGGGCCATACCAAGCCTTCGAGCGATGTACCTGAGCTATGCCAGGATTTTTGTGGAGAGTAGTTGAAGGAGCGCCGAGCTACCGGGGAAATTCTTGCGGAGAGCATCTTCAGTATTTTGGGGTAGATCAATACACATCGGGCGAGTCATTTGGTTTTCATGATCATCCTTACTTTGACTGAGGGGAGGTCGGTAGAGTAGCCTATCCTTGCGAATGACCTTGATGGAATAGATGTAATTGGGTGGAATCCAACTATCTTCTGGAGACATTCAGACGTCGATTTTGAGATGTGGGGCACAAGGCCAGTAACTGGAGCACGGAGCATTTGGATGGGAGAACCGAGGCACGGAACCGGTTGCAATCATGAGCCGAGAGCCTGAGGGGTCGGAGCTTGGAGCTTGACGTGATGTAGAGCCAATATCAATCATAAGGCAAGAGCCTGAGGAGTCGGAGCTTGGAGCTTGAAGTGATAGAACCGAGGCGTAGAGCCGGTTGTAACCTGTTTCAAATGCAAACACAGGGTATATTTGATAGCAAAATGCACTCAACTAGTGAATCCTATGAGTGTAGCACCAGGTTTCATTCAAGGGAGTGTTCAGGCAAAATAAATCTAGTGACTCACAAACATCATCATAATGCATCAAGAGATACAACGCCATGAGGCGTACAAGACGAGAGACATAATTTAATATTTGTGCACTCTATTTGGAATTTAGAATGTAACACTCATTATGCTTCGAATCGTTGGACATGTGATTAGCTTATGTCAAGTGACGTGCAACAAAGACATCAACCACTGCAAGACACATTATTCAAGACAACGGTGTAAGGGGTATGTGCACATTATTTTGTTAATAGAATGCTTAGAGTAAAATAGGTCATAGCACAATAAAGGATGCCAAAAGGCAAAATATGTCAAGAGACATAGTACACCACAATACCACATCATTTAGGGGCCAAGAGGCGCAACATGTCGAGAGACATAACATATCAAGAGATGCAAGGCCATGAGGCATGCAGGTCAAGAGACTCAGGCGTCAAGGGACACAATACCGAGAGATGTATAAGTCAAGAGACCTAATACATCAAGAGATGTAATGCCAAGAGGAATAGTGGTCGAGAGACCTAATACATCGAGAGATGCAATGCCAAGAGGCATAGTGGTCGAGAGACCTAATGTATCAAGAGATAGCGCCTATTTTTTCCTCTAGCCAAGAGGCGTCATACCAATAGATAATCAAACACATTCATAATGCAAGCAACATGTAGTAGTGAAGACAAAAATCAAGTATTAGATCAAGAGACCAATGCAAGACCAAATAACCGCAACAACCACAAAGACATGAAAGCGAATCAAATGCGCGGGCCAAAGAGGCCTAGGAAAATGTCTAGATAAAACTAAACAATGAAGTGCTCATGTAGACAAATCAACTGTGCGGGCCAAGAGGCCAATGCAAATGCCTAAATTACACATCAAGCAACCATGTGATTGTGGTGATATGCAAGCAAGTGTTTTGGGACATCTCAACTTTTGAGTACTCAAGCTAGTGCTTCTCCTACACCATAAGATGGCAACAAACTCTATACTAGCCAAATGGCTATGACAAAGAAGACAATGAGATCCAAGAGGCTTGAAAGATTACAACACTCTAGCAACGCTGCTAACACACTGTATGGCCCAGGGACCTTCTAGCTACACTCCCCATGAAATGGGAAACCCGTATTATCTCCGTGAAAATTTACAAATAAGTAATTGTGCTTGTATTGCTATGTCAAAAATGCTTAGGATAAAATCAATTTTGAAAATTTTTCCTTGAGGATTTCAAAACCACATCATTTTACCTACATGATTCACATTCAAAACCACTTAGTCGTCAAGAGACGTAAAACTGTTCCACGAACCCATGACCCTAGCGAGTTTACTGCTTCAGGGTGAATTGATTATTTTGAGTTGGATTGATAAGTGACCACCGCGTGCCTCATGAGAGATTGTGCGCTTCTAAAAGGGGGATGTGGTTGTGCCCCTTTGCTTCACACCACTTTTCCTTCCACATTGGTTATGCCCCTAGTATCTAGGACTTTGTTGCTAAGTCGCGTTCTTCAATCCGAGAGGACTTTACTATGGACCATATTGTAGGTTAGGGTGTTGGCTTAAGAAAGGAAGGGATATAATAGCTCAAACCTACTTTCTACTCATGCTTGGGTTCCAAAAGCTAGCAGCCATCTAATCGCTCTATTTTGTATAAGAGGGAGATGTTTCTTCAAAATGCCCCCTATTTTTGGATTGAAAGGGACGATGTTTTTCTTCTTTCAAAACCCCCTTGTGTGACGGGATGCTTACTTTCCGTTTTGTAGTCATCTCTCATTGCATTTTTATCTACCCCAGTGTGGGGGATGGCTGTCTAGCAGGCTTTATTTGAAAGAAATTATTCAGAGGCTCAATGTGGCTAGCAAGGGATAAGTGTTTGGATAGAGAAATGATGGCCTTTCTTCATTTTGAATCATGCGACAGAGCAACTAGAATCCTAACCAAGAGATTAAGAGGCTTTGATATTTTACCAAGTGGTTCTTCAAAATCAAGGGCAAGTCTTGAGACTCAAAGTGGGTGCATGGAGACATGGCAAAGTTTTCATTTTGTTTTTATGCTCTAACTTTTGCCTAGACTGCCCTTGAGGGTTTTCCAATCTAGCGAGCTCATTTTTTTCCCTTCTATCAATAACATGTTCCTCCTATGAGCGGCTCCATGAGAGCACACAAATATTTTCAACTCCCCCTCAACTCAACATTAATGACATGGGTCATAACTCAACTGCATTTGACAACTCGAGTGATTTATGATGTGTTTCAAGCGATATCATGAGATTACTTTGAAACCCTTGAGGATTGTTTTCAACACTTAATGTTATCACGAGTATTCTTTGGCAGCAAATTAGCACAAGAGAAAAAATTTTAAAAAATGTGGCCGACCCTAAGGTGCCTACGTATCTCTAAAGAGAATCAGGCCATTCGTAGTTCAAGTTTAAGGAGATTCATATTCCGGGAGAGATTCACATTTCATGTTGAGTGCAAAGAGTTGATCCTAAACCATGATGAACAAAATGACCTTAATTTCAAGAGAAAATAAACTCAAGACTCAAATTCCTAAAGGAGAACAAACTCAAGACTCAAACCCTAAAAAGAAGCAAATAAGGGTCAAAAGAAAGACCCAAAGATTAGCTAATTGAGACTCATAAAAAAAACTGACTCAAAACACATGACAGAATTTGGTCGCCGCTTCTCAATCATCCAGCTTGGTTGGATCAACTATCCCTTGATCGATGAGATCTTGGACTGCATTCTTGAGAGCCCCACATTGTTCAATGGAATGACCAGTCACTTGGTGATACTTACAATACTCCCCATCCTTCTGTGCAAGATTACTAGGAAATTTTGGTTGCAATGGTTTCAGATCGCCTGTTGCTTCTAAGATGTGGAAAACATCTTCTAACTTCATTCCAAGAGGAACAAATTCCATCTTACGCTTGTGATGAGATCTCACCATATTAATACCACTATCATTGTTGGTATTTGTGCTTGTCTCTACCTTGTGGCTGCCTTCTCCATTGTCGAGTAATCCTTGATTAAGGCCGTCTTCAACTTGCAATCCAGTAGTATATAGGCACTTAAAAGAAGAAATTGCTTGGGAATACATGTGCCTCAAGAACTGTGGCTGTAAATTTCTTACCACCATTCTGATTTGGTCTTCTTCTGAGGGAAGAGTTTTCATCTGTGCGGCTTTCTTTCTCCACCTAGTAAGAAAATTGGCAAAGCTCTCATTTGGCTTTTGTTTGAGCATCTCCAAATCTCGAGTGGTTACCTCAATCTGGACATTGTAGGCATATTGATTGATGAAAGCATTGGCAATTTCTTGCCACCCCTTGTACTTAGTGAAGTCCAGAGTGAGAAACCAGTCGAGAGCACTGCCTATGAGAGTCCTTTGAAAAAGTTGGGCAATGAGTTCATCATTCAGGCCCATGGGTTTCAGGGTGTTGATGATATGGCGGACATGACTGGTGGGATTGCCGGTGCCATTGAACTTCTCAATATCGGGCATCTTGAACTTCTCTGGCAGTTTGGCATTTGGAAAAAGGCAGAGTCCATCAAAATCAAGGATTTGATCTCCTTTTGAGCGAGCCAAGGCAGCTTTGTTGTCCTTGACTTGTTGGGCAAGCTCATGAATTTCCATTATGATCACGACGCTATCAACCTCTGGAGGAAAGGGCTTCTGAGAGATTGGCGGCCACAACTGTCACAGCTAAGTCCAAAAGCAAATCTAAAAGAATCAAAATCTCAATTACGTTTATGTTGAGACATCCCAAATCAAGTGATTGTGCAGTGCACCAACGCCTATTGCCCCCTACAATGCAAGCTGCCCCTAATATGATGACCCATTTACCATGCATGCAACCAAGTGGTTGAACAACGTATTAGTACTATGAAGTGATGTGATCAGATAGTAATGCAATACCGCAAGCAATCATGCGACAATTATACAATCAAGTGATCATATATACAATGTACCCTGCAAGATAAAAGATTGATGAAATCCCCACATTTTCTTTTTTCTTTTTAAGATCCTAGGAAAAAACAAAGAAAGAAAGAAATTTATGAAAACCTAAAGAATAAGGAAATATATATATATTTTTTGTTCTTTTGACAAAATCCTAGCAAAGATTGAAAGAGAAAGAAATAAAAAGAAAGATTCTTTTTTTTTTTTTGAAAGAATCCTAGCAAGAA
This sequence comes from Rhododendron griersonianum, assembly GCA_018127125.1. Lineage (NCBI taxonomy): Eukaryota > Viridiplantae > Streptophyta > Magnoliopsida > Ericales > Ericaceae > Rhododendron > Rhododendron griersonianum. The sequence goes on along the minus strand of CM030798.1, from coordinate 3,454,795 downwards.
ATAAATAAACAAAACCTAAAGAAAAAAGAAGACTTTTGTTTTTTTGTTTTCTTTTCTTCTTTTTTTTTTTCGAAACTCCTAACAGTATAAAACTATGACAACATTTCACAAGTCAAAACTTATCTCAAAGAGAGACAGAGTTATGCAAGGACTATTCTTTATCTCAAGAGAGATAGACTTCATCACAAACTCTTGATAAGATGAGCATGAATTCATCTTCTACAGCAATTAAAACTCTAAAGAGTACTAATCATTGAATCAAACAAGAGTTTTGGATATAATGCAACACATAGTCCTAACCTGCTTGGGATTTCCTGTCCTAGTTTGGAAAGAGTTCTACGGCTTTCTACAATATGCAAGGTTTCGGGTAGTCTCAAAGGGTGCCCCGTTAGGAGTGTGCTGGAACCCCTAACATAACCCGTGTCATGCCGGGATATTAGGTGAACTCAACGTGGGTTGCTCGCTCGATGCACATGAAAAAGAATTAAATAAAGCAAATATTAATTCCATGTTGAACTTTCTGGTTATGGCTCTCAAGTCCCCAGCAGAGTCGCCAAAAATTGTAGACACCTCCCAAACGGGGCATCGCCATACAGATTGATCACGCTTGTTTGGTTCCACTTCATAAACCAAGATCGTGGACATTCCCATGGCTAGGACCATCGCCACACGATAATGGTTATCATCAAAATAGAGTCGCCACCTAATTTATTAAAACTAGGAAAATGGACAGAGATTCCGGGTACGGGAGCCAAGAGTACAATAAGGGGAAAGTGTTAGGCACCCCTCTTTGCCTAGTCGTGAGACTGGCCCATAATCATTCGACATACAATGTATATTTGCTTTATTTAATTCTAACACATAATCTGATTTTTAGCCTTTAACAGTTGATAAGGTGAGCCAGTACGATAAATGAAAGCATGCATCAGAATAAACAGAAAACAAATATGTCCCAACAAATAGATCCCTCGGCCGGTGAATTGATGTCACGGCCGAGGAATCCCACTGGATCGATATATCGGCCGAAGGATTGATTCCCCAGCCGATGTTCTTCCTCACACCAGAATACGAACAGTTAATAGAAAGAACTAATTAAAAGCGAGAGACGGAAATTAAATCAAACCATAGGCCGTTGGGCCTCACCACCTTGATCCCTCAGTAATTGATTGCTTGGATTGCGATTGAATGTAGATAATAGTGGTTGATTGTGGTAGTTAACTTCACAAAACCCTAGAACAAAGTGAGTTCTTTGGGGGTTTTTACTCTTGGATGCGGCTACTCACAGGAGGTTAGGGCTTTTGTAGAGGATTGATAGGAGATGATTTCTGTAGAGTTTGGGGGCGGATCATGGAGTGGAGAGATGTGTATTTCGTGGTTTGAGAGGGTGTATTCACTTATCAATTTCGGAACCCAAAGGCTCCTTTATATAGGCATAGGGATGACTCACTCCGGCCAATCGAAATGCACAATCAAAATTGGAGTTAGAGTGTGATTCTAACTCTTCATGGCAATCCTCTAACGTAGCCCGAACGCATCGGGAAGCTAGTGTAGTTGGATCAAACGTCTGATAGAACGTTCCAGAGTCTGGAAAAAGGACGATCTGGCGGCCGAGGAATGGATGTTGCGGCCGAAGGATAGATCTTGCGACCAAGGGATTGATCTCTAAGGGAGATTTTCTAGCAACAAGTTCCTCAAGTGAAGAAACGATGTTAAGGCCGTGAGATCAATGTCACGGCCGATAGATGGATTCTCCTAGGATTCTGTATTTCTATCTGAAAGGCTGTATGGCTCTGATTTGGGTCCTCTAAGTGATTCAAAGTTCTTACCGAAAGTCCTAAGGTTCTCGAGAAGGCAATCAGCAATCACTGTATCCATTTCATCATCGGGATGGTCCCCAAGGTGGGACATGAAATAATCGTTAGGCCAAATTGGGGTGTCTACAGATGCCCCTCTTTGACTGAGCTCAGACGGATCGCGAGACAAGTTTGAGTAAGAGTCAAAGCTGTAAAAAGCAACTCAATTTGGTCCAACCACTATTCCAAGGGTTTTTTTGAAAAAGGTTTTTGTTATGGTCGGGCCGGGAGGCTACCTACGTATTCTACAAGGGAAATTCAGACCAACTGTAGTTCGGGCAACCAAAAACAAAAGCGCAGAGCTTTAGAGGAGAAATTTTCCATCGGGCCATACCAAGCCTTCGAGCGATGTACCTTAGCTATGCCAGGATTTTGGTGGAGAGTAGTTGAAGGAGCGCCGAGCTACCGGGGAAATTCTTGCGGAGAGCATCTTCAGTATTTTGGGGTAGATCAATACACAGCGGGCGAGTCATTTGCTTTTCATGATCATCCTTACTTTGACTGAGGGGAGGTCGGTAGAGTAGCCTATCCTTGCGAAAGACCTTGACGGAATAGATGTAATTGGGTGGAATCCAACTATCTTCTGGAGACATTCAGACGCTGGTTTTGAGATGTGGGGCACAAGGCCAGTAATTGGAGCACGGAGTGTTTGGATGGGAGAACCGAGGCACGGAACCGGTTGCAATCATGAGCCGAGAGCCTGAGGGGTCGGAGCTTGGAGCTTGATGTGATGTAGAGCCGGTATCAATCATAAGGCAAGTGCCTGAGGAGTCGGAGCTTGGAGCTTGAAGTGATAGAACCGAGGCGTAGAGCCGGTTGTAACCTGTTTCAAGTGCAAACACAGGGTATATTTGATAGCAAAATGCACTCAACTAGTGAATCCTATGAGTGTAGCACCAGGTTTCATTCAAGGGAATGTTCAGGCAAAATAAATCTAGTGACTCATAAACATCATCATAATGCATCAAGAGATACAACGCCATTAAGCGTACAAGACGATAGACGTAATTTTGATATATGTGCACTCTATTTGGAATTTAGAATGTAACACTCATTATGCTTCGAATCGTTGGACATGTTATTAGCTTATGTCAAGTGACATGCAACAAAGACATCAACCACTGCAAGACACATTATTCAAGACAATGGTGTTGTAGACACCTCCCAAACGGGGCATCGCCATACAGATTGATCACATTTGTTTGCTCGATTGGTTGCTTGCTTCGTAAACCGAGATCGTGGACATTCCCATGGCTAGAAACATCGCCACATGATAACGGTTATCATCAAAACAGAGTCGCCACCCAGTTTATTAAAACTGAGAAAATAGATAGAGATTCTGGACACGGGAGCCAAAAGTACAATAAGGGGAAGGTGTTAGGCACCCCTCTTTGCCCAGTCGTGAGACTGGCCCATAATCGTTCAACATAAGACATATAGATGCTTTGTTTAATTCCAACACATAACTTGTTTATTTAAGCCTTTAAACAGTAAATAAGGTGAGCCAATGCGATAAGTAAAGCATGCATCAGAAAGCAAAACAAACAAAGATGTCCCAGGATAATGGATCCTGCGGCCGGTGAATGGATGTCACGGCCGAGGGACCCTCCTGGTTTGATGTATCGGCAGAGGGATCGAAGCCCCGGTCGATGTTCTTCCTCACACCAGACAGAAACGTTAACATATGATTAAAACGCTACGATTAGTCATAAATACAGTAAGTAAAACAAACCAGAGGCCATTGGGCCTCACCACCTTGATCCCTCAGTTGCTTGATTGCTTTGGATTGGGTGTGATTGACTAATTGCTCCTCGAAAAACCCTAGGGTTAGGGTTTGAACTTTGAGGTTTGATCACTGGATTGATGGCGGCCTTCAGGAGGTTAGGGCTTTTGAAAGAGAGGGTTGGAGGGAGTATTTTGACAGAGTATCAGAGCTTGGGTGAGTGATTTCACTTATGAACTTCGTGTGTATATTTTTGGAGTCCAAAGGCCCTTTATATAGGCAATTGGTGACTCACTTCGGCCAATCAAATGGCACGATTGCAATTGCAATTGCAATGCAATTTGAACTCTTCGTCGCAATCTCTGAACGTAGCCCGAACGCATCGGGAAGGTAGTGTAGTTGGATCAAACGTCTGACAGAACGTTCCAGAGTCTGAAAAAGGACGATCTGGCGGCCGAGTAATAGATCACACGGTCGAGGAATGGATGTTGCGGCCGAAGGATGGATCTTGCGGCCGAGGGATTGATCTCTCAAGGAGATTTTGCTAGCAACAGGTTGCTCGGGTGAGGAAATGATGTTAAGGCCGTTAGATCGATGTTACGGCCGACAGATGGATTCTCCTAGGCTTCTATATTTTCTGTCTGAAAGGCTGTATGGCTCTGATTGGGTCCTCTAAGTGGCTCAAAGATCTTACCGAAAGTCCTAAGGTTCTCAAGAAGGTAATCAGCAATCACTGTATCCATTTCATCATCGGGATGGTCCCAAGGTGGGACTTGAAATAATCGTTAGGCCAAATTGGGGTGTCTACAGATGCCCCTCTTTGACTGAGCTCAGACGGATCGCGAGACATGTTTGAGTAATAGTCAAAGCTGTAAAAAGCAACTCAATTTGGTCCAACCACTATTCCAAGGGGTTTTCGAAAAAGGTTTTGTTATGGTCGGGCCCGGAGGCTGCCTACGTATTCCGCAAGGGAAATTCAGACCAACCGTAGTTCGGGCAATAAAGAAAAATAAAAAGTTTGGAGGGTTAGAGACAGAAGACGTACCTTAGGGCTTAAAAAGCCGTAGTGTGACGTACCTAGACTGAGCCAGGGTTTTAGCGAAGAGTAGTTGAAGGAGTGCGGGGCTGCCGGGGGAATTTTTTTTTGCGGAGAGCTTCCTTAGTATTTCGGGGTAGACCAGTACACGGCAGGTGCGTTTGCTTTTCTTGATCATCCTTATTTTGACTGAGAAGAGCTCGGTAGAGTAGCCTATCCTTGCGAATGAGCTGGAAGGAATTGATGTAGTTGGGGTGGAATCTAAGCCATCTGCTGGGGATGAGTCGGACGCCATTTGTTTTTGAGATATGGGGGGCGCAGGGCCAGTAACTAGAGCACGGAGCTTTGGAGATGAGGGAACTGAGGCACGGAGCCAGTTGTAGTCATGAGGCGAGGGCCTAAGGTGATAGCTTCTGATGTGATGGAATCGAGGCGCAGGGCCGGTTGTAGTTACAAGGCAAGAGCCTGGGGTGATTAAAACTAAGGCGTAGAGCCTGCTGTGGTCATGAGGCGAAGGCCTGAGGAGAGCTTAGAGCTTGATGGAACCGAAGCGCGGAGCTGGTATAAGGCAAGAGCCTGAGGTGTCGGAGCTTTGAGCTTGACATGTTTGAACCGAAGCGTAGAGCTGGTATTTGAACATAAGGTGAGAGCCTGAGGTATCAGAGCTTCAGAGCTTGACGTGTTTGAACCGAAGCATAGGGCTGGTTGCATTCTGATGGTCTGTGCACAGAGCTTTCTCATCATAAATTTTGGCGTAGAGCCAAAGGATTGAGGTACTAGACCGATCAATAAAACCGAGGCATAGAGCCGGTTGATGGCAGGGTCGACCTGTTTTCATGAGAGACATGTAGAGTGTATATGTATGATGGTTGTTAGATGTGAACAGATATGATGATGCAGACTCGATGTGATAATGGTGATGCAATATGTGCACGGGCCCGTGCATGTGTGTTTGTTTTAAGCTTAGAGCTTCTATCAAGTTCAGGACTTGAGCATTCAGAGCGTAGAGCTCGAGCATTCGGACGGCAGAATCCGAGCATTCAAAGTACAGGCTTTGAGCGTCCAGTACGCAGTGGTTGGGCATCCAAGCGTAGAGCTTGAGCATTCAAGTTTATAACTTGAGCATCCAGTACACACTGGTTGGGCATTCGAAGAGCTTCGAGCATTCAAAATGTTAGATTTTGAGCATTCAGGCATAGAGCCTGAGAATAGATGTCTTGATTGTTGGGGCGGCCTAGAGCCTGTTGAGATAGCCATGGCTTCAAGCCAATTGAAATAATAGGCGTAGAGCCGCTGAGATAGTTGCTATGGCTTCGAGCCAGCTGAAATAATGGGCGTAGAGCCGCTGAGATAGTTGATATGGCTTTGAGCCAGTTGAGATGGTAGATATAGGCTTCTAGCCTGAGTGACTTGATGACAAGCGTAGAGCTACTGAATGTTTTGAGATGGACTTTGAGCCACTGAGATGGCAAACATAGGCTTCGAGCCTGTTAGGATAGTGGGCTTGGAGCCGCTGAGTTGAGGGGTGAGGGCGTAGAGCCTGTTGCTGTGATAGCGAGCGTAGAGCTACTGAGTTGAGGGCTTAGAGCCGCTGAGTGAGTGAATATGGGCGTACAGCCGTTGGATTGGTTGTTATGGCTTCGAGCCAGTTTGAGATTGTGGGCTTTGAGCCGCTGAGATGGTAGACATAGGCTTCGAGCCTGTTAAGGTAAAGGGCTTTGAGCCGCTGAGATTGCTTGAATACGGGCGTAGAGCCGTTGAGATGATGGGCTTGGAGCCGCTGAGTGAGTGAGCATAGGCATAGAGCCGCTGAGTGAGTTGATATGGGTGAATATGGGCACGGAGCTGCTTAGTTCTTTGATAGTGGATATGGGCGTAGAGCCGCTGGATGTTCTGACTTGCTTTGTCCAGCAGTTTGTGGAGAGAGAGAGGGATCTTCGATGCTCGGGCATGCCCCCAAGGCTAGTTTTGATCACGTTGTGTTGGCTCGGGGATGCCCCCAGGTTTATTCTGTTGGTCGAGGATTCAGAAGTCCATGATTGCTTGAGTTTGGTGCACTGAGCAAAATCTGATTTTGCTAAGGGGAATGGATTAGGGGGGGCCAGGAGATCGATCTCTCGACCGAAGGATTTTGATGTATCGGCCGAGAAATCAATGTCTCGGCCGCTTAATCGGTTCGTTTCCAGGGGCCTATAAAAGGCCACGGCCTCAGCCGTTTCATTCCATTTCTCTCTTTCCTCGGTTTCTCTCTTCATTCGAGAAACTCACCGAAGGCTCCTCTCATCCTTCTATTGGTGCTTGTCAGCTTTGGGTCATGGACAGCGCGCGGCTGATGATCGCGGAGGGAGTCCGAGACGTTCTTGGTCTTGTCTTGATGCTTGATTAGGGGCCCTTGCATGGGTGGCTTGCTTCCGTGATGCGGAACTCCTGGGATGGTGCTTGTACGTGATGTGATGGTTTTTCTGTGCCATCCGGTGTCTTTCTTGCACCGCAGTGCTTCGTACACGTCATCCTAAGGGTGTCCTCTTCTTTTTTGCAGCTGGCCTCTGGTTTTCAGACCACCAGAGGATTCGGCATCCTCTTCTCCTTCCTTTTTTTGTTTTTCTGTTTCTCTTCCTGCATAGGTTAGTTTGACAGGAAATTGATGTATAGTTTGTTTAGAAAATATGGGATGATCCACCTTGTGATGTAAAAAGCTTTCATTATATGAAACAAAAACCTTTTGCTCTGCTATTGTGATTGTGTATGCTATATCTACGTTATTTGCGTGATAGCTTGTTAATCCAGTAAACGAACTGAATCGTGGAAACAATCTGTAAAACAGCCGTTCTGGCGGCCGACCTAATGATTACGCGGCCGAGGATTTGATCTGGCGGCCGAGGGATCGTTTTGTCTGCCTGGGTTTGACTTGTAGGTCAACCCTGATTTTCACGGGCCGATGGATTGATCCCACAGCCGTCATATCGAAGTGTCGGCCGAGAGACCGACCAAATTACCGAGGATTAAGAATCCGATTCCGATTCGAACTAACACTCGACTTAGTTCTATAGATATGCGTTCTACGAACCCGATAGCTTTGTCAGTAGCAGTTCCTTGCACATGGCACAACCAGTCCTTGATCAGTGGTTGGATTCCTTTAATGGCCTCGATCGTTTACATTTCAAGTCCTTTGGCATGGACTTTCTCTTCTCCCTTCGTCAAATTCCTGTAAATTTTGCTTTCCTTAGGGCAGCCACCAGTTTGTGGGATCCCGTTTTTCATGTCTTTCGTTTTAAGAGGGAGGAATTGTGTCCTACTATCGAGGAGTTTGCGGCCATCATGGGCCATTTGGATAGGGAGGGTTTCGTTGTCCCTAACCCTTTGTTTAGTCGAGGTGATCTCTTGAAGGATCTGCTCCAAGTTCAGAAACATGAAGTTAGGTTCTTCATAGTGAAGGGAAAGCTGGAGGTTCTTCAGTTTATCCAGCGCTTTGGTACAGCTGAGGCTTATCGTCAAGTTTCCCAACAGAAAGCATGCTTTCATGCGTTGTGCATTTGTCTCCTCCATTATTACTTGCTTTGTCCTTCCTCTGGCCATGCTGATCCCATACTGCTTAACATCGCTCAACAAATTGGAAATCGTGTGAGTTTTGCTGGCTTAGTGTTGGCAGAGACCTTGATGGGTCTGGATGTGATGAAGGGTAATCCTACAGCTCAGTTCTCAGGCAGCCCTTTGCTATTGCAGGTTCACTCTTTGTTTGTTTATTTGTCAAGTTTATCTTCTCACTCATCACTCTTTTGTTTTGACTCACATGTTCTCTTAACTCACAATTTTCCCTTGTTCTCTAGGTGTGGTTATTTGAGAAACTAAAGGTGTGGGATGCGCCAGAGCGACTTCCTTATAATCCAGACCAATGCATGGAGCGTCGCATGATTAAACAGTTCCCAACTGAGGCTGCTTGGGAAGCATGGATGAAAACTTGCAGAGGTGATCGGATTCAATGGGTTTGCCCCTGGTATGGTGTGGAGAGCATGACTGCGAGTACTATGAACCATTTTGGTGTAGCAATGATGGGTACTACTCGAGCCGTTTTCTACTTTCCTGCTCGCTTTCAAAGGCAGTTCGGGGCTGAACAAACCGCAATCCTGGGTGACCCTGAGTACATTGTTTCTAAGGTCCATGATGCCAACTTTCGTCGCAATATGCTGCGTTTTTGGCCGAATAGAGTGATACATGAGGTTACTGAGAACTTTGCTGACAAGCTATCAGATTCTTACAAACGCTGGTTGAAGAAAAACCTTTTAGAGGATAGTAGTGCAAAGAGAAGGAAGACCTAAAGCTTGACATTTTGCTTATGTTTTTCAAAAGATGTTTGTTTGATTCTAGCTTTCATGGATTAAGAATTGATCAGGTTTGCTTTGTCTTTTTCCTTTTGGAAATAATAAAACATTTGGTCGTTTTATGTGAAGATGTTATTGCCATGATTTGATAGTGAACATGCTTTAGGATAGACCTAGAAACTTTGGAAGTAATGATGATGGCAGTGGCCGGATCTCAAACTTAGAGATTGCCTACGTATCCCATAGAGGGAATCACGCCATAAATGTAGTTCCAACAAAGGGGATTTGTTTTGTTTTTAGTTAGGGTTCACTCGGGTATTTTCCTCTCCTTTTGTGCTCTAAATTTTGCCTAAAACCGCCCTTGCGGGTTTTCGGTCTAGCGAGCGTTTTATTTATGCCTTAGTTTTTGCCTAAGCCGCCCTTGCGCGTTTTTGACCTAGCAGGCTGCTCTAATTTTTGCTTGGATCCGCCCACCCTTGTGGTTTTCGGCCCAACGAGCATCTCTCAGGGGTAGTACTTCCTCAGCTTGTCGATGTTGATTGGCGTTGCGAATTCCATTCCATCCAAATCTGCGATGTATGCTACTCCTCCAGAAAGTATGCGTTTGATAAGGTAGGGGCCACCCCAGTTTGGTCTAAACTTGCCCCTTGGGTCTGAAACGTGGGGACGGATTGCCTTGAGCACCATATCTCCTACCTTGATGTCTCTAGGTTTCACCTTTTTGTTGAATGCTCGTGCAATGCGGCGTTGATACCCTTGTACATGGTATAACGCTCTCAGCCTCCTTTCGTCTAGTAGTGCCAACTCGTCGTAGCAGTTTTGAACCCAGTCTTCTTCGATCATTCTAGTCTCAGCCAGAACCCTTAACGAAGGTAATTCCAGCTCGATAGGCAAGACAGTGTAGACACCTCCCAAACGGGGCATCGCCATACAGATTGATCATGTTTGTTTGCTCGATTGGTTGCTTTGCTTCGTAAACCAAAATCATGGATATTCCCATGGCTAGGAACATTGCCACATGATAGCGGTTATCATCAAAACAGAGTCGCCACCCAGTTTGTTAAAACTGGGAAAATAGATAGAGATTCTGGACACGGGAGCCAAAAGTACAATAAGGGGAAGGTGTTAGGCACCCCTCTTTGCCCAGTCGTAAGACTGGCCCATAATCATTCAACATAAGACATGTAGATGCTTTATTTAATTCTAACACATAGTCTGTTTATTTATTCCTTTAAACAGTAAGTAAGGTGAGCCAATGCGATAAGTAATGCATGCGTTAGGAAAGCAGAACAAAACAAACTGTCCCAGGGAGATGGATCCCGCGGCCGGTGAATAGATGTCACGGCCGAGGGATCCTCCTGGTTTGATGTACCGGCCGAGGGATCGAAGCCCCGGTCGGTGTTCTTCCTCACACCAGACAGAAAGATTAACAGATGATCAAAACGCTACGGTTAGTCAGAAATACAGTAAATAAGACAAACCAGAGGCCGTTGGGCCTCACCACCTTGATCCCTTAGTTGCTTGATTGCTTCGGATTGGATGTGATTGACTGATTTGCTTGATTGAAAACCCTAGGGTTAGGGTTTGAACTTCGGGGTTTGATCACTGGGTTGGTGGCTGCCTTCGGGAGGTTAGGGCTTTTGAAGAGGGGGATTGAGAGGGTATTTTGACAAAGTTTCGTGGCTTGAGGGAGTGTATTCTCTAATGAATTTCGTGTGTATATTTTCGGAGTCCAAGGGCCCTTTATATAGGCAATTGGTGACTCACTCCGGCCAATCAAATGCCACGATTGCAATTGCAATTGCAATGCACCTCTAACTCTACGTCGCAATCTCTGAGCGTAGCCCGAATGCATCAGGAAGGTAGTGTAGTTGGATCAAACGTCTGACAGAACACGTTCCAGAGTCTGGAAAAAGGTCGATCTGGCGGCCGAGTAAAGGATCACACGGCCGAGGAATAGATGTCTCGGCCGAAGGATAGATCTTGCGGCCGAGGGTTTGATCTCTTAGGGAGATTTTGCTAGCAACAGGTTGCTCGGGTGAGGAAATGATGTTAAGGCCGTGAAATCGATGTTATGGCCGACAGATGGATTCTCCTAGGCTTCTATATTTTCTGTCTGAAAGGCTGTATGGCTCTGAATTGGGTCCTCTAAGTGGCTCAAAGATCTTACCGAAAGTCCTAAGGTTCTCAAGGAGGCAATCAGCAATCACTGTATCCATTTCATCATCGGGATGGTCCCAAGGTGGGACTTGAAATAATCGTTAGGCCAAATTGGGGTGGCTACAAACAGCTTCCATTCCATAAACCAGAGAGTAGGGAGTGGCCCCAGTTGAAGTCCTTTCAGTTGTTTGATAACCCCATAGTGCCAAAGGTAGCATTTCTGGCCAGTCTGTGTAAGTGTCGGTAGTCTTCCGTAGAATCCTCTTGATATTCTTGTTTGCAGCCTTAACTGCTCCATTAGTTTGAGGTCGGTAAGTAGATGACCGATGATTCTGTATCCCAAATTCGGCAAAAAGCTTCTTTGTTGCTCCTTTGAAGTGCAACCCATTGTCACAGACGAACTCGTGAGGTACACCATATCGATAGATGATATTAGTGCGAATAAATTTGGCCACATGAGTGGCTTTGAGAGTAGCGTAAGAAGCTGCTTCTACCCACTTGGTGAAGTAGTCGATAGCCACTAGAATGAACTGATGCTTGTATTTTCCCTTTGGATTTATGCTTCCAATGACGTCTATCCCCCAGGTGGAGAATGGCCAAGGGGATGTCATGCTATATAATTCCGTAGGGGGAATACGCATGCGATCAGCGTGAGTTTGACACTTGTAGCATCGGCGGACATAGTCAGCACAGTCAACCTCCATCGTGGCCCAGTAATATCCCTGCCGCAGGATCTTCTTTGCCATTGTTGCCCCATTCATGTGTGGCCCACAAATTCCTTCGTGTATTTCCTCCATTACCTTACGACTATCTTCTGTTGTGACGCAAAGTTGATTTGGGCCCAAGTGTGCCCTTCGATACAATGCTCCTCCACAGATTACAAATCGGGCGGCAAACTTCCGCAGAGTTGTTTTGTCTTTCGAGGTGGCCTCGGATGGGTATTCTCCTCCTTCCAAGAATTTATTTACGTCTTCGTACCATGGCTTGCCATCGTCTTCACCTTTCTCGGTAAAGGTACATTCGCATGCTGGTTTGACCTTTTGTTCGATCATGAGTGGCCGCATTGTGAATCCCAGGGGTATTTCGACCATAGATTCTAATGTTGCCAGTGCATCTGCAAATCTATTGCTCACTCGAGGAGTGTGTGTGAAGATAACGGAATCGAATTGTGGAATTAGATATTCCAGCACAGAGTGATACAGTTTCAGTGTGTCTTCCTTGACCTTCCAGTCTCCTCTTGCTTGAGATACCACGAGGTTTGAATCCCCAATGACTTCTACCCTTTTTGCCCCTAGCTCCAGGGCCGCCTCCATTCCAGCAATACAAGCCTCATATTCAGCCTGGTTGTTAGTGACTTCAAACCTCAGTTTATATGACAAAGGGATATGAGAGTCGTTTGGGGAAACTAACAGTACCCCTATGCCATATCCACATTGGTTTGACACTCCATCAAAGTAAAGCTGCCAGGTATCGTCTAAGAGACATAAGATGTTCTCGTCGGGGAACATGAAGTCTTCTGCCTCGGCTTCTGTCACAGGATGATCTGCCAAGAATTCTGCTACAGCTCTTCCCTTTACTGATTTCCTTGTCATGTATTTGAGGTCGAATTCTGCTAGCAGCAATAACCACCTAGCTAGCTTTCCGATAAGTGCAGGCTTTTCGAAAAGATATTTGATTGGGTCTAAACGAGAAACCAGCACCACCGGATGTGCTAACAGGTAGTGCCTTAGTTTCTTCGTGGCCCATACTAGCCCCTAACAGGTTTTCTCGAGGGGAGTGTATCTTGTTTCATAGTCCATCATTTTTTTGCTGAGGTAGTATATGGCGGCGCACTCTACTTTGGCGTCGTTCTTTTCCGCTAGCATGCATCCCATGGATGTGTCTGTTACTGAGAGATACAGAATCAATGGCTTCCCAGGGATGGGCGGTGACAGTACAGGTGGATTCTGAAGATATTCTTTGATTGCCTCGAACGCTTGCTGACTGTCTTGGCTCCATTCAAAATCAGTACCTTTCTTCAGTAGCTTGAAAAGAGGTTCACAGGTAGTTGTGAGCTTGGAAATGAACCTGCTGATGAACTGTACCTTCCCCAAGAAACTCCTTACCTCCTTTTCTGTCCTAGGCGGTGATATTTCCATGATAGCCTGTATCTTGGAAGGGTCTACCTCGATTCCTCTTTGAGTGATGAGGAATCCCAACATTTTTCCAGCCGTTACCCCAAAAGTGCATTTTTGAGGGTTAAGACGTAGTTTGTATTGCCTAATCCTCTCAAAGAACTTTTGAAGCGCTTCATGGTGTCCTTCCCTTTCCTTTGATTTGACTATCATATCGTCAACATACACCTCGACCTCTTTGTGCATCATGTCGTGCAGTAGTGTTGTTGCCATCCTCTGGTAAGTGGCTCCAGCATTCTTCAACCCAAATGGCATCACTCGGTAGCAGTAGGTTCCCCAAGGCGTAGTGAAAGTGGTTTTCTCTCTATCCTCAGGAGACATAAGAATTTGATTATACCCAGAAAATCCATCCATGAAGGATAGCAATGCATGGCCTGCGGTGTTGTCTACTAGCTCGCCTTTGTGAGGTAATGGGAAGTCATCCTTTGGACTGGCTTTGTTGAGATCTCGGAAATCTACACAGAACCTGATTCCTCCAGTTTTCTTTGGTACGGGAACAATGTTGGCTACCCATTGTGGATATTCGGTGACTATGAGAAAACCGGCGTTGATTTGCTTAGTGACTTCTTCTTTTATCTTTAAGACCCAGTCAGGGCGCATACGTCTCCGTTTCTGTTTAACTGGTTTTGCCTCAGGATGAAGGGGAATTTTATGCTAAACAATTTCAGGGTCTATTCCAGGCATGTCCTCGTAAGACCAAGCAAAAATATCTTTGTATTCTTTTAGCAAAAGGATTAGTTTTTCACTTTCTTGAGGGGATAGTGTTGCACCAATTTTAACCATTTTGGGCTCGTTTTCAGAGCCTATGTTTGCTGTGATTATTTCCTCAAAAAAGGTTTAGCGTGCCTTTCTTCTTCTCTCTCGATGAATTCTAGAATTTCTTTTGGAATTTCTTCCTCAAAATTTGGTTTGTCGGAATCCATGCAATTGATCATAGGCAAAGTGAAATACTCTAAATCTTCCTTCTCATTGCTAAGATTATCAAAAGACATTTCAGAGTCAAACTCAAAGTAAATGTTATGCCTTGGTACTTTGACTAGGTTTTCCTCACTAGACTTAGTAGTTTCTAAAGATGAAAAGCTTGACTCAGACTGAGTCGACTCGGAGTCGGAATCGGAATCGGAACTAAAATCAGAATTAGCGCTTTTCATTTTGTATTTTAGGGTGTACTCCACGGTCCAGTTAGGGTAAGCCCCTTTTTCAGCATCCACAATCAATTCAGAGCAGTCTTTTTCATCACCAAGGTTGATCATCAGCACTTCACTGTCACCTTGATTCGCACTTTCATCATTGTCACCCTGCAAGTCTTGGAGGGCCATTTGATTCGCTATTGCTGTTATCTCCTCCAATTGAGCTTCAATCTCTGCTTCGTCGCTATTGTCGACTCTTCGTGTGCCAACAAAGTCCCACCAATTACCAAATCTATCTATGACGGGGTGGATCACCCTTATTTCATTGTTGGTGACCTCCTCATCAAAGAGTAGGTTTAGTGATATTTCGTCTAGTGGGTCGTTGTCGATAGACTCTTCCTCCTTTGCCTCTTCAGTTTTGAGGTTATTGACCTCGTCTATTGGCCAATAGTCGTTGGTAGGTGCATAGGGGTCATAAAAATAGATTGGAACCCTGCGAAGCCCTTCTTCTTCAATCAAGTCTTCTACTTCTTCCTCATAAACCATTCTAGCGAACATGACATGGATGTCTTCAATAATAGTCACCACAAGCTTTGGTTGATTTACCGAAGTGATGTATTCAGAGGGGTTGAAATCTTCAATAGCAGAGTGGAGCGGGCCAGACAGCTCGGTGACAACTTGAAAGTGCGAATCATACGTGGACCGTGAAGCAGTCATTTTCCTGAAAAGATTTTTGTTTTAGTTAGATTGGTTGACCTTACCTACTGTTCATTTAGAGAGATTCCTAAGGTTTAACCTACAAAAGAAAAAACTTTACAACATACACATATACAATGGGTGTGAGGAAGAACTCTTGCAAGCGAAATGCAAATAGGTTCCTAACCTGTAAGCTCCTGTCTTAGTTTGATAAGTTCTATGGCTTTCTAATACATGCAAGGTTTTGGTAGTCTCAGGGTGCTCCGTTGTCAAAAGGCACCAATCCTCTCACCAGCCCATCATAGGCGGTGATTGGGTGATTCCCTTTTTGATATACCACTAGGTATGAGTGACGGTGGAGTTTGCTGGAACCCTCAACATAGCCCGTGTCATGCCGGGATATCAGGCGAATTCAACGGGTTGCCCGCTCGATGCATATGATAGATGAATTAAACAAGGCATGTATTAGTCTTATGTTAAACTTTTTGGTTATGGCTCTCAAGTCCCCAGCGGAGTCGCCAAAAACTGTAGACACCTCCCAAACGGGGCATCGCCATACAGATTGATCACATTTGTTTGCTCGATTGGTTGCTTGCTTCGTAAACCGAGATCGTGGACATTCCCATGGCTAGAAACATCGCAACACGATAACGGTTATCATCAAAACAGAGTCGCCACCCAGTTTATTAAAACTGGGAAAATAGATAGAGATTCTGGACACGGGAGCCAAAAGTACAATAAGGGGAAGGTGTTAGGCACCCCTCTTTGCCCAGTCGTGAGACTGGCCCATAATCGTTCAACATAAGACATATAGATGCTTTGTTTAATTCCAACACATAGCCAGTTTATTTAAGCCTTTAAACAGTAAATAAGGTGAGCCAATGCGATAAGTAAAGCATGCATCAGAAAGCAAAACAAACAAAGATGTCCCAGGATAATGGATCCCGCGGCCAGTGAATGGATGTCACAGCCGAGGGATCTTCCTGGTTTGATGTATCGGCCGAGGGATCGAAGCCCCGGTCGATGTTCTTCCTCACACCAGACAGTTCGTTAACAGATGATTAAAACGCTACGATTAGTCATAAATATAGTAAGTAAAACAAACCAGAGGCCGTTGGGCCTCACCACCTTGATCCCTCAGTTGCTTGATTGCTTTGGATTGGGTGTGATTGACTGATTGCTCCTCGGAAAACCCTAGGGTTAGGGTTTGAACTTTGGGGTTTGATCACTGGATTGATGGCGGCCTTCGGGAGGTTAGGGCTTTTGAAGAGAGGGTTGGAGGGAGTATTTTGACAGAGTATCGGAGTTTGGGTGAGAGATTTCACTTATGAACTTCGTGTGTATATTTTCGGAGTCCAAAGACCCTTTATATAGGCAATTGGTGACTCACTCCGGCCAATCAAATGGCACGATTGCAATTGCAATGCAATTCAAACTCTTCGTCGCAATCTCTGAACGTAGCCCGAACGCATCGGGAAGGTAGTGTAGTTGGATCAAACGTCTGACAGAACGTTCCAGAGTCTGGAAAAAGGACGATCTGGCGGCCGAGTAATAGATCACACGGCCGAGGAATGGATGTTGCGGCCGAAGGATGGATCTTGCGGCCGAGGGATTGATCTCTCAGGGAGATTTTGCTAGCAACAGGTTGCTCGGGTGAGGAAATGATGTTAAGGCCGTTAGATCGATGTTACGGCCGACAGATGGATTCTCCTAGGCTTCTGTATTTTCTGTCTGAAAGGCTGTATAGCTCTGATTGGGTCCTCTAAGTGGCTCAAAGATCTTACCGAAAGTTCTAAGGTTCTCAAGAAGGCAATCAGCAATCACTGTATCCATTTCATCATCGGGATGGTCCCAAGGTGGGACTTGAAATAATCGTTAGGCCAAATTGGGGTGTCTATAGGTGTAAGAGGTATGTGCACATTATTTTGTTAATAGAATGCTTAGAGTAAAATAGGTCATAGCACAATAAAGGATGCCAAAAGGCAAAATATGTCAAGAGACATAGTACACCACAATACCACATCATTTAGGGGCCAAGAGGCGCAACATGTCGAGAGACATAACATATTAAGATATGCAAGGCCATGAGGCATGCAGGTCAAGAGACTCAGGCGTCAAGGGACACAATACCGAGAGATGTATAAGTCAAGAGACCTAATACATCGAGAGATGTAATGCCAAGAGGAATAGTGGTCGAGAGACCTAATACATCGAGAGATGTAATGCCAAGAGGAATAGTGGTCGAGAGACCTAATACATCGAGAGATGCAATGCCAAGAGGCATAGTGGTCGAGAGACCTAATACATCGAGAGATGCAATGCCAAGACGCATAGTGGTCGAGAGACCTAATGTATCAAGAGATAGCGCCTATTTTTTCCTCTAGCCAAGAGGCGTCATACCATTAGATAATCAAACACATTCATAATGCAAGCAACATGTAGTAGTGAAGACAAAAATCAAGTATTAGATCAAGAGACCAATGCATGACCAAATAACCGCAACAACCACAAAGACATGAAAGCGAATCAAATCCGTGGGCCAAAGAGGCCTAGGAAAATGTCTAGATAAGACTAAACAGTGAAGTGCTCATGTAGACAAATCAACTGTGCGGGCCAAGAGGCCAATGCAACAGCCTAAACTACACATCAAGCAACCATGTGATGGTGGTGATATGCAAGCAAGTGTTTTGGGACATCTCAACTTTTGCGTACTCAAGCTAGTGCTTCTCCTACACCATAAGATGGCAACAAACTCTATACTAGCCAAATGGCTATGACAAAGAAGACGATGAGATCCAAGAGGCTTGAAAGATTACAACACTCTAGCAACGTTGCTAACACACTGTATGGCCCAGGGACCTTCTAGCTACACTCCTCATGAAATGGAAAACCCGTATTATCTCCGTGAAAATTTACAAATAAGTAATTGTGCTTGTATTGCTATGTCAAAAATGCTTAGGATAAAATCAATTTTGAAAATTTTTCCTTGAGGATTTCAAAACCACATCATTTTACCTACATGATTCACATTCAAAACCACTCAATCGTTAAGAGACGCAAAACTGTTCCATGAACCCATGACCCTAGCGAGTTTACTGCTTCAGGGTGAATTGAGTATTTTGAGTTGGATTGATAAGTGACCACCGCGTGCCTCATGAGAGATTGTGCGCTTCTAAAAGGGGGATGTGGTTGTGCCCCTTTGCTTCACACCACTTTTCCTTCCACATTGGTTATGCCCCTAGTATCTAGGACTTTGTTGTTAAGTCGCGTTCTTCAATCCAAGAGGACTTTATTATGGACCGTATTGTAGGTTAGGGTGTTGGCTTAAGAAAGGAAGGGATATAATAGCTCAAACCTACTTTCTACTCATGCTTGGGTTCCAAAAGCTAGCAGCCATCTAATCGTTCTATTTTGTATGAGAGGGAGATGTTTCTTCAAAATGCCCCCTATTTTTGGATTGGAAGGGATGATGTTTTCTTCTTTCAAAACCCCCTTGTGTGACGGGATGCTTACTTTCCGTTTTGTAGTCATCTCTCATTGCATTTTTATCTACCCCAGTGTGGGGGATGGCTGTCTAGCAGGCTTTATTTGAAAGAAATTATTCAGAGGCTCAATGTGGCTAGCAAGGGATAAGTGTTTGGATAGAGAAATGATGGCCTTTCTTCATTTTGAATCATGCGACAGAGTAACTAGAATCCTAACCAAGAGATTAAGAGGCTTTGATGTTTTACCAAGTGGTTCTTCAAAATCAAGGACAAGTCTTGAGACTCAAAGTGGGTGCATGGAGACATGGCTAAGTTTTCATTTTGTTTTTATGCTCTAACTTTTGCCTAAACCGCCCTTGAGGGTTTTCCAATCTAGCGAGCTCATTTTTTTACCTTCTTTTAATAACATGTTCCTTGTAGACACCTCCCAAATGGGGCATCGCCATACAGATTGATCACGTTTGTTTGCTCGATTGGTTGCTTGCTTCGTAAACCAAAATCATAGACATTCCCACGGCTAGGAACATCGCCACATGATAGCGGTTATCATCAAAACAGAGTTGCCACCTAGTTTGTTAAAACTAGGAAAACACATAGAGATTCTGGGTACGGGAGCTAAAAGTACAGTAAGAGGAAGATGTTAGGCACCCCTCTCTGCCCAGCCGTGAGACTGGCCCATAGTAATTCAACATAAGACATGTACACACTTTGTTTAATTCTAACACATAGTCTGTTTAATTAAGCCTTTAAACAGCAAGTAAAGTGAGCCAGTGCGATACTCGAAGCATGCATCATAAAGCAGAAAAAGAAAACAAAGCTGTTCCAAGAAATCGATTACTCGGCCGGCGAATGGATGTCACGGCCGAGTAATCACACTGGTTTTATATACCGGCCGAGGGATCGAGGCCCCGGTCGGTGTTCTTCCTCACACCAGGAAATACGATTAACAGATAATCAGAAAGTTATGATTAAGCATAAGAACGATTAATGAAACAAACCAGAGGCCATTGGGCCTCACCACCTTGATCCCTGAGTTGCTTGATTGCTTCGGATTGGTGTGATTGACAGATTGCTTGATCGAAAACCCTAGGGTTAGGGTTTGAACTTCGGGGTTTGATCGCCGGATTAACGGCTACCTTCGGGAGGTTAGGGCTTTTGAGGAGTGGGATTGAGAGAGTATTTTGACAGAGTTTCGTGGCTTGAGAGAGTGTATACTCTGATGAATTTTGTGTGTATATTTTCGGAGTCCAAAGGCCCTTTATATAGGCAATTGGTGACTCACTCCGGCCAATCAAATGGCACGATTGCAATTGCAATTGCAATGCACCTCTAACTCTACCTCGCAATCTCTGAGCGTAGCCCGAACGCATCGGGAAGGTAGTGTAATTGGATCAAACGTCTGACAGAACACGTTCCAGAGTCTGGAAAAAGGTCGATCTGGCGGCCGAGTGAAGGATATCACGGCCGAGGAATGGATGTCTCGGCCGAAGGATAGATCTTGCGGTCGAGGGATTGATCTCTCAGGGAGATTTTGCTAGCAACAGGTTGCTCGGGTGAGGAAATGATGTTAGGGCCGTGGGATCGATGTCACGGCCGACAGATGGATTCTCCTAGGCTTCTGTATTTCTGTCTGAAAGGCTGTATGGCTCTGAATTGGGTCCTCTAAGTGGCTCAAAGTTCTTACCGAAAGTCCTAAGGTTCTCAAGGAGGCAATCAGCAATCACTGTATCCATTTCATCATCGGGATTGTCCCAAGGTGGGACTTGAAATAATCGTTAGGCCAAATTGGGGTGTCTACAGATGCCCCTCTTTGACTGAGCTCAAACGGATCGCGAGACATGTTTGAGTAAGAGTCAAAGCTGTAAAAAGCAACTCAATTTGTCCAACCACTATTCCAAGGGGTTTTCGAAAAAGGTTTTGTTATGGTCGGGCCGGGAGGCTGCCTACGTATTCCACAAGGGAAATTCAGACCAATCGTAGTTCGGGCAATAAAGAAAAGCAAAAAGTTCAGAGGGTGAGAGACAGAAGACGTACCTTAGGGCTTAAAACCCCGTAGTGTGACGTACCTAGACAGAGCCAGGGTTTTGGCAAAAAGTAGTTGAAGGAGCGCGGGGCTGCCAGGGGAGTTTTTGCGGAGAGCTTCCTTAGTATTTTGGGGTAGATCAGTACACGGCAGGTGCATTTGCTTTTCTTGATCATCCTTACTTTGACTGAGAGGGCTCGGTAGAGTAGCCTATCCTTGCGAATGAGCTAGAAGGAATTGATGTAATGGGGTGGAATCCAAACCATATGCGGGGATGAGTTGGACGCCGGTTTTTTTTTGAGGTGTGAGGGGCGCAGGGCCAGTAACATAGAGCACGGAGCTTCGGAGACGAGGGAACCGAGGCACGGAGCCGGTTGTAGTCATGAGGCGAGGGCCTAAGGTGATAGCTTCTGATGTGATGGAACCGAGGCGCGGGGCCGGTTGTGGTTACAAGACGAGAGCCTGGGGTGATTAGAACTAAGGCGTAGAGCCTGCTATGGTTTGTGAGGCGAAGGCCTGAGGTGTCGGAGCTTAGAGGTTGTCGTGTTTGAACCGAAGCACGGAGCTGGTATAAGGCAAGAGCCCGAGGTGATAGAACTGAGGCGTGGAGCCTGTTGTGGTCATGAGGCGAAGGCCTTAGAGCTTGATGGAACCGAAGCGCGGAGCTGGTATAAGGCAAGAGCCTGAGGTGTCGGAGCTTTGAGCTTGATAGGACCGAAGCACGGAGCTGGTATTGATCATAAGGCGAGAGCCTGAGGTGATTAGATTGAGGCGTGGAGCCTGCTGCAGTCTTGAGGTGAGGGCCTGGGTTGTCGGAGCTTAGAGCTTGACGTGATTTGAACCGAAGCGTAGAGCTGGTTGCATTCTGATGGTCTGTGCACGGAGCTTTCTCATCATAAGTGTTGGTGTAGAGCCAAAGGATCGAGGCGCTGAACCGATCAATAAAACCGAGGCGTAGAGCCGGTTGTTTGCAGGGTTGACCTGTTTCATGGGAGATATGCAGAGTGTATATGTGTGATGATGTTTGTTAGATGTGAACAGATATGATTGTGCAGACTCGATGTGAAAATGTTGATGCATTTGATGCAATATGTGCACGGGCCTGTGCGTGTGTGTTTGTTTTAAGCTTAGAGCTTCTATCAAGTTCCGGACTTGAGCATTCAGAGCGTAGAGCTCGAGCATTCGGACGGCAGAATCTGAGCATTCAAAGTACAGGCTTTGAGCGTCCAGTACGCAGTGGTTGGGCATCCAAGCGTAGAGCTTGAGCATTCAGGTGTATAACTTGAGCATCCAGTACACAGTGGTTGGGCATCCAAGCGTAGAGCTTGAGCATTCAAAATGTTAGATTTTGAGCATTCAAGCGTAGAGCCTGAGAATAGATGGCTTGATTGTTGGGACGGCGTAGAGCCTGTTGAGATTTGCTTGTTTACGGCTTCGAGCCAGTTGAGATGGTGGGCTTTGAGCCGCTGAGTTGTAATAGCGAGCGTAGAGCTGCTGAGTGAATGAGTACAGGCGTAGAACCTGTTGCTGTGATAGCGAACATAGAGCTACTGAATTGATAAAATGGCGGGCGTAGAGCCACTGAGTGATAGTGATGAAGCTGTTGGAGTACTGAGCATTGGAACGGCTGACGGTGATTGGGCTTAGAGCCTGTTTGAGATAATAGGCCTGGAGCCTAGGAGATTGCAAACATGGAGCTGCTGACGATGATTGGTGAGTAGGTGATCATGACGACGGGCCTCGGGCCACTGAGTGAGTATAGGCATAGAGCCTGGGCGACTTGAGCGACCTGTGCACAAGGTTATTGAGCGTGGAGCTGCTGAAATAATGAGCTCAGGGCTGCTGAGTGTCTTGCTTTGCTTCGGCCAGCAATTTGTGGAGAGAGATTTTTTATGCTTAGGCATGCCCCCAAGGCTAGTTTTGATCACATTGTACTGGCTTGGAGGTGCCCCCAAGGCTACTTGGTTGGTTGAGGATTTAGAAGTCTGTAGTGGCTTGAGTCAGTGCATAGAGCAAGACCTGATATGGCTAAGGGAAATAGATTGGGAGGCCAGGAGATCGATCTCTCGGCCGAGGAATTGATGTCTCGGCCGTGAGATAGCCAAAAATCAAAAAATCGATTTAAGTTAAACTTAATCGATCTCACGGGTCATTTCATCCTTTCTACCCCTCATCCTCCTCTCTCGTTCAAACAATCGCCGCCGCTCCCTCTTCTCTCTCCTCGTTGGCCGTCGCCGTCCCCCACCTTTCCGCCGTCGTTCTTTCCGACCACACGGTTCCGATCATTATGGCATCATCACCGCCTCCTCCATCATTTGACGCTCCTGCTGCGCCTAGGGATACGGGCAAAGCTCCGGCCGTTGAGGCCGCGATTCTTGGCGGGGTTTCAAGTTCCCGCATTCTTTGTTCAAGTCGGCGTAGAGCCACTGTTGGAGGGAGTTCCTCGCAATCCATTCCTCCTGAGGTCGAACCCGAGGCTTCTACTGATGCAGGTGGTGATGCTCTTCCTCCGTTTGATGTTGCCACATATGCCCCTCAGGTTCATATGGTTGGGTGTGGTGGTTCATTGCGATATCGCCCTCCCCTCAGTGATATCCCGCCAAAGGTCTTGCACAGAGAGCCAGAGCAGCACCTTGGTTTTACCAATAGGAAGGTAGAATTTTATCCTGTCAAATGATTTTTTGTATATAAGATTTCGCAGAGTGATAATTTGATATTTTGATAGGGAGTTTGAGCTCTAGAAGTTGCCCCCTGTATAGGCGATATTTTGTGTATTTGATTCCTTCTTCGTATTTTGTCAGGCAAATGAGAGGTTGCGCATGTGGGGAAGCTGCCCCCAGGTGTTCGAGTGGTATGAGAGGCTTCCTCAGGAGGCCAAGGATGCAGTTGCTTTGGCTGGCTTCGAGCCCTTGATACTTGGTTTCCACCTTCCGAAGGCGGAGTTGGGATTGACCACATCTTTGGTGGAGCGGTGGTGGGATACCACCAATACTTTCCACCTTCCAGAGGCTGGGGAGATGATGATCACTCCAGGTGACTTCGCTTTGCTTACAGGTCTGAGAGTTGGCGGTGATCCTCTTCCAATTGACCCGCGGATCCATGAGCGAAAAGGTGCTCTTGAATATCTTTTGGGGAAGATTCCCATTGTGTCCGAGAGTGGTCATATCACATATACCTGGCTTCGGGAAGAGTTTGATCAAGCTGATATCCTGACGAAGATTCCCCTTTCTCAGCTGGTACGAGCTTTCCTGCTTTATCTCCTTGGGCAAACTTTGTTTTGCAACAAGGAGAATTCGGTGCATGTCCAGTTTTTGGCTGCCTTGGTGCACGTAGAGACCATAGCAGAGTTTGATTGGGGAACTCCCGCCCTAGCCACGCTGTATGGACACCTCAGTGCTTGTTCCCGGGGGGTTAGTTTATCGCTTGGCAGACACCACCGTATTCTTGAGGTACATACTTTGATTTTTGTGTTGTTCCCTTGTTGCTTTTATCTTTGTTACTCATGTTTTCCGTCTTTGCTTGTAGCTCTGGACTTTTGAACACTTGTTGCAGTTTCCTCCTCCGACCAGGCATAAAGAGCCTAGGTTTGTTCCACGGGCAGCCCGTTGGTTGAAAGGAGTTCGGAAGTCACGGTCGCCTGCCATGGACTTGCTGGCTTGGAGGCGAGTTTTGGACCGCCTAACGGTGGATCAGGTATGATATCTTCTATCCTTCTTTGTGCCGTTTCCCTACCTTTGTTGACATTATTCCCCTTTTCGCAGGTGCATTTTGACCCATGGGGCGTGCTACTTGATGATGCTCCTCTAGAGTTGACCTCAGCTCGGGCGTTGGACAGCCAGCACTTCCTTTTGGAGGGGCCATTTTCGAGAGCCTGGTATCTCGGAGAGAGGGTAGCGAGCCAGTACTTTCCACATTCCGAGGCGTTGCAGCTTGTTCCTCTCCCTCCTCCTGTTGGTATGAGATCGACCCATCTTTTGACCGGGGAGGGCTTGCTACTTGCTCTTGAGAGACAGCCAGCCATGAGTTTCCTCGTAGCGGGAGATTACTCAGCCTTTCGTTCGGTCTCATTGACCCTTCCTACTGCTACCGCTGCTGTTGCTCCTCCTGTTTGGCCACAGGCCCCCAGTTTCATTTCTTTCCACAATGCAAATGGAGAAGAGGAGCATTTGACACTGACACCATGTGCTACGCAGTTCTACGTGCTTCCTGTCGGAATTCAACAGGTAATATTGTAGATTCTGCTTTGGTTTCCTTCAGCATTCCTCGCTTACTTGGTTGTATATTGAATTGCTTCCTCTGCAGGTGCCTGCTGAGGTGGTTCAGGAATGGTTGCGTGCTTTCTAGAGTGCAGAGGCTTTGGCTCGACGGCAGCGTGGCCGAATAGCTGCGGTATACATCCTTTGATCTCTCCTTTTTCCATCCCACGTTTCATGTGAAACTGAATGCCTATATCCTGTGTCTCTGCAGCTTGAAGCAGAGCGAGTACCGACAGTGTCGGTTACCCAGAGTGCTGGAGTTAGCGAGGGTGGGAGTACCGGAGCTGGTGATGGAGATGCTGAAGCTGGTGAGGGACAGAGGATTAGTGTCCCAGTTCCTGAGCATTTTCGTCCTGCGCCCAAGAGGGGTCGTGGGCAGTAGCTAGCTTTCCTTTCTTGTACATGTATTTGTTAGCTCCAAAACAGATAGTTTGATGTTTGTATTTTTATGAAACAACCTCAGCATGTATTGGAAATTATTTTGTCTCAAGATACTTCAGACTTGTATGCAATATTTTCAAAGTTTTGTGAGTGTTTGGATTTAAACATGGGCCGAGGAATGGATCGCTCGGCCGAGGATTCCATTCTTCAGCCGCTACTTCTATTTCCTACAGAAGTTGGATTTTTTCTTTAGCGAAGTGGCTTTTTTCCCTTCTTACACTTGAATTTGATTCAGGCTCTTTATTTGCTTTTGCTGTTCCTACAACCTCTTTGCCATGTTTTGGGATCGTTAGAATGCTTTGTCCCTTATGTTGACGACTTTTGAGTCAGAGAGGACGAACGATGATTCTTACGTGTCTTTGTTTTTGCCAATTCCCTGGAAAATGACTAACTCATCTTTTGCGAGCTCAATACGCAGGGTTAGCTATGCCTATCATTGAGTACAAACCTTTTGATATTGTTTTTCTTCTCTCCAAATGTTTGGGCCGTATCTCGATGTGAGATTGCCTACGTATCCCAATCAGGGAATCAGGCCTTTTACGTAGTTTCAAGATCACCACCTTTGGGGGTTGGGTTTTCACTCTTGGTTTTTCTTTCTCTCATGCTCTAAGTTTTACCTAGGTTACCTGATAGAGGTTGAGTCCCTAGCGAACTTTCCTTCGAATGCCTTAACTTTTGCCTAGGCTGCGTTTTTCGCATCTTCTTGTCCTAGCAGGCTCTGCTCTTACTTTTGCTTGGGTGTATATATTGCCCAACAAGCATTTTACTCTCAAGAGGGTTTTAGTGTTTTGGAGAGGAATTTGATGGAGATGTTTTTATGAATCTCCTGTTGCGTTTGTACTTTCACAATGGGTAAGCTAACCCTAAGTGTTCTCACGGAGATAACGTCTTCTTCCTGAGTTTTGATAAAAACCTAGTTCTAAGTAATCAGGGTTCGTCCCTTCTTTCCTTTTTGCCGGCAACATAAAGAATTAGATTCTTAAGAACCTTTTATCTTTGGCAGAGAGATTGTAGTGTATAGCAATCACATTTTAAAGATGGAATCATTTGGCAAGCATAAAAGTGATAAAATGGGGATTTATTTAATTGTAGATAATGCCCAAACAGGGGCTTAAAACACGTCCTAACTCGTTTTTAGGAAATGAAAGCAATGTTTTTGTCATGCGATTTACTGCAATATCTCGGGAATGGCTCCTTTTTCTTTTGCAGTTTTATACTCTTCTTCACCCTCTTTGTCAAACAGAATCTTTAGGTCAAACTCAGCTAGCACCTCAATCCAGTCTTCGGGAGTAGGAGATGAATTTGTTGGTTCTTCTTCCATGTCACTGTCAGTCCATTCCTGATCAAAGAAGAATTGCATTCCAGGGTATCTTTGCTTGGTAATTTTGTCTTCCCATGTTTCTGCGAAGCCATAGAATGGAAAGTCTTCTCCTTCTCTTACAAACCAACCATTGAGTGTTTTTGGGATCACGAGTTTCTCTTCTTTGACCCTGCTCCCTCTTGCCTTAGCCTTTTCCATGCTTCTCTTCTTTTCTACCTCGGCTTCTGTCGGGGTGTAGCCAAGACCAAAGGCATATTGATTATGCGGAGGATCAATCATTTGCGGGATGCCTTGTGATCTTTTGCCTAAACCCAACCCAGGGAGGTAGTTTTGCTTCTTCGTCATCCATATGGTGGGGGTGCTTACGTAGAAGTTTCTCTCAGCCATTAAGGCTTGCACAGCAGTTGCTTCCTCAAGACTGAATCCAGTAAGGAAGGTTTTCTCGGTTTCTACCTCTTGGACAGGCATATCAGAATGAGCTCGGATCGATGAATCCCCCAGAATGGTTATGACCCTTCCATCTACTGCGAATTTGACCTTCTGATGCAAAGTGGAAGGCACTGCCCCAGCGTCATGTAGCAAAGGCCTTCCTAGTAAAAGATTGAAGGTGGCTGGTATATCCATCACATGGAATTCCACGTCTCTTTTGATCTTCTCCACTTCTACTGGCAGTGTGACACACCCAACCACTCTTTTTTTTGAATTGTCATAGCCCCTTACACCCTGGCTTGAAGGGCGTATGTCGATGGCGCTTACCCCTAGCTTGTCGAGGGTCCTTTGAGGACATACGTTTAAGGCAGACCCATTATCCACCAAGACCAGTGGGATCCACTTAGTGAGACATTTAAGTGAGATGTAGAGAGGCTTGTTGTGTGCAGGCCCTTCAGGAGGTAGATCTTTGTCAGTGAAGGCTATTGTCGATTTTGAAGCCTTTGACGCCATTATGAAACCCACCAGTTCTTCTTGGATTTTCTTTAGTTGTCTTAGCACCCTGTCTTCCTCAGGTTCGGTCCTTTGGCTTTCTTTTTCTTCTTCTTCTTCCATTACTCGTGTTGAGGTTGAACTTCCCCCACTTAGTTTAGGAGGTTTATACACCCTTCCGCTTCAGGTGAGGTGACCCACTTCTTCTTCTTGGGTGCCCCAAGGATCAGCAGGCTCAATTCTTCCAACTTTCCAATCACTTGGCAGGGCTTGACGCATGTCCAACCACCAATCCCCATCATCAATGGCATAGATGTAGGGTTCTCCCCCTGTTGCAAAGCATTCATCATTCTTAGAGAAGATCAGGGATGGTTTGGCTTGGGTATTTGGAATAATGTGTCGGGTAGGATTATATGTGGGGCTATTGGATAGGCTTATGAGATTGATATTTTGAGACGGTGGTTCGTTGTTGTGAGCGGGAAGTGGATTGGTTTGCACATTAGGCTTAGGAGGTTTTATAGCTTGACTATCAATGAGATCCTGGATATCATGACGAAGACGCATGCATCGGTCTGTCTCATGTCCAGGGTGTTGGTGGTATGCACATTGCTTATTGGCGTCATAGCTTGGACCATAAGGTGGCTAAGGAGGTGGATTATTCAAGAGCCTAAGGTGCCCTTGGCAGCTTAGGATGGCTAAGGCTTGGGATGGAGTCATATAGAGTGGGTCGAAACTGCGGCAAGGGCGATTTGTGTTTCTAGATGAGCTAGCTTGAAAAGGGTCTTGTGGCAAGGCTGAGTTAAGGGTGTTGACGGAGGCAGGAGATGCACGGGTTGGAAAGGTTTTTCTGGGTAGAGGGGTTTCTTCTTTCCCAATAAGGCCCAGCTTGATCCCATCTTCAATTTGTAATTCAGTGGTGTGTAGGCATTTGAAGTCAGTGATAGCCTGAGTGTAAATGTGGGTGAGGTATTTGGGCTGTAGGTTCTTGACAACTATCCTCACTTGATCTTCCTCGGAAGGGCGGCTTTTCATCTTGGCAGCCTTTTCTCTCCATCTTGCCACAAAGGTAGCAAAGTCCTCATTGGATTCTTGTTTGGTCATCTCCAAGTCTCGGGTAGTTAGCTCAATTTGGACATTGTATGCGTACTACTTGACAAAAGCGTTGGCAATTTCTGGCCAAGTTTGATAGTGCACAAATTCCAAAGTGAGAAACCAATCGAGGGCATTTCCAGTGAGAGTTCTTTGAAACAATTGAGCGATGAGCTCGTCGGTCAATCCCATAGGCTTCAGAGTGTTGATGACATGGCTAGTAGGGTTACCAGTCCCGTTGAACTTCTTGATGTTTGGCATTTTGAACCGTTCAGGCAGTTGAGATTCTGGAGAGAGGCAGAGTCCTTCGAAATCTAGAATTTGGTTTCCTTGTGAACGAGCCAAAGCGTGCTTGATCTCCTTGACCTGTTTGACCAATTCAGGGTTTTCTGTAAGTTCATGAGGATTTTCTGCTCCTTCCTCATTTTTCTTGTCTTCAGCATCTCTTGCTGCTTTCTCGGCTTGTAAATAGGCAATTTGGGCTCGGAGCTCGGTGATAGTAGCATCATTGTCTGCCATTTTTGGGATGTAGGTAGAGGGATTGCTTGGTGAAGCTTGGAATTGGGTGGATAATCGGGTTTGTTGAGGAGACGACCGCGAAGTCCCTGGAACTAATTGGGATCGTTGCGGTGAGAGTGTCTTGATAGACGAAGGCGACCGATGAGATGACTGTAAAGACCTCTGTTTGGCGTGACTTCGGGTATTGTAAGAGTATAAAACTGGATGAGGTTGCTTCTTTAACCTACCTATTGTGCCTGCTTGAAAAATAGAATACCTGGAAGTCAGTATTCGGCCTGTGTAGGGTTAGGATTCGGGTTGAAAATCCCAACCCTTCTGCACAGAAAGAGTTAATTACAACAACAAATGATACAAGGTGTGAGGAAGAACTTTTGCAAGTAAGATGCAAATAGGTTCCTAGCCTGTAGGTTCCTGTCTTAGTTTGATAAGTTCTATGGCTTTCTAAAACATGCGAGGTTTTGGTAGTCTCAGGGTGGTCCGTTGTCAAAGGGCACCAATCCTCTCACCAGCCCATCATAGGCGGTGATTGGGTGATTCCCTTTTTGATATACCACTAGGTACGAGTGACTGTGGAGTTTGCTGGAACCCCCAACATAGCCCGTGTCATGCCGAGATATCAGGTGAACTCAACGGGTTGCCCACTCGATGCATATGATAAATGAATTAAACAAGGCATGCATTAGTCTTATGTTGAACTTTTTGGTTATGGCTCTCATATTCCCCAGCAGAGTCGCCAAAAACTGTAGACACCTCCCAAACGGGGCATCGCCATACAGATTGATCACGTTTGTTTGCTCGATTGATTGCTTGCTTCGTAAACCAAAATCATGGACATTCCTATGGCTAGGAACATCCCCACATGATAGCGGTTATCATCAAAACAGAGTCGCCACCTAATTTGTTAAAACTAGGAAAACAGATAGAGATTCTGGGTATGGGAGCCAAAAGTACAGTAAGGGGAAGGTGTTAAGCACCCCTCTCTGCCCAGCCGTGAGACTGGCCCATAGTAATTCAACATAAGACATGTACACACTTTGTTTAATTCTAACACATAGTCTATTTAATTAAGCCTTTAAACAGTAAGTAAAGTGAGCCAGTGCGATAATCGAAGCATGCATCAGAAAGCAGAAAAAGTAAACAAAGATGTTCCAGGAAATCGATTACTCGGCCGGTGAATGGATGTTACGACCGAGTAATCACACTGGTTTTATATACCGGCCGAGGGATCGAGGCCCCGGTCAGTGTTCTTCCTCACACCAGGAAATACGATTAACAGATAATCAGAAAGTTATGATTAAGCATAAGAACGATTAATGAAACAAACCAGTTGGGCCTCACCACCTTGATCCCTCAGTTGCTTGATTGCTTCGGATTAGGTGTGATTGACTGATTGCTTGATCGAAAACCCTAAAGTTAGGGTTTGAACTTCGGGGTTTCATCGCCGGATTGACGGCTACCTTCGGGAGGTTAGAGCTTTTGAGGAGTGGGATTGAGAGAGTATTTTGACAGAGTTTCATGGCTTGAGAGAGTGTATACTCTGATGAATTTCGTGTGTATATTTTCGGAGTCCAAAGGCCCTTTATATAGGCAATTGGTGACTCACTCCGGCCAATCAAATGGCACGATTGCAATTGCAATTGCAATGCATCTCTAACTCTACGTCGCAATCTCTGAGCGTAGCCCGAACACATCGGGAAGGTAGTGTAATTGGATCAAACGTCTGACAGAACACGTTCCAGAGTCTGGAAAAAGGTCGATCTGGCGGCCGAGTAAAGGATATCACGGCCAAGGAATGGATGTCTCGGCCGAAGGATAGATCTTGCGGCTGAGGGATTGATCTCTCAGGGAGATTTTGCTAACAACTGGTTGCTCGGGTGAGGAAATGATGTTAGGGCCGTGGGATTGATGTCACGGCCGACAGATGGATTGTCCTAGGCTTTTGTATTTCTGTCTGAAAGGCTGTATGGCTTTGAATTGGGTCCTCTAAGTGGCTCAAAGTTCTTACCGAAAGTCCTAAGGTTCTCAAGGAGGCAATCAGCAATCACTGTATCCATTTCATCATCGGGATTGTCCCAAGGTGGGACTTGAAATAATCGTTAGGCCAAATTGGGGTGTCTACATTCCTCCTATGAGCGGCTCCATGAGAGCACACAAATATTTTCAACTCCCCCTCAACTCAACATGAATGACATGGGTCATAACTCAACTGCATTTGACAACTCGAGTGATTTATGATGTGTTTCAAGCGATATCATGAGATTACTTTGAAACCCTTGAGGATTGTTTTCAACACTTAATGTTATCATGAGTATTCTTTGGCAGCAAATTAGCACAAGGGAAAACATTTTAAAAAATGTGGCCGACCCTAAGGTGCCTACGTATCTCTAAAGAGAATCAGGCCATTCGTAGTTCAAGTTTAAGGAGATTCATATTCCGGGAGAGATTCACATTTCATGTTGAGCGCAAAGAGTTGATCCAAAACCATGATGAACAAAATGACCTTAATTTCAAAAGAAAATAAACTCAAGACTCAAATTCCTGAAGGAGAACAAACTCGAGACTCAAACCCTAAAAAGAAGCAAATAAGGGTCAAAAGAAAGACCCAAAGATTAGCTAATTGAGAC
Organism: Rhododendron griersonianum; assembly: GCA_018127125.1. Taxonomy (NCBI): domain Eukaryota; kingdom Viridiplantae; phylum Streptophyta; class Magnoliopsida; order Ericales; family Ericaceae; genus Rhododendron; species Rhododendron griersonianum. Next base: position 3,423,025 of record CM030798.1, on the reverse strand, counting down.
TCATAAAAAAAAACTGACTCAAAACACATGACAGAATTTGGCCGCCACTTCTCAATCATCCAGCTTGGTTGGATCAACTATCCCTTGATTGATGAGATCTTGGACTACATTCTTGAGAGCCCCACATTATTCAATGGAATGACCAGTCACTTGGTGATACTTGCAATACTCCCCATCCTTCTGTGAAAGATTACTAGGAAATTTTGGTTGCAATGGTTTCAGATCGCATGTTGCTTCTAAGATGTGGAATACATCTTCTAACTTCATTCCAAGAGGAACAAATTCCATCTTACGCTTGTGATGAGATCTCACCATATTAATACCACTATCATTGTTGGTATTTGTGCTTGTCTCTACCTTGTGGCTGCCTTCTCCATTGTCGAGTAATCCTTGATTAAGGCCGTCTTCAACTTGCAATCCAGTAGTATATAGGCACTTAAAAGTAGAAATTGCTTGGGAATACATGTGCCTCAGGAACTGTGGCTGTAAATTTCTTACCACCATTCTGATTTGGTCTTCTTCTGAGGGAAGAGTTTTCATCTGTGCGGCTTTCTTTCTCCACCTAGTAAGAAAATTGGCAAAGCTCTCATTTGGCTTTTGTTTGAGCATCTCCAAATCTCGAGTGGTTACCTCAATCTGGACATTGTAGGTATATTGATTGATGAAAGCATTGGCAATTTCTTGCCACCCCTTGTACTTAGTGAAGTCCAGAGTGAGAAACCAGTCGAGAGCACTGCCTGTGAGAGTCCTTTGAAAAAGTTGGGCAATGAGTTCATCATTCAGGCCCATGGGTTTCAGGGTGTTGATGATATGGCGGACATGACTGGTGGGATTGCCGGTGCCATTGAACTTCTCAATATCGGGCATCTTGAACTTCTCTGGCAATTTGGCATTTGGAAAAAGGCAGATTCCATCAAAATCAAGGATTTGATCTCCTTTTGAGCGAGCTAAGGCAGCTTTGTTGTCCTTGACTTGTTGGGCAAGCTCACGATTTTCCATTATGATCACGACGCTATCAACCTTTGGAGGAAAGGGCTTCTGAGAGATTGGCGGCCACAACTGTCACAGCTAAGTCCAAAAGCAAATCTAAAAGAATCAAAATCTCAATTACGTTTATGTTGAGACATCCCAAATCAAGTGATTGTGCAGGGCACCAACGCCTATTGCCCCTAGAATGCAAGCTGCCCCTATTATGATGACCCATTTACCATGCATGCAACCAAGTGGTTGAACAACGTATTAGTACTATGAAGTGATGTGATCAGGTAGTAATGCAATACCGCAAGCAATCATGCGACAATTACACAATCGTGTGATCATATATACAATGTACCCTGCAAGATAAAAGATTGATGAAATCCCCACATTTTCTTTTTTCTTTTTAAGATCCTAGGAAAAAACAAAGAAAGAAAGAAATTTATGAAAACCTAAAGAATAAGGAAATATATATATATTTTTTGTTCTTTTGACAAGATCCTAGCAAAGATTGAAAGAGAAAGAAATAAAAAGAAAGATTCTTTTCTTTTTATTTTTTTCTGAAAGAATCCTAGCAAGAAAATAAATAAACAAAACCTAAAGAAAAAAGAAGACTTTTGTTTTTTTGTTTTCTTTTTTTTTTTTCGAAACTCCTAACAATATAAGACTATGACAACCTTTCACAAATCAAAACTTATCTCAAAGAGAGACAGAGTTATGCAAGGACTATTCTTTATCTCAAGAGAGATAGACTTCAACACAAACTCTTGATAAGATGAGCATGAATTCATTTTCTACAGCAATTAAAACTCTAAAGAGTACTAATCATTGAATCAAACAAGAGTTTTGGATATAATGCAACACAGAGTCCTAACCTGCTTGGGATTTCCTGTCCTAGTTTGGAAAGTGTTCTATGGCTTTCTACAATATGCAAGGTTTCGGGTAGTCTCAAAGGGTGCCCCGTTAGGAGTTTGCTGGAACCCTAACATAACCCGTGTCATGCTGGGATATTAGGTGAACTCAACGTGGGTTGCTCACTCGATACACATGAAAAAGAATTAAATAAAGCAAATATTAATTCCATGTTGAACTTTCTGGTTATGGCTCTCAAGTCCCTAGCAGAGTCGCCAAAAACTGTAGACACCTCCCAAACGAGGCATCGCCATACAGATTGATCACGCTTGTTTGGTTCCACTTCATAAATCAAGATCGTGGACATTCCCATGGCTAGGAACATCGCCACACGATAATGGTTATCATCAAAATAGAGTCGCCACCTAATTTATTAAAACTAGGAAAAATGGACAGAGATTCCGGGTACGGAAGCCAAGAGTATAATAAGGGGAAGGTGTTAGGCACCTCTCTTTGCCCAGTCGTGAGACTGGCCCAAAATCGTTCGACATACAATGTATATTTGCTTTATTTAATACACATAATCTAATTTTTAGCCTTTAATAGTTGATAAGGTGAGCCAGTACGATAAATGAAAGCATGCATCAGAATAAACAGAAAACAAATATGTCCCAGCAAATAGATCCCTCGGCCGGTGAATTGATGTCACGGCCGAGGAATCCCACTGGATCGATATATCGGTGGAAGGATTGATTCCCCAGCCGATGTTCTTCCTCACACCAGAATACGAGCAGTTAATAGAAAGAACTAATTAAAAGCGAGAGACGGAAATTAAATCAAACCATAGGCCGTTGGGCCTCACCACCTTGATCTCTCAGTAATTGATTGCTTGGATTGCGATTGATTGTAGATAATAGTGGTTGATTGTGGTAGTCAACTTCACAAAACCCTAGAACAAAATGAGTTCTTTGGGGGTTTTTACTCTCGGATGCTGCTACTCACGGGAGGTTAGGGCTTTTGTAGAGGATTGATAGGAGATGATTTCTGTAGAGTTTGGGGGCGGATCATGGAGTGGAGAGATGTGTATTTCGTGGTTTGAGAGGGTGTATTCACTTATCGATTTCAGAACCCAAAGGCTCCTTCATATAGGCATAGGGATGATTCACTCCGGCCAATCGAAATGCACGATCAAAATTGGAGTTAGAGTGTGATTCTAACTCTTCATGGAAATCCTCTAACGTAGCCCAAACGCATCGGGAAGGTAGTGTAGTTGGATCAAACGTCTGACAGAACGTTCCAGAGTCTGGAAAAAGGACGATCTGGCGGCCGAGCAAAGGATCTGGAGGCCGAGGAATGGATGTTGCGGCCGAAGGATAGATCTTGCGGCTGAGGGATTGATCTCTCAGGGAGATTTTCTGGCAACAAGTTGCTCGGGTGAAGAAACGATGTTAAGGCCGTGAGATCAATGTCACGGCCGACAGATGGATTCTCCTAGGATTCTGTATTTCTGTCTGAAAGGCTGTATGGCTCTGATTTGGGTCCTCTAAGTGGTTCAAAGTTCTTACCGAAAGTCCTAAGGTTCTCGAGAAGGCAATCAGCAATCACTATATCCATTTCATCATCGGGATGGTCCCCAAGGTGGGACTTGAAATAATCATTAGGCCAAATTGGGGTGTCTACAGATGCCCCTCTTTGACTGAGCTCAGACGGATCGCGAGACATGTTTGAGTAAGAGTCAAAGCTGTAAAAAGCAACTCAATTTGGTCCAACCACTATTCCAAGGGTTTTTTTTGAAAAAGGTTTTTGTTATGGTCGGGCCGGGAGGCTACCTACGTATTCCACAAGGGAAATTCAAACCAACCGTAGTTCGGTCAACCAAAAACAAAAGCGCAGAGCTTTAAAGGAGAAATTTGCTATCGGGCCATACCAAGCCTTCGAGCGATGTACCTGAGCTATGCCAGGATTTTGGTGGAGAGTAGTTGAAGGAGCACCGAGCTACCGGGAAAATTCTTGCGGAGAGCATCTTCAGTATTTTGGGGTAGATCAATACACAGCGGGCGAGTCATTTGCTTTTCATGATCATCCTTACTTTGACTGAGGGGAGCTCGATAGAGTAGCCTAATTTTGCGAATGAGCTTGATGGAATAGATGTAATTGGGTGGAATCCAACTATCTTCTGGAGACATTCAGACGCCGGTTTTGAGATGTGGGGCACAAGGCCAGTAACTGGAGCACAGAGCGTTTGGGTGGGAGAACCGAGGCACGAAACCGGTTGCAATCATGAGCCGAGAGCCTGAGGGGTCGGAGCTTGGAGCTTGACGTGATGTAGAGCCGGTATCAATCATAAGGCAAGAGCCTGAGGAGTCGAAGCTTGGAGCTTGAAGTGATAAAACCGAGGCGTAGAGCCGGTTGTAACCTGTTTCAAATGCAAACACAGGGTATATTTGATAGCAAAATGTACTCAACTAGTGAATCCTATGAGTGTAGCACCAGGTTTCATTCAAGGGAATGTTCAGGCAAAATAAATCTAGTGACTCACAAACATCATCATAATGCATCAAGAGATACAACGCCATGAGGCGTACAAGACGAGAGACGTAATTTTGATATCTGTGCACTCTATTTGGAATTTAGAATGTAACACTCATTATGCTTCGAATTGTTGGACATGTGATTAGCTTATGGCAAGTGGCATGCAACAAAGACATCAACCACTGCAAGCCACATTATTCAAGACAATGGTGTAAGAGGTATGTGCACATTATTTTGTTAATAGAATGCTTAGAGTAAAATAGGTCATAGCACAATAAAGGATGCCAAAAGGCAAAATATGTCAAGAGACACAGTACACCACAATACCACATCATTTAGGGGCCAAGAGGTGCAACATGTCGAGAGACATAACATATCAAGAGATGCAAGGCCATGAGGCATGCAGGTCAAGAGATTTAGGCGTCAAGGGACACAATACCGAGAGATGTATAAGTCAAGAGACCTAATACATCGAGAGATGTAATGCCAAGAGGAATAGTGGTCGAGAGACCTAATACATCGAGAGATGCAATGCCAAGAGGCATAGTGGTCGAGAGACCTAATACATTGAGAGATGCAATGCCAAGAGGCATAGTGGTCGAGAGACCTAATGTATCAAGAGATAGCGCCTATTTTTTCCTCTAGCCAAGAGGCGTCATACCAATAGATAATCAAACACATTCATACTGCAAGCAACATGTAGTAGTGAAGACAAAAATCAAGTATTAGATCAAGAGACCAATGCAAGACCAAATAACTGCAACAACCACAAAGACATGAAAGCGAATCAAATGCGCGGGCCAAAGAGGCCTAGGAAAATGTCTAGATAAGACTAAACAGTGAAGTGCTCATGTAGACAAATCAACTGTGCGGGCCAAGAGGCCAATGCAACTGCCTAAACTATACATCAAGCAACCATGTGATTGTGGTGATATGCAAGCAAGTGTTTTGGGACATCTCAACTTTTGCGTACTTAAGCTAGTGCTTCTCCTACACCATAAGATGGCAACAAACTCTATACTAGCCAAATGGCTATGACAAAGAAGACGATGAGATCCAAGAGGCTTGAAAGATTACAACACTCTAGCAACGCTGCTAACACACTGTATGGCCCAAGGACCTTCTAGCTACACTCCTCATGAAATGGGAAACCTGTATTATCTCCGTGAAAATTTACAAATAAGTAATTGTGCTTGTATTGCTATGTCAAAAATGCTTAGGATAAAATCAATTTTGAAAATTTTTCCTTGAGGATTTCAAAACCACATCATTTTACCTACATGATTCACATTCAAAACCACTCAGTCGTCAAGAGACGCAAAACTGTTCCACGAACCCATGACCCTAGCGAGTTTGTGCACCGCGTGCCTCATGAGAGATTGTGCACTTCTAAAAGGGGGATGTGGTTGTGCCCCTTTGCTTCACACCACTTTTCCTTCCACATTGGTTATGCCCCTAGTATCTAGGACTTTGTTGCTAAGTCGTGTTCTTCAATCCGAGAGGACTTTATTATGCACCATATTGTAGGTTAGGGTGTTGGCTTAAGAAAGGAAGGGATATAATAGCTCAAACCTACTTTCTACTCATGCTTGGGTTCCAAAAGTTAGCAGCCATCTAATCGCTCTATTTTGTATGAGAGGGAGATGTTACTTCAAAATGCCCTCTATTTTTGGATTGGAAGGGATGATGTTTTTCTTCTTACAAAACCCCCTTGTGTGACGAGATGCTTACTTTCCGTTTTGTAGTCATCTCTCATTGCATTTTTATCTACCCCAGTGTGGGGGATGGCTGTCTAGCCGGCTTTATTTGAAAGAAATTATTCAGAGGCTCAATGTGGCTAGCAAGGGATAAGTGTTTGGATAGAGAAATGATGGCCTTTCTTCATTTTGAATCATGCGACAGAGCAACTAGAATCCTAACCAAGAGATTAAGAGGCTTTGATGTCTTACCAAGTGGTTCTTCAAAATCAAGGACAAGTCTTGAGACTCAAAGTGGGTGCATGGAGACATGGCTAAGTTTTCATTTTGTTTTTATGCTTTAACTTTTGCCTAGACCGCCCTTGAGGGTTTTCCAATCTAGTGAGCTCATTTTTTTCCCTTCTATCAATAACATGTTCCTCCTATGAGCGGCTCCATGAGAGCACACAAATATTTTCAACTCCCCCTCAACTCAACATGAATGACATGGGTCATAACTCAACTGCATTTGACAACTCGAGTGATTTATGATGTGTTTCAAGCGATATCATGAGATTACTTTGAAACCCTTGAGGATTGTTTTCAACACTTAATGTTATCATGAGTATTCTTTGGCAGCAAATTAGCACAAGAGAAAACATTTTAAAAAATGTGGCCAACCCTAAGGTGCCTACGTATCTCTAAAGAGAATCAGGACATTCGTAGTTCAAGTTTAAGGAGATTCATATTCCGGGAGAGATTCACATTTCATGTTGAGTGCAAAGAGTTGATCCAAAACCATGATGAACAAAATGACCTTAATTTCAAGAGAAAATAAACTCAAGACTCAAATTCCTAAAAGAGAACAAACTCGAGACTCAAACCCTAAAAAGAAGCAAATAAGGGTCAAAAGAAAGACCCAAAGATTAGCTAATTGAGACTCATAAAAAAAAACTGACTCAAAACACATGACAGAATTTGGCCGCCGCTTCTCAATCATCCAGCTTGGTTGGATCAACGATCCCTTGATCGATGAGATCTTGGACTACATTCTTGAGAGCCCCACATTGTTCAATGGAATGACCAGTCACTTGGTGATACTTGCAATACTCCCCATCCTTCTGTGCAAGATTACTAGGAAATTTTGGTTGCCATGGTTTCAGATCGCATGTTGCTTCTAAGATGTGGAATACATCTTCTAACTTCATTCCAAGAGGAACAAATTCCCTCTTACGCTTGTGATTAGATCTCACCATATTAATACCACTATCATTGTTGGTATTTGTGCTTGTCTCTACCTTGTGGCTGCCTTCTCCATTGTCGAGTAATCCTTGATTAAGGCCATCTTCAACTTGCAATCCAGTAGCATATAGGCACTTAAAAGTAGAAATTGCTTGGGAATACATGTGCCTCAGGAACTGTGGCTGTAAATTTCTTACCACCATTCTGATTTGGTCTTCTTCTGAGGGAAGAGTTTTCATCTGTGCGGCTTTCTTTCTCCACCTAGTAAGAAAATTGGCAAAGCTCTCATTTGGCTTTTGTTTGAGCATCTCCAAATCTCGAGTGGTTACCTCAATCTGGACATTGTAGGCATATTGATTGATGAAAGCATTGGCAATTTCTTGCCACCCCTTGTACTTAGTGAAGTCCAGATGGGGTTGACGTTGCTTCAGCCGTCGAGCAGCTTGCCTCGTTGTCCATCTCTTGATAAAGTTTCTATTGTAATCACCAACGCCAAATGTAAAACATCTACCAAATCATCAAGCGGACCGGTTACCTGCAGACGTTTTCTTAACACGTCTTTATTGAATTAGCATGCTTTCCTGCCTAACGACTTGAACTTGATTCCAAAACTAGGAAATCAATGGATCAACTTTGAGTAGGAGCATTCCTAAATTGTGAAGCTTAAGGGCCCTATCCTTATTCGGAACGAACGGTAGTTTAGCCAGCAGGTCCTTTGCTGTTCTAAAATTGTTACAAAGGCATTGAAAGAACCATTACAGTCAGGGGAAAACCAGTCCTTGGCGACGTCAATTTCCCGTAGTTGATGCCTAGGCGAGCGTCCCTTCTTACGAATAATGCAGGTGCTTTCCATGGTGACGTAATTGTTCTGATAAACTCTTTGTCCAACAGCTCTTGCAATTGGGTATTGATCTCCTTTAGTTCTGCAGGGGCCATTTGGTTCGGTGCCATAGAGATCGGAGCCATTTCTGGCTGGAGTTTTATAGAGAAGTCTATCTCTCTTTAAGGTGGTAAGCCAGGAAGTTCTTCGGGAAAAACATCGGCATACTCGCAATGACGTGCGGTAATCCCACTTCCGTTCTATCGGCTTCTTCCAAGTGGAGGCTAGCTAGCCATCCAGGTAGTTGGTTCTGCCATCTTGGCCTACTCGTCAATGCACTCACTGCTTGTCTATCCCCCTTAAATTAGACACGCGTCCTTTCAGGGGTATATGCCATCTCCATCTTCAGATGACAGTCTATGATCGCTTGGTGTGCTGATAGCCAGTCCATCTCCAAGATTACGTCAAAATCCGCCATGTCGATCACTCTAAGATCGCAGGTCAGGCGCAGGTCGGCTACTTCTAATTCGTACCCTCTAGACTAATAGTTATACTCCCCCCAACGGTGATGTTATTTTCATACTCGTACTTAGGGGTTCTGTTTCTAGTGCTAGAGCAGTTACGTCGGCAGTAGATAGAAATGAATGCGATGCTCCAGAGTCAAATAAAGCTTGTACGCAGGTACTATAGTAGCGTACCTTGGATCACAGAGGGATCCTACTCTTGTTCCTCAGTCTGCAGCGCGAAAATACGCCCTCCAGTGTTTTGCTGGTTCCCCATGGGCTGTTTTCCCTCGTTTTGCCCATTCTGTTGTTGCGATGGGCCTCCAGGGTTTTGCCTCACAAAGCCAGCTTGTCCAAGTTGTTGAGCCTTCTGATTCCCAAAGCTTCCATTCCTTTCTCTTTGAGGATAGGGGCAGTCGCACCTATAGTGACCCATAGCCTGGCAATTGAAGCATTGAACTGTCGCTATGTCTCGACCACCTCTCTTTGGTTCGCCACTCCAGGGATAGCAGTCTTTCAGGGTTGGTCGTTTTGAGATGGGGCAAAGGGTTTGGTGGGGTAAGGTCCGCGGTTGTTGTTGGAAGGTTGAGTGCGGATTGGTCCGCCAGTGTTGCCTGTCGCCCTCCTCCATCGGTTCTTGAAGTCATTCTCCTCACTCTCTAGCCGAAGAGCACATTTCACAACACCAGTATAGGTGGTAAAAGCTTGTGCCACCACGGCCCTTCGAGCGGTGGTCAGCCCCCACTCGAATCTTCTCGCCTTCTTATCCTCAGTTGCTACAGCGTCTGGGGTGTAACGGGACAGCTCCTTGAATTTGGCCGCGTATTGGGTAACAGTCATCGTCCCTTGTTTCAGGTTCATGAACTCTTATTCCTTGACCAGGCGGAGGGGTGTGGGAAAGTACTTGTCGAGAAACAAAGTCTCAAACTCTGCGAAGGTCATAGTGGCTACGGCGTGGGTTGCCTCCATCAAGTCCCACCAGTAACGGGCTTCTCCCTTCAGTTGGTAAGTGGCTAAGGCCACACGATCCCCGTTCTGGGTAATCCCTAAGGTGTCAAGGATTACCTTGATTTCCTTCAGCCATGTCTCAGCCACGGTGGGGTTGGTGTCTCCGTGGAAAGTCGGGGGTCGACGTTTGCAGAACTCATTCATTGCTCGAGTTCGGTTCATAGGTTCATCATCGCGGTTAGGGTTTCGGCGGTTGGCGTTTAAAGCGGCTACAAGTGCTCGCATGACTTGTGTTAGGTCGGGGTTAGGGTTAGGGTTAGGGTTAGAGGATTCTCCGGTTTCGTATCCTAATCCGCTGCGCCTATTCACCATCTATGAGGAAAATTAAATAGGGGGAGGTTTAAGTTTACTAAAACAATTTTCCTTTCTCAATTAGTGTTTTCCTTCTAAATCAAAAACAGTTTTATCAAGTAGTATGCAACAGTACTTTTTTTTTTTATAATAAAAGCAAGCTTTTCATAGATAAGCAAAAAATATAAGCATAGAGTTCTACTACAAAGGCAAGTAGGGACCTAAGATAAGGTTCCTTAATACAAGTTGAAACGATCCTACGTACTCCTACTACAAGGTTCCTTTTTGGTTTAGTGCCACAAGAACAACTACGGCTTTCGGGATCTTATCCTAAGACTATTCTACTGGCGAGGTGGGAATTGCGTACGGATCGGTATGAGAATTAAGATACAAGTACGCATGTAAACAATGATCAAGTACTTAAAAGCAGCATACAAGGACAAGTGATAAACGAAATAAGGTTTTTTTATTATCAAACATAGGAAGAGTACAACTTTAGGAAATACTAACAAGCAGCGGTGATCCTAACTTTCAACATTCTACAACCCGAAGGATTACATTAGATACTATACTTATTTAAGGGCACCTAAATGGTATCCTTGGTTCTTCACGGGTCTTTTGGAGTCTCGTCCACTTCCAGTTTCCCTTCTCCTATAAGGTTTTCTTCCTTGGTCATCTCCGTGGCGTTTCCTTTGCCATCGATTTCTTTCTCTTCATTACCCACCTCAAAGTTTTGCATCGGGGGTAGAACACTTAAAATCTCATGGAAGGCATATAGGATTGGGAATATTTCAGGAAACCACGGGTCCTCCTCCACGGGAATAGGGGTGTTTTGCTGTACCCTTGCGAAATCGCGCTTTTCGGTGAGTATAGCGGCAACAAAGTCAGGGTGCTCCACTAGTTGGGTTGTCATGATTTCTATGGCGATCTTGAGCTGACGAGCTCCAGCCAACAGGTCGACTAGGTGATCCAAGGGGTTTATCTACAAGGAAAGACGGGGTTTAAACCTCAATTAGTAACGTTCTGAGACAGGGTTTTACTAATACTTAAGAACTTGGATTTATCCAATTCCACATTCGTTTATTGATTTAAGTCATCATCCAATTGTTCGGGAATTCCCAGCTCAGTGGTACTGCCAATTTCCACACTTTGCTTCAATCCGAAGATTGGTTTGCCAGAATTCCACCCAATTTGGGACGGTAAACTTAAACTCAATTCACGTTTGTGCAACGGTCAAACTATCTTATGGTTCTACCCATTCTACCCATGGCCGAGTGTTGAGCCTAGAGCTCTGATACCATTCTGTAACGCCCCCAAATTCGGGTACGTTAAAAGGGCAAATTTTATTGAATAATCAAGGTGAGTCTGGCTCACTGTTACATCAAATTTCCATCAGAGTGCCTTCATTACAAAAAGGGAAGGTAATCTAGGGTTCCTAACTACAGCTCTGCCTGCTTCTCCATCCTAGCCAGCTCTTCTGCTCCAAGGGCTTCCAAGGTGTACAGCTCCCCTTGATCATCTACAAAGTCTGACACATTATACCAGCATCGCCACCTATATAATATGTCAAGGTCACCAGAGGTAACACCATGAGCTACGAAAGCTCAGCAGAATAATCCTATACCCGCTAACCCATAACTTACAAAACAAGTCATACAGATAAGGATATCTATGTAGTAACTTACACAAAACAAGTTGTACAGATAACGATATCTACGCAGTTCATGCTATCAACAATGACACATCCACATTCTCTATTAACTATCGTTGGTGTCTGTGATATCAAAGTTTCTCCTACGCAGCGTTTCGTAGACCGTGTCGCCATTTTACTTTTCATTTCCAAATCAACATTTCAAAAATCACATTTTAACACACACCACACAATGGGCAAGTCTGGCCACATTGGGGTTTTCAAATATTACACACGATGGGCTACCATGTCCGTCCACATCGTGGTTTTCAAAATCCACACAAGGGCTTTCACGCCAGGTCCCTATTGAGTGTATAGATAAATCAAGTTACTAATGAAACTACCAAGTCCGGCTTCATTGGTGACACACACACAATGGGCTACCAAGTCTGGCCACATTGCTGCTTTCAAAATCCATCCACTCAATGAGCTGCCACGTTCGGCCACATGAGGGTTTAAAACACACCCAACCTCGGTTCCGCCGTTCCGGGTTCCCGAGTATCCTCACAATGGTTCCGCCGCACTGGGTTCCCATTGGCACATAAAAACATTGAATTTGGCATTGGCTCCTCTCCACGGATAACCAATCCACAATTCAAAACCCTCGGTTCCGCCGCTCCGGGTTCCCAAGTATCCTCACCATGGTTCCGCCGCTCCGGGTTCCCATGGGAAATTTCAAAAATCATTAAAACAATTGTGTTGGCTCCTCTCCACGGATAACCAAACTACAATTCATCCTTCGGTTCCGCCGCTCCGGGTTCTCATTGGGTTTTTCACAAATCTTTCTTTACACACGCACACCACACAATGGGCAAGTCCGGCCACATTGCGGTTTCAAAACTTTTTCTCCTTTTCAAAACACACCTTGTCATTAACACACCCTAGGTGTCATATTTCTATTTTCCTTGATTCTCGTGTCTCATTAACATGCATAGACTCCGCGGCAGGACTTTAATTCATAAGTCATTCATTGAAATCTTGAAACTAAACTAGCAGGATCATCCAACTCTATATTACTTAGCATACTCATCTTTATCCTTAACTCACGAAATCATGCGTAAACATTTAGCATACAATCTAAAGCATAGTGCCACATGGACGGACACCTTTGGAGTGGAAAGACCACTTATGCTTTATCACACGACAAGTAAGGCAAGCAATCATGCAAACAAGCTCATCATCATCCTTATCATCGAATACGAATATTTCTAACTAAGCGATAAATTCCTATCTTTTAAAAAGTCGTTCTTTCTTTCTTTTAAGGAAGTTCAAAAAGCATATGTTTATTGGGAAAATAAAGTTCATTACTACAACATGCTCATACTTTTCTTAGCAATTAATTTACTATCATGCATTCGGACATACAAGTAAAGCATCGATTCTTATTTAACGGATAAGGAAGATACTACGTATACTAAGATTAATCTATATTTCAAAAGTATACGCATTTCCAATTATACTTAGGGAAAGTAGATATAGAAAATCTACCGTTCTTCTTGGCGGTAGGGCGGTTACGAAAAGAAAGTACGTCGGACGGAGTAACTTCCTACGGCAAGCTTCCGGTAGCTTCGAAAGAGAATGGTTTCTCTCGAAACTAAGTCTTGACTAACTTTCTAAACTTTTATGGATAGAAGGGTGGTTGAGTGGCGGCTTAGTGGCGGCTTTGGATGAGTTTCTTGAAGAACATAAGAAGAACTCAAGAACAAGAGAAGAACAAGCAAGAACAAGGCAAGAACACTAGGATTTCTAGAGAGAGAAGTTGAAGGATGAAGGGGAGAGTTGAATGGCAAGCATGAGGTCCTATTTATAGCAAAAGTTTGGGCTCTCTCTCCCCTCTCAATGGCCGGCCATCCCTCTCTCTCTCTACCTCTCATTGTGTTGTCAAATCATGCTTTGAAAGCATGCCAAGCTTTCCATGACTTGTCTTGTCCAATCTTTTTAGTCTTAAGGCTAATGAACTAGGCTATCATGAAGGGTTTTGGTCTATTCTTGTCCTAGAATGGGTTGGCTTGCAAGGCTAGGTTGTACTTTGGAAGACTAGAAATGGGTTGGAAAGTGGATAATAGGCTTAAGGCTAAGCTTTATAGCTTGTGGAGTGTACAACACACAAGCACACACCTCATCTCTCTCCCTCCCATTCGGCCTCTATCTCTCTCCCTCTCCTAGCCGAAATTCTCTCTCTCTCTCTCCTTCCCATGGATTTGCTCCATTGTGTAGTCAAATCACTTCTTTAAGCATGCCATGCCTTGTCATCAACTTTTGGGGTAATTAGGCTAGGTTCTAGGATGATTAAAGACTAGTTTGAAAGCAATCTAGGATGATTAAGCTAGGATTCTATGCTTGAGAAAGACTAGAATGAGTTGTCAAGTCAATAAATAGACTTAAAGCTAAATAGGGCTAAAGGGGTAGCTTGTGCAAGTGTACAAACCTCAAAGCACACACATGCACACATCTCTCTCTCTCCTCTCCCTCTCGGCTCACTCTCTCTCTCTCTCCCCCCTCCTTGGCCGAAAATCCCCTCTCCCTCTCTCTCCCATTGCCTTGTCAAATCATGCATAAAGCATGTCAAGCATGGCTTCCAATTTTAGGTTAGGTCCTAGGTTGTCATGAGAGGTTAGTCACAAAAGGAGGGACAAGTGGCAAGGCTAGTTGGTACTTTGGTAGGCTAGATTTGGTTGGCTTTTAAAAAGAGCAAAAGAAGTCATAAAAGGGTTGTACTTTGGTTGGCTAAAGTGAGATCTTCCTTGCATGAGTGGCCAAGACACAATCACACACTCACTCTCTCTCCCTTTCTCTCTCTCTCGGCCTCTCTCTCTCTCTCTCATGGCTTTCTCTCTCTCTCTCTCTCTCCTACTTGGTTAGGTACCTATATATATATATATAAGTCTATATATAGAAAGAGTAAGGAAAAGGCAAAAGGGTGAAATGATTAAAGGTAAAAAGTAACTTTCCTAGAAAGTAACTTGCTATAAAAGTAATGATTAAAGTGAGGCTTACTTTCCTAGAAAGTAAACATGTTCTTGAAAATCTAGGAAAGTAACCCTAGAATGATTAGGCTTTAAGGCTAACTCTAGGTTTGCATGCATGCAAGGCTAAGGTTACTTCCTTTGGAAGCAAGAATGATTGTAGTATTCCTATGACTTGTCTTGTCAAGGCTAAGCATTCATTGGCAAGACTAATTCTTATTAACCAAGGGATAAAAATTCCCCTAACATTTATTAACCAAAGGATAAAGAAATAAAGAAGGTGGCATGGGCTTGAATGACTAGTCAAGGGATATAATGATTACCTAGTCTAAGGTTGAAAGGTTCACAAGGTTCAAGGGTGGGTGAAATGGTTCACCTAGGAATTAGGAGGATTCATAAGGGTCATAAGGTTCAACAATGGCTAGGGAGGTCTAACTAGACTTGGAATCCAATTGGTTCGGTTAACCTCTTAGTTGGAATCTAATTCTACTTGCCAAGTAGGATTTCTAGCCAAGAAATATAATTTTAAGACTTTATTTCAAATACTAGGAAAATACACAAGTGCTTTTATAAGCTTACTTGTCTTTAGAAATGACTAAATAATTTTATGTGAAGAAAACTATTTTTATAAGTCTAGAATCAATAACGACTGATTTTTTTTGGGATTTAAAAAGAAATTTTAAATGGAACCCAAGTATTTAAAATAAAATTCAAATGTTTAACGAAATTTTTATTTACCAAAAATCAGGGTCGTTACAGGACTGCTTCCAAGCGCTTAGGAATGATTTTGACCATTTTATTTCCTTTTCAAATCCTTCAAGAAGCAAAGTTTCGACTGGTATGAGGCTTGTTTTAATCCGAATTCATCATTGGGGAGCCTCAGGGCCACAAATTAAGGAAATTCGACAAGTCCAAATTGGGGTGTCTACAGGTAGCTACATCGGACTATCGGATTTTTGATTTTCCCGTTTTCAGTGCCGAGCTTTTAGTTGGGGAAGGAGAAGAAGGGCTGATCCTTCACCTGGTCGATAATCATGTAGATAGGGACGGTAAAGACGGTTTTCTAAGCATTGAAGTCGCTTTGCCTCGGTGCTTTCCTTGGGGACTGCTTGATATTGTTGACTTGCTTCTTGGGAGTTGATACCGAGGCAGGAGCCGGAGCGGACACCGAGATAAGTGGTGTCTTGGAGCTCGTGGACTTCCCGATGCCCCTTTCTGCTTTAGATTCGATGAGTTGGCACCATCCCTCGATGCGAGTCATGAGGTCCTTCATAGAATTAGGCTTGTGTCGGGCAAGGTCGTCGTAGACCTGCTCGTCCTGGGCGGTGAGGCCAAGTTTGAACCCGCGGGCCGAGATGACACCGTCACAACCTTCAATTTCATTGAATAATTCCCAGTAGCGGCCGGAGCGTTTTGTCGGGTCGTTTTCGGAGGGAAAGGAGGGAGTCTATCTCCTTCTTGTGCTTATTGTTTGTGACAAACCGAGCCATAAAAGCGTCGCAGACAGAGTCAAAAGAGGAGATTGACCGGGCTGGGAGCTGGTTAAACTAGGTTAGGCCCAAGTTGCCAAGGCTTACGGGGAAGACCTTACAGAGGAAGGCATCGTCTGAGGGCTCGTTATGGAGAAAAAGGGACATAACGAGTTTGTACTGTACCAAGTGAGTGTAGGCCTCGATTTTTCCGTCGTACTTGGCAAATTTGGGTTGGGTGAAGCCTTTCGGGGGGGTGACCGAGTCGATCTCCCTTGTGAAGGGGGAAGTCGTGAGCCTCTCGAACCGGGCATCGCGGTGAGGTCGGATCGAACGGTCGGAACCGTCTGGATGCTCGGTCGCGGTACGCCTCTTCGGGATCGATCGGTCCAATCTTTCATGCTCCTTCCTCTTCGGTTGAATGCTACCTGACTTCTGGGGGGAGCGCTCATGTCGATGCTTCTTGTAGCTATCTCGAGCACAGGGCTCGAGGCGCTCGGTGACTTTGCTTCCGTCACCCTTCTCCTTGGGACGTAAGATGAATGTGCTTTCAGAACGAGCATTTTTGAGTCGCTCACGATACCCCTTGGTTTGGAATTCCAGGAGGCCGATGTCGTCGTTAGCAGCTTTGGTGAAACTGGGAGTGAGCTCGCGACGGCCCTTCCCAATCCTGACTGGGTGGGTGGAGGAGGCAGAGATGCTTCCGGCACCAAGTCTTTCGAAGGCGGATGGCTTCCTGCGAGGACCTCTGGGGTAAGGGGAACGAGAGCATTCCCTACGTCCAGTGCCTTTTTCGTTACGACCCTCCTCCGGTGGTTCGAGGCGGTCCTTAGCGGAAGGGCGAGATCGGTGCTCCACCAGGTGGCCTCCTTCGCGACTGCAGGGAGGGCTATGATGGCTTCTTCTTCCACCGCGGCTCCCGAAGGAATGGGATGGTGAGATCTGGAGGAGGTGCTTGATCTCTGCCAGTTCGTCTCGGACATGCCTATCACGCTCCACCACCATTGTAAGATCGTCGATCTTCCGCTCTAGGTGGCGGATGTAGGTGTGGAGCTCGGTGGCGGGCCCTCCGTCTTGCGTCGAAGTTCCGGCTCCGATTGACATGTGAGCCTTTCCCAGGGCGCCTGGTCTGCCAGAGGCTGGGTTGTGGTCTCCGAGAGGGCCGAGACCGAGGGTTGTTTCGCTTGGATGCTGATGCTGATCGTCGACTTCCACCATGGCTGGCTCAGGAAGCTTTGAATGGAGCTCTTAAAGGAGGTGACTGATTTGAGAATAGCGGCTAGGTCCCCAGCAGAGTCGCCAATTGTGGGGGTTCGAATTATTCAGGACCTTGACCGTGGCTCTGGTTTGAATCCTTCCTTCGCAGCTCCGTGCTTCCGCTGCTGGACCTGCAACAAGTCACTAGGGCTTGTATTGCCCAGTGACCCTCCGATGATCAAGTTAGATCTCAGGGGAATTATTTAGGTCTAGGGTTAGGATAGTGTGGCGTACCTCTCTCAGGTGTGTATCCCTTTGTATTTATAGACCTAGGTTTACTTGGCTTCCAAGCTAGCGCGTGGAGAATACGCTCAGGTAACCGCCTCGGGTGACGTCATTCTTGACGAAGGGAATGAAACGGTTACGGAGCACATGGGCAGGCCTGATCCCAATGATTACACCTATCCCATGAGGAGCATGACACTGGTGGGACCCATCTAGCGTAACTGTCTTTCCTGAGCATTTCTGGACATACCGGAGCAGGGACAAGGTTGATGATGGCTCTGAAGTATTCAGGTACTGACCCTAAACATTCAACCGAGACGTATACCGAAGGGTACTCGTCACCCGTCCGTGACCCGGACCTTCCTTAACCGTCGGTTCGCGACTCATGGCCAGGTTACCGGGCTGGTAACCGAGGCCACTACAAGGGGCATTGAATTGAATGGAGATACTAGAGGCATATCCCTTGCGCAGCCTTTGCCTGAGGGCTAGTTAAGGAACTAAGTTTTAAGGTCAGTAGAATCGATAAAGGATTTATCTGGGAAGCTTTCTAGTTTAAGTGAGAGTTAGCAAGTATTTCCATATGTATTTAGAGCATGATACCAATTTGAGCAACTAGAGAGTATGCCACTACAACAAAAAAGGTCTAAGACGACAAAACAAATTCCTCGCCAATTGCATGGTTTTTGTCGCCAAAGTCGTTGCCGACGAAAAAATTTTGTCGTCCCTTTCGTCGATCTTTGTTTCACGGGAAAGACTCCTAGCGACGAAAAATACATTTTTCTCGGCAATGACTCCCCATGGCCGACGAAATAATTCCTCACTAATGTTTCCCATGGCCGACGAATTATTTCCTCGCAATATGTTCTCATTACCAACGAATTAATTCCTCGCCATCACTTCTCTTTTCGTCGCAAAGTATTTTAATGCTTTTTTCCGAAAAACAACAGCGACAAAAATATTCCTCGTCCTTTAAAAACAATTATCTGGTAATTGAAGAGAATTTATTTCGTCGCTAATTTACAATTGGTGTTTTTTTGTTCACCCTGTTCATTTTAAAGCACTCCCAAATCCAATCAACAAAATTTTACAAAAGGAAAAAAATGGCTGAACATAAGAATGCATCTTACAAAAGTCACTAATAACCTCTCTTTTTTTGGATAAACCAGCTTGAAATAAAAAGAGACTAACCGAATATACAGCCTACAAGGGGCATACCCCAGGAGGAAAAAAGGAAAACAAAATAAAAGAAAAGAAAATTGGCAACGCCAAGGCTACATGGATGAACTGATAAGCGCTGTTTCCAATCCATCTAGTAAGAGGGAAGGAAAACAGCGCCTAAATGACCAAAACATTACAAAAGAGACATGGAACTAACTGTTAATATATAACAATCACTACCGAACTAAAAGTAGCAGTAGGACATAGAGGTGAGCCAACTTGTGATATGAGCAAAAGCAAAGCATCGACTGCAGCAGCAAGTTGGAGCAGCAGCAATTTGGCACTCAGCTTGAACTTGTTCTCCATGAGATTGGTGAAAATTCCATAGCAGCAGCTGCTGGATTGACATCAGCAGAATATGGCAGCTGAACAAAGAGCTGACTTGCTGACTTGCTTAGCAGCAAGAGATCTGTCAAGCTGCTGGCTGGAGATACAGCAGCAGATCTGCAGAAACAGAGAACCACAGCCATGGAAAAGAGCAGAACAACAGCTACATGGCAGTAGTCGTAGGATCCAAACAGTACAAATCAGTTCAGTAGCAACAGAAACTGGTAGCAGCAGCAGAAAAACAGGCAGCCACAAAACGTCACTAATAACCTTCATATTACCATAAACAGCTAAACAAAGTAATAAAGGTTTCAAGGTGTCCATTCACTGTCCAAAAAGAACCAAGTTAACTGAACATAGATAATAACATAAGTGATGCACAGTGAGTAGTGGTCGAAGACACGAAACAAAAAGGAACGGCCCATCAACACAAAAAGATCTTGGCCTTCTCATATATATATACCACCAACAAAAAGAAGTATCAACAAAAAAGATCTTGGCCTTCTCATATATACCACCAACCTTCTGCATATCCAATCTGCAAACGTGGAATAAAAGAAAATCATTACTATGTTTAGATATCAACTACTGTACATATAATTACTTGAGCCTAAAGCCAATTAAAGATGAAACTTAATTATGAGCAAAACCTAATACATAGTAGATTCAATGCATGGTCATTAATGATTCAACCAGAAGCCCCTCTGACATTATACTTAACCAACTGCAACTGATTCACACGGGTCCCGGTAGGACCCTACCAACCAGAGACCTTCATATTTAAGTACGACTTTTAACCACACACAAAGAAGGGCCTGTATGTTTGGCATCAAAGACACGTTGACTTACAACTTTGAAAGATCAAAGACGTTTACCTTTTCGAAGGATTATGATACTAATGAAGCAAGTGTTAAGGTTAGGAAGTCACTTAGCCGTCTACAAGAAGGGATGGTGTCATGTCAGGTCACCGGAAGGATGAAGTCCACGAAACCGGAGAAAGATCATCATAACTCTATCCCTGAGCTCCTTTGGAGATCCTAGGGGTTTACTCGCAGAGGCATCCACGGAGGCAGTTATTCTACTGTATTCCTAGGATTACCTCGAGTCTTGCACTCTATAATCGATTAACCATGCGGGTTTACGATCGCTGGTCTAGACAAGCAGGGCCCACCTCCCCACGTCGAACGACTTTTTACGAGAAGCTTCAAAGACAGGGTGCAACATATATGGATAAATGAAGGAATGAAAACTTTATTTGACTTTATTAGAATTAGAGCGCTTTGGTACGCGGGCTTGGCTGGGGACTTTGGAAAGTCCCCGACGGTTGGTTGGATTCCAGAAAAGGGAGTTCTTGGTTGAGTTGAATCTTTTATTCGTGAATAAGCAACCCAAAGAAAACCTGAATCTAAAATGAGAAAAACCCAGAAATCTCAACCTATTAGTAGAAGGGTTGGACTCAGTAATAAGGACTTCACTGGCTTGCCTTTTGGATAATCTCCTTCTCCATTCAAGTATTGATAGAGGCTTGACGGTGGAAGTAGGTGATAGAAGGTGATGGCGAAGACAAAGAATCAAAATTGCAATCTGACCAGCTTAGTCAAGTGGGTTCATCAAGCACGTATATCTAGGGGATTCATAGCGAGTTCGATCTCGACTTTAGACAAATATAGCCAAACAATAAATGAAAGCTCTGAACACTACAAAACATGAGAACAATATCAAATTTTAGAGGAAAAGCCAGAACTTCAATCACCCCTAGGAAATCACATTAAATCCAACAATGTATCTAATCAAATGTCAGGATTTCACGTTCAAACACATTTATGTTTTTCATGGTTACTATCACTTTCACTTGCACATTCTAACATTCAAAACTTAACTCTTACTATGAGATTTTCACCCGACTTTTTACTGATATGAAAAAATTGAAGAGAACAACCTTGGGATGGAAGTCGGCGTTATTTGACCAACATAATTAGAGGTGCTAATTCTGCTCCGCACTGTATAAGATCCAAAAGAATTTCCAATCATATTGTAGTGCATGGTGTGGACTCTAGATATATTGCGTCTACCACTAGACTACCATGTCCAACGTTAGCTGCCAACAGCTTAATTGCATGTCCAGAATCCACATGTACTAACAAAGTAATAATACAGAGAGGGAGGGGAGTTAAGGATACTTGCTGATGCAGTGACAAGGAGGAATGTGGAGTTTGTGGAGTTTGATCCTATCAATAATGGAAAGCAAAATTGCAGGGTAAATTACTAACCATCCAACATGTTGTTCATGTGCTCCTTGAATTCTCAATATATTCGCTGAATCCATTCCCTTGGTGTTTCAAATACTCCATGATCGTAGCTGTCGTCAACTCCATCTGCTTGTTTGACTCTGAAAGCACATCTATCTTTTGCTGTTGTGCTTGCCTTTCCTCTTGATATTCTTGTACCAGCGACTCGAGATGCGATACATATTGACTATTGGCTGCAGATGCAACAGTGGTCCTAAGAGATGAGGAAGGCCTCATACCCAGTCCTTTAACGTATCCTGATTTTGCCTTGAGCGACTTGATTGAAAGCTCCTCTTGTGTGATCGGTGTCACACCAGCCTCGGCATGTTCAGCCTCTACCTCTATGATCTTGCCCTTTTAAAATGTAAAACAACATAGAGTAATAAGATTTAAGCTTTAGATATTTTAGCAACTAAAGCAAATAACCAACTATACGTACATAGTTCTTCTCGGATTCTTCAGAGATCCACATTTTTGTATCTTCATTGAAGTGGGTAGATTTGTAAACTTCTTTCAAGTCCGGCACACGATTCCCATTGGTTTGCATCTGATCAATTAGTTTTTGAACCAATAAGTAGATTAAGCATATTTGCATTCTAACAACTACAATATTAAAAAAACTCACCATTGCATTTACCCTCACTGGGATGGACTTTGAACCACATCTATGTTTGGACTTCATTTCGGTCCGGTTCTTTATGTTTTTAGTTGATTTGTTCTAAAAAAACAGCCAAAAAAAAACAGAGAAACAAGAACTGCAATTGATTAATTGCCCATAGCATTACAAGCCGAAAAGAAAAGTACCATGCAAACAACATAACCAACCCATTTAAACTTGTTGAGACAAATGGCTGTATTCCATGCCTTCCTATTATGACTTTTCTTATACTATTAGCTTAATTTCCTTCTTGGGGGTTGAAAGTGTACGTGATATGATAAAGAGAGAGATATGGATAGAAGCTGGGATTGTGGCATCGAGATCTTTTCACTGTTCATTGATAATCTACCAAAAGATACTCGGAAGATATGGATCTACAACTTATTCTCCAGATTCGGAAAAATTAGGGATCTTTACATCCCTAACAAGACAAGCAAAATCACAGGTCAGAAATTTGGCTTCGTCAGATTTGGGAACAGAAATGAAGTTATCAAAGCGGCAGAGGAAATCAATGGTTCGTGGATTTGGGGTCACAAACTCGTGGTGAATCTTGCTAGATTTCAAAGACAGAAACAAAACCAGTCGAATTGGCAGCTACAACGTGGATAGCTACAACGTGGCAGCTACAATATGGATCTGGAGGAAGAAAAATGTGACGAGGCCACAGAGTAATAATCTGAACCGTCTCCCTCGTATTCAGTTTCATCATGACAGAAAAGAGATTTGGGCAAAGAAAATCATGTCCATTAAAGAGTCAAAAGAGAATCAGAACAGGGAGAACGAAGACGAGGTGGATGGCAATGCAGACTGGGTAGAGGAGGTGGTAGAAACTGAAGGAAACAACGTGGATAGCTTGCCATATGTCAATGCAACTTGTGCAGCCCACCCCTTGCCAAATGTAAATGCAACGGATGTGTCTCATGATGCTGGGAAGGTAAATCTTGAAAGCATGCAGTTGGCTTTATTTAAAGATAACAATAAAGTGTTGGAAGCTATTCAGGTAAAAAGGAAACTAAATATGTGCACTTCACTGGCCTGAAAATAAATTAGTTCGTGCATGCACTTCACTGACCTGAAATTTGGTATCACTCCATTTCTTATCAATTAGACCCATCCACTGTTCGTGAGTGACGCCAGATGGTGGGTGGCTTCTGGCATACTCTACCCCCTTAGTACTCTTAAGCTTCTTGTACTTTTTGTAAAGGTCATGGGTGTAATCACTCAGTCTACGCCCAAATTGTCTTGCCACTGCCTTCTCAACATCTATGGGATCTCCCTCCAAGTTAAATCGATCCTGCCAAATCCAATAGCAAAGGTATTGATTAACATGAATTGCGATTTAAGTAAATAAGAAAATATTGTAATTACCTTAATGCGTTGAAACATAGGTGCCTTCACACTTTCATCTACAGCTTTCCATCTACGGATAGTAAGATCTTCCAAATTTGTCCGAACCTCTACACCAATCTGTGTGGCAAGTTTACAAGCATACTTCCCGACAGGTGCACGAAAACACTGTGGGATGGGAACAAGAAGCTTTCCTTCTTTGTCGAATAATTGCTGAACCATCAAGCCTCGTGTCGGGCCACGGATAGGTCTATCAGCAACTATTGTTATAATGAAGCTATGTTAATATAGTAAGTGCCAAGCTTGAGCAAAAAAAATAAAGTGCCAAAAGTAGTGGTTAAATATACTGTCAAAAGAAAAATGTAAATAACATTTAAAGCTTACCGACAGGTGCTACAAAGGGGGCTGCCTGAATCTCCTGCTCGGCATCAAGAGGTTGTGGAGGTTGGGTACCCACATCTGGATGCAGGGTCGATCGGGTCACCCTCTCACGGATGGGGCTCGCGCCATGTTGGTTTCTGGTAGGGGCTCTTTGAAGATGCGATGTTCCAGGCAGCTGCATTTCAGGTACCACTTGGATCCTTACAACCTAAAATACCAAGAGACAATGCAAAAGTATGGAGAATGAGTAGAAGAAGAAACTTTGATGATAAAAAAAGTATAAGTACAAACGATAAAGCATGATAACATACGTCCATTGACTTGATTTTATTATTGATATATTATGTGCAGCCATAGAGTACCTCTTGTTCAAACGAGTCATCAGACTGATCAGAGTCGTTATCACTATCATCCTCATTACCAGGTGAGCTGTCATCATCCGCCCCAGCCATGATTAGTTTGCCATTCCTCTTCATAGGTACGTAATGAACGAAAGCTGGTACATGCTTGAACCCCATAGCTTGCACCCTCTTTTCATTCTCTTTGATTTTGTTGTCTCTCATCCTCTGGTATTCGTTTTCATTCTCTTTGACATTGTTGTTTCTCTTCCTCTTGTAACCATTTTGCTTCTGTTTTGCAAGGTCGCCTGGTTTCACCCATTGTTTATCGCTTTTGGACATGTTATGCACTATAAACAATAAAATCACAGATCATAATGTAGAGAAAGACAATGATCCCAACAAGACACGGATTAATATCATCTTTAGATTAACAAAAAAGTACATAACACAAACATTTGCATAAACAGCTTCATGAGTTCCACACGATTACTAATTACCAACAGGAAGACAAGGACATTCATTCACATATTGACATCAATAACTTTTCAAAACGATTACTAATCACCAACAAGAAGACACGAACGTTCATCCACATATAAAGCATAATAGATAAGTTAAAGATCATAATCCATATCAACATCCATATCAACATCCATATCATCCTCAAATATTTCTTGCTCTTCATCAGCTTCTGCCTCTACATTGTCTTCCAATATTCCATCTGATGGCACTACCTCCGAAATTATCTCAGCATCAACATCATCCCTATGACATCGGATATCGCCTTGAATGTCAATTTGCACAGCTGATCCCATGTTCTCTTGTTGGAATGCATCACCAGATTCTGGGGCATGAAATGTTTCAGCACTACCCACCTCTTGTACATCAAACACGCCCCTTTGTTGGACCCGTTCCACGACTTGCCAAGGTTCACCCCATTTTGTATCTTTTAGGTAAAACACTTGCTTTGCTTGACTTGGCAGAATAAATGGATCAGATTGATACCACCGACTTGTAACATCAATGCTAGTGCAATATGTGTCAGTTCGAATTGTTCTATTTCTGCCGGTATTGTTTGTATTATACCATTCACATTGAAACAATATTACACTATTCTGACACATATAATCGAGTTCCCAAACTTTGCTCAAGTGACCATAAAAGTTATGCATCTTGCCATCATAGTTCCCTTCTGCAAGCAAACCACTATTCTGACTCGTTCGCCGATCATCTAGTTCTCTAGTATGAAACCTTACACCATTAATTATGCAACCTGTGTACTCTTTCACTAACAAATTCGGACCATAAGCTAGCGACCATAATTCATCGGTTGCCTCTGGTGACTCCTCAACCCTCAGTGCATTTAACTACCACCACATGCAAGTTGAAAATAATAAGTAAGGTCAGCTATAATACAACTTGATAGTATTTAGCACACAATGAAAAGGGAAAACATCTTACTCTCTCTTTGAACCACTTAGGAAATTCTTCCTGTTGTGTACGTGTTATGTCATGCCCACTTGGAACTTGTAATTGATTCTTGTGCTCCCTAATCAAAAGAATGTGATTACTAGGTAAAATACTATTAATATGCAACATCAATACTATTGAGAAGGGCAAGCATAAGTAAGAACACGTGAAAAACATACTCTAAATACTTCTCCACCTCAGGACTATTGTACAACAAGAACCAGTGAGCCTTATGACGAAGCTCCTGTGACATCTCACCATCCCTTTTGACACGCAAAATAGGACGAGCAGTTTCCGTGAACACTGTCAAGCCTTGGCGCCTATCGCCCAAATCTTCATTCCTTTCATGTCGATTATGCACAGTTTCGATCCCATTAAGATACATTGTGCAAAAAGTTAAACACTCCTTGACAATATACGCCTCTACAATGGAACCTTCTGGTCGGGCTCGGTTTGAAACAAACTTTTTCAAAGTTCCAAGAAACCTTTGGAGAAAATAAATTCAGAATAAGATTATATATGCCATTTAAATTTTCAACACAATTATAGATTCAACAAGATTACCGTTCAATCGGGTACATCCACCGATATTGCACCGGTCCTCCGAGAATAGCCTCACGCGGCAAGTGAATTATTAAGTGGACCATCACATCAAAGAAGGCTGGAGGAAATATTTTTTCAAGCTTGCACAAAATATGGATCGCACGCTCCTCTAATTGTTCAAGTTTGCTTCGTGTCACTGTCCTAGAGCACAAGTCTTGGAAAAAGGTACCTAATTCAAATAGTGCTATGCTAATTTCCTTATCCACAAATCCACGCATTCCAATTGGAAGAATTCGTTGTATGAGTACATGGCAATCATGGCTTTTTAACCCAGTTAACTTTCCATTTGAAGTATTCACACATTTGGATATGTTTGCTGCGTAACCATCTGGATACTTGACAGATTTTAAGAATTCAAAGAAAGCCTCCTTCTCTTTCGAGGTCAAAGAAAAGCTCGCCCGAGGCTTGGCATATGACCCATTGGGACATTCTATAAGCCATAGGTCTTTTCGTATACCCCTATCTTGCAAGTCCCTTCGTGCCTTGTCTGTGTCTTTGTTCTTTCCCTCAATGCCCAACATTGTTCCAAAGATATTCTCACAAAAATTTTTAATCACATGCATTACATCAATGTTGTGTCGGAGCTTTCTGTTTTGAAAGCCTAATAGCTCGTACAAGATGCTTAGTTTTGTCCAATTTGGTGCAAAACGAGGCCTTTTCTTCTTTCTTGGATCTTTTCCGAACTCGACCACTGGTAAAGAATCCAACTGTTGTTGTATTTTTTCCACCGGTATCTCCAAGGATCTCTTTCGCTTCTCCTGTTTACCATTGTAAGCCCCCCTCTTTCGGCGTTCGGGGTGGTTCTCAGGTAAGTAGCCTCGATGGTTAATGTATGCTGTCTTACTCCTCAAAGATTCAAAATATGGTTCATCGTTGCAAGAGTAGCACGAAAAATGACCCTTCGTTCTCCATCCTGACACGTCACCAAATGCTGGCCAATCGTGAATTGTGAAAAATAATGTTGCACGTAACTTAAAAGTCTCCCCACTTGAGGCGTCGTAAGTTAATGCACCATTTTTCTCCAACTCCTTCAACTCGTCCACCAAAGGCCGCAGATAAACATCAATATCAATTCCTGGTTGCTTATCCCCGGGAATAAGCAATGACAACATGAAAAATGGCTCCTTCATGGCTAACCAAGGTGGCAGATTATAAGGAATAAGAATGACAGGTCACATGCTGTAGGAGTTGCTCATATTCCCAAAAGGATTGAACCCATCAGTTGCCAACCCTAGCCTCACATTACGAGGGTCTTGGGCAAACTCAGGATGTTGCAAATCAAATTCCTTCCACTCATCAGCATCCGCAGGATGCATCCATTTCTCCCCATCCACACGTTTCTCCTTGTGCCATTTCATGTCATTGGCTGTCTTCTCCTTCATGTACAATCTTTTCAACCTAGGAGTTACAGGAAGATAACGCAACACCTTATGGGGAATCTTCTTACCCCTGCCACGATTGATTTTGTACCTAGACGTATTACACTTTGGACATTTATCTAGCTTTGCATTCTCCTTCCAAAAGAGTACACAATCTCTCTCGCATACATCAATGAGCTCATACGACAAACCCAACTCACTTAGTATCTTCTTGGCTTCATAAGTTGACTTAGGAACCAAGTTACCTTGTGGTAAAAGTCTAGAAAGGAATTTTAAGAGCCTATTCACAGAATAATTGGTCCAACGGTTCATTACCTTCTCATTAAGCAACTCAATGACAAACTTCAACAAAGTATAATCTGTACCACCCGGCGGGAACAACTCACGTTGGGCATCATTCAACAATTTATCAAAGTTTCGCACTTCCTCTCTTTGGGTCGTATCCATTGAGTCCGCTCTTATTCGGTCTTCCACCAAGGCATCAATGCCGCCGAGATTCCCCTCCTCGCAGGTTCCCATTTCAGAAGGATGCACCGTATCTGATACACGTGGTTCCCCGTGTTCATGCCAAGTAGTGTAACTTTGCACAATTCCATATTGAAACAAATGAAGGTGCACTTCTTGAAGATTTTGTCGACGACAGTTCACACATTTCCGACACGGGCACAAAATATTACCTTGCCGATCACCAACAGCTGCTGCATATTCAAGAAATGAATTGACGCCATCGAAATAAGGCTGACTTGTTCTACCATGAGCGGTGCTGCCCAATTTCATCCAACTCTTGTCCATTACTAAATGCAAAAGCATGGTCAGAGTTGAGATGTCAAAGTCATACTAACTGTGTCATGCATCAATTATTATCATTTCTATCATTTTTATTTGTATCAATAATTAAGGCTTCTCTAGTGATACAAATTTGAACGACGCCTAACAACTCTATGGTGCCAATAAGTAGAATAAGACACCAAAACTCCACATGAAATCAATACTTTGTAAATGAATAAGCTATCAAGTAACAACACAAGGAGGTATCAATTATTTTGCCCAATAGAACAAACACCAGAAGTAATTTCCTTTAATTAAACAAGTAAAACATTTTAATTTTTACTCTCATACCTCACTTCTTGATCTTTTGAAGTCAACTTCTATTCAAGTATCGAAAACACAAAATACACATGACAACATAGGGACTGAATCCTATGAGCACAAGTCATAACCAAATCCCCATGTCAAATAAGAAATATAAGCATCAACCCACACCCCTACAGGATATTATTGAGTGTCACATGGCCATCTCCCCCTCTCCCACAACCTAAGACACATAATGCACAGGACCTTGCAGGAATGCGATTGCGATTGTGAAAGCATCTTTCAAAAACTTTTCAAACTTTTAAAAAATACGAGAGCGAGAATTAAGTGTGTGAGCAAAGAGCGAGAATTAATTGCGCAGCTGTGGAGCGAGAATTTAGATCGCGAATATAAAAACCTATTGGGGTAGGCAAGGCATCTACTAACTATGGGCCACATGCAAAGTCTTTCTAAAATGGGATCTATCAATTGAAGGCCCACAGAGTTGAATAGATTGTGTTGGAGGTGTAAAGGACTGGGGGTCTAACTGCCCTAACTTTTATAAGCTTTCAACTTGTAAGCCACTGGAACCGAGAAAACCACTAACAAAATTCATCGAATCAAATACTCCAATAAGCAACCCACATAATAAACTCTCAACCGTGTGATCCGTCGATTCCTGGAAAGAACACCCTGCTCCAACTTTGTGAATTCACGTTGCAGTGGGACAAAAATAGATTGCATGGTAGAAAAAAGGGGTGTGAAAAAAAATTACCCAAGAAAGATTGTTTAGTGCCCGGATTAATGTCCAGAAGTTCTTTCAGCACTGATTAGTTTGATTTCCACCCTAATTTGTATGGATTCCACAGTACTACTCCTATAATGCATTGAATACTCTATCATGGTATAGGGCTTGGACCATTAAAACCGTAGTCCAATTTTAAATGGCAGAGACTATGAACAAGTCAGATCCTACTACACAGTTAGGTAAATATTTCTAACAGTCATCAAAATAAAGATTTGGGAGAGAAAATTCAAGGGTACCCACTTAATTTTTCTAATCTCTACTTCCACTTCAGTTACATCTCTATTCGTAAATTCACCTCATGTTCTAACGAGAAGGTCAAAAAAAGAGGACGACCGCAAAAAGAAAAACAAAATAAGTACGTTGCTCGGTCGTCAAAGCTTGGGTCTCGCCCAACTTGAAAAAGGGCTCTGTTCCCCTTGTCGGGGGGAGGCGGGGAAACATATATGAGTATTCAACGGAATGGACTTGAAAAAATTCTGGAGTGTGAAGGGATGCATGACTCGAAACCGGTTCGTACACCTCTGGGCGCCCAC
Organism: Rhododendron griersonianum; assembly: GCA_018127125.1. Lineage (NCBI taxonomy): Eukaryota > Viridiplantae > Streptophyta > Magnoliopsida > Ericales > Ericaceae > Rhododendron > Rhododendron griersonianum. The sequence goes on along the minus strand of CM030798.1, from coordinate 3,393,095 downwards.
TTTTTGCTTTCTACAGCCCTAGCTATCACCGAGTCAGGGTTTTGGGGATTATAGATTGGAGAAATACTAACATATAAGTCCATATATATACACCGATCCATGTACAAACATATATATACAGGATTATGAGACCTTTGCCCCAAATAATCACAACAAATCAACTGGGTTTAGGATCTTTGGAGGAATATATGGAAAAGACAGAGAGAAACTTACAACCGTATCTCACGTACCTGAAATCTTAGACTCGAGCGATTAGAAAGACAAGGAGAATCCTGTTGTGCTTCTTGATGCTCCAATCGAAAAATAGTTCAGTGTGGCGAGCTATGGCGGATTCACCGAAGTGTTCTCTGCAAGTACTTCATCAGAGAAGAAGAGAGAGAGAGAAGCGGTGGGTTACGAGGGAATGAGGGGAGAGAGAAGGAAAAGTAGGAGTATATCCTTTATTAATGCCTAAACGGTGCCGTTTTAGCCCTTTTTGTCTGTTTTTTTTTTTCCCAGTCCCGCCAATCCTTATTTGTTGGGGGTACCGCCAAAATATTTAATGTTTTTGGGATGCCGCCAAATTTTTTGAGGGAAACGGCGAGGAAAATTTTTTTTTTGTCGCTAACAGTAAAATTGGAACGGATAAATGGCGAGGAAAAATAGAGTTTCGTCGTCAAATTTGTTCAAACCGCGACAAACAAATATTTCCTCGCCTAATTAGACCCGCTCCCTTCAATTAGTGACGAAAATTTTTTTTCCTCGCAAATCACATACTATTACCGACAAAATAATTTTTCGTCATCAATTTTCGTCATCTTAGACCACTTTTGTTGTAGTGATGGTTGGGAGAAACAATCTAGATTTGCAAAAAGAAGTTCTTATCACTCGAAGTTCAATACTTGGGGCATAGCTGCCAATTTACTCTGAGATAATCACAAACGAGGGGCATAAGGGAAATAAGGAACATCTACTAGCCTAAGGCGCAACGAAATGACCAAATGAGAAAAACAAGCCTTTTTTTCTTATTCTTCCGTGTCTTGTGAGTCCCTCATCCCCTCAGTTGAGTCTTAGTCTGGGTTAACACCACCAAACCATGGAGAATCGACATTTACAGAAGGCTTTTGGAAGGCAATCTAAGTTTTAGATTCAGTGGAATGTTAACCCTCTTGAATCTTCTTATTCTTGAGTCCTCGTTGTGTTTTTCTTTAGGGCAAATTTTCGTAATCATCCCTCTAGTTTTACGGTTGTCTCAATTTCGTCTCTCTAGTTTCAATTGTCTCAATTTCATCCCTGTAGTTTGTTTTACGTTCCAAATTGGTAAAATCGTTAACACCGTTAATGAAACTAACGGAAAAATATGATTAAAAAATTAAGTGCTCCAATTTTCAATCAGGTTGAACCGGTGCGAAGATCTTATTTTTTTGATCATTTTATCCTAGATGGTCATAATGAATTTTTGGCTCTAAGGCCTTTCAACGAGCACCCAAAGACTTCTTATTTAGTTTCAGGGCTCTCTTAGGGTGCTCATTGAAAGGCCTTAGAGCCAAAAATCCATTATTGTAACAACTCTGATTTTTACTAAATAAAAATTCCATTGTTAATTCGAAAAGTCCTTAATTCTTCTTGAATGGTTAATAAATTCCTCTTGAAAACCTTGAGTTGTTCTTAGTAATCCGTCGTGATTAGATTCTTCAATAAGGTCATTTTCTAAAGACAAGTGTGTTGGAATACTTCCTAATCATCAAGCTTAAGCCTAGATTATATTCTTGACTAGAAGTCCTACTTAGCAAGCCTAGTTAGCTTCTAATCTAATCCGTGGAGATAACCTAATTAAACCCTTGACTTTCCTTGAACCGTTTGATCTCTTGAACCCTAGATGAACCCTTTGACCAAAGTCAACCTTTGACCTTTTATCCATTGGTCCATAAATGTTAGGAGAATTATTATCCATTGGATAATAGGACTAGTACTACGATATATTAGTTAATTCATTATCTAGATTTCTATGGGATTCCCTCATTAAAGAATTAGAATGGAATCTAATATAATATATGACTCTAGGATTCCCTATGTACTAAATACTATATAATAAGGAGACATGTGCCAAATTAGAGTATTTTAATGTGGAATTTTGACTAGATATCTACCTAAATCATATAGTACATACCTAAATATTATAATAGGACACTAGTACACCTACTCCTATGTAATATAAAGATAGAACACGTGTGTCTAATTAATTGTTTAACGGGTAAATTACAGTTAACCCCCTCTAACTATTATTTTTGGCACTTAACCCCCTCTAACTAACTGAAATTCAAACGGTCATAACTTCAAATGGTCATAACTTCTTCATCCGAAATCGAAAACATGCAAATTATATATCGATTTTGAGGTCTTGAAGTCAGCTTTCTAATGACACCAAAATCACATCACGATTCAAAACACACAGAAAGTTATGATCAAAACGGTCTTTCTATCTTCCAGCCCTTACTCTTTTGATCATAACTTTCTGTGTGCTTTGAATCGTGGTGTGATTTTGGTGTCATTAGAAAGCTGACTTCAAGATCTCGAAATTGATATATAATTTGCATGTTTTCGATTTCGGACGAAGAAGTTATGACCGTTTGAATTTCAGTTAGTTAGATGGGGTTAAGTGCCAAAAATAATAGTTAGAGGGGGTTAAGTGTCACCGAGACATAGTTAGAGGGGGTTAACTATAATTTACCCTTGTTTAATAGGTAAATCCTTTTCTTTCAAAATCCCAATTGTTTATTAATACCTTTGTACTTCCATATCTTATTAGACTTATATATATATATATATATATATATATATATCCATATAGAGATAGTACAAGGGAGAGAGAGAGAGGAGGAGGAGGAGGAGAGAGAGAGCCGAGAGAGGGAGAGGAGAGGGAGCTGAGAGAGGGAGAGGAGAGGGAGCCGAGAGAGATGAGAGAGATAGGGGAGAGAGAGAGAAAGATATGGTGTACTTCCTTGGTCTTTCTTCTATCAAATCCTACACATATATATATATAAGTACATGTACTAGTGAAAGAAGAGAGATATGGAGGACATGAGATAGATTTAGAAGTACAAGATTTCCTTCCACCAAATCCTATACTCTTCCAAGTCAATCACCAACCCTTGTCCTTCCATGCATTTGATATATACATAAGTACATTGTACTAAGAGAGAGAGGCCGAGAGAGATGAGGGAGGGAGAAAGAGAGAGAGGCCAGATGAGGGAGAGAGAGAGAGAGAGAGTGTGATGTGTGCAAGTGTACTCTTCCAAATCTAGTCCAATCCATGACCAATCTTCATACCTCATCTTGTACCACCAAATCTAGTCTTTCTTGCTCTTGTATATCTAAGGACAATTAAATCTAGTATTTTTACTCTTTCAAGTACTAGACAAGACAAAAACCCCTTAGAATAGCTTAAAGGTTGTCCTAAAAAGGAAATAAAGAAAGGGGAAAATCTTTTGTAGTCTTTCAAGCCTTGACATGACAAGATATGGAACAAAATTCATTGGATTTAGAGAGAGAGAGAGGGCCGGCCAAAGAGGGAGGAGAGGGAGCCAAACTTTTGCCTATAAATAGCACCCATTCCTTCCCATTTCAACTCACACCTTCCATAGCTCACTTCTCTCTCTAGAAAGCTTAGTATTCTTGTTGTTCTTGCCTTGTTCTTTCTAGTTCTTGCTTGTTCTTGAGGTTCTTCCTAAGTTCTTCAAAGAACTCATCCTAATCTCTACTACCTTCAAGAGAAACCATTCTCTTTCGAAGCTACCGGAAGCCATTCTTAAGAAGTTACTCCGTCCGACCACCGACGTACTTTCCGTAGCCGCCCTACCGCCAAGAAGAACGGTAGATTAATCTCTACTCATTTCCCTAAGTATAGATAATAGTATGGTCACGTAGATTTCCTATATCTACTTTCCCTATGTATACGTAGAATTTCCGTCTACACTATCTTGATATATGCATTGAAATTCAATAAACATATGCTCTTTTGAACTTATGAAAGAAAGAAAGAATTTTAAACGATAATGTTTGTAGCTTAATTGAAGTATTTGTATTTTGATCTTTTAAAATGATATTAGACTTGCTATGTGCTTACTTGCATTACTTGTGGTTGTTTAAAGTAAAGCATAAGTGATTATCACCCCAAAGGCGTCCGTACATGTGACGTTATGCTTTACGAATGATTGAGCATGCTAAATGATATAGAGTTGGATGATCTTGCTAGTTTAGTTTCAAGATTACTATGATTACATGAAAGTCTTACCGCGGAGTCAATGCATGAGAACGAGACACGTAAACCAAGAAAGTTAGAAACATGACACCTAGGGTGTGTTTAAAGGCGTTGCCTTGATAAAATATTTTTGAAACTACATAATGACTAAGAATGGGAGTTGTTATGGAAGTATGGTGTGTTTGTGTGCCAATGGGAACCCGGCGCGGCGGAACCATTGTGAGGATACTCGAGAACCCGGCGCAGCGGAATTGAGGTTGGGTGTGTGGCTTGGTTATCCGTGGAGAGGAGCCAATGCAAGATGTGTGCCAATGGGAACCCGGCGCAGCGGAACCATTGTGAGGATACTCGAAAACCTGGCGCGGCGGAATCGAGGTTGGGTGTGTTAAAAACGGATTTTTGAAATGTGATTTGGTAGTGTTAATGAAGTAGAATATGGTGACACGGTCTACGAAATGTTGCGTAGGAGAAACACGAAAAGGCATGACACCGACGTTAGAAAGATAGCGAATGTGGATGTGAAATTGCTAAACTATGTTGTTGAATGAGCATGTGTAATTGTTTATGTGCCTTACTGTTATAAGTTAAGGGTTAGTGGGTATGGTTTACTCTATTGAGCTTTGTAAGCTCACGGTGTTGCCTTTGGTGACCCTGACATATTATATTGGTGGCGACGCCGGTATAATGTGTCAGATCTCATAGATGAACAGGGTGAGCAGTACACATTGGAGGCTTTTGGGGCTGAAGAGCTTGCTAGGATGGAGGAAGAGGTGGAGCAGTAGATAACCTTAGATTTCCTATCCTTTATGTAATAAAAGTACTCTAGTAGGAACCCTGCTGTAATAATGAGCTGGACTCTTCGTCTTTTATTTCAATAAAAAAATGTTTATTTAACGTACCCAAAAATGGGGGCGTTACAATTATGACCATTTAAGATAAAATGATCAAAAAATTAAGATCTTCACACCGGTTCAAACAGATTAAAAATTGGAACACTTAATTTTTTAACTATATTTTTTAATATATAAATGGTGTTAAAAAAAATAAGTGTTCCGATTTTCAATTCGTTTAAACCAGTGCGAATATCTTATTTTTCTAATCATTTTATCTTAAATGGATTTTTGGCTCAAGGCCTTTCAATGAGCACCCTAAGAGAGCCCTGAAACTAAATAAGGAGTCTTCGGGTGCTCGTTGAAAGGCCTTAGAGCCAAAAATTCATTACGACCATCTAGGATAAATGATCAAAAAAATAAGATCTTCGCACTGGTTCAACTAGATTGAAAATTGGAGCACTTAATTTTTTAATCATATTTTTCCGTTAGTTTCATTAACGGTGTTAAAGATTTTACCAATTTGGAACATAAAACAAACTACAGGGATGAAATTGAGACAATTGAAACTAGAGGAACGAAATTGAGACAACCATAAAACTAGAGGGACGACTACGAAAATTTGCCTTTTTCTTTATTTTGAGTCAAGTTGTGTGACTTCCGCTATGGTGAAATCAATGAAAGCTTCGAGACTTTTTCAAACATTTTTTTCAAAATTCCACGGCATTCCTGAACTGTTAAAGAAAGCAAGCAACATAATTTACGAGTACAGCTGGCTGTCAACCCCATACATAATAGGTAGGAAGTCTTAAATGAGAGAAATTCATATAACAAAGTACAAGTCACTGCCTCTCTCTCATCGAAGAGCTCAAGCAAGACGAGCATTTCAGAGGTACAGTGTCACGCTCCATAGCACTAGGTCTAGAGCTAGTACTAGGTCCCCCGGCATCATAGCTAGAGTAGGAGTGTCGTCCTTGCAACGGCCCAGCTTCTTGTTCCATCTCACTTGCAGGTCGCCACCTAGACGGAATAGCATCAACCTGAGGCTGGGCGCCTCCCCCACATCTAGCCATGCGGTGGGTTTGTCCTGAACCAATCTACAAGAACGAATGCGCACGTCAAATGACCAAATGAAAAGCGAGAGCATAAGGGAAAGTCTGGGCTTGAAAAGCTTACCACATCATTAGCTCCATTGCACTTACAACGGCCAACCATTGAAGTGGCGAATTTCCTCACAAATGCCCTCACCTCGTTCACACCATTGACATACCTTTGGGCCTCAGATTGAGGCACCTGCATGGTTGCATTTATGCAAATCCGGGAAAAGAAGTAAGGTGACAAGAGAAAGCAAAACAAAGCATACCGGATCGGTCCCTGGTGGGAGTGTAACTTCTGTGTTCGTAGGCAAGGGCAAGTGGTGAAACCAAGGGGCACCATGAGAGTCAATGTCACGCCCTCAATTTTTAACATAACTAAATAAGTCATTTCAGTAAAAGATCCTCGCATATCATATATAATACCCAAAAGAGTTCCCCACTTGTTCTATTTACAAATTAAGTTCCCAAGTTTACAGAATTATAACCTTGGCACTATGGCCCAAATCAACTGAAATACAAGTACGAGCCTGTTTAGAATATAACAAATGTTTAGTCAAAAGGATTGAAATGATAAGTTACGATTACATCTATGTCAAAATAAAGTTAATACAAAGATGCTTAAGTAACTACATGAGGTTAACTTCCAAAATCTTCACATCCAAGCACACAGAGCATGTAAGCTATTATCGAGCGTTTGAACCTAAAAAGAAAAATTATGTTGAGCTACACTAACCCAGTAGGAAAATCTCTATCAATTCTATGTATAAATATGATGGTATGTGTAAAAGGATGAAGGCAATAGATTTAGCTCAATTGATGGACAACAATCAGTTCACAGGAGTGCCAACAATCAATATGATCATTCCAAGATATGCCATTATCAAGATATGCCAAACTAGTTCACAAAATATTGACAACTCTAACTATCTCGACACAACTCTCTATCGCCAATCCCCACCATCGGTATTTCCACCCCTTACGTTACCGTATAACACCACGAGGGTTACCGTATTACCACCCCTTGCGTTACGGAGAGCCCTAACAACTAGGATCGTCGTATTACCACCCCTTGTGTTACGAGACTTCCTAGACCAACTTCCGACCCATACAACAACTTTTTCACTCGATATGCAAGTCAAGACTTTCCCATGATCATATTCATACATGAAACATCTTACAATATGCCAACAATGTCACAGAATATGCCATAAACATCCACAACCAATCACAAGGTGCATTTTATCAATGTTTTAACCATGTAAACTATTACTCATTCCTTTTTAACAGAGGGCCAATGGATCAAGGATAACATCGAACAATCATAGGAAGTCAATTGGATATGCAAGAGATAGGTTAGAAGGTGTCCGAAAGGGTTTAGAAGTGTTCGGAAGTCAAAACTGTCGAAGAGAAGCAAAACAACACGAAGCTATCCAGAGGGGAGGGGGATCGATCCCTCCCTCATCAAGGATGGATCCTTGTAGTTACTGGATGATGGGAAAACAAAGGGGGATCGATCCCTAAGCGATTTCAGGTGATTTCTGCAGTTTTCTGACAGCTTTCAAATGGACGAAGATCGAGAGACGATCCAAGCTCGATTCTCACACCATATCATCATATAAATACATATAAAAGAGGTAAAGAAGTGTAACGCCCCCATTTTCGGGTACGTTAAGTAGACATTTTATTGAATCAAAAGACTAAGAGTCAAGCTCATTATTACATCATGGCTCCTACTAGAGTACTTTTTATTACACGAAGGATGGGAAAATCTAAGGTTATCTACTACTCTGCCTCTTCCTCCATCCTAGCCAGCTCCTCAGCTCCAAAAGCCTCCAAGGTGTACAGCTCATCCTGTTCATCTATAAGGTCTGACGCATTATACCGGCGTCGCCACCAATATAATACGTCAGGGTCACCAAGAAGGTAACACCGTGAGCTACAAAGCTCAATAGGATAAACCATACCCATTAACCCTTAACTTACAGCAAGGAAGCATATAAACAATTACACATGCTCATTCAACAACATAGTTAAACAATGACACATCCACATTCGATATCTTTCTAGCGTTGGTGTCTGTGATATCAGAGTTTCTCCTACGCAGCATTTCGTAGACCGTGTCGCCATTTCACTTTTCATTTACCAAATCAACATTTCGAAAAGGTCTATTAACAAATTGCTACTAACGAGGCTACCAAGTCCGGCTCCATTAGCAACACACACGATGGCTACCAAGTCCGGCCATAACATGGTTTTCAAAAACTTCTTTCTTTCAAATCTTGCATTGGCTCCTCTCCCCGGATAATCAAGCCATACTACCAATGAAACTACCACGTCCGGCCCCATTGGTAATCTTCACAATGGGCTACCAAGTCCGGCCTCATTACGGTTTTCAAAAACATACTCACATTGGGCTACCACGTCCGGCCGCAATGTACTTTCAAAAATATTTTATTCAAGTCGACATATTTCCTTTATCCACACCCTAGGTGCCATGTTTCTACTTTCTCGGTTTTTGTGTCTCGTTTGCATGCCATGACTCCGCGGCAGTTCTTTTCACATTTTAAGTAATCTTGAAACTAAACTAGCAAGATCATCCAACTCTATATTAGATAGCATACTAGCATTATCACATCATCATGTTCAACTTTTAACACATAGAGTAAAGCATAGTGCCACATGGACGGACACCTTTGGAGTGGTAAACCACTTATGCTTTATCAGCAACAAGTAGACAAGTAATCTTATAAACATGCTCGTAATTATTCTAAGATCAAAATACAAATTCTTCTATTCAAGTTAACCTTTCATAAAATTCGTTCTTTCTTTCTTTAAGGAAGTTCAAAAGAACATATGTCTTTATAGAAGTAAAAGTCTATTATTCATCATGCTCATACTTTCATTAGCATAACTAACATGCATTCCAACGTTCAAGTGTTTATACAATAAGTTTAGAGTAAGTAAGTCAAGATATTCTACATATACTTAGAATAAGGTGTATAAGAGTATTCTACGTTCATTTCAACATTCGTATACCATGATCTATACCTAGAGTTTAGGAGGTATAGGAAAATCCTACTTAGGATTCGAAGGTATAGATTAGTCTACAATCATTTCAAAATACGCATACAATACGCTATACTTAGAGTTTAGGAGGTATAGGAAAATCCTACCTTGATCCGAAACTAGTCGGGGCCGAATAAGCTAGTTGGAAAATTCTACGGGCGGTGAAACTCCAAATTCGGACCCAACTTTGGATGGTAGTAACTCGGTCAATATTTGGCCGAATATGATCTTTCTTGAGTCGAAATCGAAGCTCTAGAAGTTCTCTACAACTTTTGTGAAGGAAGTTGATCCTAGAAACTGGTTTAGGTAGGAGGAATATGGTGATAAAGGGGGAGACAGTAAGCTGTCTGGAAATCTGGAAATCCGAATTTTTGCTGAACTTCGGATGTCGATATCTTTGTCGTTTCTTGACCGATTAGGGTGGTTCTTGGGTCTAACTTGAAGCTCTCGAAGTGTTCTACAACTTTCCCGGAGGAAGTTGGTTCTAAAAACTACTCTAAGCAGGAGAATAATGAGGATTTACAAAGGGCAGTAGGCTGTCTGGAAAAATAGAAATGGTTTCTAGAGAGAAGTTGGAGCAATGCTTGAATTTCTAGAGAGAAGTGGGAGCAAGAAGTGAAGGTGTGAGTTTAAGCTTGGATGAGCTTGCTATTTATAGGCCAAAGGTTGGTCTATTATCCAAGAGACAATCTTTCCCCTAACATTTGTTATCCAATAGATAAAGAATTGACTAGATTTGATGGTACTTGGATTGTGTGAGGTGTTGGCCAAAGGACCATGACTAGGCTTAAGAGTACACTTGCATACATCACACTCTCTCTCTCTCTCCCTCTCTCTTTTCGGCTATCTCTCTCTCTCTCTCTCCATGGTACAATGTACATAAGTACATAGGTGGAAAGATTACAAAGATTTTTCTTGTACTTTCTTCCAATCTAGGACAAGTGTAGGTGATTCTAAGGGCTTCCTAGTCTTGTCTAGTACATAGAAGATTGGATAGGATAGAAAGAGTAAGAAAACTCTAGATTTGGTTGTCCTTGGATGATCAAGGTGTAAGAAAGACTAGATTTTTGTTGTACTTGGATTGTGTACAAAGATGGCCAACAAGGATGGACTAGATTTGGAGAGTACACTTGCACACACATCACACTCTCTCTCCCTCTCCCAATTCGGCCATCTCTCTCTCTCTCTCTCTCTCTCTCTCTCTCCCTCTCTATCTCTCTCGGCTCTCTCTCCCTCCCTCTCTCTCTCTCTCTCTCTCTCTCTCTCTCTGTACAAAGTACAACCAATGTATATATAAATGCATGGAAGGACTAAGGGTGGTTGGTTGACTAAGGAAGAGTAAGGATTTGGTTGTAAGTTTTGTAAGAGATCTTGTAAGAAATCTAGTACCTCAAATCTATCTCATGTCATCCTATATCACATTCTTACACAAGTACAAGTACTTAGGATGGATAAACAATTGGATTTGGTGGAGAAAGATCAAGAAGGTACATGCATATCTCTCTCTCTCTCTCCTATCTCTCTCCCCTATCTCTCTCTCTCTCTCGGCCTCCCTCCTCTCTCCTCTCTCGGCTCTCTCCCTCTCCTTGTCCCTCTCTCTCTCTCTCTCTTGTTATATATATATATAGGAAAGAATACAAAAGGACAAGGTACTTACATGATCTTCCTAGATTTTCTAGGTAAAATTCTATATTAAACTAAGTCAAATTGACACATGTTCTAGTATAATATTGTAGTACAAAGAGAATCCTAGGGCTAGATATCATATCTATTTCTTTATTCTATTGGACGCATGTCATCTATTAAGCAATTAAGCTAATAAATCCTAGTACTATGGCTTGACTAGACTTTATTGACTAATGGACCATAATTCCCCTAACCATTATTATCCAATGGTTAATGGATGGAAAGTACTATGCTTATATACTCTATCTACACAAGTACAATGACTCATGGTGAATCTATTTTAAACTAATAGACCTTGTACTTAGGGAGAAAGACTAACCTATTGACCAATGGGTAACAATTCTCCTAACTTTTATTATCCAATGGACAAGGATGGTAAGTATTATGCTTCCAATATATATATGTATAAGCATATTGACACATGGCAATCCTATTAAACTAATAGGTTTAGTACTTGGTGGAAAGACTAGGCTATGGACCGATGGGCAATATTTTCCCTAACTCCTATGGACCAATGGGTAAAAAGAGTAAAGTATAATATTGGAATATTATATATACATCTTTCAAACATGTGTACAAAGGCCTATATAATACTATATAAGTGTACCTTGGTCAAATCTAATAAAATATCTTAGGTAGAAAGCCTATTGTCCAATGGATAAAGATTTTCCTAACTTCTATCGTCCAATGGGTAAAGGTCAAAGATGACTTTGGTCCAAAGGGTTCCTTTAGGGTTTGGAGAGCTTCAAAAGGTTCAACTAGGGTTGGAAGTGAAACTTGTAGTTAGGTTACCTCAACGAATCGGTTAGAAGATAACTAGGCTTGCTAAGTAGGATTTCTAGTCAAGAAATAGGATTCTTAAGACTTTATCTTAATAGTTAGGAAAATAAACCAGACACTTATCTTTAGAAAATGACCCTATTGCTCGGAGTGAAGAAATCTAATTTTATAAGTTTAGTAATTACGGATTTTTGGGTATTTAAAAGGAAATTTTAAAAGAAGTCCAAGTAATTAAAATAAAATTCAAATTTTTAACGAAATTTTTACTGACCAAAAATCAGGGTCGTTACAAGAAGTCTCTTCCTCGCGACAATAACAAAGATCCAAGTGATTGAAGCGAGCCCTAACCTCCTTGAACTTCAAAATCAAGGAAAAACTCTCCTCCAAGCTTTACCCAAGGATTTTCGAACTTAATTACGTGATTTCAAGGTCGGAGGGAGGTTGATTCTTGAAGTAATTGAGAGATGGAGTGGGGTTTTGAGTGAGAGGAGGAGAGAGAGAGAGATAGTCGGCTAGAGAGAGAGAGATGGGACGGATGAGAGAGTGATTAGGAGATATTTTGATCTCCTACATACACACACCCCATATAGATATACTCCCACATCTTCTAATCACACCCACACTCCCTCAAATCTCAATTCTTTCATTCTAGTCCTCAATTCAAATTAACTACCGAATAAACCATATTCTCCCAATTAACCATTTAATAAGTATTTCAATAATTAAAATTTTTTGGGTCTCTACAGTCTATCCTCCTTAAAGAAATTTCGTCCTGAAATTTACAACTCAAACCAACTAAGATCATGCATCAACTAATCATGCTCATGCCACAACATATATCACCAATTAGTAAGTTAACAATCACAAAGTCAAAATTTCGAGACTCACATTGATTAATTTGGAAACAAATGCGGATACTTTTCTCTAACTTCGTCCTCCCTTTCCCACGTCGATTCTTCTTTCCCAAGGTTACTCCAAAGAACTCGCACTAACGGTATGGTCTTGCCTCTCGAAACTTGCTCACGTGAGTCTAGAATACATATCGGCTCCTCCCTATAAGATGTATCGGCTTCCAACTCTAGTTCTGTCACGCCCTCGATTTTCAACATAAAATATAATGATTTCCAATAAACGAAACCTCGCAATAATACAGGTAATACCCCAAATCATGGTTCATTCCCATATTTGCAATTTGAGTTCAAAATTTCTTGTCAAGCTTGACAATCCAAATAACATAATAGAAAAGAAGTTTTAGGGTTTACAGTCCCCCATGATCAAACGATAGTCATAATAGAAATCAATATTACACTGCCAAAGAGTTTTACAAAATGATGCTTAAGCAAATTCCATATCAGCTTTCAAAGGGATGATGTCAAAAATACACGCCAAGCACTCCATGTCACTATCTCCAAGTGTACCTGAAAGAAGGATAGGGTTGAGCAAAACACGTGCCCAGTAGAGAGTTCTATGCTCAAACTATATGAAAATGAAATGAATCATGCACCATGAGAAAGTGAATATTGACAGATACGCCCAAAGTACGAATGATTGCCAGCGAGCTGCACGCTACAGTCAAAGGGTTCTAGACTTCTCATGAGTGTTGCTAACCGTTTACTTTTCAGACTAGATATATCAATAAACTCACTTCAATCCACCATAATCTATAACAAATCCTAATCATCTTATTATTCTTCATACGATACTACAATCCTCCATGGGTCTACAGTCATCATTATCCAATCCCTTCATTTCAGAATCTTTCCTTTCCTTTAATCAGATATTTTCCATCAATAAGAACTACGGTCACCTCGGGTCTAGTTCCCTCGAGCGCAGGGTCACCCCAAGTCTATTCCCTTGATAATAATAATAACTTGGGCCACCTCGGGTCTATTTCCTCAAGCGTAGGATCACCCTGAGTCTATTCCCTAAATAACAAATCGTTTGGGTCACCTCAGGTCTATTCCCTCGAGCGATGGGTCACCCCGAGTCTATTCCTTCAATCATCATCATCCTCATTTCATAAATCGCTAGTTAGCGGAAACGCACATCGCTTAACCGACCATCTATCATTTCATAATCAACTTCATCATCAATCTATCGGTTATATCACAATACTTTAATCAATCTTTACATAACTCCACAAATATACATGTTCATGCCTTTTCATTAGTTTACATAGTCCGTATCGTACATAACCTATTAAGTCCATATATAACCCGACAATACTTTACTCATTGGTTTCCACGCTTGAATCTCATAGGACGAGTGCCCAAGGAATTGAAAGATTCGACAAGTCGAAAGGACACAAGTTACAACATCATCTTAAGTGGCTCTTTCACAACGTCAATTTCACTTCAAATGCTCCAAACTATTTACCATATCATGACTACATCTAATAATTTAGCACACACCCTCTCCTCTAAGTACGCCACAATACTACACGCAATGTACCAACCCATCACCACCATACAACATACCTCTCGCTAGTATTGACACCTAGACCTCATGAAACAAGCATCAAAGGAACAAAGGAACAACGAGACGAAACATAAGAATACGAATTTCAATCTTACCCTTCGATTTACTAGATGGACACCCATCTATCCCTTTCACACTCACCACAACAACTCTCATAACCTACAACGCCCCTAAACAACCCTGCTTTACATTCTCCGTCTACAACGTTACTAGAATTTCGGTTTTCGAGTATCTAAGGAAAGGAATCAAGTAATAAGACATTGAAGGACGAGCAACCAAGCTTAGAGATGGTTTAAAAGTGTTTTAGAGGTGTTAGAAGTGATTGGAAACCACAACAGTGAAGTATGAAGTAAAATAGCAAAAGCTAGAGATAAGCAACAGGTATCGATACCTAAGACAAAGGTATAGATACCTCTGGGTCAAAGTTGATTCCAGCCGCAAGGGTATCGATACCCATGAAGAATGGTATCGATACCAGTGTGTTTTCTGGGTTTTGGAACATAAAGGTATCGATACCTAAGCAAATGGTATCGATACCAGCTCAGTTCGAACAGATTTTCTGCAGATTTTCGAAACTACTTCCAACAATCAAACCAACAAATTCAAGCACGATCAAAGCACATAATCAACTCATAAGCATATAGAAGGAGTAAGAAATCCCTACCTCGAGGTTGGAGAGCAAACAGGAGAGGAGATTGGGCCACGCAAGCCCTTCACTCCGAAATCTTCAATCTCAACCGATTAATCCCTCCCCGAGCTTGACCCACGAAATTTGAAGCTCGATAACGTGTAGGGAACGTAAAGTGGAGGTGGGTTTGTGTGAGTTTCGGGTGGTTTTGGTTGGGAGCAAGAGGGAGGGGAAGAGAGAGTGGAGAGCCAAGAGAGAGAGAGAGGTCGGGAGAGATGAGAGAGAGTGAGATGGGAATTCTAATTCCCTACATCTCCACACACACACACTTATATTAGGACACACACTAATCACACTTGCACTCCCTCCACTAACAATCCTTTCACATTAACCCCAAATCAAATAAACTTAACAAATTCCATCTTTTTCCTTCAATAATAATATCGAATAAATCTTTTAATGATTTTTGAAATTACGGGTCCTTACACCCTTCCCTCCTTAAAGAAATTTCGTCCTCGAAATTTGCCAAGCCAAGTCCAATCATGCCAAGCAACATACCGACATACTCCAACCGTAACGCTATCCATCATACAACGATTCAATAACCATCAATACCTATGTCAAAGATTCATATCAATCAAACCATAACAAACACGAGTATATCTTTCTAACTTGGTCCTTCCCTCCCCATTTAAACTAGCGCTAACGGCATCGGCATAACTCTCAACACTCTCTGAGGATGACCTCGCGCTAACGACTCTACATCTAGTTTCCCCCGTATTCACAACGATCTGCTCATTCCCCAGAACCTCAACACCCTTCACGCACTCAACAATTTCTGGAAACATTACCCCATCCCTAGTATGCTGACTCGCCCCGTCCTCCGTGCACGCATTATGGCCTTAACAATCATGATCCTCGATTTCACCCCCACCTAACTTCACATCTCGAATACATCTTACTACGAAAACATAAGAAAGAAAGTCATCAACGTTAGCCACATCGCTATATTGAGCAAGTCTCCGACCTTTCCAGCATGGGAAACAACACTACGCCACTCTATCGTAATATAAAGCAATGCCATATCAATGTACTAACTCATTCATGCAAGCACACATATAGTTTTGTAAAAAGATGCAGCGATTTTTGAACCCATGAGACTAAAAGTCTCCCCACAGTCTCGAGGTGTTCTAAACTTATGCTCTGATACCAAGTTGTCACGCCCTCGATTTTCAACATAAAATATAATGATTTCCAATAAACGAAACCTCGCAATAATACAGGTAATACCCCAAATCATGGTTCATTCCCATATTTGCAATTTGAGTTCAAAATTTCTTGTCAAGCTTGACGATCCAAATAACATAATAGAAAAGAAGTTTTAGGGTTTACAGTCCCCCATGATCAAACGATAGTCATAATAGAAATCAATATTACACTGCCAAAGAGTTTTACAAAATGATGCTTAAGCAAATTCCATATCAGCTTTCAAAGGGATGATGTCAAAAATACACGCCAAGCACTCCATGTCACTATCTCCAAGTGTACCTGAAAGAAGGATAGGGTTGAGCAAAACACGTGCCCAGTAGAGAGTTCTATGCTCAAACTATATGAAAATGAAATGAATCATGCACCATGAGAAAGTGAATATTGACAGATACGCCCAAAGTACGAATGATTGCCAGCGAGCTGCACGCTACAGTCAAAGGGTTCTAGACTTCTCATGAGTGTTGCTAACCGTTTACTTTTCAGACTAGATATATCAATAAACTCACTTCAATCCACCATAATCTATAACCAATCCTAATCATCTTATTATTCATTGTACGATACTACAATCCTCCACGGGTCTACAGTCATCATTATCCAATCCCTTCATTTCAGAATCTTTCCTTTCCTTTAATCAGATATTTTCCATCAATAAGAACTAGGGTCACCTCGGGTCTAGTTCCCTCGAGTGCAGGGTCACCCCGAGTCTATTCCCTTGATAATAATAATAACTTGGGTCACCTCGGGTCTATTTCCTCAAGCGTAGGATCACCCCGAGTCTATTCCCTAAATAACAAATCGTTTGGGTCACCTCGTGTCTATTCCCTCGAGCGCAGGGTCACCCCGAGTCTATTCCTTCAATCATCATCATCCTCATTTCATAAATCGCTGGTTAGCGGAAACGTACATCGCTTAACCGACCATCTATCATTTCATAATCAACTTCATCATCAATCTATCGGTTATATCACAATACTTTAATCAATCTTTACATAACTCCACAAATATACTTGTTCATGCCTTTTCATTAGTTTACATAGTCCGTATCGTACATAACCTATTAAGTCCGTATATAACCCGACAATACTCTACTCATTGGTTTCCACGCTTGAATCTCATAGGACGAGTGCCCAAGGAATTGAAAGATTCGACAAGTCGAAAGGACACAAGTTACTACATCATCTTAAGTGGCTCTTTCACAACATCAATTTCACTTCAAATGCTCCAAACTATTTACCATATCATGACTACATCTAATAATTTAGCACACACCCTCTCCTCTAAGTACGCCACAATACTACACGCAATGTACCAACCCATCACCACCATACAACATACCTCTTGCTAGTATTGACACCTAGACCTCATGAAACAAACATCAAAGGAACAAAGGAACAACGAGACGAAACATAAGAATACGAATTTCAATCTTACCTTCGATTTACTAGACGGACACCCATCTATCCCTTTCACACTCACCACAACAACTCTCATAACCTACAACGCCCCTAAACAACCCTGCTTTACATTCTCCGTCTACAACGTTACTAGAATTTCGGTTTTCGAGTATCTAAGGAAAGGAATCGAGTAATAAGACATTGAAGGACAAGCAACCAAGCTTAGAGATGGTTTAAAAGTATTTTAGAGGTGTTAGAAGTGATTGGAAACCACAACAGTGAAGTATGAAGTAAAACAGCAAAAGCTAGAGATAAACAACAGGTATCGATACCTAAGACAAAGGTATCGATACCTCTGGGTCAAAATTGATTCCAACCGCAAGGGTATCGATACACATGAAGAATGGTATCGATACCAGTGTGTTTTCTGGGTTTTGGAACATAAAGGTATCGATACCTAAGCAAATGGTATCGATACCAGCTCAGTTCGAGCAGATTTTCTGCAGATTTTCGAAACTACTTCCAACAATCAAACCAACAAATTCAAGCACGATCAAAGCACATAATCAACTCATAAGCATATAGAAGGAGTAAGAAATCCCTACCTTGAGGTTGGAGAGCAAACACGAGAGGAGATTGGGCCACGCAAGCCCTTCACTCCGAAATCTTCAATCTCGACCGATTAATCCTTCCCCGAGCTTGACCCACGAAATTTGAAGCTCGATAACGTGTAGGGAACGTAAAGTGGAGGTGGGTTTGTGTGAGTTTCGAGTGGTTTTGGTTGGGAGCAAGAGGGAGGGGAAGAGAGAGTGGAGAGCCGAGAGAGAGAGAGAGGTCGGGAGAGATGAGAGAGAGTGAGATGGGAATTCTAATTCCCTACATCTCCACACACACACACTTATATTAGGACACACATTAATCACACTTGCACTCCCTCCACTAACAATCCTTTCACATTAACCCCAAATCAAATAAACTTAACAAATTCCATCTTTTTCCTTCAATAATAATATCGAATAAATCTTTTAATGATTTTTGAAATTACGGGTCCTTACAAGTTCTGACCACTCTAGAACGTGTGACGGATCCGGCTCATACTTTCGCAACATCGATACATGGAACACGTCTTGAACGCCGGATAATCTCGGTGGTAAGGCCAATCGATACGCGACTTTCCCAATCTTCTCGATAATGTCAAATGGCCCGATAAAACACGGAGAAAGTTTTCCCCTTCGCCCAAAACGAGATAGTCCCCGACGCGGCGACACCTTAAGGAACACGTGATCTCCCACTTCAAACGATAACGGTCGGCGACGACGGTCGGCATAACTCGTTTGCCTACTCTGTGCGGTTAACAACCGTTGACAAATCATTTTGACTTGCTCGGTGGTTCTCTTTTGTGCTTCAAGAAGATGTTGACGAATCGCTCTCATGCTCTCGGAAGTTTCCTTGATCAAATCCGGCCCAACCAATGTAGCCTCGCCCAACTCGGTCCAACACACGGGTGATCAACACGGTCTCCCATACAAAGCTTCATACGGTGCCATCTCGGTACTAGACTAGTAACTATTGTTGTACGCAAATTCAACCAACGGCAGGTGATCTTCCCAATTGCCCCAAAAATCCATAATGCAAGCCCGAAGCGTATCTTCTAGAATTTGTATCGTTCTCTAGGATTGCCCATCCGTTTGAGGATGATACGCAGTGCTAAACAAGAGATTGGTGCCAAGAGTGGCCTGTAAACTTTGCCAAAAGCGCGCGGGAAACCTTGGATCTCAATCCGATACAATAGAGATGGGAATTCCATGAAGACGGATAATCTCGCGGATGTACAAACAACTAAGCGTATCAATCGAATCCGAAACCTGAATAGGTAAGAAATGCGCTGACTTGGTCAATCAATCAACTATCACCCAAATGGCATCATGCCCCCTCGGCGACCTCGATAAACTAGTAACGAAATCCATCATCACATTCTCCCACTTCCATTCGGCCACTAGTAACGGCTGTAACTCCCCCGCGGGTCGTTGATGCTCGGCTTTGACTTGTTGGCACATAAGGCATTTGGACACGAAGACGATGACATCTATTTTCATTCCTGGCCACCAAAACTGTCTACACAAGTCATGGTCCATTTTCGTTCCCCCCGGATGCACGGCTAGCGGTGAATGGTGAAATTCTCTCAAAATTTCCTCCCGACACGAAATGGGTACGAACAATTTTCCTTGGTATCGCAAACCTTGATCGGTATGAATCATCCACCCCTCTCGAATATTTCCGCTAAGAAACTTGGTGCGAAATTCCCTCGCTTCTTCATCTTGTTGTTGGGCCTCAATGACTCGAGTCGACAAGGTCGATTGAACGATCAAGTTACACAAGGTGACTCCATCTCGAAATTCCTTAAAATGCAATGCATAAGAGCCTAAGTCGTTCATCATTTTCCATTCGTGGATGGCTAAGCTCACAAGTTGTGTCAATTTTCTACTCAATGTGTCTGCTACCACGTTCGCCTTTCCCGAGTGATATGGCAACTCAAAATCGTAGTCCTCTAAGTGTTCCATCCAACGACATTGACGTAGATTGAGCTCCTTTTGAGAAAACAAATACTTTAGACTCTTGTGATCAGAAAAGACTTCAAACCTCTCACCGTAAAGGTAATGACGCCAACTTTTCCAAGCAAAAATGACGGCCGCAAGTTCCAAGTCATGGGTAGGGTAGTTCCGCTCGTGAGTTTTCAATTGCCGCAATCCATACGCCACCACTCGCCCCAATTGCATCAACACGCACCCTAACCCCTCTTTCGAAGCATCACAATATACGAAGTAGCCAACTCCCCATTCGGGCACAACCAAAATCGGCGTTGTAGTCAACCTTCTCTTCAATTCCTCAAAGGCCTTCTCACACGCGTCACTCCAAACAAAGCGAGTTCCCTTACGAGTCAATTTAGTCATCGGAGCCGCTAGACGAGAGAAATCAAGTACGAAACGACGATAGTACCTGGCCAAGCCCTATTCAATTCCTCAAAGGCCTTCTCACATGCATCACTCCAAACAAAGCGAATTCCCTTACGAGTCAATTTAGTCATCGGAGCCCTAGACGAGAGAAATCAAGTATGAAACGATGATAGTACCCGGCCAAGCCCAAGAAACTACGAATCTCAAATACATTCTTCGGTCGCTGCCAATTCATCACGGACTCTATCTTTCCCGGATCAACAGATACCCCATCCTTCGATACAACGTGACCCAAAATTTTGACCTTAGACAACCAAAATTTGCACTTACTAAGCTTGGCATATAAACGGTGCTCTCTCAAGAGTTCAAGAACAATAGAAAGGTGAGTTTGGTGTTCCTCCTCTGAAGGCGAGTAGATAAGGATATCGTCCACAAGGACAACTACGAAACGATCAAGATAGGTACGAAAAATACGATTCATTAGATCCATGAAAGTCGCCGGTGTGTTCGTCAATCCAAAGGGCATAACAACAAATTCATAATGGCCATATCGAGTATGAAAAGCGATTTTTGGAATATCTTCCCTCCGAACTCTCAACTGGTGGTAACCGGACCTCAAATCAATTTTAGAGAAACAAGTTGCACCTCGAAGCTGATCAAACAAGTCATCAATTCTAGGCATGGGGTACTTGATCTTAATGGTGACACGGTTAAATTTATGGTAATTGATGCATAGACAAAGCCACCCATCCTTCTTTTGAGCAAACAAGGCCAGTGCTCCCCATGGTGACGTACTCGGACGGATAAACCCCAAATCCTCCAATTCTTGCAACTGAACCTTCAATTCTCTCAACTCGACAGGCGCAAAGCAATAAGGAGGTAAGGAAATAGGAGTGGTACCAAGAAGCAAATCGATAGTAAATTCAATTTCTCTCTCGGGTGGTAAACCGGGTAACTCTTTCAGAAACACATCCGGAAAGTCACGAACAACAAGAGGTAATTCCCCACGCACGGATACGTCCTCATCTAAGGCCAAACTCGCTATTAAAGCATACACCGACTCTTGCTCCCGAGACCCACACAGAAACGGTTCCAATGGTTCCCGACGCTCCCCGTAGAACTCAAAACAAGCACCCCCAGGCGGACAAATATGGACTCGACGTTTGAAACAATCTATGGTGGCGTGAAACGCGAACAAACAATCCATTCCCAATATAAGATCGAAACCCAACATATTCAACACAATGAAGTAAAAGGTAAAACAACGATCTCGAATGATAAGCTTGCAATCCCGACAAATACGATCTAACAGTGATCTACCCACTATGGGTGTCTCAACGAACATTGGAGGATTGAAACATTCGGTTTCCAATTCCAAAGCACAAGCAAAAGATGCAGCAATGAATGAATGCGATGCTCCAGAATCAAATAATACTCTAGCAAAGGAGTTAAACAAGAGAAATGTACCCCTCACAACTGAAGTTTCCGGGGCTTGAGAAGTAACAGGAGGTGGTGGAGGCAGAATAGCAGAAGTGATAGCAAAAGCCCTTCCTTGTGTAGTCTGACTCTGATCATGTCCACCCCAATGATCGGAACCCTGAGTAGGCATGGACAAACTCGCTCCTCTCTCAACCTGAGATCCCTGAGCTGACATGGTCTGATGGAAGTGAGGCTACTGTTGCCTCTGATTACCCCAAAATGTTTGCCAACTAGAACCCTATCCACCCCTTGGTTGTTGCACCGAACCAGACTCACTACATGCCCCTTCTCCACGCGGGCAATTCCTTGCAAAATGGCCACCCTTCCCACAAGTAAAGCGTGTGTTCAAAAGTCGCGGACACTGGGCGCGATGTGACCCGCCTGACCAAACTCATGGCATATGATTAGAGGTCTATTAGAGACTCCCCGAGTCCCAAACGAAGAAGAAGGTGGAGGCCTAAAATTTGACAGACCCTACAAAGTCTACATGTGATCTTGTTGTTTCTTCCTCCCTTGACTACCGAAACTTCCCGACGAGGAACTCATACCCCCCGTTGGTTGTCTCGATTCCCAAACCTTAGGATTTTTGGGTGCATCCTTAGGTGTCTCAGTGCTCCTCGCACACTCAACAACTTCAGAAAACCTCCCTTTGCGTTGTGCCACAACAAACTTCTTCACAGTATCGTGCAAGCCCTTCTCGAACTGCCTACATTTCCTTTCCTCATAAGTCACCAATTCCGGTGCAAAACGGGACAAAGATTGAAATTTCAATGCATACTCTGACACTGTCATATCCCCTTGCTCTAACCTTTCAAACTCGTCCCTCAATTGGTCACGGTTCGTTTCCAAAAAATATTGCTCCTCGAATAGCACCTCAAATTCGGCCCAAGTTATGTTCTCATCATCTGGCTCATTTGCTTGAGCCGCGGTCCTTGCCGTTTTCCTCGCATCCTTTCTCGATTCCAACACAAACTCCCACCATTCATTCGCTTCCCCGGTAAGCTGAACGGCTACAATATTGACTCGCAAGTTGTCCTCCATAATCTGAAGAGCCCTGAAGAGTTTTCGGATTTGGGCTAGCCAATGATCGGCCACAAGAGGGTCACTGCTCGACCCATCAAAAGTTGGTGGGTTTCTACGACTAAACTCCCTCATTGCCGACATCGCTCGGCTATCTGCACTTTCCCTAGGAGCTGGGTTCAAAAGGTTTGCAGCCGCAAGAGCCGCAATGAAATCCCTAGCAAATGGATTCTGAACGACCGGTATTTCCTCTCCCTGACCGTATCCGGCCCCTTCCCCCGGATTCCCATTCGGATTTTCCCCATGATGGCTAACCTCATCGTCAACTGGCGCCCCTCGGCCATGATCACGGCCACGACCACCCCGACTTTCGGCCTCACCTGCTCTAGCACGCGTTCTTGGAGGCATTTTACTACAAATTTTAAGAAAGAAAAGTTCATCAATAACAGCATCATTTTATGAGGTCAAAGCCCCCAGCTATCCCCCAACACGGGTCAAACAACTCTACATCACTCTACGATATTGAAATGCAGTGCCATAGAAGCCAAGTAATGTCAATGCACAAAAGCACACACATGTATGTTATGCAAAAAAGGCGTGACATTTTGAACCCATGAGACTAGAAGTCTCCCCACAGTCTCAAAGTATTCAAACCTAGATGCTCTAATACCAATTTGTCACGCCCTCGATTTTTAACATAACTAAATAAGTCATTTCAGTAAAAGATCCTCGCATATCATATATAATACCCAAAAGAGTTCCCCACCTATTCTATTTACAAATTAGGTTCCCAAGTTTACAGAATTACAACCTTGGCACTATGGCCCAAATCAACTGAAATACAAGTACGAGCCTGTTTAGAATATTACAAACGTTTAGTCAAAAGTATTGAAATGATAAGTTATGAATACATCTCTGTCAAAATAAAGTTAATACAAAGATGCTTAAGTAACTACATGAGGTTAACTTCCAAAATCTTCACATCCAAGCACACAAAGCATGTAAGCTATTGTCCAGCGTTTGAACCTGAAAAGAAAGATTATGTTGAGCAACACTAGCCCAATAGGAAAATCTTTATCAATTCTATGTATAAATATGATGGTACGTGTAAAAGGATGAAGGCAAGAGATTTAGCTCAAATGATGGACAACAATCAGTTGACAGGAGTGCCAACAATCAATATGATCATTCCAAGATATGCCATTATCATGATATGCCAAACTAGTTCACAAAATATTGACAACTCTAACTATATCGACACGACTCTCTATCACCAATCCCCACCATCGGTATTTCCACCCCTTGCGTTACCATATAACACCATGAGGGTTACCGTATTACCGCCCCTTGCATTACGGACAGCCCTAACAACTAGGATCGTCATATTACCACCCCTTGTGTTACGAGACCCACACAAGTCTCCGTATTACCACCCCTTGCGTTATGAGACTTCCTAAACCAACTTCCGACCCATACAACAACTTTTTCACTCTATATGCAAGTCAAGACTTTCCCATGATCATATTCATACATGAAACATCTTTCAATATGCCAACAATGTCACAGAATATGCCATAAACGTCCACAAGCAATCAACCAATCACAAGGTGCATTTTATCAACGTTTTCACCGTGTAAACTATTATTCATTCCTTTTTAACGGATGGCCAATGGATCAAGAATAACGTCAAAAAATCGTAGGAAGTCAATTGGATATGCAAGAGATAGGTTAGAAGGTGTCCAAAAGGGTTTAGAAGTGATCAGAAGTCAAAACGGTCGAAGAGAAGCAAAACAGCGCGAAGCTATCCAGAGTGGAGGGGGATCGATTCAGGGATCGATCCCTGTAGTCACCATATGATGGGAAAACAAAGGGGGATTGATCCCCCAAGTCTAGGGATCGATCCCTAAGCAATTTCGGGCAATTTTTGCAGTTTTCTGACAGCTTCGAATGGACAAAGAGAGATGATCCAAGCTCGATTCTCACACCATGTCATCATATAAACACATAAAAGAGGTAAAGAAGTCCCTACCTCATGACGATAACAAAGATCCAAGCAATTGAAGTGAGCCCTAGCCTCCTTGAACTTAAAAATCAAGGAAAAACTCTCCTCCAAGCTTTACCCAAGGATTTTCGAGCTCAATTACGTGATTTCAAGGTCGGAGGGAGGTTGATTCTTGAAGTAATTGAGAGATGGAGTGGGGTTTTGAGTGAGAGGAGGAGAGAGAGAGAGATAGTCGGCTAGAGAGAGAGAGGTGGGACAGATGAGAGTGTGATTAGGAGATATTTTGATCTCCTACATACACACACCCCATATATATACTCCCATATCTTCTAATCACACCCACTCTCCCTCAAGTCTCAATTCTTTCATTCTAGTCCTCAATTCAAATTAACTACCAAATAAACCATATTCTCCCAATTAACCATTTAATAAGTATTTCAATAATTAAAATTTTTCGGGTCTCTACAGTCAATCAGCTCGATACCCTCAGGCACATCATAGGCCATTTCCTGGCCATACACAGGTGGTGCTATTCCCGAATAGGGTTTAATAAACTCTTCTTCTGGAGGGAGTGGCATCAGTATGTCACGGATGAAAGCTTCGTAATTTCCTTGTTAAATGAAATCCCGCGCATCATATCCATGCATAGCTCCATCTATTTGCTCATTTGAGTCAAACTGGTCAGCACATCTCATCAGCAAAGGAGGGGCAAGCAGTACCCCTGGTTCATGCAACCCTAATGATTGTCTGGTCACCCTCTCTCCCAGATACCATTCATAGCCAGTGGGACCCTCAAAAAGGACCCTTCGTCTAGTCAATATCTGCGCATTGTTACATTCTGGTAAAAATACAGATCCTTGCCATGGTTGCCATCTCACCTGTTGTTAAAAGCAAGTCATTTGAAAGGAAAGACATGCCAATGAAAAGTTCAAAGTCGAAAATGAGTGAGAAGTTGATAAATCATGTGCAGTGAAGGCACTCAATGCCTCCCTAATCTCCAGCACACTATCGAAAGCAACGTGTCTTTTGATTTGACCTTGTTTGTAGTGCTGACCCTTTGGAAAAAGGTCCAAAGTAGGAGACTCCCCTTTTGGAGCGAATGATGGAAAGTAGCTAAAGCACCACATCTGCAGATTTTTTAAAAGACCCAGATGAGCAAAGGATAAAGATGGAATGAACAAGAGATGGAAAGAACGCAAGGTATGTCCAAGTACTTACCTCCCGGGCCCAGTAGAATCCTACGATGCTTGTCACCATCGTCCTAGAAAGTTCCCCCATGTTGCCATAGAGCGCACCCAAAGCACTCCCGCCCCAGTTAAAATTATGGATTTCTTCAATGACTGCCAAGCTTTCTAGCAAACCCAGATTGACGGTACCATCGGAATTCGCAAGGAGGCTAGACCCGAGCAAGTAAAGGATGAAGGCTCGAGTCATGTAATTCACATTTTCACCCGATAGGTCCTTGTTTCCTTTGTAAGCAACCCGCAGATATGAGCAAGAAATAACAGATCTGTTTTGGTAGTATTGCATGAATTTAGGACCGAGGAGTCCCAAAATTCTATCTTGGTGTTATGCCATTAATGGGCAAAACAAGAGGGCTCAGCCACCAATCTTCAAGCCGGTGATCATGGAGAAATCTTGTGGTGTCATTTTCATTTCTCTTAATGGAAGATGGAATGTGTTGGTTGTGTCCCACAATCGTTCAGCTAGGCCCACAATAACCGATGTTTTGCCACGGAAGCTTGGAAGGATTTGCATGAAGTGACCAAAGCCGGCCGCATGCACATTCGCTTTCACCAGTGCTGGTAGATCTTTGTACCATGTGACCAAAGGATTAATGGCACCATGCCCTTTTAATTTTTCGGTATGAGACTGCACCACGAAGAGCAAACAACCAAATGAGCGACAGGTAAGTAAGCGAGGTATGTATGGTTTACATTTTGCAAAATTCTCCATCTTTTAAGATGCTTGTCTATGCATTGTTGAGCATGAGTAATCTTTCATCTAAGGTGCATTCTAGCTCAAGAATCTCGTTTTATCATTTTGCCGAATGGCATGAGTGTGTGCATTCCCGAGCTTTTCCAAGTACGAAGTTTGCTTATTTTTGGGTTCATATGTCAAGTTGAGCGCTTTGGCATCATAGCTAAGTCATTCGGATGCACCAAAGTCCATGGTTACATGAGTTTAAATAAGTAGTTTTTAAATATTCTACTTGTTTAGCATGCATTTACAATGTGTATCTTGGTATGAAGGACTTGCATATATTTTACCCTACATGGCATCACTTTGTTAGGAGAACATCTTAGGAGCATGATAGAGTCATATATTTTCATTGTATGGAAGGATTGATCACATCCTAGTTCAAAGTTGTCGTTGTGGCGCTTCATCGAACACCTTGTGTGCATGTGTTCGTAAGCTTTCCTAAGCATGAATTTTTTATTGTTTCGTGTTCAATTGAGCATGAATATATCTAATGTGCATCCTAGAATCATGAGCAAGTCATAAGGTTATGTCATATACAAGCATTAGGATCATTCTAGTCTAAGTTTCTCATTCAGATATTTTTCCAAACACATGGTGTGTGCACACTTTGTTTATGCATGTTCTAATAGAAATTGATTTGAATTTGATCTTGCACAAGCACAAGCAAGCACTTAGATGATGGCAATTGTGACATTTACATGGTTTAAAGAGGGATTACATACCGTTTTGGCGTAGACATCCTTGGAGAGATGCATATGAGTATATTTTAGAACCTTTCCATCCATATAACCTCCATTGTAGTTGAATCCTCTTTGTTTGAATTGATGATGAAGAGTTACATCATTGGGATATTCCTCCTCTTCGGCATTGAAGTCGCAATAAGGACCTTGATCGAGGTCCATTTTAAGGATTGAAGTTGAAGGGATTGATGAAAGAAGTGTTTTCAGTGTGGGGAACAACTTGGAAATGATACAAATGAGCAAGGGGCCGTGCCCCCTTAGTTTTTAAAGCTGCCCATAGGAGCACCAAAGCCAGGCCGGCTCTGGGATAAGGTCGGGCCGGCCTTGACTCGGGTTCGAGCTCCGGTTCACCCCGTTTTGCTTCCTGTGATCCTGTTTTGACCCATGTCGGCACCGAACCTCCTTGTTTTGGCCCCGTGCATAGTTTTTTAGCATATTTGGATGAATGTTGAGAATAAAGTCGAATTTTGGTGTCCCCGAGCCCAGGTCAAAGAAGGGACATAATTTGAGCACGCAGCAGCACAATGCATCTCGTTAATTTTTTTGCAAATATTGTGCCGTTTGATGGGGACAGAAGAAAACTCCCCAAGTATGAAGTTTTTTCTAAAGAAAAGTTTTAGTTTCTCTCTCCCCAGCAGAGGCCCCAGGATTACACTACCAAAGGAGATGTTGGAAATCTCGAGTTGTTAGTTTGCGAAAGGAGGCAATGGTAATTGATCTCCTGAGCTTTGGATTAGTTCGCCAAAGGAGATGGTTGGAAATCTCTTTAGTTGTTATGGACAAAGGAGACTATGGAAATCTCCTCAGTTTTGGATTATTTTGCCAAAGGAGACGTTGCAAATCTCCTGAGTTGTTATGGACAAAGGAGTCGACAGAAATCTCCTCAGTTTTGGATTATTTTGCCAAAGGAGGTGATGGAAATCTCCTAAGTTTTGGATCATTTTTCCAAAGGAGACATTGGAGATCTCCTGAGTTGTTATTACGTTTGCCAAAGGAGGCGATGGAAATCTCCTGAGCTTTGAGTTGTTTGCCAAAGGAGACTTTGGAAATCTCCTGAGATGTTTTGGATTATTTTGCCAAAGGAGACATTTGAGATCTCCTGAGTTGTTATTATGCTTGCCAAAGGAGACATTGGAAGTCTCCTGAGTTATGGATTGCCAAAGGAATTTATTTTTCTCACCAAAGGGATTTACCCCCTCGTCATTGCCAACGGAATTTTATTTCCTCACCAAAGGGATTCACCCCCCTTGCCATTGCCAAAGGAATTT
Organism: Rhododendron griersonianum; assembly: GCA_018127125.1. Lineage (NCBI taxonomy): Eukaryota > Viridiplantae > Streptophyta > Magnoliopsida > Ericales > Ericaceae > Rhododendron > Rhododendron griersonianum. The sequence continues at coordinate 3,364,178 of CM030798.1, read as the reverse complement.
TATTTCCTCACCGAAGGGATCTATCCCCTCACCATTGCAAAAGGAATTTATTTCCTCACCAAAGGGATTCACCCCCCTCGCCATTGCCAAAGGAATTTCATTTCCTCACCAAAAGGATTCACCCCCTCGCCATTGCCAAAGGAAATTTTATTTCCTCACCAAATGGATCTACCCCCTCGCCATTGCCAAAGGAATTTATTTCCTCACCAAAGGGATTCACCCCCCCTCTTCATTGCCAAAGGAATTTTATTTCCTCACCAAAGGGATCCACCCCCCTACCAAAGGAATTTATTTCCTCCAAAGTATTATTTGCCAAAGGGATTCACCTCCCTCGCCAAAGGGATTCACCTCCTACCTAAGAAATATGTCCACTCCGAAGGATTATTTGCGAAAGGGATCTACCCCCTTCCATAGGGATTCATTCCCTCAAAAGAATTATTAGCATAAGAAACAACCTCGGTCCTAGTAAGGATGGTCATGGAAAGTGATTGGCGTAGTGACCTACCCAAAACTGTCGAGGCATCCACCCCCTACCAAAGAAATCTATTCCCCCAAAGAATTCTTTTTCTGTCGAAGGGATCCATCCACTCCAAGTTTGGTAGTTCATCTCCCCAACAGAGTTCATCCTCTCAGTAATAGCTACCCTTTCCCAGCAGAGATCGGTAGTTCATTTTCCCCAGCAGTCAGGTATTTTCAAGGAATGTTCCTTGCTCAGGTATGTGTTTAAGGTTTTCAAAATTGCCCCAATCGAACTACACTGGTTTGATTCTCTCAAAGAGATACGTAGGCAGCTCTTTGGAGCCCGACCGCTTGCATGCTTGATTTACTGTTTTGTTCTGCGTAAGAGTCGGCCTAAGCATTACGGCCTACCTAGAATGTGTTGTTAAAGACACCCCAATTTGGCCTAACGATTATTTCAAGTCCCACCTTGGGGACCATCCCGATGATGAAATGGATACAGTGATTGCTGATTGCCTTCTTGAGAACCTTAGGACTTTCAGTAAGAACTTTGAGCCACTTAGAGGACCCAATCAGAGCCATACAGCCTTTCAGACAGAAAATACAAAAGCCTAGGAGAATCCATCTATCGGCCGTAACATCGATCTCATGGCCTTAACATCATTTCCTTACCCGAGCAACCTGTTGCTAGAAAATCTCCCTGAGAGATCAATCCCTCGGCCGCAAGATCTATCCTTCGGCCGCAACATCGTTTCCTCGGCCGCCAGATCCATTCCTCGGCCGCCAGATCGTCTTTTTCTAGAATTCTGGAATGTTCTGTCAGTCGTTTGATCGACGCACCAAAACCCTAGCAGCCTTTTTCCGATGCGTTCGGGCTACGAAGTAGATTGCGTCTAGAGATCTTTGAACCCTAGAATTCCTTTTTGATTCATGCCATTTGATTGGCCGGAGTGAGTCATCAATTGCCTATATAAAGAGGCCTTAGGGTTCCGAAATTAACATTCAATTCCTCCATCTCATACCTCCAAGCTCTGCAGAAATCATCTCACATACTCCCTCTATAGAAGCCCTAACCTTCCGAAGGCAGCCGCATCCCGAACGATCAAACCCCGAAGTACAAACCCTAACCCTAGGGTTTTCGAGAAGTAAATCAATCAATCACACCCAATCCGAAGCAATCAAGCAACTGAGGGATCAAGGTGGTGAGGCCCAACGGCCTCTGGTTTGTTTTATTTATCGTTTTTATACCTAATCATAGCGTTCTTATAATCTGCTAACGTTTTTGTCTGGTGTGAGGAAGAACATCTACCGGGGCTTCGATCCCTCGGTCGATATATCAAACCAGGAGGATCCCTCGGCCGTGACATCCATTCACCGGCCGTGGGATCCATCTCCCTGGGATAGATTGTTTTGTTCTACTTTCTGATGCATGCTTCAATTATCGCACTAGCTCACTTTACTTACTGTTTAAAGGCTTAATTAAACAGACTATGTGCTAGAATTAAACAAAGCATCTATACATCTTATATTGAATAACTATGGGCCAGTCTCACGGCTAGGCAGAGAGGAGTGCCTAACACCTTCCCCTTACTGTACTCTTGGCTCCCGTACCCAGAATCTCTATCTGTTTTTCCTAGTTTTAATAAACTAGGTGGCGACTCTGTTTTGATGATAACCGCTATCGTGTGGCGATGTTCCTAGCCATGGGAATGTCCACGATCTTGGTTTATGAAGCAAGCAACCAATCGAGCAATCCACGATCAATCTGTATGACGATGCCCCGTTTGGGAGGTGTCTACAGTTGTCTAGGGATTTGACATTCACTCCTATTCACATGATGTTCCATGGGTTTTGCCAAAGAGGGCATTTGTAGACACCCCATCTTGGTAGTCCATAACGCTTAGGCCTCCCGCCAAGCGGCTGCCCAATGATGAGAATGTTGCTTTCGACTACGGTTATTCTAAAGGAGTGATCTTGATGCATTGATGTTCAAAGATAGTCTTCCGTCGTTTCTTTCAAAATACTTTTACCAAAATGGCAAACTTTCTTATAAATTATGTTGCGTTCCATTTTAAAATGTTCTTTTAAAAATGTTGAGTCTTTTTAATCCATGAAACAATTCATTTTTAGCCCACAACAGTCTTGCTTTTAGCCCAAATGGTCGCTGATTTTGGCCCAAAAATCAGCCCGGAACGCATCGGAACAGACCCAAACCAACCCTGGACCAAGGGGGGCCTACCCGGAGCCCATAAACATGGGCCGAAGCCAGGCCGACCATCATGTGATGCAATGGCATCGTTTTGTGTTCTGTCGCCTCAGGTTCTGTGTTTTCCGTATTTTTCCGCAGTCCCACATCGAAAACTCAGTGTTTTTCTTTTGTGAATTCACCCTATATAAACCCCTTACCTCTATAGGTTTCAAATCGTTTAGAATCATTGTGGCTTAGAGCATTCATTCAGAAAGTTCAGAATCATTCGATTCATATAGTGCTTGAGAGCAGGCTAAGGCTTCTTAGCTAGTATTCAGGCATAGTAAAGTCTTTCCCACGCCGTTAGGCAGCCGAAGGCATCTTGCGTCAAGGTTGCTCACCTATGGGCAATCTAGTTCACATTTCCGCTCAGTTCCTGAGGGCAGTCTGCTTGGTCTCGTGGAGTCAAGGTATGTCGTTCGTCTTTATTTTCTTTATTGTTTAGTTTAGTTTAGTTTAGCTACTATTTAATTATTGCTTAGTTCAATTAGTTAGTCGCATACTTAGGGTTTAATGTTCTTACTTAGTTCATGCAAGTTTAGGCTTTCTAATTCGTTTTAATATTGCATGCTAACTTAGTTTTCATTCATGCATAATAATCTAGGGTTTAGATAGTTCATGTATAATGACTATTTTGCCCTTTATGCATGCTTAGTCGTAGTGCTACATTTAGTTCTTTGAATAGATTATCTTGTTGTTACTCTATCCGTATGACCACTTGCACATGCATCAATACCTAGTTGTTATGTCGTCCATATGCATATTTACTATTTTGCCCCTACTGTTATGCTATCCGCATGCATACTAGTCATTGAGTCCATACCTTTATGATATCCACATACTCCCGTGCATATCATCTGTTTACAGCCGTTATGCTGCCAGTTTTGTCCCAACATGTCAAATTACTATTTTACCCCTACATGTCGCATATTTGCGTGATCTTCGTTTAATTAGTTGTTCTACCCTAATGGTCCATCCATGAGTAGCCTGTCGTTGCACATGGTTTCCTAATCGAGTTACTTTCCTAATTTAACCCAATTTCCTAATTTGGAAAGTTTCCTAATCCGGTCAGATTTCCTAATCAGGTTGCTTTCCTAACTTGGTTGGGTTTCCTAATTTGGAAAGTTTCCTAATCCGATTAGGTTTCCAATTTAGTTAGTTTCCTAATTCGTTCATGTTGCATGTTAGTTCAATTCAGTTCAATCATATCATGCATGTTTCCTACTTCTGTTTAGTTGCATGTCTAGTTTAATATCGCATGTCATACGCACCTATTTAATTCAGGCCTTTGCAATGCTCGTTAGCTATATGGTAACTTCCCTTAGAAGCAAGGACCCTTCCGACATTCGCAACGGCGGATTAATCTTCTTTGTGTGCTAGTTTAGATCTAGGGACTGTGTGAGGACCTATGGATGGCTGTTGATCATCACCTGTGGATAGAGGATGATAATGGACTATTCATCTCTAAGCTCTCATCCATAAGTTGCATGCTTTTGTTTTCTTTTCTGCATGTTGCATTCGACGGAGGTAGTCTTTGTAAATGATTTTTCCCTCTTGCAAAAGACACCTTTTTCAAAAACGTGTTTACTAAAATCTACCTGTCCGTTTGCTCGAGTCTCATGCATTTAGGATAGAGATGATTTGAACCAATGGTGATGAGTAGAGGCCAATCGTCAGATTGGGCGGAGTGGGTGCCTAACACCTTCCCACTCGATACCTTAGCCCCCGGACCTATCTGTTGTGATGCAAGGATCAAGCCTTTCCATAAGAGTCATTCATGGTTCTTGGATCTAAACCAAGTGACGACTCTAAGTTTTGTCGAATACTTGTTTAAGTGCAAGTATTTAACAGTGTTGTGCCGGTCATCGTGTTTTCAATAAAGTCCACCCACCCGTGCTCAGTCACGCGATCGCCGGGCGGCTGCGCTCACACCTAAGTTCAACAGGAGCGAAACGATAAGAAGGTACGAAGATTGGTGCGGTACCAGGAAGTAACTCGATAGTAAACTCGACTTCTCTCTCGGGAGGTAAACTGGGTAACTCCTCCGGAAACACATCCGGGAAATCGCGACCTATAAGGGGTAACTCCCCATGCGCGGACACATCATCATCTAAAGTCAAGCTCGCCAACAAAGAATAGCGGACACATCCTCATCTAAAGTCAAGCTCGCCAACAAAGAATAAATGGACTCCTGCTCACAAGACCCACACAGATACAGTTCTAACGGTTCCCGACTTTCCGTGAAGAACTCAAACCAAGCACCCTCAGGTGGACATATACAAACTTGGCGTTTGAAACAATCGATAGGGGCGTGAAACGTATATAACCAATCCATTCCTAAGATAAGATCAAAGCCTGACATACCCAACACGATGAAATCAAAAGTGAAGCGACGATCATGGATAAGAAGTTCACAATCTCAACAAATACGATCCAAAGGCGTCCTACCCCCTAAGGGTGTCTCAACAAACAACGGTGGACTCAGACTTTCAATTTCCAACTCCAAAGCACATACTAATGATGCAACAATAAATGAATGAGATGCTCTAGAATCAAAGAGTACTTTCACAAAGGAATTGAATAAAAGAAATGTACGCTGACCTCAAAACTGAAGCCTCTAGATCCTGAGAAGTGACAGAAGGTGGTGGAATAGCAGAAGTGATGGCAAAAGCCCTCCCTTGAGTAGTCTGATTCTGAACAAATCCTCCTCTCTGCCCCGTAGCCTGAGTAGGAGAAGAAGAACTCGCACCCCTTTCATTCTAAGAGCAAGTTTATCAATATTTAGTTTAAAAAAACTTGTGAACAGTGTACATTTTTCATTTTACCTACTCATATTTCTTTCAACACTACACCAACACTATCTATTTAACCTACTCTCTATTAAAATACACATTTTTTCAACCTTTTCCTTTATCCTATTATTATAATATGAGAGAGAGAGAGAGAAGGGGGGAGAGAGAGGAAACAATAATAAAATGGATTGCTTATGAATAGTTGTAAGCTATTTTTAGCTTACAACTATAGATGGAGCTAGATTAGCTCTTTGTTTACCTTCACTGCTGTATGGGTACTTTTCTCTTTTTTGTGAGCTAAAATAGCTTTATAGCTATTTTAAACAAGCTGGTAAACTTGCCCTAAGAGCCCTGCATGGTAGTGGTCTGACGGAAATGTGGTTGTTGCTGCCTCTGCGTACCCCTGAACGATTGTTGGCCATACCCATGCCCTGACCCCGGGTGCTGCATGGAACCCGACTCACTACGAGCGCCTCTTCCTCTCCAAGGACAAACCCTAGCAAGATGGGTAAACTCGCCACATACAAAACACGCTTTCGTCTGGCAATCTGCACGGAAATGGCCCGGCTGACCACAATGGTGACATGTAACCAATGGCCTAGAAAGAGCTCCTCGCACCCCGGAAGAAACGATCAATGCCCTAACACTCGGTTGGCTTTGAGTTGCCAGAGATGATTCTCTTGGCCTTTTCCTCCCTTGGCTCCCAAAAGTCCCCGAAGAACTAGCGATAATGGCCAGTTACCTCGATTCCCAAACTCCCCTATTACTCTGAGCATCCTTCGGTATATCAATACTCCTTGCAAACTCAACAACCTCGGCATATTTCGTCTTGCGTTGCACCGTTACCAACCTGTAGACACCCCAATCTAGACCTCGAAGGTTCTTTAAATTCCCCGATGATGAAACAAAGGAAACGATGCCTTCAAGAGCTTGAATGTGGACCCCCATAACCCAAAAAGCCCAGAAAGTCCAAAAAAGCCCAGAAAAGCCCAAAAGCCCAGAATTGGACCTGGAATACCGCACGGGGTACTACTAAACCATACGGTTTTTCTGGAAAAGTTCTGACTGGCTCAGAAAGTTGTTGGCCACGCTTATTGGAGCCTTAACTGAAAAACGGCTTGGCAGGGAATAAACTTCTAGCCAGCCTAGAAGCCACCTCCCCCCATTTGCATTGATATTCCTTGGCTTTTGCCTATAAATACAGCCCTCATCTTAGATGAAAAGGACCCTCTCCAAGTCTTGAGAAAGTTACTCTGACATTCTCTCTCTACCAAAATTTACACTCTTCTTTTATTCCAAAGCTTAGTACACTACTAGCTTTGAAACTCCACCACCTAAAAGTTCTAAACCCCATACTCATCCATCCTCATCCAAGCTCAAAGCCGAAGGTATAAAAGCGAGTTTCCTTGGGCTAAGCTCAGTCTTAGCCCTGAGGGGAGCTTTCTGAAGTCACACTTAACTTGTTTCTGTTAGGTGTCAACTTAAAAACCATTTTCAGAAACAAAACAAAAACTGGCGACTATACTGGAAGCACTACACCATGCGGTGTTATGATACACCGCACGGTGTAGTGAGGTCCACCGTACGGTGTTATTATACTCATCATCTAGTTGCTCTGTTTGTCTTGATCACACCAATCCACTGTTGGTTACACTAACGTTATTCAGAGATCGTTACATGTGTATTTTAGAATGAGGCTTCATCTAAAAACTACGTTTTTACTCTCCAAAAGAGGCTTTCAGGATCATTCTCAATGATCAAGTGCATCAAAAAGGGTTTACTAACTGTTTTATGAAAAGCAGAAACAACAAAAATAATAAGAAAGCTGTTTGGATCAAGGGCATGTTCTATCTTGAGAATATGAAGTCATTCTGAAATAAGCCAAGAGCTATACCGTACGATGTTTCGAATAACATCGTACGATGTAGCTAGTATACCATGCGAGGCTCTGAGTGATGGTGGGCTATCAGCGGGAAGGTATACCGTGCGGTGTACCATCTGTTTGGATCAAGGGCATGTTCTATCATGAGAATATGAAGTCATTCTGAAATAAGCCAGGATCTATACTGTACGATGTTTCAAATAACATCGTACGATGTAGCTAGTATACCATGCAAGGCTCTGAGAGATGGTGGGCTATCAGCGGGAAGGTATACCGTGCGGTGTACCATAGTACTGTGCGAGGTATCTTGGTACATCATACAGTGTTGTTTGTGACCAAGGTAGTCTGTTGTTAAACTGTCATCTTATTTCTGCACATTATCCATTTGATTATCAACTGTACAGTAAGCACCACAGGCACGCCAATGTGATATATTCGGTCCCCTGTCCCTTTCCCTTATTTGTTATTTAAGAGCTTAATCTTCCAAATGATATTTAAAGTTTTCCCCCTTTGAAAATGTTAAGTAAAGACCGGTTCTTACCGGGCGAACGGGGTGCTTTTTCAACAAAACCTTCTCCATTTGTAACGTGGCCCCCGAACCCAAAGTCTCAACGTTTTGCAAGGCCAAAGGCCTTCTTTTTCAAATCATATCCTCAGTTTCTCGAATCATCCATCTCAAAAATCCGGGTGGCGACTCTCGGGCGCGCCGGTCGGGGAGCCCACAGTGGCGACTCCGCTGGGGACGACGGTTATTCAAAACTTTGGAATTTACTTCTATTTTTCAAAGAAATGAATAATTAAGAGTGCCAAGCTTCAAAGGCATTTTCAAAGGGGAATTTTCAATATATTTTTTGGAAAATTAAACTCTATCATTCTGTAAACTTTGCACCGCACAGCCTCACTAGTGTGTTCTGGCAATCTTGCCCGGTTTGCCGATGACAAGCTCTCCCATGATGCTTAGCAACCCTCAACCATGATGAGCCATTATACCATTTGACCGTTGTCTCGCAATACACTTAACAATGGAAGTTACATCTTGGCTCTAGTCCAGGGAACCCCGCTAAACCAAAACCGGCCTTCTGCACTTGTAGATAACCGTAGAACCATTCAAACTAGGACAGGAGCCTATGGTTAGGGCTTATGTGATATACCCTATTTACGTGCATATTTCCTCTGTACATACATATCATCCATTCATCACCACATTCATGCAGTCTAAAGGGTAGAACTCTACTAGGACACTTTGTTCCCGCCGTTTTCGAAAGGTTGCTAACACCCGATGAAAAGTTGTGCCCCCCTGACGATGCACGTTCTTTAAATCACTTGATCCTTTGAAAAGTTGACAATCAAGGAAAATCGAATTTACCAAACTTGTGATTCATTGTGCTCAAGTCAAAAAAAAAAGATGATCAAAATAAACAAAAGCACGGTATTTGATGGATAATTTCATTTTGGCTTGAAAGCGACGTGTTGCTCTTGCCATTCTAATTGAAATACCACGTCTTTATCATTTCCAAGGACAATGAAATCAAAAATGCGGTTCAATTTGGTATTCCCTGAAACCTCAATAAAGCAAGGAATATCTCAATAAAAAGAGCTCTGAGGATTGTTGCAACCTAAAAACATAAAAACCTTTTTTTTCGGTTGGTCTAGGAGACTGTAAATCCATGGAATTTGGGATACCTCCGGTGTTTGTCGTGCCCGAACGGCTTCCTTGGTCCAAAACTAACCTTAAGCGCGTGCGTATTCGGATTTCAGTAATCATATTGCTTTGTCTCGGATGGTCAAGGTAAGGAGATTGGCTCTGGTTCCCCTAATCGGCGGAATTTAACCTGCCTGACAGTACCTACCGAGATTATCGGAAATCTTCTGTACAAACGCCTTAAGTGAGATCTAGTTCACGGTAGGTCCTAGGGTTAGTTTCTAGGAGGCATGTAAATGTGTGTGGCCCTTGATCCTCGTTCCTCCGCTGGTGGTTCGATGGTTGTTGAGCCTTCTTCTCCTGGCCTGCACAGGGAGCGCACAGCTAAGACCTGGCCAGGGGTTGTCCCGGCAAGGCCCTCCGGCGAGAGGATAAGTATTGTGCAGAGAGAGGTAGCAGAAGACTGGAGTGTGTATCAGTGTGAGTATGGAGTAGCATGTACCTCTTTAGGGTTACCATCACTGGATATTTATAGGGCCTCCTGGCTTGCTCTCCAAGTACGATCGCGTGCCTTCCACGAGCCAAGTGACGTCATGGTGACATCAAGGAATAGATCTGGTAACCGTTTTCAGGGCTGAGCTGGCGCACCCATGTGCGCCCATGATCATCTTCTGTTATAACCGCCTCTGAACGTGGGAGGACGCGTGGCTCAACAGCCATCCGTCGTCGGCAGCCAGCTGTTCTCCGCGGGTGGCCGAACACGGATTATGCCAAACCTGGCCATGCGGCCGATGGGGGAGGTAACGTCGTCAAGGACCTTGCCGAGGGCAGAGACCGAGCACGGACTCATCTTCTGCCGAGTCTGTGCCGAGCGAGATGGCCCCGAGGAATAGCGCCAGGGGCTATGCACAAGATTCATGTTCGGTACGGACTGGGTTCGGTCCGCACCACTGCGAACTCGTATGTTCGGCCTGCTACAATAGCCCCTCAATCTCTGCCGACGCCGAATGCGTGGTAGGGATTGAAGTCAAGCATTGGCCGAACCTGTCGAACGTCGAGCGCGGTATTTGTTTGTCAAGGGTGAACTTTCAGCCGAGCCTAATCCATTCTTTTCTTTAGGAGCAGCGTCAGCTGTTAATGGAGAGCATTTGTGGAGGAGTGCCAGATGTCTCTCCATGGCTGGGTACGACTGGTGAGAGGACAGCTGGCAATCCCCTGCAGGTCATCCTTTCTATGACACATGTCATGTGTTGAGTGGCCAGTAGTTCGGCGGTGTAATGATGGGCGGGAAACTCAAAAACCAAAACCCTAGCCCTATAAAAGGGGCGAGGCGAGGAGAGAGAAGGTCACAGACCCTTTCTCTCTCTATAACTCCATTGCCAGAGCTTCGAAGGGCAACAGTTCGTCTTCTGATCTTGATTCCCAGGGATTTCATCACCAGGTCTTGCCAAAAATCACAGGTACGAGTTCGTTTTTCATTACTCTTGTTGTTTATACAAGTTTTCTGCATTTTCCGTTTAGTTTTCTGGGTTTTGGGGCATTTTTTGTTCTGAGTGAACAGTGCGCTCATCTCCTTCTTCAACCTGTTCTTCCGAGCGTAGATCCTTCATGGTGTCAGGGCTTGGCCGTCGATGGAGTTGGCCGAGCCCCAATTTCTGACGTTTCGTAGGCTTAGGCCGAACACGGATTTGGCCGAGCCTTGAAGAAGATGATGGGGTGGGCCAATTAGGATGCCGAGTGTAGTGAGATCCCTGCTTTCTAGCCAACGACGAGGTCTCATGTTCTTATTTTTTGCCTTTGTTAGGTCTGGCTCACCCAATCATCGTCATCTCATCCGATTCTGAAAGTTCAGGGGACGATTATGCAGCTCTTGTGATCCGAGAATACGTGGAGATACACAGAAGCTGATGTCAAGCTTCTTCCATTGACTCGAACATGTCAGGTTCTAGTGACTCCAACGCCGAGCGTGACCACGAATACGACGGCGGGTTCAATACCGAGCCAGAGATATCCTTTACCATTAGCACAAAATCCGAAGCCGAGCATGAACTTGGGCCCGAGGCCGAGTCTAGGCTTCGTTCCCAGGCCGGAGCCACAACCTCTTCCCGCTCTGCTCCCGCCGAGACTTCTTCTGAGAATAGGGAATTCACCGACCTCTTTGAGCGAGGGCAGGTTTGTCCCCACACCCATTACTTCAGCGGGCGCCCCAATGAGTATGCAGACTTCTGTCAAACGTACCACATCCCAGATGATGTCGTCGTCCACCAGGTGGCTAGTAATAGGATCAGGGATAAGAGGGGAGATCATCCCGAACACATAACAGTCCCCCTGATGGCCATATGTGAGGCTGGGCTTCGCTTCCCTCTTCACCCGTTTCTGAGGGAATTGCTGGCTAGGTTCGGCATAGTGCCACATTCCTTCACGGTCAACAGTTACAGGATAGTAATGTCCGTAATTAAGTTGAAGGAACTGCACGACCTCGAATTCACCGTCGCCGACCTCTTTCATACATACATTATGTCTAGGCACGGGAAGACTGGCCGTAGGTATCTGTCAACGCGTGGCGGTAAGGAGCCTTTGATAGATGGTCTTCTTGATACCGACAAGTGGGCTAACTTTTATGTCGAAGTTAGTGGAAATTACGAGTTTGGCGACCAGTCAATGCGGCTGCATTCTGTGCCAAAGATAACGGACTTCCGAGGTTTCCTTTTGTTTCTTTAATCTGCCGAACACGATTTATTCCTCCGTTGTATTCCCGATATTTTGCCAACACTTTCTCCTTTTACAGATCACCGAGCAATAACCAAGACCCAAAATTCTTTGGTCGTCGATGGTCACGTGGAGACGTTGAAGGCCTACATCTGCCGCGACGCACCGACGCTGCTAGGTTACGAACCTTCGTACAAAGGGAAGTTGAAGAAGAAGAAGAAGGAAAAGGGGGCAGGGCCGAGCACGAAGGCTAAGGGCAAGAAGGCAGCTGCTAAGGAGCAAGGGGTTGGTGACAATATTCCAAAGCCGAGCAAGAAGGTGAGGAACCAAGGCTGAAGTTTCCCACTTTCAAGAAGTCAGCCGACTTCTGGTTCCAAAACAGCCAACCCGCCGATTTACAAGGTATCAATATTCCTCCCCTCCGAACCCTTATCCCCGAGTTCGCCGACGATATGGGCAGAAGGAACGTTGTGAAGCTAAACCTCAGAGATGGTGCCGCAGCTTGCCAGAAGGAAGCTGAACTTGCCGAACATGCTGCAAAGAAGCAAAAGGTCACCCATGACTTCTTCCCCACAAGGCCGCCGACGCCGCTCCCAAAGGAAAAGGAGCAAACTGAGTCATCGGCTGCGAGTGGCTCGAAGGCTATGGAGACGGTAGCAGGCTCGGGTGGCCGATCAATTGTGCAAGAGTTCGCGCCGTCCTTCACAATGGCCGACGGCAGGATCGTCACTGTTGAGGACAGCGTGAAGGTCGAGCCTGGGTTGGCCGTCACCATGCTTCACAGCCTTGCTCTGCCGAGGGACATGGACAGAGTTCCTGGGGAGCTCCAGCCAAGCATTGCGCACTTGAGCGCCTATCTTCTTCAGGTAATTGGCCTATTTTGTACTTTTCCTATTTTAGTTGAAGTTATTTTCCTTCCTCTGTTCGCCAAGCCTGATAGGTTCATCTTATATAGGCCGGACAAGCTGCGCTGCGAGTGTCCAGCCAGGCCGATCTGTTGGCGGCCGAGAGAACGCGTTACCGCGATGACGCTAAGGTCGAGCGTGAAAAAACGAAGGCTGCGAAGACTGCCCTGAAGCTGGCCAAAGCCAGGGTAGCCGAGCTCGAGAAGGAGAGAGATGACGCATTGGAGAAGGCAAAGAAGTCCGAGCGCGAGCTCGACCAGGTTGTGAGGAGGGAGAAGAGGAAGATGAAGGAGGTTGACGAGAAGGCTTTCCAAGCTGGGTATGATAGAGCTAGTGCCGAGTATATCTGGGAGGCTCGGTCGATGGTTAACGAGGAGCTCTCGAAGAAGCTGCCGATCTCGTACCGAACTAGGTACAAGGCTGGGGTGAAAGCTGCATGTGGGGTTATGCAGATGGAGCCCGACATGAATCTGATTAAGTCAATCCCCGTAGCCGAAGTGCCCGAGCTCGTGTTGCCGTATACTGACGAGGAGTGTGCCCCGCTTCCTCCGGAGGAATATCCCGAGAGTGAAGATGACGTTGACGATCTTACCGATGCCGATGGAGGTGGGGAAGGCTTGGGAGGGAAGAAGTCTGGCAATACTGAGAACGCCGAGCAAGATACTGAGCAGGCTGAGAAAAATGATGAGGTGGCTGTTGATGCCGAAAATGAAGCTGCTCGTGCTGTTGAAGTCACTACAGAGGGTGATCCTCCCCAACTTTAGAGTCCTAGTTTTTTAGAGTTTTGTCTTTGAACTTCTTGAAATTTTTGTTGGACTGGACGGCTCCGAACTTGGGAGTTTGTCGTGCCAGATGTAATAGTTAATTTGGGTTCGGCACCGAATGGTTTACTACGCCGTACTTCCCAGCTTAGGACTTTTGATAACTCTTGTCTTTATTTTTGAAGTTTGAATGCATGCACGGCTTCTTTTGCAACGTCTTTGTTAACGCCGAACTTTGACTGATTGCTTTCATTCTTTCACCAAATTTGAAGGTCTTGCTTGTTTTGAATGTGTAGTTGTCCGTAGCCCCCACTTTATGAGTGTAAAGTGCCCCCTTGCCAGTGGCTGGGGCTCGGCTAAAGTGTCAGCCCCTGGCCTTGGTAGAGGAACGTTGAGATTAGCTGATTGATTGTGGGTGGTTTGCTCGCCAAAGTGCGAGTGTAACCGTTCGGTGGCCGACCATAATGTCTTGCCAATCCGAGCCGAAGCCTAAGTTTCATTAGATATGTGTATTTTAGGCTCGGCGGACCGTACGTCCATTGATTGCTTCTTTGGGCGGTGATAGTGGCCGAAGCAAAAGGCTTTTTAATGAGCCGTTTGTGGGTGTGACTGAAGTCAACGTTTGTGTTTGGCGTTGGAGCCGAGAGTAGAGTGATTGTTTGAAATATTTTGAAGATTCGATTAACTGAAAAGCTTGTCTCTTCTATTGATAATCCATGAAGTATAGGGAAAGTAAAAGATAAAAACAGTAGGTCGAAGCCTTTCTTTGAAGTAAAAAGGACATAGATAAATAGGCCGAAGCCAAACAGAACCAAGAAAAATTTTAGGCGGCAAGAAGGTTGGCCGAGGATGGTGATCAAGCCAATCATGTTGTAAAGGGCGTTTCACATGTATGCTCTCTTCAGATTCTGTGCATTCCATGGGTTGGTGAGTACTTTCCCGTTCATGTCCTCAAGGACGTAAGCTCCTTCTCCAGCAACCTTGACAATGCGAAAAGGCCCTTCCCAGTTAGGCATGAATTTTTTCTTCTTACTTGCTTGTACCACTTTGCGCCAAACCAAGTCATTAGGCTTGAATTTCTTGATTCGAACACTCTTATTGTATCCTTTGGCAACCTGTTGTTGATATTCTGCGAGCTTCAACCGAGCATCGTCACGTTTCTCTTCGGCTAGAATTAACTCTTGCTCCACGGCTTCATCATTTGTCTGTGGGTCGAAGGTTTCTGTTCGGAGGGTAGGGAACTTGGATTCCAGTGGGATGACAGCCTCCATACCAAATGCCATTGAGAAGGGAGTTTGGCCGGTAGAGCGACGAGGTGTGGATCGGTAAGCCCATAAGACTCTTGGTAGTTCTTCTGCCCATTTGCCTCTTTTTGAGTTCAGTCGGCATTTTATTCCAGCACAAACTGTCTTGTTTGAGGCCTCGGCTTGGCCATTACCTTGAGGGTAAGCTGGGGTCGAGTTGAAAAAGCGTATGCCAAACTCCTCGCAGAGGCTTGTAAGGCCGTCTCCAACAAACTGGGTGCCGTTGTCGGAAACGATGGCATATGGGACGCCGAACCTGGTTACAATATTCCTCCAGACGAAGCGTCGCACGTCTGCCTCTGTGATGGTGACGAGTGCTTCGGCTTCCACCCACTTTGAGAAATAGTTTGTTGCACTGATTAGGAACTTGAAGCCTCCAGGTGCTGTTGGAAGTTTCCCGATGATATCAAGCCCCCATTGTGCGAATGGCCATGGACTTGTGATGGGGGAGAGATTCTGAGCCGGCTGCTTGGGAATTGGGGAAAACAGTTGGCATGGTCGGCATTTCCGGACGACTTCTTCGCAGTCTTTCTTCATGTTCTTCCAGAAGTATCCTTGACTCATGGCACGTTGGCATAATGAGCGACCACCAGAGTGGCAGCCGCAGCTTCCGGAGTGCAGTTCGTTGAGAATCACGGGAACCTGGGTTGGATGGACGACGAGTAGATAAGGTCCGGAGATGGATTTTCTGTATAGTTGGCCGCTTTCAGAAAGCCAGTAGTAGGCAGCCTTGTTCCTAATGCGAAAAGCCTCTTTCTTGTCCTCAGGAAGGGTGTCGTTTCTGAGAAAGGCGACAATCTCGTCCATCCAGCTTGGTCCGAGCTCGACATTCAGCACCTCTGGGATGGTGTCGTAACTTGGGCGGTCAATGCTGCCGAAGTTGATGGTCCTGAACTCGGTCGCTTTGGAGGCTGCGGCCAGGCCAGCGAGTGCGTCTGCATGTGCGTTGTGTTCTCGGTTTATCTGTTCAATCTTGAAATGCTTGAAGTGCTTGATGAGTTCGGTCGTGGTAGCTTGATACTTCATCATTCTGTTGTCCCGAGCTTCGTAGTCGCCTAATACTTGGTTGACGATGAGTTGAGAATCCCAGAAAATAGCCAAGTCGTCGACTTGCATTGCTATTGCCGAACGTAAGCTAGCAATGAGGGCTTCGTATTCGGCTTCATTGTTTGTTGCGGGGAAGTCAATGTTGACGGCACTTTCGTGTAAAGTCCCACAAGGGGAGACCAAAACAACTCCTGCTCCGGCTCCGTTGCTGTTAGATGCTCCATCTACTTGAAGCCGCCAAGTTTCACCTTGAAAGAGGAGCCAAGGTTTCTCTTGTGCCTCACGTACGGCTGCGGGTTGAGTGGGTGGAGGATTGTTTAGAGATTCGGAGTCTTCTGGAGTAAGTTCGGCAATGAAGTCGGCGAGGACCTGCCCCTTGATTGCCGTCCTTGGTTCGAAGTGGATGTCAAAATTTGCCAACTTGACCGCCCATTTGGATACTCTGTTTGAGAGGTCGACTTTCCGAAAAAGAGCTTTGAGAGGGTATTCGGTTAAGACCGTGATTGTATGTGCCTGAAAGTACGGCAGAAGTTTTCTCGCCGCAGATACGAGGGCAAGTGCCAACTTCTCCAGCGAAAGGTATCGAGTTTGGGCGGGTAGGAGCGTCTTACTTGTGAAATAGACAGGCATGTCGTCGGCTCCCTCTCGCCGAACAAGAGCGAAGCTGATGGCGTGGGTTGAGACCGCTAGGTAAAGGTAAAGGGTTTCGAATTCCTTAGGCTTTACCATTAGGGATGCCGAGCTGAGATAGTCTTTGAGCTCGGCCAATGCTTTGTCGCAGTCTGGCGTCCATTCGAAGCTTCGCCGGCTTTTTCCTTTAAGGGCGTGAAAAAAGGTGTGGCATTTGTCAGATGACTTGCTGATGAAGCGGTTGAGGGCTGCCGCCATCCTTGTGAGTTTTTGCACTTCTCTGATTGTTCGTGGTGGCCGTAGGTCTGCCACTGCCTTGATTTGAGTAGGGTCGGCCTCGATGCCGCGTCTTGTGACCAAGTGGCCGAGGAATTTTCCCGCACTGACGCCGAACGCACATTTCTCCGGATTCAGACGGAGTTTGTGGTGTTTGAGGATCTCGAATACTTCGGCTAGTTTCGAGAGATGATTGTGCTCCTTCTGACTCTTGACGACAAGGTCGTCAATGTACGCTTCTAGGATGTGGCCGATCTGCGCATAGAGCATTTTGAAAATTGCTCTGTTGAAGGTAGCACCTGAGTTTTTGAGGCCGAATGGCATGACTCTGTAGCAAAAAATGCCATGTGGTGTGATGAAGGTTGTCTTCTCCATGTCGTCTGGGTCCATGGCTATCTGGTGATAGCCACGGTAGGCATCCAAGAAACTCAATCGAGCATGGCCTGCTGTTGCGTCGACTAGCTGGTCAATCTTCGGCAGCGAGAACCAGTCCTTTGGACAGGTGTCATTGAGGTTGGTGTAGTCGACGCAAACTCTCCATTTCCCATTCTTTTTCTTTACAACCACAGTGTTTGAGAGCCAAGTTGGGTACTGCACTTCTTGTATTGCGTTGGTGTCGAGTAGTCGGTTGACCTCTTCGATGACGGCGTCGGCGTGCTCAGGTGCCGAACGTCGAGCTCTTTGTACCACCGGTTTGGAGTCTTTTTTTATGTTGAGGGAGTGGCAAATGAAGTTGGGATCCACCCCCGGCATCTCCTCTGGGGTCCAAGCAAAGACTTCCAGATTGTCTTTAAGGAACTAGAACATCTCTTCTCGCTCGGCGTCGGTTAGTGAAGAGCCGAGTAAGAAAAAGTGTGATCCGTCCTCGTTGATGGGCATTTTCACCAAGTCTTCCTCTGCTTTGTCCTCGGCCTTTTGGCCGACGTCTTCGATTACGGCCATGTTTGGGACTTCAACCCATTGCACTTGTTTCGCTTTGGAAGAATTGTGTACGGCGGAGACGTAGCATTTTTTGGAGGCGATTTGGTCACCTCGCAAATCTTCCTGCCTTCCTGTGGCGCCGATGAAGCAGACGACCTGGTGGTACGTGGAAGCAATGGCTTGCATTCCGTGGAGCCAAGTTCGGCCAAGGATGGCGTTGTATGGGCTCGGCACGTTGACGACAATGATTCGACAGTCAGGGTTTTTGAGCCGACGACGACCGGGAGGAAGATTCGGCCAACCGGCCAGACAGGTGCTCCTTTTTGCTTTGCTGCCAGTTCTAAAACATTGGTTGACTGCAAGAAGAGGCTGTACCCAATTGGTTTCATCCGCTTCGAAGACAAGTTCGCACAGATATCGTGGAAGAAACCTAGTGGTTTGAGGTTGAGGTGTTACAGGAAGTACAGTTGTCAATAGAAGTATTGCAAGAGCCATTAGTAGCAATACCGACCGAAGATCCTTTACCAATGGCTGACCAAGGAAATGGGATGGAGGAAATCAGGCAAAACATGGCAAATTTGGACATCCAGCTCAAGCTGTCCATTGCTAAAGTCAATGCTCAGCTCTCAAGGCTTTTGTTATCGCAATGCAAAAAGACATGCTTAAGATGATGGAGAGCATGCAAGAAATTAGTGACCGACTGCAAACTAAGCCTCCTCCACAGTCTGAACTCCCTCAAGGAGAAAGCCAGTCACAGATCCTAATTTGGCTGCCCTCATCGCCAAAATTAGCAAGCTTGAGGAGTCTGTTCAAAAAACTGAAAAGCTTGGAAAGGGGGAGATAGATATGAGTAAGTTGTGCTTCCCAAATGCCAAGCTACCCGAAAAGTTTAAAGGTATGGATTTTGCAAAATTTGATGGCACCACTGACCCAAAGGCTTGCCTTCAGGGGTATGTTGGGTCTCTCACCATGCGAGGGATTGAGAAGGAGGCTATGGCACAGTTGTTTCATGAGTATCTAACTGGTCCTGCACCGCAATGGTTTCTTACCCTCGAACCATCTAAGAAAAGAACCTGGGAGGATATCGGGACAGCTTTCGTTGCCCAATATGATTTCAATGTGGACCTAAAAATGACTATGATGGAGTTGGAGAGCACCAAGATTGGTGAAAAAGAAAGCTTTGCTGACTATGTGAAGCGTTGGAGAGCCAAAGCCGCTCAAATGCAGAATAAGACAGATCTGAAGGAACAAATCCAGATCATAACGAAGAACTTGCCAAGTGCCTTTGCACCATACATGGTCCTCTCTCAGACATCTCCGAACTTTGAGTCCTTTTATGACTCTGGACTGGCTGTGGAGGAAGCTCTGAGGGATGGAACCTTAGAGAAGAAGGAAACGGGTTCAAAATCCAAAAGGGTGTACTCTAGAAATAGTAATGTTCTTTTCGGAAATGCCAACACCTAGCAAGCCGGAACTTCTTTTGCTAAACCGGCAGAAGTAAACCAAATCATTGAAAACCAAAATCCCAAAACCGAACCTTCACCCAATTCAGCACCCCTAGATCTGCCCTACTCAAGAAACTCGTCGAGTTTGGGGTTCTGAAAGTGCTCCCACCACCACAAACTCTCCCACCGAACCTCAATCATAATGTCCATTATGAGTATCACCAAATGCAAAGCCATACCACAGATAACTGCATCCACCTCCGTCATGAGATTCAGAACCTCATTGACAACAAAGTCATCAAGGCCCCTCCACCAGATAAACCAAACACCATCTCAAACCCTTTACCCCCACATAACAACACCTTCCGCATTAACCAAATCACCCTTATAAATAACTCAACCCCTCAGGACTTTGATCCTACCCTTTTCATCATTCCTGATACTGAACCAAAGCCCATTGTTGACACCCCCAAAGAAATCGCCCTTTGCTTTCTTCGAGAATGGGAGGATACATGGGGAAACTTGATCTCCGATTGGGAGGAATTTGAAACTGCCAACTTCCAAAGAGCAGTCGATCCACCATTTGAACCCGAATGGGTGGTTGATTAGAAAAATATTCAGGCTGAGCCTCTTGATGGGCTCTCTTTGTACATGATGTTTGAGAACTAGGACGAAAACTGTGGAATTCCTCAGGAGGCTCCTGAATGGGAATGGAATCCGATCCCAGATGCGTATCAACTCCTGGCTATGGATGATCCTTTGGACACATTCTCTTTGCCCATGAAGTTTGCTAAAGAATATCAACCTGAAAGGGTCACCTACGATTGGCCAGAACTCGCTCCACTCCGCCCTAATTTCTCCCATTTCAATGACTTTGTCATTGATAATCTGTACAGCAAAGTGAACTTCAATCCATGGTATTGGGATCCAGAACCCGGGGAGGAGGTGGCGAGCAATGAGTTTGACCCACTGGACTACATTGTGGATGAAGCAGAATCAAAACCAACGGTTATCTTCCCTAATGATGCCAATGTCTCTATGCTGTAATATGAATCCCTCAAAAACTTATAGGAAGATGAGCCGCAACCATGGGAAGCAGAGACCAGGCCAAACCCATGGACATATTCTGAAGTTGTCAACATGCGGGTAGGAAATGAGGAATGGACCGTAAATCGGGCGGTGATGGAGGCAGAATAGTGGAAGCCTGAGGACCTCTAGGAAGACCTGGTCATTAATGATTTGGCCAAAAATTTCCAAGGGACCACCATCGGGTGCAAGTGTAAGGCTCCTGTTGACTTATGGAGCGAGGAACAAAAATTTCGCCAGATTGACCATTTGACAAGAAGTGGCTGTGTTTACCAACCCCAAACTTCCAAACTGGAGAATCTTCCAACCCTGTAGCTCCACCAGCCAAAGAACCTTCCCATCCCTTTGCCTCACCAACCACAAACCTTTTCCATCCCTTTGCTCCACCAGCCAAAGAGCCTTCCCGCCCTGAGAAAAACTGTGTTGCCCCTGAAGGAATGATAAAGCGACAACTTGAGCAGACCCAAGCAAAAATGTCTGTCTGGGATGTACTTGTCCACCCCACCCACCATCGTGAGGGGTTTATCCAAGCTCTTTCCCACCTAAAAGTTCCTTCTGATATATCTCCAAATGAGCTTGTGGCGCTCATCAAAACAATCCCCATCAAGCATGCTATCACCTTCACTGACCGAGACCTACCCACTAAAGGGACTGATCACAACAACTCGCTACATGTCACTCTGAAATGCCAAGGCAAATGGGTTTCGATAATCCTAATTGACAATGACTCGATTAATGTCTGCCCACTCCGCATCGCCTATTGTTTGGGGAACAAAAACAAGGATTTCTCCCCATCCGATGTCAAAGTTCAGGCATATGATAACACCTGTCGGGACGTGATTGGTACTCTTATGCTCCCTATGACATTTGGGTCCTACCAGACTGAGGTGGAGTTCCATGTGCTAGGTATCCCCGCTTCCTTCAATCTGCTACTCGGAAGGCCATGGATGCATCGCCCCGACATCATGGTTGCACCTTCCACTCTCCATCAGAAAATTCGTTTGGGACTTGAAACGGGAATGCTCACCATTCATGGGGACTCTAGAATTCGTTTACCCACTGAAGACAATGCCCCGCTCTTGGAAATTCAACATGGAGAAGAAGACATTGCTCTAGGAGGATTTTCACTAGACACTACAAGCTTTGTCTTCTCAGTCAGGGTGGATGATGACTTTGTCATTAGCAATGTTGCCCTGGAGATGATGAAGAAAATGTCTTACATGCCGGGACTTGGTCTGGGAAAGAATCTATAAGGACCCCCCAAAGTTTGAAATCATCGGAACCCTAATGCGTAAGACTGGCCTCGGCTACGAGCCCTCCAGTGACAAAGTGGTAAAGAAGGGAGACAGGCTGGAAGATTATTTCATGAAGGAAAAAGCCAAACAGATATATCAAGGCCAGTCGGAACCATTCTGGGATAAAGAAACCAACACTCTGCTGCCAGGGTTTGAGATATTTGCTAATGATGTTTGGCTAGAAGATGAAGAAGAGGTCGAGGCAGTGGTGATAAAAGAAGGACCAACTGATTGAGCTGAGGTTTTAACATGGGGAGTCTGGCGATCCTGTTTGAGGAAGGCAAACCAACGGGTACAGTTGTTGAGACTGAAGTAATGATGTTGGGGCAGGAGGCCCTCGAGGACCCTACTTCGCTCATTGTGGATGTCGCTAGAGAGTATAAGAATTAGACCTTCATACCAAGTGTGACATGCCATGGGTTTGATTCTTAGTCTGAGTCCGAGTCATCCGAGTCTTCCCTGTCCTCCGAGTCTGTTGAGTCTGAGTCGGTGCCTCTCGGCCCGACTCCTCATGGTCTATACTTTGAGTTTAAGTCTACTCGTGTGTTTGGTGCCCCCGAGGCCTTTGTTGCTAATGAAATAAATGAAGCCGATTCCGCCTACTTCTCTGATTTTGAAATAAATTGCGACGACCTTGATGATGAAGGGACAGATTTCGATGGGGACATCCCTAAAGAAATTTGGTCCCTAATTGAAAGGGAATATGAGAGGCATGCTCAGCTTATAAAAGAAGAAGTTGTTTTAATAAATCTGAGAGATGAAGAGAATCCCCGGATGGTCCAGATCGGTTCCGCGCTATCTCCAGAGGAACGCCAAGCTCACATAGATTTGCTTAAAGAATTTGAGGATGTTTTTGCATGGTCTAATATGTTCGGAATCGATCCTGAAATTGTGGGACACCGGATTCCCCTTTATCCCGACGCAAAGCCTGTAAAACAAAAGTTGAGACGAATGAGGCCCGATTGGGTGCTTAAAATAAAAGAAGAAGTCACTAAACAGATTAATGCAGGATTCCTAATGGTAACTGAATTCCCTCAATGGGTCGCAAACATTGTTCTTGTTCCCAAAAAGGATGGCAAAATTAGGGTCTGTGTTGACTTTAGAGACTTAAACAAATCCAGTCCGAAGGATGATTTCCTATTACCACACATTAACGTGCTGGTCAACAATACTGCTGGGCATGCTTTGCTTTCTTTTATGGATGGTTTTTTAGGTTACAACCAAATCCTCATGGCCCCAGAGGATCGGGAAAAGACTACATTTGTCACTGAATAGGGAACTTATTGCTACCGGGTTATGCTTTTTGGGCTAAAGAATGCAGGGTCCACTTATCAGCGAACGGCTACGACCTTGTTGCACGACATGATCCACAAAGAGGTAGAAGTGTACGTCAACGACATGATCATCAAAGCAAAGGAATGAGAGGAACACTTGTCGGCACTCAAGAAGTTCTTTGAAAGAATCCAAAATTACAGGATACGTCTCAATCCGGCCAAGTGCACGTTTGGGGTCACCGCAGGGAAGATGTTGGGATTGATGATCACTACTTGTGGCATTGAAGTAGATACTTTGAAGATCAAGGCCATTCTGGAAATGGAGCCACCTCAGTCTGAGAAGAATGTAAGAAGTTTTCTTAGCAAAGTGCAATTCATCAGCCGATTCATCGCTAAGTTGACTTCAACCTGTGAGCCGATATTTTGCCTACTCAAGAAAGGGGTGCCGTTTAAATGGGATGATAAATGCCAGAAAGCATTTGAGGCAATTCGGACTTATCTGCAGAATCCACCTGTATTGACGCCACCATATTAGGAAAACCTTTGATCCTATACCTGTCCGTCACTCCATCTACAATGGGGTGTACGTTTGCATAGGAAGGAGACGATGGGGTTGAAAGGGTTGTTTATTATCTAAGAAAAAAGATGGTTGGATGCGAAGAGCGCTACACCCCCTTGGAAAAGACATGCTGGGCACTTGTTTGGGCTTCTAAGAAATTGAAACATTATATGCTGGCATACCCGGTAAGGTTGATTTCTCGAATGGACCCTCTTAAGTACCTGTTTGAGAAACCAGCTCTCACTGGAAAGCTGGCACATTGGCTGCTCATGTTGGAGGAATTCGAGCTCAAATATGTCACCAGGAAGTCAGTAAAAGGAAGGGCCGTTGCAGAATTATTGGCCGACCACCCTATCGAGGGTGGTGAGGACGCTGAATTTGAGTTTCCTAATGAAGATCTAATGACCATAGCCGAGGATGTTTGGAAATTGTATTTCGATGGAGCCGCCAATCAGAGAGGGTTTGGAATTGGTGTGTTGTTAATTTCACCTGAAGGATCGCACATTCCACTTGCGTTCAAGTTGAATTTTGAAGTCACCAACAATCAGGCGGAATACGAGGCATGCATTGTAGGCATGGAGGCAGCCATCGAAATTGGCGCGGAGAAATTAGAGGTAGTGGGGGATTCCAACCTGGTCATTTCATAGGCCAACGACGATTGGAAAGTTAAGGAGGAAAAGCTAAAGCTATACCACCAGGACCTTGAAGACCTCATCCCTCATTTCAACAAAGTGACTTTTACTCATGTGCTGAGACTTAAGAACCAATTTGCAGATGCTCTAGCGACACTAGCATCCATGGTTGAAATTCCTATTGGTGTGTAATTAAGACCCATCGTAATTGAGCAAAGAGATTTGCCGTTATACAAGCATGTTATGGTTGTTGACGAACCCGACGACGGCCTCCCTTGGTATCATGACATTTGGAGATTTGTAGAAAGAGGAGAATATCCCGCCGAAGCAAGTAAGAAAGACTGGATAGCTCTCCAAAGACTTGCAGCTCAATACATCATCTGCGGGGGGGAATTTGTATTGAAGATCGCACTATGGAATGCACAAGTTATGTGTCCATGGTGCGGAAGCAAAAAGGGTAATGGAGGAGATTCATGAAGGAGTGTGTGGTCCCCACATGAACGGCATGATACTTGCTAAGAAAATTTTAAGGCAGGGATACTTCTGGTCGACCATGGAAACAGAATACGTAGAGTATGTGCGGCGATGTCACAAGTGCCAGATCCACGCCAACCTTATGCATGTTCCGCCATCTGAACTACATCAGATGACTTCTCCTTGGCCTTTCTCAGTGTGGGGAATTGATGTTATTGGAAGAATTGTGCCGGCAGCGTCCAACAGTCACAAGTTCATCTTAGTTGCTATTGATTATTTCACAAAGTGGGTAGAAGCTGCTTCTTATGCAACCCTGACCACGGTACAAGTCGCACATTTTATCAAGCAGAATCTCATTTACAGGTATGGAGTTCCTCAGGCATTCGTATCAGACAACAGAGTTCATTTCAAAGGCCAAGCTAGGAATGTTTTGGAAGAATTTCAAATCCAAGTGCACAAGTCAATGGTTTACTGACCACAAACCAATGGGGCCATGGAAGCTGCGAACAAAATGGTCAAGACCATTCTAGAGAAGACCACTCAATCCGCGAGGAATTGGCATGAACAGCTACCACTAGCATTATGGGGATATCGAACGTCCGTACGTACGCCAACAGGAGCGACTCCTTATTCTTTGGTTTACTGTATGGAGGTTGTGCTCCCCATTGAGCTAAAGGTTCCACTCTCTGAACCATGATTGAATGTGAGGTTCAAGAGGCAGAATGGTTAAGCAATAGATTTGAGGAGTTCATGTTGTTTGATGAACGAAGACTGAGGGCCCTTTACCACATTCAAGGATATCAACGAAGGATTGCACATGCATTCAACAAGAAAATGAAACCGAGGGACTTAGCAGAAGGTGATATGGTTTTGAAGCAAATTCGGGCACCGATCTTTGATCCACGAGGACAGTTCCGACCAAAGTGGTCAGGGCCGTACATCATCAAAACCAACTTATCCGGAGGAGCTTCACAGCTTATTGACTTGGATGGAAATGAGTTCTCAACCAACTTGGCAGCTAAAGCGCTATTATCCCTGAGAGAAGCTCGTTGGACTGAAAACCGCAAGGGTGGGCAAATCCAAGCAAAAGTTAGAGCAAAAGCCTGCTAGGTTGAAAACCCGCAAGGGCAGTGTGGGCTACCACAGTCCCGGGTGGATCGGGGCGCTCGAAAAACGCACGCTTTTTTTAATCGAATCAAAAAAATTTGAAGAGTCGCCACCCAGATTTATTGTTCGCCACCCGAGAAATCGTTTTTATTTGAAAAATGATCGATTTGAAATTGAAAACCAGAGATTCGTTTAAGGATTCGGAAGCCACGTTACGAGGGGGAAGGGTTTTACGGCACCCCCTTCGCCCGATACGAGATCGGTCTCTACTAAATGTTTGTGGGATTTTTCAAAAGGATTTTGTTTCATTAAGCATGTAGCAAGTATCCACAGGTATACCAAATAAGCATGTATGCTGGTGCATGTGTACAGGGAGTGACGAAATAGCGATGAAATTTAAGATAACAGAAACTGAAGCCCTGCCTACTGACTTCACTCTCGAGCGCTCGGGAGTGGTCCCGAGCGCTTGGGAGTGCTAATGCTCAACCTGCAACTTTGTTAGGCACAAACAGGGTATAACACTAAAAATTGTAAACACAAATGATTTTAAGCATATTACAGGCTCAGCAGAGGGTTTGATAAACTGAGATAGGACCTCAATCTTTCAAATCATGCATCCTTGCCTCAGCAAAGTTAGATCTGCTTCTTTTAAGAGCAAATGGGCACATCCCTGCATGCAGAAAGTCAGAAGCATGGCAAAATGGGGAAAATAATGGACTGCAGTAGCATGCAGGCACTCCCGAGCGCTCGGGAATGGTTTCGAGCGCTTGGGAGTGAGCTGCATGTCAGCTTACTCTTAAGTAGGAAATGACATTATCTTTGCATGCAGACACTCCTGTTTTGATCTTTCCCAGGAGAAGATCTTCTTTTTGACCTTGAAAAATCTTGTTCTTACTTAAAACTTGATGAGAAACATTTCTGTTTTGAGAAAACAAATTTTCTATGTCTGCATGTCACAATAAAACTATTTCATTTAAGAGTGCACTTCACCCCAGCTTGCTGCCCTGCCAAAAATGCCATGCATGGAACTGAAACAATCCCGAGTGCTCGAGAGTGTTTCCAGTAGATTCTTGAGAAAAATGTTTTGTGATCCCTTTGCTCTTGTTTTTACACTAAGGTCTCCCAACCATGCACCCAGTATTAAAGACTGGGACAGGCTGAGAGACCTCCCTCAGAAGGGAAGAACAGCCTCTTGTTTGAGATCAAAGTAGGAAAGTTTCTACCTTTGGTGGGAACCTTGCTTCTTGAATGACTTTGAAAATTGAAAGGAGGAGGAGAAATGCAAGAAATCAGAGAGCAAGGATGTTCTCAACTTCCTGCACTTCCTGATGTTTTTTGACCTTTGTACCTTTGCCTTTGAAAATATTTGAAGTTGAAAAAAAAACAAGTTTGAGCTTGAGAGTTTTCTTGAACAAGAGAGAGGGGGGGGTTTAGAGAGAGGATTTTTTCGTGTCCCCCTCTCGGCTGAAAATAGGTTATATATATAGGCAATATAACCTATGGTTTTCAAAATGAAATGAATTTGAATAAAATCATTTTTTAAGGGGGAAAATCTCCATCATCTGATCCTCTGCCACCTAAGGTTGAGTGTTGACTCAAACCTCAGCTGGCTCAAGATGGCTGTAATGATGGGTTGCATGGATAGTGGGAAGCCTCATCATCCATTGGGCAGCACAGAAGTCTCGAGCGCTCGGGAGTGGTCTCGAGCGCTTAGGACTGTCACTCTCGAGCGCTCGGGAGTGAGCCAGGCCAATGGTTTTTGAAAATGGTTTTGAGCGCTCGGGACTGCTTCCAAGCGCTTGGGATTGATTTTGACCATTTTATTTCCTTTTTCAAATCCTTCAAGAAGCAAAGTTTCAATTGGTTCGAGGCTTGTTTCAATCCAAATTCATCATCGGGGAGCCTCAGAGCCACAAATTAAGGAAATTTGAAGAGTTCAAATTGGGGTGTCTACAGGCAGCCTAGGCAAAAGTTAAGGCAAATAATAAAGGAGCTCACTAGGCCGAAAATCCGAATGGGCGGTACTAGGAAAAATTTAGAGCGTAAAAGGAGAGCGTTAAAACCAGAGCGAACCCTACCCTGAACTACGTCATAACCTGATTCCTTTACAAAAGGATATGTAGGCATCCTTGCTTTGAGGCCCGGTCACAATCCGTCAAAATCAAAATCTAGGATGCAAGAACTCAAAGCATGGAATCAAGAAGGGAGAAACCCTCCATATCTCCTTTTTATTTAAATAACTGCTTCTAGTACATAAGGGTGAGCATAACTCTCAAAAACAAGAAATAAAAGTGCGACATGATAGATAAAGTGGGTCCACAATTTATTTCATGGTCAAATTAGTAGAGTTGAGTCAGTCTCCTCGAGCCCGAGCCCAAGCAGCAATGTCTCTCCTGAGCCACTTTCGGTAGCTTCCGCGCGGCAGCACAGACGAATAAGGGCTTGCATCAGTAACCTCATGGGTTCAATAAAAACTAGAACTCAAAACTTGGAAATTGATTAAAACAAAATGGTATCAATGGAGTTGCACTCAATACTTTAAGACAGATTCGTCTCCACTACGATACTTATGGTTTGCATGGACTTCTATCTTTAGCAGTACTTGATCGAACACTTCACGTCACCAGCACTACAATCGGTGGGTCTATCGAATCAAACTTGTGTTTGTATTCCCTTAAATGAAGGTCACAAGTCCGTGAACATGCCCTGTATTCCAATGGATTTTGCTCTTGACGGTTATCCCCCTAAGTGTTGCACATGGGTTACCATTTGGATGTACAACACTACCACCATTGTTATATTCAAATTCAAACAATCATAACATCCTTCTGCGAAATACTCCCTCCATCCTATTTTGTTTGATTATATTTTCATTTTGGGCTATTCCAAATTTGTAATTTTCCATAATTAGAAACAACCAAAAAGACAAAACTTCAATTATATCCCTTTAGTTTTGAGCTGAAACAAATACCAAATTAACACAAAACCAAGCAAAGAGGGTATTTTTGAAGATCTAAACATTTTTCAACCCAAAGATTTTGAGTCAATTACAAAATCTCCCCTTTATATTTACGAAAACTGCAGTTAGGAATAACTTGCGTGAGTGTATTAATAACATTTTCGTAACATTCATTTACAAAAACTGCAGTTACGAATTTTTTTCCCCATTACCTTCACAAATCCGATTCCTATTACTTGGACAATTAACTCGGTAAAACTAAATACATGAATTAAACGAGTAAACAAATTAAGAACGAGTTTCGACATGTTATAAGCTGGTGATACAAATGAGCCAAACTTAAGCAGTTTATGATACTTGCCGGTTTCCAGAACTGTTCAATTAGACACTCATAATATGAGTATAGAAGGGTGGGCTATAGCTTAGATCAGCTTTAAAAAAAAAATTATATATAAAATTTAGCCCAACCCATTCTACTCACCAACCCATTTTAGCCCAGGACAAATTACATTCGTGGTTCCGCCTTGGGTTGAATGTTTCATGCATATGTATTGCTTATTGTTTCTGGTTTTGTGAAGAGGGTCCGGCATCCACCACCTGCTCCATGTGGGGATAGTCACCGCCCAATTCTACTGTTTTAACCATGTTTGTGTTTTTACGCTAGTTGTGGGCCCCTAACTGATCCAAACGCTCGTGCTTAGTCGCGTGATTATGCATAACAATCCATGGTTGTGTACTTCAGTAGAGATTAGAGTGTTAAATTTAGAGCAATGATAGATGCACTATGTTTGTTCTCATAAACGAAAAGAGAGAATAAATTACAAAATCTCCCCTTTATATTTACGAAAACTGCAGTTAGGAATAACTTGCGTGAGTGTATTAATAACATTTTCGTAACATTCATTTACGAAAACTGTAGTTACGAATTTTTTTCCGCATTACCTTCACAAATCCGATTCCTATTACTTGGACAATTAACTCAGTAAAACTAAATACATGAATTAAACGAGTAAACAAATTAAGCACGAGTTTCGACATGTTATAAGCTGGTGATACAAATGAGCCAAACTTAAGCCATTTATGATACTTGCCGGTTTCCAGAACTGTTCAATTAGACACTCATAACACAATAACACAAGATAAGTGGCCGTGTAATCGCCAATCAATGGAGGTACGAGCAGGAGACTCAAAACAGATTTAGCCTTTGGCCATATATACACAAACCCGAAACAACTTTGTACTCATTACCATGCTTCATTCAAAATCCAGAACATCAGTACTGCACAATTACAGAATCATAAATATTAATAATAAATTACAATACTAAAACTTCGCTCAGATAATACTTGCCACTTTAAAATGCTCCAACACCCAAAGAAAAACCAAGGCACAATAGGGAAAACTTCAAGAGTGGCTATTGTGATTTCTTCCTACATCATATCATGCGTTTATATGAAAGCCCACGAAGTGAAAGGTGCACAACAGGGTTGCAATAGTCCCATCTACGAACACCAATTTAACATGTCGTCATCGTCTATTTAGTAACACTTAAAACAGTTAATCAGAGTATAATCACATGTCATCAAGATCTGAGAGGGTAAGGTGAATTTCCCTGCACTGTACAAGAGTTGCCATTGCTAAGCTCTTCTGCGTGCATAACAGCGATATTGATCTGCTTCTCAATATCTTATCCCAACCCTTCCGACCAATCCATCCATGCAATGCTCCCCCACAACGATTTTATGTTCTCCTCATCAATACAAACCTTCTTAAAGATAAAATGGGGTTATCATTACTTACACAGCCCTGAATGTGTGCTGCCTGTGTTTCCTCCGAGATCCATAGCCATCTTGCCAACCCAAACCTTATGATTCCAAAATCATTTGGAATCATCTTTTAATATGTTGAGTTATCACACAACTGGCAGGCCTCAATTATTGGCAAACCTTTGATATGTCAATGAAGGCACGGGACTGCACAAATCAAGCTGCCGGGTGCAAATACTTTAACCCATCGTAGATAATGGCACGTGAGCTGTCAACCATTCTAGTGAAGTTTCTGATTTTGGGAGATTTGTCCCTGCTGTGACTGCTGCTGTTGCTGCAGCTGCTGTGTAGCTTGCAAGTTCATTGGCTGTGTATTATAGAGGGCAAAGGGCTGGGAATATAGTGGATTCATCAAACCCTACAAACAAAGAGAAGAACAAATGATACATACTGGAAACTGGATAACATATAAGAACATGCCCCTTCGTTGATTAACCAAATAGCTAAGTACAGTTAAAATTTGAATCTAGAGAATTTTGACAATCAACAAAAATATTTAAAGCATCTTCTTCCGTTGATTAACAAAATGGCTAGCCAAAAATAAAATGTGGCAAGGAAAAGTTCACGTTCTCGCAAATGGAATTCCAGTGGTACAATTTTTATCTCTTCTGTTTTCTAAACAGAAAGTCAAATGCCAATGATACTTTGTGGGCCATCAATAGAGAGAGAGAGAGAGAGAGAGGTCTTGCAATAATGTAGCCACAGCTAAGGTTTATCTAAAGGGAGGAATCCAATTAACCCCAATGTGGTTTGCCTCATGTGCAACTTACCTACCTACCATTAGTAACTATGCAAATGCCCACGCATGGTTTTGAACTACAGTGCACACAACTAATACCGTTTAACGGTTTGTGTGAAATGAGGGAAATGTCCTCATCATCTTCTTCTGTTCTCTCTCGTGTATCTCTCTCCCTAAGTTTTAGTTGAAGAGTTCATGGACCAGACCAAACTAACCGACCCTTAAGCCCAATCAACTAGGGTCAGCTACATGAATCCGTTTTAGGTCAGCTACATGAATCCGTTTTGTGGAGGGCAGCGTGTTCCCTGATATCCAATAAATCTAGGTCTTTCTGAACTACCACCTCTAAAATCAATTTCGGTCTATCCCACCCCTTAGTGCTACCATCTGCCATAAGTCCGTAACCATATGTTCAAATAACCTTAATCTATTCTCTCTCATCTTCTATTGGTGGTAACCCTACTTTTTCCCGGGAAGGCTTTCATTTCTAATTATATCTTGCAATAACCACAAACTCACGTATATTTTCCTTAATTTACATATCAATGTATATTTTCATATTAATCATACTCCATAAATTATATGATACATATCACATATACGGTAAATATAGGCATAAACATAATTACAGACACGTGTATGTGCGTGTGTGTGTGTGTTGCAAACCAGGAGAGGGGAGGACTACAGGATCTGGGGAGGCAGGGTGGCAAAGCAGGGAAGAGGTGGTGGAAGTGGTGGGGATTAGCAGAGGAAAAGGATCTCCTTATTAGAATCATAGTTCCTTAAAAACCAAAAAACAAAACGATCTCCTTATTAAAAGAGAAAAGAAACTGAAAACACCAAAACAAGAGTTAAATTTGGAATGGAATCAAGCCAAAACAACCACCACTAAGCATATCATACAAAAAGGAGAAGAGAAGGGAGTGAGGAAGAGATGAACCCAGATTTATGGTGGGTTATGAGCAGTTACGCAAGAGGGAATTTCTGATGGTGAAAGGCGAAATCGCACCCTTGGATTCTCATGTTATGGTGGCAGCGGTTTGTGTTGGTGGAAGAGGTGGTCCGGGCCGGTGGCTACGGGCGACGGCAGACTCGGCAGTGCAGGGGTTACTGGTGGCTAGGGTCTTTTGATAGGTACAGAGATAGAAGATGATGAGGGCTTTTGTCTCTTTTTGCTAGAAAATTTGAATGGAATTTTTCCGTATCTAAACTCTCCACATAAGCACGTGTGGCACAATTGCTGTCAATTATGATGGAATTTTTACAGCAGGGGAGGCTACGGGGTAAATGGCCGAAACCATGCAAATTGTCGGGAAGGTAAGTCGCACATGAGGCAAACTACATGGGGGTTATTTGGATTTTTCCCTTGTCTAAATATAGCAGAAAAATAGCAGACTGTTGATGCAGTGTCATCTAAAATTATAGCAAAACAATCCCTTGGAGGAGCTCTAACAAAATTGGCTTGGAGAAATGATGCAATTCAAGCCTTCAAAAAAACTGGTAAAGATAGACAAAGAACAAGGAAAAAAACATAAACCAATCCGGCTAGCTCAGTTTGCCAGAATTCTTATTCCTCTCTAGGAGATCAAGGGGTCCAAGTCTAGCCATAGAAAGATTCCCCCCCGCCCAAGGCTACAGCCTCCAATGTTAAAGAAAAAAAAGGAAAGCAGAAAGATGGAAACCTGAGACTGAAGTGCATTGGCATTGGCCACACCGAAGTGTTTCTGGGAAGCATCATCCTGTGATGGATCAGTGAATCCAACTTGTGTAAAGAGACCCTGGGATCCATGAGCCATGTAGTCCTGTTACAATTACTCAATAAAATGAGATATAAAACAAAAATATTGATCCAGGTGGTAAAAGAAAAAGGACAATGTAACCATCATTTGTGAACTCCTGTATAACTGCCATTTGTGACAATATACATACTCCATTGTGGTTAGGCCCTAGAGCTTTTTATCCCCACATGGTTTGGCCCTAGAGCACTTTACCTCAGTTATTTTGAAAGAAATATGCAATACACCCGCTTGCGAATTGGGACTAAAGTGCTACCATTACAAAAATACCCAAATTGGTAAAATTTGGGGCACCCGCACAGCCGCACTTGATTTGAGAGTCAACATGAAGAAAAGGTTTAAATCAACCTCTAATGCAAAAAGACAATCATACAATTGGCATCTTAACCTCTCTTCTTCTTTTTTGGGTAAAGTAAATTTTAATGGAACAAACCACAGATACAAGATCACCAAAGCAACAAGGAGTAAGACCAGCCCTAACCAACAAGAACTACAGATCCACAGCCCACACAGATCATTGACTGGTGTAAACAAACAACAACAAACGCCTATACTGCAAGATACAGGAGAAACAAAAACCAAATCAACAAGGAGCAAATACCAATCCTAACCAACACCTACTGCAGCCCTCTAAAACATCTGCAGCACCTAGCTAACTGGTTGGGACAAGACACCCATCCAACACAGCAGCTATGGAGGCATGGAGCAAAAGTGCAGGGGGGAGATATTCCACTGAGCACACAGGGCCTGATTCTTGGCACTCCTCTTGATCCTTCTCCATGAACTCAAGCAATCGCTCAAGTCAGAATTCATCACACTTACAACAGTGCATGCATCTCTCTGTCAGTTCTCAAAGATTCTGGCATTGCTTTCAAGCCATACATATATGATATAAAGCAGCAGCAATAGCAGCTTATACACTGAGCGTTGAAAGCCTTCCCCATTCTTATGTTGACTGGCCCAGATTACCGCTTGATCTAAACTTCTCAATCCTAATCTTTTACTTGCGATAAAGCCTAACCAATCAGAAACCCAAACTAAGAAGCAGTATCAGCTCCTCCATGTTACCCCTCCCTCTTTCCCTGATACTGCCCTCCCTGAACCTGTCTCATATCCTCGGAAATCCTAGATTTTGTTTACTCAATTCGACCTCCTAAGTGCTATTAACACCCCTGAAGCTCTGAACCTGTGGGTGGTATCTATAATATGACTATGTATAGGTGAAGTCGCCATAAATTTAACCAGTTGAGATCGGCAATCTTGGAACGAATATGTCTAGCACATTGGGTAGCATTAACCAGTCATGATCATGTGGGATGTTACATTCTTCTAAATAATTTCACATTAAAGTTAGCCACTATGTGTGTGTGTGTGTGTGTATATTTAACCATTTTTTACCTATGCACGTATTATAAATACAGTATGAATGATGCTATTGGGGTGGTTGAATCTGGTGGCAGCAGTAGGTTGAGAACGGCGATGGTCATGGTAGCTGTGGAGACGAAGACATGGGAATCACAGTTTTTAAGGTGTAACAGTCTTTGACCATTTTCCGTAGCAAAGTTAAACGAAAACATCAGTCTCAAATCACGTCAGCATGGTTGGCATGTATTTCGGAGTCAGGACGGTGAAGTGCTTTAGGCTCAAAGCACCAGGCTAAGGATTTCACCCGACAACAAATGAATAAATAAACCTACCTGAGACATGAAATCGTTTCCTGAACCAAAACGAGAATATCCAGCCTGTGAATTCTGGTTTAGAAAGCTTCCTGGAAACCCAGCATGTGCTCCTTGAGTAACATAATCAACAGCATATCCACTCTGAGAAGCCTGTATAGTAACATGACATTTAGAGCTGTTGATGAAAGGCACTAATCAAGAAAAAAGAACTGTGCTTGTCCAATCGGTCATCCTCAAAAGTTCTTTCATCAAGGAAAATGGAAAAAAATTAAGAGACAATTAGCCTAAGAGTTTCAAGTTCCAACCACCAGTTTACCTGTGTGGAGAACTCAGCAACGTTATACGGAACATGTGATCCTTGACTTTTGAAATCATCACCCAAGAAATCCTGTTTTGCGGTTGAAACACAACATTCTAATAAGGTGAAAACAACCAATTATAGGAACATTCCAGCATTCACAAAATAAAATACCTGAGACATGCCACCCATAGAGAAACCATCCTGAAATGTTTGGCTTGATCCTTGGCCTGTCATCTGTGGTATACATCCAAATAAACTCATTACTTAAACCATGTAAATGAAGGATGAAAAAAACTAACAGCTAACAGTAGCTAAACCATACGAACATTAGAAACAAATCCAGGCTGCGATAATGGCCCACCAACAGAAGGCTGGCTGTTTGGGTTCTCTAAAGGAGGGAAGTTGAAAGTGGGCCCTAGACTCCCAATAGGTTGTCGGGAGCTTTGCTGGTGGGAAAGATGACCCCCTATGGGAGAACTGCCACGTCCAGCCCCAAAACCTCTGTTCCCAGGCTGTGGCCTATGAGGAACAGCTCCAACGGGTCCATGAACAGCTCCACGGATTGGAATAGCATAAGGTTGTGAAAGTGGGGCCCCGTGATATGCTGGAAGAGGAACCCTAGGCATAGGATAACCAGCAGGATATAGCCCAGGCTTATGGGTACCATTGGGCGGGCCAGATGGCAAATAAGAACCTGTTTGCCAGAAGAAGAAAAAACTGTCGTTCAGAGCAATTGGAAGTAAGTATACTATAAAACAGCAACTCAAAAGAAGATAAGGGAAAGCAAGGGGGTTTATATCTTTGAAACATCTCACTGATTTACACAACATACCCCTAGAGCGACCATTCCTCCTATCAGAATTTGGACTTGACGAGGCAACAGACCCAAAAGCATCAGGCACAATTCCATGTCCACCACCAAAGAAAAGTCTGCGGTCATTATAAATCTTGCACCATACCAACCATAACTTAGTTTACTTTGAACATTATTCATCATTGTATACCGAAACAAAAAAATATTCACTCGTTGCCATACCTTTTTAGGCTTTTGAAACTGAACCATGCTCTGTTTTAAGTTATTCAAAGGCCCCTCCACCAAGCACTCATGCTCCTTAAGAAACAGAAGGGGAAAAAAGGGAAGAAAAGGAGGAGGGAGGACCAATTAATAGCTAGCCAGGTAACCTATGATCATAACATTAGAATGCCAGCTCAATCACAACTAGCTCATTTTTAGAGCCTTCTAAGCAGGAAACTCAACATGCAAAATGAGTGGACAATAGAACCAAAAACAACTTACGCAGAATGTCGCCTGATACAAAGATCAGCCAGCAAACATTAACATCCCAACCACAATTCAGTTCAGCCAGAAAGACTTATACTAAAGAATCAAGTGATGTGGATACCTTGTAGTGTGTCAATAAACCATTCCACAATGGCTGTTTGCTTAGAACTTTAGGGTTCCCCAAAATGACAATACCATAACGGGCACGGGTGAGCGCAACATTAAGCCTTCGTGGATAATTAAGGAATCCAATACCCTGGGAAAAAAGAGAGTCCGCTATCAAGCATCAAAGAAGTTATCAAGCTGAAAACGAAGGCCATCATGGAGAATGTATTGGGGGTTGTTTGACAATATTGTGTGCTTAAATCTGAGTATATAACTGAAGCTTTCGTCAATTTGAATAATAGCACCAGGCAAGTATCATTTAAATAGAAAATACACAGTCAAATACAGGTATTGCATCAAGTCAAGGAGAGTTGATGTATCACTCCGTGCAGCATACACACGGAGGAAATTCCAAATATAGTTTAAAAGGCAGTTCTTATTCTCATTTTGATATTAACAGAGCAAGCATTCACAAGCACTTATTTCCGGAGCAGAAACATTAGTATGTGAGTGGGCACAACCCTAGTATTACTTCTTAGTGAGTGAATGGGGACAGAAACAGTACAAGCTCTTAAGTGTGTCACTGGGGACAGCATCGTTATAACTTCTAATATGAGATTATTAACCACCAACCCATTTACAAGCTTTTAAGCTTATGCTGTTAGAGAGACGGACAATTGTTGTTATTTATATCCTCAACACTTTGTGTCACTGCGGTAGCCAGACTTTCTACAAGAAAACTCTAAGAAAAATAAAAGACGGTACAAAAGACATCAACCAACCTGATGTTCATTACTCCTCACACAAGACAAAATAATGTAATCTTTCTCCCTTCCTTGGAATGAATCTACACTTGCAACCTGTTTGAAAGGGATATTAAACATGGAATTTCCAAACAAGGATCTAAGTCCACAGTTAGCCTAAGCCATATGTAGATAGTACCTCAATTTCCTTGTAAAGTTGCTGTCGGAGAGCACCATTTCTTGACATATAGTTCACAATATATGCTCGTTGTCCCTCATATGGTGTAATGACCCCAATCTGGAAAAGGATGAATTAAAAATGATTATACAATTAGCCAGAAAAATGCTAAGAAGATAAATAGTCACACCTGACTAGGAACTACACCGCTCCTTAAAAATGTTGTCACAATTTTTTCAACATTAGAAGCCTCAGTTCGGTTCAGATAGGAAGTTCCACTGGCACTTATCTCCTCTTGTCCCATCTACAAGATTAAGATACAGCCTCATAATAAGTTTTGGGTGATGCAAACCAAATCAAGGGATAGATTCATAAGAGAGATAAATCCCAAAATGGGATACAAGGAGCAAAAGCTCTCTATATTCTTTTATCAATACATCAAAAAAACTACCTAATGAGCACTCTAGACTCCTATTTATAGACCCTCTACTACAAAGGACTCAAAAGACATACATACCCTTAAATCTACTGCATCATTGGGGCCACAAAGAGTTATAGAAATGACAGAACCAAGCCTGGTTGCACTTTTCATCAAAACCTCTAATGATTGTGCGGCTAAAAAAATATCAACAAAGTCTCCAAGAGAAGTTATCAAGCATAACATTTGAGTATTTTCCACGCGAGCAATAAGCATTTGTCAAAACTTACGAGGATAAACACCATACTGAACTCCAAAAGCTTCTAAGAGAAAAACATCATACCTGAACATAAAAGAACATTGGACGATTTGGCACAGGCCAAGGGAAATCAATGCCTGGAGATTGCCTTTCATTAATTGTCACGCCATTTTGAAGTGTACCTTCGTAAAAGCTGTTAGAAGGGAATTCCGAAAGGGCTGGATGCATTCGGTATTGTACCTGGAATTCAACAGTACAAGGCAAAAAATGTCATCAGTTCGATATCAAACCAGCCTATGTCCAGAAACAAAATCAGTTTAGGTACAACGAAAACTGGGAGAACAGAGGGTACAATCCAGAACACTTAGTCGTTTGCCCTCAAAAGAGTATGTCGTCACTAGCATTAGCAAGAATAAATTGACGAACATAATCAACGGCATATGCAAAACAAAATGTCCTACAATTTCTCAGACTCAATCAAAAGCAAATCACCAACAATTATCCAAAAGAAAATATCACACAACCAAAAGCATAACATCGTCGTCACTGGTCTACTCTAAACTGGACTGAATTAGGAGGACACATTACTATATACATCGGAAGGTAAATATGGCCACTAGACCAACTACACATGCTTGTGTCAATAACTGAATTTTTGGGTGATGAAAGTACCCTACGATTGTTCATGGACTGTGAGGAAGATTCTTAAATTGAGAGGTCTGGGCCAAAATTTTGTTAAACATGATATAGGTAATGGATTGGGTACTTCTCTGTGGTATGACAACTGGCATCCATGGGGACCTCTGTATAAGATTTTGGATGACAGAATTATGTCTAGTTTGGGTACAGCTGCGTCTGCAACAGTTAGCTCAGTAATCTCTAATGGTGTTTGGCATTGGCCGAGGCCAAGGAACAATCTGATTCATCAAATTCAGATGGCTATTCCTGGGAATCTGGTTCCTCAAATTGAGATGGATGATGAGGTTCGATGGCATATATCACCTAATGGTCATTTTACAACTAAGCATACTTGGGAAGCTATAAGATCCAAAAGTGAGAAAGTCCCTTGGGCATCTCTAGTTTGGTTCCCTCGGAATGTACCAAAATGGGCATTCATTTTGTGGCTTGCCTGTCTTCAAAGGCTTTCCACTAAGGACAGATTACAGAAGTGGGGAATGGCGATTGATCCTATTTGTGTGCTCTGTTCCCAGGCTGATGAGTCTTTGCAGCACTTGTTCTTTCATTGCAGTTATTCAAGCAACATTTGGGAAGTCATGTTATCTAGATTTCAGATTCAAAGGAAGGCTGGTCTATGGAATTCTGAAGTTAGTTGGGCAATCCAGTTCTGCAGGGGTAACTCTTTCCAATCTCTCCTTTTCAAATTAGTCTTGGCTGCAGCAGTTTATCACATTTGGATGGAGAGAAATTCCCGTATCTTTGGTGGGAGATCTAGATGTGCAACTGAAGTGCTGGATGGTATAGATGAGTACATTAGATCTCGTGTTTATTCTTGGCAAATGATTCCTAGTTCAGTAGAGAACCAAAGAATGTGTGAGCTTTGGAAACTTCCGCGTAGAATTTTTGGACCTGGTATTCCCAGAGTTTTTGTACAGTGATGTAGTGTGTAGCTAGGCTGCTTGTACAGTTTGTTTGGAAGGGTGTTTTCCCTTTTGTTTTGGTGCTATAAAATGATCCATTTCCCAAAAAAAAAAAAAAACTGGACTTTGTCCGATTTGAAAGCTGATGACCAGAGAAGGAGAAACCACGAGGAACATCATGGGATTCACATCAACACAGCCCCAGGAAGGTGTACAGATTTATCAAAGAAGGTCAATCTTTAAGCTGTTAGATAGGTCGAAATACATCGCTGGGCCCATTTCCAAACAACTTAAGATTTAAAGAGTAATTGGTAACTTAACCTGGCATCAAAGCTAAAGGTGAGAGAGAGGTCTTGGGTTCAAGTCTCTCCATTTGCATTTGTCACCATTTGCATTCAGATTCTCTCCTCCGTATCATGGTCGTTTTATGCAAGATGTTTGCATGTCCACATGCAAGACGGGGTTGCACGTGAGGGAGGATATTCAATAGCATGATATGCATTCTATGTAGCACGGACACTTCATCGAAGGTCACATACCGGTGTCGGACACCAACATCTCCGGACAAATGTCCAACACTTAAATCTGAAGTGTTTTTTTTTCTCAACATTTTCAATTTGGACACTCCGCAGACACTCCAAAAAATGCTCAGGACTCTCACAAAACAAGTTGGGGGTGTTAAACGAAATAGTAGACTCTAATTAGAACTTAGGGAAGTCTCATTTTTTGTTTATTGGTCATAAAGACACCTAAATGATAAAACACTTTTTCAATTTGGGACTGACGTAATGATAAATCTGATTTAAGGTCTACATGGTGTTACATATTCACCATCAGAGAGTTTTATAAGCGTATATTTTAGTAATAGGATAGTATAAAAATAATTCTTAAAACGTGTCATCCTCCCATTTTTCAAAATTTAC
Source organism: Rhododendron griersonianum (assembly GCA_018127125.1). NCBI lineage: Eukaryota > Viridiplantae > Streptophyta > Magnoliopsida > Ericales > Ericaceae > Rhododendron > Rhododendron griersonianum. Next base: position 3,323,924 of record CM030798.1, on the reverse strand, counting down.
ATGTCAGTGTCGTGTCTGTTGATCCCACATAGTATACATCGTTGGGCAAAACCCCTAACATCTCAAGCTTTTGGGACAAGTTGTGATCTAACAAAACCAACCTATATAGCTTTGAGAAGGAAAATAGGAGGAATGGAAGATCTATACATGGACCTGCACATCGGGGCAAATAGAAGTTCCATTAAACGTGACATGCACATACATGCATACTAACACAAAAGCCGCAAAAAGAAAATTCACCTGCAATCTGATTGGTTTCACACCAAGTAGCACTAGGCGTTCAAAGAGAGACTGGGCAAGCCCAGCACGAGCTGCTTTCTTGCACATTATGACTGGGCCAAGCTGACAATGGTCACCAACAAGAACTACCTAAAAGAAAACTCTTCTTAGAAAAAAGATGCAGATGAAATAGACTGGAAAAGACTAAAGAGAATGTAAAGAATAGTTTCAACAACTACCTGCTTCGCTCCAAGAACTAAGGGAATAAGACACTCGGGCTCTGATGATTGAGTAGACTCGTCAATAAGGACCTATAAATAGACAAAAAGCTTATGTTAACCATAGCGAAAAGTATGTCCTTCCTCCATTGACTGCAAAAAATAGTTCATAAACTGACCTGGCGGAATCTAAAATTAGTCAGCCGAGGATCGCCAGCACCGACACATGTACAACAAATGACATCAGCACTCTGAGATATCTCCCTCTCCGTCGCTCGCTTCAGAGCTTTATATTTTTTCTCATCACTGCTGGATAATTCTCCTGCAGAAATAACATGTATTAGAAACTTCCCTTAATGCAGAATCCAGGTCATGAAATGCATCTCTCCAATTTCAAATATATATGTGCATGTGAGCGAGCGAGCATGCAAGAGAGAGAGAGAGAGAGAGAGAGAGAGACCCATCCGAAGATGTTAAGTTAGGGTTCACTTTGTTATGTATTTGTTACTTAGGGGTATATTTGTACTTTTACTCTTGTTCATATACATACAAAGTGTGAGAGAGAGAAACCTAATATGGGTTCTCCTTTTTCCCCCAAAATCAAACATGGTATCAGAGCTGTCTCCTGGTGCCTTACCATATCACGCTCATCAACCAACCTGACCCATACGCCGACGAGACCTTCTGACGCCGGCGAGGCTCTTTCCTACTCCGACGAGTCCTTTCCAGCCATTTTCGTACTTGTACGAACCAGATCTGGTTCGTATCTTCTTGTTTCTCTCGTTGCAGCAAACTGTCGTTAGGTTTTCTGACCACCAACGACCATACCCAGCCTTGCCGGACCTTCGCCGGCCCCTTCTGACCTCGCCAAACCACCGGCAACTTTACCCAGTTGGTATTTTGGAGTTTCAAAGCTGTTGGAGCTGACCCATACATTTTCCAGCTACTTTGGCGCAAAACAGAGCTGATTTCTTCACTTTCGGACATCCAAGAGCCATTCCCAGCTTGATTCAGACTCAACCCAGCTCGACCTAGGAATTTCGGTGCTATTTCAGAGCTTGGTTTTCTGTTTTATCACTATTTCGGCAGTCACCACAGTGGTAAGAGTCATTAACCTGTGTTTTTGGCACTTGAATCTCTGCTCTTAGGGTTGATTTTATCTGGGTTACATCTGTTTAGTGTGGATTGAGGCTGGTTAGTGTTGGGTCTACTGGGTATTGTCTGTTTTGGGTTGTTGTTCCTCTGTTGATATGTCGGAGGATCCCAAAATTGCTTCCGCTAGTGCCAAAAATGAGTTGAGTCATGTTGGGACTCTAGACAACTCTTCTTTGGAAATTTGCCACATTAAGTTGGATGGTTCCAACTATTTGCTTTGGTCTCGCACCTTTACTTTTGCTATCACTGCCCGTGGCTTGTTGAAATTCATTACAGGCCCCGTTTCAAAACCAACAACTACTGGACCAGAACTTGAGACATGGACGTGGCAGAATGCTTTAGCCATGACTTGGCTATTTAACTCTATGATTCCTACCATTCGCCATACTTTTTTACTTCTGGACACACCTCATACGATTTGGCTTGTTGTACCACAAACCTATTCCCAGAAAGGTAATAATGCCCAGGCTTTTGAGTTGAGGAAGAAACTTCGGCGCTTGGATCAACACAATCGATCTCTCGCTGAGTATTATGGTGAATTGTGTGGAGTATGCCAGGAACTTGATTACTATCGGGCTTTTCAAGCTATTTGCATTCACCAGATGGTGGAGAAAGAGCGCATTTATGATTTTCTTGCTGGTCTTGATATAGAGTTTGATCCGATTCGAGTACTGGTGCTAGGCCGGATTCCTTTTCCTACTCTAGGAGAGGCCTATGCACTATGAAGCACCGACACTTCTAGAGGTCGACGAATCACAGTGTTAGGACACGGGAACACGCGGGGACACATACGGGACACGCCACGTGGCGTGTCCCATAATTTAATATTAAATTTTGAGGGGGACACGACTGATGGGGACACAGCGGGGGCCAAATTGTAATTTTTAAAAAATTTGAGGGCCAAATTGTAAATTTTAAAAATATTTGGGGTCAAACTGTTATTACTTAAAATATTGGGTTAAAACGTAATTAACCCAATATGTAAACATTACCCATGACTTTAAAACCCTAAAAAATGGAAGGATCAGCTTTCCTCCTCTCAGAGACGACGTAGAATGAATGAAGAACAAGAACAACGAAGCAGCTCTCAGCTCTGTCCCCTCTCACTCTATCTCATATTCTCTCTCTCTCGTATTCTCTCTCATCTCGGTCTCTCTCTCTCTCACACACACACTGACACAGGTCTCTCTCTCTCTCTCTGAAAAACTATTTGTATGTGTGTGTTTGCCGTGTACTGTAGTACACTGGTCAGTGTAGTTAGTAGTTACTAGTATATGAGTATACTACGTATACTGTTGTTTAATCCCAGATTTTTCAAATATATCATTTATATAGGCATGTCTTCCTCAACAGGTGCTAGTAGCACACCCACTGTCAGGGATGATGCAAGGGGAGGAGCACTTTGGAAATTTGTAACTAAATTGGAAAAATTACCTGGAAAAGGAGGAAATTTTAAATGGAGGTGCAACTTTTGCAGTGTAACAAAAAATGGGTCATACACAAGGGTGAAAGCTCACTTGCTGAAAATTGCGCATCAGGTGATAGGGCCATGTCTTTCTGTAACAAATAAAGATACTTTGTTATTTAAGAAATTATTGGAAGAGAAGGAACAGAAATAACATGAATCCCTACCAAAGGAAGTTCCATTGCCTCCATCTAGTGCATCTCTTTTGGGCATGAGTCACACACAAGAAGGCTTGGGATCAAAAAGGAGGAGGGCGAATGTTACTCAAGTTAATAATCCTGTCGTTAAATGCTTTAATGTTGGGGCCCGAGATCAATTACATAGTGAGATTGCTCGAATGTTTTTCTCCGCGGGATTGCCTTTCAATTTGGCAAGAAATCCCTACTATGTTAACTCATATACGTATGCCGTGAATAATAGCATACCGGAATATCTACCTCCGGGGTACAACTTGTTGAGAACTACATTGCTTCAAAAAGAAAGGGCGAATGTTGAACGGTTGTTAGAGCCTATTAAAGGCACATGGAAGGAGAAAGGGAGTGACAATTGCAAGTGATGGTTGGAGTGATCCTCAACGATGATCTTTAATCAACTTTATGGCGGTCACCGGAGGTTTACCAATGTTTCTTAGGGCTGTTAATTGTGAGGGGGAAACAAAAGATAAACATTTTATTGCTTCATTGATGAAGGAGGTTGTTATTGAGATAGGGACTAAGAATGTGGTTCAAATTCTCACGGATAATGCTCCAAATTGTAAGGCGGCGGGACAAATTATTGAAACACAATACCCATACATCTTTTGGACTCCTTGCGTGGTGCACACTCTCAATCTTGCTTTGAAGAACATTTGTGCCGCAAAAAATGTTGACAATAACTCACTTGTGTATGATGAGTGTAGTTGGATTAATATTACCATTGGTGATGCATCGATCATTAAGAATTTCATAATGAATCACTCGATGAGATTGGCTATTTTCAATGAGTTTGTTCCTTTGAAGTTGCTTTCGGTTGCCGAGACTCGCTTTGCTTCATCCATTGTGATGCTTAGGAGGTTTAAGCTCATCAAGCAAGGTCTTCAATCGATGGTAATTAGCACTCAATGGAATTCTCATAGGCAAGATGAAGGGGCTTCATTTGTGAGGGAGACTTTGTTGAATGAGAGGTGGTGGGATAAGGTGGACTACATTCTATCCTTTACGGCACCTATTTATGACATGCTTAGAGCATGTGACACACGGATAAGCCTACTCTTCGCTTGATTTATGACGTGTGGGATACTATGATTGAGAAAGTGAAGCTTGCCATCTACACACACGAAAATATCCAATTGGATGATGAGATTGAATTTTATAACGTCATTCATAGAATACTTGTGGATAGGTGGAACAAGAACAATACACCGCTTCATTGCTTGGCGCATGCTCTAAATCCAAGGTAATTCATTTACCAATTTCAATAACTTAGTCTCTATACCATTATTCACCTCTTAATTATTTATTTACGTTATAATTTAGGTATTATAGTGAGAAATGGCTTCAAGAAGATCCAAAGCGAGTTCCTCCACACAAGGATGAAGAGGTCACAAATGAGAGAAAGAAATGCTTGAAAATGTACTTTGATGATTCCATAATGCGTACCAAAGCCAATATGGAGTATGCCAAGTTCTCAACCAAGGATGGGCCATTTGCCGACATTGATTCTATTGAAGATATGTGGACTATGGATCCTCATAGTTGGTGGGTTATTCATGGTGCATCCGCCCCGACTCTTCAAACTATAGCCTTGAAGGTTCTCATTCAACCTTCTTCTTCATGTTGTGAGAGAAATTCCTTCATCCATTCATTGAAAAGGAATAGGATGACCCCCCAACGGGCAGAGGACTTGGTGTTTGTTCATAGCAACCTTCGGCTTTTATCGAGGAAAAGCCCACAATATTGTCAAGGGCAGACTAAGATGTGGGATATTGCGGGAGACCAATTTGGCTCACTTGATGAGGTTGGGATGCTTGAGGTTGCAAACCTCTCACTTGATGAACCCGAAATGGAGGCTATAGTCTTTACAGATGATGGAGATGAGATTCTTGAAGAATCGATGGAAGTTGGGTCTAATTGAAATTTGGAGACTAGTTGCTTAGTTTATTTCTTTGGCTTAGTATTATGGAACTATGAATGTTTATCATGTTTTGTTTTCAATTGGGTATTTGGATTGTATTGAACTTACGGATCATGGATGTCTTGTTTTGTTTGAATGGTATTAGAACTATGGTTGTTATGTTTTGTCTACATTTTGCCATTTAAACTTGGAAAAAATTAGAAATATATATATATAAATAAATAAATATACACGTGGCGTGTCCCCTGCCGTGTCCGTATCCCCATTTTTTTAGAATTGTCGTGTCCCCGTGTCCGTGTCCGTGCATCATAGCCTATGCATGTGTTCAATAGGAGGAGAGTAGACGGAGTGCGATGGTTCACTCTCCAATTCCGGATCGCTCTGCCTTAGTTGTCATTCCCTCTCCACGGGATGGTAAGTCTACCCAAGGTCAACTTGGTGATAAAAGTGGCTCTGTTGATAAGGAATTGCTCCGGTGTGACTATTGCAACAAAACTTGGAAGTTAAATGGTCGTCCCTCTCGTGGACAAGGTAGTGGTCGAGGGGGTGGTCCATAGTTGTCAAAAGCGCGCCTAGGCGCCAGGCGAGGCGAGGCGCACCTGTTGCACCTTGAGGCAGCCCAGGCGCAGCCCCTTCAATAAGGTGCAGCTTAGGCGCAGGAGGCGAGGAAAAGCGACAAGGCGAGAGGCGCATGAAAAGCGCGCTTCTTTTAAAATTTGATCTCAGCCCTAGGATTTTGAAGATCTAACCCTCGCCGTTAGATTTGAACCAAAAAAAACACAAAAGGGTTTCAGCTGAGAGCCTCTCTCAGTCGATCTCTCGCCTCCTCACTCGATCTCTCATCTCTCACTGCTCTCGATCTCTCATCTCTCACTGCCGACGACCTCTCCCTGCCGACGAACTGCCGACGATCTCTCACTGCTTCTGTCGTCGATCTCTCAGTGCTGCTGTTGTCGATCACTCACTGGCTCACTGCTGCTGTCGTCGATCACTGCTGCTGTCGTCGATCTCTCTGTCTCTGCTTCGTCCATCTCTCTGTCTCTCGTCTCTCTCCTCTCTCCTGACCTAAGGTATTCTTCTCCCCTCTCTTCTCTCTCTCTCTCCTCATACGTATATGTATGCTATTAGTATATGACAGAGAAGGAAAAAATAAAAATAGGAGAATAGAAAACATATGGCTGATTTTGCCCGATAAAAATAAGAAATACGTATGTATTTGTGGCTGATTTTTACCTAATGTCAGGGGTTTACCTAATGTAAATTGAACTTTTTTTTTTTTTTTTTGCTTTTAGATGTCAAGCGAAGAAACTACGAATAGAACAGATCCTGCATGGAAGTATCACAGTTTGGTAGATCTCGCGAACACTAATAAATTTAAGTGTAATTTTTGTGGCAAAAAAACAAATGGCGGGGTTTATCGGGCAAAAAAACACCTTGTGGGAGGTCATAGGGACGTGTTAGGTTGTCCAAGATGCCCACCTGAGGTAAAACTAGAGATTCAAGAGTATATGGGAAAAAAGAAAACATTGAAAGAGCAAATGCAAATGATACCGGATATTGATGATTATGGTTATGGTATGGAGGATGATGATGAAGATGATGTTATGGAGATTCCGGTTAGGGCCATTGGGCGAAGTAAATCTGTTGGAGGTAAATCCGTTGGAAGCAGTCAAGGCTCCGTTTCTAAACCTATGCCAAAAAAGCCGAAGACTAAAGGGCCTATAGATGTATTCTTCACACCTAATCCAGATGTTGTGGTGAAAAATAGGAAAGGGAAACAACCAACAATTGATGCGAATGACCCATACAAGAAAGAACTAAGAGATCGTGCGGTAACGAGATTCGCAAGGTGGATGTATGATGCCGGTATTGCTTTTAATGTAGTTAAATATCCGAGTTTTGGGCCCGCGATTGAATCTATTGGGCAATATGGCCCGGGCATGAAACCACCAAGTTACCATGAGACACGGGTCACCTATTTGAAGGAGGTGATTAATGTAAATACTTTGATGAAGGATCACAAAGAGGATTGGGTGAAATATGGATGCTCTATAATGGCGGATGGATGGAATCATAGGAATCATAGGAGCTTAATCAATATTTTGGTGAATTGTCCAAAGGGCACAATGTTTATCGAGTCCATCGATACCTCAAGCTATTCTAAGGATGGAAAAAGGTTGTTTGAACTTTTTGACAAGAATGTGGAACTCGTCGGTGAACCCAATGTAGTCCAAATTGTCACAGATAGTGCATCGGCTAATGTATCGGCTGGTAAGAATTTTATCTATTATATTTCATACTAAGTGTTAAACATTTTTTAGGTTGTACTTTGTAGTAATACTTTCTTTTTTGTTTCAACTTCTAATAGGAAAGTTTTTGCAAAGAAAGCGACCAAATCTTTATTGGACACCATGTGCGGCCCATTGCATTGACTTGATGTTGGAAGATATTTTCAAGATACCACAACTTAAGGCGGTTTTTGAAAAGGCCATTAGGTTTAATGGTTATATTTATGCCCGTCCAGGCGTAATTAATATGATGAGGCGTTTTACCGGAGAAAAGGAAATGGTGAGGCATGCAAAAACAAGATTCGCAACTGCTTTCCTCACTTTATCTAGGATTCATCAACAAAAGAACAGAGGAAGATGTTCATTTCAGAAGAATGGACATCTAGCAAATGGGCAAAGGAGCAGTTAGGCAAAGAAGTGGCAAGATATGTTATGATGGCTTCTTTTTGGAATAATATTGTCTACGCTCTTAAGGTCTCTGGTCCTCTTGTGAAGGTGTTGAGATTGGTTGATACCGAGAGAAAGCCTCCCATGGGATACATTTACGAGGCTATGGATAGGGCAAAAGAAGCCATAGCCAAATCATTTGGTGAAAAGATTGAAAAATATCAAGACATCTATGCTATTATTGACAATAGGTGGGCAATCCAGTTGCATCGTCCTTTGCATGCTACGGGGCATTTTTTGAATCTGGAGTTCTTTTACTCAAACCCACAAGTTGAGCAAGATGTTGAGGTTATGACAGGGATTTACGATTGCATAACAAAGTTGATTGCAGATGAAGAGGTACAAAATAAAATCACTTCTGAGATGACTGTTTACATGAAAGCTGAGGGACTTTTTGGACTGCCACTAGCAATTAGGCAAAGAAATACCAGGGCACCAGGTAATTTACAATTTCACGATATATTCTATTCATAATTTATTTTTACCATAACTTGATGGCTAATTAGTTCAAAACTTCAAATGCATAGCTGATTGGTGGGTTGCATATGGTTCTACGACGCCTAATTTGCAAAAGTTTGCGATAAGAGTTCTTAGCCTTACATGTAGTTCTTCCGGTTGTGAACGGAATTGGAGTGTATTTGAACATGTAAGTATCTACTTCAAATAACATATACAACTATTAATTGTTTTCACCTCCTTGTATAAAATAGAAGTTCTTTTGATTCTTGCAGCTCCATAGCAAAAAAAGAAATAGGCTCCAGCAAAAACGCCTCAATGACTTGGTGTTTGTCAAGTATAACAGGGCACAAAAACGCCTCAATAACAGGGATCAATTGTATCTCGCTTCAAAAAGGCGCGCGCCTCGCCTCTCGCCTCAAGCCCAACAGGACTTTGCGCCTCGGTGCGCTTTTTGCCCGTGACAACTATGGGGTGGTCTTGTGCGTTCTCATGCACATGCTTCGGAGTCTACTATTGACATGTTGCCTGACCCTACTGGTACTCGTTTGCAAGCTCCCATGCCTAATGCTTCCCAAAGTGGTGGTACTAATGACTAGGCTTGACACTCCATCTTCCACAGCTTCTACTTCCACTACATCCTCGTACTTTGCTCACACAGGTATCCCAGCTAGTGCATCTACTGCTTCCTCCTCTCTTCCTTGGATAATAGATTCTGATGCCACCGATCATATGACAGGTTGTTCGTCCTTTTTTGACTCATACTCTACATGTTCTGGTGAGGATAAGGTTAGAGTAGCTGATAGTCTCTATCTGCTGTTTCAGGGAAAAGTTTCATCCGCTATTCTCCAACCATTTCTCTTTCTTCAGTTCTCCATGTTCCAAATTTTTTTACTAACCTTCTCTCTGTTAGTAGTCTTACTCATTCCTTGAATTACTCCGTGACCTTTTTTCCTACACATTGTGTCTTTCAAGAGCTGGATACGGGGAGAATGATTGGCAGTGGTAAAGCTCATGGTGGTCTATACTTTTTGGAGTCTGCACCTCGCCTATCTTTTACACCCGTCATTGGGTCAAGCTCTTAAAGCAGATACGAGTTTAGCTCTTCCTTTATTGCATCAGTGGCATCGTAGATTGGGTCACCCATCTTTTGGGAATTTAGAAAAACTGTTTCCTACTTTAACTAAGTAATTTAACTAAGCAATGTACTAGGAGTCAGTTTTTTTTGAAGCTTGTGAGCTGACTAAAGACAAACGCTCTTTTTATGATCCTGTTAATCAAAGAAGTGATTCCCTTTTTACAGTTATCCACTCTGATGTTTGGGGTCCTTCCCCGATTACTTCTATTTCTGGTTATCGATGGTTTCACTTTTATTGATTGTTATTCTCGTGTAACTTGGGTGTATTTACTTCGGTCCAAAAATGAAGGTTTTTCATGCTTTAAATCTTTTCATCAAATGGTTCGTACTCAATTTGACACCAACATTAAAATCCTTCGTAGTGATAATGGGACTGAGTACCTTGATAGGCACTTTCGGGTATATCTTAGTGAGTCTGGCATTCTTTTTCAAACTACATGTGTTGGCACTCCACAGCAGAATGGGGTTGCTGAACGCAAAAATTGTCACCTTGTTGAGGTAGCCAGTTCTCTCTTGTTCACCATGAATGTTCCGAAATTTTATTGGGGCGACACTGTTCTTACTGCAGCTTATCTTATCAATCGCATGCCATCTAGTGTTCTCCAGTTTAAAATTCATCTTGAGTTTCTCCCTCGTAGTTCTTCGGTCTCTTCCCTTTCACCCAAAGTTTTTGGTTGCGTGTGTTTTGTCCATGCTCCTAAACATCCTCGTGGCAAGTTAGATCCCAAGGCTCGTAAACGCGTTTTCCTTGGGTATTCCCCTACCCAGAAGGGGTATAAATGCTATGACCCTCACTCCCGTAAACATTTTGTTTCTATGGATGTCACTTTTTGGGAAACAACTTCCTTTTACCCTCTCTCCACTACATCTCTTCGGGGGAGAATAATTGGAGGAAGAGATGTTGACATCCCATAATCAGGAGTTATGGTCTTACTTCCCAATACCTAGTTATGGTGAGGGGGAGAAGGAAAACTCTAGGGAAGAACCTTTATATGACGAAAGAGCATAACATGACATAAGTGGCCGAGATGTTGATGACGATAGGCTTTACCCGCATAGGTTGTCTAACTTGCAGAAGTTCTCGACGAAAAAAGAGACAAACTGCCTGCCTATGCGATGCCACCTTGCCAATCACTATCACCTACTCCAGCTTCAATTCTAGTTTCTGATTCTTCTGTTGACTCATCTGGTAATGAACCATCCCTTCCTATCTGATGCTCCTGTTGCTCTTAGAAAAGGAGTTAGAACATGTACTCAACATCCCATCTCACAGTTTGTTTCATATGATTGTTTATCTCCTTCGTATCGTGCATTTGTTTCTTCTCTCTCTTCCATATCTATCCCATAGAGTTAGAAGGAAGCACTCATAATATCTAAGTGGAAAGAAGCTATGGTAGAGGAGATGACAGCCTTGAACAGTGATTTAAAAAGCGCGCGAAGCGCAGCGCAGGTTCTGCGCCTCAGAGGATAGCGCTATGGCGCAAAGCACGAAGGCGCACGCTATGGCGCAAGGCGCACGCTAAAGCGCAAGGCACAGAGGCGCACGCTTTTGGTCTTTGACCCAAAAATTGATCCAACGGTGCAGAAAACACATGCAATGGCAGCGATGCACTGAATAATTTTTCTTTTAAGTCTGATTTAGCCCTAAATAGACCATACGACACATACCCAGCGTAACCCAGAAGCAGAGCAGCTTCAGGCGATCGATCCAGAGCAGAGCAGCTTCGGTTGGCTTCAGTCGATCCAGAGCAGCAGCAGCTTCAGTCGACCGTCGACGGTAATCTCCTCCTCCTCCTCCTTCTCCGTGACTTCTTCTTCTTCTTCTTCTTTCTTCTTCTTCTTTCTTCTCCCGATCTCCCCTTCGGCCCTTCTCCTCCTCTTCTTCTTCTTCTTTCTTCTCTTCTCCTCCTCTTCTTCTTTCTTCTTCTTTTTTCTTTTTTCTTATTCTTTTTTCCTCCACCGGTGACCAGTCGGCTGTCGGCCAATTTTTTCTTTTTTTTTCTTTCCAATCGGTGATTTTTTTCATTTTTTTTCAGTTGGTGACTTTTTTAACGTGGTCAGTGGGTGTGGAATGTGGATGTTAGTTTTTTTTTTTTTTAACGTGGTCAGTCGGTGACTTTATGGTATTTATTTGTACTTGTTAATTGTAGGCATGACATCTGAAAATTCTAATAAAAAGGACCCTGGTTGGAATTATTGCGAAAAGGTTGATCCACACAATAATACCAAGTTGAAATGTATTTTTTGTAACGAAGTGAAAAATGGGGGTGTGTCAAGAATTAAGCAACACCTTGCCGGAGGAGCTAAAAGGAATACGGCGGCATGTCGTCGATGCCCACCTGAGGTTAGAGAGGAGATGAGGGAGTTTATACGTAAAAGGGATGAAGCAAAAAGTCAAATTAAGTCTATACCAGATTTTGATGATGCAATGAATGATGATGATTGTGACCTTGACGATGATATTGTTGAATCCAATCCTCTTTCTAAGAAATCTTCTACTCACGGAAGCACCACCGCATCTATTCATTCTAAGCCTAAGAAACCAAGAACCATAGGGCCTCTCGACACTTTCTACACTCCTGAACTAGAGGTGGTGGTGGAAAATAGAAAAGCCAAGGGCAAACAGCCAAAAATTGATGAGAATGAACCATATAAGAAAATATTGAAAGACAGGGCTCATCAGGCTATTGCAAGGTGGATATATGATTGTGGGATACCTCTAAATGTTGTGAACAATGATAGTTTTGCGCCAATGATAGAGGCTATTGGGCAATACGGTCCGGATTTGCCCCCACCAACTTATCATCAAGTGCGAGTTCCTCTTCTAAAAAAAGAGGTAGAACATGTTAACAAGTTGATGGAGGAGCACAAAAAAGACCAGGAACAATATGGGTGTATGCTAATGAGCGATGGGTGGACTGATAGGAAAAATAGAACATTGATGAATCTTTTGGTGAATTCTCCGAGAGGGACCGTGTTTCTGAAATCTATGGATGCGTCTGGAGTTGTAAAGGATGCAGAAATGATATTTGAATTGCTTGATGCGTGGGTGGAGCATATTGGAGAAGCAAACGTGGTTCAAGTTGTTACGGATAGTGCCGCGGCAAATGTGGCGGCAGGTGAGAATTTCAACTTCTAATTTTAACTTCTAATACCACTTACGAATATTTGAATTACTTATTATTCTTGTTTTAACTTCTAATACCACTTATTTATAACAATTACCAGGGAAGTTGTTGGAGGCAAAACGACCTCACTTGTTTTGGTCTCCGTGTGCTGCCCATTGCTTGGACTTGATGTTAGAAGACATTTTTAAGTTACCAAATTTGAAGATAACTTGGGAAAGGGCAATAATGATTCATGGTTATATTTATAATCGACCCTCTTTGTTGAATATGATGAGGCAATTTACCAAGAGGAAGGAGCTCGTTAAGCCGGCAAAAACTCGATTTGCAACTGCTTTTTTGACTTTGCAAAGGGTTTATGAACAAAAGAGAAACTTAAGGAAGATGTTTACTTCAGAGAAGTGGACCAATAGCAAATGGGCAAAAGAGCAAGGAGGAAAACAAGTAGAAAAAGTCATGTTGATGGCCTCATTTTGGAGGAATGTGCTCCTTGCCCTCAAGTTCGCATCCCCACTTGTTAAGGTACTTAGATTGGTTGATGGAGAAGTCAAGCCTCCAATGGGATACATTTATGAGGCTATGGATCGGGCTAAAGAAACTATTGCAAATTCCTTCAATCAAAATAAGGAGATGTATGATGAGGTCTATAAGATAATCGACAAGAGGTGGGAATCCCAATTGCATCGATCTTTGCATGCAGCTGGTTTTTACTTAAATCCTGAATTTTTTTACAAAGATCCAGATGCTTGCAAAGTTCCAGAAGTCATTGGAGGCCTATACAGATGTATTACAAAGTTGATTTCCAATATTGCTACACAAAACCATATTTGTACCGACTTGATGAAGTATGAGAGAGCTGAAGGACTCTTCGGTAACCCAATGGCAAAGAGGCAAAGAAATACAAGAGCACCAGGTATCAGCATGTTAACCTTAACCTAGTAACTAATTTAAATCCTAAGAGTTGCACTTTAAGAATGTTTTCCGATATCAATATTCTATGGTGTGCAGCTGACTGGTGGGCCTCATTTGGTCATGACACTCCCGAATTGCAAAAATTTGCCGTCAAAGTTCTTAGCCTTACTTGTAGTTCCTCGGGATGCGAGCGTAATTGGAGTGTCTTTGAGCATGTGAGTATATGATAATCAAGTTCATTCATTGACTTCCTTAGTTCCTTTAGTTATGTATGATCATGAATTTAAGTCCCTTGTATAATTAATTGTTAATGCAGATTCACACAAAAAAAGGAATAGACTAGCTCAAAAGCGTCTCAATGATTTGGTATTTGTTAAGTACAATAGAGCATTGAAACGCCGATACCTCAAACGTGATCGCATTGATCCTATATCCTTGAAAGATATTGATGAGAGCAATGAATGGTTGGTTGGGAAGATGGAGGAAGAACCTGTGTTTGAGGATGCTGATTTGAATTGGGATGATGTTGCTTTAGCTTCTGGAGCCGAAGAACCAAGTAAAACAACTAGAGCATCAAGTTCAAAGTCCACAGACTCAACACCTATCGCGAAAATAGCAAAACCAACTCCAAAGGCTAAGGCTTCAAGAGGAAAGACATCTCTTATAGATGAGGTGATTGAAGAGGGAGAATGGGAGACGGATGATGAGGAGGAGGAAGATGTGGAAGGATATAAATCAGAATTATCAAATGATGATGATGAAATTGAAGATGAAGTTCTTGGTTCTGAGAATGATGATTAATGTCTATGCATGACTCTAGATTTTATTGCCTTTCCTTTTGTTATATCTCTAAGGCTAAACATTATTATGTTAGCTTTTCATGGATGATATGTTATGTTTTGTGTTTGGTACTTTTGTTTAACCATTAATATGTTATGTTTTATGACATTTGAAAGTTTTACAAGTGTTTGTGAGAATTTTTTTTTTTTGCGCTTCGCGTCAATAAAGCGCGCGCCGCACCTTGCGCCTTGTGCTAAAGCCCCAGGGGACTGTTGCGCCTTGGTGCGCCTTTCGCCATTTAAAACACTGGCCTTGAAAAAGAATGGCACCTGGGAACTAGTGTCTCCTCCGGAGGGAAAGAAATCAGTGGGTTGTAAATGGGTGTCCACAGTGAAATATAAAGCAGATGGAACGGTTGAGAGATACAAGGCGAGACTTGTTGCTAAGGGCTTTACTCGGACATACGGTATCGACTATAAGGAAACCTTTCCTCCCGTAGCGAAGATGAACTCTATTCGGACTTTGCTCTCTTGTGTTGCTATTTTGAATTGGCCTCTTCAACAATTTGATGTAAAAAATGCATTTCCTCATGGTGACTTAGAAGAAGTGTACATGGATATACCACCAAGTTTCTCTTCCTCTGTTACTGAAGGGAAGGTGTGTAAATTGAGAAAGGCCCTCTATGGATTAAAGCAGTCACTTAGAGCTTGGTTTGACAGATTTCTCAAAGCTACGTTGAGATTTAGATACAAGCAGAGTCATGCAGATCATACTATGTTCATCAAGGGAGGTAATGATAAAATTGCTATTCTTATTGTCTATGTGGATGACATAATCATGACAGGCAATGATGTTGATGAAATACTCAGTCTTAAAGCTCGCCTTGCTCAAGAGTTCGAGATTAAAGACTTGGAATCTTTGAGATACTTTCTTGGGATGGAGATGGGCCGATCTGAGTAAGGTATTTTTATCTCCCAAAGTATATTCTTGATCTTTTGGAAGAAACAGGCATGTTGGGATGCAAACCTGCAGGCTCTCCCATCGAGGCTAATCATCATCTTAGTGGAGATGTCGGAGAGCATACAAATAAGGAGAGATATCATAGACTTGTGGGCCGTCTGATTTACTTATCTCATACTAGACCAGATATTTCATATGTCGTTGGAGTTGTCAGTCAATTTATGCATGAGCCACGTACAGTGCACCTAGATGCAGTTTACCGTATTTTGAGATATCTCAAATTGGCTCCAGGTAAAGAAATTTTGTTCTCCAATCATGGTCACCCGAGGTTGGAAGCCTTTACTGATGCAGACTAGGCTGGTTCAGTGGATGATAGGCGCTCTAGCTATTGCACCTTTTTTGGTGGAAATTTGGTTACTTAACGCAGTAAGAAGCAATCAGTGGTAGCTAGATCAAGTGCAGAAGCTGAATATAGGGCTATGGCACATGGCGTGTGTGAGCTTTTATGGCTCCAAACCTTGTTGAAGGATTTGGGGATCTCTGATGGTGGTCCTATGAAGCTTTATTGTGATAACAAAGCGGCTATAAATATTGCTCATAGTCCTGTGCAGCATGATAGAACGAAACATACAGAAATTGATCGGCATTTCATAAAGGAGAAGCTAAGCAAGAGTTTGATACGTATGCCGTTTGTAAGGTCTAAGGATCAGTTAGCTGATATATTTACGAAGGGACTTAGTAGTAAGATCTTTCACCCCATTGTGTTTGAGTTGGGCTTGACAGATATCTTTGCACCAACTTGAGGGAGAGTGTTAAGTTAGGTTTCACTTTGTTATGTATTTGTTACTTAGGGGTATATTTGTACTTTTACTCTTGTCCATATAAATACAAAGTGAGAGAGAGAAACCTAATTTGGGTTCTCCTTTTTCCCCCAAAAGATTAACCTACACCTCAATTTGGAAGCAGAAAACGACTTCTTGATCCATAACATCATGGCTCATGCCTTACAAACTAGCAACCAAACCTAATTCAGTAAAACAAACCTAGAACTTGTACAGCAAAGAAAGCATATGATATGCTTCAAAAATGGAAACACAGCCTTGCAGCGGAATGCAATCATGCTCAGTGAACTGATAGAGATTCAACTGTCAAGATGGTTAAACTACCTCCCCCAAACTGCCACCTAAACTAAAGAAAACGCTTTTGTTTCTTTCAGTTCCGTAGGAGATTGTGTGCTATGAATGATAGAGTCTTCAACCAATCCTCAAGTTAAAATTCGTCCCAAGTGTAATGAACTATAAGCTACCTTGTATGAGTGCACGCATCATTTTGTAGTTCTCAAAAGGGAAGAAAGGAAACATGTTCCCACCACTCTCAAAAGTTCTTAGCTAAAAACACCAAATCTATCTGTAACTGTTTTCACTATACTGTTGTAAATAATTATAGCAGCATGCACAAATGTCTATGGCCAGTAAATCACAAGTAAGAGCAGCAGTTGACACAAATCAAACAAATAAGCATGAACTGATATTGCTTTTGATAGAGAACCAAATATGCATCACTTTAGTCAAAGATGCAGCAAAAGAAAATAACATCAATGTGGCGTCATGCAAGTATCCAGTGCTTCGAATCTCTGGGTGTTTGTATATAGTAAAGATCTGTTGCTCAGTATTAAAGAAGTTTACCCCATAAGATTAAGAAGATTTGCATGGTCGGTAGTCAATACCTTGTCAGCTATACTCTTTTTGCTCTTGTTTTAATGGCTTTTGTTGCTTTTTTGGTGTTTTGTTCAGAGTTCCTCATTAAAGATCAAGAGGCTGGGGATAGGTTGATATTTTGCAAGAAGCAGCATTAGGAGAATTCACGTTCTATCTTTGAAGCTCTCTCGTGCATTTATTCTCCTATTGCACGAGAAGCTCTCTCATGCATTTCTTCTCCTATTGTACCAGTTTCTTGTTTTGATGTTTTACAATGAATGAAATCTTCCTTCGTTGATCCAAATAAGATTTGGAAGAAGATAAATGAGAAGAAGAATAATTTGGCAGCGGTGCATTGGGCAATACCTTCTTTTTGTGCACCTATGGCATATGTCGTGCATTGATCTTAGAGGCTTCGGTTTTAATGCCAAAGCCTCCACAGATATGTTGATTGTGTGTTCCTTTGGGTAGTATGGTCCCAAAAGAAATGCTAGGGTGTTTGAGAAACTTGAAGATATACGGGTTTTGCAATAAAACTTGTTATTTAGCTTCTTTTTGGGTTTTGACGTCGCCCCCTTTTCGAAGGAATCATTCATTTGTCATTTTTTACGGATACATATACTACATGCAAGATGTCATATTTCCGTTTCCAATGCTTTTTCCTTCGCTTACGATAGACTTCTTGTCTCCTTTTTCTTATTGTACTTTTTCCCTTCTTTCCTAACTTATGATTTTCTCATTGCCACTGATAAAAAAAAAACATGAATAATAGAGATGCTTCCAACCTTCATTTTGAAGAATCACAGGTCTGATTTTTGGTGAGCCAAATTTGTACATGAAACAAGCTCCTAAGTCCCAACATTAGTGAGTTCTTAATTGTTCATAGGGGAGATGTCTTGTGTTTAATGTCTTTTTGCGCAGTTCTTAATTGTTTTGTGGGCATTTGATGTACACTGCCTCAGCACCAGAAAGAAACTGATTCACATAAATGAGTCCAAATCAAGAACAGAAAACCACACAACCACAAGCAAGTCACTGGAACTCACCTTGTTCATCTTTCAGTTGCTGTAACTTGTGAAGTTCACTCTTTTCAGATGTGTCAAGATGACGAACCTGCAGTAAACAACGGTAAGATGCATAATGCTCAAACACAGAACCAATATTACATAAGACTTGAAACAACTAAAAAATAAACAAACCTGATAGTGAAGGGTTAAATGCTCAACAGGGGAACTTACGGCTTCCCTTGATTTTGCACAGAGCCTAACAACCTGTTTTCATCAAAGTAACAAATATTAAAGTCATGAGCAAGGAACACCAAGTAATGAGCAAAGATAAGTAACAAGATGTAGAATTCAACCAGAAGATGAAAGGGATTCAATTTGGTTTGTGTTATCCAACAATTCAAAATTCATGAACTATTCAGTGTTTTCTTCAAACCAACCTCCAACCAATAACAGGGGGATTCATCACTGTGGAAGATAATCACCACTAAAAGTTGAGAATGAACAGAAATCAAGCTATACGGCATTTCTCTTTTACAACTGCACCTGTGACGCTAGATAGGGTCACAAAAACTGTTGGGTGGGAAGAAAACTTCCAATAAAAGATCACAAGTTCTCCCACCCAAATAAGGACAAAATATGAATAGCTTAAGCACAGATAAAAATTAAAATTAAAAAAAGTAATAGAAAACTCCACCACAAGTCGTGCTTTTTTCACAGGGGGGTGAGGTGTGGAGCCAATCAGCAGGGGATGAGTTGACACTTTACTTTGGGGTTCTAAAGCACAAGGTAGAGTGTAAACCTTTCTTTTATTTCTCACAGTTTAAATTTCTTAAGTCATCAAATGAGAAATTAGAGAATCACATCATGGCAAGGCTCTCATTGAGGTGAAGTGTTAATCACATAAGACTGTAAGCCCATGTCTCAACTCTAGGTTTTACTTCATCAAATAACCCACATTTAACAGGCTCAAGCTCAACTCTTACGTGCTTGTAACACGTAGCAGGTTTACCAATAGTAGGGCAAGCAGTGAGACCTCATTTCCCCCACCTCGTCAGTATAAATGTGTAGAAATTCTCCATAAATAGGAGCCTCCTTCTTACTAGTTAAGCTCCCGTTTCAGATAGGAAGTGCCTGTCTTGCTCCAACATGGAAAAGGGACACCATTGCAGAAACAGGGCCTCGCCCTAAGTTTGCAGATAAGGCAACTGATGGTACTTCTTCTATGTGCAACAAGACTGCAAATGCAACATTGATAGCTTCCTAGAAGCTCTGATTCTTACACCCCTAATATTATTTGAAGAACATCAGATTATTTCACACATCATATTTGTGGTGAATTACTTTCCCGAAATTTATGTACATCTAAACTCTTCTTCCTAGACATTTGTGTTTTCGTCTGCCATAGAGCCCTATTGAGATTAATTCCCTATGACATCAGAACTTTCCAGGAGAAAGCAATGAAAATTGAAAACTATCATCCAAACTCATTGAGGAAAGGAGAACCATCACAAGTGACTAGGGGCCATGGTAAGAATCCAGATTTATAAACTATAAGGAACAACCAACTCAACAATTTAGATATTCTTTCAATTTCTTGATCTCTTTCTCAAGCTCATCTTCATCCAAATTCACGCAAGTGGAGCTGAAGCCCAAACATTTCCACATTGGAGTTCATGCAAGTTCAAGCAAAAATTACACCCAAGCTAACTGAACAAAGCCCAAATACCAGGTACATGGCTTAGCTCAGTACATTTACAGCTTTAACTTCAACTAGTGGTAAAATCAATCACAAGTTCAAGCCTGAATCATAGTAGTGAGAAACATACACTAAACCAAATACACAATATCATACAACAACCAAGGACAGTGAGGCTGTAAATAATGTCAAGTATTTTACCTTCAAACCCGTGGCACTGATCTTTTCAGCTAGTTGATCAACAGCCACATTACTGGGAGCACAAACCAAAACCTGACAGACACATATTATCACAAAAACGGCATGCAAGGAGATAATATTTCCAAAATTTGCAAGTGAAATTACCTGACCCTGGCCTTGTTTGGCCATATGATACACAATTGCTGCGGAAGTCACAGTTTTCCCGGTACCAGGTGGACCTTGAATCAAACTTACTGGCTTTTGAAGGACACTTTTTACTGCAAAAATCTACCAATAGTTGAAGAAGGTCAAAACCCTCAGAAAAAGAGCACAGCATCCCAAATATTGAAAATGCAAAAGAGAGAACTAGTTAGACACTGTTTTGCACATTCTTAGGTAATTAAGAATGATATTATCAATACTGAACAAAATCAAATTGGAAGGTTACAAAATTTACAAAACTTTAAGGTAGCAAGGAAAGTGAAAGGAATATGAAGTTATAATTACGGAGACACTCCGAAAAACAAGGAATGTGACAATCCAGTTGAAGAGGGTGTTTTGACATCGCTCGATAATTTTCGAAGTTGATTGAGGATGTTAAATCATCAAAATTACAAACATAATGAAGTATAAACATCGAGCAAAGGCTATGGGCAGTTTTCCTTAATTTAGTTTTGAAGCATCCTAATGAAAGTTAGAAAACTCATAATGGGCTATGTTGATGTTACACAGACTCTTCAAATTTTGTTGGATACGGGTGTCGATGCAACACAACACGTGAACAAGTGTATAGGTGTGGGATTCCTACAAGATTGTCGATTACACATCTATAATATATACAAAAAAATCAAGAAAATAACAGAAAAATCCATATCACCCTCTTTGCATCTCACATTCTTTTCTTCTTCCACCATTCCACTTTCTCAAGTCACTCATTATTGCCTACCACTTCTCTCATTTCTTTGCCTGTGATTTAAAAGAATTATGTTGAAAACAATGTTGTATATAACGTATCGTACCGCCCAGTATGTACCGGTTTGAAATAAAAACGGTATCGTACCGGGTAAATTACGGGACCTTTCCGGTCGTAATGGCAAAATTTAGGCATTTCTCCGTAAACAAATGCAACAGAGGGTGAAAGGACAACTCGGAACAGACACCTTTTCTCTTCTACTGACAAAAGCTGTTGCTTTATCTGACATGGGTACTCTGTCAACAGTGATTTCACATAGGTTTGGAGCAAAGGACACCATGCCCTTTAATTTACAGCCTTTGCTTGACAATCTACAAACTAATTTTCAAAACCAAAATGTATTTCTCCTATATTATACGACAACCTTTATTTGGAGTATTTAAGTGTATATGATATTTACCCAAAGAAGTGTATATGATCAAAAAAAAATCTTTAATGTGTAATACGAACAAATATGCTAAGTTGCTTATCATATACAATGTATGTACAAATAAATATATTTAGCGATAAATCTGAAACGGTACCCGAAATTGTTCCAGTACCGGTATGTACCGTACCAATAACAAAAACGGTACCATAGCCGGTACAGTACTTAGAACCCTTGGATGAAAGGTGTAGACAAGATAAAACATAACATGAATTTTCTCTTGTCCCATACATTGCATGGGTACCACACATGTATAGGAATAGGACAGTTTTCACAGATTGAAGAGTGAGATTCACATAATAAGAATGGACTATGAAGAAGAAATAGAGAGAGAAGCACACCAACAAAGCAAATCAGCGAGATATGGATTTGCCCTGAATTCTGAAAGCAATGCCATTCGAAGTGGACAGCGAGGACTAAGTAAAAGTTGCTGACTGGACCATCTGCTCTATCCATTAGAGTTTTGCTTCACTAGAGAAGATGTCTTGTCGAAGCTGACGAGAGACGAAACAGATCAACACCATTACTGATGTTGAAGACGAAACCAATGGGTTTTGACTCATTTCAATTGTGGTTTGAGATGTGTGTGTGTTAGGGTCATGAATGGTGCGGAACAGAGAAGGTGAATGGTTAAAGACGAATAGGCATTCAAGTGGGAAGAGCCTAAAAGAAACATGGAGAGTTTGGGAGTTTTGAAGTCCCCATTTAACTTTAATGGAACTGCATGTTTGCCAATATATTGTTCTTTGGCTTCAAAACTGAGAGTTCTATATTCTGGCATGTTGGGCTAAAGTGGTGTGACTCCAAATTTTTTGGCCGCCATAATCACATGTTATGATATTCTTTCTTTCTCTTAAGGAAAACCAAGAATTATTGACTTGCCATATATAGCAATAGTATTTTCCAAACAGATGACAAAAGCATTTTTTTATAGACAAGTCTGCATATCCATCTAGTAGAAATCTACGGCTAACACATCCGACACTCGTGAGTCCATGTATTATCGGTCTGGAGAAAATCTCTTAAATAACTGAAAATTACATCAATTATGCTGATTCTAAACCAATATCGCACTTACTGACAAAATACATATCAGACAAAAATCCCAAACCTACAATTACACAAAATTAAAAAAGACATGAGAGAGAGAATGATAGAGAAAAGAAACTACTCAAGACAAAAAAACTAGTACATTTTTTTTACATGTAAATAAAATAGAGAACATTTTCAATTGGCAACGAATCCAAAGAGCATGCAGTAAAGACAGCTAACCTGAGATGCATTAAGCTCTGGTAGGCCAGGTGCACCAAAACGACGAGGCAATGTATTTCGGACCATCTGAACCTCGACTGCATGTCCCAACAAGTGGTGATAAATATACCTACATGAAACAAGCATTTACGTGAAGTCATAACTCAGCTACGAATTCAACAGCGGAGAACAAATAATCTCAAACAAATTGCCAAGAAGTTCCAATAAAAGCAGGCTAGTTGCTCAAGCTTATACTCTTATAGCAGGCTTAGCAATGCCCACTTTAACTGGGACAAGCCCAAAAAAGTTTGCCAGACATGAAATTCAAGTCATCGTACTTGAAAATTAGCTAACTAAGCCAAGCCTAAACGACGCCAACATTCTTCTATTACTAATAGATATCTATCTCATCAATTCCATAAAATTCTAGCAAAACAAAAGGGAAAAGGAAGACAATGTAACAGGAACACATAAGTAATCCAAATTGGCTCAAACTAGTACAGTGCACACAAAAGTAATCCAAGTGAGCTCAAACTAATACAATACAAAGCAGCCAACCCACCCACTAACACTTGTTTCATCCACCGCAAACGTTTTCATTGCTCCCTGCATCCGATCAAAACTTGTGCTCTTCCATACAAAATCAACACTAAAACCATGGTTGACATCAACAGGAAATCCCTGCAGAAAATCTTACAATAAGTGCCTACAGTTCGCAATCAAAGCAGAATAAAGTAACACAAGTTTATAAACAAGCTACCTGACTGGCACGAAGCTCAAGAGCAACCTCCTCTTGTGCAGTTAGTTTTATCTGCAATAAACATTAACCCATCATGCGATTCCTGAAACGTACCCACATCCTAAGAGTGCCATGTAAAGGACAAAAAACAGAGTAAAGGATATCTCTTCACTTGAAAATTTCTATCAAGCAACATAAAAGTGCACCAATGACTTTTTCTAAATAAATGAGCATTCTAAAAGTCCACAAAATGATCCAAAACCAAAGACAAGGGAAGGAAAGGCACGAAAACTCATCAACAAGAGTGCTTACCACATGCCCTACCGACTGCCATGCAGGATGGGCAGCGTCTCCTGAATAACGAAGCAGCAACTCATCACCAGGTACAAGACGCAACTCATTATCTTCCTGCAACACAAAAAATTGTATGTTCAGGTTAGATAATGAAAGAGTTCAATACAGTTTCATTGCCACTTTAAAAGCTGGGGACTGACCCAAAAAAAAATTCTGGAATGGAAATTCAACAAAACCAAGATGACGGCGCACCTTCGGAAAAACAAAATATGCAATGCGCTTTTTGTTGAGACCAATATCCCATCGAATCGTGAGATTGTCTTTACTTTGAGATTCTTTCATCATCTACAAAAAATAATAATAATAATCAAATTATGTAAGCATAAAATACAAGAATAACAAATCCCTAACATTTCAAAACCTAAAAAGAATAGTAAGCCAAGGACACCACCTGTTAACCAGACACGAAGTTAGAGGATTTGGGTCGAACACTTTTTTATACGAACACAAATATGACATGACAAATACAGGTTAGACTCAAGTAACTCAATAAGAACACAGCTAACCATTTAGTTTTCCATGTTGACCCGTTAACACGACATGACACCATGTCGGCTATGCCAACCAATAGCCAGGTGCCGTAGCTATTCGAGTGCCGTACTTGTGTTTTCTAAAAGATTAGTTTGAATATTTTGAATTTCTCAATCAATAGAATATTTGACTATCCAAAATCATAAACATCAATGTCATTACGGAAAGGCAAGACATGCATATTTATTATACAACCCATCACAGAATATGATTCAAACCTTTTCTATAATTGTTGGTGACTTTATATTGTTTTAGCTAAAAACCATACAAAAAGTAATTAATTTTGAGACTTATGTATTTTTCAATTTCATGATTTGGTTGCTGCTGACTTTTTTTTTTTTTTGGTTGATTTTATCATTTCTGTGATTATGATGGTATTGGAAATGTTCTTTTTTTGTTACTGGATTAAATAAGTTTGTTCATGCGCAACATTGCTAGGTGTATAACTTCATGTACATATTAAAAAAGTTAACTCAGGGTCTTAACAGTATCAACCCGAACACGACACGAATTTAGGCAAGGCAGGTTAGTGTCAAGATATATGACATGTTCATGTTAGGTGTTTTGACACGAATTCGAGAAGACAAAACGGGAGATGACACGAAAGGACACGATACGATAACCACCCCTGGGTCACGACACGATAACCACCCCTTCAGGAGCCCAATAAAAGGAGAAAGAAAAAACAAATAGAGAACCACCATACATACCTTATCATAGTCAGCTTCAAGCTTGATAAGTGGCGCAAACACATTTTGATACTGCAGTAGGAAATACAAAAAAAAAAGAAAAGCCCCAAGTTGGAGAAACAAATTTAGATACATGACTCCAACTCCTCACAGCATTCTCAGGTTGTGATTTGTGTGGACAATCATAACATGAAAGCTCCAATTCCCTAGAGGCATTGCAAAAATAGGCACCTGATACGCGTCTTCATACTTCAAGGCGACGGGCTGAGGTTCATCGTCGACACCAGGCTTTTCAAGATCTTCCAAGGTAGCATCAGGATTGGTCTTCCAAAGTTCTTCAACCTTATTTATTTGCTGAGCACTGATTTGGCGTGCCCTTAGCTGCTCCTGTTCAGATGGCACCTGCTAATGCAACCAAAATATGAAAGGAATCCAAGATTCAAAGAAATGAGCAAAATCCCATTCAAGGGATAAACCCCTAAGAGTAGAGAGAGAAACTATGTCTCAACAATATATTCAATATCCTTAATAATCAAAAAGCTACCTGATGAGGGCACAAGACACCTATTTATAGACTCAAAATCCTACACACACTAAAGACAATAAAATGACAACAATACCCCTAAATCCTACTACATCATACACCCCCTCTAAAGAAAACAACTTGTCCTCAAGTTGGACAACAAGACTACTACTTAAGTAAGAACAAAACAAAGTCTTTATTAAAGAGCTTTGGATTCGGCATGTGGCTGCACTTCCTCGATCACATCTCCCTCATCACAACCAATCTTCAATATGAGCTTCTTCTCGTATACATCCATCGCAGCCATACTTAGGTGTGAATAAGCAATCCATTTGGCATGTCTTCGGTACAACAAAACACCATCAAAAGATCTCCGAACACATACTCCCAAAATATACTTAGACCAATCATCATTCGAAGATTTAAGAGCGTGCACCACCTCAGACCCAAGACTCGCTCGAGTGAACACCATACCCAAGGGGTCTTCAAATTGTCCCATGAGTGCTTCCGCTTCTTTTGGTGAAGCCCAAGGGATGGGTGTGGAGAGAAGTGTTGACTTGGGGACCAATGTACCACAAACTTGAACATCTTGCAATTGGGGCACTCCATGAGGCAACACTTGGAAGCAATCCTTGACCTTTGGTTCAACCAACTCTTCATCAAATAGTGGAGCTTCCAAATCATTCTCATGCTCTTCAATTCGAGTGTCTTGTACCAAAGGCAACTTGAAACTCAATTCTTGAGAGCAATCTTCAATCTCAAGGTCATAACTTCCTTCTTCTCCATAACCTTCCGCCAAAAGTTCATCAATTAGCATTCCCTCTTCATTATCAACACCAAACTCCTCATTCGGAAACTCATCAAAGACGGGCACATCTTCAATCTCAAAGACACAATCATCTTCAAGAACACCCTCAAGTTCTTCATTAGGATATTCATCAAAGATGGGAGCGTCATCGAAATAACCATGTTTCATCTCATCATCAAACACATTCGGGTTGAAGTTCATCTTCTCCTCAACAAAAATGGCATTACTTTGATTCTCATAAGCATTTTCACCAACCTCTAACTTGAAACTAGATTTTCCTTGCTTGAAGCCTTCAAGTTTCTCATTTGTAGAAGAATTTCTAGCCTTCAAAGTGTCAAATAAAGGTTGATTTTGTATTGGGACAGTACCTATATGCACTGTGCTTCGTTCTCCAACTCCAAAAGACTTTCCACAAGTCCTATACTTACCAACATTAGTCAAAGAACCAACATTGCCAAAGTGAGAGAAAGGTAAGAATCGTTCCTGGAATATTTTCTTCATCTTCTTTCACTCTCTAATCTTTCTCTTACCTCTCTTTTTCCTACTATCTTGTAATTGTTTCCACCAATCAAAGGCTCTTCCTCAAAGATGTTTAGAAACTAACTTCACTCTCATTTCATCTGAGATAACATGGCATTCAAATACTCTCCCAAGAGTATTCAACCAATCTACAAACTCCTTAGGAGTGAGGCTTCCATCAAACATGGGAAGTTTAACCACAATGTTGTTTGAACATACTCTATGCCAATGCGGAGCACCAACACGATGGTTATACTTAAAAGAATCCATACCTTTGGTCGGAAGTTGCAAACGTCGCACCTTTTCAACCAAGGTAGCCACTTCTTTACTCAACTCTTTAATCTCATTCCTCTCGCAATTTGAATTGCCATAAGTATCAATTTCATCACCAAAATTTCCCATATCTCTACCTCTACCTCTACCTCCTCTTCTAACTCTATCTCCATGAGCCATCACAATACCCACAATCAATTTCAAACAAGCAAATCAACCCCAAAGAATGAAAACCCCGTCAACTCAGCCACCAATTTCAACAGGATCAACCCCAAAAACACTTAATCAACAGTAATCATACTCGAATCAACAACTACGGAGCAATCTAGTAACAACCCAGCAAAGAAAATAAGGATTCGACACTTACCCACCTAAGATCTTGTCCGAAATCAACAAAAATGGGTTGAAATCAGTATGAAAACCCTCAAAACCCACAGATCTGACTTGAAATCACTGTAGCAGTCTCAAAATCACTGTAGCTGTGCTCAAAATCACTGTGGCAGGCTCGAAATCACTGTAGCAGTCTCCGAAATCACTGTAGCAGCTCCGAAATGGTCCGAAACAGGCAGATCTGGGTTTGAAACTTTGATTTGAGTTCTGAAATGACAGATTCAAGCTCGAACAAGGCTGGGTGTTGTCGAAATCAGCTGTTTGAGGTCCGAAATAGGTCAGATCTGAAGGTTTTTGGTTCAATTCAGGGCTGAATAGGGTCGAAATCGAAGTATAAGGTGTTGGGTTGGATAGATCTGAGGATTTGGAGTGATTTAGGGGCTCCGGCGAGATTTTCCAGCGCCGTTTTAGGTTTCCAGCGAGATTTAGATTTCCGGTGAAGTCTCCGGCGAGATGAACGTTGGGGATCGAGCCTAGAAGCTCTAATACCAAATGATGCAACCAAAATATGAAAAGAATCCAAGATTCAAATAAATGAGCAAAATCCCATTCAAGTGGATAAACCCCAAAGGGTAGAGAGAGAAACTATGTCTCAACAATATATTCAATATCCTTAATAATCAAAAAGCTACCTGATGAGGGCACAAGACACCTATTTATAGACTCAAAATCCTACACACACTAAAGACAATAAAATGACAACAATACCCCTAAATCCTACTGCATCACCTGCAGACCCATAACAGGTTAGCAACCTTCAAAAAATATATACCACATAAAGAGAAAACCGAAATCACGACTCGGGAAAGAAAGTACAAACCTTAACAAGCCACTGCAGAAAACATCTATCATCTATAAGGGGACACCACTGACTCAGGTCCCAATTCATGTCCTTCAGGGCATTGACACTAAGACAAGGCTCCCTGCAAAGAAGAACAACAACACTTTCTGTTTTGGCAGAGATGAATCCAAGAAGGAACACATTTCGGCATCCACAATTGTAACATTCAAGGATTGTTTCTCCAAGGGGACTGTCTTTATGAAGACAAACTTCTTTGTGTTTAGCTCGCACCTACAAAGATAAGGTAAGATTACATATCGATACCAAGAAATAAACTGTAACATCTCTTAGAGCATCTCCTACCCATACTCCATTTCTTCATTTTGGAGGAAAAACATTCTCCAACCCATCCTCTAAAACTCTCCTCCATTTGGGAGGATGAACTTTGATCCTCTAAATATAGAGGATGAAGGAAAAAATAGAGGATCTCCTCCAAATATGTGTAGGAGTCGAGAAATAGAGTATTGGGTTGGAGTTGAGATAAATAGTACAATCCTCTAAATCTACTTTTTAAATAAAATAGATTAATTTGATCCTCTCAAATAGAGATTTGGAGGGTGTTGGATTGGAGATGCTCTTATTCCGAAATAAGTTCACAAGATATAGCAAAAAAGGGAGAAAAGAAAAAAGAAAAGGTTGCAGCAACAACTTCTACACCAAGACATTTAGCGATCACAACTATGAAATGTGAGCTTCACTAGTCAAAACTATGACCAATAAAAGAAGTTCTTTTCACTATTGGTTCATCTACACAGCGTCCATTTGATAGATGGCCGTGGATGCATAAGCACCATAAATGCGCATAGAAATCATAAGTCTACGTAACGAATTTCAATAAATAATAATAAAAAGAAAAAAATAGAAGAAGAAGACTAGTTTAACCTCTATTTCATCGCTTTAAGCTTCTTATATAAATGCTTCAAGTGCATTTGTCAAAATTTCCAACCTAAATCCAAACGGTGGCGACAACATTAAGGAAGGACTGTGTGGGGTCAGTTTGACCCCGTGCAAAAACATGAACCACTATTATTATGGCATGAATTTGTAGAAGTAAAATTTTGAAACGTCAAAAAAGAGCATTGACCAGCAACCTTCATGATGTAAAGCATTGAATAATCCACCTCGTTTTCGGCTGATTCAGAATGAGTGTGAAGTCGAATCCCTAGACAAGATACAAACATGCAAAGCACTGGATAATTTTCTCCATTATGGCATTGGATTGGGAGTTTGTGCAATAGGGAAATTCAACCGTAGCATGCAGTTTTCCAATTATGGGCTCACATTTGGTTCCATATTGATGATTCAAGCCATAAATCTTTAAGGCCTCAAACCATAAATCTTTAAGGCCTCGACTAGCAGACCATTCTGAAATTGATTAGATTAGTCGAGTTTCAGTAGCTATAATATCATAACACTTGTTTTGAAAAAAAACAATAGACAATCTATAATGGCCATCTATTTTATCAAGAAAATAGTGTCTTGGTCGTATGAATGCCAATAACCATTCAACCTAATCTACGTGTAGGATGATCGTCGCGATGAGCCTTCCAAAATAACTAGCTCCAGTAATCAATGTACGACCCCTGGTGGGCCCAAAATGGAAGGATATGTTGCTGCTGGTGGGCCCAAAATAATCACATAACTTCGATTTCTTCTACTTAAAGGAAAAATTAATTTAATTTGTGGTATGTATCTGTAGAAGTACATTATTTAGTATCACTCGGTAGTGTACAAGTTGTTTTCCTATTATGGGACGGTTTCAGTCTTTGAATTGACCCCATTTACCTAAACTCCTCGATTATATCATTTTTCAGTGCCCTGTCATAAGCCCAACTCCAACAAATAACCATTTGATTAGTCATTCTAGTACCAAAAAGAACTAAAACAAACCCTTGCAATTGCTCCATTGTCACCAATCAACCTACAACACCAACAAAGCTATGTTACATGAATCCTAAAGTGAACTAAATTCTGGGTTTCGAACAGCTGACACTCAGAAAGTGAGTAAGGGTGTAAGATGTTTCCAACATTGTTTAGTTGGGAATTCACCTAGAAAGCATATTTACCATTCAAGTTTACTACACAAATATGCACACACAAAACTTTCTATCCAGGTACGTTTTTATGAAACCGTTCAAACAAAAACTTCCCCCAAACAAAACAAAAATACATGGACGAATATGAATCTTGTCTCTGTGTGCAAGAGTCATTGACATGATAGAATGATTACCCAATACCCGTACCCAAGTCTATGAATATTATCGCTGATTTCAATGTGTTATTTGTCTCATTCGTGTGCAATAGGTTTTTTCAGTTGTATTAGATGCACACGGTGGGTTTAACATCGTCATCATTAATACATTTCTTGCTCTTCCACAAAAGTACGAAATAACAAAATAATACCCACACAATAAACTAGAAATGAGACCATTAAGCATGTTTCCACTTACCAAATGGTTAACAATATGCGAGCCAGAAGTATTCCCACGGGAATTGCAGAACCACTTTCGACACGACGGCACGTTACACCTCACCACACACGCGGGGTTCGCCACCCCACAGTACCGACAACCATGCTCACTGAAATCCCTCTTACCATACTCGTACCCCTCCTCATCCCCGCCAACGTTCTCCTCGAAGTTCAGCCCACTCATCCCGGCCGCCAGCGCCTCCACCGCCGCCGCCTGATTGCCGCCGCCCCTGCCCTTTGCAGAGACTGGCGAGGCGTCGGAATGGTGGTCCGAGGCGGCACCCCTGTCGTCCGATGTGGAATCGGAGGAGGGCGGTGCGGGCCATGCCCCGGGGGATCGAATTGGCTGGGAGAGCTCCTGGAATTCGGGGTAGTGGAATTCCTCCTCCTCCCCCTGCGCGTTGAATTCGAGGAAGGTGTAGGCGTCGGTGTTGCCGGCGTCGGGCTGCGACGCCGTTTCGAAGAGGTTGTTCCCTTGAGGATCCATCACAGAATATAATAATAATAATGAATAAAAAGTTGGAATAGGTTAGGGTTTAGGAAATGGATTGTATTGGATATGTAAGAAATGGGAGTGATTAGTTGGGAGTTGGAGTTGGGGTTAGGGTTTTTAGTGGTGGGAATATAAAAGATTTGAATTGGGTGGGTTCAGTCTGTAAAAGCCGACGTAGAGTAGAGGGAGGAGAGAGAGAAAATGGTTTATATGTGAAAGACGTCGGGACTCGGGAGGGAAGGAGGGAGGGCGAATTGGGGTGCATGGACCGCTCGTTGTTTGACTGAGGTGTAATTTGAGTCGTTCATTGTTCAGTATGAGTATGAACAGTTGAGATCAGCCCAACACACATGTCTTTTAAAGACAGCATGCACCGCGGATTCGAGACGGTGGAAAATAGATGGATGCTCAGGTCACGTGACATGCACCAGGATTTTCATAAGGGAAACTACTGTTAACGGGGATTCGGGGCTCTGCTGCGCCCATGGAGGGGGCAGCTCCTGCCCAGTAATAAAATGTTGCCGTTTTGATGGAAAAAAAAATCACTATCTTCTATTTGTAATCTTATAAAGCAAAAACGTGATTATGAGAGTCTTAGAGACAAAATTTGATTATGTCTTTTTAGAATAATATAATCAGAATAATAATATCTTCACATCCGTTCAAACGGATTAAAATTGGAGCACTTAATTTTTTAACCATATTTTTTAATATATAAACAGTCTCAAAAAAATTAAGTGCTCAAATTTTCACTCCTTTTGAATCAGTGCAAATATCTTGTTATTCTTATCATATTATTCTAAAGGGTCATAATTAATTTTTGTTTATAGGGCTCTCATAATCACATTTTTGCTCCATAGGGTTTTAAATAAAGAGCATATACTTAATATGAGAGCCCTAAAGATAAAAATAAATTACGACCCTTTAGAATAATATGATAAGAATAACAAGATCTTTGCACTAATTCAAACAGAGTGAAAATTTGAGCACTTAATTTTTTGAGACCGTTTATATATTAAAAAATATGGTTAAAAAATTAAGTGCTCCAATTTTTAATCCATTTGAACGGATATGAAGATCTTATTATTCTGATCATATTATTATAAAAAGACATAATCAAATTTTGTCTCTAAAGCTCTCATAATCACGTTTCTGCTCCATAAAATTGCAAACAGAAGATAGGGATTTTTTTTTTCACCAAAACGACAACGTTTAAGTACTGGGTAGGGGCTGCTGCCTCCATGGGCACAGCAGAGCCCCCGAGTCCAGTTATGGGCTTTTTGGATAGGGGATTAGGCCCATGATTTGGGAGCTACCCAAACTTGCAATCCCTTCCCTCCTAATCTTCAGTCTTTGGCTGGGAAAAATGCAAGGTGAATTTGATCTGTGAGTGAATTTGCAATCCACCTACAGCCGAATTTGTAAACGACATGGGTACCCCTGTCGTTAGTGAAGCAGGGTTGGTGAATTTTCTTTTGTACATGTTCATTTGGAAGAGTGCTGGAGTTTAATTATTTAGTTGTGTTTAATGTTAGGTTAGCTTTGTAGCAAATAGTGTAGTAGTATGGAGTGGAAAGTGACAAATTTGGAATATTGAAGCTGAGTTCTCTAGTTGTATTTGGTGGTTTTGTACTTTTTTAATACATTCTCCAAGGAAATTGAAAAAGATGGTTTTGATAGCTGAGTTCTTTATACTAGGTTAAATTTTCACTTGGTGTTTACTTGAATTCTATAAGCAAATTGATGTACTTCTTTGTTGATCATATATATTCCAAAAAATTTAGTCGGGAGAGTGCTTAGACATGAGTAATTCTCTCAAATAATTCTCTTTCATGCCACCAAGAGGTGGATCACATACTATACACTAATTAATCGATTTAGTGTTGTGACCCACTCTCAAGATTGAAAATGTAATTCCAATCAGGGTGGGTAGTGCCGTAAGTACGTGATAAGCACCTAATAATGTAGATTCTTGGTGCTTAAGTCATCTAGTATGTTGTGTTTGTATATAATTATTGTCGTTTTTATGTGATATTGCACGTAAGGTAGTTTTTCAAGTGTTTCAGGTAAACCGTGAGAAAAAGGTGTTTTTTGACACCATGGATAACCTTCGATCATGTCCAAGGACTCGAGTGTAATGACCCGCCCCTACTGACCTGCTAACCATTTGCCTAACCACGTGGCTCAAAAGGTTAACCTCAAGTTATACAACAGTAGCTGGTCGGAATCACTTATATACAAATTAATCTTTTCAGAATTGCTCGATGTGGGACTTACTATAACGCCCCTAATTTTGGGAATGTTAAATAGACAATTTCATTGAAAATCTAAATAGAGTTTGGCTCATTATTACATCATAATTCTCACAAGAGTACTTTTATTCAACATAAGGAGGGGAAACTAGGGTTCCTATCTACTACTCCGCCTACTCCTCCATCCTAGCCAGCTCCAAAAGCCTCCAAGGTGTCCCCTACATGGGAGCTGGGTCCGACAAACAGTTAAATTCAGCGGTTACGCTTTCGCTCCCCGTGCAAATATAAAGTAACAAGCAACCGTGTAAACTGGATCGATCAACTCCTCATCCGGCTCTCCAACCTCGAAACTGCCGAGAAATGGTTTAAGCCTCTGTCCATTCACTTCAAATGATTTACCATTAATCAGATTCACAACATCAACAGCACCATGAGGATAAACATGCTCAACAACATACGGGCCAGCCCAATGAGAACGTAATTTACCAGGAAACAAATGAAGCTTAGAGTTGTATAGGAGTACCTTATGTCCAATCTCAAAGTTTTTCCAGTGAATTCGCTTGTCGTGGAAGGCCTTGACTTTTGCTTTGCAGATGGCGGTGTTGTCGTAAGCATCTCTTCGAATCTCCTCTAGCTCATTGAGTTGGAGCTTTCGGTGTGCCCCGACTGCTAGTAAACGATAATTCAGTGCTTTGATAGCCCAATATGCTTTGTGTTCCAGCTCGACTGGAAGATGGCATGCTTTCCCAAAAACCAAATGATACGGCGAAGCTCCCAAGATGGTTTTGTATGCCGTGCGATAGGCCCACAGTACATCATTCAAACAGAGACTCCAATCTTTCCGGTTAGGGTTCACTGTTTTCTCCAAAATGTGCTTGATTTCCCTATTTGCCAACTCTGCTTGCCCATTTGTCTGTGGATGATAAGCGATGGAGACTTTATGAGTGATCCCGTACTTCTTCATCAAGGCCTCAAATGTTCGGTTACAAAAGTGGGTGCCTTGGTCACTTATGATCGCTCTCGGCATCCCAAATCGTGAAAGAATATTGTCCTTGAGAAACTCCACCACCACCTTGGCATCATTGGTACGTGTTGCAACGGCTTCTACCCACTTTGAAACATAATCGACCGCCAACAGGATGTACAAATTACCAAAGGAAACAGGAAACGATCCCATGAAGTCAATGCCCCAACAGTCGAAGATCTCAACTACAAGGATGTTAGTGAGTGGCATCTTATCCTTCCAAGTCACACTCCCAAGTTTTTGGCAACGTTCATAAGCGACGCAAAAGTGATAAGCATCCTTGTGTAAGTTGGGCCAATAGAATTCACACTGCAACACCTTGGTGGAAGTCTTTCTAAAAGAGTAGTGGCCCCCACAAGCTTCCGAATGGCAAAACTCAAGAATTCTCCGTTGATCTGAATCTGGAACGCAACGGCGCACTATTTGATCTTGGCAGTACTTGAAAAGATAGGGGTCGTCATAGGAGAACATCTGTACTTCATGAAGGAACCGACGACGCTCTTGAGGAAACCAATGCGGTGGTAAGAGACCCGTAGCCAAATAATTCACTATGTCGGCGAACCATGGGGTACTCGAAACGGCCAGCAACTGTTCATCCGGGAACGTGTCCACGATAGGGAGACTTAGAGTAGGATCCTCAAATTGTAACCTCGATAAGTGGTCGGCTACCACGTTCTCGACACCCTTCTTGTCTTTAATAGTCAAATTGAACTCTTGGAGAAGCAGAATCCATCGTATCAAACGAGCTTTGGCATCTTGCTTAGTAAGTAGATACTTGAGAGCGGAGTGGTCCATGTAGATCACTATAGGAGCACCTCCTATCTAGTTCAACCAAAATTTGTCAAGAGCAAATACCACCTCAAGTAACTCCTTTTCTGTGGTGGTGTAATTCATTTGCGCATCATTCAAGGTCTTGCTTGCATAATGGATCACGTATGGATGCTTGTCCTTCCTTTGTCCCAAAATAGCACCTACGGCATAGTCACTTGCATCACACATAAGCTCAAATGGGAGGCTCCAATCCGGCGGTTGCATAATCGGAGGAGTGGTGAGACTAGCCTTCAACTTGACAAATGCTTGCTCGCACGCGAGGGTCCACTCGAATGGAACGTCTTTGGAAAGGAGATGGCATATGGGACGAGAGATAGCACTAAAATCTTTGATGAATCGACGATAGAATCCAGCATGCCCGAGAAATGATCGGATATCCTTCACACACTTTGGAGTCGAGAGATTGGAAATGAGATCGATCTTTGCCTTATCTACCGCGATACCAATAAAAGAAACGATGTGCCCCAAAACAATACCCTGAGTGACCATGAAATGGCACTTTTCCCAATTGAGCACCAAGTTCTTTTCTTCACATCTCGTCAAAACTTTTTCAAGATTGGCCAAACATGACTCGAACGAGTCGCCAAAAATAGAGAAATCATCCATGAAAACCTCCACTATCTTCTCGACCATGTCACTAAAAATCCCCATCATACACCTTGAAAACGTCCCTAGAGCGTTGCACAAACCAAACGGCATCTGACGATAAGCAAAAGTTTCGAAGGAGCAAGTGAATGTCATCTTCTCTTGATCCTCTAATGCAACTTCAATCTGATTGTAACTGGAATAACCATCCAAGAAGCAGTAGAACGCATGCCCGGCTATCCTTTCCAAAATCTGATCGATAAACGGCAAGGGAAAGTGATCTTTCCTTGTGCTTGCGTTGAGCTTCCAATAATCAATACAAACTCTCCATCCCGTCTGAACACGTGTTGGCACGAGCTCGTTCTCCTCATTGCGGACAACTGTAACCCCAGATTTCTTTGGTACAACTTGAATCGGGCTCACCCATTTACTATCAGCAATGGGGTAGATGATTCCAACATCTAGCAGCTTCAAAACCTCAGCACGAACTACATCCTTCATAATAGGGTTCAAACGCCGTTGGGGGTTGTCGAGATGACTTGACGTTGTCCTCCAAAGCGATATGGTGTGAGCAAAGAGTAAGGTCAATCCCTTTGATATCAGCAACGGTCCACCCTATAGCCTTCATGTGCTTCCTCAATAATTTGATCAACTCCTCCTCTTGGAGATTCCCAAGAGAGGAGGATATAACCACAGGATAGGTCTCGTTATCTCCAAGAAAAACATAATTCAGCGTGTCAGGCAAGGCTTTCAAATCCAATTTTGGTGGCTCAACACTCGAGGGAAGAACCTTCTTCTCGATCGGTGGTAGCTCCTTAAATTCTTCAAACTTTGGGGTCCAGACATTCAGTGCGCAAGCTTCATCCTCATTCAGCAATGCATACAAACAACTTACTTCAAAAGATTTGAGAAATTCAGCCTCCTTGGCTGTAAGAGCAACTTCCAAAGGGTCGCTATAAAGCAACTCATCGACATGTTCCTCCACTAGAGAGTCAATAAAGCTCACTTCATTCACGTTCTCGTCATCCCCCATCTGACTGCCTATATTGAAAACATTGACCTCCATCTTCATGTTACCAAAGATCATGTTAAGCAATCCATTCTGACAGTTGATAACTGCATCCGCCATGGCTAGAAAAGGTCTCCCAAGGATTACCGGAGTAGAAGCGGCACAAGAATCGGTCGGATTTGTATGGAGAATCACAAAGTCCATCAGATAGATAAACTGACCAACTTGCACCAAAACATCTTCTACTACCCCCCTTGGAACACAGACACTCCGATCGGCTAACTGAAGAGTGACTCAGGTAGGCTTCATCTCCCCCAACCCAAGTTCTTGATAAACAGAAAATGGAAGCAGATTCACACTTGCTCCAAGATCAAGCAAGGCTTGTTCGATACGTTTCTCTCCAATAGTGACTGCAATGGTGGGACTCCCCGGATCCTTGTACTTCGGCGCGATATTCGTCTGAATAATAGAGCTCACTTGTTCGGTCAAAAAGATCTTCTTTTGGACATTAAGCTTTCGCTTCCGCATACATAGATCCTAAGAAACTTAGCATACAAGGGAATCTGCTTGACCGCATCCATAAGAGGAATATTGATCTTCACTTGATTAAACAGCTTATGCAACTCCGCATTGAGATTCGGTTTAGCCAAAGCCTTCAAGCGATGAGGATAAGGTGCCGGCGTTGGAACAACTCGAGGGTCCGGTACACTTTCCTTCTCCTTACCCTTTTCCTTCTCCTTATCTTCTGAATCCTCCTTGCTTGCCTCCTTGGGAGATTCCCCAAGGATTGGTGTTGGAATTGAACGTTCGATAGGAGGAGGCAACAAAGTAGGCTCCGGAGGCATCTCCACTTGATTATCCACCGTCTTCCCACTACGAAGAGAAATAATAGCCTTTGCTTGCTCGGGGAAAGTCACCGAAGAGCTAGCGAGCTAGCAAAGTGAAGACCTTGAGAAGTCGGATTAGATGTCGGTTGCGGATTAGGTTGAGGCTGTGTTGGGAATTTACCCCTCTCTTGTTGTAACATACCCACCGTTGTGGTCAACTTATCCAACTGATTTCTGATATCATTCATCATATGAGTTTGTTGTTCATTGATAGCAGTTTGACCTTGCAAGAGAGCACTGAATTGATCTTCCCAGGAACGCTTCGGGGGTTGTTGCTGTTGAAACTGGCCAGGTTACTGAAATTGGTTTGCATGAGGGAATGGAGCAGGAGGAGCAAACCCTGGCGGACCTTGAGCTTGAGGGAAACGGAAAGCATTCTGAGGTTGCTTCCAAGGTAACTGAGGTGCGAGAGGTTGAACTTGCAAATGACACAAACTTCCTCAACTTGACGAATTACCTTCACCTCTTGAGATTGAGCACTTTTCAATTCTAGCTTATAAGCTTCCGAGCAATTTCCTCCAATCGAGTTTCAAAAGCAGTGTGTTCAGCAATAGAAAATTTCCCGGAGCCGGTAGGACCTTGATTGAACATCGCCCTATCCCCTGGATCTGCAAATTGCCAAGTCTGGGTCTTCTCAGCCAATGACTCATAGTAATCCTAAGCATCCTCCGGTGTTTTTCCCATGAAGTCACCTCCTCCCATAGTATCCAGAAGTTGCTTGCTCTCTTAAGAACAACCTACGTAGAAGTAATTAACTCGAAGATACAATGGAAAGTTGTGATGAGGAACCAACATGAGCAAGTCCTTGTATCGCTCCCAATACTTGTGATAAGTCTCTCCATCCCTTTGCTTGAAACTTTGAATCTGATCAATAAGTAACTTCGTCTGGCTGGCTGGAAAGAACTTAGCGGTGAAAGCATCTTGAACCTCTCCCCAATTACGCAGTGACTGAGGCTTCAAAGAATTGAACCATTGCTTCGCTTTGTCCTTCAGAGTGAATGGGAACAACTTCAGGCGAGCTTGATCAAGTTGACCCTGAATTGTAACGAAAGAGTGGAGAATGTTCTCAAACTCACGGATATGCAAATACGGATCCTCCAATTCTCGCCCCCGAAATTCTGGAATTATCCGAAGGTACTCATCTTTGAATTCAAATGCATTCCCAGCAGTCGGAGTCGGAATAACGATAGGCAATACTTGAGGAGCCCGTTCTAGATTAAGATAATCACGCAGAGTACGAATTGGAGCTTCTTCAGCCATTGGGCCTTTGCGATTTCGATTGCGATTTAATTTGCGAGGCAGAGAATGGGCAGGATACGCAGGACAATGCTACGGATTCTCGGCGGAGAAGTAGAACGATGAAGCCGATTGGAAATTGGGCTTCGGAACACAGGCATAAACAAGCAAATTTTACCAACTAACTAACTAATTACCAACAAACTAATAGACTGGAGAGGCTAGGCCGCCACCTCAACTTAGCAAACAGAATATGAGTGGGGTTATGCCACCACATCGGCTAAGCAATGCAATCAAATTAATCTAACTATACTAACTAAGCACAAACTCAATATTTAGCCCGACTTCGTTACACCTCAGGTTTGGCATGAAACTAGGTTAGAGGTATCCACCAAACTAAATACAAGCTACTAACACATAAACAACAAAACTACTACTACAAGAAAGAAGTGGGATACTTACAGCGGTTTGTCGAACCTCCAAGAAGCCATAATAAGAAATCCCCGGCAACGGCGCCAAAAATGCTTCGTTCGTCGATATATTAAATAAGATCAGCCCAAGCGTAGGGTAAAATGTCCAATTGAAGCATAATAATCCGGAAGACCGGGATCGTACCCACGGGAATAATTAATACGGCTTGATTGGATTTGTAGAAGTAAGCACGGGTTTTCGGCTTTTAGACAGCCAACTTTGTTTTACTTTGCGGTGGAAATAAAAAGGGCTAAATTAAAAGCGAATAAACTAGGATAAAAAACAGGTTAGGTCTAGGAATAATTAGCACCCATGACTCAAGTCGAATCACATTTCTCACCCAAATATGCGGTTTAAGATACTCAACTAAGGTTCTTAACCGGAAGATAGAATGGTTCGATTACCAAGCTAGCTCTAGAATTTATTTAGCAAACGCCTCGAGCAACAGAGCTCCAAGCATCATGTGTGGTAAGTAGGTGATTCTCTTACCTACACATGATCAAGGAGGTTAACACCTTAGCAATTTGACAAACAAACCCAATTTGACAAACAAACCCGAACTCCACATCGATTTTCGAACCAAAGATTTAAACTTTATGGTGAAAAACGCAATTTTACTTGAGCCATGAGGTGCTAATCACCCCATGACCTAACCTTAGAAAACTACTCACACATATCTAAAGAGATAAGAGCAAGCAAAAATCTAGCTAACATATTGAAATCACAAGACATGAAATAAACTAGTGATATTGATAGATCGGATGATTGTAAACAACTTTAATAAAGAAGAAAGTAGCAAAAACTAACTAGTAAAGGCAGGAAATTAAAAAGTAAGTGCTGGAAAATGAAGAACACTCAAGAACAAGCTAAAAGCAAAAAGCAAAAAGCAATTCAAAATCTAGATCTAGATCTAAGAAAAACGCAATACAAAACTGTGGTTGTACAAGTGACAAAACGCCTATTTATATGCTCCAAGCTCCGCGCACAGAATATTCCCCAAGATGCTCCAAAGATGCCCTCTGAAGCCCTTGGTACCGAATCTTAGGGATGGCAACGGGGAGGGTCGGGGGTGGATACCACTATCCCCGATCCCCGAACCCAAACTCCTCCCCATCCCCGCCCCGATCCCCATCGGGGATTTATTTTTACCCTCCATCCCCGCCCCAAATGGGGAACGGGGATCCCCACGGGGAATCGGGGATCCAAAGATTCCAAAACTTTTTTAAAAAAATAGTCACCAACCATTAGAAAATGCAAACCATGAAACTAAATTCCAAAAAAAAACAACAATCTGGGCTGCCATTACAAACCAAATGCCAAGGAAAACAGCCACAGTTGCTGCCATAGTGCCATTACAAACCAAATCAAAATGAAAAGAGTCACATATCTGCTGCCGTAGTGCCATTACGGCAGCCATTACAAACCAAATTTAAATTAAAACAGTCACATAGCTGCTGCCATAGTGCATTACAAACCAAATTGAAATAAAAACAGTTTCAAACAAACAAGAGCAGTAGAGCATTGGAAACTCTAAAAAACGGAGCACAAACAGTCGATTCCCAGCATATGCAGTTACCAAACTTGAAACTTGAAGTGCCTAGACAGTAGAAACAAGAGCATTAGTACTTGAATAGCAGAATGAATGCTGAAAAAGCATCTTAACTCGTAGAAAATAAGTTTTGTGTCATGTCTGACAATAAGTAGAAAATAAGTCTGGATTGCTTTACAAGTTACAATCATAATAAGGAACACCTTCTCATGTCAAGTAGCAATGTTCAAGAAAAGTTTCACAGTTTAGAGCCCAACACTTAAAAGCTATGCTAATTTGTAAACAATAAGGAGTACACCAGAATCACAGAAACTGGGGTCACCTAAATCAAACTATTTATGGAAATCGTCATAGCCTTCAAAGAGGACCATAAACCACGACTTACTAGTTTTAACCCCATTACAAGAATCAATAACTACAACTCTTACCTGATCGATCATCACCAACATATGTTACACAACTTCCACCAGACACACAGTCCTCTACGTCCGTATCATCATCATTGATAGTTGGAAAAGGATTCCCAGGTATTGTTGCTTCACCTTAAAATATAAAAGAAAATGAGTGATATATACCATATTAGAAAATAGCAATTGCAAATAAAAGTATGACGAGAAATAACTAATAAGACAATTAAAAATTACCTCCATTCTCAAGGGCAGCCAACCAACTTTGAGTACACATTAATGCTTCCAAAGTCTTAGGATGAAGTCTATTTCGATTTGGAGTAATCACTCTACCACCAGTGCTAAATGAGGACTCTGATGCAACAGTGGATACAGGCACGGCCAACACATCCCGAGCTATGGCTTGCAAAGTAGGGTACTTTAAGCCACTAGATTTCCACCAAGCTAATATATCAAAACTCTCATGTCTCGGTAGCAAATCATCCTCCAAATAATGATCCAATTCCAACTGCACATGTGCACTTTTAGCTTTCTTTTTCGTGTTAAGAAACATTTCAAAACCATCAAAATTATTCACCTCCGTGGTAGAGGCTGGTGGCTTGCTTGCAGATGTGCCATCATTCTTGTTTTTTCCTTCGTAGATCGTAAGCAAATCAAAACAACATCTCCTAATGCTCTCAATCATCTCATCACCACGCTCCCCATAAATACTTGAATAATAATACTCAATCAAGGACATCTTGAATCTTGGGTCCAACATGGCTGCCACTCCTAAAAATCCATGACTATTCTCCCAATACTTGTCATATTTCTCAATCATTTTCAAGGCCATGTCCGACACCACAAAATTCTCACAAAGGACCCATTCCGACAACTTCATTTTGATCTCACACACACTTTTAAAAAATAGATTCGAAGTTGGATAACTAGTCCCACTAAACAACAAAGTGACCTCGTAAAATACTTTCAACCTCTCACATATATCTATGGCCATGTTCCAATCATCATCATTTGGACAACATTTGTATTGGGGATCCTTGAGTCTTAAACGACCAAAAGCACTCCTATATTTAATGGCGGTTAAAAGCATCAAATAGGTCGAATTCCACCTAGAGGGACAGTCAAGAGACAACTTTTTACCATAAAAAACTCCCAATTGGCGAGCTGCATCTTCAAATTTCTCCTCTCTTTTTGGAGTTGCTGTCCAATAAGCAACACTATCTCTAACCTTCTCAATCGAAGACTTAATGACATCTAAACCATCCTTTACAATCAAGTTAAGAATATGGGCAGAACATCGCACATGAAAGAAACTCTTAAACCACAGATGATCACTTCCAAATTTTTCCAACAAAAAGATTAATCATAGCATCATTGGTAGAACAATTGTCAACTGTCAAAGTAGATAACTTTCTATCAATATTCCACTCCAAAAATGTATCCATCATAACCTCAGACAATACCTCCTCCGTGTGTGGACAAGGCACATACACAAACCTAAATAGAACAATTACTATAATCATTGAAAGAAGTAGAATATATTTATAAAATTCCAACACTCAAAAAGTAGCATAAAATTAATTCACGAACTGTAATGAACATTAAGAAATGTATTACCTAATAATGCGGCTTTGCAATTTCCAAGAATCATCGATCCAATGTGCTGTGATGACCATAAAGCCTCTTTTTTGATTGCTAGCTATCCACATGTCCGTTGTGAAGGAAACTCTACTTTGGTTTCTTTCCAAAAGCCTCATTGTCTTCATCCTCTCAACTTCATATATCATCAAAATATCTTTCTTGATAGTATTTCGACAAACCACATGAAACAAAGGTTGTAGAGCATAACAAAATCTCTTAAACCCAAGATGTTCCACTATGCTGAGAGGGTATTCATGCATTATTATCATATGAGCTAGTTGCTTCCTAGCATGATCTGGATTGAAGGCATAAGCTTGGAGTGTGCTACTTTTTCCCGCCCCCATCATAACACTAGGTGTTAAAAATGTTTGCTTACTATCAACCATTTTTTTTTTTCAAACAAGAGTTCAAGTGATCTTTCAAATGTGTTGTTCCACTCTTAGATTCCGCACATAACTTTTTATTACAATACAAACACCTTGCTTTATATTGCGTCTTACCCCCCATTGTAACTTGGATCTTTTGAAAATTCTGCCATTGGAGACTCCTTAAGTTACTTGTATCCACCACTTCATCACCTTCAGAGTTATACTCAACTTGACCAATAACAGGAATTGACGACTCTGTTTCTGCTTCTAATTCTTCTGGTTTTGTTTCAGCTTGTGAGCTACCAAGTGTTGGTGGTCGCATATCATTCGATTCCACTTGAGCTGACAGCGAGCGAGTTTGCCGAAGTGGTAGACTACAAGACGACATACATTACATTCAAAAATTATATCTAACACCATGACATAACTTCTCACAGAAACTCTAACTTCTCACACATATAAAATTCATTCAACAATACATCAGCTGTTCAAACTAACATCAATGTTTTCACCTTTTTTTTTCTTCGGCTAAGGTCTGTTCGTGGTTCCCCTTACCATTTTTCCAACTCTAGCTTTTTTTTGTATTTCAAATCAGGAAAAGGAATGAGAGTCAAGATTGAGAGAGATACCTTGACGATGGAGGGGATTTTAAGTGTGTCGATTTCTTCTCCATAACAGCAAACCTGGAACAAGAACACGAGCAAGAATGAGAGTCAAGATCGATCGATCGATCAAGAGAGAGAGAGAGAGAGAGAGAGAGAGAGAGATGGGTATCATTACAAGTCCAAAATACCAGTTCTTGTGTGCTCTTCTGTTTCTCCTTTCACTTCAAACCAAAGTTCTCGGCACCTAATACCAGGTTGGGGTTGGATTTCTGTATCAATGTTCAGTCAAGAATCAAGATTCAGTAGAGCGAGAGAGGCTGAGAGAGAGAGAGAGAGAGAGAGAGAGAGAGATTACCGGAGTAGAGAGGAGTAGCCAAGTCGGGAATTGGATGGAGAGTGGCGACTGCCGACTGGGAAGGA
Organism: Rhododendron griersonianum; assembly: GCA_018127125.1. Classification (NCBI taxonomy): domain Eukaryota; kingdom Viridiplantae; phylum Streptophyta; class Magnoliopsida; order Ericales; family Ericaceae; genus Rhododendron; species Rhododendron griersonianum. The sequence goes on along the minus strand of CM030798.1, from coordinate 3,279,503 downwards.
AACCCTAACTTATGTATATATATAGTAGGCTAGTGGGGTCAAGGGTGGGGAACAGGAACCCTAAGTTAATAAGTTATGTATATATAAATATAATTATTATATATAGGAGGCTAGTGGGGCGGGGCGGGGATCGGGGAGGGGCGGGGCGGGTACTAACTCATATCCACCCCCTACCCGTTCCCCACTTTTTTTTTAAAAATTATCCCCATACCCTACCCGATCCCCAAATAATCCCCAAATCCCCTACCCATTTGGGGCGGGGAACGGATTGGGTTGGGTCGGGGCGGCCGAGATTGCCATCCCCAGTACCGATAGCAAACATGGTACGCTGTTGTGATAATGGGTTCAGTACCGATAGATACTGAAAAGGGGTACCGATGCCGAGACATTTAAGGAGTTACCACTGAGCCAATCGGTACCAATAGACTAAACTAGGTGGTATCAATACCGAGTTGTTTGAGAGGCTGCTGCTAAAGAAGGAGTTCGGTATCGATGGAGTTCTTCAAATGGTACCGATACCGAACGGTTAAATGGCAGTCCTTGCTCTTCGATCTTTGGCTTGCCTTCTCAAGCCGACGGTTCATCTTCGGGTCTTTCCGGCCTATGCTTTGGGACTTGATCATCTTTGACAAGCTTTGGGCTTTAATGTTGGGATGAAATCTATTTAAGCTGAGCACGAACCGAGATGCGTACGGGTCAGCCTTTTTAGGGTTCGGTCCATTGTATGCTTATGATATAAAAGCAAAGTTAGGGCTGCCTCCGTTTGTAACTCTGACATATTTTACATCATAGTGAAACACCCCAGTACCCTGTGGACGTATGATTAAGCAATTAGCTTAAGTCGGAACCACGTAATCTCTGTGTCTTGTTCTTTTCTTGCTTTAGATTGTTTTCTGTTCTTGGTTTGTTCTTCGATTATGTGTGTTTGCTTGTGGGTTTGGACGTTCGAATCCCCAACAACTGGTATCAGAGCTCCGGGTTAGGAGATCTAGGGTTTCACACAATGGCAGAAGACAAAGTCAAGATTGAGAAGTTCAATGGTACGAACTATGCTTTCTGGAAGATGCAGATGGAGGATATTCTATATTAGAAGGATCTATATCATCCGATCAGCGGCGTTAAGCCAAAAAGCAAAAACAAGCAGATTGGGATATTTTGGATCACAAAGCTTTGGAGACTGTGCGATTAACCCTCGCGCTGTCGGTTGCGTCAAATATTGCCAAAGAAAAGACTACAGCAGATTTGTTCAAAGCCCTAGAAAAGATGTACGAAAAGCCTTCAGCGGTGAATAAGGTATATCTTATGAAAAAGTTGTTTAACCTAAAGATGCCTGAAAATTCTAATGTTGCTGAATATCTCAACGAATTTAATACGGTCACGAATCAACTAGAATTCATGGGTATTAATTTCGATGATGAAATTAGAGCTCTTGTTTTACTATCAAGTTTGCCAGAAAGTTGGAACGGACTTGTCGTGGCAGTAAGCAATTCTTCCGGGTCTGAAAAGATAAAACAGGATGTTACTGGTTTGATATTAGGCGAAGAGGCTCGGAGGAGGGTATCAGGTGAGGATACTGCTTTAGGTTCAGCGTTGAGTACAGAGGATAGGGGCAGGTTTGCGAATAGGGGAAACAACAAGAACAAAAACAAGGGCAGAGCGGCTTCAAATAACAGGGGCCGTAATAAATCTTGAGGAGGAGATACGAAGACTGAGGAGTGCTTCAACTGTGGTCAGAAGGGGCATTGGAGGTGAGATTGAAAGGCACCGGCAAAGCAGCAGAACGGGAAAAATCAAGGGGGTAAGAACACTGCCTATGTATTTGATGAGTCTGATAATGATTGCTTGATTTGTTTGCTGGATTCTCGCAGTGAGTCTTGGATTGTAGACTCTGGAGCCTCATTCCATGCTACTCCACGCATGGATGTGTTACAAAATTATGTGCAAGGAAATTTCGGCAAAGTGTATTTGGGCGATGATGAAGCTTGCAGCATAGTTGGGAAAGGAGATGTACAGATTACTCAGACAGACAGGACAGTTTTGAAATTGAAGAATGTTAGACATGTGCCTAGTCTAACACGGAATCTTATTTCAGTGGGTCAGTTGTCAGAGGGTGGAGTTGTTACATCATTTACTTCAGACGCATGGAAGATGAGCAAGGGGGCTTTGACTCTTGCTCGTGGTAAGAAAGACGGAACCCTCTATGTATCTACAGGTACATATAGTAGCATCGCGGTGGCAACAAAAGGGATTGATTGCACTACGTGGCAACGTAGACTGGGTCACATGAGTGAAAAGGGGATGAACGTAATGTTGTCGAAGGGAAAGTTACCAGGTTGTAAGTCGCTGGACTTGGAGTTCTGTGAGGACTGTGTTCTCGGGAAACAGAGGAAAGTCAGCTTTACGAAGGTGGCTAGGACCTTGAAAACAGAGAAGCTGGAGCTTGTGCACACCGATGTGTGGGGCCCTTCTAAGGTAACCTCTCGTGGTGGTGCTAATTATTTTGTTACTTTCATTGATGATGTTACTTGAAAATTATGGGTTTATTTTCTTAAATATAGTCTGATGTGTTTAGTGTCTTTAAGAATTGGAGAGCACTAGTTGAGAATGAAACAGGAAAGAAATTGAAGTGTCTGAAATCAGATAACGGTGGCAAGTATTGTAGCGATGAGTTTGAGGCTCATTGCGCTGCGGAAGGGATTCGTAGGATAAAAACGGTCCCAAGAAAGCCAAGGCAGAATGGAGTTGCTGAACGGATGAATAGGACGATCCTAGAGTGTGCGAGGAGCATGAGGTTACATGCTGGGTTGCCTAAGCAGTTCTGGGCTCATGCAGTAGATACGGCTGTGTATTTGATCAACAGGGGACCTTCAGTTCCTTTGAATTGTGGATTAACAGAAGAGGCTTGGACAGCTAAAGAGGTAAATTTATCTCATTTACGAGTTTTTGGTTGCATTGCTTATATGCATATAGAACTGGCAGAAAGGGGTAAACTTGGTGCTAAGTCTTGTAAGTGCGTGTTCATAGGCTATGGTACTGATAGCTATGGTTATAGGCTGTATGATTTTGAAAATCAGAAAACACGCAGGAGTGTGGATGTGGTATTTAATGAATCTGCTCTGTATAGAAACAGGAACAGTCAACCCGAGAAGGCTGAGGAAAATTCAGACTTGGTAGAGTTTGAAGGGATCCCAGACAGCAAAGTCCTGCAGCCTCAGGATATTAATACCGAATCCATTCCACAGGAAAATCCACAGACTCCCCCTCCTAGGAGGTCTACACGTGTTGCTAAACCTCCAATACGTTATTCTCCATCTTTACATTATTTGTTACTAACAGATAGTGGTGAACCAGAATGTTTTAAAGAAGCATTGCAGGTTGAGACTAGGGAGGAGTGGGAGCACGCCATGGATGATGAGATGGATTCTCTCTCATCAAACCAGACTTGGGAATTGGTTCTGTTGCCCAAGGGAAAGAGAGCTTTGCACAACAAGTGGGTTTACAGGATTAAGGAAGAATCTGATGGTAGCAAACGGTTCAAGGCAAGGTTGGTAGTGAAGGGTTTTGAGCAGAAACCAGGTATCGACTTCACTGAAATTTTTTCACCTGTTGTGAAGATTTGTACTATCAGATGTGTTCTTAATATTGTGGCTATTGAGAACTTGCACTTAGAGCAGTTAGATGTCAAAACTGCTTTCCTTCATGGGGACTTGGAGGAGGACATCTATATGCATCAGCCAGAAGGTTATGTTGTGGAAGGAAAGGAGAATCAAGTGTGCAAGCTTAAGAAGAGCCTGTATGGGTTGAAACAAGCTCCGAGACAGTGGTATAAAAAGTTTGATACTTTATGACTAATACGGGTTTCAGTAGGTGTCATGGGGATCACTGTTGTTACTTTAAAAAGCTTGGTACGTCATATCTCATACTTTTGTTGTATGTAGATGATATGCTTGTTGCAGGTTCAAGCATGGATGAGATTGTGAATCTTAAGGCACAACTGTCCAAAGAATTTGCAATGAAAGATTTGGGTTCTGCGAAGAAAATCCTTGGGATGCGAATTAGTAGGGACAGAGCAAGGGGAAATTTGAAGTTGTCACAGGAAGAGTATGTTAAAAAGGTGCTGAAACGTTTTAACATGGAGAATGCTAAGCCAATTAGCACACCTTTGGCAAGTCACTTCAAACTTTCGAGTGAAAGGAATGCAGTAACTGATGAAGAACAGAGCTACATGGAGAGTGTTCCATATTCCTTGGCAGTAGGCAGTTTGATGTATGCCATGGTTAATACAAGGCCAGACATTGCTCATGCAGTGGGAGTTGTCAGTAGGTTCATGGCAAATCCGGACAAGGAGCATTGGGAAGCAGTCAAGTGGATTCTGCGTTATCTGAAAGGTACTACGGATTTGGCTTTGTGTTATGGGGGTTCTGATATTTGTCTGCAAGGTTTTGTGGATTCAGATTTGGCAGGGGACATTGACAGCAGGAAAAGCACTACTGGGTATGTGTTTACATTGGGGAGTGCAGCAGTCAATTGGGTCTCACGGCTACAGAGAATAGTGACTATTTCCACGGCAGAGGCAGAGTATGTTGCAGCCACGGAGGCGTGCAAAGAGATGGTATGGTTGAGGAGCTTCATGAAAGAGTTGGGTAAAGAGCAAGACAAATGCAGAATGTTCAGCGACAGTCAAAGTGCTATACATCTGGCGAAGAATGCAGCCTTTCATTCGAGGACCAAACATATCGACATAAAATATCACTTTATTCGCTCTCTGTTGGAGGAAGGGCAGTTCACTTTGGAGAAGATTCACACAAGTGAAAATCCGGCAGACATGTTCACGAAGGTGGTTACTGTGGGGAAGCTGAAGGCTTGTTCAGCTTCTGTGGGTCTCCAAGCTTGAGTGGGAGACTGGGTGTTGGTGGTGTTTATGATTGGTGGTGTCTGAAGATGATCGTTGATGTATATTTGGGGGTGCCGCTGTAAATAGTTTTCAAGTGGGAGAATTGTTGGGATGAAATCTATTTAAGCTGAGCGTGAACCGAGATGCGTGCGGGTCAGCCTTTTTTAGGGTTTCGGTCCATTGTATGCTTATGATATAAAAGCAAAGTTATGGCTGCCTCCTTTTGTAACTCTGACATATTTTACATCATAGTGAAACACCCCAGCACCCCCTGGACGTATGATTAAGCAATCAGCTTAAGTCGGAACCACGTAATCTCTGTGTCTTGTTCTTTTCTTGCTTTAGATTGTTTTCTGTTCTTGGTTTGTTCTTCGATTGTGTGCGTTTGCTTGTGGGTTTGGACGTTCGAATCCCCAACATTTAAAACTCTTGTACTAAACGGTTTCTCTACAAAACGAAACTAAAATACCTTACGAGCAAAAGCAATTAAAAATAACTAAATTAACGAAGGAATTAAACTAAAACTAAAGATTTAGCGCACCCTACATTGCATTATCGGGTGCTTATCACTTTGATAACACACAAGATAGAGAATCTCCTTCACATCCAGTAACAAACCTTTGATTCAATACCATTTTGGTAACAGGCTGTCCACATAGATAGAGAAAAATAGCATATTCTTCTTTTTAAAAAGTGTGCATTACTTTGATCAAACACCTTCATACTCAATGTTCCTTTCATAGCTATTAACTGTTTTCTCCTAAAAATGACCTTATCGTCAAGTTTCTGCATTCTTGTCATGTTATACCTACTAATGTCCTCCCAAACAGTTAACAGATGTTTCCTAGCAAAAAATAGACAACACTAAAACTAGGTATGCATAAATTCTGGTATAGCAATCTACCCTCCAATATGGAGATCATTAACACGGGCAATCAGACATACATTTATCATCCGAGAGAATACTTCGATATGGAGGAAAGTAAAAGTACAATACCCTGGGGAAGAAGAGTCCAAATTAACAAAGTCAGCAAGCCATGCGATGGTACTTCCCACAGCATCTACGATATAGGTCATATCACTTGGAGCCCTCCACAGAAACTCTTCAGGTTTCTTTGCTACATCCACCCAAACTTTCATTGCATTAGGTCCAATCGGAACACAATGAGCACTGGAATATGGATCACTTGAAGCCCAACGCCCCTCCGCAACTACGTCTCCTGTCCCCATCCAATCTAGTAACTTGCACTTGGTAATGACACTCTGTGGATGACATGTTACCGATGGAGAAACAAGGGGTGTAGTTGATGTTGCTTCAGTTGTTGCCGGATTTTGAACCTAGAAAGTTCAACAATGGGAAACAAATAAAATGTCATTAATCAAACTAGTCTGAAATGACCACCAACGAAGAAAATGATAACTGACTTACTTGGCTTTTCTTTAACTCGTCAATTGTATTTTGCATATCCGACATTTGAGACTTCATCTGAGCATTTTCTTCATGTAATTCAGCAAATTGACCATTCATTTGTGATAATATAGTTAATCTTGTTTGAGTGACTCCTTTTCCAAATGTTCTTACACGGCCATTCCTCTCGGCACCAAGCACTTTAGAAACAGCATCTTCTTTCAGATTAGTTGAATTCTGTCCATTCCGTTCAATTTTTCTCATCAAATTTAACCTCAATCCGACTACTTCCATCTATAGCAATGGTTTTCAGCTTGGTCGGGCCTCTTTTGCGTTTGAGATTTTATGACGTTCTTGAAGGGATTGCAGGAGTTTCTATAGAATTTGGCATTGGATATGAATGTACTTCTAAAATATTACATAAAAAAAGTAAACAAACAAGAAATAAACTCATAATATTGTTTCTCACCCACACAGCCGACAACCGTATGTGGGCTGCAAAATATGTTAGTTTGTTCAGTAGGTGATGTGGGAAGCTGCTCAGCTTGGGTTGCTCCCTGGGTGCTGCCACCTTGTTCTTGAGTTCTTTATGATTTTCTTGGAGGTTGTGCACTAGAACAAGCCTTCTTCTTTCTTCGACCTGTACCATTCACCTGAAAATATGAAAGAAGCAATGCATGAATGAAGTGGAGTGGACAACATTGTACTGAGTATGTAAATTATAAAAAGAGCATGTATATGGAAAATATGTAGAAGTACATTAATCTATTAAAGAGTATACTATATATCCTATAGAAACATCACCTTATTTGTTTTAGATCCCGAGGGATCATCATTGTCACTATTAGCACTCAGCCTTTCTTCACCATCAGATAATACAAAGTCTTCATCACCATCAACTGCACGCCCAATGTCAACTTCTTCCTTATCATTAACTTTACCGTTGGCACTTTGATTTAAGCCCAACAATAACTTTGGCACATTCTTGATTCCAGCACCCTTCAATTCTACTACGTTATGTTCCATTTTTTTTTGCCTTAAATTTTCATAGCCTGTCAACATTTTGGACAAGTACCTCGGCTGGATATACATATTATTGAATACATAAAAGAAACAAGTTAACAGAAAAAACAAACCAATCTGCACCAGTAACGTAGTAGGAACCAGAAATTAACTTAACAAATATCCAAGTACAATATGAACAACAAATTAAGGCACGATGGCAAGATACAAACCAAAAGAGACAAACCAAAAGATCCTGGGAGGTGCCTTTAGTACAACATACCAAAAGTTACAAACCAAAAAAGATCCTAGCAAGATACAAACCAAAAAAGAAAAACCAAAAGTTATAAGGCGCAATGTGTAGACACCTCCCAGATAGGGCATCGCCATACAGATTGGTTGTTGATTGCTCGATTGGTTGCTTGCTTCATAAACCAAGATCGTGGACATTCCCATGGCTAGGAATATCGCCACACGATAGCGGTTATCATCAAAACAGAGTCGCCACCTAGTTTATTAAAACTAGGAAAACAGATAGAGATTCTGGGTACGGGAGCCAAGAGTACAGTAAGGGGAAAGTGTTAGGCACCCCTTTCTGCCCAACCGTGAGGCTGGCCCATAGTTATTCAACATAAGACATATAGATGCTTCGTTTAATTCTAACACATTAGTCTGTTTAATTAAGCCTTTAAACAGTAAATAAGGTGAGCCAATGCGATAAGTAAAGCATGCATTAGAAAGTAGAACAAAACAAAGCTGTTCTCGGGTAATGGATCCCGCGGCCGGTGAATGGATGTCACAGCCGAGGGATCCTCCTGGTTTGATATATCGGCCGAGGGATCGAAGCCCCGGTCAATGTTCTTTCTCACACCAGATAGAAAAGTTAGCAGATAATCAAAACGCTACGATTAAGATTATAGACAGAATGTAAATCAAACCAGAGGCCGTTGGGCCTCACCACCTTGATCCCTCAGTTGCTTGATTGCTTTGGATTGATTGTGATTGACTGATTGCTTCTTTGAGAACCCTAGGGTTAGGGTTTGAACTTCGGGGTTTGATCGTCGGATTGATGGCTGCCTTCGGGAGGTTAGGGCTTTTGAAGAGGGGGTTTGAGAGAGTATTTTTGCAGAGTTTCGTGGCTTGAGAGAGTATGGAAGTATACGAATTTTGGTGTATTTCGTTGTTGTATTTTCGGAACCCCAAAGGCCCTTTATATAGGCAATTGGTGACTCACTCTGGCCAATCAAAATGCACGATTGCAATTGCAATGCAATACAAACTCTTCGTGGTAATCTCTGAGCGTAGCCCGACCGCATCGGGAAGGTAGTGTAGTTGGATCAAACGTCTGACAGAACGTTCCAAAGTCTGGAAAACAAAGGATCTAGCGGCCGAGCAAAAGATCTGGCGGCCGAGGAATGGATGTTGCGGCTGAAGGATAGATCTTGAGGCCGAGGGATTGATTTCTTAGGGAGATTTTCAAGCAACAGGTTACTCGGGTGAAGAAATGATGTTAAGGCCGTGAGATCAATGTTACGGCCAACAGATGGATTCTCCTAGGATTCTGTATTTTTGTCTGAAAGGTTGTATGGCTCTGGATTGGGTCCTCTAAGTGGCTCAAAGTTCTTACCAAAAGTCCTAAGGTTCTCGAGAAGTCAATCAGCAATCACTGTATCCATTTCATCATTGGGATGGTCCCCAAGGTGGGACTTGAAATAATCGTTAGGCCAAATTGGGGTGTCTACACAATGACTAGAAATCCTCAATCCATTTACCCTCACAATCTCCTCTAACATTAGTTATCCTTTCATCATCATCATCATCGTTCATACCAAGGGCTGAAACATCTTGTGTCCTAGAAGATGTATCCACAGTTTCTTCGTACATTTCCAAGTCATAAAATCCCCTAGGAGGTGCCTTTAGCACAACATACCAATTCGAAGATTTGGTTTCCCTTGAATAAAAAACTTGCTTTGCTTGGGATGCAAGGATAAATGGATCTTTGTCATATTGGGTCTGACCTTGGTGTAGGTTAACAAGTGTAAAACCATCTTCCATCCTAACACCATGGCCAATGTTTGCCCAGTCACACTTGAACATTGGTAGTTGAAATGTGTGATAATCTAACAAAATTATATCTTTAATCACTCCGTAGTATGAAACTACATCAACGACTTGTGCATTGTCCTTCACACTTGATCTACACAAAGTTGCCGCGTCAATGGAAACAACACTATTTTGGGTTGATTTCTCAGCTTCCTTTGTGTGGAACCGCTGCCCATTGATGATATAACTCGTATAACTCATGGCATGCTTTCTAGGACCATTAGCAAGCCATTGTAGTATCTCCAATTCATTATTTTTGCATGCTTTTACCTGAATCTGTTCAAGTATATGCAACCCAATTAATACTATACTAATTACAATATTAAACTTGATAAACCTCAAGCAAAATAAGTGGTAACCTTTTCCCTCAACCATTTTGAAAAGTTGTCAGCGTGCCTTTTCAAAAGTAAACTTTTATTTTTTTGAAGACCAAGACTGGCATCTGAGTTCTTTAACTCCTCTATATGCATCCTAATAGAAAAAGAAAGAATGAGTAAGTGATTCACATGTGTATAAGAAATTATGAATTCTGCAAGCAGAATTTCATCAAACTTACTCCAAATAAGGTTCCACTATGGCTGTATTGAATAACATGTAACGATGTGCACTTTCTAAAACTTCATCGGTCAATGTGATGGAAGTGGCAGCTGATATTGGACGGCCTTCGAGAATTACATCATTCTCAAAATCTTGATTGTGAGGTCCCCTATTGGTTGTTTCCATAGATTTCATGTGTCGGCTGCAAAATGTTATACACTCTTCTACGAGGTAGCGTTCTTCTATACAACCTTCAGGTCATGCATGATTCCCAACACTTCATTTGTATATCTTCATATTTCTAATCATGAAGAAAAGTACATTCACATTATACAATCATAGATGACGGACATAAACATAGATGATTATTCATTAAAAAAACTAAAAGGGTTCACCTCTCAAAAAGGTACATCCAACGATATTGGACTGGCCCGCAAAGTCGTGCTTAATTCTCGTCCTAAGTGAATTGTTAAGTGCACCCTGATATCAAAGAACGAAGGTGGAAAGAACCTCTCAAGCATGCATAACGTTTCAACCACCTCATCCTCAAGGGATGCCATTTCTTCTTGATCAATAACTCTTTGACACAATCTATTGAAGAATGCGCAAAGGCGAAGTATCGCATTTCTCGATCCAGTTGGTAGTAACCCCTTTAAGGCTACAGGCAACAACTGAAGCATTAGCACATGGCAATCATGAGATTTGAGACCTGTGACCTTCAATTCATCCATTGATACGCAATTCCCAATATTTGAACAATACCCATCAGGTACTTTTAAGTCAAACAACCTCTTGCAAAACATTCGCTTCTCATCCTTGGAAAATGTATAGGAAGCTGGAGGAAGATATGTCCTAGACCCTCGATCTTCTGGATGCAAGTCGTGCTTTATTTCCAAATCTTGCATATCCTTGCGAGCATTTAAACCGTCCTTGGATTTTCCGTTAATATCCAACAGCGTGCCAATAAGGCTCTCAATAATATTTTTAATGATATGCATGACATCTAAGTTATTACGTACTAGCAATTCCTACATAGAATAGTAGAGAAACTGTAAAGACCCGATTTTAATTATTATTATTCTAATTGGTTGTCTATTGACACGTGTGCATGTGTCGGAGGGACGTGGGATCCAAGTGTGTATCCTAAGACCTTTTTTTTTTATTTTTTATAATTAGATGTATGTTTGAGGCAAAATTCGAGTTTTTGGGATCAAACTATCAATTCTTGAACCTAGGAGATTAATTAGAGTAGCTATGGAGCTAGAAGGACCTATGGTGTAATTTCTTCCAAAAATCAGCTTTTTATTTCCAGGAGAGGATCGGCTCCTTTATTTTTTTTTCTTCTCCCGTTTCCTGGGTTCTTTCTCCTTTTTACTTCTTCTTCACCTCTTGACTCCTCATTCTCCCTCTCCACACACACAATCAATTAACCTCTCAAATCTTCTAAATTTTGGAGAATCTAAGGAAAGGAAAGCTTAATTTCATACATAGAACTTAAAGATTTTGGAGCTAGAAGTGGGTTTGGAGAAGATTCAAAGCTAGGGTTTGGTATTTGCATTTTTGAGGTAGGATACATGACTAATCTTCTTGATATGTTCATTTTTAGTGTAAATATTGTGGATTGCTTGTAGAGCATGAGTATTTTTTTGATTATGTGAAATTTGTGTTAGGGTTTTAAGATTTCATATGGAAAACATAGGTTTTTGTTGATACTTGTTAAATCCTTGAGATTTATGTATTATTGAGGTGTAGAGGTGCTAAATGTTTAAAAGTTACATTTGTTAGTGAAATAGTTTTTGTGGATTTGAAGTTTAGTGAATACTTGGGGTTTGGATACTGATGGGAATTATGCGAATGATATTTGGGTATAAATTATCCCGTTCGGTGAGATAGGTTGAGATGATTGTGCTTGGGCTATGTTGGGTTAGATTTAAGTGGTGCACCTAGGAAAAATAAGCTGGGCTTGGCGAGCTCCCCGGTGAAAGACCGGAAATTGTTGGGGTGGTACACCGTCCCCGATTACCCCGGTGCAAGGGTGGTGCTTGTACCCGGTTACCCTAATTCATGGGGTGGTACTTGTACCCGACTACCCTTGGTTTGTGAGGGTGGTGCTTGTACCCGATTACCCCGGTTCATGGGGTGGTATTTGTACCCGGTTACCCTCGATTAGATATTAAAGTTAGCGTATGGTTTATGACTTTGGGTCGAATCTAGGAATGTTGGGCAATGGAGATTAAGCGGAGAACCGTATGGGGTTATTATTAAGGGATACTTATCGACATTTGATAATTAGGAGTGGACTTTTAACTTGTGCACGTTTCATGACATTTATGTTAAAATTGAACATATTATTTGGTTTAGTCTTGTTTCCTACGAGCTCCGGCTCATGTTGTTTATACCATTTCAGGTGGCAATGAGGCGCCGTGAACTTAGTGAAGTTGTGGTCGCATGGAGTTCCTTTTTGTGATGTTATTTTGTTAGCTTATGCCATGGAATATGTAAGGCCATAAGGCCGGAGTTGATTTAACGTCTTTTGTAGTATGATGTGAAACCGAAAACTATGTTATTATTTTGGAACTGTAAAATTGGGAGTTATGTAATCTTTATTATTTTTCTGTGGGAAGTCCATCTTAGGCCTTGTGGAACTTATTTTGGCACTAATGAATATGTTGTTTTGAGACTTATGGAAACATAGCTATCTAGTTTGACTGTATGGAGTTATAACAGGTGAAATCTATTTCAGGCATAGGGACTTGTTAGCTATTGTGAAAAAAAAAATATCTTCGTTGTGTTAATTTTTAATTTTTGATAAGCTGTATCAAGGTTTAAAAAGAAAGGAAAGTTCTTTTTTTTTTTTTTGGGTCAATGCGCTCGATGTTTGACAAAGACTTGACTTTTCAACGCCATGTTTATGCCTTTATGACACGTGTTAAGGTTGAATTTTTGGGGCGTTACAGAAACAATCATAAACTATACTAAGATCAATATATATAAACATAAGATATAGATTGATCAAAATGCTGATTGATAAAGTTTACCTCCCAATATGATAAATCAAATAAGATTGACCTCTTTTTTCACCTTTGTTTATCTTCATTGTCCCGCTTTCGTTTTTTATTTCCTTCTCCACCTTTCCCCCAGTCATTCTTCATATCTTTCAGAGTTTCCGAAATTTGTTTGCCAATCATGATTCTAGGTTTTTCCCCCTTTTCTTCCTTTCCATCAAACCATGATTTTTTCTTCCGAAAGGGGTGAGATGGTGGAAGAAAGCACCTATGGCACAAATATACAGTTTTCCTACTGAATTTCAGCCATAGAAAACGTGTATTTTCACCACATATAGGACATGCAAATTTACCCTTAGTCGTACACCTGGCAACATTTCCATATGCTGGAAGATCATGCATTGTCCACATCAAAATTGCCCTCAGATCGAATGTAGAGTTAGTGAACCTATCATAAACAGGTGCTCTGTCACGCTCTCGATTTTTAACGTAAATAATAATCGTTTTCAATAAATAATACCATCACCGAAGTACTGATAATATCCAAATGACATATCTTTCCCTATTCTCAAAGTTAAGTTCAAAAATTACAATCTTGGCTCGAAGCCCCAGGTTATACAAAATACCAAATTAATATTACATTTTGCAATGATCATCCTTCAAATACATCTTTCAATATAAAAGCACAAAATTGCCTCTTTATACCTTTGAAATATATGATCAATAAGCACGAGATACACGCCATGCCAACTTCCTTGCCCTTTTTTTTTACCTGAAAATGATAGGTTGAGCTACACTAGCCCAGTAGAGAAATCTATACTCAAGTTATATGAAAATGCAATGAAACATGCAATAAGATTGAATGAGTTTCAATAAAAGGACATGAGGTACAAGAGGGGTTACCAAGATGAACAGACGATTAGACTTCGGGATTTCGGACATCTTAGAGATAACCCTAACCATCAACACATCGACTAGAAGCAACTTTTAAACCCATATCAGTCAAACAAATAACAACAATAGTTCAACCATCTCATAACTTTTCGAATGAATGCCACAAACCACTTCCTCATTTCATACCATTCACCATAGAGCTTTATTTCATAAAACTTTCCTTTTTGATTTCCTAAACAATTTAGAGAAAACTCAAGACCACCACAGGTCAAGCTCCGTTGATTCACTCAAGAATACCGGAGGATTTTTAGTAAAAATCCTCTTTTCAAAACCCAAAATCCTTTCTTTAGTAAAAACTTAATAGAATCAACCGTTCATTCTCTTTTTTGACAGCCACGATCCCAAGAAACAAACAATCCGAACTTCAACATAAACTTCTAAAATCAATCAATATTCTCTTCCTCCTGGAGAGACATTCAACTGCGTTTCCACCCTTTGCGTGACAGTGAATTCTCTCCATCTGGGTTTCCGCATTACCACACCTTGCGTAGCGGGCCCTCTAGAGTCCTCGCATTACCACACCTTGCGTTGTGGGCCCTTTATGCAAATTCTCAATTCAAGCATACATACATATAAGCCATCGTTCAATGTACAAGCAGGTAACATTTCCCAAATTCACATTGTAATACAAACTCGTAAACATGTCACATCGTACATTGATAATTAACTTAAGTTCACGTTATTTCTCTAAGTCTATCACAACGTCCTTCTCTACGCATCGAAACCACAATTGACTTCTCGACACACCACCCGCTAGGTTCTAAACGAGAATCTTATAGAACGAGTGCCAAAGGAACCTAGGGAACTTAACAAGACGAAGCGCGAGGATACGAGTCACAATACTACCCATCAGATCTCTAGACACGCTCATGTCTACTCACAACACACCCCACTTTATCCCTTATAGCCCACGGTACTCTTATCAACCTTACGGTACATTTCCCTAACCAACGTCGTTGATATTATGCTCTAATGAATGCCAAGAAACAAAGTCAATCAATGGTTCATTAGGACACAAGCAATCATGCTCAAAAGTGACTTAAACATGTTCTAATTATATAAGGGATCATCATACGGAACGAGAATAACCTTAGGGATAGCCACAAACATCGACAGATTGACACACATCTACTCAAATGACCATAACTTTCTGTGTACTAAGAGTCTTAAGGTGATTCTAGTGGCAAATGAAAGCTAACTTCAAGACCTTCGATTTGATATAAAGTTTGCATAAATTGGACATCAGACGAAGAAGTTACGGCCGTTTGAAGTTGGGCTGAAACCCAGAAAGTGAGCAGAACTTCCAGAGAGGGGAGGGATCGATCCCTCCTCCATTGGGGATCGATCCCCAAGGGCAAAAAGTCCAGATTTGAATGAGGGATCGATCTCTCATGCTTGGGGGATCGATCCCTAGGCGATTTTAGGCGATTTTCTGCAGATTTTGACAGCTTTTCGAATGGACGACGGAGGACGATCAAAACTCGATTAAAGCACGAAATCAACTCATAAACACATAAAATGAGTAAGAAATCCCTACCTCGAAGTGCATACGCGAAGATCCAACCCAAGCACACGAGCCCTAGCTTCCAAAGCTCCGAAATCCTCCAAGATCTTCCCCCCGAGCCTCACCCAACGCGATACGAGCCCGAGGTTGCGTTCTAGAGATGAAATAGAGATGGATCCTTGATGTTTTTGTGAGATGGAGTGAAGTTTTGAGTGAGGGGAGGAGAGAGAGAGAGGAGGCCGGCTAGAGAGAGAGGGAGAACGGATGAGAGAGAGATATTTGGGGATGAAATAATTCCCTACACACACACACCCACTATTTATACCCCTATATCTTTATATTACACACACACTCCCTCAAGTTTTCATCTTATCACTTAACTCCTCAATTCAATTAACCACCAAACATACCATATTCTCCTAATTGGGCATTTAATATACATTTCAAAAAAATCAAAAAAAATTCGGGTCTCTACATGCTCCGTTGGTCCACAAAATCTGTAGGTCTTCGATAAGAGGTCGTAGATATACATCAATATCATTACCCGGTTGCTTAGGTCCTGGGATCAATAGTGTCAACAAAACATTTTCCTTTTTCATCCATAACCAAGGTGGCAAGTTGTACATAACCAGCATAACGGGCCAACAACTATACGTCGAACTCAAATTCCGGAATGGATTGAAACCATCGGTAGCAAGACCAAGTCTTAGATTCCATGGATCTGCTGAGAAAGATGGCCACTTATCATCGATTGTTTTCCAAGTTGGTGAATCTACCGGGTGTCGCATCTTGGCATCACTGCTTCTATGAGTAGAGTGCCATGTCAAATCTTTAGCTACTTCGAATGACCTATACATGTTCCGAAACCTTGGAATTATAGGAAAATATCTCAACACTTTGGCAGGAACCCCTTTTTTTATTTTCTTTGTGCGTACGTCTACCTTCCATCTTGAACGACCACATTTTGGACAGTTCTCTAATTCTGCGTTCTCTTTCCTTAATAAGCAACAATCCTTCACATAAGCATGAATTTTCTAGTAACCCAATTCAAATTTTTTAAGGAACTTTCTAACTGCACGAACAGAGCATAGCATTGTATTATCCATGGGGAACATATCCTGAAGCTTCCCCAAAAGAATAGTGAAACTCTCATCTGTCCATTCATTTTCAACTTTGATCTTGTACAAAGTAACAATTGCTGACAACTTCGTATATTTTTCACAACCAGGGTATAATGGAGTTTCTACATCCCCTAATGCTTTTGCAAAGACCTCATCTCTAGCTTCATCAAGTGGTTCAAGATGGTCTACATCTCGTGCATAAGTCGCACTGTATAAGTTATGTGCATCTGACATTTCCACTTCTCTAGGTTTTTGTGCAGCACTTGGTTCCTCCCCATGATGAAACCAAGTTGTGTATGTAGGATCCATTCCATTTATGACCAAGTGTTCATAAACATCATCAACACAATGGTGACTCAAATTCCGACAATGTTTGCAAGGGCATAGAATCTTTCCTAAATATCCTGCGTTTTGATTAGCCATCTCCATAAAGTTCAATGCTGCGTTCATATACTCGTCAGTGCATTTACAAATGTACAAGCTAAGTGTGTTAAATGTTTTAAGAATATGTAACTAGTTTATCTATAGTTGTCTAAAAAAGTTTTTCTATTACCTATTCAAACGCACCCAATCTTTGTCCACCATCTTAACAACACCAAGCTTGTTTCCTGATATCATACAATCGTACATGTAATACATAGGGTAAGTCCACTCGTCTTGGAACAATAATCGCGAAGGATGCCAACAAAAATCCTAAGAAAGAGCAGTAGACTATACACCATAGGAAAAAGCAGCAAGATACACCATCTTGACATGAAAAATAGTTGCCATAATAGAAAATTGGCAGCAAAACAGGAACAGCTGTAGAAAAATAGCAGCAGCAACAACAAAACAGCAGCAGCAATTACACTGCTCTATGATACGACAGACACAATAGCAGAAACATAGCAGCAGTAGCAGACACAACAGTAGCAGAAACACAGCAGCATATATACAAAACAATGCAGCTTACAGATTCTTCATAGCAGCAAACAGTATGGTTTAGCAGCAGAAAAAAACATGACTCTTGTTGAAAATACAATCAAGATTGAAGTGGTTTGTAGTAGGAACTAACCCACTCCAAGCCACACCCTTAGGACACGCCCATAAGAAAATGCAGCATACCAAAACAGCAAGATACATCTTAAACAAGGCAGTTCTTTCAAATTCATCCAAAACAAGGCAGTTCGATTCAAGTAGTTTAATATAATCAAAGCACTGAACGATTAGATGCGGCTAGTAGATTGAACACCCTACCAAGGATTTGATCCAAGCCAGCATCGAGCCGCTAGGTGTACTAGTAGTCGCGGTTCTTTTCTATAAATTAAAAATGTTCCCCAGATACAGAGCAGTGGGCTCCATTTCTGGTACTGCTGGGTAGGTAGGTAGGGCAGGGATCCTTTCATCGGAATACTATTATCCCCACCTTGAGTGAGCTACAAAGAAGGCCTACAAGATGCAACAACTAAGATGACTCAAGCTAAGTAAGAGACACGAGATGAGTAGCAAGCAAAGCAGGTGGATTATATGGTGGATGGCCTACTTTGATATGAGTAGTGATACATACGTCAGCCAAGGTTACCTCCTCACCCTATGATGAAATGTGCCTTTTGGATAGGGGTGCTTTGACTAGATGTAGCAGGTGCCATAGATGTAGATAAGGATGTTCAAGAGGAAGGGGACTAGTCTCTTAGTTAGCCAGTCAAGGCGTCAAACGAGCAAAGCAAGGGCTTGGTCAAGGTCAAAGAGAAAAAGGGTAAAGGGTTCTTTCTCATAAAGCACTCTTGCTATCATTCCTCGCCTTACTACCAAGCATAATAGCTAAAGAGCTAAGAGTGCTAGTGTGATTCTGTATAACAAGAGTGTCATTCTGTCTGGCGATAGTTTTTTTCCAACCGAGTAAGCAGAAGTAGATAGGTTTGGTCACCTGCGGTTTAGCGATATTCTAATTGTTCTCGTGAGAATACAGCAGCTATCTAAGCTAAGGATTGGAAAAGTGAATGTGAATGCCAAAGTGTGAAAGTGAATGTTAAACAAAAAGAACACTCTCAAAACACATTCAAACTAAAGTGAATGAAACACAACTTATAGCATATTCAGGTTCAGAACACAGTCAAAGTAAAGAACTGTTAGTGCCAAAGCTTTTCCAAAGCTGTCCAAAGCAAGTGAAACATATTCAGTGCAGATTCAAGCAATTGAAATAGAGTCAATGCAGTTCAAAAACAGATTCAATGCAGTTCAAGCAACTAAAACAGATTGAATACAGATTCCCACAATGCAAATTCAAGTAAATCAAGTCCAACTAAAGCAGGTTCAATTACTGAGTATCTAACTTTCTCTAAGTTCATCCATTCATTCATTCAGAATGAAGAGGGAGGAAGCTAAAATCACTGCATAGGAGAACCTTCAGAGGGCAAAAGCCAAGGCAGCGACAAGGAAACTAGAGATTCGTTAAAACCTTTCCAGATAGCATGTGTTATGCAGTTCTAGGTTCTGTGGAGAAGAGTCACATTACTTATCCATCTTATGCGCACAACATTCCAAATAATTTTTAGAAATTTGTCAAGCAGGAATCAATAACTTTTTTACAAACGCTAAAGTAAATAACTTTGCTAAAGTAAATAACTTTTTACCGAGGGAGAAATAATGGGTGTAGTTGGTGTTCCTTCCGTTGCCGGAATAATAGATACCTCAATAAGTTCCTGACTCCACTTATGGTAGTTGACTTGAAGTTATGTTTAATAGTTGCCCCAACCGGTGGTGTAAATTACTGACTTAGAGCCAATTACAAATAAGTATATAACCAAGTTGTTACCAATTGCAAATCCTATCCCCTTTTTCCTCATCTTTTCTTAGTTTTTTCAATTCCACAACCATCACTAAAAGTAGTGGAAGCTAGGCATGGAAACTTAGATAGGCAGCAACATTAACAAGTTATTGCCTAATTTCCCACAAGATAGTTTCAAACATATTTATGTTCTAAAACCTATCAGCTTCGAAAGTAGCCACGCAGGTCTTGTTTTTCTACAAAGACCACTCATACCTTCCAGTTTATAACAAGACCAATTATGCAGCCCTTTGTAACAAAACCAACAAGCAATCTGTTAATTAACTTCAGAAAAACACACACTACATAAACTCCAGTGGACTTCTGAAGTTGCACTATTGTAGAAAACACACACTACATAAACACACACTCCAACCTATCCACTCTTGGGCACTATGTCAAGATAATGTAGGCAACTAAGGCATGTACGAAAAATCAAATACTCAGCCAATCCTGGCAAAAATCAAATCACACCTGTTGAGCACTCTTTGAACTGGCTGTTTACTTCTACCAGTGCAGTATGTAATCTTCTATGACTGCGAAATCAAGAAGCAGAAGAACGATGAAGGTCAGGATATTAATAAGGAAACATATATTAATAAGGAAACAGTGGTAAATCCAAGCACTGAAAATAATACACCAATATTTATGCATCGGCATCAATAAGCATGTTATATTCACTCAAATAATTTAGGGACACTAGAAACCAGACATTAAAACACAAGTAGTGGACCACTTCAAAGATTTTATTTATAGTTGTTTCATAAAAGGTGGGGTAGGAGCCCACATAATGAACCCACTACAACAAATTCTAGATCTTGCTACAAAATTCGTTTTGACAAAATTAATTTTGTCACAACATGTTCACTTGTTGTGACGAAATATAATTTTGTAGCATCAAGCCGCCGACAGTGAAGTTGTTGTGACAAAATTAATTTTGTTACAATATTTTGTCACAAGAAGAAGGGTGGGAAAGTTTCCCGCCGATGGAAATTAAATGTTGCCACATAATAATTTTGTCACAAGAAGTTTGTCACAATAAAGGCTTGTTTCGGATATACCATGACAAAATCGTTTGTCACAACAAGAAATCATGATTGCTACAATTTGTTTTGTTGCAAAAAATTTTGGATTGTACGTATAGTGACAAAAAAAATTTCCTTGCTATTGTTGTAGGTACTTGCAACAAAATTATTTGTCACAAGAGATTTAGTTGTTGTGACAAAATCTTGTGTGTGGCAACAAAGATACAAGGGAGAGCTATGGCAACGATACCAATTTCATCACGATAGTTGGTTGCAATAGTTTTTAGTCTTGCTACCAAATATTTTTGTCACCATAAATTTGTGGCACTACGGTTTTATTTAAATACTCTAATGTTGCAAAATATTTTGTCACAACAATGAATTACTACTATTACTGCAATATATTTTTGTTATCAAATTGTACGTCATGATTGGACACATTTAGTGGGTTTATAGGCATTACACCCATATATTGCCCCACCCAAGGCCTTCGTTTACTAGTGGATATTGATTAGATATTTATCAACGGCCCAAAAAAAGCTTTTGAATAGACCCTTCAATTACCAGCACCCACAAAAAGTGCTAGAATAGACTTCTCATTTACTAGCGCCCAAGAAAAGCACTAGATTAATAGACCGAAAGAAAAAACAACTGCTCGAGCAAATCTAATAATGTTACTATATGCTATACATTTTCTAATAATCTCGATACAATTATTTAGCACATCTCAATAAGACAAAATTATTTTAATAGTCGAGGCTGTTGATTTTGTTGTGCTTATTGATCAAATCAATATCGTAAAAATTGGGCTCGATTAAGTTTAGAAAGCTCCTTGATTGGGACGTAATTCTTTTTCTTGGATGATAGTTATCGTTCGGTCAAACGTGTAGCGATACCCGATCAACTTTATTCTTGGTATGAATAATAAACTCCGTAATATGTAAAAGATAGATGGTTTGGATTGAAAAATAAAGACTTTGGTGGGGTCGTGTCTTGCAATCTAATAATTTAATGCCTCGGGATGCATCAAATATTGTCGGATCAGGCGGTCGCCCATATTCGATGATCTTTGATTTTTGTGACAACCATGGAATCAGTGAGATGTGAAGTCCTAACGGTTCAGATCGACCATTGTTAAAAGTGAGTTGCTAATGACCTTTAAATTCTATACATTCAATGTATTTGTTTACAAACTAAGTCTTGTGCTATACTTGAACGTATGGTAGTCATTCGAATGCAACACAATTACGATGATCCAGACTGTTGCTTTTGTTTACCTTATTGATTATATCATTCTCGTAAAAATTTGTCTCGGTCGGGTTTGGAAAGCTTATTTATCGAGACACAATTTCATTAACAAAATGGGTTTTTATATCTGATCAAATGTGTAACGACATCCGATTAGCTTCATTTTTGGTAGAAATGATGTACTCCATAATAGATAGAAGATGGACGGTTCCGATCAGAAAAAAAAAAGACTCAGGGGGAGGTCGGATATTGCAGTCTAGTATTTTAATGTCTAGGGATGAATCAAATATGGTTCGGTTATAAAGATGAAATCAGTGAAATATGAAATTGTAATGGTTCAATCGACCATTATTAAAAAACTAATTGACTGATTAAGTTTAGAATTTGTTGTATTGCACAATAAAAAGGGAAATGATTTTGCCACACCATTTTTTGTTATTGCCACACCCCTGCAAGTGTATTTTTTGATGAAAAAATACACTTGAAAAAATACACTTGCAGGGGTGTGGCAATAACAAAAAATGGTGCGGCAAAATCACTAGCCCCGATAAAAAACGCTTAATTATTTTAGCGCTAAATCCCAAAAAAATTGAAATCACAACTTTCGCTGGAAAACAAATGGCGGGCTAAAGTAACCCCTGCTTCCTTTCTTTCCAAATGAAGAGAAATCCCCAGATCAATCCCGTCGTCTCTCTCTCGCTCTCTCCTCAACTAAGTTCCACACCATCACCGGCGCAGCCCCCGCCACCGAAGTCACCCCCTTCCTTTCTTCCCGACTCATTTTGCCCTAATTTCTTACCCAAAATTACCAAACCCTCTGATTTCGTGCGCGTTTTGTTTGGATTCGACCAAAAACAGGTTCAACTTGCCTCCTTGTGTACGATTTCGAGGTACCATTGCTCTCTCTCATTCTCTCAAACGAAGTTGGAACTTGGAAGACCCCGTAGTACTAACGCTCTCTGCACACTCACCACCATGACCCAGACGATCGAACTTCATCGCGCGGCAGCACGAGAGGTCTTGATCCTTTATCCTCTATCTTTGTCTGGTTTCTGTCTCTCAAGCTTCATTAGTTTTACTATTAGCGTGGTTCTGTTTGTTGGAGATGCGAGGCGCAAACGTACATTATATGGTTATCTTTTTAGGTCATTCTCCCACGTGAAAGTGGGGTTTATTTTCACAGATTGTGGTCATATCATGAATGTGCTTTGGTATGTGAAGTATCTTAATCAATTTCACAAATTACCAGTTTTTGGTCTTATTACCTATTACCTGTTTGAATAAGTGTTTCAATGAACAATTCCCTGTATTCTTATTCTTTTCTACCTTGACTATTACCTATTTGAATTAATTAATTCAATGAACAATTCCCTTTATTCTTATTCTTTTCTGCCCTAGGAGTTTGGCAAGTTGCATATCTTCATTAAGCTTAAATGTTACTTGCTTTTACGTCTCATGTTGATGATAAAATTTGAATGAGTTAGCTTTATGTATTTTTCAAACATATGACTCCCCAGTTTTGACCAAACACAAGTGTTGGGAATCTATTTCTACCTGGTTGATTGATGTTAGCAAAATTTCATTTGCTTTATGGTTTAAAACTTATTTCTTACTTTCATTATAACCAGTTCTTGGATGGAATATTGCTTTAAGTTTAAATAGCTCTTTTTATGAATGATGGGTGTTCATTTTGGTTTTCCTTTTGAAGCAACTGATGACCTATAAAGTTTGGTGTTTAAAGTGAGTTGAAATTGGAGTTTGAGGTTATTCAGCAGTGACCTTTCAACTTTTGTTTTCATCGATTTCTGTCTCCACCTCAGAATCCAACTTATGTTGAGTTGAAGTGAGGTTGTTTATTGGTTTCATTGATTTCTATTGTGTACCAGGAATTATGCAGGACACAACATATGAATGTCTAGCTTTGATAATTTTGGTTGTCTACCAGTACTAGCCATTTGATTTGGTGAACTTGACTCACTCACTAAATCGAGAAACTTAAGGCACAACAAGTTCGTCACTCGCCTCCACTCTACTGGAACTAGCCATCGGCATTCGTCCCAGTCAACTTCAACGACTACTATAGGAACTACTAGAATTCAACGCAAACTAAACTATTTGGAAAAGACTTTGAACTAAACTGACCCCGTTTGAGTCATCGAAGGCAAGGCAGCGAGTGAAGGTAGAGGAAGAGAAAAACTATCAGCTATTTATGGTTTGCATTTAGGCCATCCTCTTGTCTTAGCCTCGGCTGATCCTGTTCTGATTACCCTATCTGCTTTTAAGGAGACTTGCTCAAAGTTTCATTTATCTATTTGTTCCGATCAATCTGAAATAATCGCCCAGCAAATGGTCATTAAAAGCATTCACTGAATTGAAGCTAGGGAATACCTCATCAATGAAAGAAAGAAAGAACTGAAAAAAAAGCAACTGATAAGCATCTATTTGAGTCGATCTTTACTAGGTAAGTTCCGCTTTGGTTTTGAAGCAAAGAGGTTAGCAGGGAAGTTTACGCAGGAAGAAAAGAAGCTAACGACCGAGAGGTTTGCTCCTAGGTTGGCTTGTCCATTGCCCCATGAGTTGCGAAGAAGCAAGACAGAAGCACTTCTTATCAACCACGGGCTTGGCTTTCATTACCCCATATGGCTGGTTCCCTTTTGAAATCTGTAAACTTCAATAGGTAAATCCATGGCATAGCGAGTAGATCCACATCCAGAGTAGTGATCAAAGAATTATCAAAATCGAGATTAGCAGGTAGAAATGGATAGCTATGCAACCAATTAGAACTAGAGAGCGTGAAAAACCTACATGTCCAATTGAACTATAAGCTAGAAGTCTTTTGACTTTCGTTTGGGCCATGGCGGCCAGTGCTCCTACGATCATAGAAGCAATGCTGCAGAAAAAGAAAATTTGTTGCAATGTAGCTCCATAGGAACCATAAATAGAAACACGTGAAATATTAGCAAAAATAGAGATTTTAGGTGCAATAGAAAGGAATGCTGTAACCGGGACAGAAAAGGCCTCTTAGAATGCGAGTAAGAAAATTCAAGCAGGTAGAAGAAAGCACTGGATCAAAAATCAAGCAATGGGACGTCAAGAGCTTGTCTTGCTAGCCAACAACTAGAGTTTCTGCTAGTATAAAAAGAGGTAGGCTGAAGGGAGAGCCGGCTTATATAACATGAAAAGAGCCATGTATTATTTGATTGAATGCAATGGAAGGTAAGGAATGAATTCGAGTCTCTGGCTAGGAGTAGTTAGTCTCATTCTGTCCTTTCCTATGCCACGGAGTATAGCTTTCCTCGGCAGGAGTGCAAGTACCGGTATTCAACTACCTGTTCTGCATTCTCTCCTGGCTCTCCAAATGATTCTGTTTCTCTGGCCACTGCTTCCTTACTTTCTTGGCCTTTTTCTCTTTTAGTTTAGGCTTTTTGGCATTACTTTTTCGGTATTGATTACTCATCAACCCACTATTTCTCTTTCCATGTACTCTTCTTTTATATTCTATATATTTTCTTATACCGATCAAACAAAGAAAATATTCTTAACTAATTTAGGATTTACTCTTACTATTGCAGGTGGTTGAAAATTTTGAAGGGATGGCTACATGTTCAAACCCATTTGCAAAGGATTCAAATCCTTATGTTAGATTTGGTGTCTTAGGTTTTGGTTCGAACAATATTTCTTTTAGTAGCTAAAAGGCAGTCTCGTATTGTTTATGATTGAGACAAATGACTATGTCATAGCTTGCTTTGCTTGTGATCTCTTTTTTTGCAAATGTTTTCTTAGGAAATACTTGTTTAACATAGTTAATTTGTGTTTGGTTAGTGAAAGTTGTGGAATTGTCGACTGCGTAAGGTTTATGCTTTTGAATCAGTTGTGGATTTGTGATAGTTACAAAATACTTTGGCACTTGATTTCAGCAAAATTTTGTCACAATAGCACGTCTCTCCCAAACTAATACTTTGGCACTGTTTGGCATGAAATCTACCTCCATCTATACTTTCTGTCTGGGTGTAGAATCCCACGATCACCTATTCTTTGAGTGCCCCATAGCTACACAGATTAGAGGAATTCTATCCTCTAAATGTCCTCATTTGGTAGGATTGTCCTCTTGGCAACAGTGGGTAAGTAATTTGTCCATTCTAAAGGGTAAATCCTTGGCAGTCACGGTTGCTAGGCTTGTGTTTACAGTCTATGTGCACCAATTATGGCTTGAGAGGAATTTTAGAAAGTCCCAGAATCTCAGCTGCCCCCCTGGAGTAGTTGCTAACAAAATTTCAAATGAGTTTAGAAACAAGTTGTTGTCCTTAGAGTTCAAGGGACCTCCTCATTTACTTTCTATGTGGAACATTCACCATTAATCTAAATATACTTGGTAGATTGGATTTCTACTCAAATCATTTCATTTGCAGGTCACTACTCAAGGGTGGGTAGCCTCACAGCTATCCCCTTGATCCTTCAGCTCTATTCACCAGGAGATTTGGACTCACATCATCCGGTGACCAAATCAATCAGACCAGTCACATTCAGAGGTCATTATTCAAGGGGTCTATACTGCTATTACTTCTATCCTAACAGGTATATACTTTAATCTTTGGTCACTGATTTCTGAGTTACAATTTTGAAGTGTGTACCTACTATATTGTGTGTTATCCTAGTGAGTTGTGTGCTTGGGCCTCAACCTTCTTGTTTGAGAGTGGAGGTAATAAATAGTGGGAGATTCATGTGAGAACTAGCGGAGGGAGTTGGTCTGACACATTATACCGGTGTCGCCACCAATATAATATGTCAGGGTCACCAAAGGGCAACACCGTGAGCTTACAAAGCTCAATAGAATAAACCATACCCACTAACCCTTAACTTACAACAAGAAGCAGATAAACAATTACACATGCTCATTCAAAAACATAGTCTAGCAATTACACATCCACATTCGCTATCTTTCTAACGTTGGTGTCATGCCTTTTCGTGTTTCTCCTACGCGACTCGTCCTAGACCGTGTCATCCTTTTCACCTTTACCAAATCCACATTTCCAAAGTTTCATTAACAAATTGCTACTAATGAGGCTACCAAGTCTGGCTCCATTAGCAACACACACGATAGGCTACCAAGTCCGGCCACACCGCGGTTTTCACAATCCATTCAAATCTTGCATTGGCCCTCTCCGCGAATAACCAAGCCATATTACCACATGAGACTACCACGTCCGGCCCCATTGGAAATCTTCGCAATAGGCTACCAAGTCCGGCCACATTGCGGTTTTCGCAAGTCCATACAAAGGGCTACCGAGTCCGGCCACAACGCAGGTTTTCACATCCACACAATGAGTCCAGCCATTATGTAGTTTCAAAAATATTTTTATCCATATCAACCACACCCTAGGTGTCATGTTTCTACTTTCTCGGTTTTTGTGTCTCGTTTGCATGCCATGACTCCGCGGTAGTTCTTTTCACATTTTAAGTAATCTTGAAACTAAACTAGCAAGATCATTCAACTCTATATTAAATAGCATGCTCACTTTATCACATCATCATACTCAACATTTAATCACACAAAGTTAAGCATAGTGCCACATGGATAGACACCTTTGGAGTGGTAACCACTTATGCTTAATTAGCAACAAGTATACAAGTAATCACATAATCATGCTCATAATCATTCTAGGACCAATTACGAATAATTAAAGCTAATCTAGGCAAAAACTCATGCTTCTTTTTAAAGTTCAAAACAACATATGTTTATTGATATTTCTACGTATACTTAGAGTTTAGGAGGTGTAGGAAAATCCTACCTTGATCCGAAACTAGTCGGGGCCGAATAAGCTAGTTGGAAAATTCTACGGGCGGTGAAACTCACGAATCTGGACCGAACTTCGTATGGCAGTAACTCGATCAATATTTGGCCGAATATGATCGTTCTTGAGTTGACATCGAAGCTCTAGAAGTGCTCTACCACTTTTGTGAAGGAAGTTGATCCTAGAAACTACTTTAGGTAGGAGGAATATGGTGATAAAGGGGGAGACAGTAAGCTGTCTGGAATCTGGAAATCCGAATTTTTGCTGAACTTCGGATGTCAATATCTTTGTCGTTTCTTGACCGATTAGGGTGGTTCTTGGGTCTAATTTGA
Source organism: Rhododendron griersonianum (assembly GCA_018127125.1). Lineage (NCBI taxonomy): Eukaryota > Viridiplantae > Streptophyta > Magnoliopsida > Ericales > Ericaceae > Rhododendron > Rhododendron griersonianum. The sequence continues at coordinate 3,251,772 of CM030798.1, read as the reverse complement.
AGCTCTTGAAGTGCTCTACAACTTTTCCGGAGGGAGTTGGTCCTAAGGACTACTTTAAGCAGGAGAATATTGAGGTTTTGTGAAGGGCAGTAAGCTGTCTGGAAAAACAGAAATGGTTTCTAGAGAGAAGTTGGAGCAAGAAGTGAAGGTGTGAGTTTAAGCTTGGGTGAGCTTGCTATTTATAGGCCAAAGGTTGGTCTATTATCCAAGAGACAATTTTTCCCCTAACATTTGTGGTCCAATGGATAATAGTTTGACTAGATTTGATGGTACTTGGATGAGGTAGGATGATGGCTAAAGATCTTGACTAAAATCAAGAGTACTAGTACTTATATATTTACTAGTGTACTTAGAAGATCTAGGTTTTCTTCTATCGAAGGAATAAAAGTTCTCCTAACATTTATTACCCAACGGGTAAGGGTTTGCTTGACTAGATTTGGTACTTTGGATTTGATTTGGCAAGATATTGGCCAAAGATGTGACTAGGTTGTGTGAGTACACAAGCACACACATCACTCTCTCCCTCTCCTCTCATCCGAAATCTCTCTCTCTCTCTCTCTCCTAATGTACATAAGTACATAGGTGGAAAGTTTTCAAAGATTTTTCTTCCAATCTAGGACAAATCTAGGTTATTCTATTGGGGTTTTTGTCTTGTCTAGTACTTGAAAGAGTAAGAAATCTAGATATGGTTGTCCTTAGATATGAAAGAGTAAGAAAGACTAGATTTTTTTGGTTGTACTTGGATTGTGTACAAGGATGGCCAACAAGGGTGGACTAGATTTGGAGAGTACTCTTGCACACATCACCTTCCCTCTCTCTCCCTCATCCGGCCTCTCCCTATCTCTCTCAGCCTCTCTCTCCCTCTCTCTCTTTCTTAGTGCAATGTACACATAAGCATGAAAGGACAATGGTTGGTGGTTGACTAGAAAGAGTAAGGATTTGGTTTGTAAGGTTGTAAGACAATCTTGTACTTCCAATCTCTCCATATTTTCCATATCTCACTTCTTTCACTAGTACTTGTACTTAGGATGAATATACAATGGAGTTTGGTGGAAGAAAGACCAAGATTGTACTCCATATCTTTCTCTCTCTCTCCCTATCTCTCTAATCTCTCTCTCGGCCATCTCTATCCTCTCCCTCTCGGCTTTTCTCTCTCTCTCTCCCTCTCTCTCTTTCTCCCTTGGTTAATATAAGTATATATATATATGCATTAGTATGACCAACCACAAAGTACAAAGGTACTAAATGATTTCCAAATCAAAATTCTATATTAAACTAAGTCAAATTGACACTTGTCCTAGTATAATATAGTATTGAGGTACAAGGAGAATCCTAGGGCTAGATATCTTATCTATATCCTTATTCTATTGGACACATGTCATCTATTAAGCAATTAACTAATAGATCCTAGTACTAGGTAGGAAGACTAACTCTTTTATCCAATGAGTAATAATTACCCTAGCATTTAATAACCAATGGTTTAAGAAGTAAAGTCATATATACTTTGAATAATACAAATATATATATGTACATGTATTGACCAAGTATGAAAGTACACAAGTACTATATGATCTTACTAGATCTTCCAAGTCAAAATTCCTTATTATACTAAGTCAAATAGCCACCTATTGTACTTATAAATTATATTCTAGGACTTAAAATCTTAGGATGACATATACATATCTAATACTTTAAGTAAATAGGTACATATCATATCTAGTAGGCAATAACTAATAAAACCTTAGTACTATGGCTTGACTAGACTTTGTTGACTAATGGACCATAATTCCCCTAATCATTATTATCCAATGGTTAATGAATGGAAGTACTATGCTTATATACTTTATCTATATAAGTATGATGACTCATGGTGAATCTATTTTTAAACTAATAGACCTTGTACTAAGTAGAAAGAGTAACCTATTGACCAATGGGTAACAATCCTCCTAACTTTTATTATCCAATGGACAAAGATGGTAAGTATTATGCTTTCACAATATATATATAAGCATATTGACACGTGGCAATTCTATTATCTTAATAGGTCTAGTACTTGGTGGAAAGACTAAGCTATGGACCAATGGGCGATATTTTCTCTAACTCCTATGGACCAATGGGTAAAGGAGTAAAGTATAGACTTTCAAATATGGGTACCTAGGCCTATATAATATCATACAAGTGTACCTTGGTCAATCGAGTCTATCGTCCAATGGATAAAGATTTTCCTACATCTATCGTCCAATGGATAATAGTCAAGGTTGACTTTGGTTCAAAGGATTTCCTTCAGGTTTGGAAAGGTTCACAAGGTTCGACTAGGGTCGAGATTGGTAGTTAGGTCATCTCAATGAATCGGTTAGAAGCTGACTTGGCTTGCTAGGTAGGATTCATAGTCAAGAAATATGATTCTACGACTTCTCAATATGCTAGGCACTTGTCTTTAGAAAATGACCCTATTGCTCGAAGTGAAGAAATCTAATTACGACGGATTACTAGGGAAAATATACAAGTGCTTTTACAAGCATACTTGTCCTCGGGGAAATGACTAGAAAATTTATATGAAGAAAGCTATATTTATAAGTCTAGAATTTAGTAACAACGGATTTTTTTGATATTAGAAAGGAAGTTTAAATGGAATCCAAGTAATAAAATAAAATTCAAATTTTTAACGAAATTTTTTATTGACCAAAAATCAGGGTCGTTACAAGAAAGTACTTCCATATCTTGCTCTCTCTCTCTTTCTCCCTCCTATCTCTCTCCCTCTTGGCCTCCTCTCTCCCTCTCCTTCTCTCGGCAGTCCTCTCTCTCTCTCTCTCTCTCTTCTCCCTTGTACAATATATATGTATATAGGTGAAAGGTTACAAAGTACCCTTGTACCTTCATGATCTTCCTAGGTCAAGATATCCTAATAAACTAAGTCAATAGGCACATGTTGCACCCTAAATTTATAAAATAAAAACCTAGAATCCTAGTGTGACATATGCCTATCTTATTACTTAAACGAATTAGGCACATGTTGGTTGATAAACTAATAAGTTCTAGGTACTTGGCTAGGCTTCAAAGATTGATCAAGAGTACACCAAATCTTGGCTCTTCTCTCTCCTATCTCTCCCTCTCTCTCGGCTATCTCTCTCTCTCTCTCACTCTCGGCTTCTCTCCCTCTCCCTCTCCCAAATTCTCTCTCTCCCTCTCCCTCCCCCTCCCCCTCCCCCTCCCTTGTACTACAATAATATACTAATATAGATATATATCATCAATTAGATTTTGGAAGTACAAGGTTAATAATAAACTAAAGGGAATTTGAAAGAATAATATTTTCCTAATTAAATAATGAATTTGACACATGTTTTCTACCTCTATATTATATTGGGGGGGTTGTACTGGTACCCTATTATAATATTCATATAAGTACTAGAGAATCTGGGTGGATATCTAGTCAAAATTTTATAATATAAAGCTCCGATTTGACACATGTCTCCTTATAATATAATATTTGTACTAAGAGAATCCTAGGGCCCAATATTATATTAGATACTCTTCCAATTCTTTAATGGGAGAATCCCATGGGATTCTAGTCATTGATTTAACTATAATATAATAGTACTAGTCCTATTATTCAATGGATAATAATTCTACTAACAACTATGGACCAATGGACAAAGGTCAACGGTTGACTTTTTGGTCAAAGGGTTCAAAAAGGTAAAAAGGTTCAAATGGTTCGAGGAAGATAAATGATTAAATTAGATTATCTCCAAGGATTAGGTTAGAAGCTAACTAGGCTCGCTAAGTAGGATTTCTAGTCGAAAAGATAACCTAGGCTTACGCATGACAATTAGGAAAAAGGTCTAACTCACTTGTCTTTAGAAAATGATCTTATTGACGAACCTAATCATGACGGATTATGGAAGCTTAAAAGGTATTTATCTAGTCACTAAAATGATTATCGAATAACAATGAGATTTTTATTTACTGAAAATCGGAGTTGTTACAAAATCAAATGGAGTCTGGCTCGTTATTACAACAAAAACTCCCACAAGAGTTCAATATTTACACAATGAAGGGGTTCTAGGGTTCCTAACTACAGCTCCGCCTGCTCCTCCACCCTAGCCATCTCCTCAGCTCCAAAAGCCTCCAAGGTGTAATGTTCATCTTGATCATCTACAAAGTCTGACACATTATACCAGCGTCGCCACCGATATAATATGTCAAGGTCATCAAAGGTAACACCATGAGCCACAAGAGCTCAGCAGAATAATCCTATACCCACCAACCTTTAGCTCACACATAGCAAGTCACATAGCACACATATATTCAAATAACAATAACACATGTACATTCATTACTTGACTAGCGTAAGTGTCCGTGTCATCAGAGTTTCTCCTACGCAGCGTTTCATAGACCATGTCACCATTTTACCTTTTATTCACCAAATCAACATTTCGAAAATCACATTTTTAACACACCCAACCTCGGTTCCGCCGTTCCGGATTCCCGAGTATCCTCACAATGGTTCCGCCGTCTCGGGTTCCCATTGGCACACAATAGCATTGGCTCCTCTCCAAAAATAACCAAGCCTTACCTCACCATGGTTCCGCCGCTCCGGGTTCCCATGGGAACGCACACATCCTCACAATGGTTCCGCCGCTCCGGATTCCCATTGGAACACACACAACCTCACAATGGTTCCGCCACCACGGATTTCCATTGGAACACACACAACCTCACAATGGTTCTGCCACCACGGATTTTCATTGGAACACACACACACACATCTCCCATTGGGCAAACGGCCACAATGTAGTTTCAAAAATATTTTATCCAATGGCCACAATGTAGTTTCAAAAATATTTTATCTAATGTCATAGATTTTTCTTTTTAACCACACAACTCACATAATGACTATCAAATCGGTCATTATGTAGTTTCAAAATTTTTTTTTTCCAAGTCAACGCCTTTAAACACACCCTAGGTGTCATGTTTCTACTTTCTTGATTTTCGTGTCTCGTTCTCATGCATATACTCCGCGGTAGGACTTCTTAAGACATGATCATAAATCATTCATTGTAATCTTGAAACTAAACTAGCAAGATCATCCAACTCTATATTAAGTAGCATGCTCACTTTATCACATCATCATGCTCAACATTTAATCACACAAAGTAAAGCATAGTGCCACATGGACGGACACCTTTGGAGTGATAATCACTTATGCTTTCACAAACAACCACAAGTAATGCAGGTAATCATGTAAACAAGTTCATAACTATCTTAAAGATCAAAATACGAATACTTCAAGTTAATCCATAGTCATGTTCTTCTTTTTAAAATTCGTTCTTCCTTTTTGAAAAGTTCAAAACAACACATGTTTAACGAGTAAATCTAACGTTATACTTAGAGTTAGAAAGTATAAGAAAAATCTATATATACTTAGAGTTAGAGGTCATAGGAAAGTCTACCATTCTTCTTGGCAGTAGTGACGACTACGGAGTAAGGAAGGCACGTCGACTAACGGACGGAGTAACTTCCTACGGTAAGCTTCCGGTCGCTTCGAAAGAGAAAAGTTTCTCTCGAATAATACTACTAAAACTTTTGGTTCGAAAGGGTGGTGGAGTGGCGGCCTTTGATGAGTTTCTTGAAGAACTTGGGAAGAACTTCAAGAACAAGCAAGAACAAGCAAAGAAGGAACAAGAACACTAAGCTTTCTAGAGAGAAGTTGGAGCAAGGAGTGAAGGTGTGAGTTCAAGCTTGAATGAGCTTGCTATTTATAGGCCAAGCTCTCCCCCTCTCTCTCTCCTAGCCGGCCCCTCTCTCTCTCTCCATATCTCATTTTTTTATTCAACAAATCAATCTTTCTTGAAAGATCAAGGCCTAGTTCTTAGGCTTGCATGGCTAGGTTTAGTCCTTTGGATGTGATTATGGAAGATATGGTGAAGATAGGATGGGTTTGTACAAGTTTAAAAAAATGGAAATGTACATATTGTACAGGATTTTGCTTGAAAGAGAAAGAATCCCATAGATTGTATGCTATCAAGGTACAATGAAATCACAAGAAAGATCAAGGTCAAGGTACCATCTCTCTTTCTCTTTCCTCCTTCTCTTTCTCCCTCTCTCTCTCTCTCTCTCTTGTACTATATACATATGTACTTATGGAAGAATACATATATACTACTATATATAAGTACAATGAAAATCTAATAACTTTTAAGTAAATAAGATTTCTTATTAAAATAAGGAAATCCATCACATGGTACTTACAATATTATATATATATATATATATATATATCTATATCTATATATATATATACACAAGTACACACACACACACATATATATATATAAGTATGTACCTAGGTACTTCATGATCTTACTAGATTTCCCAAATCAAGATTTCCCATTAAACTAATCTAATTGGCACATGTTTTCTTATTTTAATAAACTAAGGTACTAGGTACTTATATATAATAATCATTGTACTTATACCTATTTTAATCCTTTTATCACATGGGCAATCTAGGAATTGACTAAAATAATATACCTTGGTACTTTGGCAAGATTTAACCTATTATCCAATGGGTAATAATTCTCCTAGCGGTTATTAACCAATGGGTAAGGATAGAAAGTATAATGTATTTATAAAAGGATTTTGACACATGGTGAATCTATTAAACTAATAGGTCTTGTACTTGGTGGCAAGACTAAGCTATGGACCAATGGGCGATAATTTCCCTAACTTCTATGGACCAATGGGTAAAAGAGTAAAGTATAATATTGGAATATTATATATACATCTTCCAAACATGTGTATATAAGCTTATATAATACTATTTAAGTGTACTTTGAACAATCTAATGACATCACCTTGGTGGGAAAGCCTATTGTCCAATGGATAAAGATTTCCCTAACTTCTATCATCCAATGGGTAAAGGTCAAGGATGACTTTGGTCCAAAGGGTTCCTTTAGGGTTTGGAAAAGTTCAAAAGGTTCAACTAGGGTTGGAAGTGTAATTGGTAGTTAGGTTACCTCAATGAATCGGTTAGAAGCTAACTAGGCTTGCTAAGTAGGATTTCTAGCCAAGAAATGTAATTCTAAGACTTCATCTCAATTATAGGAAAATATTCTAGCACACTTTGTCTTTAGAAAATGACTAGATTGCTCGGAGTGAAGAAAATCTAATTATGACGGATTATAGGAAATAACAAGAATTTTAAATGAAATCCAAGTAATTAAAATAAAATTCAAATATTTAACGAAATTTTTATTTACCAAAAATCAGGGTCGTTACAGTGCTATTGGGCCAACGATATATATTCTGGATCAGACCCGATGGTCTAAACCCAAAAAATGGCCCATATTCTCAAAGCGGAAATGATTCAAAAAATCACTCACTTCTCTGCGTATTCAAATCTCTTATGAAAGAACTCTCTTTCTCTCTCTATTTTCCCCGAAATCACTTTCATTAAATCGATGGCCTCTTCAAGCATGCCAACTGTGGAGCATCCCACTCCTTCTCTTGCCCTAAGAAGACTGACAAAAGGAGAAGCTCGACATCCTTCCCAAGTGCCATTCATCGATGATCGTACGTTTATTCCAAACCCTAAAGAAGAAGGTAATTTTATTTTGGGGCCTTCGTTTACAGGGGAAATTCCTGCCACTCTTTCTTTGTACTACACTAGGCTAGGGGGAACTGTAACGCCCCAAATTTTGGGAACGTTAAATAGACATTTTTATTGAATTCTAAATAGAGTCTGGCTCATTATTACATCATAACTCTCACAAGAGTTCATTAATTACACAAGGGAGGGAAACTAGGGTTCCAAACTACAGCTCCGCCTGCTCCTCCATCCTAGCCAGCTCTTCTGCTCCAAAGGCCTCCAAGGTGTACAGCTCACCTTGATCATCTACAAAGTCTGACACATTATACCAGCGTCGCCACCAGTATAATATGTCAGGGTCACCAAAGGTAACACCGTGAGCTACAAGAGCTCAGCAGAATAATCCTATACCCACTAACCCTTAACTTACACATAACAAGTCTTAGATATTCAGCGATGTCTAGCTAGCACATGCGTATTGAACAACAATCAACAATGACACATCCACATTCCTTATTCTAATGTTGGTGTCTTGATATCTGAGTTTCTCCTACACGACTCATCGTAGGCCGTGTCTCATTTTCACTTTAACAAATCAACATTTCCAAAATCATTTTTTTACACACCCAACCTCGGTTCCGCCGCTCCGGGTTCCCGAGTATCCTTACAATGGTTCCGCTGCTCCGGGTTCCCATTGGCACACAATTTGCATTGGCTCCTCTCCACGGATAACCAAGCCATACCTCGGTTCCGCCGCTCCGGGTTCCCGAGTATCCTCACCAGGTTCCGCCGCTCCGGGTTCCCATGGGAACACACACACACACACCACACAATGGGCTACCATGTCCGGCCACATTGCGGTTTTCAAAACACTTTCCTTTTTCCGAAAACACACCTTGTCATTTACACACCCTAGGTGTCATGTCTCTAACTTTCTCAATTTCGGTGTCTCGTTTTCATGCATAAACTCCGCGGTAGGACTTTTCATGCAAGTACACATAAATCATTCATTGTAATCTTGAAACCAAACTAGCAAGATCATCCAACTCTATAATACTTATCATGCTCATAAAACCACGTAATCATGCTCGACATTTAACGCACAATATAAAGCATAGCGTCACATGGACGGACACCTTTGGATTGGAAAACCACTTATGCTTTATCATACATCAAACAAGTAATTCAAGTAGACACGTATACATGCTCATAACCATCTCTAAGATCAAAATACGAATACTTTTCCATCAAGTTTATATTTCAAAAATCCGTTCTTTCTTCCTTTTTGGGAAGTTCAAAACAACATATGTTTTTCCGGAAAATTCAAGTCAGAATTTTCAACAGACTCCCCTTCCTTTTCAAATCTTTAGTAAAACACTTTTCAAGTTCTCATGCATTTCATCATACAAGCATCATACAAGCTTCTATTTATACTTAGAACTAGGACGTAAGGATAATCTATGTATACTTAGGGTAAATGAGTAAGGGAAAATCTACCGTTCTTCTTGGAGGTAGTGACGGCTACGAAAGGTAAGTCGGCTATCGGACGGAGTGACTTCCTACGGAAAGCTTACGGTAGCTTCGAAAGAGAAAGGTTTTTCTTGAAACTAATTCTTGACTAAACTACTAAACTTTTTGGATCGAGAGGGTGGTTGAGTGGCGGTTTAGTGGCGGCCTTGGATGAGTTTCTTGAAGAACTCAAGAAGAACTCAAGAACAAAGGAAGAACAAGCAAGAACAAGGCAAGAAAACAAGGATTTCTAGAGAGAGAAGTTGAAGGATGGAAGGTGTGAGTTGAATGGCAAGTATGGGTGCTATTTATAGCAAAATTTTGGACTCTCCCTCTCTCTCTAGAACCGGCCATCTCTCTCTCTCTCTCTTGCTCTCATTGTTTGTCCCATGGTCTTTGTCCAATCTTGCCTTCCAAGCATGCCATGACTTCTCTAATCCAATTTTAGGCATAAGGCTAATAAACTAGGTAGAATCTTATGCTTTCTAGGGCAAATCCTAGGTAATCATAGTCTAGGGTGCAAGACTTACAAGTCTAAGGTAGGGTTTGATTAGGCTAAAGTATAGCCTTCCATGTTTAGTCATTCCTAGGTCTAGGTTGTAGTCAAATCCTAGGGTAATTAAGGCTAGGTTCTAGGATGATTAAAGGCTACTTTGGAATCAAATCTAGGATGATTAGGGCTAGGATTCTATGTTAGAAATTGACTAGAAATGGGTTGGCAATAGGGAAATAGGCCTAAGGGCTAAAGGGTAGCTTGGAGTGCACAACACACAAGCACACACCACACTCTCTCTCCTCCTCTCTCTCTCGGCCTCTCTCTCCTCCCTCTCTCTCCTCTCTCGGCCTCTCTCTCTCTCTCCTTTCTCCCATGTGCTATATATAGGTGTATGTATATGTGTATATGTGTGAGGAAGACTAAGGGTGGTTAGGTCAAGGTAGACTTATAAGGCTAAGGGAGAGTAATGATGATAGGTTATGGCTTTGATGACTAGTTATTGTCCAATGGATAATACTTCTCCTAGCAACCATACATATATCTATACATATATATACTAGGTATACTTAGGTCCTAATAGGTCTAAGGAAAGGTAATGATGAAGGTTAAGCTTCCAAAGGTAATCCTATGGACCAATGGTTAACCATTTCCTAGAAAGTGATCCTAGTCATGATTACACTAAGTCATGAGGGCTACTTTTTGGAAGTATCATGATGGCTATCTTTGTCCAATGGTTCTTAAATGCTAGGGAAAGGTAACTATCAATTGGTACTTAGGTTTGCCTAACTAAATGGTTGGAAACAAAACCTATTACCCAAAGGATAAGAATTTCCCTAACAACTATCGTTCAATGGGTAAAGAGAAAAGATACACTTGGAAGATGTAATGATGAGGAATAAAGTCAAGAATTGACTAGTCAAGAAAGTGCAATGATTTCCTAGTCTAGGGTTGGAAGGGTTCAACTAGGGTGTAGAAAGGTTCAAGATGTGCACCTTGGAATTATGAGGATTCATAAGGGTCAAAAATGGTTAGGGAGATTTAACTAGGCTTTAGAATTCAATTGACTTGGCTAACTAATTGGTTGAAAACTAATTCTACTAGGATTTCTAGCCAAGAAATATAATTTTAAGACATTATTTACTTGCTAAGAAAAATATACAAGTATCTTTACAAGCATACTTGCCTTTAGAAAATGACTAGATTGTCTGGGGTTAAAAGATTCAATTTTTATAAGTTTCAAATCTAATTATGATGGATTATTTAGAGTTAAAAGAAATTTTAAATGAAATCCAAGTAATTAAAATAAAATTTGAATTTTTAATGAAATTTTTACTTACCAAAAATCAGGGTCGTTACAGGAACTGACATTCTTGCTAGTTCAGATGTAGATTGGTGCAATTATTCTAAAAAAGCTTTCCATTGTTGGCCAACTTTAGACATAGATTGGAAGATTTGGACCACCCGTATGTTCACGAGTAGATCAGATGATCTTGATAAAATTGGTTTGAAGAATGTAATTACTCTTCTTCGAAGGGGTATTCCTCAGAACCCTTTCCTAATCCAGGCTGTCTTGGCTTTTTGGGACCCATCTTTCAACTTTTTCAGATTTAACTGTGGTATGATGGCTCCCACAGTTTTGGATGTTACTCAAATTTTGGGACTTATCCTTTATGGCCCTACATTTGACCCAACTAAAAGTTATCCCATTCCTGAAGAGTTCACTCCTCTGACTTCAAGGAATGGGGCTTTTTCACAGTTTTGGATGTTACTCAAATTTTGGGACTTATCCTTTATGGCCCTACATTTGACCCAACTAAAAGTGGTATGATGGCTCCCACAGTTTTGGATGTCACGCCCTCGATTTTCAACATAAATAAATAATCCATTTTAAATAAAAGTCTCTCGCATATCATAGATAATACCCAAAAGAGTCTTTCACCTGTTTAACTTACAAACCGAGTCCCCAAGATTAAACAAAGTACAACTTGGCACACCGGCCCAAACTTAAACTTAAGTACAAGTACAAACGAGTTTTCTTTAAATTTACAAACGGTTTAGTCAACGAAATTCAAAGGTTCTCAATTTACAATGCCATCTTTAACAAAAGGGTGATCATTACAAGACGATTAAGTAACTCATGAAATTAGCTTTCAAAAATGTCTTCCACATTGAGCACATGATGCAATGCAAATTACCGCCCAGCTTTGAAACCTGAAAAGAAGGATTTTGTTGAGCTACACTACCCCAGTAGGTAATTCCATACTCAAGTTATAAGAAAATGCGATGAAACACGCACCAAACGTGAGTGAGACTCAACAAGCAAACACGAGATGCAAGAGGGATTACCAAAAAGAACTGACAAATTTAGACCTTTCCGGATATCTTAGAGATAACCCTAACCATCCATGCATCAACTAGAAGTAGCATTAGGACTCATATCAATCAAACAAACAACAACTATAGTTCAACCACTTAACAACGTTTCAAATGAATTCCACAAACCACCTCCTCTTTTCATACCATCCACCATGGTGCCTCATTACTTAAAACTTTCCCTTTTGATTTCCAAAACATTTTAGAGAAAACTCAAGACCATCACAGGTCAAGCTCCGTTGATTCGAGCTTGAATGCCGGAGTTCGTTGATTTGTGCCCAAATACCGGATCCGTTGATTCGCTCAAGAATACCGGAGGATTTTTGATAAAAATCCTCTTTTCAAAAACTCGAATTTCTTTTTTTTAAATAAACCTTGATTGGATCAACCACTAACTTCCCTTCTCAACAGCCACAATTTCAATCAACCAACAGTACAAATATCAACACAAACTTCTGAAGTCAATCACGATTCTCTTAATCATGTGAGACATTCAACTGTGTTACCACCCCTTGCGTCACATTGAATTCTCTCCACCTGGGTTTCCGCTTTACCACACCTTGCGTGGCGGGCCCTCTAGAGTCCTCGCATTACCACACCTTGCGTTGCGGGACCCTCTATTTGAATTCGTAATTCAAGCATAAACACACACACAAACCATCGTTCAATGTACAAGCAAGCAACCCTTTTTCCAAGTTCACATTGCAAAACAAACTCGTAAACATAACACATCGTACATTGTTAAATATATTAAGATCACGTCATTCTTCTAAGTCTATCACGACGACTTTTGTTACGTGTTGAACCCATAAATGTCCCCACGACGCACCACCCGCTAGGTTCTAGACAAGAGTCTTATAGAATAGGAGCCAAGAAAACCTAGAAAGATCAACGAGACAAAGTACGAGGATAAGAGTTACCAAATTCTCATCTGGACTATTAGACAGGTCCACATCAACCAAATACACATCCCACGATATACTGCTAGCCTACGATGTCCGATAACAACTATGCGGTACGTTTTCCATTCACTATTACACTAGGATTACGTTTGTCGAATGTCAAAGCAAAGAGAACAATTAATGAGTACGGAGGGATCATCACGAGGCAAAACTGTTCAGAATAAGGGAGGGTATCGACACCTCGAGATTTTTCGTGAATTTCAAATATCCAAAAGCCGAACCCAACGGCAAACAACCACAAGGCATGATCTAAGTACGGAGACATCACATAAACACATAGAAAGAATAAGAAATCCCTACCACAATGGGTTTTGAGCAAAACCCTAAGTCCACCAAGGGGATTAAGCCCTAATCTTCCAAGAACAAGCTCCTCCCAAGTTTAGCTACAAGATCTAGGGTAAATGAAACCCAAAAACAAGATAAACAAGCAAGGATCAACAAGTGATTGAGAGGAGAGAGAGAAAAACGTGATTGAGAGCCGAAAAGTGTGAGCAAGAACACAAGACTTACCCATTGTTCACCAAACGTGAGATTCAAGTGATTTTGAGGTAGGAATCCTTTGGATCTTGATGATTTGAGGTAGAAATCAAGAGATATGAGTGAGATTGGAGTTGGGTAGGTGAGAGAGGGTTTTCAGATCTATTTTCGTGGCCTATGGGTGTGAAAAATGGTAAAGGGGGTATTTATAAAGGTCCAAAAAGCGTGCTGAAAATTGCAGAAAAACACAGCGTGTACCGGTACTGGGCGACTCCCAGTACTGGTTCAAGAGCCTTCAAAATGCCCAAAAACACAACCTCTGGACATCATGTACCGGTACTGGGCAACAGCCAGTACCGGTTCACGCCGGACAGAAAAAGAATTTTATGCAACGGTCACCGAATCAAACCCCACTTGCTACCAACACTTCCAAACATCAATACAACCTAAAAAATACAATATTCCACATATCTAAATGATCAAAGAAAATAGAAAAAATTTTGGGTCTCTACAAAGTGGATCAAAAAATGACCCCTATTGCAACTCTGCCTATCTTAGTGTCTATTGCTTCTCCTCCTCCAAGAAGATATTCTTTAAGAGTATCAAAGAAACAAGGTATGTTTTCAAATACTTAACTATTTAAAGTACTGTATCTACTTCTAATGTGGTTTCTGATAACCCTTTTCTTTTGCAGATGCAACTTTTCCTCTAGAACCTGCTTCGAATAGAAGGAATTACAAAACCCGAAGTTGTCATCCCTATTAGACATTACTTCGAAACTGTTTCTGAACAACCAAGTTTTGTTGCTAACCAATCATCCTTTCCTTTTCTGTCTACTTATTTCACTCTCTGATCCACATGCTTCTTTTCCTTTTTAGCTCCCAAGAAATCTAAAGTTTGATCCTTCTTCAAGTGATGAAGAAACTGATCCTGAAAAGGGAGCTCTTGTTCCTAGAGGTAGAGTTTTACTTCTTACTCTAATTTTTCCTTGTAAAGGTTTCCCTTTGTCTCTAATTCCCATCAAATATCAGAAAAAGAAAGGCCAACCATGAAAGAAACAAGGAAAGAAATACTTCCTTATGTGAGAAAAGAGAAGACTGCCCAGAAAATCAAAAACATGACCGAGCTCTCTCTTTCCAAAAAGTTAATATCTCCTAACTTGGACATATGCATATGCTTTATTCAACTTTTGCCTCTACTTATAGATTCATGATCTTGTAGGTTCAAGAAGTATCTACCAAGAAGTCATCAGATCTACCTACTTTACCTACTTCTTTTCAAAGGGCTTCGAAGTCTTCTTCTCAGCAGAGATCGACCACCCCTCCTTCAGAAGATGTTGTACATAAGGTATCTTTCAATAAGCAAGGTTATGCCTTAAGTGTTAAAGATATGTTCATAATTTATCATTTTTAATTTCAGGATACCCTTGCTTTGTCTGTTCCCCAAAAGAAAAGTTCTACTAAAGTAGGGACAGATAGGCAAGTTTTACTACCACATCCCGTCAAACCTATTTCACAACTTCCTTTCCAGGTAAGAATGGTAAACATATGTTCTCAAGCATTGCTTACTCCATAGGTTGCTTTGGTAATAATTGTTCTAATATTTGGTTGTTTTAGCTTCCTCCAACTCCTTTTAAGTTACATGTTCCTGCCAATCTCAAAGCAAGTTATGCCAAAAAGCATATAACAAAGCACATGCGTCAGGCTTCTCAAGAGAATCATATTCCAGTTCCTTTAATAGTTCTGGAACAGGGTTCTTTGTTGCCTATAGCAGCATCTGCTCTAATAACCCTTGCTTCAAAGGATTCTCAAGAACAAGGTTTGGAGACTTCTACAACTCCCTCTTTGTATAAGGTAATACTTTGGATCAAAGAACACAAATATTTCCTTATTACTGTATATTCATTTTCTTTGCCAAAATTCTTATTTCAGAACTTGTAAAGCAAGGAAATTGACCAAACTATCTCCATTATTCCTTCAACTTCAAATGTGGATCAGGTAAAGAAATTATATGCTTTCATTTGGGATTCTTTCATCTCAAAGCATCACTACCTATTGTTTTGCTTTTCTTATAGGTGATGGAGACTGTAAATAGTTCTGAAACAATTCTCTCGTTAGAGCCTTGCTCTTCGAAATCTACTTCTAACCTTTCTTCTTCTTGCTTGACCTATCCACCTTTGGTGCCATTTGAACTACCATTTTTCAAGGTCCAAGTGAAAAAGTTTTGTGACCAAATTTCTGACCCAATTCCTCTCATCTCTTCCAATCTTTTAAAGGATATTGAATAACTTTTGAGTCCTTCTACATCTCCTAAGTCTCCATCTTTCAAAGTTAATTCTGCTTTATCTAAAGGTGAAGTCTCTCTGTTGTTGAGTTATCTCAAAGCATTTAACAACTTAGGGCTTCCTACTCTACTTGAGCATGGATTGGCTCAGCCCTTCGAAATGTGTTGCCAAGCTTTATTTTCAACCAACAGACTTCCCTCCTCCACTACTTCAGAGCTTCAACAATCTATTGCTTAATTTAGTGAACTGCTCTCGCAGAACCAACTCTTAACAAGAAACATTGAGCATATTGTCTCAAGAGTGGAGATTTTAGAGGTTCAAGCTTCCATGGCTGCTTCTCATCTTTCATCTTATCAATCTCAACTTGTCAAGTTTGAGGAACTCAAAGAGAAGAAAAAGAGATTGGAAGAGGAACTAAGAAAAGTCAACAATGAGCTTGATGAAACCTTAATGGTCTCCCAGTATGTCAAAATGAAGCCTCGAAGAGCCAGTCGACACTCACAGAGCTCATTCCTGTACTTCGATCAACACAAAAGGATAAAGCAGCTTATATTCCTCTGTTAGAACGTAACAATCACTACAAGAATAAGCAGTTTTGCCAGCATACGCAATGTTGTTGCTGAAAATAGAATTGCGTAGGCAGAGGTTTTTGCCAACAAAAATTAGTGCGTCACTAAGGCGTCGCTGAAAGTGCGTCGAGAAAAGTTTTTACCGACACAAAATGAAAGGCGTTGGTAAATGCATGATGTTTAGCGCCGACAAAAGCGTAGGAAAAAAGATTATGGACAACCTTTTTCACATACTTTTGCCTACAGTTAATAGCGTTAGCTAAAAAGACTTTGGGTCTGCAAATTTATAATTCGAATCACAAAACTCAATAGCATGTTCATAGTTATATGACATTGCCAACTCAGGTGCAAAATCAGAATTCATTCATATATCACGTAATTCAACCAAGGCAATTGCAATGGTATCGAAATACATTCAACAACTAATTACAATTTCTAACACTTATAAGGCTACTTGTATAAAATGCATCTACATACCCAAAATCTAACAATATTCGAATAACCTAACTTCTCTAGACGAAGAGTAATTTTTTCCCCAAGAGGCTACACCGCTGCAGTGGCATGTTTCCCCTCTAGTTACATATACATGTGGTGTTCATATCAAAAGGCGGTTGTGTTGCATTGTCGAACCCGATCATCTTCAACCTGCCAAAAAATACACAAACATTGATGATAAATAGATGGTTCTAACAAGGTTAATAAACAATATTCCTTCAAAGTTTCCAAGTGGAAACTCAATAAGATACTGAAAGACAATGATGAACATGAAGGAAACTGTGGATACTGCAAACCTCTCAGCTTTGTTCCCGAGTACCAAAGAGATAGAGGACAATTAGTTGAATAAAACACACATTCTCATTCGTACCAATGTTTGTTATCAATGGGTCCTCACTAACAATAAAATAGCTTGAACCTTCAAATAAATGTAGTCAATACTCTAAACCAATGAACTATACAGACATATATAAGGTAATAAAAGTGGTATAGTAGAAGAGCTCTCTTGCGGATAAAAAAATAAAAGAAAAGAATAGCTCTTTTTGCTTGTAGATGTAACTATAAAGCAGACAACTTGTTTCTACTCAAGCAATCCAATAGTGGAGTGTTTGATGCTCCTACTGTTGGGAAACGATTCCCAGAACCCAGTAATGACGCATACAGATTAGACAATAAGAAAATCGCAAAACCCTACAAGGTGGAATTAGGGTTTTACCTCAACTCCTTGCGAATAAGAGTGCTGGTTGAACTTGTTATAGCACGTCTTGCTATAAACCACGTATACTGCTCGACTGCACATTTACAATCTTCTATCGTATTCCCTGCACGTCTAGAACACGAACCGAGTGTGGACTCTCTCGTGATCTGTTTGCTCTTTCTAAGCCTGCCACTATTTTCGAGAATAATAGAAAACGTGAAAACGTCAATCTGACCTAGAGAGCATAACGTGTATATATAGGGCTACGATAGGGACCTAAGGAGTAATAAGTCTGGGCTCCCAGTGTAAATAAGAAAACCTAATCTCACCAGGATTCTATTTCTTATTTCACTAATTATAATTCACCCCACTACAGAATTATAATTGCACTCCCGTCCTTATCTCAAATATATTACGAGCTCCAAGATATTAAATACTTATTAATCTCCCCACGTTAAGATTATAGATACCCGTTAATTAAAATAAATTACTAACACCTACATCCCGTTGAAAGAAAACCAACCAATGAGTTGTAGACACCCCAATTTGGCCTAACAATTATTTCAAGTCCCACCTTGAGGACCATCCCGATGATGAAATGGATACAGTGATTGCTGATTGCCTTCTTGAGAACCTTAGGACTTTCGGTAAGAACTTTGAGCCACTTAGAGGACCCAATTAGAGCCATACAGCCTTTTAGACAGAAAATACAGAAGCCTAGGAGAATCCATCTGTCGGCCGTAACATCGATCTAATGGCTTTAACATCATTTCCTCACCCGAGCAACCTGTTGCTAGCAAAATCTCCCTGAGAGATCAATCCCTCGGCCGCAAGATCCATCCTTCGGCCGCAACATCCATTCCTCGGCCGTGTGATCTATTACTCGGCCACCAGATCGTCCTTTTTCCAGACTCTGGAACGTTCTGTCAGACGTTTGATCCAACTACACTACCTTCCCGATGCGTTCGGGCTACGTTCAGAGATTGCGACGAAGAGTTCGAATTGCATTGCAATTGCAATCGTGCCATTTGATTGGCCGGAGTGAGTCACCAATTGCCTATATAAAGGGCCTTTGGACTCTGAAAATAAAGACACGAAATTGATAAGTGAAATCAATCACCCAAGCTTCGATATTCTGTCAAAATACTCTCTCCAAACCCCTCTTCAAAAGCCCTAATCTCCCGAAGGCCACCATCAATCCGACGATCAAACCCCGAAGTTTAAACCCTAACCCTAGGGTTTTCAATCAAGCAATCAGTCAATCACACCCAATCCGAAGCAATCAAGCAACTGAGGGATCAAGGTGGTGAGGCCCAACGGCCTCTGGTTTGTTTTATTTTCTGTCAATAATCATGATCTTAGCGTTTTGATTATTTACTAACGTTTCTGTCTGGTGTGAGGAAGAACATCGACTGGGGCTTCGATCCCTCGACCGATACATCAAACCAGGAGGATCCCTCGGCCGTGACATCCATTCACCGGCCGCGGGATCCATTACCCTGGGACAGCTTTGTTTTGTTCCCTGCTTTCTGATGCATGTTTCAATTACAGTCTTGGCTCACCATTAACTGCTTAAAGGCTAAAAACAGATTACGTGTTAGAATTAAATAAAGCATCTACATGTCTTAGGTTGAATAACTATGGGCCAGTCTCACGGCTGGGCAGAGAGGGGTGCCTAACACCTTCCCCTTACTGTACTCTTGGCTCCCGTACCCAGAATCTCTATCTATTTTCCCAGTTTTAATAAACTGGGTGGCGACTCTGTTTTGATGACAACCGCTATCGTGTGGCGATGTTCCTAGCCATGGGAATGTCCACGATCTTGGTTTACGAAGCAAGCAACCAATCGAGCAAACAAGTGTGATCAATCTGTATGGCGATGCCCCATTTGGGAGGTGTCTACAGTTTTTGGCGACTCTGCTGGGGATATGAGAGCCATAACCAAAAAGTTCAACATAAGACTAATACATGCCTTGTTTAATTCATCTATCATATGCATCGAGCGGGCAACCCGTTGAGTTCACCTGATATCCCGGCATGACACGGGCTATGTTGGGGGTTCCAGCAAACTCCACAGTCACTCGTACCTAGTGGCATATCAAAAAGGGAATCACCCAATCACCGCCTATAATGGGCTGGTGAGAGGATTGGTGCCCTTTGACAACGGAGCACCCTGAGACTACCAAAACCTTACATGTTTTAGAAAGCCATAGAACTTATCAAACTAAGAGAGGAACCTACAGGCTAGGAACCTATTTGCATTTGCTTGCAAAAGTTCTTCCTCACACCCATTGTATATATGTATGTTGTAAAGCTTTTCTTTTGCCGGTTAAACCTTAGGAATCTCTCTAAGTCGAATGAACAGTAGGTAAGATTAATCAATCTAATTAAAACAAAAACCTTTTCAGGAAAAATGACTGCATCACTGTTCACGTCTGATTCGCACTCTCAAGTTGTCACCAAGCTGTCTGGCCCGCTCCACTCCGCTGTCGAGGATTTCGACCCCTCCAAATACATCACCCCGGTGGAACAACCAAAGCCTATGGTAACTATCATTGAAGACAACCATGTCATGTTCGCTAGAACAGTCTCTGAGGAAGAAGTAGAAGACATGATTGAAGAAGAAGGGCTTCGCAGGGTCCCAATTTATTTTTATGACCCTTATGCACCTACCGACGACTATTGGCCGATAGACGAGGTCGATAACCTCGAAACTGAAGAGGCAAAGGAAGAAGAGTCTGTCGGCAACGACCCACTAGACGAAATATCACTGAACCTACTCTTTGATGAGGGGGTCACCAATGATGAAATAAGGGTGATCCACCCCATCACAGATAGCTTTGGTAATTGGAGGGGCTTTGTTGGCACACGAAGAGTCGACAACAGCGATGAAGCAGATATTGAAGCTCAATTGGAAGAGATAACAGCAATAGCAAATCAAATGGCCCTCCAAGACTTGGGGGGTGACAATGATGAAAGTGCGAATCAAGATGACAGTGAAGTGCTGATGATCAACCTTGGTGATGAAAAAGACTGCTCTGAACTGATTGTGGATGCTGAAAAAGGGGCTTACCCTAACTGGACCATGGAACACACTCTGAAATACAAAATGAAAAGCACTAATTCTGATCTTAGTTCTGATGCCGATTCTGACTCCGAGTCGACTCAGTCCGAGTCAAGTTTTTCATCTTTTGAAACTACTAAGTCTAGTGAGGAAAACCTAGTCAAAGTACCAAGGCATAACATTTACTTTGAGTTTGACTCTGAAATGTCTTTTGATAATCTTAGCAATGAGAAGGAAGATTTAGAGTATTTCACTTTGCCTATAATCAATTGTATGGATTCCGACACACCAAATTTTGAGGAAGAAATTCCAAAAGAAATTCTAGAATTCATCAAGAGAGAAGAAGAAAGGCACGCTAAACCTTTTTCTGAGGAAATAATCACAACAAACATGGGCTCTGAAAACGAGCCCAAAATGGTTAAAATTGGTGCCATACTATCCCCTCAAGAAAATGAAAAACTAATCCTTTTGCTAAAAGAATACAAAGATGTTTTTGCCTGGTCTTACGAGGACATGCCTGGAATAGACCCTGAAATTGTTCAGCATAAAATTCCCCTTCATCCTGATGCAAAACCAGTTAAACAAAAACTGAGACGTATGCGCCCTGATTGGGTCTTAAAGATAAAAGAAGAAGTCACTAAACAAATCAACGCCGGTTTTCTCATAGTCACCGAATATCCACAATGGGTAGCTAATATCGTTCCCGTACCAAAGAAAACTGGAGGAATTAGGGTTTGTGTAGATTTTCGAGATCTCAACAAAGCCAGTCCAAAGGATGACTTCCCATTACCCCACATAGACGAGCTAGTAGACAACACCGTAGGCCATGCATTGCTATCCTTCATGGATGGATTTTCTGGGTATAATCAAATCCTTATATCTCCTGAGGATAGAGAGAAAACCACCTTCACTACGCCTTGGGGAACCTACTGCTATCGAGTGATGCCATTTGGGTTAAAGAATGCTAGAGCCACTTACCGGAGGATGGCAACAACACTACTACACGACATGATGCACAAAGAGGTCGAGGTATATGTCGACGATATGATAGTCAAATCAAAGAAGAGGGAAGGACACCATGAAGCGCTTCAAAAGTTCTTTGAGATGATTAGGCAATACAAACTACGTCTCAACCCTCAAAAATGCACTTTTGGGGTAACGGCTAGAAAAATATTGGGATTTCTCATCACTCAAAGAGGAATCGAGGTAGACCCTTCCAAGATACAGGCTATCATGGAAATATCGCCACCTAGGACAGAAAAGGAGGTAAGAAGTTTCTTGGGGAAGGTACAATTCATCAGCAGGTTCATTTCCAAGCTCACAACTACCTGCGAACCCCTTTTCAAGCTACTGAAGAAAGGTACTGACTTTGAGTGGAGCCAAGACTGTCAGCAAGCATTTGAGGCAATCAAAGAATATCTTCAGAATCCACCTGTGTTATCACCACCCATCCCTGGGAAGCCATTGATTCTGTATCTCTCAGTAACAGACACATCCATGGGATGTATGCTAGCGCAAGAGAAAGACGCCAAAGTAGAGTGTGCCATATACTACCTAAGTAAAAAAATGATGGACTATGAAACAAGGTACACTCCCCTCGAGAAAACCTGTTGGGGGCTAGTATGGGCTACAAAGAAACTAAGGCACTACCTGTTAGCACATCTGGTGGTGCTGGTTTCTCGTTTAGACCCAATCAAATATCTTTTCGAAAAGCCAGCACTAATCGGGAAGCTAGCTAGATGGTTATTGCTGCTAGCAGAATTCGACCTCAAATACATGACAAGGAAATCAGTAAAGGGAAGAGCTGTGGCAAAATTCTTGGCAGATCATCCTGTGACAGAAGCTGAGGCAGAAGAGTTCATGTTCCCCGACGAGGACATCTTATGTCTCTTAGACGACGCCTGGCAGCTTTACTTTGATGGAGCATCAAACCAATGTGGATATGGCATATGGGTATTGCTAGTTTCCCCAAACGACTCCCATATCCCTTTGTCATATAAACTGAGGTTTGAAGTCACCAACAACCAAGCTGAGTAAGAGACCTGTATTGCTGGAATGGAGGCAGCCTTGGAACTAGGGGCAAAAAGGGTAGAAGTCATTGGGGATTCAAACCTGGTGGTATCTCAAGCAAGAGGAGACTGGAAGGTCAAGGAAGACACACTGAAACTGTACCACTCTGTGCTGGAAGATCTAATTCCACAATTCGATTCCGTTATCTTCACGCACACTCCCCGAGTGAGCAATAGATTTGCAGATGCACTGGCAACATTGGCATCTATGGTCGAAATACCCCTGGGATTCACAATGCGGCCTCTCATGATCGAATAAAAGGTCAAATCAGCATGCGAATGCACCTTCACCGAGGAGGGTGAGGACGATGGCAAGCCATGGTACGAAGACGTGAAGAAATTCCTAGAAAAAGGAGAATACCCATCCGAGGCCACCTCGAAAGACAAAACGGCTCTGCGGAAGTTTGCTGCCCGATTTGTAATCTGTGGAGGAGCATTATATCGAAGGGCACACTTGGGTCCAAGTCAACTTTGCATCACAACGGAGGACAGCCGCAAGGTAATGGAGGAAGTACACGAAGGAATTTGTGGGCCACATATGAACGGGGCAACAATGGCAAAGAAGATCTTGCGTCAGGGATATTACTGGACCACAATGGAGGCCGACTGCGCTGACTATGTCCGCCGATGTTACAAATGCCAAACTCACGCTGATCGTATGCGTATTCCCCCTACGAAATTATATAGCATGACATCTCCTTGGCCATTCTCCACCTGGGGGATAGACGTCATTGGAAGTATAAATCCAAAGGGAAAATACAAGCATCAGTTCATTCTAGTGGCTATCAACTACTTCACCAAATGGGTAGAAGCAGCTTCTTATGCTATCCTCAAAGCCACTCATGTGGCCAAATTTATTCGCACTAATATCATCTATCGATATGGTGTACCTCACGAGTTTGTTTGTGACAATGGATCGCACTTCAAGGGAGCGACAAAGAAGCTTTTTGCCGAATTTGGGATACAGAATCATCGGTCATCTACTTACCGACCTCAAACTAATGGAGCAGTTGAGGCTGCGAACAAGAATATCAAGAGGATTCTGCGGAAGACTACCGACACTTACACAGACTGGCCAGAAATGCTACCTTTGGCACTATGGGGTTATCGAACAACTGAAAGAACTTCAACTGGGGCCACTCCCTACTCTCTGGTTTATGGAATGGAAGCTGTCTTGCTTATCGAGCTGGAATTACCTTCGTTAAGGGTTCTGGCTGAGACTGGAATGATCGAAGAAGACTGGGTTCAAAACCGCTACGATGAGTTGGCATTACTAGACGAAAGGAGGCTGAGAGCGTTATACCATGTACAAGGGTATCAACGCCGCATTGCACGAGCATTCAACAAAAAGGTAAAGCCTAGAGACATCAAGGTAGGAGACATGGTGCTCAAAGCAATCCGCCGCCACGTTTCAAACCCAAGGGGCAAGTTTATACCAAACTGGGGAGGCCCCTACCTTATCAAACGCATACTTTCTGGAGGAGCAGCATACATTGCAAACTTGGATGGAATGGAATTCGCAACGCCAGTCAACATTGACAAGCTGAGGAAGTATTACCCATGAGAGATGCTCGTTGGGCCGAAAACCACAAGGGTGGGCGGACTCAAGCAAAAATTAGAGCAGCCTGCTAGGTCGAAAACCCGCAAGGGCGGCTTAGGCAAAATTAAGGCATAAATAAAACGCTCGCTAGACCGAAAACCCGCAAGGGAGGTTTTTAGGCAAAATTAAGAGCACAAAAGGAGAGGAAAATACCCGAGTGGACCCTAACTAAAAAACAAAACAAATCCCCTTTGTTGGAACTACGTTTATGGCCTGATTCCCTCCATGGGATACGTAGGCAATCTCTAAATTTGTGATCCGGCCACTGCTATCATCATCACTTCCGAAATTTCTAGGTCTATCCTAAAGCATGTTCGCTATCAAACCATGGCAATAACATCTCCAAATAAAACGACCAAATGTTTTACTATTTCCAAAGGAAAAGGACAAAGCAAGCCTAAACAATTCTTAATTCATGAAAGCTAGAATCAAACAAACATCTTTTGAAAAACATAAGCAAAGTGTCAATCTTTAGGTCTTCCTTCTCTTTGCACTACTATTCTCCAAAAGGTTTTTCTTCAACCAGCGTTTGTAAGAACCTGATAGCTTGACAACAAAGTTCTCAGCAACCTCCTGCATCACTCTATTTGGCCAAAGACGCAGCATATTGCGACGGAAGTTGGCATCATGGACCTTAGAGACAGTGTACTTAGGGTCACCCAGGATTGCGGTTTGTTCAGCCCTGAACTGCCTTTGAAAGCGAGCAGGAAAGTAGAAAATGACTCGAGTAATACCAATCACTGCTACACCAAAATGGTTCATGGTACTCGCAGTCATACTCTCAACACCATACCAGGGGCAAACCCATTGAATCCAATCACCTCTGTAAGTCTTCATCCATGCTTCCCAAGCAGCCTCAGTTGGAAACTATTTAATCATGCGACGCTCCGTGCATTGGTCTGGATTATAAGGAAGTCGCTCTGGCGCATCCCACACCTTTAGCTTCTCAAATAACCATACCTAAAGAACAAGGGAAAATTGTGAGTTGAGAGAACACGTGAGTCAAAACAAAAGAGTGATGAGTGAAAAGATAACTTGACGAATAAAACAAACAAAGAGTGAACCTGCAATAGCAAAGGGCTGCCTAAGAACTGAGCTGTAGGATTACCCTTCATCACATCCAGACCCATCAAGGTCTCTGCCAACACTAAGCCAGCAAAACTCACACGATTTCCAATTTGTTGAGCGATGTTAAGCAGTATGGGATCAGCATGGCCAGAGGAAGGACCAAGCAAGTAATAATGGAGGAGACAAATGCACAACGCATGAAAGCATGCTTTCTGTTGGGAAACTTGACGATGAGCCTCAGCTATACCAAAGCGCTGGATAAACTGAAGAACCTCCAGCTTTCCCTTCACTATGAAGAACCTAACTTCATGTTTCTGAACTTGGAGCAGATCCTTCAAGAGATCACCTCGACTGAACAAAGGGTTAGGGACAACGAAACCCTCCCTATCCGAATGGCCCATGATGGCCGCAAACTCCTCGATAGTAGGACACAACTCCTCCCTCTTAAAACGAAAGACATGAAAAATGGGATCCCACAAACTGATGGCTGCCTGTGGGCACATGCCCCAAAAATTCTATTTTTAAAGTATAAAATCGGGTGCGCCCTTCTTGGAAAGCGCGGCGAAACACTTCGCAGTTCAGAGTCGCCACTCGGGTTTTGCGGAGAGTACCCAAGAAACCATGTTTTGAAAACGTTTGGATCACGCTTGTTTGAGTTTGAAAAAGGCTTGTAGACTGGACCGTCGTCACCTTCGATATCTGAGGTTCGGGAGCAAGATTACGAGAGGGGAAGGGTTTTATGGCACCCCTCTCGCCCAATCCGGAGATCGGTCTCTACTCAGGCATTTTGTAAAACGTTTGCATTTTTCTCTCATTTTGATCATTTTCAGCCAGTTAGGGCGGGGGAACAGTTAATGGGGATTAAAACTGTAACAAGTTGTATTTATACGACAAAATGGTATGAATGATATGGAATAATGAATAATAGATTGAGAACAAGCTGTTGTGGACATTTTAGACAAACTAGTGCACGCTGTCTGTGCAGCGGTGCACACAGAAGCAAGCCTGCATGCACTGGCCAGGCCACTGCATGCAGTCATGACCTGCGTGCGCCACCAAATAACTGGCGTGCGCCGGTGAGCCTAAATCCACAGTTTCTGTCATCAACCCTCTGGGCTCTGGAAAGGACCAGTGCACACCCAGGACAAACCACGCAGTTGATATAGATTATACTAAACTATTACAGACAGGATAATGGGCTGGGAAGCCACCAAATAGACAAACAACCCCTTAAACAGTGAGGGGAGAAAGATCAGAGGCCTGGATGGAAGATCCATGCAAGGGCCAAGCCACTGGAACTTGGTCCACTGCCGTACGCCAGTAGAGTATGGTCGTACGCCAGTAAGCCCTTTTATTCCAACGCTTTGGCTTTGCATCATCTGGGCTCTGGAGCATGACCAGAATGATCCCAGAGGCCCTACTAGGCATAAATACAGATGGAAGAGAAAGCAGTCCTAAGTACAGAAAACAGTAGACTGGTTTTAGCATGCTTACAAGGTGATCAGATACTAATGAAACAAGAAAAATGATGATCGGTGATCCCCACACCAGTTTTACCATACAGCCATTACTGGCGTACGGCACATATAACTAGCGTGCACCACCTGATCATCACACACGATTTTGAAACCTCGCCAGCATTAGGGCTAGGACTGGTATGGATTACCAGCCTTGACCCTGCCAGCCCCCCTTAGGGGTTAGAACAGAAAACAGAAACAAAAGGTGGTATACCTTTGCTTGTGAGTTTGGGAATGAGCTTGAGCTTGAACTTGGGATTTGAGGGTTTGAGAGGTGAATATAGGGTGTGTAATGGACTGGTGATGTTCTCCTTGCCTTGTCTTTCAATGGATGAAAGAGAAAATAAGAAGAATGAGAGAGGAATGAGAAGAGCCAAAGCTTGGGCCTTCTTTAATGGAGTTAACCCCTTGCAAATGAATGCAAGGGGGGTATTTATGGAGAAGGGGCTGACTGATCAGTTGGCCCTTAAGGGTTGTTTGGGGTGGCAAAGGTGGAGAGGAGCCTCCCATGCATTTAATGCATGGGACTTGGCTTGAAAGGCAATGTAGGAGAGAGAGGGGGACAGCCTCAGCCGGAACAATCATCAGGAGACTGTGGCTGACGTAGGGGTGGCCACAAAAGTCCCGCGCATCTGGCTGAATACAGTTGATTTGACTGGCATTGACTAGCGTACGCCTCTTGTTGAGTGGCGTGCGCCAGTAACGGGCGATGACTGACACGTGGCAGTGCTTCTAGCGCATGCTAGTCAAAAACCAGCGTACTCCAGTAGGGTTTTGTTGAGGCCATTTGGTTCTGGCTTGAAGGATCAACAAGGAGTTTGGGAAGGTTTGGAAGCAGTTCGGGACGCTCAAAGCTCAAACTCATTTACCAAACTCGGGATGTTCTTGACCTTGATCATCATCGGGGAATCAAAGATCGTAAGTAAACTAATCTGGACAGTCCAGAATGGGGTGTCTACAGTAGCCCCCCTTTGACGGCACTTAGAGCACCATCGACTTGGCGTAAGTAACATCAAAGGTTTTCTAGACACCCATCTAGGCCATCCAGAGCAGAACATACGAGTTCAATGATAGACGAAAAATTTAAAGAACCTGATTGAATGGATGGATAGAGCGGATAGATCGCTGTTGCCGAGAATATTGGTATACAAGGATAGGTTGATGCTGACCTTGACTTCTGACAGCCCGGCCTGGGCGGCTGACTCAGCTGGGGAAGATAGGTAGTGAATTGGCTCCGTTGAGAAAGATACAGACATACGGACGGATCGTCGTTGATTTGAAATTAGACGGATAGACCGTCGTTGATTTGAAATTGGACGGATAGATCGTCGTTGATTTGACTCGGGACGGATAGATCGTCGTTGATTTGGAATAGGACGGATAGATCGTCGTTGATTTGAAATTGGACGGATAGATCGTCGTAGGTGCTGACTCTCCTAGGAAATAATCCTTTGAAAAGCAACTCATGGTTACTTGTTTGATTTGAACAATTGGACGGATAGATCGTCGTTGATTTGAAATTGGACGGATAGATCGCCGTTGAATTGAGATAGGACGGATGGATCGTCATTGATTTGAAATTGGACGGATAGATCGTCGTTGATTTGGAATAGGACGGATAGATCGCCGTTGAATTGAGATAGGACGGATGGATCGTCATTGATTTGAAATTGGACGGATAGATCGTCGTTGATTTGAAATTGGACGGATAGATCGTCGTTGATTTGAAATTGGACGGATAGATCGTCGTTGATTTGAAATTGGACGGATAGATCGTCGTTGATTTGGAATAGGACGGATGGATCGTCATTGATTTGGAATAGGACGGATAGATCGCCGTTGATTTGAAAATAGGACGGGCTCCGCTTGGGGAGTAACCATCCGAGGTGACAATATGAATTTGATGACCATGGGCCTTGATTTTGATCGTGGAACGCGAATTGGGCCTCAGGCCCAAAAACCACTAGCGTGCGCCAATAACTTGTGCCGTACGCCGGTAACACTGCAATACCCGAGTCCAGATCCGGCCCAGTGCTGTTCCACGTCGATTAAACTCCTGCAGGGGCTGGCGAAACCGCCATTCTTCGGTTTTCAAACTCCCAATCCTCCCAAACTCTCCCAAATCCTTCATCTCCTACAAACACTTCCCGAAATCCTCTCATCTATACTCACCCATGGCAGAACCAGGCGGTAGTGGCGGCAGTGGCGACGACAAGGGCGAGGATCAGTTGAGAGTTGGCGGAGACGAGGCCGAGAGGTCCCAAATCGACGATCGGCCGGGGGGCGAAGCTCCGTCGAGCATTGGTGCAGAGGTTTCGGAGGTAGACCGGGCTGGCGATGGCCATGCATAGGAAGTTGGCGGCGGAGATGAGCGGCGTGCGCCAATGGAGGAGGGGCGTACGCCAGTGGCTGTGGGACCAGTGGGTCCACGGGTTGATCGGTTGGACTCCAGCAGTGGTGTAGAGGGTTTTGTGGTGAGCTTTCCCGGTGGTGGTTTGGTCAGAGCCAGCGGCAGCGGCAGTGGCGGCGGGGGCCGACCAGGGTCTCCTCCGAGGGACCCAGCGAGCGGTAAGGCTCCGGTGGTAGAGGGGGACGTGCCGAGGGCGGACCACGTTGTGCGGGTTGAGTTCACACCGCCCGCTGGGTCTTCCAGTCACGTGCCAGTCACGAGCCGTGACTTGGCAGAGTTCGTAGGGGAGTTCGTGCTGGCTCGGCTCATGGGAGAGAACCCGGCAGTGGTCGAGGCAGTTTTGGCGGCGCGCGAGGAGAGGCTGACGGAGATAGCCCGGTTTGACGAGGAGGAGAGACTGAGGCGAGAGGCCGAGGCGGCGGAGAGAGACCAGCGGGAGTTGGAGCCAGAGACCGAGGCGGCCGAGAGGGAGCAGGAGGAGGGACCCAGGTTGTACGAGGTGGCTGTTGACTTAGCAGAGACCAGGCGGAAGGCCGCTCGTGCCCTGTTTGTAGCTGAGACGTTTGTCCCTCCGGAGCCACACGTGTTCGTTCCGTCGGGCGCTGAGAGTTACATCCCTTGCCAGAGGGACTACGACGAGGAGCTCGTGCTGAGAGACCCTGAGCAGCACTTGTCCAGGGGCTGGACTCAGGTATACCCTTGAAACTTTGCTTTAGTCTTCATTTCGTACTTGTCGTAGCTGCATATGCTTACCGTTGAATTATCAAGCCTGTAATGCATGACACTTGACCCTTTGCACTTGATTCACTGTGTAGAGTTAGTGATACCCCGACCCGAAATAGATTGGATTGACCGTAGGATGCTTCGACTTTAGAACTTGACCATAGAATGCCTGTGGATAACTGAGATTGACTGGTAGTACGCCATATAACTTGATTCGACTGATAGATTGCCTTGAAATTTGCTTCGACCTTGTAGAATACCCTTGCAACTTGATAATCAACTGAATAAATGCCTTTGATGCTCAGATAGCTTGAATCGACTGATAGGGTTGCCTGGTAGTTTGATTCGACTTTGTAGGACACCATTGCAACTTGATAATTGACTGAATAAATGCCTTTGATGCTCTGATAGCTTGAATCGACTGATAGGGTTGCCTGGTAGTTTGATTCGACTTTGACTGTATTTGAACTGCTTCACTGATAGTTTCCCTTTGTTTTGATTGTTGTGATGTGCAGAGAGGAGTGGCCAGTACGCGGGGGCATGGCGGTCCAGCGCACTCGCTTGAGCTGTACTTGAGTTTGCCTGAGAGGGCACGAGAGCTAGTGGACGCGGCGGGGTTTGGCTTGTTTATCCCCACGCTGACAGCGGTGAAGAGCGATCATGCCGTGCTGACTGCTCTGGCTGAGAGGTGGTGGGATACGTCAAACTCCTTCCACTTCCCGATTGGGGAGATGACAGTGACCCCGACAGACTTCGCGGCCATCACTGGCCTGAGGGTAGGAGGTGACCCGATCCCGTTCGACTCAGGGATCCACGGGGACACCGAGGCGCTGAGGTGGTTCTTGGGCATGGTGCCCGCAGGTACCTCGGAGATGGTCTCGTATGACCAGTTCAAGAGGCACTTGGAGAGGAGAGTTCCGGAGATGGAGCTGGCAGGAGAGCGAGTTTCTGAGCTGGAGTTAGCGCAGTTGGCGCGGGTGTACTTGTTGTACTTGTTCGGGGCTACTCTGTACCCGAACAAGAGGTCTACAGTGCACTTGTCCTATCTGCCTGCACTTCTTGACTTGAGGACGGCCTCTCGGTTTGACTGGGGAGGAGCGGCTCTGGGTACGTGCTACGGGTTCTTGGGTGAGCTTTCCCGGGGGAAGAAGGCGGCGGCTGGGTACTGGAAAGTGTGGGAGGTAAGAAATCAATACTGTCCTTTAATTCCGTTCCCACATCTGCACTTTATCTTGCATATACTGTATCTCTGATGCTTTGATCGTTTGACTGTCCGAAAACCTTGCAGTTGTGGGCTTACGAGGTGCTGAGGATGTACCCTCCGGAGAACAGGTGTCCGGACTTGAGGGTGCTTCCTCGAGCTATGGTCTGGGGACCACTCCGTGTCGGGAAGAAGAGGTCGCAGGGGACGCTTTCTGGTTTCCGAGTGTACCTTGACCACTTGACCGGTTCTCAGGTGAGGCCAGCTTTCCTTTTTGGTAGTTCGTGCCTTAAATTGCTTTAATGCTGTCGCTGATGCCTTTGATTACTTTGCAGGTGGAGTGGGACCCGTGGAGGACTGCAGGGCCCGAGCCCGAGTACCTGGCGAGGAGTAGGGTGGTGACAGCGAGCCGGGTGCTGTTGGAGTCGGCTTTCGGGTGGCAGTGGTACTTGGGCGACTGAGTGACACGACAGTCGCTCGACTCGTCTGAGTTCGTTGTCCCTGGGCCACTTCCGCCTCGTGCCTCGCACACAGGGCGGTATACGCTGAGGGAGCTGCAGCGGTTCACGGTTCCTATTGCTGCGACTTCCTTTCTGAGGCCGGGGAGAGACTATGCCGTCTACCGGAGGCGATACTTGGCCGGGGCGCTTGGGGTGATGGAGCACAGGGCGGTGCGGACGGAGGCCTTGGTAGCCGGTGAGGAGAGGGCTGGACGGCGGAGCAGGTCAGGCCGTCCTGGGGAGAGGAGTGAGTTCGTAGAGTCGACCGGGCTCACTCAGCTTTCTTGGACGTTGCCCGTGCGTGACCCTCAGGGGGAGGTTGCAGAGGTCCGTTTTGAGCCCGCCAGGACAGAGCCAGCAGAGGTTACGGGACCGGTATGATGTACTTTCAGCTTTTTCCTTTATTCCCTGTACCATATTTGCTTTGCTTTTAAGCTGCTTTTGATTTCCAATGCTTGTAATTCAGGTGCCGCTAGAGTGGGCGAGGGAGTCCATGCGCTTGATGCTTGCCATGGAGAAGGAGTTTCACAAGATAGCGAGCGGTACTCCTTTGCAGTTGCACTACCCGCCAGCAGTTCCAGCGTCCACTACACAGCCTCAGGTATAACCCAGAATTCCCGAATTCGATACTCAGCAACTGTGCATGTCTGTTACAACGCATGTTAGAAGTACCTGCTCTTGGTTCCTGTTTCAGCATTTTACATGTATACACTATGCACAATATGGATATATAATGACTTGAATTGAATTGACAATGCAGAGACACGCTAGAGCTGCTTCTAGGCGACAGACAGCGAGGCCAGTCCCTCAGAAAGGGAAGGGGAAGGCCCCTGCTGCGGTCTAGCGACCGACGAGCACTACGCGGCGCGAGGCCAGAGGTGTGGTGATTGCTCTTGCTGGAGGGTCATCACAGCCTCAGAGAGAGCTGCGGAAGAGGCCTGCTGAGGGACCAGCGAAGAAGAAGAGGAGAGAAGAGGACGAGGACGAGGACGAGGACGAGGAGTCCACGTCCCTCAGTAGCGGCTCTGACTTTGCTAGCGACCCTAGGTTCCGGGTTACTCCGAGAGACTTGCTTGCGAGCGAGGAGGACGACGACGACTTCGAGGACGTTCTTAGTGACTGAGGGCTATCACTGAGCCTCAGATACTTTACTGTCTTTTGCCGTTGATACTTGACTTGATTTGAGATGGGGCCTGCGTGCCTCTTGACTTGCGGGCGGATGTTGCCCAATACATGATTTTGCTTGTTTTGCCCGGGCCGTTGTGCCGCTACGTACATTTCCTTGCTTCGTTATAGGGATACGCTTTTGGATAGTATAGATTATTGCATTTTCTGTTCATTCAACTTCTGCTTTGATAATATTGATGATAGAAGCAAACAAAACAACCACTAATATCTGACATGCATCAACAAATGTTCTGAATCGATCGACAAACTCTAGGACACGTCCAGAACTGACCTAGCTCAAAGAAAAAGGCGAGGAATACTAGGATACGGCCCGTATCCTGCTAGGACACGCGACACTTGGCGCAGATTAGCCAAAACCCGAAATCCTTTTCGACAAGTGAAACTGACACTTATGGTAGACAAAATAGATACAATGAGACTCGTGCGAGTCGATGGAAGCGGAAAATGCGACCCGAGAAGAGAAATATACCGAAAAACGGAAAAAATGTCTCAAAAATGGACATAAGACGCCAAAGATGACTTGATATGGTCCCGGACTGAAACCGACACCCCTGTACAGTCACATAAGGTCCACATAACGTGTACGGCATGAGAAAACTTGGCACAAACCCCTGGTACGAACTCTGAGTGTCCGTATCCTAAGTTTCAGGAGGATACGGGCCGTCGGAGGTCCGAATTCTTCGTTAAGCGCGACGTTTCCGAGCCGACGCTTCCCCACAGTCCCAAATACCATTTATGACTTGTACGAATCAACAAACTTGCCAAACAAGCTTCGGAAATGAAATCGGATACTCGACGACAGTTGCTGCTGTAACTGGTGTCTGGTGTAGACCTGACTGGCATGCGCCAGTGGTTGAGCTCTGTACGCCAGTGATGGGGGAAGACCTGCGCACGCTGTTGGATCTCTGGCGCACGCCACAAAAGTGTGACGCAGAGCCACTTGTCTGACCGACTGTCCTTTTTCCTGGGTGCCCTTTGTCTTCACCCTCCCACGTTTTGGACGCGGTTTCTGGCTTTCAGGAGGCAGTGTCCTTTATTGTAAGGAAGGTTTGGAAGCTAGCAATTGGCAATTGCATCATTAGAGGAAATAATGCATGTTTGGCCTATAAAGATGCATGCTACGCCTTGCAGAATCACAACACTTCACCACTTTTTCCATTTGCAGCACTCCCTCTGTAATTTCTCCGATGGAAAATCCCATTCCTACCTTGATCAGGCCCTGGCTAATACAAATGATAGGCATCGACTGGCTAAATTTCCAATACCACGGGCTTGCTTCATTCCGATACCTTCGGCACGTTCCGCTCCGCCCAGCACTTTTGAGAGCCGCGCTCCAGTTTTGGGACCCAGACGTCCACGTTTTCCGCTTTGGGGATGACGAGATATGCCCAACAGTTGAGGAGTTCCAAGCATATCTCCGGATGTACTCCTCTCCGACGCTCGTCGTTCCTCCTTACCAAGTCAGCATGCCCAGACTGCTGGCTACTGCGCTTGCTATTCCCGGAGGCTTGGCCCGCTCTATGCTAGAGGGTGGCCAAATCCACATTCTGCAGCTAATCGAGCGGTACAGCCCTGAGGGCGATTTGGGGGACACTGCCTGGCAGGCACGGCGCTGTTTCGCCCTGGTGATTTGTCTCCTGGCCGGCTACTTGCTCATCCCTGCTGACGGGCGGGTCAGTCCCCTGCTTGTGAGTGTTGCTGTTCAGATGGGTGGTGCGGCTTGGCAAAACGTGATTCCTCTGGTCTTGGCCGAGATGCTTATCGGCCTGGATTCGGTGTACTCTGGGGTATCAAACGTTTTCAGCGGCAGCCCGCTTCTTCTTCAGGTAAACTCACTCAGCTCACCTTTTTTCGGTTCTTCGCACTTTCTCATTTTACCTCGACTCTCGGCTTAGGTTATTTGCTGGTTTCTTACTTGTCTTTTCGCTCAGGCTTTATCTGGTTTCTTACTTGTCTTTTCACTCATGTAGCTGTGGTTATCCGACAAGCTGAATCTGTTGCACCCTCCGGAGGATGGCTGGGACCTTTTCCCGAAGAGAATCCACCAAAGGGGAATGAGGTACCCCGAGATGGATGTTGAAGAGTGGTATGCCTTCATGCAGGGATTGCAGCCGGACGAGATTGTTTAGAGATGCCCGTGGTTGGAGCTGGAGGAAATGGTGGTTCACTCGGACGGGTTTGACAGGGTGGTGATTGCAGGGCTGACGCGATTCACCTTCTACATACCAGGCCGCATTCTCTGCCAGCTAGGTATCCCTCAGGGGAACGTTCACATCATTGCTGGGGATTTCTGGATCCCCAATTTCAATGCCCAGACGCTCCATGGGTATGACAGGCACTGGGAGCTCAGGGCTCGGCAGGCTGAATCTCCGGACTTCACCCCAAGGCTGAGGAATGTTTACAGGCAGTGGCTGAGAGCAGACGTTCAAGCAAGGGAAAATATCGACTGACTCCGGACTACCTTGCTGTTCTTAGAATAAACTGTGAGCCGTTAGGCTTCTCAAGCATTTTGTTCTATTTTTCATGCTTAAATGTTTTTAAGGTTTTCATGCTCAGCCCTTGTATTAGAAGTTGTGATTATGTAATAAAGTTGAAAAACGGAGGGTTTCCCCCTTCAAATTCCTCAATAAAACTTCGACTTGGATCTTGATATGGAATCGAAACGCCAAACCATGGATCAACTTTTGATAGAATGCGACCGGGTCTCAAGGTGAGACTGCCTACGTATCCCTTTTCAAAGAATCAGGTCAGAACGTAGTTCAGGCTAAGGTTCGCTCGTGTATTTTACCTCTCCTTTTACGCTCTAACTTTTGCCTAGTGCCGCCTTCACAGGTTTTCGGCCTAGCGAGCTTTCGACTTTTGCCTATTTATTTTTGCCTAGACCGCCTTCACAGGTTTTCGGTCTAGCAGGCTGCTCTAACTTTTGCTTGGAACCGCCCACCCTTGTGGTTTTCGGCCCAACGAGCATCTCTCAGGGGTAGAAACGTTTGAGTTGATCCAGGTTGACCAGAGTGCTGAATTCATTGCCGTCGAGATCGATGAGTTGAGCAGCACCCCTGGATAGGATGGTCTTGATAATGAAAGGTCCGGATCGCTTAGGCCGAAACTTCCCGCGGGCATCAAACACTGGAGCCCTGTGGGCAGCATGCCCTTCGGAGAGAAAGGATTTCGTTCCTTTCCGCTGTTGCGGCCCTTTTTTGGAAATCGAGGGAGCGTGAGCGTAGGTGGCAAGCGCTCAAAAATACAGAGTCGCCACTTGAGTTTTTGAGGGTCCGACACTCAAGGAACCGTATTTCGAATCACCTGCCGCGCTGTTTGTTTGAAAAAGTTAAGGAAACCAGTCCGTCATAACCATATCTGGGTTCGGGAGCCAGGTTACGAGAGGGGAAGGGTTTTAAGGCACCCCTCGCGCCCAATCCGGAGATCGGTCTCTACTTAGGCATTTTTATGAAAACTTTTGTGATTCTTCTTCTTTTAATTAATTTTAGCCAATTAGGGCGGGGGAACAGTTAATCGGGGACCAAAACTGTAACAGTTTGCAGGATGTGATCAAATAATAGCATGGATGGATGTCATGATGAGTAATAAATGGGATGAGACCTAAAACAGTGATCAAATGCCAAGATCAGGCTCGGGATGAATTTGCCCTGCACGATGGCCAACTTGCATGCATGAACAATTCTGCATGCAAGGGAACCATCGCGCGAGACACTCAGACCCTCGCGCGAGTGTTGTCATCTCACCACAGTTTCAATTTCATCCCCTTCTGGGCTCTGGAAGGACCAGTGCACACCCAGGAGGCAAACCAAGCAGTTTATCAAAGGGACCGTAAAATACTAATTATTACAAACAGCTTGAAAATGGAACTGAATAAGGGAAAACACAACCCCTAAACAGTGGGGGGATAAAAGGAGGCCAAAGGCCTAGTTGCCCATGCAAGGGCCATCTCTGGAATAAACAGAACTGTCGCGCGACAAAGAATGATACTCGCGCGACATTCCTGACTGGACTTCCAGGAATTGCTTTGCATGCTTGAGGTCCTGAGACAGATCCAAGAAGACCCAAGGGCATTCCATGCTATTCAAAATAAATAACTAAGCTACTGTATTTTGTTTTGCATGCATAACAGTGATCAATATTTGAAATGAAACTCAACAGGCATGCTAATATTGCAAAAACAGAAAAGGGCTAGCCTCCCTTCCCCACAAGGTCCATTCTCTTGCTGACACAAGTGTCGCGCGAGTGTTGTGGACCATCGCGCGAGGGTTTGGCTGCCACGGATTCTTGTAACTCTGCTGGCTTTAGGACCAGGACATGGTATTAATTACCAGCCTTGGCCCTGTCAGCCCCCCTCAGGGATCAAAACAGAAACAGGCCAAACATTATACCTTTGCTTGGAAAGGGTTTGGAAATGGATTGGATTGATTGGTGAAGCCCTTTGACTAAATGTGTGTGTAGAACACTTGATTGGAAGACTAGGAAGTGGTTTAGGTTAGTGACTTTGTGCTAGAATGCTAATTGCCTTGTGAAGGGTAATTAAGCTTCTTAATCATTTTCTTGGAACCCTTAACATGGAAGACCAATGGGGGTATTTATAGGGGAAGTAGAAGGGCTAGGTGGTGGCAAAACAAGGCTTTGCAACCAGCCAACAAGGCTGGTCACAACTTGGTGGATAGACTAGCCAACAAGGTGAGTGGGAGTGGTTGTGAGGGTGTGAGAGTGTAGCCTGCCAGAACCCTGTTCAGATGAGGAAAACGAGGTTCCAGCCCATGGGGACCCTTGTGACACCCAATCATCACAAGTCCAGCTGGATTCTGTGATAATGACAGGAGAAAACCCTTGCGCGAGGGTTCGGAACCATCGCGCGAGGGTCAACAGTCAACAGTTTGACTTTGACCACACCTGGCAAGCTGAGTATCGCGTGAGTAACATGAAGGATCGCGTGACGGTCAAACCTGACCCTAGGGTTTGACTGAAGGTTCAGAAAGGGTTCAAAAGGTTCAAGCAGGGTTCTAAGCATTCCAAGCTCAATCCATCCCCAATCCAAGCTCGTTTGATCCGATCTCATCGTCGGGGAAACAAGAAAACCGTAAAACAAAGTAAAACAATTGGGAGACCCAGATTGGGGTGTCTACAGTAGTCCCTCTTTGACAGCACACGGAGCACCATTGACTGGTACGGGTAACGTCAAAGATTTCTAGACACCCACCAAATCCGCCCAAAAGCCGATTAAATGGAAAATGCAGACGAGAATATAAAAATACCGTGCACCAAGGGGGGGTTGAAGATCGGACGGAGAGATCGCCGCTGATCGAAAATCAGACGGATGAATCGTCGCTGATTTGATGATCAGACGGATGGATCGTCGCTGATTGATGATCGGACGGATGGATCGTCGCTGATTGAAGATCAAACGGATAGATCGTCGCTGATTGATGATCGGACGGATGGATCGTTGCTGATTGATGATCGGACGGATAGATCGTCGCTGATTTGATGATCGGACGGATGGATCGTCACTGATTGATGATCGGACGGATGGATCGTCGCTGATTGAAGATCGGACGGATGGATCGTCGCTGATGGATGATCGGACGGATGGATCGTCGCTGATTTGATGATCGGACGGATGGATCGTCGCTGATTGATGATCGGATGGATGGATCGTCGTTGATTGAAGGCGGACCACTGCTGGGGATGCAAAAATGATCCGAGTTGAAGGCGACACTTCCAAGATGACCCTCAAATTTACTACACAACATATCAAAGAGCCATGGACCCCAACAGAGAGGCGATTGAGATTGGGCCAGACCCTGAACCTGGATTGGGCCTGAGGCCCAAAACGAAGTGTCGTGCGACACTTGTGAACCATCGCGCGAGGGTCTCGAGTTAGGGCTTGGATCTGAACAGGCCCAGACCCGGCCCAAACCCGTTCCATCGTTTAAAACGTCCGCGGGACGTTTCAGAAACAGTATCCAGCCGTTTCAAAACTTCCAAAACCCTCTCAAACTCTCGTCCCTTCTCAATCTCTTCCCAAATCCTTGATCAAACCACAAAATCAAGACCACGAACACCCTACACGACCATGGCAGACCACAGCGATGATGGCGGCGGGGGTGATGTCATTAATCAACCGGAGGACCGAGGAGGGCCCATGGGTGTTGAAACGGGGGATCAAACACCAGTGGAGGCCATCGCAGAGGCCGGTGCAGAGGTTAGTGCAGTGACCACGGGCGGCGGAGGTGGAGAACAGGGCTGCGAGCAAGAGGCCAGTGACGAAGAGAAGCATTGCGCGACAGAGCCAGAGGCTTGTGCGACGGTTGAAATGGGGGCCGTGGGCCACAGTGTTGAGGTATTGGATCCGAGCATGGCCGTTGGAGGCTCGGTGGTGACCGGAGTGGGCCCAGGAGATGCAGGAGACACTGGTGCTGGAGAGTACCCTCGCGCGACAGAGGAGGAGCCTCGCGTGAGGGTTGAGACTGGAGGAGGCAGTAGTAGTGGGGCAGGAGATGATGCCATCGAGCCGACCGGGTCCCCGCCGAGGGATTCGGCGAAGGGCAAGAGCATTGTAGATGCAGAGGTGGAGGTCACAGAGACTCCGGTTGAGGTCCGAGAGGAGGACATTCTGTTTCGGCTCGCGGTGACGTCATTGAGTCATAGGCCGATCACGAAACACGACGTCGCCGAGTTCTTGACAGACGAGGCATTGGCGAGGCTTCTTGAGGATAACCCCCTGATTGGGGAGTTAGTCCTAAAGGCCAGGG
Organism: Rhododendron griersonianum; assembly: GCA_018127125.1. NCBI lineage: Eukaryota > Viridiplantae > Streptophyta > Magnoliopsida > Ericales > Ericaceae > Rhododendron > Rhododendron griersonianum. The sequence continues at coordinate 3,212,215 of CM030798.1, read as the reverse complement.
AGGATCGTGCCCGGGCCATTGAGGTGTCGGAGGCCGCGGAGAGGACCGAGAGAGAGAGACAGGAGATAGAGGAGCTTTTGAGAGAGGCGGAGGCCGAGGAGAGAGCCAGAGCAGAGGCACAGGGGCCTAGGGTTACGGCCGTGGCGGAGGCGAAGGACACGAGCCGCCCGGGCTTTTCAGCGGAGGCATATGTGCTTCCTATGCCGCACCTTTTTGTGCCGTCGGGCATTAGGGCACGCGAACCGTCGCGGAGAGACTACGACGACGAGTTGGTGTTGAGAGATCCCCGGGCCCACATTGAGCGACGTGGATGGAGGTATATTCCCAGAAAACACCCTTTGTAATTCGATTTCGATATTCTTGCTTTGATAGTTCACATTTAATACTTGCTTAGAACATGCTTGAACTTAGAATTGCACAGATAACTTGCGAGCCAAAGCATGCTAAACCTATGTACTTCTTGTAACATAGGCCCAATATGTAATAACTTGAACCAACCATCCGTTGTAGGCTTCATTGATTACCTAGAACTCGAAAATGAGAACTCTGCATGCACGGGAATCTAGAATAGCACATCACACTCCCGAGTCGAGCCATGGCATAGAACTCAAGCCGAACATGTGTCCTAGGCTTCATTGATTACCTAGAACTTGAGAATGAACTTCCTGTATACTGATAATCCCTTTTGCTGCTTGTCTTTGTGTCTGAAACAGGCTGGAGCGGGACAGAGGGATATCCGCGGCTTCGGGGGCGCGTGTATGTCCTTACGGCTGTACGAGGGGTTGCCCGAGAGAGTGAGGCGGTTGGTGGATGAAGCAGGCTTCGGGGTGTTCGTACAGACTTTGACCCCTGCGAGGAACGACCACGCCCTCCTTGTAGCGCTTGCTGAGAGGTGGAGGGATACTACCAATACCTTCCACCTACCTCTTGGGGAGATGACAGTGACGCCTGCAAACTTTGCAGCGATCACAGGGCTGAGGGTTGGAGGTGAGCCCATACCGTTCGACTTGGGGATCCAGGTGGATCGGGCTGCTCTGGAGTGGTTTCTGGGCAAAGCGCCCAAGATAGAGGAGGGGATGGCAAGGTACGACCAGTTCAAGGGCTACCTGAAGAAGGAGGTGACGAATGATCGGGAGGCGGAGCAGATGACCCGGGCGTTCCTGTTGTACCTGTTTGGTGCCACTCTGTACCCAAACAGGCGAAGTAAAGTGCACCTTTCCTACTTGCCAGCGCTGAGGGACTTGAGGACGGCCTCACGCTTTGACTGGGGTGGGGCTGCTCTTGGGACGGCCTACCACTTCTTTGGCAACTCGTCGAGGACGGGTAAGAGCACAACCGGCTACTGGAGGGTCTGGGAGGTACGACTCTAACCCTTTATTAAGCACAATTTGATTATGCTTTTCCATTGTCTAGTCTGCTTGACTGTTTCAACTTCAAATACTGTATGCTTTGTGACTAATGTTTGAATTTGTCTAAACATTGTGCAGCTTTGGGCCTACGAGGTTTTGCGGATGTATCCGCCGGAGTGCAAGCATCCGGACCTGAGCACCCTCCCCCGTGCGCTGAAGTGGAGCAAGGCGAGCATGGGGAAGAAAGAAGGGAGAGGTGAGCTCAATGCCTTCAGTCTGTACTTGGACGAGCTCAGGGCCTCACAGGTATGAACACCTAATCATAAGCATTAGATATGTATTCGTTTCCTTGCTTTAATGCTGTCGCTGATCAATTGCTCGTATTGCTTGTTTGCCTTGAATTGCAGGTCAATTGGGATCCCTGGAGGAGAGCAGGACCAGAGCCAGAGTACTTGGCCCGGAGCAGAGTTGTCACAGCTAGCAGGGTGTTACTGGAGTCAGCCTTCGGTTGGTAGTGGTACTTGGGGGATCGAGTGACGCGCCAGTCGCTTGGTTACCCTGAGTTCCAGGTGCCAGGGCCACTCCCACCTCGAGCTTCACACACAGGAGAGTACACACGGGCTGAGCTGGAGAGGTACACGAGGCCGGACACTGAGATTGTGCGCTACCTGCGTCCTGAGAGGGACTATACTGTCTACCAGAGAGACTTCCTGGCGGGTCCACTGGGGATCCGTGGCCTGAGAGAGGTGCGGGGCCAGGCCGCAGGAGCTGCTGAGGAGAGAAGAGCAGCTGGAGAGAGACGGAGTGGAGGTGAGAGCCGGGCAAAGCAGACTCCGAGTGGACCGGTGGCTGGTAGACTCCCTACGCTACTTTGGAGGATTCCCGTGGTTGACAGCCAGGGGAATCCTGCGGAGTTGCAGTTAGTGCCTGCGAGAGCGGAGCACACTCCTGTGACCGTTTCGGTAAGACTCAGCTTCCAATATTGCTTTTCAATTCTAGATACTTGAATTATATGCTGAATAGCCTGATAAACTTTGAATTTCATGCAGGTGCCAACTGAGTGGGTGAACGAGGCTGTTCGACGCATGCTGGCATTGGAGAACGTGGTGAGAAGAGCGGCGAGCGGCCTGCCACTAGAGTTGCAATACCAGGTACCGACACCACAGCCGACTCAGCCAGCCATCGTTCAGAGGACCCAGGTATGAAAACGATACATTCCAGCTTTCGATACACTTTGCTTTCGATACATTCCTGCCTGCGATACATTCCTGCTTTGATAGCTTGATAGACTGTACCTGCTTTCGATACAGAAATACAATATGCACAATAGATACTCATGCTTTGAAATGAAATGACAATGTAGGTGCAGGGGAAGATGAACCCTAGGAGGAAGAGTGCGCGAGATCCGCCACCGAAGAAGGCGGCGGCAAAGAAACCCACACCTCCGGCCACTACTACGCAGCGATAGACGAGGGGCTTACAGACAGCACGTGCACGCGAGGAGGAAGCCAGACAAGCCGCGAGGCAAGCTGAGCTTCGGTATCAACTCAAGAAACGCGAGAAGCCGACACTGGAGGAGCCAGGCCGCCGGAAGCGGCTAATCTTGGGTCAGACTTCCGAGGACGAGGAAGAAGAGGAAGGAGAGGAAGAAGAGGACGAGGAGGAAGGAGAGGAAGAAGAGGAAGGAGAGGACGAGGAGCACTCGTCCACTAGCAGTGGCTCAGACGACTCCATTGACGATCCGAGGTACATAGACGATCCCCAGGAGCTACGGGATGATGCAGGTAGCGATGACGGGCTTGGAGCGCGCGAAAGGCAACGATGAAGCCTCCGTTACCCTTTTGCATGCTGCTTTTGATTTGATTCTGGGCCTGCATGCCTTTTGACTAGCGGGCGCATGTGCCCTGACTTGACTTGATGTTTTGATCGGCCGATGTGCCGTTGATACAGTAGTTGACATGGATAGATCATGGTTATTATAGAAATTTGCAATTTTCAAGTTTATCGTTTCTCGTTACGAATAAGAGAAAGTAAAACCCGCCACTAATACCAAACTTGTATTGACAACACACCGAGACCACTCACAGACACATATGAGTATAAAAACTGGCCTAGCTCTGAAAGAAATAGGAAAGGTACCCTAGGATACGGCTAGGATACGAGGATACGAGAAATAATGAAATTTTGGGCATTAATACGCCAAAACCCATGATACTCAGTTAAAGACGAAACTGACGCTCCTGACAGGTCAACAACTGTCAATATGACCTGTACCAATCAACGGAACTGATTAGAACGTCCCGAGAATAGACTTATACTGAAAAACGCACAAAACGACGCGAAAATGGCATAATATGTCGACGAATGACTCAATTATGTCCCGGACTGAAACCGACACCTCCACACAGTCACTCAAGGTCCAGGTGACCTGTATGGCATGACCAAAATGGGTTAGAGCCTCCATGGCGAGTTTCGACCTCCCGAAACCTCGATTTGAACTTGAAACGGGCCTCCGAGGGTCCAAAATCTTCGTTGAGCATGGCATTTGGAATCCGATGCTTGGATACAGTCACAAATGCTTATAATGACTTGCTGGAACCATTAAAAGTGCAAAAAGACCCTTGGAAATGAAAACGACCAAAATTGGACAGTAGCTGTTGGAATCTGTCAAAACTGCAGACAAACCATCGCGCGATGGTTAGGAACTGTCGCGCGAGTGATCTCTGTCGCGCGATGCTTCGGAAGTGTCGCTCGATAGTCAAATCCTGCTAAGCTGCCTTGGTTTGACCAAATTATTGCCATTATCCTGTTCATTGTTCCACGTCTTGGGAGCTGCTCTGATGTTGCAGAAAGAAGGGAGTCCTTGCATGGCAAGGTGGTGGGACACCTAGACATCAACTCTACTACATTTGGCCTACAAGAAGGAAGGTTTTTAGGAGGAATATAGTGTACATCCCTCTTTATCACCAAAATGGGAGATGCGTTGACGGAAATACTCAACCTTTGGCTACTGAGAGAAGAAACCATAAACTGGGCGAGCCCTCGGTCTCGATGCTTGTCCTCAATTCGAGACCTCCGATTCGCTCGATCGTGCGTCGAGCTCCTCCAAGCCGCATTGCCTTTTTGGGATCCAATCGTGCATGTCTTCCGATTCCGACAAGACGAGATGTGCCCTACCATAGAAGAATTTCAAGCGTATGCGCCAGGCTTTGCCAACCTAGACGTTCTTGCGGTTCCGTCCGTTCACGAAGACATGGAGCAAATCCTACAGGCGCAACTCAATATTCCAGAGGCACTGACGGCCAGTATCATTCAGAATGGCGAACTCAACATCTTCCGCCTTATTGAGCTGTATGGGCCCGAGGGAGCCCTGGGAGACTACGTGGGGGAAGCTCACAGATGCTTCGTCTTGTCCATATGCGGACTGGCTGCATACATGCTGATTCCCATTGAAGGAGGAGCGAATCCCAAACTAGTGAGCATCGCCCTGCAAATGGATGCCCAGAAAAATATCGTGCCCGTGATTTTAGCGGAAACGCTCCTGGGTTTAGAAATGCTGAAACTTGAGCAAGCTGATTCCTTCAGCGGATGCCCTATCCTGCTCCAGGTAGATTCCCATTCGACACACTTTCTTGCATCTTCATTTTTACCCCAAATACTCAGGCTGTATTTGATTCCTGATTTGTCCTCCGTTCCCATGCAGCTCTGGCTGGCGGACAAAGTGGGGGTTTTAGAAGAGCCATAGGCTGGCTTTGAAGAGTTCCCCAGGCTTTTGGTCGAAAGACCAATGGTATTCCCCGACCTGACGGTGGATACATGGTTTGCGTTTCTGAATGATCTGCACTCTGAGGACATAGTCTAGAGATGTCTCTGGTTAAACCTTCCAGCAATGACGCTCAATTTAGCTGGATTTAAGAGAGTGATAATCACTGGCCTATCGAGATTCACGTTTTATGTTCCAAGGCGTACACTCCGACAGCTCGGGAGAAGCCAAGGGTATAAGCGTTATGGGGCAGAAGATTTTGACATCCCTGCATTTGACTCGTGGCAATTGCGCTGCTATAAAGACAACTGGGGCGATAGGACGCTGAAGGAACCAATCCCAGAGTTCAAGACATGGCTGGAGAGTCATTACGTAAGATGGCTTCGCGTTGAAGTCGAAGCAAGGCTGAGGGGATATTTCTGAATCCCGTGGAAAAACCAAGTTTGTAATTAGTAAAACCATCAGGCTGCCTGAACTTCTGGCTCTGCTTTTCAAATGCTTGCTTTGTAAATTGTACGACCTTTTACCCGGCTTGCCCGACTAAATAACGACATCGAATAAGAACCATCCGGCCGTTATCCATTCGTGGGACTGAATTCGTCACCAAACGTGCAATTTGAACAAACAATGCTTCGACGTAGTCATAATCACCCATAATGACCTACTGGAAGCATCGGAATTTCAAAATCTGGCCCGAGTCAAAATTCGGAAAATCACCCCCCAAAAGACAGTAGCCTGCCTTACTGTGCCGAAATAAACTTAACCCTCGCGCGAGTGAGAGAAACCATCGCGCAAGTACAAACAGTCGCGCGACACTTCAGAACCATCGCGCGATTGAGAACTCCTGTTACAGTGACCAGCCTTGACCCATTCAAAAAGTAAAAGGTGGCAGGCTTTGCCAGCAGCTCTGGACGTGCAGGGGCTTCTGGTTCCTCCCAGAGGTGTGCCTTTGATCTTTAATAAGTAGGGGGACACCTTGCATGGACACTTCACCTAAGGGAAAAGTCTCACCTACTTCCGTGGTTTATAAAGGCAAGGTTGCCTCCTGAGTGATCAGATACTCCCCGTAGGAAAAATCCCACAGGCCTTAGACCCTAATGGCAAATCATCTTCCCGCATTAATCAGCTCGTGGCTCGAAGAATTTGTCGCGAGCGATTGGCTATGCTTTCGTTCTCACGGGCTGGCCGCCTTTCGCTTCCTAAAAATTATAAGGCTTCGCCTCGAAATCCTGAGAGCAGCTCTCTAGTTCTGGGACCGGGACGTCCATGTGTTCCGATTCGGGGACAACGAGCTGTGCCCGACCGTAGAAGAATTTCAGGCATATCTCCAAGGCTTTGCTTCGAGCGTGATTGTCGTGCCACCTTACAGACAAAGCATGTCAAAGCTGCTGAAAACCTGTCTGAATATTTCAAGGAGTGCGGCGGAAGGCCTGTTGATTGGCAGATAGATAAACGTCGTGCGCCTAATGGAATGGTACGGGCCCGACGGCGATCCAGCGGATACTGTTCTGTAGGCTCGACGTCGATTTGCCATTGTAGACACCCCAATTTGAACTCTTCGAATTTCCTTAATTTGTGGCCCGGAGGCTCCCCGATGATGAATTTGGATTGGAACAAGACTCGTACCGATTGGAACTTTGCTCCTTGAAAGATTTGAAAGGAAATAAAAAATGGTCAAAATCACTTCCAAGCGCTTGGGAGTAGTCCCGAGCGCTCAAAAACAGCTTTCGAAACCTCTGGCCTGGCTCTCTTTTGAGCACTCGAGAGTGAAGTCCCAAGCGCTCGAGACTACTCTCGAGCGCTCGTGTCTCCTGCGCTGGCCAATGGATGGCGGGGCTCCTCATTACCCATGCAATCCATCATTGCAGAGACCTTTAGCCGGCTGAGATTTACGGCTAGCACTCATGCTCGGTCAGGAATCTTCAGGCTAAATGATTTTCCCTTTAAACATGTTTTATTGAAAAATCCATTTGATTTTCAAAAATCATAGGTTATTTTTGGCCTATAAATAAAACCTGTTTTCAGCTGAGACAGAGGTTACAAAATCTCCTCCCTGGGAATCCTCTCCTTCTCTTCTCTCCCTCTCTTTCAGAACAAGAGCTCCCTAACTCAAGTTTCAACTTCAAACTTCAAAAAGCTTTTCGAAAAATCCTCAAGGAAAATACAGGAAACCCAGAACACTTCAAGCTTCTGATCTCTTGTATTCTTCTCTCTTCATCCACCTTTCAAAGCCATTCCAAAAGAGAAAAGTTCGAGCAAAAAGGTAGAAATCCTTCTATCTCAACCCCAAACATAGAGGCTGTTCTTCCCTTCTGAGGGGGGTCTCTCAGCCTGACCCAGTCTTCAATACTGGGTTCATGGCTGGGAGACCTTAGTGTAAAGACAAGAGCAATGGGGTACAAAAACGTTTTGGCAAACCCTCACTGGCATAACTCTCGAGCGCTCGAGAATGCTTCCGAGCGCTCGGGACCGTCCCCAGTTTCTTGCATGCTCCCTTGTCATACAGTAGGCAGGGAATGAGGTGTACTCTTCAAATAAATGGTTTCATTTTGGCATGTATGCACAGGAAATCATTTTTCCCCAAAACAGAATTATTCCTCACAGGTTTTCATGTAATATAAGGTTTTTCCAAAGTTAAATGATGATATTTCCTATTGGGAAATATCAAAATGAGGATTTTTACATGTCAGTACCATTTTCTGTTTAAAGCAAAGTTGTTGTGCATAACACTCCCAAGCGCTCTGGACTGCTCCCGAGCGCTCGGGAGTGCAGCCATGCCATTTCCTCTTATCTCCCCAGTCTTCTGTGTTCCTTGGTTTCTGCATGCATAAGGGTACCCATTTGTTCTTTAAAATTTGTAGATCTAATCTTGTCATGGCAGGGATGCACGATCTGAAAGATTGAAGGCTTAGTTCAGTCTTTCAAATCTTCTGCTGAGCCAGTAGTGTAAATTACAGCATTCCAGTTCCCTTTTTAGCATTATATCCTGTCTGTACTAACAAGTTTGCAGGTTGGGCATCAGAATTCCCAAGCGCTCGGGACTACTCCCGAGCGCTCGAGAGTGAAGTCAGTGGCAGTTTCCCAGTTTCTGCTGTCATGCATTTTATTACTTCACAGTTTTGTCACCCTCCTGTACACATGCACATGCAAACACTTCCTATCTGGTATAACTGTGGATACTTGCTACTTGTCTAATAAAATAAAATCCCCTTTCAAAATCCCATAAACGTTTAGTAGAGACCGATCTCGAATCGGGCGAGGGGGGTGCCGTAAAACCCTTCCCCCCTCGTAACATGGCTTCCGGATCCTCGAAACGATCTCTGGTTTTCAATTCAAATCAATTGTTTTCGAACTAAACGGTTTCTCGGGTGACATACCACAAATCCGGGTGGCGACTCTTCAAATCAAACCATCTTTCCAAAGTTGATTTCAAAAGGGCACGAGGCGCGCGATTTTCCGAGTTGGGCCGCCCCGATCTCAACACCCGGGGCAGTGGTAGCCCACAGTGGCGACTCTGCTGGGGACGTTTAATTAATACTTGAGAAAAAGTTGGTTTGTTGATAAAATGGCCCGCTTTCCTTGAATATCAATTAAACTTGTGAGCCAAGCTTGAAAAACGTTTGTGGGATTCTCAAAAGGGATTTTATTTCGTTGTCTATTTCTTGTTGATATATCTTGTGCAACCTCGCTGTTGTGTTTCGGCAATCCTACCCTGCTTGCCGGTGATGGGGAATCCCGGAATGCTCAGCAACCCTCGACCGTGATGAGTCATCCCTACCGTTTGTACCATTATTGGGTGTACGCTCAATAGTGGGAGGTATACTTTGACTCTAGTCCGGGGAACCCTTTCAAGCCAAAACCGGCCTTCGTACATGTTTAGCGAGCCATAGATCCTTCCGAATTAAGACAGGAGCCTACAGGGTAGGGTTACGTGCTATATCTTGTTTACGTGTTGCATTCCATTTTTGCATCATCATTCTGTCAGCCACCGTTCTCGAGACTCGCTCGCACGGTCTTTGCGAGGTTGCCGGGACCCGATGAAGAGTCACGCTCTCTCATGCGTGTTGATCAATCGCGTGAATCCTCGAACTAAAACCCGAAGGAAACTAGAATTTCGCTAAGTCCTTGACTAGTGCTTGATCGAAGAATTAACCAAAGGAAGGAATGACATGGAAACGAAACGTCGTGATACCAACACCATCCGAGCTAAAAGCAAACGTACCGCTTACGCCACTTTGGTTATCGTATCACGTTGTCCACCCCAAGTCATTCCAAACCAATGGTCGATTTGTCGAAGGAACATTAGTCGAACACTTAGCCTATTTTAGCATCCTTTGGGAAGCATCGGTTCCTAAACGAGGATACACCCTAAAAATCCGAGGATTAAGGCAACCTCGCATGAAGGATACTGAATCGTTTTGGAAAAGTGAGAGTCGATGACGGTGACGATGTTGCGCACTTTCTAAAAACCCATGCACATATTTCATGAAAATGTAAACAGGGACCGGGTCTGAGTACGGTTTTTGCTTTGCTGTCAGTTCTAAGCAATTGGGCCAAAGAAGAAGAACATCATACCCTCCTGGACCAGACCCCCGGGGCAGAGATTGGAACGGCTCCAACTGCAAGCAGACTCCGTCAGTGCAGCGGATTTGAGGATGGAGATGGATCTACTGATTGGGAACCTTAATCCAAACCCGAACCCAAACCCTAACGGGGCAATCCAAACGCCAACCTAAATGTCAACCCTAATGGAGGCAACCCGAACCCGAATCCAAACGGAGGCGAGCCACCGCAGAATCCGAATCCTAACCCAAACCCGAATCCGAATCCTAACCCAAACCCGAATCCAATTCCGATCCCAAATCCGAATCCAATTCCAATTCCTTACCCAAATCCTAACCACAACCTAAACCTCAATCCGAACCTCAACTTAAACCTCAATCCGAACCCTAATCCGAATCCGAACCCGGAGCAACTGGTTTTTGAATGGGAAGCCCCGCAAAACCCTGAAATGGCAGCAGTGCTGGCAAAAATCACCCGATTGGAAGAGTCAGTAGCGAGGAACGAAAAGATAGCGTCGACCGGCTTCGACATCAACAAGCTTTGCCTGTTTCCTAACGCAAAGCTTCCCGAAAAATTCAGACCAATTGACTTCACTAAGTTTGATGGGACTGGAGACCCAAAGGCGCACTTGACGGGATACATTGGAGCACTTTCCATGTGGGGAGTGGAGAGGGACGCTATGGCACAAATGTTCTCGCAGACTCTAGTGGGGCATGCCTTGCACTGGTTTACCACCCTGGATGAGCGGAAGAAGCGCTCGTGGGAAGACATATGCGCGGCTTTTGTAGCGCAGTATGATTACAACATCCAATTGGAGGTGACCACTCGTGAGTTTGAGTCAACAAAAATGGAAGCAAAGGAGGCCTTCGCCGAGTTTGTGAAGAGGTGGAGGGCTAAGGCCGCACAAATGAAAGAAAGACCAAACGACAGGGACCAGATCCGGATGATTGTCCGGAACCTTCAGCCAACTCTCGCACGGCACATGGTCATGGCTCAGGCATGGTCAGACTTCAAAACGTTCTTCGACACAGGCTTAGCCGTCGAAGAAGCAGTTCAATTGGGGATCCTTGACAAGCCCGAGCCTGCCCCTAAACCCAAGAAGGTTTACTCCGGAAACAGCAACGCCCTGTTTGGCAACTCAAACTACACCTATCTTCCCAACACTTCCTCAAACACCACTCAGGCAGAGCCCGTCAATCAAATTGTGACCCAAGCTGGTCAACCCCGTACCCAAACCCGCACTTTCGCTCAATTCTCGGCACCTCTCTCCGCCGTGCTCGAGAAATTGGTCGAAAGTGGCGTACTCAAACCGCTTACCCCCACTCCCTTGCCTCAAAAACTCCCCGCATCCCACAATCCTAACGCATATTGTGCTTACCACCAGAACACGGGCCACCCAACCGACAACTGCTTTCGCCTACGCCATGCTATCCAGGACCTCATAGACAATAAAACTCTCCCCGTACCACCACAAAAACCAAACACCGTCTCGAACCCGCTCCCGAAGCACTCTAACGCCCGCACCAACCATATCTCCATGGACCATCCCTTTAACCCGAGCCTCTACATCCTCCCAACCACCCAACCCAAACCAATTGTCGAGTTGCCAACCGAGGATATCATCTATGCCCTTCAATCCGAGGACTGGGACTTCCAAAGAAGGTGGGAAGAGTTGGCAAGTGATTTTCTTGCAGTGGAAAGCCGTGCTGTCATAACTGGAGTGTGGCCCGTGGCACTTGACACTCACCAAGTCGAAGAATTAGAACGTGGCAATTGGAGGCAGGAGTTTGAAGAAGTGATGGCTGACCCGTTGGACGGGTACTCCCTATTTGCTCTATTTTTGGAGCCGGAACCAATTGAAGAAGAGGATGAATGGGCATGGGAGCCCAAGCCCAACGGGTGGCATTGGATGGATGATTCCGACCCGTTAGACGAGACGTCATTGGCATACCTTTTCCTGGAGGAAGAAGTTCGTGAAGAAGTGGACCTCATGAACCCCCGCATGTTTTCGGGACTCACCGTCAGCGCTATTGTCAATATTAATAGAGGATCCGATGCTCTGGACCATATCATGGATCACGTCTTCATCCCGCAGGAATACATTATTGGGGAACACCTTCCACCGCCCGTAGTCGAAATCCCCGAGGAGCCCAACGTCTGTGTACTCGACCCTGAGGATCTGTGGGGTAAATCTGAATTAATAAATGTGTGGGTCGATGGTGAAGAACTCGCAGTCAACAAAGCCATGTTGGATGAGGGTTCCCTACAAGTCACTAACAGCAACAGCAGCAACAACAACAACAACAGCAACAACAACAACAGCAATACCGTCGATTTCTGGAATTCGTTGGAGGAGGAGAACATGTGGCATGCCCTAGAGATGGAAGTCCTTAAGAAGGATCTCGAGAAAACAAGCTTGGACAAGGGCAAGCGCAAAGCCGACGCAGACCTTTCCAACTTTTGGGAAGATTCTTGGTGGGATCCCATCCCCAAGTCAATCAGCAACCTCACCCGAAGTGGAAGAGTGTACCAACCAACCAACATTCAGCAAGGGAGCTCGTCCCGGGCCCCTCCGCCACCACAGAACAATCCTGTCAACCCTACAAGCACCCCCATCCCACCTACTCAACCAAATAACCCGTCAAACCCTCCACGTCAACCTAATCCACCTATCCATCTTAACCCGTTCGCTGGCTCTAACCCCAACTCCTCTCAGCAGCAAAATTCGGATCCCTCCACTGACCCCATAATCCAACAGCTCCAAGAAACCCCTGTGCGCATGTCCATGTGGGGAGTGTTAGCGGCATCCCGCGAGCATCGCCGAAGGCTTGTTAACACTCTCTCTAAATTCGAGGTCCCCTCTGATATAGCCCCAGAAGCCCTCATTGCTCTCATAACCCCGACGAACTTCACCCAGCACACCCTCTCATTCACAGAGAAAGACCTCCCACCGGAAGGAGCTGGTCATAACAAACCGCTACACGTAACCATGAAGAGCCTCGGAAAGTGGGTCCCCGCGATTCTCATAGATAATGGTTCGGCCATTAATGTGTGCCCACTCCGCACTGCCTACTGCTTAGGCCTGAAAAGTAAGGACTTTGCACCATCAACCCTTGGTGTTCGCGCCTATGATAACACACGGCGCGATGTCCTGGGGACCGTCAACTTGGAACTTGCAACTGGCAAGTTCGAAACCACTGTCGAATTCTGTGTACTCGACATACCTGCTTCATTTAACCTCCTGCTGGGGAGGCCGTGGCTGCACAGGTCGGATGTCATGGGGGTGCCCTCTACGCTGCATCAAAAGCTCATCCTGGGATTGGATTCCGGGACTCTCATTATCCATGGGGACTCAGGCATCCGTCCTCACTCCGAAGACAACTCCCCCCTGCTAGAGATAATGCATGGAGAGGAAGACATTGCTATGGGGGGGTTTGCAGTCATGACCTCGAAAGTTTGCACTATCCGGGCCGAGGATGGGTTCTTGGTGAGTTCCGCGGCGCTAGAGATTATGAAGAAAATGAACTATCTGCCGGGCATGGGCTTGGGACTCCATGGGCAGGGAGTCTCCGAGTTCCCTGATTTCCTCGGAAGCAACGAGCGCTTTGGTCTCGGATATGAGCTCAAGAAGGGTGACCCAGCGAAAAAGTGGCGCGACCGCGCCCGGGCTCATGCAGTCGGGATTAAGCTGAAAGGGAAAGAAGCGCTATACCGAGGACAACCCGAGCCTTTTGTGGACCTGGAAACAAAAGTGAAGCACCCCGGTTTCGAGATCTTCGCCAATGACACTTGGGAGGATGACTTTGAAGAAGTGACCAAGGTGGAAGAGGTATCTGAGGCACTTGACTGGCTTGAGGCTTTCGGTTTGGGCAGTCTCCGATCTCTGTTTGGGGACGAAGAAGCGGAGGGTATGATGGAAGACGCTGCTGTGCTTATGCTCGGAGAGGAAGAAGAAATCGAAGACCCTTCCAAACTCATTGTGGAGGCTGTTGGCGCTTATGAGAATTGCATTTTTATACCACTTGTAGAGCGCACTCACGACACTTGCACCGAGTCGGAATCTGAATCTGACTCCTCGTCTAGCACAGAGTCGGAGCTTGTGCCCATTGGCCCTCCACAGCGTAGCTTTTACTTTGAGTTTGAGTCAACCGCTGTATTCCCCCCTTCCGAGGAGGCTGCTTATGAAATGAACGATCTCTTTGCTTACTTGCCTGATTTTGAAATAAATTGCTTAGATCCCGACGATGAAGGAATAGACCTCGATGGGGACGTCCCCAAGGAGATCCGTTCCCTCATCGATCGTGAAAATGAAAGGCATGCTCAGCCTTTGAAAGGAGAAATAATCTCTATAAATTTGGGTGATGAGGAGAACCCTCGATTGGTTCAGGTCGGTTCTGGGTTCCCGATGAGCTTCAGGAGCTCACAAATTTGCTAAAAGAATTCAAAGAAGTTTTCGCTTGGTCTCACGCGGACATGCCCGGAATCGACCCGGAGATCGTCGAACACAGGATCCCTCTCTTCCCCGATGCAAAACCCGTTAAACAGAAACTGAGAAGAATGCGGCCCGATTGGGTTTTAAAGATAAAAGAAGAGCTCACAAAACAAATCGATGCCGGTTTTCTAATAGTAATAGAGTACCCCACTTGGGTCGCAAACATCGTCCCTGTCCCTAAAAAGGATGGGAAAATCAGAGTGTGCGTCGATTTCAGAGATCTAAATAAAGCGAGTCCCAAGGACGATTTTCCATTGCCGCATATAGACGTACTTGTGGATAACACTGCAGGGCACGCTTTGCTGTCCTTCATGGATGGCTTCTCAGGGTACAATCAGATTCTTTTGGCTCCGGAGGACAGGGAAAAGACCACATTCATCACCGAGTGGGGGACATACTGTTATCGGGTCATGCCATTCGGATTGAAAAATGCCGGTCCTACATATCAAAGGGGTGCCACGACACTGCTACACGACATGATTCGTAAGGAGGTCGAAGTATACGTCGATGACATGATAGTGAAAGGGAAGGAGCGGAAAGACCATCTCCCAGCATTGAGGAAGTTCTTGGAAAGGATCCAGAAATACAGGATGCGTCTCAACCCGCAGAAGTGCACGTTCGGAGTCACGGCTGGAAAGATGCTTGGATTCATGATCACAACCAGGGGGATTGAGGTGGATCCTTCTAAGATCAAGGCCATTCTTGAGATGGAGCCACCTCGATCCGAGAAAGAGGTCCGATGCTTCTTGGGAAAAATCCAATTCATCAGTCGGTTCATCGCCAAGTTGACCTTGACCTGTGAGCCACTGTTTCGGCTACTCAAGAAAGATGTGAAATTCGAGTGGAATGACAAGTGTCAGAAGGCCTTTGAAGCGGTGCGAACTTATCTCCAGAATCCTCCAATCTTGATGCCGCCCATCCCGGGAAAACCTTTGATCCTATACTTGTCTGTCACGCCCTCGTCAATGGGGTGCATGTTGGCACAAGAAGGAGAAGATGGGGTCGAAAGGGCAATCTACTACTTGAGCAAGAAGATGGTGGGAAGCGAAGAGCGGTACACTTCATTGGAAAAGACATGCTGGGCATTGATATGGGCCACAAAGAAATTGAGACACTACATGCTGGCCTACTCGGTGATACTGATTTCTCGGATGGATCCCCTCAAATATCTATTCGAGAAGCCAGCACTTACCGGTAAGTTAGCGCGTTGGTTGCTCTTATTGGCTGAGTTCGAAATCAAGTACGTCACTCGCAAGTCAGTGAAAGGAAGAGCGGTCGCAGAGTTCTTGGCAGATCGTCCGATTGAGGGCCCAGAACACACTGAATTTCAATTTCCCGACGAAGATGTAATGACAGCAGTTAACGAAACATGGATGTTGTACTTCGATGGAGCCGCTAATCAGAAGGGCTTTGGGATTGGCATACTGCTAGTCTCGCCTGAAGGGTCGCACATTCCTCTCGCTTTCAAGCTAAACTTCGAGGTCACGAACAACGAGGCAGAATACGAAGCCTGTATTGTGGGAATGGAAGCTGCATTGGAGATTGGAATCAAGGTACTGGAAGTTGTCGGGGATTCCAACTTGGTGGTATCACAAGCAAATGGAGAATGGAAAGTTAGGGACGAGAAGATGAAGCCGTATCATCAGCAACTCGACGAGCTTATCCCGAACTTTCAAAAGGTGACCTTCACACACGTACCAAGGATGAAGAACCGCTTTGCGGATGCACTGGCTACTTTAGCATCCATGCTGGAACTTCCAATCGGGGTAAAACTGAGACCTGTCATGATTGAGCAGAGGGGAAAACACGTGTACGACTACGTCATGAACATCGACGAACCAGACGATGGTCTCCCTTGGTTCCATGACATTTGGAACTTCGTCGAAAAAGGGGAATTTCCTGCGGATTCAACTAAGAAGGATCGGATCGCCTTACAGCGGCTCGCTTCTCAATACATCATCTGCGGCGGGAAGTTGTACCGACGGTCTCCTTGCGGAGTTCACAAGTTGTGTGTTCACGGCGACGAGTCGAGAGCAGTAATGGAAGAGGTTCATGAAGGTGTTTGTGGGCCCCACATGAACGGAATGATGCTAGCAAAGAAAGTTCTGAGGTTAGGATACTATTGGTCAACCATGGAGACAGATTGCATCGAGTATGTGCGCCGATGTCATAAGTGCCAGACTCATGCCAATCTCATCCATGTCCCGCCCTCAGAGTTACACCCAATGGCGACGCCATGGCCATTCTCCGCCTGGGGCATCGATGTTATTGGAAGGATCACTCCCGCGGCTTCCAATGGTCACAGATTCATCTTGGTAGCGGTGGATTACTTCACCAAATGGGTCGAGGCGGCTTCGTACAAGACTTTGACGGCCGTTCAAGTGGCTCATTTCATCAGGCAAAACATCATTTATCGGTATGGGGTCCCTCAAACCTTCGTATCTGATAATGGTGTCCACTTCAAGGGAAAGGTTTTGGAACTCTTCGACGAGTTCAAGATTCAAGTGCATCATTCAACCACTTATCGGCCGCAAACAAATGGGGCGGTCGAAGCAGCGAATTAGACAATCAAGACGATCCTCGAAAGGACTACTCAGTCAGCTAGGAATTGGCACGAACAATTACCGCTAGCTTTGTGGGGATACCGGACGTCTATTCGTACACCGACAGGGGCAACACCCTACTCTTTGGTGTATGGCATGGAAGCCGTTCTCCCTATCGAGCTAGAAGTGCCGTCGCTTAGAGTCATGGCCGAGTGTGGAGTAAATGAGGCTGATTGGATTAGTAGAAGATTTGAAGAGCTCATGCTATTCGATGAAAGAAGACTACGGGCGTTGTACCACATTCAGGGCTACCAACGAAGGATCGCCCGGGCATTCAACAAGAAAGTAAAAACAAGGGACCTGCAAGAAGGGGATATGGTAGTCAAGGAAATCCGTGCGCCGGTGTTTGACCTACGAGGAAAGTTCCGACCTAAATGGGCAGGGCCGTACATCATCAAGACCATTCTCTCCGGAGGAGCGGCCTCGATCATCGACCTCGACGGCAACGAGTTCACCAATCTTGTCAATTTGGACCAGCTTAAACGGTATTACCCCTGAGAGAGAGCTCGCTGGGCCGAAAACCGCAAGGGCGGGCGGTCCCAGGCAAAAATTAGAGCAAACCTGCTAAGTCGAAAACCCGAGAGGGCGACTTAGGCAAAAGTTAAGGCAAAAGTCAAAAAGGAGCTCGCTAGACCGAAAACCCGAAAGGGCGGTTCTAGGCAAAATTTAGAGCGCAAAATGAGAGTGTTAATACCCGAGCGAACCCTGGCCCGAACTACATATGGGCCTGATTCCCTTTTCGTGAGGGATACGTAGGCAATCTCACACTGAGGTTCGGTCCTAAACATCTCAAAAATCAAAATCCAAATTGACAAATCAGAACGTTTTCTCAAAAGCGCATGCGATTAACTAACCAAAAGGGGGAAACCCTTAATCAGCCAATTTTATTCAGATTATCTCTTTATTACAAGCTGAGCATGAAGACGAAAAGCACATATTTAAAACACTCCTTTTATTTCAAAAACGGCAAAGTAAGCAGTCAACCCATCCTTGCTTCCACATCTCTCCTCAGCCATTTGCGGTACCTTCCGGTCGAAGCAATAGAGAAGAGTGGATCACTTGGCTCGGTCCTACGAGCCTCCCACGTTCGAACATAACTCCGAAGGCCCGGAATGGTGAAGGGAGGGAGACGAAGCACTTCAGAGCCCGGCAGCGGCGCTTCTTGGCTTAGTCCAAACTGGCGGAGGATGCGGAAGGACGGATAGAAGGAGAAGCCTGCCAAGCCAGCCACAAGCACATGCGTCGAACCCATATTACCGGCAGTCATGGCAGGGAGCCTCAGCCAATGGCACCGCCAAACGATGTCATCTTCCTCGGCGGAAGCGAAGAAGTCAGCCCAGTCATCCTCGTTGGTGTGCATCACTAGAAAGGGACGGTTCCATCCATTTGCACGATACAACCAGTCATTGGCCGGAGGGGTCAGCAGACTTAACTTGTCACAGAGCCACATCTACCCAAAAAGAGAGAAAACAAGTAAGGAGTTAGATAAAGCCTAAACCGAGTGTTGAGGTAAAATGAATGAGAGAAATAGAAAAAGGAGAGCTGAGTGAGGTCCCTAACCTGTAGCAACAGCGGGCTACCACCGAAAACCCTTGTCCGACCAGCATGGACAGCGTCTAACCCCATCAAGGTCTCGGCAAGAACCAAGGGTGCAACATCCTTGCGAGCCTCAATCTGAGAAGCAACACCCACCAATAAAGAACTGGGCTGACCAACGGAAGGAACCAATAGAAAAGCCACCAAGAGGCAAATGCAACAAGCTGTCATTCGTCGACCTTGGTATTCGAAGTCCGTCAAGGCTCCGGGTGGACTGAATCTCTCGTACAGTTGCAAGATGTTAATGGCATTGCCCCGAGTGAGAAACTCAGTAACATTTCCACTAACACCTAGCTTAGCTTTCAGAATGTTCTTCATACTTTCCCTAAGCATCGGGACGATGGGCTCCGTGGAGTCGTGACTTCCAAGGTAAGCGTGGAATTCCTCGACGGTGGGACATAGCTCTTGGGAACCGAAGCGAAAGACGTGCACTTCGGGATCCCAAAAGCGCGCCGCCGCATGTAACAGGACAGGACGGATTGCGATCTCCCGGAGATGTCTAAGAGCATAAAGGCGGTGTCCTCGGAAGTTCAGCCAGTCGATACCTTCGAGGCTGTCCAACCAGGGACGGAGCAAGGCTTGGTTTAGCAAGGCCATGAGGAGAATGGGTTTTTGGAAGGAAAGAAGGTCTTTGGGAGGAGAGGAGTGATGGAATGAAGTGTGAAGGACTTGCCAAGGCCTGACCCTGTATTTATAGAGGCCTGGAGGATACAATGCCACTCCCCACCAGCTTTGGAAATCATCAAACTTAACATTTTTTTAAGAAAATTCAAACTTTGGAAATTTGAGAAAATGTTGAAAAAGGCTCAAGTCTTGCCTTGGGAAATTGTTTTCACCTGGGAAACAGATTGTTCAAAGTCACAATGCACCTCGGAAATGTGCATACAGAAGAAAAGACGTGGGAATAGTTGGTGAGTGGCATTGGGAAGCAGCAGGGGACTGCAGATGTCAGTAGTCCCGAGCGCTCGGGAGTGAGGTCCCAAGCGCTCGAGACCACTCTCGAGCGCTCGAGAGTTCTGCTACTTTGCAGCAGCTTCTGATTCCAGCTTTCCAGCCTCAGATCAACATTGTAAATGCTTGCAGCTTAGATCAGAAGGTCCTCAGCATGTGCTCTAGGGATGCAGCGGTTTCCGTTATGTGTTTCCTTGTGTGTTAGTCCATTTCCCTCAAAAATACCGAAAGTTTCCAAAATTCTCATTCCGTAAGCATGTCAAGTTCCACGTTAAGCGTGTTTGGTTGAGTCCAGTAATGCGTATAAGTCACGATGTGTACTAATGACTGCATGGCATGATCAAACGCACGTTAACGCTCTTGGTTCAAGTTTTCGTTGTTCAACCGTCCCAAAATCATCATTTGCAAACGTAAGTGAGGGTCGATCTTTGTGTCAAGGGCATTTTTGTAATTCTAACGGTTCTCGCCGGTCACGACGCTCATTGGCAACTACACGGTGCACTCGATTACCATCAATAGCCCTTAAATCTAAGTTTCATGGTCGATCACTCGGAATTCGCTTTCATGTGTCAATGTCGAATTTTCGTTACTTTAAGAGTATCGGTTGAAATTTGCATGCTCTTTACTTTCTTTCAAGCTAGACGAACATATTTCATAAAATACAATTCTTAAAGGAAGTGCGAACGAATGCAAAAGAGCGGAGTGCAAATTTTCATAAATAAAATACAGCGTTTACAATGAGCATGGAAGGAAGTGCAAAAGCTGGGGCAAACACACGCCCGACCCTAACTACCGGGGCACGCAAGCCCAAACAAAATCAAGGCGCGCAGGCCTAGAAGCTACGACTACCTTGGCACACAGGCCCATGTACAAGAAAGCTAACAAAGCAAAAGCCTAAAACTCAGACGTGACGAGTCCTTTTCGGCTGGCGGCCCTCGGGTTCTGTGCTCTCACTCTCGTCACCGTCGTCATCATCACCTGCGCTAGGAGAGCCGGAAGCAGTCTCTGAGTCCGTCGACCCTAACACACGCGACTCAGAGGACTCCTCTGACTCGTCCTCCTCCTCTGGCTCCACGCGAGTGTGTCTCCGCTGGGACCCCGCCCTAGGTACAACCTCGAACTGTCTAGCCTCCGCAACGGGCCGCGACACTCCCTGTGTCCCTCGTCCCCGTGTGCTGGCGGAAGCTGGAGAGCTCGTGGTGGCCTGAGGTCGCGCCCTAGCTGGACGTCGTGGCTGCACCTGCATATCACAAGCATGAGATCATTCTATACATATTTGAAATTCAATGGATTCATTTAAAAGTACTGTATATGCATGCATTTGGTCATACCTGTGAAACGACAGGAGGAGCAGGCTCAGGGACAGGTCTGGTCTGCAGGACCCTCCCTCTAGCGCAGCCCTTCAGCAAGTGGCGCATCCCTACCATCAGCATGATGGCCGTCTCGGCCCACTCTCGCGGTACCTGTGATGTTCAAGAATCAGAAATGCGCAAGCAGTAATCATTCAGAGCATAAGAAGATTGAATTCGTGTATACCTGAGCCGGAAGCCGCATCGGCGGCTGTGGAAGACGTGGGACGTCTATCACCGCCCGTGCACCCGTAGGGTCTGTCGCCCCTATCGTCCACTCCAGCGTGGGTAGCACCGTCGAGCCGGACGCCTCCGTCGTCTCTCGGACCCCCGTGTCACTCTCTCCTCTCCCAGGTGGGCTAGTGCCTCGCTCACCGGCAGGCTGCCTACCACCTCCGCCACTACCTCGTGCGGACCGTCCGCCACGGCCTCGCACCCCAGCACCGGGGCCTCGCCCTCCCTCAGCTATCCTCCTCTCTAACTCCGCCTCCACCCCTAGGCTTGTGGCCAGGTACTGGCCTATGTAAGCCGCGTAGTCCAGACCGCGTCGTAGGTGCCGCTCCAAATCTGTGTCAGGCACAGTGTACAACTCCAACTCCGCACGAGTGTACGTCTCCGTCCGCTGCACGCGTGGAGGAAGCAGCCCAGGTACTACGAACGCTGCGAAACCGAGCGACTGCCGAGTCACCCGGTCTCCTAAGTACCACTGCCGGCCCAGAGGGCACTCCAGCAGCACCCTGCTCCGCGTCACCTCACGACTCCTCGGAAGGAAGTCGGCCTCCACCCTCGACCAACGATCCCAGTGCACCTGCATGTCAAATTTTGAAGCATCAATAAAACGTACATCGAATTCGGAAGAGAGAAATGGAATAAGAGCAGGTTATACCGCGCCTCCAGTCGAGCGGTCTAGCCAGCGTCGGAAGGTCATCACCTCCCCTCTCTTCTCCTTCGTCCTCCTGTAGGTCTTGCTCCACGCAAGCCCGCGAGGAAGCAAACCAGGATCCCGGCAGGTGTTCTCAGGCGGGAACATCCCCAGAACCTCGTAAGCCCAGAGCTGCATATGGTCAAGTTCAAGTCAAGTCGATTTCAAGCATCATTTCAAATCAATAAGCAGTCGATAGTAGTATTAAAGCAGTAATTTGAGCCATACCTCGACGATCCTCCAGTAGCCTCCAATCGTGTTGCCCACTCCGCGTGAGGCAGCGCCTAGAAAGCAGTAGAGGGTGCACAAGGCGCTCCCTCCCCAGTCGAACCGTCCTGCGGTCCTCAAGTCAACCAAGCCTGCCAAGTAGCAGAGGTGCACCCGCGACCGCCTGGTCGGGTACAGAGAAGCCCCGAACAGGTAGAGCAGGTACGCCCGGGCCATCCTCGCCGCCTCCTCGTCGTTGGCAGGCTCGTGGTCCCAGTACTCCACGAACTGCCCGTAAGCCGCCATCCCTCCGCTGTGCCGTGGAACCCGCCCGAGGAACCACCGCAGAGCCGCGTCGTCTAGCACCAGGCTCGAGTCGTAGGGGATCGACTCTCCTCCCACTCTCAGTCCCGTAATCGCTGCGAAGTCCAGCGGCGTCAGCGTCATCTCCCCGAACCGGAAGTGGAAAGTGTTGGTGGTATCCCACCACCTCTCGGTCAGCGCTGTGAGCACAGCGCGGTCTACCCTCACCGCCGTCATCAACTGGATGAACGGCCCGAAACCCGCAGCCTCCACTAACTCCCGTACTCTCGCGGGCAGCCCCCTGAAGTACTTCAGCGAGCTGGCTGAGCCTCCGTGGCCGTAAACGTCCGTCGTGCGCTGTTTCAGCAGAGTAAAGAAATAGCATTTCAATCAATTCAGCAATCTAATGATTCAAGGGTCGATTTTAAAAATTTCATGTTGTCGAATCTAATGATTCGAGTGTCGATTTTAAAAATTTCATGTTGTCGAATCTAATGATTCAGGTGTCGAATTCAAAAGTTTCAAGTTGTCGAAATTTACCGTAGTCCAGCCCGTAGAGATGTGCGTGTCGCGGTCTCGGAGCAGTAGATCCTCTGGGTAGTCAGCCCGAGCAGGAGTGTAACTCTATCCCCATAGGCACGAAGAAGTGAGCCCGCGGAGCGTAGGTCGCAATCGCGAACCCAGCACGCTCTCCTCCCAAGTAGGCCTTCGCCTCCTCAACCGCAGTCACCCGCGCCTCGGCAGCCGCCTCAGGCTCCGGTCCCTCCATCTCCATCTCCTCCATCTCCTCCTCCTCAACCTCGTGACCCCCTGCGTCCGACGCACCCGCGCCACTCAGCAAAGCTCCCAACAGCAGCGCCGCAGCCCGGTCCTCTGGAGTCACGGTACCTCTCAGCACGGCCTCAACCCCTGGGTCGAGACCAAACGCGCCTAGTATATCCTGCGGCTCCGCGGAGTCCAGGAATTCACCCTCCGCGAAAGGAACGGGCTGTGAGGCCCCGATCCTGCTATCCTCCCTCCTCGGTAGCGCCACCGTCGACCTCAAAGCAGGGGTGACCGTGACGCGACCGCCCACCACCGTCTCATCGACCTGACCCTCATCGCGGGCCTGATCCGCGGCCGCGAACAACTCCTCCACAGTAGGAGTAGGAGGAGTGCCCGTCACCCCACCTCCGCTGCCTGAGGTGCCACCCCGACTGCCCGAGTCATCTCCGCCACTGTCAGCCTGCCCCCCCCCTGCGTCGTGCTCAGCCTCGACCCCTCCGGCATCCCCAATCACCGTAGAACCTCCCCGGGCCTCCTCTACCGCCGTAGGATCACCGCCACCGTCAACCACTGCCGCCGCTGTAACCTCACTGGTAATCCCCTCATCCCTGGCAACACCTCCTCCATCACCAGCGTCGCCCACTGCCGCCGCAGCAGCTACAGCCGCCGCCGCGCCATCGCCAGGCATGGCTGCACCACCGCGAGATTCACCCGTCGTCGCCCGGTCCTCCCCATTCGCCATTGCCCTTTCTTCTTTCTCCCTAGCCTTCCTCTTCCCCCAAATTAGAACTTCTTGGCACACAATCGCCCACCGGAAGATCGAGGAGATCTCGAGGTCTCGATATCGGTCCGTGGTTTTTCTGGAGAGTAAGATAGTCGAATGAGAGAGAGATGGTCGAGTGAGAGAGAGTAAACGCCTGAGAGTTTGGGAGTAGGAGGACAGCCGTACGTCGCCTGGTTCTCGAGCGCTCGAGTTTTGGGGTTTTAAACCCCAGATCTGGAAAAGGAGGACGAAGGAGTGGCGGGCCCCAGCCGTGGTCCCGAGCGCTCGACACCTCTCCCGAGCGCTCGGGAGTTGTCCCAAGCGCTCCAATCTGTTTTTAGACTCTGAGCCAAAATATTCGATCCCCTGATCATGTCACTTTCTGACAATTATTGCAACGACGCAGGTTTTTACAAAATCAATCTCAGTCCTGTTTTCAGTACGAGTTGTACAGAGCAGTCGATTACAAACTTCTTTTGATGACCCGCATTCGGTTCACGCTTGAAAATTGATACTTTATGTCGAAATCGTCTAATTTGCAAAGAGGTTTTACCCTTGTGGTGTCCGCCAAACAGAGCAACAGGTGGATTCTTCATACAGGTATTTACATTTGCCTCCCAGAAGTCTCGTGGTGTCCGCTGAACGGAGCAACAGGTGGATTCCCCGTGCGAATATTTGCATTTATCTGGTTTGCCCGCCGAACAGAGTAACAGGTGGACTCTTCATGCATTTATCTTACCATTGTCTTGTCGATACTTACTTTCTCGTGCATGTTTGCATTTGCCCCAAAGAACTACGCTGGTCTGATCCTTACAGAAAAGGGTACGTAGGCAGTCTGAAAGGACGCGACCGCATGCATTGAATGTTGGCGTCTTCACTGGCATTTATGTTTTGAATTGAGGATTTGATCTGGCTCGAATTGGGCTGTCTCAATCTTTGGACGGCACTCGTATCCAGACATGATGCCGAGCATCGCCCAAAGAGGGGCAACTGTAGACACCCCAATTTGAACTCTTCAAATTTCCTTAATTTGTGGCACGGAGGCTCCCCGATGATGAATTTGGATTGGAACAAGACTCGTACCAATTGGAACTTTGCTCCTTGAAAGATTTGAAAGGAAATAAAAAATGGTCAAAATCACTTCCAAGCGCTTGGGAGTAGTCCCGAGCGCTCAAAAACAGCTTTCAAAACCTCTGGCCTGGCTCTCTTTCGAGCGCTCGTGTCTCTTGCGCTGGCCAATGGATGGCGGGGCTCCTCATTACCCATGCAATCCATCATTGCAGAGACCTTTAGCCGGCTGAGATTTACGGCTAGCACTCATGCTCGGTCAGGAATCTTCAGGCTAAATGATTTTCCCTTTAAACATGTTTTATTTAAAAATCCATTTGATTTTCAAAAATCATAGGTTATTTTTGGCCTATAAATAAAACCTGTTTTCAGCTGAGACAGAGGTTACAAAATCTCCTCCCTGGGAATCCTCTCCTTCTCTTCTCTCCCTCTCTTTCAGAACAAGAGCTCCCTAACTCAAGTTTCAACTTCAAACTTCAAAAAGCTTTTCGAAAAATCCTCAAGGAAAGTACAGGAAACCCAGAACACTTCAAGCTTCTGATCTCTTGTATTCTTCTCTCTTCATCCACCTTTCAAAGCCATTCCAAAAGAGAAAAGTTCGAGCAAAAAGGTAGAAATCCTTCTATCTCAACCCCAAACATAGAGGCTGTTCTTCCCTTCTGAGGGGGGTCTCTCAGCCTGACCCAGTCTTCAATACTGGGTTCATGGCTGGGAGACCTTAGTGTAAAGACAAGAGCAATGGGGTACAAAAACGTTTTGGCAAACCCTCACTGGCATAACTCTCGAGCGCTCGAGAGTGCTTCCGAGCGCTCGGGACCGTCCCCAGTTTCTTGCATACTCCCTTGTCATACAGTAGGCTGGGAATGAGGGGTACTTTTAGAATAAATGGTTCCATTTTGGCATGCATGCACAGAAAATCATTTTCATCAAAACAGAAGTATTCCTCACAGGTTTTCATGTAATATAAGGTTTTTCCAAAGTTAAATGATGATATTTCCTATTGGGAAATATCAAAATGAGGATTTTTACATGTCAGTACCATTTTCTGTTTAAAGCAAAGCTGTTGTGCATAACACTCCCAAGCGCTCTGGACTGCTCCCGAGCGCTCGGGAGTGCAGCCATGCCATTTCCTCTTATCTCCCCAGCCTTCTGTGTTCCTTGGTTTCTGCATGCATAAGGGTACCCATTTGTTCTTTAAAATTTGTAGATCTAATCTTGTCATGGCAGGGATGCACGATCTGAAAGATTGAAGGCTTAGTTCAGTCTTTCAAATCTTCTGCTGAGCCAGTAGTGTAAATTACAGCATTCCAGTTCCCTTTTTAGCATTATATCCTGTCTGTACTAACAAGTTTGCAGGTTGGGCATCAGAATTCCCAAGCGCTCGAGAGTGAAGTCAGTGGCAGTTTCCCAGTTTCTGCTGTCATGCATTTTATTACTTCACAGTTTTGTCACCCTCCTGTACACATGCACATGCAAACACTTCCTATCTGGTATAACTGTGGATACTTGCTACTTGTCTAATAAAATAAAATCCCCTTTCAAAATCCCATAAACGTTTAGTAGAGACCGATCTCGAATCGGGCGAGGGGGGTGCCGTAAAACCCTTCCCCCCTCGTAACATGGCTTCCGGATCCTCGAAACGATCTCTGGTTTTCAATTCAAATCAATTGTTTTCGAACTAAACGGTTTCTCGGGTGACATACCACAAATCCGGGTGGCGACTCTTCAAATCAAACCATCTTTCCAAAGTCGATTTCAAAAGGGCACGAGGCGCGCGATTTTCCGAGTTGGGCCGCCCCGATCTCAACACCCGGGGCAGTGGTAGCCCACAGCCATGTCAATTGGCATACTAGCCGCATACTTGCTGGTGTCTCCGCATGGACGGCCTGACCCCTCGCTGGTTGACGTGGCTACACAGATGGGTGTTCGAAAGAACGTAGTTCCCATGGTGCTCGCCGAAACGCTCATTGGTTTGGACTCGGTGGCTGCCGGTCAAACGAACACGTTTGGTGGCAGCCCACTCCTGTTGCAGGTAAGTTCTCACTCAGCTCACCTTTTTCCGGCTTTCACACAGTCTGTTTTTACCTCAACTCTCGGCTAAGGCTATATAGTGGCTCCTTACTTGTTTTCTTTCGCTCAGGCTTATGTGGCTCCTTACTTGTCTTTTCGCTCATACAGTTGTGGCTGTGCGACAAACTTGGGCTGATCTCAGCTCCTGAAGCGAACTGGCCCCGTCTGCCCGGGCGAATGCATCAAAGGGGAATGCTGTACCCAGAGATGTCTGAGGAGGAATGGTACACCTTCATGAGAGAGATGTCTCCACGTGAGATCGTTTGGCGGCACGAAGCCCTGAACATCCCGGACATGGCTATGCACTCTGCAGGTTTTTAGAGAATGGTGATTGCTGGGCTGTCCAGTTTCACGTTCTACATTCCAGGTCGTATTCTGCGGCAGTTAGGCATGAGCCAAGGCTTTCATTGAGCTGGGATAGAAGATTTCCAGATTCCAGCATTCACAGCCCAACATCTGGTAGGGTATGAGCGTAACTGGGGCTTGAGAGAACTCTGAAGAGTGGAAGACGACTTCAGCAAGAGACTCAAACGCCGCTATGTAGCATGGCTAAGAGAAGAGGTTGCAAGGAGACAAAACACAGACTGACTCCTGACACGACTCCAATGATCTAGAATAAACTGTGAGCCCGTGAGGGCCTCTTAGCATTTCGTTCTGTTTTTTATGCTTTACTGTTTTTAGAGCTCTGCTCAGCCTATGTAATAGAAATAATAGTTTTGAATAAAGGTGAAAGATTAAGAATTTTCCCCTTTTGGTCCAAGTGTTGAACACCACGCCGCTTGAACGTTGGGGTACACCCTGGAATAAAAACCCTGGATCGAGTTGATTGATTGTGACCGAATCTCACAGAGAGACTGCCTACGTATCCCAAGCTAGGGAATCAGGTAAAAACGTAGTTCAGGCCAAGGTTCGCTCGTGTATTTTGGCTCTCCTTTTGCGCTCTAATTTTTTCCTAGAACTGCCTTTGCAGGTTTCCAGTCTAGCGAGCTTTGATTGAATGCCTATTTATTTTTGCCTAAACTGCCCCCTTGGGTTTTCAGTCTAGCAGGCTTGCTCTAATTTTTGCTTGGGACCGCCCACCCTTGTGGTTTTCGGCCCAACGAGCTTCTCTCAAGGATAGTAACGTTTAAGTTGATCCAAGTTGACCAGAGTGTTGAACTCGTTGTCGTCCAGATCAATGAGCTGAGCCGCCCCACCCGAGAGGATGGTCTTGATAATGTAAGGTCCTGCGCGCTTCGGGCGGAACTTACCACGTAGATCGAAAATGGGAGCCCGGATTTCCTTTGTGACCATATCCCCTTCAGCCAAGTCACGAGACCTCACTTTCTTGTTGAATGCCCGAGCAATTCTATGCTGATACCCCTGAACATGATTGGTAAGTAGGATAAAATCTGGTATGGCCAGCTCTGCCACGGGCACGGACCTGGGGAGTAGGTATCAGCCTTGCCCAAGCTCCCCAGGAGAACAACACTTACAACAAGTAAAGAGGGCCCCAGCTACGCCTGAAAGGCAGAGCTGGAGCCGAATCTGAGGACCAGCTATGACACAAAGCTAGTCCAAGAAGGACCAGCTATGACACGAAGCTGATCCAAGCCCACCGAGTATGTCATACGACTAAACCCAACTCCTACGGGATAAGGGTGAAGAACCAATAAGATAAGCACATTATGCTTATCCTAATCACCAATAAACATTGGATAAGGATTCCACGCTAAAACAGGGTGCTCGTGGAGTTCCAGCTAAGGCAGGACTCTACTCACCCCGCTAAAGCAATCCAGATATCTCCGGAATGCAGTCCTACTAGGACTCAACCTCCCATCAAACGCCTATAAAAGCGACGGTAGAACTCCAATAAAGGTACGCTCACATGTAACCGAGAATCTCAATTCTCCTACCATATAGCAAGTTCAATACTGACTTAGGCATCGGAGGGTGGTTGGCAAGCCGCCACACCGGTGACTTTCACTTCAGCTTTGTTTTGCGGGATCAAGTCTGTGCCGGATTCAAAACTGCTTCATCAGCTGGCGCCGTCTGTGGGAACGACTTTTTTCCTTACGGTGAACAGTTTTGTATGGTAGAGACTCGATCAAACAAGACGACGATGGCTTCAGACCCCCCACAATAGGGCGTCGACGACGCCACCAAGACCGCTGCTGCAGCCAAAGCTGCCAAGGCAGCCGAAACGGCCAAGGCCGCAAAAGCCACCAAAGCCGCCCTAGCCGCCGACAAAGCCGCCAAGGCGGCAGAAGCAGCCAAAGCCGCCGCAGCACTTAGAAGTGGGGGTGATCAGATGACCCCCGAGGCATTTGCCCAAATGCAGGAGCAGATAAGGACGTTAACCTAAGGGTTGCAAACTGCGATGCAGGAAAACGCGGACTTGCGAAAGCAAATCTCCGAACCAAGCATTTTAAATTCACGACACAATCGACAAGGCGAAGAGGATGACGAAGAAAAAGACGAATCCAGTGAAAAGGAAAGCCAGAATCGAAGGAAAGGTGGAAAACCACCCATGGAAAGGACTTCCCATGACCTAGAGGCTTTGAACAGAGTGCAGGATCAGATTGACGGGTTAATGAAACATGCTAAAGCACAAACTCCTGCCACGGTGGAAGAGTTGGTGAAAAATACAGATTCACCCTTCACATCTGACGTCATGGGGCTGCCACTTCCCAGGAAATTTAAGATGCCCCATTTGGAAACATTCAATGGTTCCACGGACCCATTGGATCATCTAGAGACATATAAATCCTTAATGCATTTACAAGCAGTGCCAGACGAGGTGATGTGTCGGGCATTCCCTGTCACCCTTAAGGGAAGTACTCGAGCATGGTTTAATAAACTCCCACCAGGAAGTATTAGTAGTTTCAAAGAGCTTAGCACAAGCTTTGTAAGCTACTTCATAGCTGGTCAACGCTACGGCAAACCAGCTACGCATCTATTGACGGTGAAGCAAGGAAGATAATCCTTGAGAGAATATACCACCAGGTTTAACAAGGAGGTAGTCCAGATTGACGAAGCTGATGATAGCGTGAGCATAACAGCATACATCGCTGGACTGTATTGGGGACAGTTTCTATACCTCTTATCACAAGAGCCACCCAAAACTTTGGCAGAACTTATGCTCAGAGCACAGAAACACATGAATGCAGAGGAGGCTGTTTATGCAAGACGCACACGTGATAGCTTTGATTCCCAAACAGGGCCGTCACACATCGGTGAATTTCCTCCTCCCGACAGAAAGAGGAGGGAACCCACTCACAAAACCGGAGGGGAACCAAAAAGCAAGAAAGCAGATTCAAGATCTTCCCCGAAACGAGGAGGGGCAGGAGGCCCACCTCAAGGCCGGTACAAGCAGTTCACACCGCTCATAGCTACGGCAGAGCAGATCCTCAGCAATTTGCAGGATGACCCAGACCTCAAATGGCCTGGGAAGTTGAGGACTGATCCCAACAGAAAAGCTAAGGACAAATATTGTAGATTCCACAAAGACCACGGTCACAATACCGACGATTGTATCGATTTAAAGCAGCAAATCGAAGACCTGATTCAGAGAGGGAGGCTCCAACGTTTTGTAACGAAAAAGTACCAAAAACCACCCAGACGGGAAGATGCCAACAAAGAAGGCAGGAATGCTGCAGCATCCCGATCAGGTCACATTGGAGAGATCAAGGTCATCCATGGAGGATTTGCAGGAGGTGGCGAATCTAGCAACGCTAGAAAAATGCACCTCAGGAAACTAAGAACGGAGGAATACTTGGAGGTCAACACAGTTGGCCGTCCAAGTAAATTCCAGAAAAAGGAGGAGATACCCATTATTTTCTCAGAAGAAGACATCAAGGGCGTCCAGGTTCCTCACGATGACCCACTGGATATCACCATTGTCATAGCAAATTACCTTACACGTAGGGTACTGATTGATAGTGGGAGCTCAGCTGACATCCTCTATCTCCACGCGTACGACCAATTGAAAGTAGGGCGAGAAAGGCTAAGGCCCATGACGTCTCCACTAGTCGGATTTGCGGGCACGCCCGTTTATCCAGCTGGACAAATAGCCCTACCTATCACCATGGGAGAAGAAGGAAGTCAAATCACGCGCATGGTGGATTTCATAGTGGTTGATTGTCCTTCAGCGTATAACGCGATATTGGGGAGAACAACCTTGAATAAAATTGAAGCGATAATCTCCACACATCATTTGATGATGAAATTCCCAACACCAGAAGGAGTGGTTACCATTAGAGGAGATCAGAAGGCAGCACGGGAATGTTACGTCACCTCACTGAGGGGGGCAAACATTACCATGAACATAGAAAATCTGGATACTCGAGACGAGGAAAAACTCCAACACGGAGAACCAGTAGAGGAACTCGTGGAGGAGCTCCTGGAACCAGGAAGACCTGGGAAAACGGTTAGGATCGGAACAGGTTTGAGCTCAGTAGCAAGAACGGAGCTGTTGCAATTCTTGAGGAAAAACAGAGACGTCTTTGCATGGTCCCACGAAGACATACCTGGGATTGACCCAAGGGTCATATCTCACAAGCTCAACGTGGATCCCACCATTCGACCTGTCAAGCAGAAGAAGAGAAATTTCGCTCCAGACCGGAACGAAGCTGTGGCCAAAGAAGTTGAGAAGCTCGTACAAGCAAAATCCATCCGCGAAGTCCTCTATCCAGACTGGCTGGCCAACGTAGTTATGGTGAAAAAGTCCAATGGAAACTGGAGAATGTGTGTAGACTTCACGGATATCAATAAGGCATGCCCAAAAGACAGCTTCCCGCTGCCTAGGATTGACTCCTTGGTAGATTCTACAGCTGGACACAAGCTCCTCACCTTCATGGACGCGTTCTCAGGTTATAACCAAATCCAGATGCATGAACAAGACCAAGAGAAGACCTCATTCATCACTGATCGAGGGCTATATTGCTACAAAGTGATGCCCTTCGGTCTCAAGAACGCAGGGGCAACATACCAAAGGCTGGTCAACAAGATGTTCAAACAACAGATTGGACGCAACGTAGAGGTCTATGTGGACGATATGCTGGTCAAAAGTGCCAAGGCACGAGACCACATAGCAGATTTGGAAGAGACTTTCCATGTTCTTAGAAGATATAAAATGAAGCTCAACTCGACAAAATGTGCTTTTGGAATCTCCTCAGGGAAATTTTTGGGCTTTATGGTCTCTCAAAGAGGAATCGAAGCAAACCCCGAGAAGATTCAGGCCATACTTACCATGAAGTCACCTCAGAACATTAAGGAGGTCCAGAAACTAACCGGGCGAGTTGCAGCCTTAAGCAGGTTCATCTCCCGCTCGACTGACAAGTGCCAGACATTCTTTAAAGTCTTGAAAAAGGCCTTTGAGTGGACCTCTACGGAAGAAGCGGCTTTTGACCAGCTAAAGGAGTACTTGACATCACCGCCCTTGCTTAGCAGGACCCAAGAAGGAGAGATCCTGTTTCTGTACCTTGCTGTCTCCCCCCACGCTGTCAGCGCAGTCTTACTAAGAGAGGAGCAGGGAACACAGCTTCCGGTATACTACATCAGCAGGGCCTTACGAGGAGCAGAGCTGAGATACCCCAGAGCCGAGAAAATGGCTTTTGCCATGGTAATAGCTGCTAGAAGGTTACGACCATATTTCCAAGCTCATTCAATCAAAGTACTAACAGATCAGCCACTCCGAAGGATCCTCCATTGTCCAGAAACTTCCGGCCGCTTAATTCAATGGTCAATAGAGCTTGGGGAGTTTGACATAGAATACAAGCCCGCATCGCTATCAAAGCTCAAGTGCTTGCAGATTTCCTTGCGGAATATACATATCCAGAACCAGAGGAGCTCCCCAAAGAAGAACCCAAACCGTGGGTCCTACAGGTTGATGGATCAACAACCAGAGAAGCAAGCGGAGCTGGGTTAGTGCTAACCTCCCCAAAGGGGCAACGCCTAAGCTACGCACTCAGGTTCGAATTCAAAGCAACCAACAACGAAGCCGAATATGAAGCTCTCGTGGTTGGATTGGACCTGGCTAAGGCCGTCGGTGCCAACCATGTGTTGGCAAAAAGTGACTCACAGCTGGTAGTAGGACAAGTCCTAGGAGAATACGCGGTGAAGGAAGAAGTGATGCAGAAGTACTTGAATAAAGTGAAAGCCCATATTGCGAAGCTGCAAAGCTTCAGCATTGTTCGAATCCCAAGGGAGGAGAACATCGAAGCCGATTATCTGTCAGAGCTGGCCACGGCCAGGGAAGGTGCTATCCCACCAAACGCACCTATACGATACTTGGAGTTACCTAGCATCTTTGCCATGGACGTACAGGTACAAGCTGTCGACTACAGTGACTCATGGACAGGCCCCATAGCCGATTATATTCAGAATGGAACATTACCAGATGACAATGTCAAAGCTAGGCAACTGAAAATCAGAGCAACAAAGTACCTGATCATGGGAGACGTGCTCTATAGGAGGAGCTTCTCACTACCATACCTTAGGTGCTTAATCCCACTAGAGTCTATAAGGGCTATGGAAGAAGTTCACCAAGGAATATGTGGGGATCACCAAGGTGGCCGAATGTTGTCCTACAAACTCCTCAGGCTAGGATATTACTAGCCAAGTATGCAGAAAGATTGCAAGTCCATGGTCCAAAAATGTGAGAAGTGCCAACGCTTTGCAAACATTATCCACGGGCCCCCCACTGTTTTAACACCTATGAGAGGACCCTGGCCATTTGCCCAGTGGGGAGTAGACCTAATTGGCCCACTTCCAATGGCAGCAGGCCAGGTCCAACATGCCATCGTAGCTGTCGATTACTTTACTACGAAGTGGGTCGAAGCCAAGGCACTGGCCACAATCACAGCAGAGGTAGCAATCGACTTCTTATGGAAATTCATTATAAGTCATTTTGGACTGCCAAGGGTGACAGTTACGGATCGAGGAAAGCAATTCGACAACGCCCAGCTCAAAGAATACTGTATTTCCAAAGGGATACACGTACATTACGCCTCCAAAGCTCATCCAAAGGCAAATGGCCAGGTAGAGGTTACAAATCGGACGATCAAGAAAGGAATCAAGAAAAGGCTTCGAGAGGCCAAAGGAGCTTGGCCAGACGAGCTGTACAATGTGCTATGGGCATATAGTACAACACCCCAAACAGCAACCGGAGAAACCCCATATTCTCTGGCATTCGGGGCCGAGGCAGTAGTCCCAATTGAAGTCGAACTCCTCAACTACAGGACTGCGAGCCCAGACCCCCAGGATAACCAAGAAGCTCTCAGGGCAGAGTTAGACCTCCTGGAAGAAACAAGGGAAACATCCATGGCCAAACTAGCCCTTTACCAACAGAGAATGGTTAAGTACCACGAGGCACAGGTTAGGCCAAGAGATTTTCGAGCTGGTGATCTGGTCCTAAGAAAGGTTGATCCTACGGGGAAGAAAGTGGGCAAACTAGGCCCAAACTGGGAAGGACCCTACCAGGTCCTCCACCATATCAAAGCTGGAGCATATAGACTCGCAACCCTAAGGGGAAAAGAGCTGCCAAACTCATGGAATGCAGAACATCTGAAGAAGTACTACAAGTAGGTACTTGCAGCCCAAATTTGTTTCAATTTTAGGAAGTTTATTTCTGTTTTTAGGAAACTCCATGTGTTCAATAAAACTTTAGTAAACCAGTTGTTTTAGTTAGAACCATGTGTTCTTTTTGTTTATCAGCCCAAGTGGCCAATAAAATTCCTCACGAGGGATATCGTTTCAAATTCTCACTACACGTGATTTAATTTTCTCTGAGCATAAAATAAGAGAGACAAAAGATAAAATTATCAAATTTTTATTTATAATCCACATCCCAAGGGATGTGGACAGCTTTTACATAAAAACTCTGTGGACAAACCCACAAAGTTGCAACCTAATCACTACCTCCCCCCCTCGGTGGGGAAGGGACTGGTGGCGCCGGTTGCCCTCGAAAAGCCTCCAACTGGTCCCAGTTGGCTATCAGTACCATGCGGACCGTCTTCTCCATAACAGAAATAGAATCCGCCATGGCCTCCATCTTCAAGGTCAGCCCAGTAATGGCCATCTTCAGATTTTGCAACTCCAGGCATAACTCAGTGATACGATCGTTACTTGCCATTGGCAAATTCGAAGTTAAAATTGGAATGGGGAGTCATCCCTTGCAATCCACTGATATTTATAGCCAAAATTGTACGGTTCAATAACCGCTTGCTGAACCAATCAACATGATCGAAATCAAAACCGCAACCTCAACCGCCTGGGATAATGGGTAGTTACACACCCCATGACCTCGAGCAGTTGAAACGATAGCCGAATAATTAAATGCAGACGGCTTGAACTCTGCAAACATGGGGAGTTATGAGAAATCCAACCTAAGGAATACCCAGCAGAGTAATAAAGCTATGTGTTGATTTAAGAGCTTTGATAAAATTTCGAAGCTCAAACGACGTAGCACAGCTATGCAGTGATTTAACAGCTTTGATAAAATTTCAAAGCTCAAACGACGTAGCACAGCTATGCAGTGATTTAACAGCTTTGATAAAATTTCAAAGCTCAAACGACGTAGCACAGCTATGCATTGATTTAACAAGCTTAGTGTATTTTCAAGCTCAAACGACGTAGCACAGCTATGCATTGATTTAACAGCTTGGATAAATTTTCGAAGCTCAAACGACGTAGCACAGCTATTCATTGATTTAACAGCTCTGATAAATTTTCGAAACTCAAACGATGTAGCACAGCTATGCATTGATTTAACAAGCTTAGTGTATTTTCAAGCTCAAACGACGTAGCATAGCTATGCATTAATAGCCACGCGTTATTAAAAAAGCAACTCACCCAGAAAAACCTAAGGATAAACAATATAAGTGTCTTAATTGCTTGGACGCAAGCATTTAACCCACTTAGGGGAGTAAGAGACGTAGTACAACTGCACTACGATGCACCACGACAAAAGACAAAGCAAAAAGCTCCCAAATTAGACATTAAAATGTCTATCTAAATCAAACAAAAAGAAGCAAAATGGTACAGCAAAAAGGCATACCACTTGCAAGCAATACTAGCACTCAGCACAACAGCAACAAGGACAGGAATTGGCAAAATCAAAATGTCTAGACAAAA
Source organism: Rhododendron griersonianum (assembly GCA_018127125.1). Classification (NCBI taxonomy): domain Eukaryota; kingdom Viridiplantae; phylum Streptophyta; class Magnoliopsida; order Ericales; family Ericaceae; genus Rhododendron; species Rhododendron griersonianum. The sequence continues at coordinate 3,176,337 of CM030798.1, read as the reverse complement.
GACTATTGGAAAATGCCATACCATAAGAAAAGTATCTTTTACCTCTTCAAAACGAGTACCTACACCTGTTAAAATAAGCCTGTAGGAGGCCCCCAAGACATGATCTTTCAAAGATCACCCTCAACAAACGTCAGAAAAGTATTCAGGCCAAACTCTAGGCCACTCCCAAAAACACAAAGTACGAAAAGTATTTAAGTGTGTTACAAACCCAAATGAAGTTAAAGTTTCAAAGAGCCATTCAAAAGCTCGGGGTGGAATTGTTAATAGCCTGCCCATCACCAGATGATGGGCTAGGAGGTGTTACCGCTGTTACCGCCTGAATTGGAGTTTCAAGAGGGAGAGAGACTTTTTCCGGAGTGCTGAGAAGGGATGCAATCAAAGAGCTCGGAATTGATGTATCTTTGGATACCACCTCATCGCCTTCCTCTCCTCCTTTCTGTCCCCCGTCAAGACATGAGGGCCCTTCTTCATCATCAACCTCAAACTTGGAGAAATCCAAGTCTGGGAAAGCCAAGGCTGCCTGACTCCTCATGGCTTCAAACCTATCAAAATATTGCTGGGTAACATCTTGACGGTACTCAGGGGACTGAAGGAAGAGTTCAATAGCGTCTCTACGGGCATTCTTTACCTTCTCTAACATCCCCAAACTTGTGGTCTTAAACTTCTCTTTTTCCTTATCCCAACCAAGGATTTTTAGCTCCAAACTCCGAGCAGTAGCCACAGCAGTATCTCTCTCCTCCTCCAAACCTCTCTTTGACTTCAGGGCACTGTCCCTCTCAGTTGTCAACTTCCGAAGCTCTGCAATCATGGCAGCACTCTGCTTGGAAAGCTTACTGTTGGTCTCAGAAAGTGCAGCCATTTGTTTCCCCAAACCAAGGATTTGGGAAACCAAGAAACGACCACGAGCCGTAGCCTGCAAAAGAGGAAGACAGAATTAAACCAAAAAAAAAACCTGGAAAAGCTAGCTGACAAAAAGCAGAAAGGCCTACCATGGCCATCTCAACCAACATAAGCTCCCCCACAGTTTGGAGAGACATCTCAGCCATTGAATCTTTGTCAGCAGCACAGAGCAACCCAGAAGCATGCTCCAAGGCCTCTTGGAAATTCGCCAAAGTAGAAGGACCAGCAACAGTTTTCATCTTCTTGGAAGCAGGGGTACTCTCCACGGCCGTACCCTTTGCCTTCCTCTTCGAAACTTCACCACCATCCACCTCAAGCAGCTCAACCACTAAGTCAAGGGAGGGATCTCTTGAGAAGTCAGCATCCAAGAAACTCTCAACATTCAGCTCTTTCTGGAGACGGGAGCTCTTCCTTTTTGGAGCCCCACCTCCAGGCGACTGCTTTACCCTCTCAGACTTCAACTGAGCCAGCAAATTCTTGTCCATTTTTGGCGCCATCCCTGTACCCTCTCCTTCTTCCTCTGAAAAGGAATCAAGGGAGAATAATAAGAAAAGTAAGCAGGCAACCTAAAATGCCTAAACACAAACTGGGAATACCTCTCAAAAGAGCTAAAGCCTCACTAGATGTTTCAGGACCCAGCAAATAGGTGGCTAGAGATTCCGGAGTGACAAGCAAATCCCAGCTATGAAATTCGTAGCTTCGAGCTAAATTCAGTTCTGCTTCTATAGCTGGGGTCGAGGGATACGAGGCACGAGCTGCATAAAACATGAAATAGAGATCTTTAAAAGACAAGGAAGTGCTAAAAGCAAGTTTTAAAGGGAGACAAAAGAAAGCTATAGCTTACAACTGGCAATGGGCTCCCCCCATCTAGAGGGAGCATGCTGCGTATAAGACCCAATTTCCCAGTCCAAAACTTCCCATCCATCTCCACCAACAAAGAAAAACTTATCCTTCCAGTTTCTATGGACGTGAGGAAGATCAGTGATCAATTCTCCTCCGCCAGGTCTCTTAGCAAAGTAATACCATCCTACACCCCCAGGAGCCTCCTTTACTTGAAACTGGTTTAGAAAGGGCCCATTCGTCAGAGGCGTAAAACCATCCGACATGGCTCCCCAAAGAGCAGCACAGCCGATCAGTAAACGCCAGGAGTTGGGAACGATTTGGCCAGGAGCCAAACCCAGAAAACTCAATACTTCCCTAACCACGGTAGGGAAGGGCAATCGAAGCCCCCCTTCTAAAGCCCCGACATAAACACACGTCTCGTTCTCAACAACAGAACAGGCTCGCTCAGACCCCAAAGGCTTTCTGAGGGTTACGGAAGACGGAATTGAAAATCTAACCCTGGCCACGGCTAACTCTTCACTCATAATCGTCGAAGGAATCAAAGAAGCTGAAAAATTTGGAACCCTAATGGGACCTGTCGACGACGACGGAGGTGAAGAGGGCTTAACGCTACCAGAACGACTCGCATGCAAAGAGGCCTTACCCACATTTCTACGATGCAATGGGACCTCCTCATCAACCGACGACTCTTCCCCTTGAAGAATCGAGGAGAAATCAAGAGCGTCCCCCGACATTGGTTCAATAACAGTTGATCGAGGGTGTAAAGAACTCAAAGAACTAAAAAGATCACGAAAGACCCTGTCTTGAAGAACAACAAAGTATGGGGCAAAATCCTCTATAACAGCAGGACTAGGGTCAAAGGAGGCAAAATACGCTAGTCTAGCACGAACAAACCTCCCAAGAACAGCCCACTCTGGGCTCGGATTTTCTGTACCTAAAAAAGGGGAATCTAACATGAAAAGAAGACAAGAACAGCAAGGGAGAAGGAACGTACCTACGGGAGACGGGCCCTAGAGAAGACGACGAAGGAAGAACGAAGAAGAAGGGTTTTCGTGCAGAAAAATCGCCTGAGATGATCCAAACACACAAATCTTGATCAGAGCTTTTTGAACCAGCTTAAGCGTCACAGCACAAATCCCGATAAATGCTCCTAAATCTTCGTCGTCCACCTCTAAGCACCAGGATAGCAAGGATATCGACACCTGTCCCACGATCCAACATTGTATTTAAAACCTCAAGAGGAGAGGAAAAGCGGCAACCGCCATTCAGGTCTGCACTATGTTTCTAACCTCCAGCTAAGGGTTTAAGCTTGGAAACAGGGGAGTACCTGGTAAGTAGGATAAAATCTGGTATGGCCAGCTCTGCCACGGGCACGGACCTGTGGAGTAGGTATCAGCCTTGCCCAAGCTCCCCAGGAGAACAACACTTACAGCAAGTAAAGAGGGCCCCAGCTACGCCTGAAAGGCAGAGCTGGAGCCGAATCTGAGGACCAGCTATGACACAAAGCTAGTCCAAGAAGGACCAGCTATGACACAAAGCTGATCCAAGCCCACCGAGTATGTCATACGACTAAACCCAACTCCTACGGGATAAGGGTGAAGAACCAATAAGATAAGCACATTATGCTTATCCTAATCACCAATAAACATCGGATAAGGATTCCACGCTAAAACAGGGTGCTCGTGGAGTTCCAGCTAAGGCAGGACTCTACTCACCCCGCTAAAGCAATCCAGATATCTCCGGAATGCAGTCCTACTAGGACTCAACCTCCCATCAAATGCCTATAAAAGCGACGGTAAAACTCCAATAAAGGTACGCTCACATGTAACCGAGAATCTCAATTCTCCTACCATATAGCAAGTTCAATACTGACTTAGGCATCGGAGAGTGGTTGGCAAGCCGCCACACCGGTGACTTTCACTTCAGCTTTGTTTTGCAGGATCAGGTCTGTGCCGGATTCAAAACTGCTTCATCAATGATACAAGGCACGAAGCCTTTTCTCATCAAAGAGCATAAGTTCAACAAACCTCCCACTAAGCCATTCGGACTCCGTGAGTTCACATTCAGCCATGATCCTCAAAGTCGGTACTTCAAGCTCGATGGGAAGCACAGCTTCCATCCCATAGACTAGGGAAAAAGGGGTGGCCCCTGTTGATGTTCGAATTGACGTGCGATACCCCCAAAGACCTAGAGGCAGCTGCTCATGCCAGTCCCTGGCGGACTCTGCAGACTTCTTGATGATAGTCTCGATGTTCTTGTTGGCTACCTCAACCGCCCCATTCGTCTGAGGGTGATAGACCGTTGAGTGATGAACCGGAATCTGGAATTCTTCGAAAAGTTCTAACACCCTGCCTTTGAAATGGACCCCATTGTCAGAAACGAATGCCTGTGGAACCCTGTACCGATAGATGATGTTCTTTCGGATGAACTGAGCAACCTGAACCGCCGTCAGGGTCTTGTAAGATTCAGCCTCGACCCACTTGGTGAAGTAATCTATTGCCACCAAAATGAACTGATGCCCGTTTGAAGCGGAAGGCCTGATCATGCCGATAACGTCGACACCCCAAACAGAAAAGGGCCAAGGCGATGTCATGCCAAACAGTTTAGAAGGAGGGACATGCATGAGATTGGCGTGGATTTGACACCTATGGCAGCGACGTACATAATCCACACACTGAGATTCCATGGTAGACCAAAAGTAACCCTGTCGCAGGATTTTTCTGGCGAGCATGACCCCGCTCATGTGAGGGCCACAAATTCCCTCGTGAATTTCCTCCATGATTTTGATGGCCTCAGTACCACTGACACAGAGCTTGTGCATTTCGCAGTAAGATCTCCGATACAGCTTCACAGATAATGTATTGAGCAGCCAATCTTCGCAGCGCTGTTTGATCCTTCTTAGTGGTGTCAGGCGGGAACTGACCACTTTCAATGAAATTCCAAATGTCATGATACCAGGGTAGGCCATCATCAACATCATCGACGGCGTTGATGTACTGATAAGTAGGCAAGTCCCGCTGTTCAATCAGAATAGGTCGAAGTTTGACACCAATCGGAAGCTCGACCATGGAAGCCAGAGTTGCTAGAGCATCAGCGAATTGATTCTTCATCCGAGGGACGTGCGTGAACGTGACTTTGTTGAAACGAGGAATGAGGTCCTCCAGGTCTTGGTGATAAGGCTTTAATCTGTCCTCCTGAACTTTCTAGTCCCCGTTGGCCTGAGAAACAACAAGGTTGGAATCACCAATGACTTCGAGTTTTTCCACCCCAAGCGCAAGAGCAGCTTCCATGCCAACAATGCAGGCCTCATATTCAGCTTGGTTGTTCGTGAAATCGAAATTGAGTTTAAATGCCAGCGGAATATGAGCACCTTCAGGGGTTATTAGCAGAACTCCAATCCCGTATCCCTTCTGATTGGCTGCTCCATCAAAATAAAGGGTCTAGGTGTCCTTGACCACCGCCATTATCCCTTCATCTGGAAATGCAAAATCTGAGTCCTCTGACCCATTGACAGGATGATCAGCCAAGAATTCGGCGACCGCGCGTCCCTTGACAGACTTCCTAGTGACATACTCGAGGTCAAACTCTGCGAGCAAAAGCAACCAGCGTGCTAGCTTACCAGTAAGCGCAGGCTTCTCAAACAGATACTTGAGAGGATCCATTCGAGAAATCAACTTCACTAGGTAAGCTAGCATGTAGTGCCTCAATTTCTTGGATGCCTAAACAAGAGCCCAACACGTCTTTTCGAGAGCGGTGTAGCATTCTTCAGCACCAACCATCTTCTTACTGAGGTAGTAAATAGCCTTTTCGACTCCCTTTTCTCCCTCTTAAGCTAGCAAACACCCCATAGATGAAGGATTTACAAACAAGTAAAGTATCAAGGGTTTCCCTGGCACTGGTGGCATTAAAACCGGAGGGTTCTGCAGGTAGGTTTGAATGGAGGTAAAAGCCGCCTGACACTTGTCTGTCCAAACAAACGGAGTATTCTTCTTCAATAGACGAAACATCGGCTCGCAAGTTAGAGTCAACTTGGCGATGAATCTGCTGATGAACTGTACCTTTCCCAAAAAGCTCCGCACCCCCTTTTCAGAATCTGGTGGCTTCATATCAAGGACTGCTTTGATTTTCGACAGGTCGACCTCAATTCCACGAGAAGTGATCATGAAACCAAGCATCTTACCAGCTGTAACCCCAAAGGTGCACTTCTAGGGATTTAGACGCATACGAAACTTTCGTAACCTCTCGAAGAACTTCCTAAGCACAGGAACGTGGCCTTCTCGAGTTTTGGATTTGGCGATCATGTCATCGACGTAGACCTCGACTTCTTTGTGCATCATGTCATGCAGGATGGTGGTAGCGGCTCGCTGATAAGTGGGCCCGGCGTTCTTCAAGCTGAAAGGCATGACAAGATAGCAATAAGTCCCCCATTCAGTGATGAACATGGTCTTCTCACGGTCTTCGGGTGCCATGAGAATTTGGTTGTAGCCAGAGAAGCCATCCATGAACGAGAGCAAAGCGTGCCCCGCGGTATTGTCCACAAGCACATCGATGTGTGGCAGGGGAAAATCGTCTTTGGGGCTCGCTTTGTTCAAGTCCCGAAAATCAACGTAAACTCGAATTTGGCCATTTTTCTTAGGAACAGGGACAATGTTGGCCACCCATGTGGGGTACTGAGAGACCATGAGAAAGCCAGCGTCAATCTGCTTGGTAACCTCTTCCTTAATCTTCTGAACCCTATCCGGCCTCATCCGTCGGAGCTTCTGCTTCACAGGCTTGGCATCTAGAAACAAAGGAATGCGATGCTCCACAATCTCGGGATCAATTCCGGGCATATCTCGATGAGACCATGCAAAAACGTCACTGAACTCGGTGAGTAGCTCTTTGAAATCGCGATGCTCCTCTGGCAAAAGTGTGGAGCCCACTTGAACCATCCGGGGATCGTTTTCATCTTTCAAATTTATAGAAACTATTTCTTCTTTTAACGGCTGAGCATGCCTTTCGTCCTCCCTTTCGATGAAGGCACGGATTTCCTTGGGAATGTCCCCATCGAAATCTATCCCCTCATCGTCAGGGTCGACGCAGTTTATATAAAGATCATTGAAATAGTCAGAAGATGCTTCGTTCATTTCACAAGCCCCTGAAGGGTCGCCAAGTACAAGAGAGTCAAACTCAAAATAAAAGCTATGACGTGGAGGGCCCAGAGGCACAAATTCCGACTCAGAGCTAGACTTAGAGGACGGAACAGACTCAGACTCAGACTCAGACTCAGAAGAGTCGTCAATGCAAGTCAGGCGTGGCTTGAAAATGCAATTATTCAGAGAGCCCTTGGCTTTCACAATGAGAGAGGTGGGATCCTCGAGGGCGTCGGGCCCGAGCATGAGCACTTCGGCCTCTTCAGCTTCCCCAGCCAAACCCACTTGGGAGAATTCCTAGAACAGCAGCTCCAAATTTCCCTGATTGATAGATCCCAGCCAGTCAGTCTTGATCTTCACCTGATTAAGCTTCCTCTTGAATTCTACCTTTGCTGGCTCATCATCACTGCTTGACCAGGTGTCATCAGCGAAAATCTCAAATCCAGGGAGCAGCTCCCCGGTTTCGGAATGAATAAAGGGCTCAGCCTGCCCAGTGTAAGCGGCATTTCCCACCTCACGTACAAATTTGGGACCACCGCAGAGGGTCTGAGGTTTTCCCATATATTTCCTCCGCTTGGCATCTTTGGCAGAGGCGATATACCCCAAACCAAAGCGGCCCTCGTTGAAAGGAAAAGTAGGGAACTCCAGGACCCCTTGACGGCGAGAACCTAAACCAATGCCCGGAAAATAAGACATCCTCCTCATAATGTCTAGCGCGACAGAGCTTATGAGGAAGTTCCCGTCCACGTTGATGGCCATCACAGTGCCTGAAGTATCAAAAGAGAAACCCCCAAGATCGACGTCTTCTTCGCCGTGTTGAATTCCCAAAACGAGAGTCCCATCCTCCTTGAGCGGGCGGATGCCAGAATCCCCGCAGATGGTTAAAGTACCGGTAGGTAGCCCCAGAATAACCTTTTGGTGGAGAGTAGATGGCACAGCCATGATGTCGGGTCGATGAAGCCACGGCCTGCCCAACAGAAGATTGAAAGTCACAGGAATGTCCACAACATGGAACTCCACGTCCATCTCAAAACCCTCAGCATCGAGTTTGAGCTTTAAAATACCCTCGACTACGCGACGGGTGCCGTCATATGCCTTGACAGCCAGATTGGAAGGTGCAAGGTCCTTCTTGGTGAGTCCTAAACGATAAGCGACCCGCAGAGGGCAGACGTTGATAGCGGAGCCGTTGTCAATGAGAACAATTGGGACCCAGAGTCCTCAACACTTGACGGTGATGTGCAAAGGACGATTGTGGTCGACTCCTTCGACTGGTAGATCCTTGTCCGTGAAGATCACCGTATGCTTGGAGGTCGGAGGGAGGATGAGAGATATCATTGCCTCTGGCGTGACGTCGGTCTGGACTTCAAGGCGGGATAGGGCGTGACACAGCCTTTGACGATGCTCCTTGGACGAACAGATCAGTCCCCAGATAGAAATTGCGACAGGAATCCGCTCAAGTTGCCGCTGAACTAAGTCAGGAACCGGATTGCCAGCTGATACCTCAAGAGGTGCAGACCTTGGGAAAGAAACAGGTTCGTTCCTTTGATTAGCAGGAGTGGAAGAACTCCCGGCCTGCAGATTAGCAGGCTGAAAAATCCGCCCACTCCTTGTAACATTGTGAACGTTCCCCAAAGAGGGCACGACTTGAGGGTCTTCCTTCACATCCCAGAGGTCAGCAGGGACATCTCCCAGTTTGTGCTTTCCCCTGTCAGTAGTTGGTGTAGAGACGGGCACTTCCATGTCTAAGCCTAGATCCTCAGTCAGATCTTTCATCAGCAAGGAGTCCCAGAAGTTCAAGTCTTTCACAGCAGCCACTTCAGCAACAGGCTCCGGATTTGCAATAAAGGGAACATCCCAAAGACCAGTGTCAGCCAAGGAACGATTGACAGCCCAGACTTCATTTCCAACTTGGACATCCACTATGTCGTCCACTTCCCAAAGATTAGCAGGCGGAACGCGGTCCGTGACCATGATACTGCAGTCCCTATTTTTGGGGTAAGGCACCTGAGGGCGCGGATTTTCCTCGTCGACAATGTAGGAACAAGGGTCACAGTCAGCGTCGGGATCAGTATCACAAACTGAATCAAAGACCGAACTAAAGAGGGAAACGTGGTCTCCCAAGGCCCGTGGATCTTCCTGGAAAAGTTCTTCCTCTGCGTAGTGAAGCATGTAGTCCGGTATAACGTAGCCTTGAAGGGGGTTAGGGTCAATGTCCATGGGAGCATTCCACGTTGGCTCAAGATCCCAGTAATACTCTGCTTCGAGAACTGGGGGCTCAATTGGGTTGAACAGCATGTATAAGGAGAAGCCATCCAGAGGATCGAGCATGGCCGCTTCATAACCAGCCAACCAGCCATCATACCAGGCTTGATCAAACGGGATATTTTCGGGTTGTGGAGGAATCCCGTCCGCTCCAAAACTTGACCACTCGTTGATCAGAGGAATGGCGTAGTCCCAATTGTCTGCTATGGCCCAGCCAGTAGCTTGCATGTTACTATCTGAGGGAGGCACCCAAGGCTGGTAGGGATCAGGAAACGGGCCAACGATGGTTGCGTACGGGCTGTCAAGCGATGAGGCAGAATTGATCTGTACAGCAGGGATTGATTGATGGAAGAGAGAGGTGACAGATTCTTTGGAGACAGGTGATCCAGCTTGTAAAGGTTCTGAAGGCGCATCAGTGTCAACAACCTGGCCTTCAACCACATGTATATAAGAAATCTCGGTGGATGATTCGAGCGGGAAAGGCACGATGGGCCTGGGTTGATCGGTTGAGGCTATATAGTCAGTGGGGTTGAATATGGTGGAGCTGGAGTCGATATAAGTGGAGCTGAGAGATATCTGGCTGATGTGTGGTACATCGTTGTGCTTGGGAAGAGAGTTGGCAATGACATTGGGTTTCTGAGGTGGTGGAGGGGTTTCCAGCGTGCCATCGTCAATGAGATCCTGGATTGCATGACGGAGGCGAAAGCAGGAGTCAGTGAGATGACCCGCTCCTTGATGGTAAGCACAGTAAAGGTTGGCTTTGAAGCCGGGTAAAGGGTTCTTGGGGAGAGGAGTTGGATCCAGGGGCTTGAGATGCCCTGATTTGACTAACTTTTCCAAAACCGAGGATAGAGGTGCCTCTATAGCGAAAAAGCTGCGGGGTTGGTTCCGAGGCCAGTTATTCTGTGGAGTCTGGACTTGATTGACATCCGCAATGTGATTAGCGGCGCTGGAGGAAGTGGTGTTGGTACCGGCGGTTGCCGTGTTGGAGTAAGTTCCCGTTCCGAACAGCGCATTTGCGTTCCCAGAATAAGCCCGAGGCTTTGACTTGGTGGCGTGTGAGGACTCTCCCTTTGATAGAATCCCACTCTGCAGAGCATCTTCGATGGCCAGGCCAGAGTCGAAGAAGGTTTCAAAGTTGGCGGATGCCTGAGCCAGGACCAGATGCCTAGCATAGTCTGGTTGGAGATTGCGGGAAATGATACGGAGCTGATCCTTCTCACTCGGGCGATCAGTCATCTGTGCAGCTTTAGCTCTCCACCTCTTGACGAAGTCCGCAAAGGACTCCTTAGCTTCCATCTTGGTGGATTCAAGTTCCCGAGTAGTCATTTTCAGCTGGGAGTTGTAGTTGTACTGCGAAATAAACGCAGTCCCAATGTCCTCCCAAGTCCTTCTTTTGGCAATGTCGAGTGATAAAAACCAATGGAAAGCAGGGCCCGAAAGGGTCTGAGGAAAGAGCTGTGACATGGCCTCCGGCTCGACTGAAAGGAGTTTTATAGCAGCATGGTAGCTGTAGAGATGAGTCCTGGGGTCACCGCTCCCATCGAACTTAGCCAAGTCTGGCATTTTGAACTTTTCAGGAAGTCTAGCATTGGGATACAGGCAAAGACGATCCAGATCGATCCCTCCGGCACTGATCTTTTCTGTCTTAGCAATGGATTCTTCTAGCTTGGTCATCTTGGCCATGAGTGCGACTACATCCGGATTCTAAGCTGGTTCCTCTTGGTTTGGAGCCAGTCTACCACCTGCAAGGTTTGCAGCGGACCTGCGGCCTTCCCTTGGGTTCAGCACCATGAGACGTCCTGCGTGAAGCGGATCTGGAACCAAGATGGGTTGCTCCTGGTCAGACTCATTGTCCTCACCTTCTTCCTCGAGAGGGGGTGGAAGGCGAGTGTGGATGAGGTCATTCAGGCGGGCAATGTTAGCATCTGTCTGAGCTGCCCTCTGTTGCATAGTGGTGATGCTGTCCTGAAGGTTCATGAGCATGGTCTCCAAGGTAAGAGGTTCTGGCTGTGGCCGTTCCATCGTGATGGGAGGATCAGAGCTGCTTGATGCGGATGCTGGGGTAGTTGGGCGCCCTTCCTGTAGGATTGGTGGTGAACCTGCCTGAGAATCTGACTGTAGAGCAGTCAACAAAGTGTGCGGAGAGTCTTCCGTGGCGACTAACTGGGATTGCGACCTGACAAGCTTTTGAACCGGAATCAGATGCAGACGTTCCCAAGCGGGTTTGGCGACTGGCCTCGATACTTTCCTTGACGGTGCAATGATTCAGATCTTTGCTTGCAAGGCAAAAGGAGGTTTAATGAGGGTCCTGCAGTGACTTTAATCTAAATAAAAGACTAAAGCAGATGCAGCCAACGTCGTCAGTGTCACCCTAGACTCTAGAAACAGAAGACAAGTCTGTCTCACGACGCTTCGGACACTGTTTTAGGCCCTCAGAATTCTTTTCGAAGATGTATCTTTGTTTGGAACGAGCGGTCCTAAAGGATGTCAAAAGGAGCCTAAACTTTTGTCCATTTCGATGTTCGGGGTTTCAAGTTTCTGAAGCCAGAACAACTCGGTATGAATATCATGATGCCATAACCAGATTGGCGTGAGCAGCACTGTGCTATTAGCCGGGCGGTGTAAGTGACGAGGCACTTGTTACCTTTTGGTGTAAGCATCATGGCATTTTACTCCGTGGTTCCTCATTTTTTGTTTGAAACCCTAAATAGGTACACGGGCAAAGGTGTAGAAAAGCTTCTGATTTCCTAAAGTCCCACCGTAAAAGGATTTAAAGATCATAACGCGCACCACTGAGATGCACGACTCCTCATCAGGCCGTGACAGTGTCCTACTAAGCCTAAAGACAGACTCGGAACAGATCGAGAACCTAGGAGCCATCCTAGACATGCTTCTACGCTGAACGAGATGTACGTACAGTTCATGCGATAAGAAAAGCAGTAACACATAGGCATTTACAGGGTTAGATGCAAGTAGATCCTAGCCTGTGGGTACCTGTCCTAGTTTGGAGAGTTCTAATGCTTTGTATATGCAAAAGGCCGGTTTTGGTTCGTAACAGGTTCCTCGGACTAGGGCCACAGATATACCTCCCGTTACCCGCGTATTCGCAGAGTAACAGTCGAACGGTAGCATGACCCATCATCATCGAAGGTTGTTGGTCATTCGGGGTCCCCGGGCTCCGGTAAATCGTGCATGTAGACACCTCCCAAATGGGGCATCGCCATACAGATTGATCACGTCTGTTTGTTCGATTGGTTGCTCACTTCATAAACCAAAATCATGGACATTCCCATGGCAAGGAACATCGCCACATGGTAACGGTTATCATCAAATAGAGTCGCCACCCAATTTATTAAAACTGGGAAAACAGATAGAGATTCTGGATACGGGAGCCAAAAGTACAATAAGGGGAAGGTGTTAGCACCCCTCTTTGCCCAGTCGTGAGACTAGCCCATAATCATTCAACGTAAGACGTATAGATGCTTTGTCTAATACCAACACATAGTCTGTTTATTTTATTCCTTTAAACAGATAAAGGTGAGCCAGGACTGTAATTGATAGCATGCATAGAAAAGCAGGAAACAAACAAAATTGTCCTAGGGAAATGGATCCCACGGCCGGTGAATGGATCTCACGGCCGAGGGATCCTCCTGGTTTTATTTATCGGCCGAGGGATCGAAACCCCGGTCGATGTTCTTCCTCACACCAGACAGAAAAGTTAGCAAATGATTAAATGCTACGGTTAGCCATAAACGTGATAAATAAAACAAACCAGAGGCCGTTGGGCCTCACCACCTTGATCCCTCAGTTGCTTGATTGCTTCGGATTTGATTGTGATTGACTGATCGCTTGATTGAAAACCCTAGGGTTAGGGTTTGAACTTCGGGGTTTGATCGCCGGATTGATGGCTGCCTTCGGGAGGTTAGGGCTTTTAGAGTATGGGATCGAGAGAGTATTTGTGCAGAGCTTTGAGGCTTGATTGAGTGTGTAGGTTTATGAATTTCTTGTGTTTATTTCGGAGTCCAAAGGCTCCTTTATATAGGCATAGGGATGACTCACTCTGGCCAATCAAATCATGAGATGGCAATTGCAATTGCAATGCATCTCTAACTCTACGTCGTGATCTCTGAGCGTAGCCCGAACGCATCGGGAAGGTAGTGTAGTTGGATCAAACCAAACGTCTGACAGAACGTTACAGAGTCTGGAAAAAGGTCGATCTGGCGGCCGAGTAATAGATCACACGGCCGAGGAATGGATGTCTCGGCCGAAGGATAGATCTTGCGGCCGAGGAATTGATCTCTCAGGGAGATTTTGCTGGTAACAGGTTGCTCGGGTGAGGAATTGATGTTTTGGCCGTTAGATCGATGTTACGGCCGTCAGATGGATTCTCCTAGGCTTCTGTATTTCTGTCTGAAAGGCTGTATGGCTTTGAATTAGGTCCTCTAAGTGGTTCAAAGTTCTCACCAAAAGTCCTAAGGTCCTCATGGAAGCAATCAGCAATCAGCAATCACTGTATCCATTTCATCATCGGGATTGTCCCAAGGTGGGACTTGAAATAATCGTTAGGCCAAATTGGGGTGTCTACAGATGCCCCTCTTTGACTGAACTCAGACGGATCGCGAGACATGTTTGAGTAAGAGTCAAAGCTGTAAAAAGCAACTCAATTTGGTCCAACCACTATTCCAAGGGGTTTTCGAAAAAGGTTTTGTTATGGTCGGGCCGGGAGGCTGCCTACGTATTCCACAAGGGAAATTCAGACCAATCGTAGTTCGGGCAATAAAGAAAAGTAAAAAGTTTGGAGGGTTAGAGACAGAAGACGTACCTTAGGGCTTAAAAAGCCATAGTGTGACGTACCTAGACTGAGCCAGGGTTTTGGCGAAGAGTAGTTGAAGGAGCGCAGGGCTGCCGGGGAAGCTTTTGCGGAGAGCTTCCTTAGTTATTTTGGGGTAGATCTGTACACTGCAAGTGCGTTTGCTTTTCTTGATCGTCCTTACTTTGACTGAAAGGAGCTCGGTAGAGTAGCCTATCCTTGCGAATGAGCTGGAAGGAATTGATGTAATGGGGTGGAATCCAAACCATTTGCTGGGATGAGTTGGACGCCGATTTGCTTTTGAGATGTGAGGGGCGCAGGGCCAGTAACTGGAGCACGGAGCTTTGGTGATGAGGAAACCGAGGCACGGAGCCGGTTGTAGTCATGAGGCGAGAGCCTGGAGAGTGATGGAATCGAGGCGTGGAGCCTGTTGCAATCTTGAGGCGAAGGCCTGAGGAGATTGGGTAAGACCGAAGCGCGGAGCTGGTGTTGATCATAAGGCGAGAGCCTGAGGTGATTAGATTGAGGCGTGGAGCCTGCTGTGGTTATGAGGCGGAGGCCTGAGGTGAGCTTAGATTGAGGCGTGGAGCCTGCTGCGGTTATGAGGCGAAGGCCTGAGTTGTCGGAGCTTAGAGCTTGATGGGACCAAAGCGCGGAGCTGGCATAAGGCAAGGGCCTGAGGTGAAGGAACTGAGGCGTGGAGCCTGAGGTGATTAGATTGAGGCGTGGAGCCTACTGCAGTCTTGAGGCGAGGGCCTGAGTTGCCGGAGCTTAGAGCTTGACGTGATATGAAGCGAAGCGTAGAGCTAGTTGTATTCTGATGGTCTGTGCACGGAGCTTTCTCATCATAAGTGTTGGCGTGGAGCCAAAGGATCGAGGCGCCGAGCCGATCAATAAAACCGAGGCATAGTGCCGGTTGATTGCAGGGTTGACCTGTTTCATGAGAGATATGCAGAGTGTATATGTGTGATGATGGTTGTTAGATGTGAACAGATATGATGATGCAGACTTGATGTGGAAATGTTGATGCAAATGTGCACGGGCCCGTGCGTGTGTGTTTGTTTTAAGCTTAGAGCTTCTATCAAGTTCCGGACTTGAGCATTCAGAGCGTAGAGCTCGAGCATTCGGACGGCAGAATCCAAGCATTCAAAGTACAGGCTTTGAGCGTCCAGTACGCAGTGGTTGGGCATCCAAGCGTAGAGCTTGAGCATTCAAGTGTATAACTTGAGCATCCAGTACACAGTGGTTGGGCATCCAAGCGTAGAGCTTGAGCATTCAAAAATGTTAGATTTTTGAGCATTCAGGCGTAGAGCTTAAGAATAGATGTCTTGATTGTTGGGGCAGCTTAGAGCCTGTTGTTTGTTTACGGCTTCGAGCCAGTTGAGATGATGAACACAGGTTTCGAGCCTGTTAAGAACTTGATTGTGTACGGCTTCGAGCCAGTTGAGACAATGGGCTTAGAGCCGCTGGGTTGGTTGTTACGGCTTCGAGCCAGTTGAGATAGCGGATACAGGCTTCGAGCCTGTTAGAGTAATGGGCTTCGAGCCGCTGAGATTTTGTGACAACAGGCGTAGAGTCTGTTGTTGTGATAGCGAGCACAGAGCTGCTGAGATAGGCTTCGAGCCTGTTGAGGTGATGGCTTGGAGCCACTTGAGATAATAGGCTTTGAGCCACTGAGTTGTGATAAAGGGCATAGAGCCTGTCGATAATGGGCTTCGAGCCGCTAAGGTGGCAGAGACGGTAGGCACAGGGCCGCTGATTTGATACGGGCATAGAGCCGCTGAGTTCGCTTGAAATATAGGCATAGAGCCTACTGAATGTAGAGCTGCTGAATGTTTTTGAGATGGGCTTTGAGCCGCTGAGTGAGTGTATACAGGCATAGAGCCACTGGGATGGTAGACATAGGCTTCGAGCCTGTTGAAGCAATGGGTATAGAGCCGCTGAGATTGGTTGTCATGGCTTCGAGCCTGTTGAAATAGCGGACTCGGAGCCACTGAGTTAGTAGGTGGAGGCGTAGAGCCGCCAAGTGTCCTGTTTTGCCGTGGTAGGAGCTTCGGCCAGCAGTTTGTGGAGAGAGATCTTTGATGCCTGGGCATGCCCCCAAGGCTAGTTTTGATTATGTTGCATTGGCTTGGGGATGCCCCCAAGGCTGTTTGGTCGGTTGAGGACTTAGAAGTCTATAGTGGCTTGAGCTAGTGCACTGAGCAAAATCTGCTGTTGCTGAGGGAAATTGATTGGGGGCCAGGAGATCGATCTCTCGGCCGAAGGATCGATGTATCGGCCGCGATATCGAATACTCGGCCGTTTAATCGGTTCGTTTCCAGGGGCCTACAAAAGGCCACGGCCTCAGCCGTTTCATTTCGTTTTCCTTTCTTCCCTTTTCGTTTCTTACGCCCGAAACTTCCACCGAAGATCCCTTCCATCTATCCTTGTTTTCGACAGCTCCAGGCTGTGGGTGGTATGCTGACGTGGCTAGTGTGCGCGAAGGGAGACCGCGTTTGCTTTTGGTCCTGTCTTGACGCTTGATTATGGATCCTCGCATGGGTATGCTTGATTAGGGGCCCTCGCATGGGTGACTTGCTTCCGCGACGTGGAGCTCCTAGCATGGCGGTGGTACGCGGTGTGGTGGTTTTTCTGGGCCATGTGGTGATTCTTTTGAGCCATGTGGTGTCCCTTCTGCACCGTAGTACTCCTTTGGTATACATCGCCCCAGGGGCGTCCTCTTCTTTTTTGCAGCTGGTCTCTTTTGTTCGGACCACCAGAGGATTCGACATCCTCTCCTTATTTTTTTTTGTTTTTTCTTCGTTTCTCTTCCTGCATAGGTTAGTTTGACAGGAAATCGATGTATAGTTTGTTTAGGAAATGTGGGATGATCCACCTTGTGATGTAAAAAGCTTTCGATATATGAAACAAAAACCTTTTGCTCTGCGATTGTGATTGTACATGCTGTTTCTATGTTGTTTGCGTGTGATATTCTCGTTAATCCAACAAAACGAACTGAACCGTGGGAACAGTCTGTAAAATAGCCGTTCTGGCGGCCGAGCTAGTGATTACACGGCCGAAACTTCGATCTGGCGGCCGAAGGATCGTTTTGTTTGCCTGGGTTTGACTTGCAGGTCAACCCTATTATCTACGGGCCGATGGATTGATCCCACGGCCGTCTTATCAAAGTGCCGGCCGAGAGACCGACTAAATTTCCGAGGATTAAGAATCTGATTCCGATTCGAACTAAGACTCGACCTAGTCCTATAAGTACACGTTTTACGAACCCGATAGCATTGTCAGCAGCAATTCTTTGCACATGGCACAACCAGTCCTTGATCAGTGGTTGGATTCCTTTAATGGCCTTGACCGTCTGCACTTTAAGTCCTTTGGCATGGACTTCCTCTTTTCCCTTCGTCACATTCCCATGAATTTTGCCTTCCTTAGGGCAGCCGCTAGTTTGTGGGACCCTGATTTTCACGTCTTTCGCTTTAAGAGAGAGGAGTTGTGTCCTACTATCGAGGAATTTGCAGCCATTATGGGCCATTCAGACAGGGAAGGTTTTGTTACCCCTAATCCTTTGTTCAACCGGGGTGATCTCCTGAAGGATTTACTCCAAGTTCAGAAACATGAAGTTAAATTCTTCCTGGTGCAAGGAAGGCTAGAGATTCTGCAACTTATTCAGCGTTTTGGTACAGCTGAGGCTCATCGCCAAGTTTCCCTACAGAAGTCGTGCTTTCATGCATTGTGCATTTGTCTCCTTCATTACTACTTGCTTGGCCCTTCCTCTGGTCATGCTGATCCTATATTGCTTAACCTTGCTCAACAAATTGGAAACCGTGTGGGTTTTGCTGGCTTAGTGTTGGCAGAGACCTTGATGGGTCTAGATGTGATGAAGGGTAGTCCTACAGCCCAGTTCTCAGGCAGTCCCTTGCTATTGCAGGTTCGCTCTTTTATTTGTTTCATTTGTCAAGTTTATCTTTTTACTCATCACTCTTTTGTTTTGACTCACGTGTTCTCTCAACTCACAATTTTCCCTTTTTCTCTAGGTGTGGTTGTTTGAGAAGCTAAAAGTGTGGGATGCGCCGGGGCGACTTCCTTACAATCCAGACCAGTGTACGGAGCGTCACATGGTTAAACAGTTCCCAACTGAGGCTGCTTGGGAAGCGTGGATGAAGACTTGCAGAGGTGATTGGATTCAATGGGTTTGCCCCTGGTATGGTATCGAGAGCATGACCGCGAGTACCATGAACCACTTTGGTGTAGCAGTGATTGGCATTACTCGAGTCGTTTTCTACTTCCCTGCTCGCTTTCAAAGGCAGTTTGGGGCTGAACAAGCCGCAATCTTGGGTGACCCCGAGTACACCGTCTCTAAGATCCATGATGCCAACTTCCGTCGCAATATGCTGCGTCTTTGGCCAAATAGAGTGATGCAGGAGGTTGCTGAGAACTTTGTTGCCAAGCTATCGGGTTCTTACAAACGCTGGTTGAAGAAAAACCTTTTGGAGGATAGTAGTGCAAAGAGAAGGAAGACCTAGAGATCGACGCTTTGCTTATGTTTTTCAAAAGATGTTTGTTTGATTCTAGCTTTCATGGATTAAGAATTGTTTAGGTTTGCTTTGTCCTTTCTCTTTGGAAATAATAAAACATTTGGTCGTTTTATTTGAAGATGTTATTGCCATGATTTGATAGCGAACATGCTTTAGGATAGACCTAGAAATTTTGGAAGTGATGATGATAGCAGTGGCCGAATCTCAAACTTAGAGATTGCCTACGTATCCCATGGAGGGAATCAGGCCATAAACGTAGTTCCAACAAAGGGGATTTCTTTTGTTTTTAGTTAGGGTCCACTCGGGTATTTTTCTCTCCTTTTGTGCTCTAAATTTTGCCTAAAAACCGCCCTTGCGGGTTTTCGGTCTAGCGAGCGCTTTATTTATGCCTTAGTTTTTGCCTAAGCCGCCCTTGCGGGTTTTCGACCTAGCAGGCTGCTCTAATTTTTGCTTGGATCCGCCCACCCTTGTGGTTTTCGGTCCAACGAGAATCTCTCATGGGTAATACTTCCTTAGCTTGTCAACGTTGACTGGCGTTGCGAATTCCATTCCATCCAAGTCTGCAATGTATGCTGCTCCTCCAGAAAGTATGCGTTTGATAAGGTAGGGGCCTCCCCAGTTTGGTCTAAACTTGCCCCTTGGGTCCGAGACGTGGCGACGAATTGCTTTGAGCACCATGTCTCCTACCTTGATGTACCTAGGTTTCACCTTTTTGTTGAATGCTCGTGCAATGCGGCGTTGATACCCTTGTACATGGTATAAGGCTCTCAGTCTCCTTTCGTCTAGTAGTGCCAACTCGTCGTAGCGGTTTTGAACCCAGTCTTCTTCGATCATTCCAGTCTCAGCTAGAACCCTTAACGAAGGTAATTCCAATTCAATAGGCAAGGCAGCTTCCATTCCATAGACCAGAGAGTAGGGAGTGGTCCCAGTTGAAGTCCTTTCAGTGGTTCAATATCCCCATAGTGCCAGAGGCAGCATTTCCGGCCAGTCGGTGTAGGTGTCGGTAGTCTTCCGCAGAATCCTCTTGACATTCTTGTTTGCAGCCTCAACTGCTCCATTAGTTTAAGGTCGGTAAGTAGATGACCGATGATTTTGTATCCCAAATTCAGCGAAAAGCTCCTTTGTCGCCCCCTTGAAGTGCGATCCATTGTCACAGACGAACTCATGAGGTACACCATATCGATAGATGATATTAGTGCGAATAAATTTGGCCACATGAGTGGCTTTGAGAATAGCATAAGAAGCTGCTTCTACCCACTTGGTGAAATAGTCGATAGCCACTAGGATGAACTGATGTTTGTATTTTCCCTTTGGATTTATACTCCCAATAACGTCTATCCCCCAGGTGGAGAATGGCCAGGGGGATGTCATGCTGTACAATTCTGTAGGGGGGATACGCATACGATCAGCGTGAGTTTGGCATTTGTAACATCGACGGACATAATCAGCGCAGTCGGCCTCCATTGTAGTCCAGTAATATCCCTGGCGTAGGATCTTTTTTGCCATCGTTGCCCCATTCATGTGTGGCCCACAAATTCCTTCATGTATTTCCTCCATTACCATGTGGCTGTCCTCCGTTGTGACGCAAAGTTGACTTGGACCCAAGTGTGCCCTTCGGTATAATGCTCCTCCACAGATTATAAATCGGGCATCAAACTTCCGCAGAGCCGTTTTGTCCTTCGAGGTGGCCTCGGATGGGTATTCTCCTTTTTCCAGGAATTCCTTCACCTTATTAAAGCGAGGAATCAGTTCTTCCAAATCTTGGTAATAAGGCTTCAGCTTTTCCTCACGAACCTTCCAGTCTCCATTGGCCTGAGAGATTACCAGGTTTGAATCTCCAATTATCTTGAGTTTCTTGACTCCAAGTGCAATAGCAGCTTCCATCCTGACGATGCAAGCCTCGTACTCAGCTTGATTGTTAGTGACGTCAAAGTTCAACTTGAAAGCAAAGGGAATATGAGCCCCAGCGGGCGTAATAAGCAGTACCCCAATTCCAAAACCTCTTTGATTAGCGGCCCCATCGAAATAGAGCGTCCAGATCTCCTCGACAACTGTTAACACATCCTCGTCCGGGAAATTGAAGTCCACATCCTCAGGTCCATCGATCGGGTGATCAGCCAAGAATTCTGCCATAGCACGGCCCTTCACGGATTTCCTTGTGACATATTGGAGATCGAACTCAGCCAGCAGAAGCAACCAACGTGCTAGCTTATGGGTGAGCGCTGGCTTCTCAAACAGATACTTGATAGGATCCATCCGAGAGATCAGCTTCACCGAATAGGCTAGCATGTAGTGTCTAAGCTTTTTGGTAGCCCAAACTAGCGCCCAACACGTCTTTTCTAGAGGGGTATAACGTTCCTCACTTCCCACCATCTTCTTGCTCAGGTAGTAAATGGCTTTCTCGACTCCTTTATCTCCTTCCTGTGCCAGCAAACATCCCATGCTGTCGAGGTGACGGATAAATACAGGATCAGAGGTCGACCAGGTGTAGGCGGCATTAAGACTGGCGGATTCCTCAGATACGCCTTGATAGATTCGAAAGCAGCTTGGCACCTTTCCGTCCATTCGAAGCGAACGTCCTTCTTGAGCAAACGGAACAGCGGCTCGCAAGTCAGTGTTAACTTGGCTATGAACCGGCTGATAAACTGAACTTTTCCCAGAAAGCTTCGGACTCCCTTTTCTGACTGCGGTGGTTCCATTTCGAGAATTGCAGTGATTTTAGACGGATCGACCTCAATCCCTCTTGCGATGATCAGGAACCCCAACATCTTGCCTGTTGTGACCCCAAATGTGCACTTCTGCGGATTAAGACGCACGTTGTATTTGCGGAGCCTCTCGAGAAACTGCCTGAGTGCCGGGATGAAATCCTCCTTTTCCTTTGCCTTGACAATCATGTCGTCGACGTAGACCTCAATTGTCTTGTGGATGAAGTCGTGTAACAGAGTGGTCTGGGCCCGCTGGAAAGTGCAACCGGCGTTCTTCAGCCCGAACGGCATCATCACGTAGCAGTAAGTACCCCACTCAGTGACAAAGGTTGTCTTCTCTTGATCCTCTGGCACCACAAAGATCTGGTTGTACCCTGAGAATCCGTCGACAAAAAAGAGAAAAGCATGCCCCGCCGTGTTGTCCACAAGCACATCAATGTAAGGCAAGGGAAAACTATCTTTGGGGCTTGCTTTGTTCAAGTCCCTAAAGTCGACGCAGACTCGGATTCTTCCATCTTTCTTAGGAACTGGCACGATGTTGGCCACCCACTTTGGATATTCAGCAACCCTTAGGAACCCGGCGTCAATCTGCTTGGTGACTTCTTCTTTGATCTTCTCCACCCAATCCGGCCTCATCCGGCGGAGTTTCTGCTTGACTGGAACAGCCCCTGGTGCCAATGGAATCCGGTGTTGCACGATTTCAGGATCGATACCGGGCATGTCATTGTGAGACCATACGAAAACCTCGAAGTATTCTTTGAGCAGCTCAACCAGCGCGGTACGATCCTCGGGGGACAGAATTGAACCAATTTGCATCATTCGGGGGTTATCCTCGTCTTTCAAATTTACAAAAATTACTTCTTCTTTTAGAGGCTGAGCATGCCTTTCGTCTTCCCTTTCGATGAGGGAATGCAACTCAGCGGGGATGTCCCCATCGAAGTCTGTTCCTTCATCCTCAGGGTCGGCATAGTTTATATAGAAGTCAGCAAAGTAATCGGAAGTAGGATCATGCATTTCATAAAACCCCAGCGGGTTGCCAAGTACAGTGGACTCAAACTCAAAGTAGAAGCTACGACGTGAAGGGCCAAGAGGCACAAACTCCGACTCTGAGCTAGACCTAGACTTGACAGACTCTGTGTCAGACTCAGATACATCGTCAATGCATGTCAGACGTGGAGTGAAAATGCAATTATTTATACTACCCTTAGCTTCCGTGATGAGGGAGGTTGGATCCTCGAGGATGTCCGGAGAGTCGGGCCCAAGCACGAGCATTTCAGCCTCTTCTTCCTTGCCAACCAAACCCACTTGGGAGAACAGCATCTCCATGTCCTCTTGATCAAATGCCTGCAGCCAGTCAGTCTCTTCCTTAGCCCGGGACAGCTGCCTCTTGAATTCCTCTTCAGCCAGCTTTTCCTTGGCTATCTCCTCCTCACTGTCGGACCAGGTGTCTGCAGCGAAGATTTCGAATCCCGGTAGCCAGGTGCTAGTCTCCAGATCCCAGAACGGCTCAAGTTGACCTTCATAAACAATGCTCCCTCCCTCACGGATGAAGTGGCTGCCAGGGTTACCATAAAGGGTTCGGGGTTTTTCCGTACCTTTCCCCTTTTTGGCCTTTTTGGCGGGAGGTGTGTATCCCAAACCAAATCGGCCCTCGATAAAGGGAAAGATAGGGAACTCAGCGATCCCTTGCTGGTTTATCCCAAGTCCAAAACCGGGCATGTGACCCATCCTTCTCATGATGTCGATGGCGGCTGAGCTAATGAGGAAGTCGTCGTCCACGGCGATGGCAAGGACTGAGCCTGCGGTGTCGAATGAAAACCCTCCAAAGTCCGAGTCTTCCTCCCCATGTGTGATGCCTAAGACGGGCTCGTCTTCCTTGAGCTGGCGGATCCCAGAGTCTCCGCAGATAGTGAGAGTCCCAGTCGGAAGCCCCAGCATGACCTTTTGGTGCAGAGTTGAAGGTACTGCCATGATGTCTGACCTATGCAGCCACGGCCTGCCCAACAGTAGATTGAAGGTGGCAGGGATGTCGACCACGTGAAATTCCACCTCCATCTCAAGGCCCTCAGCATCGAGCTTGAGTACAATGGTCCCTTCCACAACGCGGCGGGTGCTATCATAGGCCTTGACAGCCAGATTAGATGGCGCGAAATCCTTCTTCGCGATCCCCAAGCGGTAAGCAACCCTCAACGGACAGACATTAATGGCGGAGCCATTATCGATAAGCATGGTCGGAACCCAGAGTCCCTTGCATTTGACGGTAATGTGCAACGGGCGGTTATGATCGGTTCCTTCGACAGGCAGGTCCCTCTCGGTAAAAGTGACAGAGTGCTTGGCGAACAAAGGTAGGATGAGGGCGATCATCACTTCGGGAGTGATGTCAGTCGGTACCTTGAGTCGGGCCAGGGCTGCAGACAATGTGTCACGATGCTCCTTTGATGACGCGATTAAGCCCCAGATCGAAACAGCAGCAGGGATCCTCTCGAGTTGCCTCTGAATCACATCCCCTTCTGGGACTCCACCAAGGATGTTCGGAGCACCTCTTTGGACAGTCGGATTGGCAGGTTGCAAAATAGGAGGATTGGACGAGCTCCCAGCCTGCAAGTTGGAGGGCTGAAAAACTCGACCGCTCCTAGTAACATTGGCGATGTCCCACCAAGAGGTTGCGTCATTGAAGTCCCAAAAGTCCGCAGGTATGTCGTCCATCTTGCGCTTCCCTTTGTCAGTTGCGTCCACAGTTGCAGACGGATCCTCCCCCATAGCCAATTCCTGTTCCATACCCTTCATTACCAACTCTTCCCAGAAAGACGGGTCCTGCGCTGCGGCTTCTTCAAACGGTGCTGCCGGATTAGTCACAAACGGCGTGTCCCAGAAACCAGCATCCACCAGAGCGGAGTTGACCATCCAGACCTCGTTGCCCATGTTGATGTCTACCACTTTATCCTCATCCCAAAAGTCAGAAGGCAGCGGATTTGTGTTGATGTCGACAATTTCATCTACCTCCCATAGATCATCAGGTACTGTGTCCAAAGCCATGATGCTGTAGTCGTCGTCGGGAAAAGGCACGACAGGACCTGGGAGTGCTTCATCAACTATGTAGCATGAAGGATCCAACTCAGAGTCAGTCACAGAAGCGAGCAGCGAATCGATTGTAGATGTACGAAAGCACTCCCCAAGCACACGGGGGTCTTCCTGACGGAGGTCCTCTTTTGTATAGAAAGCTTCGTAGTCCGGCACGACTTCCTCTAGAACGTATTCGGCCGGGAATTGCCAAGCGGGTTCGGGATCCCAAAAGTACGGTTCCTCTTCAACAGCAGGCTCGAGTGGATTGAAGAGCAGATATAGGGAGAAACCATCCAACGGGTCCAACATGGCCTCCTCCTGTGCGGCTAACCACTCATCGTTTGCTGCATGGTCAAAGGGTACCTCCTCTGGCTCTGGAGGGACACCGTCAAGCACAAGATTTTCCCACCCGTTGATCCTGAGAGCGGCGTAGTTGCTATTGTCAGCTATAGCCCATCCAACAGCTTACATGTCGAGCTCTGGTCTCGTTACTGGTAAGGATGGCATCCCAGATCTGAACCAGTTTGCCTGACCTTGAGAAGGATTCGGGTTGGTCACTGTGAAGTACAGGCTATCCCTCGTGGAAGTGGGATGGAGTTGTATGCGAGGGGCAGGTTCACGATGGAGGTCGCTGATGGCCATGTTCAACACGTACGAGCCCTCTTGTAGGAGTTCCAGGAGTGCATTGGGATTTGATGGTTGTCCTCCCTCACGTCCTATGTACGAAATCTCGGCTTCGGACTCGAAAGGCATGAGCACGCAGGGTCTTGGTCGATCTGTTGTGGTTATATGGTCAGTGGGGTTGAATATAGTGGAGCTAGGAGAGATTATGGTGGAGCTGAGGGATATGTGGTTTACTTGGTTATGGTGCTTTGGGAGAGAGTTGGAGATTACGTTGGGTTTGGAAGGTGGGTTTGGAAGGGTTCCATTGTCCACCAAGTCTTGTATCGCATGACAGAGGCGATAGCAAGAGTCGGTGTGGTGACCAGGCATCTGGTGGTAAGCACAAAAGACATTAGGGTTGTGGCTAGGAGGTGGATTTTAGGGAAGTGGAGTTGGAGTGAGAGGCCTGAGATGACCAGACTTGGCCAGCTTTTCGAGGACGGCAGAGAGAGGTGCTTCAAAGTTGGCGAAGACACGGGGTTGACTGCGGTTCCGGGGTCTTTGAGGGGTTTGTACTTGGTTGACGTCGGCTATGTGGTTAGAGCTTTGGGTTGTGGCGGTGTTGCTAGTAGTAGCAGCATTGGCGTAGTTGTTACCGCCAAAGAGAGCAGTGCTGCTTCCGGTGTAAGCACGGGGCTTGGATTTTGACGTTGAGGTAGCAGGAGCAGATTCGGTTCTCGGGATGACCCCAGTCTGGAGAGCTTCTTCAATGGCAAGGCCGGAATCAAAGAAGGTTTCCCAATTCGCCCCCTGGACTAGCGCGAGGTTCTTAGCAAAGTCTGGCTGCAAGTTGCGAGAAATGATGCGGATTTGATCCTTCTCACTCGGATGATCCGTCATTAGGGCTGCCTTGGCCCTCCATCGCTGAATGAAATCCGCGAAGGACTCCCTTGCGCTCATCTTGGTCGATTCCAACTCACGAGTGGTCATCTTGAGTTGGACGTTGTAACTGTACTGGGCATTGAAGGCGGCCCCAATATCAACCCAAGTCTTCCTTTTGGTTATGTCGAGAGACAGAAACCATTGAAATGCGGGACCAGCAAGAGTTTGAGGAAAAAGTTGTGCCATAGTTTCCTCTTCAATTCCATGTAATTTCATTGCACTATGGTATGCTAACAAGTGGGTCTTGGGATCCCCAGAACCGTCAAACTTCGCAAGGTCAGGCATCTTGAACCTTTCAGGTAATCTAGCATTTGGAAACGGGCAGAGACGGTCCATGTCCAAACCACCAGCGCTTATCTTCTCAGCCTTGGAGACGGTTTCCTCAAGTTTGGCCATCTTGGCGATTAGGGCAGCCATTTCTGGGCTTGGAGCGGGGTTCTCACCCTGTAGGTTCTCTTCGATCATGGGTTCGCGCTCTATCCTTCCGCCGCCTCCTCCGGCTGCAGCTACCAGAGGAAGTCGCTCTTCAATTAGGGCGCGAAGGTTGGCGGTAGAGGCATCAGCTTGGTCAGCTCTGTCCTGCATGATGGCTAGATTACGTTGAATGTCGGCGAGAACCTGAGCAAGAGTCGGAGGTGGAGTTTCAGCCATGACGAGGGCTTTTGTCTTGACTTGAACGAGTTTCGGAGGTGCAGGGAACGGAGTGAAAGGAGTCGGTGGTGAATCCTCCCCTAACAGAAAGCAACCCGGAGCTTCCGTTGTGGCAGACCTAAAAACAGACCCACCCAAATCTTTTCACAGACAGACCCGGCGGACGTTCCCAAGTAGGTTTGGCTCTTGATTTTGAATCTGAACAGTGTGATGGCTAGACAGTAAAGTATAAGAGCTCAATGACAGTCTGCAGCAATTTTATTTGAAAGAGAGAATGAAAAATGCTCAACGTCGTCGGTGTCTTCCTAGACTCTAGAACTAGCAGACAAAACCGTTTTATGACAGCTGGACGCTGCCCAGGTCCTCGGATTTCTTTTCGACGGTGTACCTTTGATGGAATCGACTAACACTAAGGGACGTCGAAACATCCTAAGTTTTTTACTATTCCGCTTTCGAAGTTTCAATGCTTGAAGTGAAACAACTCGGTGTTTAATGACATGATACTATAACAAAGAGGGCGTAAGCAGCACTGTGCCGGAGCCTTGAGCGGTGTAAGTGTTTAGCACTTTTAACCTGAGCGGTGTGAGTATCATGGCATGTTTCCCGTTGTTCCTAGTTTTCTGTTTGAAACCTCGATCGGGTTTAGACAAAGGCTTAGAAAGTCTCGATTTCCCAAAGTCTCGTTGACCCAAGGAATTGGAAAGTTGATAACGTGCACCATCAAGATGCACGACTCGTCATCGGTCCAGGCAGCGCCTTAGCAGGCATAAAACGGGTTTGAAAGAGAGACAACCCTAAAAGCCGCCCTAGCATGCTCCTACGCAAAACGGTATGAATGTATGTATAGGCATGCGATATGGAAAGCAGTAACACATAGACAGATTATGGGGTTAGATGCAAGTAATCCTACCCTGTGGGTTCCTGTCTTAGTTTGAAAGGTTCTAGTGCTTTGTACGCGTGACGAGGCTGGTTTTGGCTGAAGGGGGTTCCTCAGGCTAGAGTCGTTTTATACCTCCCATTGCAACGCGTGCAGCAAAGCAATGGTCAAACGGTAATACGCCTCATCATCGTCCAAGGTTGTTGGGCATTCGAGGACCCCGGTCTCCAGTAAACTGTGCCGATTACCCAAAATGCCTCAACGGGGCAGACAGAACACCGATGCAAATGAGCGCGCGCTAAAGAATGATTGAGAGAGAGAGAAATGTAACGTTTTTGGGAAAATGCCTTTTGAAGCTTGGCTCACTTCATTAATCGATACTTGGAGAAAACTACACAAGCGAATAATAGTAAAAGTCTCAGTTCAGAGTGGTCGGATGTAGAATCCTGTTACGTTACCATTCCGTTCTTCAGCAGCGCGGAGCGTACTGTTTTGACAGACTTTTGAAAAATTGTTCATTCATGTATTAATTTCCAAGTGTAGATTAATGTAATGTCCCCAGCAGAGTCGCCACTGTGGGCACACGCCCCAAAAATTCTATTTTTAAAGTATAAAATCGTGTGCGCCCTTCTTGGAAAGCGCGGCAAAACGCTTCGCAGTTCAGAGTCGCCACTCGGGTTTTGTGGAGAGTACCCAAGAAACCATGTTTTGAAAACGTTTGGATCACGCTTGTTTGAGTTTGAAAAAGGCTTGTAGACTGGACCGTCGTCACCTTCGATATCTGAGGTTCGAGAGCCAGATTACGAGAGGGGAAGGGTTTTATGGCACCCCTCTCGCCCAATCCGGAGATCGGTCTCTACTCAGGCATTTTGTAAAATGTTTGCATTTTTCTCTCATTTTGATCATTTTCAGCCAGTTAGGGCGGGGGAACAGTTAATGGGAATTAAAACTGTAACAAGTTGTATTTATACGACAAAATGGTATGAATGATATGGAATAATGAATAATAGATTGAGAACAAGCTGTTGTGGATGTTTTAGACAAACTAGTGCACGCTGTCTGTGCAGTGGTGCACACAGAAGCAAGCCTACATGCACTGGCCAGGCCACTGCATGCAGTCATGACCTGCGTGCGCCACCAAACAACTGGCGTGCGCCGGTGAGCCTAAATCCACAGTTTCTGTCATCAACCCTCTGGGCTCTGGAAAGGACCAGTGTACACCCAGGACAAACCACGCAGTTGATATAGATTATACTAAACTATTACAGACATGATAATGGGCTGGGAAGCCACCAAATAGACAAACAACCCCTTAAACAGTGAGGGGAGAAAGATCAGAGGCCTGGATGGAAGATCCATGCAAGGGCCAAGCCACTAGAACTTGGTCCATCGTCGTACGCCAGTAGAGTATGGCCGTACGCTAGTAAGCCCTTTTATTCCAATGCTTTGGCTTTGTATCATCTGGGCTCTGGAGCATGACCAGAATGATCCCAGAGGCCCTACTAGGCATAAATACAGATGGAAGAGAAAGCAGTCCTAAGTACAGAAAGCAGTAGACTGGTTTTAGCATGCTTACAAGGTGATCAGATACTAATGAAACAAGAAAAATGATGATCGGTGATCCCCACACCAGTTTTACCATACAGCCATTACTGGCGTACGGCACATATAACTGGTGTGCGCCACCTGATCATCACACACGGTTTTAAAACCTCGCCAGCATTAGGGCCAGGACTGGTATGGATTACCAGCCTTGACCCTGCCAGCCCCCCTCAGGGGTCAGAACAGAAAATAGAAACAAAATGTGGTATACATTTGCTTGTGAGTTTGGGAAAGAGCTTGAGCTTGAACTTGGGATTTGAGGGTTTGAGAGGTGAATATAGGTTGTGTAATGGACTGGTGATGTTCTCATTGCCTTGTCTTTCAATGGATGAAAGAGAAAACAAGAAGAATGAGAGAGGAATGAGAAGAGTCAAAGCTTGGGCCTTCTTTAATGGAGTTAACCCCTTGCAAATGAATGCAAGGGGGGTATTTATGGAGAAGGGGCTGACTGATCAGTTGGCCCTTAAGGGTTGTTTGGGGTGGCAAAGGTAGAGAGGAGCCTCCCATGCATTTAATGCATGTGACTTGGCTTGAAAGGCAATGTAGGAGAGAGAGGGGGACAGCCTCAGCCGGAACAATCATCAGGAGACTGTGGCTGACGTAGGGGTGGCCATAAAAGTCCCGCGCATCTAGCTGAATAAAGTTGATTTGACTGGTGTACGCCTCTTGTTGAGTGGCGTGCGCCAGTAACGGGCGATGACTGACACGTGGCAGTGCTTCTAGCGCACGCTAGTCAAAAACCAGCGTACTCCAGTAGGGTTTTGCTGAGGCCATTTGGTTCTGGCTTGAAGGATCGACAAGGAGTTTGGGAAGGTTTGGAAGCAGTTCGGGACGCTCAAAGCTCAAACTCATTTACCAAACTCGGGATGTTCTTGACCTTGATCATCATCGGTGAATCAAAGACCGTAAGTAAACTAATCTGGACAGTCCAGAATGGGGTGTCTACACTGCCCTAAGGAAAGCAAAATTTACAGGAATTTGACGAAGGGAGAAGAGAAAGTCCATGCCAAAGGACTTGAAATGTAAACGGTCGAGGCCATTAAAGGAATCCAACCACTGATCAAGGACTGGTTGTGCCATATGCAAGGAATTGCTACTAACAATGCTATCGGGTTCATAGAACGCGTATTTATAGAACTAAGTCGAGTCTTAGTTCGAATCGGAATCGGATTCTTAATCCCCGGTAATTTGGTCGGTCTCTCGGCCGGCACTTCGATATGACGGCCGTGGGATCAATCCATTGGCCCGCGAAAATCAGGGTTGACCTACAAGTCAAATCCAGGCAGACAAAACGATCCTTCGGCCGCCAGATCAAAGCCTCGTCCGCGTAATCAATAGGTCGGCTGCCAGAACGGCTGTTTTACAGATTGTTCCCACGGTTCAGTTCGTTTCACTGGATTAACAAGTTATCACACACAAACAACGTAGATACAGCATACACAATCACATAGCAGAGCAAAAAAATTTTGTTTCATATAACGAAAGCTTTTTACATCACAAGGTGGATCATCCCACATTTCCTAAACAAACTATACATCGATTTCCTGTCGGACTAACCTATGCAGGAAGAGAAACAGAAAAACAAAAAAGAGGAAGGAGAGGAGGATGCCGAACCCTCTGGTGGTCTGAACACCAGAGACCAGCTGCAAAAAAGAAGATGACACCCTTGGGGCGGTGTATACCAGAGGAGTACTACGGTGCAGAAGGGACACCACGTGGCTCAAAGGAATCACCACATGGCCCAGAAAAATCACCACACCGCATACCACCGCCACCCCAGGAGTTCCGCGTCACGGACGCAAGCCACCCATGCGAGGGTCCCTAATCAAGCATCAAGACAGGACCAAGAACAGCGCGGTCTCCCTCCGCGATCATCAGCCACATGCTATCCATGGCCCGGAGCTAATAAGAACCAAGAGAAAGGTGAGAGGATGTTCTCGACGAAGTCTCTCGGACGCAGAGGATGGAGAGAGAAGAGAAGAAAATAAAATGAAAGGACACCGCGGCCTCGGCTTTTATAGAACTCTGGAAACCAAGCGATTGCGCAGCCGAGACTTCAATTCCTCGGCCGAGACATCGATCCTTCGGCCGAGAGATCGATCTCTTGGCCCTTCAATCAGTTTCCTTCAGAAGCATCAGATTTTGCTCAGTGCACCAAACCCAAGCAATCATGGACTTCTGAATCTTCGACCAACAAAGTAGCCTTGGGGGCACCCCCGAGCCAATGCAACGTGATTAGAACTAGCCTTGGGGGCATATCCAAGCATGAGGAAGCTCTCTCTCCACAAACTACTGGCCAAAGCAAGTCAAAACACCCAGCGGCTCTACGCCCATATCCACTATCAAAGAACTAAGCAGCTCCGTGCCCATATTCACCCATATCAACTCACTCAGCGGCTCTATGCCTATGCCCATCACTCAGCGGCTCCAAGCCCTCGACTTAGCAGTTTTATGCTCGCCATCCCAACAGCAGGCTCTACGCCTACAAATCATACTCAAGCAATCTCAATTGGCTCTAAGCCGTAACAACCATCCTAGCAGCTCTATGCCTATGCTCACTCACTCAGCGGCTTCAAGCCCTCGACTCAGCAGCTCTACGCTCGCTATCACAGCAGCAGGCTCTACGCCCGTATTCACTCACTCAGCAGCTCTACGCTCGCTATCACAATCTCAGCGGCTCGAAGCCCATTACTTCAACAGGCTCAAAGCCTATGTCTACCATCTCAGCAGCCCATTAT
Organism: Rhododendron griersonianum; assembly: GCA_018127125.1. Classification (NCBI taxonomy): domain Eukaryota; kingdom Viridiplantae; phylum Streptophyta; class Magnoliopsida; order Ericales; family Ericaceae; genus Rhododendron; species Rhododendron griersonianum. Next base: position 3,144,674 of record CM030798.1, on the reverse strand, counting down.
CGACAGGATCTACGCTCGCAAACATTCACCCAGCGGCTCCAAGCCCTTAACTCAGTGGCTCTACGCCCTCACCTATCAACTCAGCGGCTCCAAGCCCACCGTTTCAACTGGCTCCAAGCCGTAAACAATCAGTTCTCAACAGGCTCTACGCCCGCCATTTCATCAACTCAGTGGCTCAAAGCCCATCATCTCAACTGGCTTGAAGCCGTAAACAAGCAAATTTCAACAGGCTCTACGCTGCCCCAATAATCAAGCCATCTATTCTCAGGCTCTACGCCTGAATGCTCAAAATCTGACATTTTGAATGCTCGAAGCTCTTCGAATGCCCAACCACTGTGTACTGGATGCTCAAGTTATACACTTGAATGCTCAAGCTCTACGCTTGGATGCCCAACCACTGCGTACTGGACGCTCAAAGCCTGTACTTTGAATGCTCGGATTCTGCCGTCCGAATGCTCGAGCTCTACGCTCTGAATGCTCAAGTCCGGAACTTGATAGAAGCTCTAAGCTTAAAATAAACACACACGCACGGGCCCGTGCACATATTGCATCACCATTATCACATCGAGTCTGCATCATCATATCTGTTCACATCTAACAACCATCATACATATACACTCTGCATGTCTCTCATGAAAACAGGTCGACCCTGCCATCAACCGGCTCTATGCCTCAGTTTTATTGATCGGTTCAGCGCCTCGATCCTTTGGCTCTACGCCAACACTTATGATGAGAAAGCTCCGTGCACAGACCATCAGAATGCAACCAGCTCTACGCTTCGGTTCAAACACGTCAAGCTCTGAAGCTCTGACACCTCAGGCTCTCGCCTTATGTTCAAATACCAGCTCTACGCTTCGGTTCAAACACGTCAAGCTCAAAGCTCCGACACCTCAGGCTCTTGCCTTATACCAGCTCCGCGCTTCGGTTCCATCAAGCTCTAAGCTCTCCTCAGGCCTTCGCCTCATGACCACAGCAGGCTCTACGCCTTAGTTCTAATCACCCCAGGCTCTTGCCTTGTAACTACAACCGGCCCTGCGCCTCGATTCCATCACATCAGAAGCTATCACCTTAGGCCCTCGCCTCATGACTACAACCGGCTCCGTGCCTTGGTTCCCTCATCTCCAAAGCTCCGTGCTCTAGTTACTGGCCCTACGCCCCTCATATCTCAAAAACAAACCGGCATCCAATTCATCCCCAGCAGATGACTTAGATTCCACCCCAATTACATCAATTCCTTCCAGCTCATTCGCAAGGATAGGCTACTCTACCGAGCTCTTCTCAGTCAAAATAAGGATGATCAAAAAAAGCAAACGCACCTGCCGTGTACTGGTCTACCCCGAAATACTAAGGAAGCTCTCCGCAAAAACTCCCCCGGCAGCCCCGCGCTCCTTCAACTACTCTTCGCCAAAACCCTGGCTCAGTCTAGGTACGTCACACTACGGCTTTTTAAGCCCTAAGGTACGTCTTCTGTCTCTAACCCTCCAAACTTTTTATTTTTCTTTATTGCCCGAACTACGATTGGTCTGAATTTCCCTTGTGGAATACGTAGGCAGCCTCTCGGCCCGACCATAACAAAAAACCTTTTTCGAAAACCCCTTGGAATAGTGGTTGGACCAAATTGAGTTGCTTTTTACAGCTTTGACTATTACTCAAACATGTCTCGCGATCCGTCTGAGCTCAGTCAAAGATGGGCATCTATAGACACCCCAATTTGGCCTAACAATTATTTCAAGTCCCACCTGGGGACCATCCCGATGATGAAATAGATACAGTAATTGCTGATTGCCTTCTTGAGAACCTTAGGACTTTCGGTAAGAATTTTGTGCCACTTAGAGGACCCAATCAGAGCCATACAGCCTTTCAGACAGAAAATACAGAAGTCTAAGAGAATCCATCTGTCGACCGTAACATCGATCTAACGGCCTTAACATCATTTTCTCACCCGAGCAACCTGTTGCTAGCAAAATCTCCCTGAGAGATCAATCCCTCGGCCGCAAGATCCATCCTTCGGCCGCAACATCTATTCCTCGGCCGTGTGATCTATTACTCGGCCGCCAGATCGTCCTTTTTCCAGACTCTGGAACGTTTTGTCAGACGTTTGATCCAACTACACTACTTTCCCGATGCGTTCGGGCTACGTTCAGAGATTGCGACGAAGAGTTCAAATTGTATTGCAATTGCAATTGCAATCGTGCCATTTGATTGGCCGGAGTGAGTCACCAATTGCCTATATAAAGGGCCTTTGGACTCCGAAAATAAAGACACGAAATTGATAAGTGAAATCAATCACCCAAACTTCGATATTCTGTCAAAATACTCTCTTCAAACCCCTCTTCAAAAGCCCCAATCTCCCGAAGGCCGCTATCAATCCGACGATCAAACCCCGAAGCTCAAACCCTAACCCTAGGGTTTTCAATCAAGCAATCAGTCAATCACACCCAATCCGAAGCAATCAAGCAACTGAGGGATCAAGGTGGTGAGGCCCAACGGCCTCTAGTTTGTTTTATTTTCTGTCAATAATCATGATCTTAGCGTTTTGATTATTTACTAACGTTTCTGTCTGGTGTGAGGAAGAACATCGACCGGGGCTTCGATCCCTCGGCCGATACATCAAACCAGGAGGATCCCTCGGCCGTGACATCCATTCACCGGCCGCGGGATCCATTACCCTGGGACAGCTTTGTTTTGTTCCCTACTTTCTGATGCATGTTTCAATTACAGTCTTGGCTCACCATTAACTGCTTAAAGGCTAAAAACAAATTACGTGTTAGAATTAAATAAAGTATCTACATGTCTTAGGTTGAATAACTATGGGCCAGTCTCACGGCTGGGCAGAGAGGGGTGCCTAACACCTTCCCCTTACTGTACTCTTGGCTCCCGTACCCAGAATTTCTATCTATTTTCCCAGTTTTAATAAACTGGGTGGCGACTCTGTTTTGATGACAACCGCTATCGTGTGGCGATGTTCCTAGCCATGGGAATGTCCACGATCTTTGTTTACGAAGCAAGCAACCAATCGAGCAAACAAGTGTGATCAATCTGTATAGCGATGCCCCGTTTGGGAGGTGTCTACATGAGTGTGCAGAAAAGAATATACGCTTTGGCTTTTATTTAACCAATAGAGGCTGCATCCTGCCACTCACTTAGTGCGCTGTCCTAACTACTGCTCCTTTTATAAACTCCTAAATTTTGTTTTGGCCTGCTTTTGTAGCGAACATAATAACACTACCTTGATTCTAGAGAACACCCGCAGAAGCTTTCGATGCAAAAAGTCTATATGAGCAAGAACACAAAAGCAAAAGCAACATAAAATCCACATCACCGGACCACCACACTGATTAGATAGTTTATTCAAAATGTACATGACAAGATATCAACTATAACTAAATGTACTCTGAAAAAATAAACTAAATCACAAAATAACATTGCAATAAGGCTCACAACCTTCGAGGTGAAGCTGGAGATACATATGATTATGAAACGAAATCAGCCCCTATCAACCTCTTTGCCTATACTGGTACCTAGAAAAACTGTTTTACTGTATTAAAAAGATAAAATCTCATGGTTATCTGCATGATTCCGGGGAACATAAGCACGAAGCGCAGATAACTTACACAAACCAAGTCCATGTTTCGAACAATGACGAAATGAAACCCTAAGGCTATGTTTGGTAACGCTGCCACTTTTTTGTTTCCTATTTTTTATTTGCTGAAATCAGTTTTTATTTTTTTTCAAAAAAAAGTGAAAACAAAAAATATGTTTGTGTCAACCTTGTTTAAAAAAAAAAAGAAGGCAAAACATGATTTGCTTGAATAAAAGAAGCCTTTCATCGACCAACCGTAGAAAAAAATACAAGAAGCTAAATTCCATTTAGAGCATAGAATTTGGTTAACCTGGCTCTCACATGAGAAATAACCAACCGTAGAACCTCCTCCATCGACCCTCTGCAAGTAACCAGATTTCAATGGAAGAAAAAACAGAATTCAATGGAAAATAATCAAAAGATCATATTTTGACCTTGTGAGTCTGTGATTGAAGTCAATCGAGAGAGAGGGGAGAAAGATGAAGCACTAGCATAGAGTTGGAGACTGGGTCGATCGAGATAGCACTGTCGTAGAGTTGGAGAGAGTCAGAGTCTATCAGTCATCAGAGACCGGGTCAAGATTAGAGAGGGTCGAGACCAGAGATAGTCGAGAGAGAGGAACTTGAGAGTTGATTGAGAACTTGAGGTCGATCAGAGGTTGTTGCAGTTCGAGATTAGAGGTTGCTGCACTTCTAGAGAGAGAGAGAGAGAGAGAGAGAGAGAGTATCTTCAATGGTCTGGGTTTGGGGTTTGGAGATCCAAAAAAAAAAAGAGGTACCCCCATGACTTGAACGTGCTCTGGGGGCACTGTAGCCGGAAGTTTTGGCAGCCTGTTTTTGCTTTTAGAAAAAGTGAAAGCTCAGTTTTGCTACTTCTCCAATTTTCAAAAAATTTGAAAGTCATTCTCTCTTTTTGCAAATGAAAATAGACAACCAAACATACTTCCATGTCCAATTTTTGAAAACTGAAACAGAAAACTGAAAGTGAAATGGTTACCAAACAAGGCCTAAGCATTCCCTAATTTATCTGAAATAACACACAAATACACGCAAACAAACATAAGGTAACATTGGGAATTAACGTTGGGTCGGGGGAAAAACTAAGTCCAAGTGCATTACTTGTTTGTTCCTCCACACACACACACACATCATGCATTATCAGTACATTAGGATTAGAGATTACCGTGGTAAGAATATCCTAACAGCGATGAGCAGCGGCAGAAGTTGGTGGCGTCAGTCATCCACTGATCGAGATCGATTCAGCACAATGACGATTGCTAGTGCTGCGAGCCAGGGCCAAATTTAAAAAATGCAAATAAGAAACCAAATCTAAATTGGGGCAATAACGTTTTCTGGGGCATTGGTTGGCGACGTAGGGTGGTAAGGGAGATCGGTGGGAATGAAGACCTTAGATTGTGAGAGAGAACGATGAGACAACGAGAAACATTGATGGAAGACTAACCTTTTTAGACCGGCCTGTGGGCAGCGACGATCGATGGCAACGTAGAGCAGAGGCTGTTCCATTTAACTTAAAGTGAAATAAGTTGGTTTTGCCCTTATTTAAATTTTTTCATATTTTTTAGTTTTGCACCAAATTTTTTATGAATTATTGATTTGTCTCGACGGGATGAATCGGAAAAGTTAAAAAAAAAAATACTTTTACCCAAATATTTTGGAAAATACCACTTTTTAGCAAAAAGACAAAAAAGTCAACTTTTTTTTTTTGTTGCTAAAAATGGTTATTTTTCAAAATATTTGGGTGAAAATAATTTTTTTTACTTTTTCGATTCCTCTCATCGAGATGAATCAATAATCCACAAAAGTTTGGCACAAAACTAATAAACGCGAAAAAAAATTTCAATAAGGACAAAAAATGCTAAAAGTGCCAAAAGATTTTTTTTGATAAGTAAAAAAAAGTGCGTTGTTGTTTAAAAAGTGCTAAAAGTTTTGCGGTAGTTTCTTTGTTACTGCTTTCTTTTTGTTTTTATTTCCCCTTCGGAAAATAATCAACTAACATAAGTATTAAGTGGGTCAGCAGCAATGTTTTTTCATTTTATTAATAAAAAGGTGCATATAAATTTTAAAGAGTTAAATTGCAAGATGCTAATACCAAAATAAGTAGGAGTACTGAAATTATAGGTACCTAACCTTTTGCCAACGTAGAGAGTTTGTTGCCAAAACATTTCAGTTTTTTACCAATGCACGACGCGTCACTAAAATTCAAGTGCACATTGGCAAAATGTTTCCCTCAAATATTTGGATGGCGCCAGGTTTCTCCCAATGACATTTGCCAATGAAAGTATCCTTCGTCGCCAAAAGTATGAGTATTTTGGGCGTTTTTGCCAACGTCCAAAACTTTATGTCGCCAAAAGTCTACATTTACCAACGATAATTGCCTTGCGTAGGAAGAATTAGTCGCCAATAGTGCATTTTCTTGTAGTGAAATGATTCTTCGCAAACTGTATTTTCAGGAATTTGTAATGTAATTAATTCCCACTTGTAACAGTTGCTTGTGACATTTAGCTATGCTTATGTTAATAGTCTCATGACCTTTCATAGACTGTTCTTTTATTTAGAAAAGGATTCTAAATCATGCTTTTTAATACCCATAATGGTGAATACAGCTGTATTCCACATTTGCATTAAATGGGCACAATTTTCTTCGAATTTATTTTAAAACTAACGTCCCACCTTCCTTCTTCAGGGTTATTAATGATGGTTATCAGAAATTTTCATATAAATATGGGTATGTGGAAATACATATCCATCTTAGCCATACTTATCTCTCCTTCTCTAAAAAAAACCTTACTTTGTCTTCTCCAGCGACTCATGTTCCCAAGCTTTCCTCAAAACAACTGGTGATTGTGCTTGAGCACATCTGTACCTTCATTCTTCTCCTCAAAACGGACATCGAGAGAGATCTTTCATCTCTCAGAGGGAAGGTCGAACTGCTGGGGGATAGAGTCTCTCACTTGGAGGAAATCATGAAGGCTCCTTAAGTCTATGGCTTAAGAATCTAGTGTAGTAGTGTAAATGACTTCTAAAGTCATCTTTTGTTTGGTTCCTTCTTTTGATCAACTCCTAGGTTGAATCTTTGTATATAGGAACCAATAGTAGTTTTTGTAGTAGAGGATGGCATTCCCCCTTTTGTGAATGCCACTAAACTTTCATGGTATAAAATCCTCTTATTCTATTGTTCTGTTTTCATAGCTTCAAATTTTGATCTCATGACCATATTTGGATATCTTGATTGTACTGTTGATGCTTACATGTACCCCCAAATATGGACCAGACTATTTGATTAGAACAAAAAGAATAAATTGACTTTCTCTTTCCAACTCAAGTCCCATTTAGAGTAGTAATAAATAAACAAGTCACTTCATACTTACCCATCATTTAATATGCTGGGACTTCTAACTCCTAGTTATAAATGATAAGGACGATTACTTTTGTGTTTATCCCACGTTTAATCAATAAATACTAACTCCTTTGGGATCTCAATACAACTCGTTTCCTCTTTGTCTTCTTCTACTCTCTCTCTTCTTCTACCTTTGATACCTCAATGGCGGACAAACATCCAGTCTCTGAGATAGAGCAAAAACCTGAAGAGTCTAGGGAACTTACCCCTAAACACGTTATGTATGCCATGAGTCTTATCAGCCAATTTTGGTATAAGGAAGAAAATGAACCAAGGTACGAGGTCCATCCCAGTCTTGCCTTATTGGAGCATCTAATCCTCTCGACTTGACATACTCTGATGTGGCCGAGTTCTTCGAAGAGCCAGAAACCTCAGAAATCAAACATGACAAGGCCAAAGTCTCTGATGCTCCAAAGGATGTTCCCAAGATGACTTCAGAATAGGCTACCCTCTTTGTTTGGTTTTCCCTTTTTTTTTTTGGTGCTTCTGGCTTTTAAGGGCCATTTTTGTAAAGGGATGCACCTCCCCTTGTTGTGAGGTTAACAAATATGTTTATGAATGAAGGTTTTTAGGGCTGTATCCTTCTAAAGTTCCTTCTTTATGATTAAAACTCTTAGCTAATAGTGCCATTTTGATAAGAAATAAAATAAATAATCCTTCAAAGGGTTACCTCTTGTTAAATGACTCCCAAATGGAGGGAATATAAGGCTTCAGATGCCTTCCATTTATTTTCCTTCGATGAACATATCCATTTAGATTTCTCAAATAATATGCTCCTCCTCTCAGAACTCTGTGGATTTGGAATGGTCCATTCCATGTTGGAGCTCATTTCCCTAATCCATCCATTCTGACCCTTCTATCTTTAATAGGTAAGATAACTTTCCAAACAAGATCTCCCTAATCAAAGTTTCGAAGAGCTACTATCTTATTGTAACTCTTAGCTATTCTAGCTTTCTGCAGCTTAATCTGGTTTAAAGCTTTTACTCTTGCTTCATCAATGTCTTCTAACTCCATATGCATGGCTTCATGAGGCTTCATGATATGCCCCTGCATCTAAATCATTTTGAGATGCCACTCTTTGGGATCTCACTGTGATTTCCATAGGCAGAACAACATCATGTCCATAAGTTAGAGCAAATGGGGTAGTTCATGTACTAGTTCTTTTTGTATTTCGATATGCCCATAAGTATCTAACAACAAGCTATGCCAAATTTCTGGATTCTTGTCAACCATTCTCTGAATTCCCTTCTTTATAATCTTGTTGGTAGACTCAACTTGACAATTTGATTGAGCATAATATGTGCTAGTAATTAAGGAAATTTCGTGGTTATTAGCAAAAGCTTTAACCAACTTTCCTTCAAATATAGATCCATTATCCACTATTATGGTGTAGAGACCCGTGTTTTGTAGAGACTCGCAAATTTGTTTTAATTTCGGAAATTGTTTATTTCGTTAAGTAGTTGTATTGCTAGTAAAATCACTCGTATGTTGTGGGGGTGTACGGAGATACGTATCCGGGTGTGTATCGGTGTCACGACCTGAATTTTCAACATAAAGTAAATAACGTTCTATGATAAAAGGACCTCGCTTGCCATCGTATTCCAAAAATAATATCCCACCTGTTTAAATTACAAACAAGTTCCTAATTCAAAAGAATATACAAATTTGGCACTACGGCCCAAATTAACTTAAGTACAGTTACCACACATGCGGAGTGTTACAAAGTCCCTTGTCAAAAGAAATTCATGAATACTTAGTTACAAAACCATCTTGAACAAAGCTAAACTATTACAGGATAAAATCGTAATTAAAAGTGATAAGCTTTCAAAAGTCGTCCACAATCCAAGCACGCAAATGCATGATGCTATTGTCCGGCATTCGTTCCTGAAAAGAAGGATTTTGTTGAGCTACAACAGCCCAGTAGGAAAATCTTTACCAAAGTTATATGCATACATGATGATGAGGGCAAGGAAAGGAAACAAGTGAGTACGACTCAATCGACGAAAAGCAATCAACAATAAGTATGTCTATCATTCGGTACGATTTATTCGAGTCAAAGTATCATCGCATTAAGCCATACGATTCAAAGGACACAAACATCTCTAACACTCCCGACACGACTCACTATCACCAATTCCTACTGACTGTATTTCCACCCCTTGCGTTACAGTATAACATCTCAAGAGTTACCATATTACCACCCCTCGCGTTACGGTGAACCCTAACAACCCGGACCATCGATTTACCACCCCTAGCGTTACGAGGCCCACTTGAGTCTCCGTATTACCACCCCTTGCGTTACGAGACTCCCAACACCAACCTCCGACTCATGCAACTACTTTCCTGCTCTATATGTAAGAACAAACCTTTCTACGATCACACCCGTTCGTGAGACTCCATTCGGTATACCAACAATATTACATTTGAACCATAAACATGCCCAAGCAGTCGATCCATAGAATACGATTTCAATCATATAACCTAACATTCGTTCCTTACCAAAAGGAAGCCAACGAAACGAGGGTATCGTCGAATCATCATAGGAAATCAATTGAACAAGCTTGAGATAGTTTAGATGGTGTTACAAAGGTGTTAGAAGTGTCCGGGGTTCAAGACAATCGAAGTAGAAGCAACGAAGGCCAAAACTGCTCACAGGGCACTGGTATCGATACGGCCAAAATGGCTGTATCGATACCGAAGGCAAACAGAGAGGGGGACAACGATTTTGAATTAGTATCGATACGGCTAAAACCCCGTATCGATACAGGAGCGTTACGATCGGATTTTCTGCAGTTTTCAGGGAATTCAACAACAATTCCAACAACAACAAACATAGGCACGAATTCATACTTTATCAACACATTCACATATAAAGAGGGTAAAGAAATCCCTACCTCGAGTCAAAGAGCGAAACCCAAGAGATTTTGAACGAGCCCTAGCTCCGAACTCTTCGAAATCCACGGAATGTCTTTCCCCGAGCTTGACCCACGAAAATTAGAGCTCAACAACGCGATTGAAAGGCTTGAGGGAGGTTGATTCTTGAAGTTCTCGAGCTCTTGGAGGAGTTTTGAGCGAGAGGAGAAGAGAGAGAGGATGAGCCGAGAGAGAGAGAAAGATCGGCCGGAGAGATGAGAGAGAGGATGGAGATGAAAATAATCTCGTACACCCCTCACACCCACTATATATACTCACATATCTCTAAATCACACACCCACTCCATCTAGTTTCTATTCATTCACTTCAATCCTCGGTTCAATTAATCACCCAAATAACCATATTTTCCCAATTTAAGCCTTTAATAAATACTTCGAGAATTAAAATTATTTGGGTCTCTACAATCTATCCTCCTTAAAGAAATTTCGTCCCGAAATTTACCACTCAAGCCCAATGAAATCATGCATCAAGTAATCACGCTCATGCCACAACACAAAACAAGTTGACAATCATAAAGTCAAAACTTAGAACTCACATTGGTTAATTCGAAAATAATTGTGGATACTTCTCCCTTTAACCTCGTCCAAGTCGATTCTTCCTTACCTCGATTTCTCCAAAGGACTCATACTAACGGGATTGTTTTCCCCCTCAAATCTTGTTCGCGTGAATCTAGGATACGTGTCAGTTTCCCCTCAGGATATACGTCGACATCTAATCCTCCTTATCTAATTACTATGCTCACAGATACCTCAAGTTCAAGCCTTTGTACAATAGCTCTAATTCTCACATAATCACACAATGATCACATCGAAATCTAACAATTGGTGCCCCCACGTTCCCCAAATTATCACATTCACATTCCTATTCCGTATATCTTATTCAAATAAGTACTTCTCAACCTACCACGAAGGATGCATCAAAATGTTCATAAAAAAAACTCCAATCCTCATCTTCCTCGATTAACATCAACCAATAAATCAGAATTTTCACATAACAGGCTAGAGTACTCAAACAATCTCAATCGTAGTAAAATCAATAAAGTTTTCATCCTCCTATTGGCATTCTAAGTGAATTCTCAAAAGTTATCTAATCACCTGGTACCACTTGATCTATTATATGCTTCATGCAACAGAAAATGGTCTCCTTTCTTATCACATGAGATTAAGCCCTCCGAAGCCGCATGAACCATCTTGAATTCACAACTCCGATTTAAACATTTCCACCCTGTGGCATCCGGATTCAAAGGTAACCCCACAAGATTTTAGCTAAGTATGCACGGTTCGTCGAAAGAAAGAAACTAAAACTCTTAGAATAGGGTGACCTGACTTACAAATAAGGTTCATAATCACCGAATGGATCCAAATTAAACTTAGTTTCGTAAGTAACCCAAGATCCAACGATCAAACGACATGCTGATTTATAATCCTTGGTTCCATTATGAACACCAACTCATCAAAGTTAAACTCCTTACACTTCAAGGCTATTAACACTTCTTTTAGTTCCAAGGGTCTAGTCACTCAGTAAATCATGCCTTTTATTCCTCTTAGTACACATGTCTTGCGATACAATATTGAAACAATCTAGGTGAGCTCTCACATCCACTACTTTTCTTGCCACAAGCCAGTAACCACCCTGAAATAGGGATTGATATACTGCGGAAGCCTCTCGTACCTAGCTCTCTGATTGTGTCATACAAAAGAGTAGCGAGGAAATAATAATAATAATTTTTTTTTGTCAAATAAATTTACTCTACCCTCCTCAAACTTAGTTCCTTATACAACGTTGATGCTATCAAAAGAGAGAACATATGTCAGATTCCAACCACATAGAAAACAAGGACACTCCGCATCAAACTGTAATAAAACATCAAAGAACTCACACGACTACCCTGTTTAACCTCGTAAATCTCTGGTTAACACTTATCGTGTCCTCCCTCGTGTCCCCTCATTCCTACATTTTCATGTTAATGACAGCATGCCATGGCCTCACTCATTTTTGCAACCCACTTTATCAACTCAAGTTCACCATTCTTATATGATTACTCTGATTAATTCTAATTCCCATTAGCTACCCAAACCGTTTTCATATATATAAAAAAACAACTTCCAAGCATTTGTCTTGTCTCCTTTTCTTTTGACCCAACATAAACACAGATTTCAAGTTTGAGAGTAACAACACGTAACTAAGGCATGAATAACGACATTTCACAATTTAGCTCATGGACTCATACTCATAAGTCATAACACTCTGCATTTCCACCCCTTGCGTTGCAGCAAAATACTTACCTTCCAATTTCCTTTGCTACTACCACTCACTCTTATTCATTAGAACAACTTCAATAACAAATACAATTTGTCACGACCCCAATTTATAGTGAAACACACCCATCAAACCACCTTCAAAGATCGACTAAGCATAGATCAACTCATTTTTACAATTTCAATAAGGACACAAAATCAAATCTTTCACATAGCAATTCAACTCATTGTCTTCATCAATCAAATAATCTCCACATCAAATCATTCTAACGCACCTCAATACATTGACAATGCATATTATTTACACCACATAAGTTCTAACCCAAAATGCATATTATATCACAATAGGTTGATAATAGCAATCCATTTAGCGCACTCCACGTATCTAATAAATATCTAAGCCACAATCTTGTGCAGCGACATCAAGCAATCTAATATAAGCGAATCGATAATCACGGCATCACGGACGCTCCCACATCAACCTTTTAGTCCTTAAGTTGTCATTATAAATATGTTCTCATCTATCCAATCCCTTTTTAACCTATTTTCCATTTCAATCATGATCTCTCATCGTATAACTTCAATCTATCATCATGTGATTTCATAGTAAGAGTTCACGTCCTCCACAGTCGTCAGTCTCAAGTTTACGTCACGGAATACCCTCGTACGCGATCTCTAAACTTAAATTCCTTAACCCATAGCATCCACCTTCCCCAATCGCCAATCACCCCAAAAATTTCACCATTCCAATTCTGGACACCGACTACACTCCACTTCGTTATCAACTATAATAGATCACATTTGTATCGCCCTAGTTTTAAACAAGTTTCTTACCGCATAACTAACATTGACCACTCGACTTGAGTTACATCCTTACAATTGTCCTTAATTTTCCCTCTTTTTTTTTTTACAAGATGATACCACCACTGTTTTCCCACCAACCCACTATAACGACACTATCCCAGCAATCTCAACAACGACTACAATGTTATCGAGACACTTTCTTCAAGATCAAGTAGGTATTCAAGCAAAACATTCAAAGCACCCATCTCCGAAAGACAGTTGGTTTCTTTTAGCTAAAGGTTGTAACACTTTACACCATGTCTTGATATTAAACTGAACTTATAAAAGTCACTATAGACAACTTCCCTACCAATTTCATTTATAAACGTAGCAATTTCTTACCAAGACAAGGAAACACACATCTTTGAAATATAGAGACACATATCCACAGTGAACTTATCAGGCAATGCCAAATCGTTACGCATACATACTCCTTATAATCTTCCTCTTTAGTCTTTTGCAACTATATTCTTCACATCATGGTAATCTCATCTTCAAAAGTGTGAAATCAACAAACGAGCACAAAATCTATCACTAAGACATCACCTAATCTATCCATTTTTTTCTTTCAGTTCCACAGCAGAAGAAGAATCTTTTATTGAGCCCACGTTCCAGATATCCAATCTTGAAGTCGCGGTGGCCAGCCGTACTTCAAATTGAACATCTAAAAGTAGGTTCTAAAAAAAAATATCTTAGGAGACTGAGTTTTATATATACTAAGTCTAGTTGCATTTAACATTCAAGATATTACTTAACATAAGCATATTAAACGCATTATACATTCAAGCTTTACCATTTTAGATAAAACACTAAAATCGGTCATCACGCTCTAGTTCTCAACCTTGGTCTCAAACCAACGAATCCCTTTTAGAATCAAATTAATAAGTGAAAACGATAACTAAGCACATGTTTCTATTAGAAATGCCAAAAGTAATCCTATCCTCTAAGTTTCCTTGTCAACCAACCTTCACGAATCCCATGCACAAAATCACTAAAACGATTAAATTCCAAGACTCAAATCAACTCTATAATTCTTACTTTATCTTTACTGTAATTACCTGTCTATGACTCACCAAGTCTTTCACGTAAGTGAACGATTTCTCCAACACCTCACATCCCATTTACACTTCCTCAAATAGGTATATCATGCACAATCTTCGACCTCACAAGAGTTCACAAACTCAGATTCAACTCAAATATCATGGTACCCTAACAACGCAAACCAATCCCTTGGTTAGGCCCGAATTTATACACCACACAGAAATACAGACAGATCATCTTTAAGCCAGTAGGGTCATATGAGCATATACTTCACATAGCATGAAGCACATAAACATGTAAGCGAACGGCAAGTGATCACATATACACCTCATTCATCTATACCATGCAGTAGTCAAACATTGAATAGGACATACAACAAATGCCAAGTCCTCATATCCCCTTTTACACGTGCCAACATGTCTACGCCAACCATGTGATTAATGAATGCAATGTCACATTGTCCAAGTAATGTCAATTCCCACAAGCACACATATGTCATACAAAAGACGTGACATTTTGAACCCATAAGACTAGAAGTCTCCCCACGGTCTCAAAGTATTCAAACCTAGACGCTCTGATACCAATTTGTCACGACCTGAATTTTCAACATAAAGTAAATAACGTTCTATGATAAAAGGACCTCGCTTGCCATCGTATTCCAAAAATAATATCCCACCTGTTTAAATTACAAACAAGTTCCTAATTCAAAAGAATATACAAATTTGGCACTACGGCCCAAATTAACTTAAGTACAGTTACCACACATGCGGAGTGTTACAAAGTCCCTTGTCAAAAGAAATTCATGAATACTTAGTTACAAAACCATCTTGAACAAAGCTAAACTATTACAGGATAAAATCGTAATTAAAAGTGATAAGCTTTCAAAAGTCGTCCACAATCCAAGCACGCAAATGCATGATGCTATTGTCCGGCATTCGTTCCTGAAAAGAAGGATTTTGTTGAGCTACAACAGCCCAGTAGGAAAATCTTTACCAAAGTTATATGCATACATGATGATGAGGGCAAGGAAAGGAAACAAGTGAGTACGACTCAATCGACGAAAAGCAATCAACAATAAGTATGTCTATCATTCGGTACGATTTATTCGAGTCAAAGTATCATCGCATTAAGCCATACGATTCAAAGGACACAAACATCTCTAACACTCCCGACACGACTCACTATCACCAATTCCTACTGACTGTATTTCCACCCCTTGCGTTACAGTATAACATCTCAAGAGTTACCATATTACCACCCCTCGCGTTACGGTGAACCCTAACAACCCGGACCATCGATTTACCACCCCTAGCGTTACGAGGCCCACTTGAGTCTCCGTATTACCACCCCTTGCGTTACGAGACTCCCAACACCAACCTCCGACTCATGCAACTACTTTCCTGCTCTATATGTAAGAACAAACCTTTCTACGATCACACCCGTTCGTGAGACTCCATTCGGTATACCAACAATATTACATTTGAACCATAAACATGCCCAAGCAGTCGATCCATAGAATACGATTTCAATCATATAACCTAACATTCGTTCCTTACCAAAAGGAAGCCAACGAAACGAGGGTATCGTCGAATCATCATAGGAAATCAATTGAACAAGCTTGAGATAGTTTAGATGGTGTTACAAAGGTGTTAGAAGTGTCCGGGGTTCAAGACAATCGAAGTAGAAGCAACGAAGGCCAAAACTGCTCACAGGGCACTGGTATCGATACGGCCAAAATGGCTGTATCGATACCGAAGGCAAACAGAGAGGGGGACAACGATTTTGAATTAGTATCGATACGGCTAAAACCCCGTATCGATACAGGAGCGTTACGATCGGATTTTCTGCAGTTTTCAGGGAATTCAACAACAATTCCAACAACAACAAACATAGGCACGAATTCATACTTTATCAACACATTCACATATAAAGAGGGTAAAGAAATCCCTACCTCGAGTCAAAGAGCGAAACCCAAGAGATTTTGAACGAGCCCTAGCTCCGAACTCTTCGAAATCCACGGAATGTCTTTCCCCGAGCTTGACCCACGAAAATTAGAGCTCAACAACGCGATTGAAAGGCTTGAGGGAGGTTGATTCTTGAAGTTCTCGAGCTCTTGGAGGAGTTTTGAGCGAGAGGAGAAGAGAGAGAGGATGAGCCGAGAGAGAGAGAAAGATCGGCCGGAGAGATGAGAGAGAGGATGGAGATGAAAATAATCTCGTACACCCCTCACACCCACTATATATACTCACATATCTCTAAATCACACACCCACTCCATCTAGTTTCTATTCATTCACTTCAATCCTCGGTTCAATTAATCACCCAAATAACCATATTTTCCCAATTTAAGCCTTTAATAAATACTTCGAGAATTAAAATTATTTGGGTCTCTACAATCGGACTCTCGTAGAATAGTAAAATGTTAGTTTTGATGTTGCAATGATGTTTGGAAGTGTTGGTACCAAGTCGGGTTCGTTTCGGTGTCCGTTGGAAAATTCTTTTTTCTGCCCAGCTTGAACCGGTACAGCCTTTTCCCAGTACCGATACATGGTGTCCAGAAGTTGTGGCTTTTGACAGTTTGAAGGTTCATGAACCGGTACAGCCTTTTCCCAGTACCGGTACATGATGCGTTTTCTGCAGATTTTCAGCACGCTTTTTGGACCACTATAAATACCCCTTTATGTCATTTCTCACACCCATGGGCCACGAAATTAGATCTCAAAACCCTCTCTCACCCACCCAACTCCAATCTCACCCAAATCTCTTGATTTCAAGTTCAAATCTTCAAGATCCAAGGGTTTTCTTCATCAAAATCACTTGAATCTCACATTTGGTGAACAAAGGGTAAGTTTCTTGTTCTTGCTCTCACTTTGGGGCTCTCACCCACGTTTTTCTCTCTCTCCTCTCGATTATTGGTTGATCTTTGTTTGTTCTTCGTGTTTTTGGACTTTATTCACTCTAGATCTTGCATCCAAGCTCAGGTGAGGCTTGTTTTTGGAGGATTCAAGTTCAATCCACTTGTTAGACCTAGGGTTTTGCTCAAAACCCACTTGGGTAGGGTTTTCTCTCTTTCTCTACATGTTTTAATGGTGGATTCGTGTGATATTTGTGTTGAAATGCTATGTGTGGTCCGGGTGAAACCCCTTTATAATTGGTGGATTGCATATGCCTATGGATACCATATTTTGGGCTTGCTTGTTGTGATTTATAAGTCGTTTGTGACATGATTGGTAGTGTTGATAACGTAGTCGTAGTTGTGAAGTGGAATGTGGAGTTTATTGAGATGCAAGGGGTGGAAACACAAGTCGCAAGGGGTGGAGTTTGTTGTGATGCAAGGGGTGGTAACACAAGTCGCAAGGGGTGGAAATTTGTTGGGGAAAGTGCGTGTGTATGTTTGCGTATGAGAATGCTCGATGTTAGTAGATTGTATTGACATGGTTTATTTTAAATGTTCCATTTAGCTTGATTCACTTTATCCATGTTTTTTCACCTTATTGCATATAGAATTTGTAGAGAATTTCCTACTGGGCTCTAGTAGCTCAACAAAATCCTTCTTTTCAGGTTTAAACGCCGGTCAATAGCGTGCATGCCTTGAGTATTGAGATGTGAAGACTTTTGGAAGCTTACTTGACTTAGTTACACATCCATCTTTGTATTTTGTTCATTTTGGGATTTGAGATGGCCTTGTAACTAAATTTTCTTTGAACGAATCCTTTGACTAAAGTTGTAATACTCTTAATACTTGTACTTGAATCTAGGTGTGAATTGGGCCGGAGTGCCAAGGTTGTTGTACTTTTTTTATAAAAAACTTGTGTAGAGACCCGTAATAAATTCTTTTAATTTCTAAATGTTTTTAATTGAGAAATAATGGAAAAGGAAATGAATTATTGATTTTATGTGATTTGAGGCCTAAGTGTTGAAATTGATTGTGGAAGGGGTGTAAGTCTAATATGTGGATTTTAGAGTATAAATAGGAGGGTGAGGAGTAGGAGATCATTTTCCCCTCTCCACTCCCCACCGGCTCTCACTCTCTATCTCGGCTCCCCTCCTCTCTCTTGCTCTCTCTCCAAAATTCCACCCAAAACCCACCAAATTAACCTTCAATCTTGCAACTCTACGCATATTGTGGTCCGTATCCCACCGGTTGGAGCTCGGTGGAGTCGTCTTGCTCTCGGTTTCGATTCTTAGAGGGCTAGGGCTCGAATCTTCTTGGGTCTCGTGTCTCGGCTCGAGGTAGGGATTCTACCTCTCAATACATGTATTAGACGTGCTTCTATCCTTGAATCCATGCTTGTAGTTGTTGTAGTTGTTGATGGCATTGAAACCCAGAAAATCTGCTGTTTATCTGCTCGAAACCACTCCGTATCGATACGGGGTTCTTGCCGTATCGATACATCATTAACACAGAATGGACTTTGCTGATAAGCATCCTGTATCGATACAGCCATTTTGGCCGTATCGATACCAGATGCTTATGGACAGTTTTCACTGCTTTGTTCCAAACTTCATCGTTTTGACCCCCGATCACTTCTAACTTGTTCTAAACACTTCCAAATCACCTTATAACATGATTAATCGTATCTGTTGAGTTCGAGAGATATCTACGCTCCTTGTGTTCTTGTTCGGTGAACCTTACTCAAGTTCCTCATGTTACTATAGAAATGGAAAGACACGATATGAGAATTTGTGATACGTGAAACCTTGTTGACACAACGCGCGAACATTCAGGACCCATCGACGGGTGGGTGCCTGGCAGGGGATATCAGGGTCCCATAAATAGCCTGGCGGGAGCCAATGCTCATATTGATAATTCAAGACCCAACCTATACGGTGGGTGCTTGGCAGGGGATATCGGGGTCCCATGAATAGCCCGGCAGGAGCTTCGGCTCATGACACGTAACGCGAGACGGTTTGGACGCGCGGGATATGAGAATGGTTTAAAGTTGAGTTGTAATCTAAGTCTCATGACTCGTTTGTCGGATTGTTGATTCCTATCGATCGTTAAATGTTTGAGCTACCTTTGGACACGCCGTATCTTCATTCTCGCATTTCTATTGCATATATCGTTTGAGTAGAATTTCTACTGGGCTAGTGTAGCTCAAGCCTTATTTCTTTTCAGGTGCTAACTCAGGACAGTAGCGACCATGACTGGAGTGCTTGGACATTGGACACAACTTTTTGAAAGCTAACATCGTAGAGTTACTTAGGCATCTTTGTAAACTTCTTTTGAGGATGTATTTGTAACTTGATTAATGATTTCTTTGATTATGGGACGTTTGTAAACTCTAAATCCCCGGTTTATCGACGTGAAATCTGATTTGGGGCCGTTGTGCCAAAGATGTAATATTTTGAATACTATGGACTCGAACTATGATTATGGGAAGTTAATGATCTTTTGGGTATCGTATGGATCGTTGAGAGGTATTTTCTTACGTAATTCCTTTATAATTTATGTTGAAAATCGAGGACGTGACAACTTGGGGGCTTGGCATGTAATTAAACAGGTGGGAACACTCTTTGGGGGTATTATTTACTTAATGCGAGGATCTTTTTATTGAAGTGGTTTATTTATTTATGTTGAAAACCGAGGGCGTGACATGTTTTAAATTTGATAATTTTGGTGCTTAAATAAAAATTAGAAAAAATCGGGATAATGTGAAACGTTGTGTGAATATGAGATTTGGGACGAATGTGCGAGAACTTGGAGGTGAGGGGTGTTAGTGTAATGCAAAGATCATGGAGTATGTATAGGAGTGGGTGTGGGTGTGAGAACCACACAATCCACCCCTCCCTCTCTCTCTATCCGAACTCTCTCGGCTCTCTCTCTCTCTCTCTCTCAAACTCTCACACTCCAACACCCCAAAATACTTCGAACCCACTTCGATCCGCCGCAAGATTTTTGCATTCAAGTATTCTAGAGCCTGGAAATTCGTGGGTTTGAGCTCGGAGAGGAGTATTCAGTTGATTAAAGATTTTCGGAGCTAGGGCTTGCTTGATTGAGCTTGGGTTTCATTCTTTGACTTTGAGGTAGGGATTTCTCACTTCTATTATGTGTTTATGTGTTGATGTGTTGTTTGAATCATGCCTTAAATCGTTGCTTTCGTTGTTGGAATTGTTCTTGTGAATTTTGAAAATCGTGCACTGAAAATGCAGGTCCTACCGGTAGGAGTTTTGGCCCTACCGGTAGAAACGCTGTCCAGTAGTGTCATTTTTGTGAAATTCTGGTCTCCTACCAGTAGGAGGTTGTGTCCTACCGATAGGGGATGAAAAATCTGCATTTTTGGAAAAACTTCGAACGGGCATAACTTTTTCATCCGAACTCCATTTTGGGCAAATTTTATATCGAAATTCATGTACCGGAAATCTACTTTCCATTGGTGGTGGTCTCATCTCCTAATTCTTAACCGATAAGGTTTGGTAGCTAAAATAAGATAGACATGTTCGTATACGTTGGGTATTCCTTTTTCCTTAGAATCATTGAGTGAGACACGGATGTTCTTAGGTTCGCCTAAGTACATAATTGAATGGTAAGACGAGGCTAGTGGTATAATTAAGGCTTTGTAGTGGTTGTTGGGTTCCGTACGAACCTATTGATACTGAAACGAGAGTTTAGAGAGCATAATGAATATAGATGGGCGAAGGTTGTGTGTCGTGACATGTGATGTGAAAGATGAACATGTAGAACACTCCGCTAAGTTAAACAACACTAGGTGTAAATACGAGAGACATTTCCCTCACGATTGATGTGTGGTACATCTCTTACGTAGCTTGTACGGTTTAAAGAGTTACTAGGATGAAATCTATGAATCGTTGTGAGTAAGTGCCCTTTGATGTATAATATGTACAAGCTTAAATGGTGATATGAGAAACTAATGGCATAATGATAGCAAGTTGACTGAAGTGAAATTTATCTGTACTACTTCTATGTGAATAAGTCTTCGTTGTGAGTTCACTATATGTGATTTAGATGAATGACTAAATTGTAAAGTGTATCGGAGGAATTGTGGTATGGTGACCTACGATGTGTGACTTGATAAATCGTTTGTCACAACAATATCGTTTGTCACAACAATACACCGTTATAGTCAGGCTCAGCTTGAAAGGCTTAGGCCCAGGGCCTCAAATTTTGGCCCCAAAAGAGGGTCCCCTAATAAAGAAAGTTATATATATTACTTGTTTGCAATACAAATTGTATAAGCTGCCTCAGTTCAATGGTAAAATGAGGATTGATGACACGTTGATTACACACTTTGGTTGGGTTTGATTCCCACTCTAGACAATCCTTTTAAGTTTTTATTTGTCAAAAAATTAGGTTTGTGAAAAAATTAGTGGCTATTGGGATTTGAACTTGTGTCTAATAGATCACAAGCAAACACCCAAACAACTGAACCAAAGCATGTTACTTGTGAAATGTTTTCTAGTATACTTTTATATAGACACTTGATCGGATGAAAAATATGATTTTATTTATAAATTTGAATCCTGACGAAAAAGCTTTCTAAACCCAATCAAGTAAAAAATTTACGTGAATGATTTAATCGACAAGCACAAAGATATCAACGGTATCGATCCTCATGGTTGTGTCACAGTCGCGTGGCTACTACACATTCAACTACAACACATGACTTAGTTTACTACCAAGTAATTGAACGTATAGATTTCAAAGGTCATTGCTGAGTCTATTCTTATAATGGGCGATCTAAACCGTTAGAATTTCATATCTTACCAATTTCGTCAGTGTCACCCAAATTGAAGATCATCGGACATCGGCAACCATGTGATCAAATAAGATTTAATGCGTCCGGTGGTATTAAAGTCTTATAATGTACCACCTGATCACCGCCTGAGGTATTTCTTTGTAATCAGAACCGTCTATCTTTTGAATCGTGTAGAGGAGATCATTTATACCAAGAATGAAGTTTCTCGAACACCCATAATCACCTTATTAGAATAGTTTAGTCGTGCAAATGATTAGACTCATATTATTCTCTATAAAAAAATTCCAATGAGATAATTGCGATCAATTTGAAATTTTGCGTGGAGATTCAATTTGATGAATCCTCCAAGATGAATGATACGGATAATCGAGTATTAACAATTCTTTGATTGAACAAATTTTTTGTAAGACAATATAAAAAATTATGTTAATATTAATGAACAATTTAAAACCCTAAAATGGATCCCACACAATAATCAGTACATGTTTAGTACTCATACATACTATAGGTATTGATTGGGTTGCGCGGCCCACCTCAAGATTCTACATGATTGATCCAAACAGTTCAATAATTTTAAAAAAAAAATTCAATTGCTCTGGTGAAAATTTACTCAATAGAATAATCGTAAGTGCTTGGAAATATACCACTTTTTTATCCAGAATAAGGATCCAAGATTTTGAATGAAAAAGTTGTAATTCGGATCAAGTATTTGTAATTAGAACTCTTTTACGAAAATAGACCATGAGTACCCACCATGGGATTTTACGGGCACGTGGGGCCCACTTCGGGCCCCGCGCAGATGATCTGAGTTGTTCAATAATTTTAAAATAAAAATTGGGTGGGCTTGTGAAAAATCAGCTCCATTCGATATGTGCAGGTGCTCGATCCAATCTTTCATTTTTTCCATTCCTATTCCGCATTCGTAAAAAAAAATGAAAACTTGGATCAAACCAAAGAACGTGACGGATGTCGACGTTCGCAAAATAGTGGTATTTTTGTTAAAGGAGAGGAAACTGAATTTTATGGTGTATTAGTTGATATTATTGAGCTACAATACTGCCATGGAAATCAAGTTTTTCTATTCAAGTGTGATTTGTGGGACACTAGCAACAAAAACACTGGAATAAAGAAAGATGGCCACTTGACAAGTGTCAATATATCTCGCAAATGGTATAAAGATGACCCTTTTGTGCTAGCGACTCAAGCAGAACAAGTCTTCTGTATCAATGACATAAAGAATGGCGGTACATGGCAAGTAGTACAAAAGACATGCCCTAGAAACTTGTTTGATGTTTCAGAGAAAGAAGAAAAAGAAGATGGTGATGACGATGATGAAGTGTTGATTTTCAATGATGAGCCCTATCATCAATTTGTGCCTAACGATCCTAATGAAGTTGAACAAGTTGATGATAGAGGTCTGAGCCCGTTGAATGGAATAGACGTATACTCAGACCATGTTGATGCCGATGTCGTACTTTCAAGGGGAAGCTCATCCTTGTTGGATGATGATTTCATCAATGATGAGGTTGACGAGGAAGATGATACCATGATTGATTACAACAATGACGACTACAACGATGAGGAAGATGTCGAGGATAGTGATAATGATAGTGATGACAATAGCGATAGCGATGATGATACTTATTAATAGAAGATAACATGATATGACTTAATTTTGATAATTTTTTTGACATTTAGTTTTGTGATATTTGGAGTTGATTATTTATTTTAGAAACTTATTTGCTTAGCAATTATTCAATAAATGGTGAGATTTTAGTCAATGAATGCTATTAGTTTTGGTGTCAACGGAAGACATCCACAGGCTGCTATATTTGTCATGATGTTATGGATCTTGTTATGGATTGTGATATGTAACTTCTCTCTTATGCCTTATGTGTGGATGAATATTCTTCGAACTCATGAAGCTACTAATGCAAGTGTCAATGTTATGTTAATATTGGTAATGCGAACAGATATTAATTTGCGTATTGTCGCAATTATTTTCTTTCTCTACATTACAATCTACGTCGATTTATAGAATAGTTGCACAACATGTCCAAAAGCGGGAAACAGTTCCTGAAACCAGGCTTCCTAGCAAATCAGAAGCAAACTGATTATGAGAGCAAAAGAAACAAGAAAGTCAAGGCGAGTGATAGGAGGCTGAAAGATACTAGGTTCAAGCATAATACAACTTCATTTTGCGGTTCGGTTCATTCTAATGGGAATGGAAAATGAATCAGGGCTGATAGGGGCCATAGGGTTGATGTGGAGGATCGTGACTATAACCCATCTGATGGTGAGGATGATGGTGAGGATGACAATGATGATGTCTCTGTTGACTCTTTTGAGGAGGTACTATGTGGCTGATTTATTATGTTATCCTTGTTTTTATCATGCGTTATGTGATATTTCCCTCAAAAGATATGAGAGATTATGAAGTGAAAAGGTTCTATGCCTACAGATTACTATATCAACCGTGATGACTAAATGGCTTATTGTAATACACTTTGGAAAGTTGTGGTGGTATACGTTTCAAGAATGAGGTGAGGAACAAAAAAATCATAAAATGTTGCTCGAAGAGGGGTGGGGGATTTTGTTCAAGCACTAATAATTCTCTAGGTTTTATTCAGTAGGGTATCATCAGAGCTTAATTTGGGTCGATGGGGTGTTACACTTTATCATTTTCTACTTAATTTTTTTTGGCAAAGTTTCTTCTTGTAGTTATTCTCCATGCATGTTTTTGCACTGTCTCTTGTTATTTTAGGCTTTAGAGTTACCTGAAAAGCAGCCTAGAATATCGGATATCCAGCGAGCCCCTTCTAGAAACCAACATGAGGCAAATCCCATCGTTGATAAGGTGACTCGATTGACACCAAATACAGATGTGGTTACCCAACCCCCACCAAGTCTTGATGTTGAGTCGCAGATTGAGGCAGCCCTTGTTGTTATAAGACATTGTGGTGTCGCACTATCACGCCCTCGATTTTCAACATAAATTGTAGAGACTTGCAAAATTATTTTAGTTTCGGAAATCGTTTAATGTGTAAAAGAGTCGTATTATTAGTAAAGTTGTGCGTATGTTTGTGGGGGTGTACGGATATACATATTCGGTTGCGTATCGAACTCTCGGGGAATAATAAAATGTAAGTTTTGATGTTGTAATGTTGTTTGGAGGTGTTGGTATCAAGTTAGGTTTGTTCCGGAATCTGTTGAAAATTTTCACTTTTCTGCCTAGCCAGCACCGGTACTGGCTGTTGCCCAGTACCGGTACCCACTGTCCAGACCTTGGTCAAATTGACATTTTGAAGGCTCCAATACCGGTACTGGGAGTCGCCCAGTACCGGTACCCGCTGCGTTTTTCTGCAATTTTCAACACGCTTTTTGGACTTCTATAAATACTCCCCTTTTGTCATTTCTCACTCCCAAACCCACGAAACACACCTGGAAACACCCCCTTTCACTCACCCCACTCCAATCTCACCCAAATGACACCTGAACTTTGCACCAAATGTCACAGAGACACCTGAACTTAAGTTTATTTCAATTAAACACCTGTACTAACAAAATCCCCAAATTTAGACACTTGAACTTAAGTTTATTTCAATTAAACACCTGTACTAACAAAATCCCCAAATTTAGACCCCCGCCGTTATTCTTTGTCCCAAATATTGCTAACATGGCATCTCCAACCCGTTTAAGTTGCCCTATTACACATATTTCCAACAAGGGACGATGCACCCAAGCGAATGTAAAGTACTTATACGTAGTGGGTGCATCGTCCCTTGTTGGAAATATGTGTAATAGGGCAACTTAAACGGGTTGGAGATGCCATGTTAGCAATTTTTGGGACAGAGAATAACGGCGGGGGTCTAAATTTGGGGATTTTGTTAGTACAGGTGTTTAATTGAAATAAACTTAAGTTCAGGTGTCTAAATTTTGAGATTTTGTTAGTACATGTGTTTAATTGAAATAAACTTAAGTTTAGGTGTCTCTGTGACATTTGGTGCAAAGTTCAGGTGTCATTTTGAAATTTTCCCCAAAACCTTTGATTTCAACCTCAAATCTCCAAGATCCAAGGGTTTTCTTCCTCAAAATCACAAGATTCTTTCATTTGGTGAACCAAGGGTGAGTTTTGTGTTCTTGTTCTCACTCCTTGAAGCTCTATCACATTTTTCTCTCTCTCCTCTCAATTATTTGTTGATCTTTGCTTGTTATTCATGTTTTTGGGCTTTATTTGCTCTAGATCTTGTATCCAAGCTTGTCTTTGAAGGATTCAAGCTTGTTGCTCTTGGTAGACCTAGGGTTTTGCTCAAAACCCATCTATGTAGGGATTTCTCTCATTCTCTACATGTTTTGTGGTGAATTCATGTGATATTAGTGTTTGAATGCTACGTATGGTCCGGGTGGGACACTTTATAGCTTGTGGATTGCATATGCTTTTGAATACTATATTTTTGTCTTAAGTGTTATGATCCTTGAGTCATTTGTGACGTGTTTGATAGTGTTGGTAATGTGGTTGTTGTTGTGAAGTGGAGTGTGGAGTTTATTGTGACGCAAGGGATGGAAACACAAAGTCGCAAGGGGTGGAAATTGGTTGGAAGAAGTGTGTGTATGTCCGTGTGAGAGAATGTTTTGATATTAGTATATGGTGTTGATATATGTTTTAATTGAATTCGCCATCTAGCTTGATTCACCGTATCCATGCATAACATCTCATTACATATAGATTTTGTAGAGAATTACCTACTGGGCTCGTGTAGCTCAACAAAATCCTTCTTTTCAGGTTCTTGTGCCGGGCAATAGATTGCATGCTATGGTGTGCGTGGATACGAAGATTTTTGGGAAGCTAATTGACTTAGTTACTTACTCATCTTGTAAGAGACTTACTTTTGATTAAAGATGACTTTGTAACTAATTTTCCTCTTGAACTATCTTTGACTAAAGTTTGTAATATTCTAAACACATGTGCTTGTATCTAAGTTAATTTGGGGCGGAGTGCCAATGTTGTTGTAACGCCCCCATTTTCGGGTACGTTAAATAAACATTTTATTGATAAAATCAAATGGAGTCTGGCTCATTATTACATCATCAACCTCACAAGGAGTACATTTATTCAATAAGGGAGGGGACTAAGGTTCCTAACTACAGCTCCGCCTGTTCTTCCGTCCTGGCCAGCTATTCGGCTCCAAAAGCCTCCAAAGTGTACATCTCACCCTGTTCGTCTATAAGATCTGACACATTATACCGGCGTCGTCACCAATATAATATGTCAGGGTCACCAAAAGGTAACACCGTGAGCTTACAAAACTCAATAGAATAAACCATACCCACTAACCCTTAACTTACACATAGCAAGTCACATATAACAGCAATGAATCATACAGATAATGATATCTACGTAGTACGTGTTTATTCAACAGCTATCAACAATAACACATCCGCATTTTCACTCTCGTTGGTGTTCGTGATATCAGAGTTTCTCCTACGCAGTGTTTCATAGACCGTGTCACCATTTTTCCAAGATAAACCGTACCCACTAATCCTTACTTATAACCAGAAATTCACACATACAATTACACATGCTCATTTATTAAAGTAATTTAAGCAATAACACATCCGCATTCGCTATCTTTCTAACATTGGTGTCATGTCTTTTCGTGTTTCTCCTACGCGACTCATTTAGACCGTGTCATCCTTTTCACCTTTACCAAATCCACATTTCCAAAGTTTCTTCATCAAATCACTACTAATGAAGCTACCAAGTCCGGCTCCATTAGCAACACACACGATGGGCTACCAAGTCCGGCCACACCGCGGTTTTCACAATCCATTCAAATCCTGCATTGGCTCCTTTCCGCGGATAACCAAGCCATATTACCATATGAGACTACCACATCCGGCCCCATTGGAAATCTTCACAATGGGCTACCAAGTCCGGCCTCATTGCGGTTTTTGCAAGTCCACACAAAGGGCTACCAAGTCCGGCCACCTTGCGGGTTTTCACAACTCACATTGGGCTACCATGTCCGGCCACAATGTAGTTTCAAAAATATTTTATCCAAGACCAATTATTTCCTTTATCTTCGCAATGGACTACCAAGTCCGGCCACATTGCGGTTTTCAAAAACATACTCACATTGGGCTACCATGTCCGGCCACAATGTAGTTTCAAAAA
Source organism: Rhododendron griersonianum (assembly GCA_018127125.1). Lineage (NCBI taxonomy): Eukaryota > Viridiplantae > Streptophyta > Magnoliopsida > Ericales > Ericaceae > Rhododendron > Rhododendron griersonianum. Next base: position 3,116,706 of record CM030798.1, on the reverse strand, counting down.
TATTTTATCCAAGACCAATTATTTCCTTTATCTTCGCAATGGACTACCAAGTCCGGCCACATTGCGGCTTTCAAAAACATACTCACATTGGGCTACCATGTCCGGCCACAATGTAGTTTCAAAATATTTTCCGCATGTTAATTCCATCCTTTCTTTAACCACACCCTAGGTGTCATGTTTCTAACTTTCTCGGTTTTTGTGTCTCGTTCGCATGCCATGACTCCGCGGTAATTCTTTTCACACTTTAAGAAATCTTGAAACTAAATTAGCAAGATCATTCAACTCTATATTAAATAGCATGCTCACTTTATCACATCATCATACTCAACATTTAATCACACAAAGTTAAGCATAGTGCCACATGGACGGACACCTTTGGAGTGATAAATCACTTATGCTTAACACATATCGACAATAAGACAGGTAAACACATAAACATACTCATAATCATTTTAAGATCAAGATACAATTTCTTCTATCCAAGTTAATCTTTCATAAAATTCATTCTTTCTTTCTTTTAGGGAATTTCAAAAGAACATATGTCTTTATAGAAGTAAAAGTCTATTATTCATCATGCTCATACTTTCATTAGCATAACTATCATGCATTCCAACGTTCAAGTGTTATACCAAAGGTTTAGAGTATTCTATATTCATTTCAACATTCGTATACCATGATCTATACCTAGAGTTTAGGAGGTATAGGAAAAATTCTACGTATACTTAGGATAGCGGGGACGGAGAATTCTACATGATCATACTATTAGCTATACTTGGGGAAATGAGTAGAGATTAATCTACCTATAAACACGATTATCTATATTTCAAAGCAAACACATTTCTAATTATATTTAGAGTTCGAAAGTATGGAAAATCGACATATACTTAGAGTGTAGGAGGTGTAGGAAAGTTCTACGTTCATTTCAACATACGCATATCATACGTTATATTTAGATTTAGAAAGCATAGGTAAAATCTTCATATACTTAGAGTGTAGGAGGTGTAGGGAAATCCTACCTTGATCCGAAACTAGTCGGGGCCGAATAAGCTAGTTGGAAAATTCTACGGGCGGTGAAACTCACGAATCTGGACCGAACTTCGGATGGCAGTAACTCGATCAATATTTGGCCGAATATGATCGTTCTTGAGTTGACATTGAAGCTCTAGAAGTGCTCTACCACTTTTGTGAAGGAAGTTGATCCTAGAAACTACTTTAGGTAGGAGGAATATGGTGATAAAGGGGGAGACAGTAAGCTGTCTGGAAATCTGGAAATCCGAATTTTTGCTGAACTTCGGATGTCGATATCTTTGTCGTTTCTTGACCGATTAGGGTGGTTCTTGGGTCTAACTTGAAGATCTTGAAGTGCCCTACAACTTTCCCGAAGGAATTTTATCCTAGAAACTAATTTAGGTAGGAGAAAGATGAGGTTTTGTGGAGGGCAGTAGGCTGTCTGAAAATGGTTTCTAGAGAGAAGGGAAAGAAAGCTTAGAAATTCTAGAGAGAAGTGAGAGCAAGAAGTGAAGGTGTGAGTTTAAGCTTGGAGTGGCCTTTTATTTATAGGCAAGGCAAGCCTCTCTCCCTCTCTCAACCGAAATCTCTCTCTCTCTCTCCTATCTTTGATTTTTTTCTTATTTAAACACATGAAAGACTAGATTTTGTACTTTGGGAAGATTTGATGGTACTTGGATTGTGTGAGGTGTTGGCCAAAGGACCGTGACTAGGCTTAAGAGTACACTTGCACACATCACTCTCTCTCTCTCTCCCTCTCATCCGAAATCTCTCTCTCTCTCTCTCTCTCCATGGTACAATGTACATAAGTACATAGGTGGAAAGATTACAAAGATTTTTCTTGTTCTTTCTTCCAATCTAGGACAAGTGTAGGTGATTCTAAGGGCTTCCTAGTCTTGTCTAGTACTTAGAAGATTGGATTGGATATGGAAGAGTAGAAAACCCTAGATTTGGTGGTACAAGATGAGGTATGAAGATTGGCCAAGGACTATGACTAGGTTAAGTGAGTACAAGTGCACACATCACCAATCTCTCTCTCCCTCTCTCATCCGGCCTCTCTCTCTCTCTCACCCATCTCTCTCGGCCTTTCTCTCCCTCTCTCTCTCTCTCTCTTAGTCCAATGTACACCTAAGCATGCAAGGACAAGGGTTTGGTGTTTGACTTAGAAAGAGTATAAGATTGTGGTGTAACTTTGTAAGAGATTTTAGTACCCTAAAATCTATCTCAAAATCTTCATATCTTTCTTCTTTCATTAGTACAAGTACTTAAGTATATATATATATATATATATATATATATATATATATATATACTAGGATTTGAAAGAAAACAATCCAAGAGTACATCATATCTTCCTTCTCTCTCCTATCTCTCTCTCTCTCCCATTTCTCTCGGCTTCTCTCTCCCTCTCTCTCTTCTCCCTCTCTCGGCAATCTCTCTCTCTCTCTCTCTCTCTCTCTCTCTCCTCATGGTACAAGGGACACCTAAGCATGGAAGGACAAAGGGTGGTTGGTTGACTAAGGAAGAGTAAGGATGAAGGTTTGTACAAGATTTGGTCATTTGTTTAACAAACTAGGACAATTGTACAAGATTTGGCTAGGAAGAATACAATCTTTGGGTGATGTCAAAGTACATAGAAAGATCAAAGGAATGCAAGGTACAATCCAATCTTTCTCCTTCTTTCCCTCTCTCTCTCTCTCTCTCTCTCTCGGAAATCTCTCTCTCTCTCTCTCTCTCTCCTTTGTACTCCTATGTATAATATATGTATACTTATTAGATATGGAAGGACAAAAGAAGAATAAACAAATGGGGTTTAGAAAGAGTAAGATTTTCCTAATAAACAATTGGATTTGGCACATGTGTACTTCCTATATTTTAATAAAGGGTAGGTATACACTTGCCTTATTATAAAATTTAGGTACATATAGAATCCTATGGAAATATATATATAAGTATAAGTCTTATTCTTTCACTAGACAATCCCATGGGAAAATTGGGTAATGCTACTAACCAACATACATTAGTACTAGTCCTATTATCCAATGAATAATAATTCCCCTAGTAGTTATTAACCAATGGGTCATAGTCCTCCTAACTTTTATTATCCAAAGGTTAAAGATAGAAAGTACTAGGCTTATATAATCTACCTATACTAGTACAATGACTCATGGTGAATCTACTAAAACTAATAGACCTTGTACTAGGTAGAAAGACTAACCTATTGTCCAATGGGCAACAATTCTCCTAACATTTATGGACCAATGGGTAAAAGAGTAAAGTATAATATTGGGATATAAGATATACATCTTTCAAATACGTGTACATAAGCCTATATAATACTATATAAGTGTACCTTGGTCAAATCTAATAAAATATCTTAGGTAGAAAGCCTATTGTCCAATGGATAAAGATTTCCCTAACTTTTATCGTCCAATGGTTAAAGATCAAAGGTTGACTTTGGTCAAGGTCTCACTTAGGGTTTTGGAAAGGTTCAAAAGATTCAATTAGGGTTGGAAGTGCAACTGGTAGTTAGGTTACCTCAACGAATCGGTTGGAAGCTAACTAGGCTTGCTAAGTAGGATTTCTAGTCAAGAAATAGGATTCTTAAGACTTTATCTTAATAGTTAGGAAAATAAACCAGACACTTGTCTTTAGAAAATGACCCTATTGCTCGGAGTGAAGGAATCTAATTACGACGGATTACTAGGGGAAATGTACAAGTGCTTTTACAAGCATACTTGTCCTTGGGGAAACGACTAGAAAATTTATATGAAGAAAACTATATTTATAAGACTAGAATTTCGTAACGACGGATTTTTGGATATTAGAAAGGAATTTTAAATGGAATCCAAGTAATAAAATAAAATTCAAATTTTTAACGAAATTTTTACTGACCAAAAATCAGGGTCGTTACAGTTGTTTATCTAGAAAATTGGGGACTTGATTTGTAATTAAACAGGTGGGAACTCATTTTGGGTAATATTTACTTTATGCGAGGATCTTTTGTCGAAATAGTTTATTTATTTATGTTGAAAATTGAGGGCGTGACAAATTGGTATCAGAGCGTCTAGGTTTGAATACTTTGAGACCGTGGGGAGACTTTTAGTCTCATGGGTTCAAAAGTCACACCGTTTGCATAACATATGTGTGCTTGTTTGCATTGATTGTTACTTGGCTTACATGGCATTGCATTTTAATACGATAGAGTGGCGTTGAGTTGCTTTGGCCCGTGTTGGGATGATTGGGGTCTTAGACCTCATTAAATGAAGTTGATATTGATGAACCTCTCTTTTCTTATAACTTGTAGCTAGATGCCTCCGAGAACGCATGCTAGAGCAGGTGAGGCTGAAAGTCGGGGTGGTCGTGGCCATGATCGAGGGGTGCCAATTGAGGATAAGGTTAGCCAACTTGGGGAGAATCCGAATGGGAATCCGGGGGAAGGGACCGGACGTGGTCAGGGACAGGAGGTACCGATTATTCAAAATCCCTTTGCTAGGGACTTCGTTGCGGCTCTTGTGGCCGCTAACCTTTTAAACCCCGCACCTAGGGAAGGTGCAGACAGTTGTGCCTTGTCAGCGATGAGAGAATTCAGTCGTAGAAATCCACCGACGTTCGATGGGTCGAGCAGTGACCCTCTTTTAGCCGATCATTAGCCAGCTCAAATTCGAAAGCTCTTTAGGGCTCTTGGGATTACGGAGGATGACTTGCGAGTCAACATTGTGGCCGTTCAACTTACTGGGGAAGCGAATGAGTGGTGGGAGTCGGTTTTAGAATCGAGGAAGGACGCGAGGAGGGCGGCTCGGACCGCGGTTCAAGCAAATGAGCCGGATGTGGAGAATTTAACTTGGGCCGAGTTTGAAGTGCTCTTCGAGGAGCAATACTTTCCGGAGACTAGTCGTGACCTATTGAGGGATGAGTTTGAAAAGTTAGAACAAGGGAATATGACTGTGTCAGAATACGCTCTAAAGTTCCAATCTTTGTCCCGTTTCGCGCCGGAATTGGTGGCAACCGAAGAAAGGAAAAGTAGGAGGTTCGAAAGAGGCTTGCATGACACCGTGAAAAAGTTTGTAGTGGCACAACGCAAATGGAAGTTTTTCGAGGTCGTAGAGTGTGCGAGGTGTATTGAGACTCCTAGGGAGGCGCTGAGAAATCCTAGGGCTTGGGAACCGAGGCAATCGGTAGGGGGTGTGAGCTCTTCTTCATGGAGTTTTGGCAGTCAGGGTAGGAAGAGACAAAGAGATCAATTTACGGCTTCGCAGTGTCCGTCAAGCTTTAGGCCTCCATCTTCTTCTTTTGGGACTCGGGGAAATTCGAATAGGTCTCCGATTGTGTGTCACGAGTGTGGTCGAGCGGGGCACATTCGTGCCCAGTGTCCACGGCTATTGGGTACGTGCTTTACTTGTGGGAAAGCCGATCATTTTGCTAGGAATTGTCCGCTTGGGGAAGGGACACAAAGCGAGGCCGGTTCGGTGCAGCAACCGAGGGGTGGTCAGGGTTCTGGTCGGTAATCATTTCGAGGTGCTAAGAGGCAGCAACAGCCTCACTTCCATCAGACTACGTAAGCTCAAGGGTCTTAGGCTGAGAGAGGAACGAGTTCTTCGACGCCCACTCAGGGTCAGATGACTCAGGGTAGAGCCTTTGCTATCACTTCTGCTATTCCGCCACCACCTCCTGTCACTTCTCGGACCCCAGAGACTTCGGTTGTGAGGGGTACATTTCTATTGTTTAACTCCTTTGCTAGAGTGTTATTTGATTCTGGAGCATCGCATTCTTTCATTGCTGCATCTTTTGCTTGTGCCTTGGAATTGGAAATTGAGAATATTAGTCCTCCGTTGTTCGTCGAGACACCTATAGGAGGTAGGTCGCCGTTAGATCGTATTTGCCGGGATTGTGAACTTATCATTCGAGATCGTCATTTTACCTTTGACTTCAGTGTATTGAATATGTCGAGTTTTGATCTCATATTGGGAATGGATTGGTTGTCAACGTTTCACGCTACCATTAATTGCTTCAAGCGTCGGGTCCGTATTTGTCTGCCTGGGGGTCCTTGTTTTGAGTTCTTCGGGGAGTGTCGGGAACTGTTAGAACCGTATTTGTGTGGGTCTCGGGAACAGGAGTCGATGTATGCCTTGTTAGCGAGTTTGGCCTTAGATGAGGATGTATCCGCGCGTGGGGAGTTACCCCTTGTTGTTTGCGACTTTCCGGACGTGTTTTCGAAGGAGTTACCTGGTTTGCCACCCGAAAGGGAAATCAAATTTTCTATTGACTTGCTTCCTGGTACCGCTCCCATTTCCATGCCTCCTTATCATTTCGCGCTCGCCGAGTTGCGAGAATTGAAGACGCAGTTGCAAGAATTGGAGGGTTTAGGGTTTATCCGTCTGAGTACGTCACCGTGGGGAGCACCGGCCTTGTTTGCTCAGAAGAAAGATGGGTCGCTTCGCCTATGTATCGATTATCGTAAGTTGAACCATGTCACTATTAAGAATAAGTACCCAATGCCTAGAATCGACGATTTGTTTGACCAACTTCAAGGTGCAACTTGTTTTTCCAAGATCGACTTGAGGTCCGGTTACCACCAATTGAGGGTTCGGAGGGAAGACATTCTTAAGACTGCTTTTTGTACTCGATATGGCCACTACGAGTTTGTTGTTATGCCCTTTGGATTGACGAACGCACCAGCGACTTTCACGGACTTAATGAACCGCATCTTTCATGCCTATCTTGATCGTTTCGTGGTCGTTTTTGTAGACGATATCCTTATCTACTCGCCTTCGGAGGAGGAACACCAATCACACCTTTCCATCGTTCTTGAACTTTTGAGAGAGCACCGCTTGTATGCCAAACTGAGTAAGTGTCAATTTTGGTTGTTCGAAGTCAAGTTTTTGGGTCATGTCGTATCGAAGGATGGGGTGTCCGTTGATCCGGGGAAGATAGAGTCCGTAATGAATTGGCAACGACCGAAGAGTGTATTCGAGATCCGTAGTTTCTTGGGTTTGGCCAAATACTATTACCGTTTCATCCTTGACTTCTCTCGTCTAGCGGCTCCGATGACTAGATTGACTCGTAAGGGAGCTCGTTTTGTTTGGAATGATGCATGTGATAAGGCCTTTGAGGAATTGAAGAGAAGGTTGACTAAAGTGCCGGATTTGGTCATGCCCGATCGGGGAGTTGGTTATTCAGTGTATTGCGATGCTTCGAAAGAGGGGTTAGGGTGCGTGTTGATGCAATTGGGGCGAGTGGTGGCGTATGGATCGCGGCAATTAAAAACTTACGAGCGGAACTATCCTACCCATGATTTAGAACTTGCGGCCGTCGTCTTTGCTTTGAAGAGTTGGCATCATTATTTATACGGTGAGAGATTCGAAGTATTTTCCGATCATAAGAGTCTTAAGTACTTATTTTCTCAAAAGGAGCTTAATCTATGTCAACGCCATTGGATGGAACACCTAGAAGATTACGATTTTGAGTTGCAATATCACCCGGGAAAGGGGAATGTGGTAGCGGACGCATTGAGTAGAAAATCAACACACCTTGCGAGTTTAGCTATCCATGAGTGGAAAATGATGAACGATTTGGGTTCATACGCATTGCATTTTGAGGAGATTCGAGAAGGAGTCACCTTATGTAACTTAACTGTTCAATCAACCTTGTCGACTCGAGTAATTGAGGCCCAACAGCAAGATGAAGAAGTGGGAGAGTTTTGCGTCAAGTTTCTTAGCGGAAATGCTCAAGAGGGGTGGATGATTCATGCCGATCAAGGGTTGCGATACTAAGGAAAATTGTTCGTACCCATTTCGTGTTGGGAGGAAATCTTGAGAGAATTTCACCATTCACCATTAGTCGTGCATCCGGGAGGAACGAATGTATCATGACTTGCGTAGACAGTTTTGGTGGCCGGGAATGAAGAGAGACGTTGTAGTTTTTGTATCCAAATGTCTTACGTGCCAACAAGTCAAAGCCGAACATCAACGACCTGCCAGGGAGTTACAACCTTTACCAGTGGCCGAATGGAAGTGGGAGAACGTGACTATGGATTTTGTTACCAAATTACCAAGGTCGCCGAGGGGGCATGATGCCATTTGGGTGATAGTCGATCGATTGACTAAGTCAACGCACTTCTTACCTATCCAGGTTTCGGATTCGATTGATACGCTTAGTCGTTTGTACATCTTTGAGATATCCGTCTTCATGGGATTCCCGTTTCTATTGTGTCGGACCGAGATCCAAGATTTACCGCGCGTTTTTGGCAAAGTCTGCAAGCTGCTCTTGGCACCAATCTTTTATTTAGCACCGCGTATCATCCTCAAACGGATGGGCAATCCGAGAGAACAATCCAAATTTTAGAAGATATGCTTCGGGCTTGCGTTATGGATTTCCGGGGAAGTTGGGAAGATCACCTACCGTTGGTCGAATTCGCGTACAACAATAGTTACCAATCTAGTATCGAGATGGCACCATATGAAGCTTTGTATGGAAGACCGTGTCGATCACCCGTTTATTGGACCGAGTTGGGTGAGGCTACGTTAGTTGGACCGGATTTGATCAAAGAAACCTCCGAGAGCATGAGAGCGATTCGTCAATGTCTTCTTGAAGCACAAAAGAGAACCACCGAGCAAGTCAAAGTGATTCATCAACGATTGTTAACCGCGCAAAGTAGGCAAAAGAGTTACGCCGATCGTCGTCGCCTACCATTATCATTTGAAGTGGGGGATCACGTTTTCCTTAAGGTGTCACTGCGTCGGGGATTATCTCGTTTTGGGCAAAAAGGGAAGCTTTCACCGCGATTTATCGGACCGTTCGATATTATCGAGAAGATTGGGAAAGTCGCATATCGATTGGCCTTACCGCCAAGGTTATCGGGCGTTCATGACGTATTTCACGTGTCGATGTTGCGGAAGTACGACCTGGATCCATCACATGTCCTAGAGTGGTCCGAGTTGGAGTTGGAAGCTGATGCATCTTATGGGGAGGAACCGATACGTATCCTAGATTCGCGTGACCAAGTGTTGAGGGGAAAGACCATTCCGTTAGTGCGAGTTCTATAGAGTAATCTTGGAAAGGAAGAGTCGACGTGGGAAAGGGAAGACGAGGTAAGGAGAAGTATCCGCATCTATTTTCAAATTGAATCAATGTTAGTTCCGAATTTCAGTTTTATGATTGTTAGCTTGATTGTTTCATGATAGGTGTTGCGATATGAGCATGATTACTTGATGCATGAGTATGTTTGACTTGAATTGAAAATTTAGGGACGAAATTTCTTTAAGGAGGATAGAATGTAGAGACTCGCAAAATTATTTTAGTTTCGGAAATCGTTTAATGCGTAAAAGAGTCGTATTATTAGTAAAGTTGTGCGTATGTTTGTGGGGGTGTACGAATATACGTATTCGGTTGCGTATTGTACTCTCGGAGAATAGTAAAATGTAAGTTTTGATGTTGTAATGTTGTTCGGAGGTGTTGGTATCAAGTTAGGTTCGTTCCGGAATCCGTTGAAAATTTTCACTTTTCTGCCTAGCCAGTACCGGTACTGGGAGTCGCCCAGTACCGGTACCCGTTGCGTTTTTCTGCAATTTTCAGCACGCTTTTTGGACTTCTATAAATACCCCCCTTTTGTCATTTCTCACTCCCAAACCCACGAAACACACCTGGAAACACCCCCTTTCACTCACCCCACTTCAATCTCACCCAAAACCTTTGATTTCAACCTCAAATCTCCAAAATCCAAGGGTTTTCTTCCTCAAAATCACAAGATTCTTGCATTTGGTGAACCAATGGTGAGTTTTGTGTTCTTGTTCTCACTCCTTGAAGCTCTATCACGTTTTTTCTCTCTCTCCTCTCAATTATTTGTTGATCTTTGCTTGTTATTCATGTTTTTGGGCTTTATTCGCTCTAGATCTTGTATCCAAGCTTGGGTGAAGCTTGTCTTTGAAGGATTCAAGTTTATTGCTCTTGGTAGACCTAGGGTTTGCTCAAAAACCCATCTATGTAGGGATTTCTCTCCTTCTCTACATGTTTTGTGGTGAATTCATGTGATATTAGTGTTTGAATGCTACGTATGGTCCTGGTGGGACACTTTATAGCTTGTGGATTGCATATGATTTTGAATACTATATTTTTGTCTTAAGTGTTATGATCCTTGAGTCATTTGTGACGTGTTTGATAGTGTTGGTAATGTGGTTGTTGTTGTGAAGTGGAGTGTGGAGTTTATTGTGATGCAAGGGGTGGAAACACAAAGTCGCAAGGGGTGGAAATTGGTTGGAAGAAGTGTGTGTATGTCCATGTGTGAGAATGTTTTGATATTAGTATATGGTGTTGATATATGTTGTCATTGAATTCACCATCTAGCTTGATTCACCGTATCCATGCATAACATCTCATTACATATAGATTTTGTAGAGAATTACCTACTGGGCTCGTGTAGCTCAACAAAATCCTTCTTTTCAGGTTCTTGTGCCGGGCAATAGATTGCATGCTATGGTGTGCGTGGATACTGTAGACACCCCAATTTGGCCTAACGATTATTTCAAGTCCCACCTTGGGGACCATCCCGATGATGAAATGGATACAGTGATTGTTGATTGCCTTCTCGAGAACCTTAGGACTTTCGGTAAAACTTTGAACCACTTAGAGGACCCAATCCAGAGCCATACAGCCTTTCAGACAGAAAATACAGAATCCTAGGAGAATCCATCTGTCGGCCGTAACATCGATCTCACGGCCTTAACATCATTTCTTCACCCGAGCAACCTGTTGCTTGAAAATCTCCCTGAGAGATCAATCTCTCGGCCGCAAGATCTATCCTTCGGCCGCAACATCCATTCCTCGGCCGCCAGATCCTTTGCTTGGCCGCCAGATCGTCTATTTTCTAGACTCTGGAACGTTCTGTTAGACGTTTGATCCAACTACACTACCTTCCCGATGCGTTCGGGCTACGCTCAGAGATCATCACGAAGAGTTAGTGTTGCATTGCAATTGCAATCGTGTGTTTTGATTGGCCGGAGTGAGTCACCAATTGCCTATATAAAGAGCTTTTGGGTTCCGAAAATAACAACATTAGATTCACCTACGAAATCACCCTCTCAAGCCACGAAACTCTACAGAAATACTCTCTCAAACCTCCTCTTCAAAAGCCCTAACCTCTTGAAGGCAACCATCAATCCGACGATCAAACCCCAAAATTCAAACCCTAACCCTAGGGTTCTCAAAGAAGCAATCAGTGAATCACACGCAATCCAAAGCAATCAAGCAACTGAGGGATCAAGGTGGTGAGGCCCAACGGCCTCTGGTTTGATTTACTTTCTGTCTATAATCTTAATTGTAGCATTTTGATTATCTGCTAACTTTTTTTGTCTGGTGTGAGGAAGAACATCGACCGGGGCTTCGATCCCTCGGCCGGTACATCAAACCAGGAGGATCCCTCGGCCGTGACATCCATTCACCGGCCGCGGGATCCATCTCCCTGGGACAGTTTGTTTTGTTCTGCTTTCTGAGGCATGATTTACTTATCTTCTCAGCTCACTTTATTTACTGTTTAAAGGCTTAATTAAACAGACTATGTGTTAGAATTAAACAAAGCATCTATACGTCTTATGTTGAGTAACTATGGGCCAGTCTCACGGCTGGGCAGAGAGGGGTGCCTAACACCCTCCCCTTATTGTACTTTTGGCTCCCGTACCCTGAATCTCTATCAGTTTTCCTAATTTTAATAAACTAGGTGGCGACTCTGTTTTGATGATAACCACTATCGTGTAGCAATGTTCCTAGCCATGGGGATGTCCACGATCTTGGTTTATGAAGCAAGCAACCAATCGAGCAACAAATGATCAATTTGTATGGCGATGCCCCATTTGGGAGGCGTCTACAGTTTTTGGCGACTCCACTGGGGAATATGAGAGCCATAACCAGAAAGTTCAACATAAGACTAAAACATGCCTTGTTTAATTCATTTTATCATATGCATCGAGCGGGCAACCTCGTTGAGTTCACCTGATACCCCGGCATGACACGGGCTATATTGGGGGTTCCAGCAAACTCCACAGTCACTCATACCTAGTGGTATATCGAAAAGGGAATCACCCAATCACCGCCTATGATGGGCTGGTGAAAGGACTGGTGCCCTTTGACAACGGAGCACCCTGAGACTACCTAAACCTTGCATGTTTTAGAAAGCCGTAGAACTTATCAAACTAAGACAGGAACCTATAGGCTAGGAACCTACTTGCATTTTTGCTTCCAAGTTCTTCCTCACACCTTGTATCATCTGTTGTTGTAAATAACTCATTCTGTGCAGAAGGGTTGGGATTTTTTAGCCCAAATTCTAACCCTGTGCGAGCCAAGTACTAACCTTCAGGTACTCTACTTTCTCAAGCAGGCACAATAGGTAAATCAAAGAAGCAACCACAGCCAATTTTATACTCTTACAACACCCGAAGCTGCGCCAAACAGAGGTCTCTGCAGCCATCCTGCTTGTCATCCTGTCTACCAAAACACCTTCACCACAACGGTCCCAATCACTCCTAGGAACTTCACGATAATCCTCTCAACAAACTCCTCTATCTACCAAATCCCAAGCTTCATCAAGCAATCCTCCTACCCTCATGGCAGACAACGACGCCGCAATTGCCGATCTCCGAGCTCAAATTGCCACCCTGCTAGCCGAGAAAGCAGCTAGAGATGCTGAGGACGAAGAAAGATCAATGGAAGACGAGAATCCTCACAAAGTAGTGGTGGCAGAAAGTCCTTAACTGACCAAGCAAGTCAAGGAGATCAAACAAGCTTTGGCCCATTCACAAGGAGATCAAATTCTGGATTTCGAAGGACTTTGCCTCTTCCCAGAATCTAAACTGCCTGAAAATTTCAAAATGCCAAACATCGAAAAGTTCAATGAAACGGCAACCCTACCAGTCATGTTCGACACGTCATCAACACCCTGAAGCCAATGGGCATAAATGATGAGCTCATCGCCCAATTGTTCCAGCGAACTCTCACTGGAAGCGCCCTCGACTGGTTCCTCACTTTGCAATTTGTGCACTATCAAACTTGGCCAGAAATTGCCAACGCTTTTGTCAAACAGTACGCATACAATGTCCAAATCGAGTTAACTACTCGAGACTTGGAGATGACCAAACAAGAATCCAATGAGGATTTTGCTACCTTTGTGGCGAGATGGAGGGAAAAGGCTGCCAAGATGAAGAACTGCCCCTCCGAGGAAGACCAAGTGAGGATAGTTGTAAAAAATCTGCAACCCAAATACCTTAGGCATATCTATACACAGGCTATCACCGATTTCAAACGCCTGTATGCCACTGAGTTGCAAATTGAAGATGGAATCAAGTTAGGGCTCATTGGGAAAGAAGAAGCTCTCCTCCACCTAAGAAAACCTTTTCCAGCCGTACATCTCACGCCTCTGTGAATACCCTTGGCACATCCTTGTGTAGACACCCTATTCTGGACTGTCCAGATTAGTTTACTTGCGGTCTTTGATTCCCCAATGATGATTAAGGTCAAGAACATCCCGAGTTTGTTAAAGAGTTTGAGCTTTGAGCGTCCTGAACCTCATCCGAACCTTTCTGAACCCTTTGTCGAAACCCTCAAGCCAGAACCAAATGGCCTCAGCAAAACCCTACTGGAGTATGCTGGTGGTGGACTAGCATGCGCTGGAAGCACCGCCACGTGTCAGTCATCCCCAGTTACTGGCGCACGCCACTTAACAAGGTGCGTACGCCGGTCAGTGCCAGTCAAATCAACTTTATTTCAGCCGAACATGCGGGAGTTTTGGTGCCACCTGGCATCTGCCAGCAGTCCTCTGGTGGCTGAGGCCGTCCTCCTGTTCCCTCCACTCCTACATCACCTTTCAACCCAAGTCCCATGCATTAAATGCATGGGAGACTCACTATTGACTTAAGCCAACCAAACACACCCTTAGGGCCAACTGATTTCAGTCCCTCTCTCCTCCATAAATACCCCCCTTGCATTCATTTGCAAAGGGTTAGCATCATTAAGAGGCCACGCCTTGGTTTCCTTCTTCCCTCTTGCTTTTCTTTCATCCACTTGAGAGATAAGGCAAGGAGAACTACACTCAGTCCATAACATACCATACACTCACCTCTCAAACCTTCAAACCCCAAGCTCAAAGCTCAAGTTCTTTCTCAAAACTCACAAGCAAGGGTATATCACCTTTTGCTTTTGTTTTATGTTCTGACCCCTGAGGGGGGCTGGCAGGGTCAAGGCTGGTAATCTATACCAGTCCTGGCCCTAATGCTGGCAAGGCTTCAAAGCTGTGTGTGATGATTAGGTGGCGCACGCCAGTTGTTTGTACCGTACGCCAGTCATGGTTGTATGGTAAAACTGGCGTGGGGATCACCGATCATCCTTATTTTGTTATATTTATGTTCTGATCACCTTGCAAGCATGCTAAAACTAGTTTACTGCTTTCTGTCTTTTAGAACCATTCAGTTATAGTACTTAGTATTTCATTTCTGTTGCTTTGGAATGCCCCTGGGAGCCTTCTGGTCATGTTCCAGAGCCTAGATGATGCAAAGCCAACCACTGGCCAAGTTGTGTCAACTGGCGCACGGTACCGTGTACCTGCGTGCGCCAGTCACACCTTGGTCAGTGGCTGGCCCTTGCATGGCAACTAGGCCCTGGCCTCTGCTTTTCCTCCCCTCACTGTTTAAGGGGTTTGTCTTTCCATTTGGTGGCTTTTAAGCCCTTGATCTGTCTGTAACTATATTTACCTCTCAAACCCTCAAATCCCAAGTTCAAGCTCAAGCTCTTTCCCAAACTCACAAGCAAAGGTATACCACCTTTTGTTTCTGTTTTCTGTTCTGACCCCTGAGGGGGGTTGGCAGGGTCAAGGCTGGTAATCCATACCAGTCCTGGCCCTAATGCTGGCGAGGTTTTAAAACCGTGTGTGATGATCAGGTGGCGCACGCCAGTTATATGTGCCGTACGCCAGTAATGGCTGTATGGTAAAACTGGTGTGGGGATCACCGATCATCATTTTTCTTGTTTCATTAGTATCTGATCACCTTGTAAGCATGCTAAAACCAGTCTACTGCTTTCTGTACTTAGGACTGCTTTCTCTTCCATCTGTATTTATGCCTAGTAGGGCCTCTGGGATCATTCTGATCATGCTCCAGAGCCTAGATGATACAAAGCCAAAGCATTGGAATAAAAGGGCTTACTAGCGTACGGCCATACTCTACTGGCGTACGACGATGGACCAAGTTCTAGTGGCTTGGCCCTTGCATGGATCTTCCATCCAGGCCTCTGATCTTTCTCCCCTCACTGTTTAAGGGGTTGTTTGTCTATTTGGTGGCTTCCCAGCCCATTATCATGTCTGTAATAGTTTAGTATAATCTATATCAACTGCGTGGTTTGTCCTGGGTGTGCACTGGTCCATTCCAGAGCCTAGAGGGTTGTTTGCAAGAGCTGTAAGTGTGGGCTTACCAGCGCACGCCAGATCTGGTGTGGCGCACGCAGGTCATGACTACATGCAGTGGCTTGGCCAGTGCATATAGGCTCGATCCTGGGTGCATCACCTAGGTCAGTGTGTTCCAATTTGTTCCAAATACTCACAGGAGCTTGTTCTCAATCTATTATACTTGCTTTAGATCAAACATCAAACATCCATCATACTTTTGTACATAAATGCAAATGTGTTACAGTTTTAATCCCTATTAACTATTCCCCCGCCCTAACTGGCTAAAAAAAATGGTCGAATGAGAGAGAAAAGTAAACGTTTTTACAAAATGCCTGAGTAGAGACCGATCCCGGATTGGGCGAGAGGGGGTGCCATAAAACCCTTCCCCTCTCGTAACCTGGCTCCCGAACCTCAGATATCGAAGGTGACGACGGTCCAGTCTACATGCCTTTTTAAAATTCAAACAAGCATAATCCAAACGTTTTCGAAAACACGGTTTCTTGGGTACTTTCCCTAAAACCCGAGTGGCGACTCTCTGATCTGCGAAGCGTTTCGCCGCGCTTTCCGCGAGAAGGGCGCACCCGGGATTTTTACAGACTAAAAGATGTAGGGATTTTTGGGGCGTGTGCCCACAGTGGCGACTCTGCTGGGGACATTACATTAATCAACACTTGGGAATTAATACATGAATGAACAATTTTCAAAAGTCTGTCAAAACAGTACGCTCCGCGCTGCTGAAGAACGGAATGGTAACGTAACAGGATTCTACATCCGACCACTCCGAACTGGGGCTTTTACTATTGTTCACTTGTGTAGTTTTTCCGAGTGTCGATTAATGAAGTGAGCCAAGCTTAAAAAGGCATTTTTCCCAAAAGCGTTCCATTTCTCTCTCTCTCAATCATTCTTTAGCGCGCGCGCATTTGCATCGGTGCTCTATCAGCCCCGTTGAGGCGTTTTGGGTAACCGACACAGTTTACTGGAGACCGGGGTTCTCGAATGCCCAACAACCTTGGACGATGATGAGACGTATTACCGTTTGACCATTGCTTTGCTGCACGCAGTGCGATGGGAGGTATAAAACATCTCTAGCCTGAGGAACCCCCTTAAGCCAAAACCAGCCTCGTCACGCGTACAAAGCACTAGAACCTTTCAAACTAAGACAGGAACCCACAGGGTAGGATTACTTGCATCTAACCCCATAAACTGTCTATGTGTTACTACTTTCCATATCGCATGCCTGTACATACATTCATACCGTTTTGCGTAGGAGCATGCTAGGGCGGCTTTTAGGGTTGTCGCTGTTTCAAACCTGTTCTATGCCTGCTAAGGCGCTGCCTGGACCGATGAAGAGTCGTGCATCGTGATGGTGCGCGTTATCAACTTTCCAATTCCTTGGGTCAACGAGACTTTGGGAAATCAAGACTTTCTAAGTCTTTGTCTAAACCCGATCGAGGTTTCAAACAGAAAACTAGGAACAAACGGGAAACATGCCACGATACTCACACCACCCAGGTTAAAAGTGCCAAACACTTACACCGCTCAAGGCTCCGGCACAGTGCTGCTTACGCCCTCTTGGTTATAGTATCATGTCATTAAACACCGAGTTGTTCCACTTCAAGCATTGGAACTTCGAAAGCGGAATAGTAAAAAACTTAGGCTGTTTTGGCATCCCTTAGTGTGAGTCGATTCCATCAAAGGTACACTGTCGAAAAGAAATCCGAGGACTTGGGCAGCGTCCAGCTGTCATAAAACGGTTTTGTCTGCTAGTTCTAGAGTCTAGGAGGACACCGACGACGTTGAGCATTTTTTTTCTCTCTTTCAAATAAAATTGCTGCAGGCTGTCACTGAGCCCTTCTACTTTACTGTCTAGCCGTCACACTGTTCAGATTCAGAATCAAGAGCCAAACCTACTTGGGAACGTCCGCCGGGTCTGTCTGTAAGATTTGGGTGGGTCTGTTTTTGGGTCTACCACGACGGAAGCTCAGGGTTGTTTTCTGCTAGGAGAGGCCTCGCCACCGACTCCTTTCACTCCGTTCCCTGCACCTCAGAAACTCGTCCAAGTCAAAACAGAACCTCTCGATATGGCTGAAAATCCACCTCCGACTCTTGCCCAGGTTCTCGCCGACATTCAACGCAATCTAGCCATCATGCAAGAGAGGGCCGATCAAGTCGATGCCTCTATAGCCAACCTTCGCGCCATGCTTGAAGAACGACTTCCTCTAGTGGTTGCAGCTGGAGGAGGCGGCGGAAGGGAAGAGCGCGAACCCGTGATCGAGGAAAACCGTCAAGATGAAAACCCTGCTCCAAGCCCAGAAATGGCTGCCCTGATTGCCAAGATGGCGAAGCTCGAGGAAACCGTCTCCAAAGCTGAGAAGATAAGCGCTGGTGGTTTGGACATGGACCATCTTTGCCCGTTTCCAAATGCTAGATACCTGAAAGGTTCAAAATGCCTGACTTTGCGAAGTTTGACGGTTCTGGGGATCCCAAGACTCACTTGTTAGCATACCATAGTGCAATGAAATTACATGGAATTGAAGAGGAAACTATGGCGCAACTTTTTCCTCAAACTCTTGCTGGTACTGCTTTTCAATGGTTTCTGTCTCTGGATCTCTCCAAAAGGAAAACCTGGGTCGACATTGGAGCCGCTTTTAATGCCCAATACAGTTACAACGTTCAACTCAAGATGACCACTCGAGAGTTGGAATCAACCAAGATGGGCGCAAAGGAGTCCTTTGCGGATTTCATTCAGCGGTGGAGGGCGAAGGCAGCCCAAATGACGGACCGTCCAAGTGAAAAGGATCAAATCCGCATCATCTCTCGCAATCTACAGCCGGACTTTGCCAAGAACCTTGTGCTAGTCCAGGGGGCAAACTGGGAAACTTTCTTTGACTCCGGCCTTGCCATCGAGGAAGCTCTCCAAACTGGGGTCATCCCGAGAACCGAATCTGCTCCTGCTACCTCAACGTCGAAATCCAAGCCCCGTGCTTACACCGGAAGCAGCACTGCTCTCTTTGGCGGTAACAACTACGCCAATGCTGCTACTGCTAGCAACACTGCCACAACCCACAGCTCTAACCATATAGCCGACGTCAATCAAGTGCAAACCCCTCAAAGACCCCGGAACCGCAGTCAACCCCGTGTCTTCGCCAACTTTGAAGCACCTCTCTTTGCTGTCCTCGAAAAGCTGGCCAAGTCTGGTCATCTCAGGCCTCTCACTCCAACTCCACTTCCCCAAAATCCACCTCTTAGCCACAACCCTAACGTCTTCTGCGCTTACCACCAGATGCCTGGTCACCATACCGACTCTTGCTATCGCCTCCGTCATGCGATACAAGACTTGGTGGACAATGGAACTCTTCCAAACCCACCTTCCAAACCCAACGTCATCTCCAACTCCCTCCCGAAGCACCATAACCAAGTAAACCACATATCCCTCAGCTCCACCATAATCTCTCCTAGCTCCACTATATTCAACCCCACTGACCATATAACCACAACAGATCAACCAAGACCCTGCGTGCTTATGCCTTTCGAGTCCGAAGCCGAGATTTCATACATAAGGCGTGAGGGAGGACAGCCATCAAATCCCAATGCACTCTTGGAACTCCTGCAA
Organism: Rhododendron griersonianum; assembly: GCA_018127125.1. Classification (NCBI taxonomy): domain Eukaryota; kingdom Viridiplantae; phylum Streptophyta; class Magnoliopsida; order Ericales; family Ericaceae; genus Rhododendron; species Rhododendron griersonianum. Next base: position 3,097,663 of record CM030798.1, on the reverse strand, counting down.
GAGGGCTCGTACGTGTTGAACATGGCCATCGGCGACCTCCATCGTGAACCTGCCCATCGTATACAACTTCACCCCATTTCCACGAGGGATAAATTGTACTTCACAGTGATCAACCCAAATCCTTCTCAAGGTCAGGCAGACTGGTTCAGATCTGGGATGCCATCCTTACCGGTAATGAGGCCAGAGCTCGACATGCAAGCTGTTGGATGGGCTATAGCGGACAATGACAACTATGCCGCTCTCAGGATCAACGGGTGGGAAAATCTTATGCTTGACGGTTTCCCTCCAGAACCAGAAGAGGTACCCTTTGACCATGCTGTAAATGATGAATGGTTAGCCGCACAGGAGGAAGCCATGTTGGACCCGTTGGATGGTTTCTCCCTAAATCTGCTCTTCAATCCACTCGAGCCTGCTGTTGAAGAAGAGCCTTACTTTTGGGATCCCGAGCCCGCTTGGCAATTCCCGGCCGAATACGTTCTAGAGGAAGTCGTGCCGGACTATGAAACTTTCTATACAGAAGAGGACCTCCGTCAGGAAGACCCCTGTGTGCTTAGGGAGTGCTTTCGTGCATCTACAATCGATTCGCTGCTTGCCTCTGTGACTGGTTCTGAGTTGGACCTTTCATTCTACATAGTTCATGAAACGCTCCCACGCCCTGTTGTGCCTCTTCCCGACATCGACTGCAGCATCATGGCTTTGGACGCAGTACCTGATGACCTATGGGAGGTGGATGAAATTGTCGACCTCAACACAAATCCGCTGCCTTCTGACTTTTGGGATGAGGATAAGGTAGTTGACATACACATGGGCGACGAGGTCTGGACGGTCAACTCCGCTCTGGTAGATGCTGGCTTTTGGGACACGCCGTTTGTGACTAATCCGGGGGCACCGTTTGAAGAAGCTGCCGCACAAGATCCGTCTTTCTGGGAAGAGTTGGTAATGAAGGGTATGGAGCAGGAATTGGCTATGGGGGAGGATCCGTCTACAACTGTGGCCGCAATTGACAAAGGGAAACGCAAGATGGACGACATACCTGCGGACTTTTGGGATTTCAACGATGCAACCTCTTGGTGGGACATTGCCAACGTTACTAGGAGCGGTCGAGTCTTTCAGCCCTCCAACTTGCAGGCTGGGAGCTCATCCAATCCTCCTATTTTGCAACCTGCCAATCTGACTGCCCAAAGGAGCGCTCCGATCATCCTTGGTGGAGTCCCGGAAGGGGATGTAATCCAGAGACAAGTTGAGAGGATCCCTGCTGCTGTGTCAATCTGGGGATTAATCGCATCGTCAAAGGAGCATCGTGACAAGCTGTCTGCAGCTCTGTCCCGACTCAAGGTACCGACCGACATCACTCCCGAGGCAATGGTCGCCCTCATCATACCTTTTCTTGCCAAACACTCTGTTACCTTCACCGAGAGGGACCTGCCTGTCGAGGGAACTGATCATAACCGCCCGTTGCACATCACCGTCAAATGCAAGGGACTTTGGGTTCCAACCGTGCTTATCGATAATGGCTCCGCCATTAATGTCTGCCCGCTCAGGGTTGCTTACCGCTTGGGGATCGCGAAGAAGGATTTCGCGCCGTCTAATCTAGCTGTCAAAGCCTATGATAGCACTCGCCGTGTTGTGGAAGGGACCATTGTACTCAAGCTCGATGCTGAGGGCTTTGAGATAGATGTGCAATTTCACGTGGTCGACATCCTCGCCACCTTCAATCTGCTGCTGGGCAGGCCGTGGCTGCATAGGTCAGACATTATGGCGGTACCTTCAACTCTGCACCAAAAGGTCATGCTGGGGCTTCCAACTGGGACTCTCACTATCTGCGGAGACTCTGGGATCCGCCCACTCAAGGAAGACGAGCCCGTCTTAGGAATCATGCACGGGGATGAAGACTCGGACTTTGGAGGGTTTTCATTCGACACTGCAGGCTCACTCCTCGCCATCACCGTGGACGACGACTTCCTCATCAGCTCAGCCGCCATCGACATCATGAGAAGGATGGGTCACATGCCCGGTTTTGGACTTGGGATAAACCAGCAGGGGATCGCTGAGTTCCCTACCTTTCCCTTTTCCGAGGGCCAATTTGGTTTGGGATACACTCCTCCGGCCAAAAAGGCCAAAAAGGGGAAAGGTGCGGGAAAACCCCGAACCCTTTATGGTAACCCTGACAGCCACTTCATCCGTGAGGGAGGGAGCATTGAGTATGAAGGTCAACCTGAACCGTTCTGGGATCCGGAGACTAGCACCTGGCTACCGGGATTCGAGATCTTCGCTACAGACACCTGGTCCGACAGCGAGGAGGAGATAGCCAAAGAAAAGTTGACCGAAAAGGAGTTCAAGAAGCAGCTGTCCCGGGCTAAGGAAGAGACTGACTGGCTGCAGGCAATTGATCAAGAGGACTTGGAGATGCTATTCTCCCAAGTAGGTTTGGTTGGTAAGGAAGAAGAAGCTGAAGTGCTGATGCTTGGGCCCGACTCTCCGGACATCCTCGAAGATCCAACCTCTCGCATCGTGGAAGCCAAGGGTAGTTTAAATAATTGCATTTTCACTCCGCGTCTGACATGCATTGACGATGTATCTGAGTCTGACACAGAGTCTGTCAAGTCTAGGTCTAGCTCAGAGTCGGAGTTTGTGCCTCTTGGCCCTCCACGTCATAGCTTCTATTTCGAGTTCGAGTCCACTGTACTTGGCAACCCGCTGGGGTTTTATGAAATGCATGATCCTACTTCTGATTACTTTGCTGACTTCTATATAAACTGTGTCGACCCTGACGATGAAGGAACAGACTTCGATGGGGACATCCCCGCTGAGTTGCGTTCCCTCATCGAAAGGGAAGACGAAAGGCATGCTCAGCCTCTAAAAGAAGAAGTAATTTCTATAAATTTGAAAGACGAGGATAACCCCCGAATGATGCAAATTGGTTCAACTCTGTCCCCTGAGGATCGTACCGCGCTAATTGAGCTGCTCAAAGAATACTTCGAGGTTTTCGCATGGTCTCACAATGACATGCCCGGTATCGATCTTGAAATAGTGCAACACCGAATTCCGCTAGCACCAGGGTCTATTCCGGTCAAACAGAAGCTCCGTCGAATGAGGCCGGATTGGGTGGAGAAGATCAAAGAGGAGGTCACCAAGCAGATCGATGCCGGATTCCTGAGAGTTGCTGAGTATCCGAAGTGGGTGGCCAACATCGTGCCAGTTCCTAAGAAAGATGGAAGAATCCGAGTCTGCGTCGACTTTAGGGACTTGAACAAAGCAAGCCCCAAAGATAGTTTTCCCTTGCCTCACATCGATGTGCTCGTGGACAACACAGCGGGGCATGCTTTGCTCTCTTTTGTCGACGGATTCTCAGGATACAACCAGATCTTTGTGGCACCAGAGGATCAAGAGAAGACAACCTTCGTCACCGAATGGGGTACTTACTGTTATGTGATGATGCCGTTTGGGCTAAAGAACGCCGGTTGCACTTTCCAGCGGGCCCAAACTACTTTGCTGCATGATTTAATCCACAAGACGGTTGAGGTCTACGTTGATGACATGATTGTCAAGGCAAAGGAGAAGGAAGATTTCGTCCCAGCGCTCAGACAGTTTCTCGAGAGGCTCTGCAAATACAACATGCGTCTTAATCCACAGAAGTGCACATTTGGGGTCATAGCAGGAAAGATGTTGGGGTTCCTAATCACCGCAAGAGGAATTGAGGTCGATCCCTTTAAGATTACAGCGATTCTCGAAATGGAACCGCCACAGTCAGAAAAGGGAGTCCGAAGCTTTCTGGGAAAAATTCAGTTTATCAGCCGGTTCATAGCCAAGTTAACACTGACTTGCGAACCGCTGTTCCGTTTGCTCAAGAAGGACGTTCGCTTCGAATGGACGGAGAAGTGCCAAGCTGCTTTCGAATCTATCAAGGCATATCTGAGGAATCCGCCAGTCCTAATGCTGCCTACACCTGGTTGACCTCTGATCCTGTACTTATCCGTCACCCCGACAGCCATGGGATGTTTGTTGGCACAGGAAGGGGATAAGGGAGTCGAAAGAGCCATTTACTACCTGAGTAAGAAGATGGTAGGAAGTGAGGAGCGTTATAACCCTCTAGAAAAGACGTGTTGGGCGCTAGTTTGGGCTACCAAAAAGCTTAGACACTACATGCTAGCCTATTCGGTGAAGCTGATTTCTCGGATGGATCCTATCAAGTATCTATTCGAGAAGCCAGCGCTCACCCATAAGCTAGCACGTTGGTTGCTTCTGCTGGCTGAGTTCGATCTCCAATATGTCACGAGGAAATCCGTGAAGGGCCGTGCTATGGCAGAATTCTTGGCTGATCACCCGATCGATGGACCTGAGGATGTGGACTTCAATTTCCCGGACGAGGATGTGTTAACAGTTGTCGAAGAAATTTGGACGCTCTATTTCGATGGGGCCGCTAATCAAAGAGGATTCGGAGTTGGGGTACTGCTTATTACGCCCGCTGGGGCTCATATCCCCCTCGCTTTCAAATTGAACTTCGACGTCACCAACAATCAAGCTGAGTACGAGGCTTGCATTGTCGGAATGGAAGTTGCTATTGCACTTGGAGTCGAGAAGCTCGAAATAATTGGAGATTCAAACCTGGTGATCTCTCAGGCCAATGGAGACTGGAAGGTTCGTGAGGAAAAGCTGAAGCCTTATCACCAAGATTTGGAAAAACTGATTCCTCGCCTCAATAAGGTGACCTTCACCCATATTCCACACTTGAAGAATCAGTTCGCCGATGCTTTGGCGACTTTGGCTTCAATGATCGAACTTCCAGTAGGAGTCAAGATGTGACCTATTGTGATTGAACAAAGGGACTTGCCCACTTACGAGTATGTCAACGCCATCGATGATGGCCTACCCTGGTACCACGATATCTGGAACTTTGTCGAACGAGGGGAGTTCCCTGCCGGAGCTTCGAGAAAGGATCGAGTTGCTCTGCAAAGGCTCACGGCCCAGTACATCATTTGTGGAGGGAAACTGTATCGAAGGTCTCACTGCGGAATGCACAAGTTGTGTGTCAACGGGGCCGAGGCAACCAGGATAATGGAAGAGATTCACGAAGGGGTCTGCGGTCCCCACATGAGCGGTGTTATGCTTGCTAGGAAGATCCTCAGGCAAGGTTACTACTGGTCAACGATGGAGTCCCAGTGCATCGACTACGTGCGACACTGCTTCAAATGTCAAATCCATGCCAACCTGCAGCATGTTCCTCCGTCAAAACTGTATGGCATGACCTCGCCATGGCCTTTCTCTGTGTGGGGAATTGACGTTATTGGGATGATCACACCTCCTGCTTCAAATGGTCATAGGTTCATACTGGTGGCGATAGATTACTTCACTAAGTGGGTCGAAGCTGAATCGTACAAGGTCTTGACAACGATCCAGGTGGCCCAGTTCATTCGAAAGAACATCATCTATCGGTATGGCGTTCCCCAGGCATTCGTGTCCGACAATGGGAGTCATTTCAAAGGAAGGGTCCTGGAGCTCTTTGAGGAGTTTGGTATTGAGATCCATCGGTCAACAACCTATCGTCCACAAACGAATGGAGCAGTCGAGACCGCGAACAAGAACATCGAGGTGATAATCAAGAAGACTATTGAATCCGTAAGGGATTGGCACGAGCAACTGCCACTGGCGCTATGGGGGTACAGGACGTCGATTCGAACTTCAACCGGTGCAACTCCTTTCTCTCTGGTCTATGGAATGGAAGCAGTACTTCCTATCGAGCTTGAGGTGCCGTCTCTAAGGATCATGGTCGAGAGTGGCCTGGAGGAATCTGAGTGGCTCAGCGGAAGGTTTGTCGAGCTAATGTTATTTGATGAGAGAAGGCTCCGCGCGCCTGTATCATGTTCAAGGCTATCAGCGTCGAATCGCCCGGGCATTTGACAAGAAGGTGAAGTCCAGGGGCTTAGTCGAAGGAGATATGGTGACAAAGGAGATACGGGCCCCAGTGTTTGATGCCCGAGGGAAGTTTCGGCCAAAGCGATCCGGACCTTTCATTATCAAGACCATCCTATCTGGGGGTGCTGCTAAACTCATCGATCTCGACGGCAATGAATTCAGCACTCTGGTCAATCTGGATCAACTCAAACGTTTCTACCCCTGAGAGATGCTCGTTGGGCCGAAAACCACAAGGGTGGGCGGTCCCAAGCAAAAGTTAGAGCAGCCTGCTAGACCGAAAACCTGTGAAGGCGGTCTAGGCAAAAATAAATAGGCAAGAGTCGAAAGCTCGCTAGGCCGAAAACCTGTGAAGGCGGCACTAGGCAAAAGTTAGAGCGTAAAAGGAGAGGTAAAATACACGAGCAAACCTTAGCCTGAACTACGTTCTGACCTGATTCCTTGAAAAGGGATACGTAGGCAGTCTCGCTCTGAGACCCGGTCATATTCTATCAAAGTCGATCCATGGTTTAAACGTTCCGATGCCGTATTAGGATCCGAGTAAAATCAAAGGGACAAGCCAAAGTTTTATTGAGGAATCCGAAAGGGGAAACACGCCATCTTTCAACTTTATTATACAATCACAACTTCTAATACAAGGGCTGAGCATGAAAACCTTAAAAACAGTAAAGCATGAAAAACAGAACGAAATGCTTGAGAAGCCTAACGGCTCACAGTTTATTCTAAATACAGCAAAGTGGTCCGGAGTCAGTCAATATTCTCTCTTGCTTGAACATTGGCTCTTAACCACTGCCTGTACACGTTCCTCAGCCTTGGGGTGAAATCCGGAGATTCAGCCTGCCGAGCCCTGAGCTCCCAGTGCCTGTCATACCCATGGAGTGTCTGGGCATTGAAATTCGGGATCCAGAAATCCCCGGCCGTGATGCGAACGTTCCCTTGCGGGATACCCAGCTGGCGGAGGATGCGGCCCGGGATGTAGAAAGTGAATCTCGTCAGCCTTGCAATCACCACCCTGTCAAACTTGTCTGAGTGAACCGTCATCTCCTCCAGTTCTAGCCACGGGCACCTCCAGACAATCTCGTCCGGCTGCAGCCCCTGCATGAACGTATACCACTCTTCGATGTCCATCTCGGGGTACCTCATTCCCCGTTGGTGAATTCTCCTCGGAAAAAGGTTCCAGCCGTCCTCCGGAGGGTGCAGCAAATTCAGCTTGTCGGATAACCACAGCTGCGTGAGTGAAAAGACAAGTAAGAAACCAGATAAAGCCTGACCGAAAAGACAAGTAAGGAGCCATCAAAAAGCCTAAACCAAGTGTCGAGGTAAAATGAGAAAGTGCGAAAACCGGAAAGAGGTGAGCTGAGTGAGTTTACCTGAAGAAGTAACGGGCTGCCGCTGAAAACGTTCGATACCCCAGAGTACACCGAGTCCAGGCCAATGAGCATCTCGGCCAGGACCAGAGGGATCACATTTTGCCGATCCGCACCTCCCATCTGAAGAGCGACACTCACTAGCAGAGGACTGACCCGCCCGTCAGCAGGAATGAGCAAGTAGCCGGCCAGGAGACAGATCACCAGGGCGAAACGGCGCCGTGCCTGCCAGGTAGTGTCCCCCAAATCACCCTCCGGACTGTACCGCTCGATTAATTGCAGAATGTGGACTTGGCCGCCCTCTAACATAGAGCGGGCCAGGCCTCCGGGAACAGCGAGTGCAGTAGCCAACAGTCTGGGCATGCTCACCTGGTAAGGAGGGACAACAAGTGTGGGAGAGGAGTACGTCTGGAGGTAGGCCTGGAACTCCTCGACCGTTGGGCATATCTTGTCATCCCCGAAACGGAAGACGTGGACATCCGGATCCCAAAACCGGAGCGCGGCTCTCAAAAGTGCCGGGCGGAGCGGCACGTGCCGAAGATATCGGAACGAAGCCAGGCCGTGGTATTGAAAATTTAGCCAGTCGACGCCAATCATTTCCACTAACTAGGGCCGGATCAAGGTAGGAATGGGATTTGCCATCGGAGGAATTACAGAGGAAGTGCTGGATATGGAAAAAGTAATGAGGTGCTGTGATTCTGCAAGACGTAGCATGCATCTTTATAGGCCAGACATGCATTATTTTCTCTGATGATGCATTTGCCAATAGCTAGCTTCCAAGCCTTCCTTACAATAGAGGACTCTGCCTCCTGAAGGCCAGAAGCTGTGTTCAGAACGTGGGAAGATGAAGACAAAAGGCAGCCAGGAGAAGGACAGTTGGTCAGACAAATGGCACTGTGTTGTACTTTTATGGCGTGCGCCACTACTTTACCAGCGTACGCAGGACTCCCTTTACTACTGGCGTACAAAGCATAACTACTGGCGCACGCCAGTAATGTCTGCACCAGATACTAGCAGCAGCAACTGTCATCAAGCAGCCAATTTCGATTCCGAAGCTTGTTTGGCAGGTTTGTCGATTCGTACAAGTCATGAATGGTATTTGGGACTACGTGGAAGCATCGGCTCGGAAACGTCGCATTTAACGAAGAATTCGGACCTCCGGCGGCCCGTATCCTCCTTAAATTTAGGATACGGAGACTCAAAGTTCGTACCAAGGGTTTCGTGCCAAGTTTTCTTATACCGTACATATCATGTAGGCCTTATGTGACTGTGCGGGGGTGTCGGTTTCAGTCTGGGACCATATCGAGTCATCCTTGGCGTCTTATGTCCATTTTGTGACATTTTTGGGCATTTTGCGGCTTATTTCTCGTATTGGTTCGTTTTTCCCGAGTCTTTCCACTCATACAGGTCATTGTACAATTGTATGGTCTCACAAGGGTGTCAATTTCCCTTTCAGAGGAGGATTGGGCGTTTCGGCCCGCTAATGCCCAAAACGTCCCTATCCTCCGCGTGTCTTAAGGATACGCGACGTATCCTGGGACTTTCCTCCCATTTTATTCGAGCTAGATCAGTCCTACACGTATCCTAGCATTTGTCGATTGATTTAGAACGTTTGTCAATGCATGTCAGATGTTAGTGGTTGTTTTGTTTACTTCTATCATCAATACCATCAAAATGGAAGTCGAATAAACAGAAAATGCAATAATATATACTATCCAAAGGCGTATCCCTAGAACAAACGAGGAAATGTATGTAGCGGCACAACGGCCCGGGCAAAGCGAAACAGAATCATGTAGCAAGGCACATCCGCCTATAAATCAACGGGCTCGTAGGCCCCATCGCAAAAAAATCAAATATCAACAGTATCAAAAGGCAAAAGACAGTAAAGTATCAGAGGCTCAGTGGAAGCCCTCACTCGTCAAAAAGGGTCGCGGTGTCGTCGCTGTCGTCCTCACTCTCGACCAAGTCTCCCGGGGCTAGTTGGAACCCAGGGTCGCTAGCAGACCCAGAGCCGCTGCTGAGGGACGTGGACTCCCCGTCCTCGCCCTCCTCCTCCTCCTCTCCTCTCTTCTTCTTCTTCGTAGGTCCCTCGGCAGGCCTCTTCGGAGCAAGCCTCTTCCTCAGCTCCCTCTGAGGCTGTGATGACCCTCCTACAGGAGCGATCACCACACCTCTGACCTCGCGCCGCGTAGTGCTCGCCGGTCGTTGGACTGTAGCAGGGGCCTTCCCCTTTACCTTCTGAGGGACTGGCCTCGCTGGCTGCCGCCTAGAAGCCGTTCTAACGTGTCCCTGCATTGTCAATTCGATTCAAGTTATATCCATATTGTGCATAGTGTATATATGTTAAGTGCTGAAACAGGAACCAAGAGCAGGTACTTCTAACATGCATTGTAACAGACATGCACAGTTGCTAAGTATCGGATTCGGGAATTCTGGGTTTATACCTGAGGCTGCGTAGTAGGCGCTGGAACTGCTGGCGGGTAGTGCAACTGCAAGGGAGTACCACTCGCTATCTTGTGAAACTCCTTCTCCATGGCAAGCATCAAGCGCATGGACTCCCTCGCCCACTCTAGCGGCACCTGAATTACAAGTATCAGAAATCAAAGGCAGTTCAAAAGCAAAGCAAATATGATACAGGGAATAAAGGAAAAGCTGAAAGTACATCATACCGGTCCCGTGACCTCCGCTGGCTCTGTCCTGGCTGGCTCAAAACAAACCTCTGCAGCCTCCCCCTGAGGGTCACGCACGGGCAACGTCCAAGAAAGCTGAGTGAGCCCGGTCGCCTCCGCAAACTCACTCCTCTCCCTGGAACGGCCTGACCTGCCCCGCTGTCCCGACCCCTCCTCACCGGCTACCAAGGCCTTCGCCCGCACTGCTTTGTGCTCCATCACTCCAAGCGGCCCCGCCAAGTATCGCCTTTGGTAGACGGCGTAGTCTCGCCCCGGCCTCAGAAAGGTAGTCGCAGCGATAGGAACCGTGAACCGCCGCAGCTCCCTCAGCGTGTACCGCCCTGTGTGCGAAGCACGAGACGGAAGTGGCCCAGGGACAACGAACTCGGACGAGTCGAGCGACTGTCGTGTCACCCGGTCGCCCAAGTACCACTGCCACCCAAAAGCCGACTCCAGCAGCACCCGGCTCGCTGTCACCACTCTGCTCCTAGCCAGGTACTCAGGCTCGGCCCCTGCAGTCCTCCACGGGTCCCACGCCACCTGCAAAGCAATCAAGGGCATCAGCGACAGCATTAAAGCAATTCAAGGCATGAACTACCCAAAGAGAAAGCCAGCCTCACCTGGGAACCTGTCAAGTGGTCAAGGTACAACCTGAAACCGGAAAGCGTCTCCTGCGACCTCTTCTTCCCGACACGCAGTGGTCCCCAGACCATAGCTCAAGGAAGCACCCTCAAGTCCGGACTCCTGTTCTCCGGAGGGTACATCCTCAGCACCTCGTAAGCCCACAGCTGCAAGGTTTTCAAACAATCAAACAATCAAGGCATCAGAAACACAGTATATGCAAGGTAAAGCGCAAGTATGGAACGGAACGAAAAAACAATATTGGTTTCTTACCTCCCACACTCTCCAGTACCCAGCTGCTGCCTTCCTCCCCCTCGAAAACTCGCCCATGAACCCGTAGCACGTGCCCAAGGCCGCTCCACCCCAGTCAAACCGAGAAGCCGACCTCAAGTCAAAAAGGGCCGACAAGTAGGACAAGTGGACCGTAGACCTCTTGTTCGGGTACAGAGTAGCCCCGAACAAGTACAGCAGGTACACCCTCGCTAGCTGCGCCAACTCCAGCTCAGAGATCCGCTCTCCTGCCAACTCTATCTCCGGAACCCTCTTCACCACGTGCTTCTTGAACTGGTCATACGAGACCGTCTCTGGACGACCCACGGGCACCATGCCCAAGAACCACCTCAACGCCTCGGTGTCCTCGTGGATCCCCGAGTCAAACGGGATCGAGTCACCTCCTACCCTCAGGCCCGTGATGGCCGCAAAGTCTGCCGAAGTCACCGTCATCTCCCCGATCGGGAAGTGGAAGGAGTTCGACGTGTCCCACCACCTCTCAGCCAGGGCAGACAGCACGGCGTGGTCGCTCCTCACAGCTATCAGCGTGGGGATAAACAGACCAAACCCCACCGCGTCCACCAGCTCTCGTGCCCCCTCAGGCAAACTCAAGTACAGCTCGAGCGAGTGCGCTGGACCGCCATGCCCCCGCGAGCTGGCCACTCCTCTCTGCACATCACGACAATCAAGACAGAAACGAAACTATCGGTAAGGCAGTTCAAACACAATAGAAGTCGAATCAAACTACCAAGCATCCTATCAGTCGATTCAAGCTGTCAGAGCATCAAAGGCATTTATCGGGTCGATCATCAAATTTCAATGGCATTCTACCGAGTCGAATCAACTTTCAAGGCAATCTATCAGTCGAATCACGTTATATGGCATACTACTAGTCGATCTCAGTTATCCACAGGCATTCTGTGGTCGAATTCTAAAGTCGAAGCGTCCTATGGGCAATTCTATCTATTTTGGGTCGAAGTATCACCAACTCTACAGTGAATCAAGTACAAAGGTTCAAGTGTCATGCATCACAGGTTTGGTAGTTCAGCAATAAAGTATACATAACTACGGCAAGTACGAAGTGGAGACTAAAGTAAAGTTTAAAGATATACCTGAGTCCAGCCCCTGGACGAGTGCCGTTCAGGGTCTCTCAGCACCAACTCCTCGACGTAGTGCCTCTGGCGAGGGACGTAGCTCTCAGCACCCGACGGAACAAACACGTGCGGCTCCGGAGGAACAAACGCCTCAGACTCGAATCGGGCACGAGTGCCCTTCTGCCTGGTCTCCGCTAGGTCCACTGCCACCTCGTACGCCCCGGGTCCCTCCTCCTGCTCCCTCTCGGCCTCCTCGGTCTCTCGCTCCAACTCCCTCTGGTCCCTCTCCGCCGCCTTGGCCTCTCACCTCAGTCTCTCCTCCTCGTCAGACCGGGCTATCTCCCTCAGCCTCTCCTCGCGGGCCGCCAAAACTGCCGCGACCACTGCAGGGCTCTCTCTCATGAGCCGAGCAAGCTCAGACTCACCCACAAACTCCGCCAAGTCACGGCTCATGACTAGAAGAACCCGCGGGCACCACGAACTCAGCCCGCTCTGCATGAGCCACCCTCGGAGTCTCCTCCTCCACTGCGGGATCCTTCCCTCTATCCGAACCTCTCGGGGGCGACCCCGGTCGGTCCTCACCAACACCACCACTGCCGCCGGCCCCAGTCGAACCGCTACCAGTCACAATCAAAGCCTCCACACCACTCCTTGAGTCCAATCGACTCACCCGTAGACCCCCTGTGATAGAGGTCACCGATGTACGCCCCTCCTCCTCCGGCGTACGCCGCTCGTCGCCACCACTAACCACCTGTGCATGGCCGCCGTCGCCACCACCAACCCCTGTAATCTCTGCACCGGTGCTCGACGAAGCCCCCGCGGTGGGTTGATCGTCGACTAATGGCCTCTCGGCCCCGCTCAGTTCCGCCCTCAACTGATCATCACCACCACCGCCATTGCCGCTACTGCCACCGCCAGATTCCGCCATGGATGAGTGAGGGCTGTGTATATTGCAGAAGGAGGAAGAATGAGGTGAGATTTGAGAGGAGTTTGAGAGTTTCGGAAAGTTTTGAAACGGAAGTGTGGCGGTTTCGTACTGACTCAGAAGTTATACGACGAGGAACAGTGTTGGGCCGGATCTGTGTTCGAGTATTGCAGCTGCACCAGCGTACGCCACAAATTACCAGCGCACGCCAGTAGATCTTGGGCCAGAGGCCCAAATCGCGGCCCATGATCAAAATCGAAGCCCGTGGTAAGCAAAATCATGTTATCACATAGGATGGTCACTTCCCAAGCAGAGCCCGTCCAATTTCAAAACAACGACGGTCTATCCGTCCAATTTCAAATCAACGACGATCTATCAGTCCAATATCGAATCAACGACGATCTATCCGTCCAATTTCAAATCAACGACGATCTATCCGTCCAATTTCAAATCAACGACGATCTATCCGTCCAATATCGAATCAACGATGATCTATTCGTCCAATTTCAAATCAACAACAATCTATCCGTCCAATATCGAATCAACGACGATGATCCATCCGTCCAATTTCAAATCAACGACGATCTATCCGTCCAATTTCAAATCAAACGACGATCTACCCGTCCAATATCGAATCAACGACGATCTATCTGTCCAATTTCGAATCAACGACGACCTATCTGTCCAAAATCGAATCAACAAGCGACCATGAGTTGCTTTCAATGGATTATTCCCCAGGAGAGTCCGCACCCCGAGACAGCCTGTCCTGTCCATCTCAAATCAACGACGATCTGCTCATCCTATTTCAATCAACAACGGTCCGTCCGTATGTCTGTATCTTTCTCAACAGAGCCGATCCACGGCTTATCTTCCCCAGCTGAGTCTCACCCAAACCGGGCTATCAAAGGTCAAGGTCAGCATCAATCTACCCTTGCGTATCAATATTCTCGACAACAGCAATCTATCCGCTCCATCAATCCGATCAATCAGGTTCTTTAAATTGTTCATCTATCATTGAACTCGTACGTTCTGCTCTGGATGGCCTGGGTGGGTGTCTAGAAAACCTTTGACGTTACTTACACCAAGTCGATGGTGCTCTTAGTGCCGTCAAAGGGGGGCTACTGTAGACACCCTATTCTGGACTGTCCAGATTAGTTTACTTGCGGTCTTTGGTTCCCCAATGATGATTAAGGTCAAGAACATCCCAAGTTTGTTAAAGAGTTTGAGCTTTGAGCGTCCTGAACCTCATCCGAACCTTTCCGAACCCTTTGTCGAAACCCTCAAGCCAGAACCAAATGGCCTCAGCAAAACCCTACTGGAGTACGCTGGTGGTGGACTAGCATGCGCTGGAAGCACCGCCACATGTCAGTCATCCCCAGTTACTGGCGCACGCCACTTAACAAGGTGTGTACGTCGGTCAGTGCCAGTCAAATCAACTTTATTTCAGCCGAACACGCGGGAGTTTTGGTGCCACCTGGCGTCTGCCAGCAGTCCTCTGGTGGCTGAGGCCGTCCTCCTGTTCCCTCCACTCCTACATCACCTTTCAACCCAAGTCCCATGCATTAAATGCATGGGAGGCTCACTATTGACTTAAGCCAACCAAACACACCCTTAGGGCCAACTGATTTCAGTCCCTCTCTCCTCCATAAATACCCCCTTGCATTCATTTGCAAAGGGTTAGCATCATTAAGAGGCCAAGCCTTGGTTTCCTTCTTCCCTCTTGCTTTTCTTTCATCCACTTGAGAGATAAGGCAAGACGAACTACACTCAGTCCATAACATACCATACACTCACCTCTCAAACCTTCAAACCCCAAGCTCAAAGCTCAAGTTCTTTCTCAAAACTCACAAGCAAAGGTATATCACCTTTTGCTTCTGTTTTATGTTCTGACCCCTGAGGGGGGCTGGCAGGGTCAAGGCTGGTAATCTATACCAGTCCTGGCCCTAATGCTGGCAAGGCTTCAAAGCCGTGTGTGATGATCAGGTGGCGCACGCCAGTTGTTTGTACCGTACGCCAGTCATGGTTGTATGGTAAAACTAGCGTGGGGATCACCGATCATCCTTATTTTGTTATATTTATGTTCTGATCACCTTGCAAGCATGCTAAAACCAGTTTACTGCTTTCTGTCTTTTAGAACCATTCAGTTATAGTACTTAGTATTTCATTTCTGTTGCTTTGGAATGCCCCTGGGAGCCTTCTGGTCATGTTCCAGAGCCCAGATGATGCAAAGCCAAGCACTGGCCAAGTTGTGTCAACTGGTGCACGGTACCGTGTACCTGCGTGCGCCAGTCACACCTTGGTCAGTGGCTGGCCCTTGCATGGCAACTAGGCCCTGGCATCTGCTTTTCCTCCCCTCACTGTTTAAGGGGTTTGTCTTTCCATTTGGTGGCTTTTAAGCCCTTGATCTGTCTGTTACTATATTTTATTGTCTTTATAACTGCGTGGTTTGTCCTGGGTATGCACTGGTCCATTCCAGAGCCCAGAGGGTTGTTTGCAAGAACAGTGAGTGTGGGCTTACCAGCGCACGCCAGATCTGGTGTGGCGCACGCAGGTCATGACTATATGCAGTGGCTTGGCCAGTGCATATAGGCTTGATCCTGGGTGCATCACCTAGGTCAGTGTGTTCCAATTTGTTCCAAACACTCACAGGAGCTTGTTCTCAATCTATTATACTTGCTTTAGATCAAACATCAAACATCCATCATACTTTTGTACATAAATGCAAATGTGTTACAGTTTTAATCCCTATTAATTGTTCCCCCGCCCTAACTGGCTAAAAAAAAATGGTCGAATGAGAGAGAAAAGTAAACGTTTTTACAAAATGCCTGAGTAGAGACCGATCCCCGGATTGGGCGAGAGGGGGTGCTATAAAACCCTTCCCCTCTCGTAACCTGGCTCCCGAACCTCAGATATCAAAGGTGACGATGGTCCAGTCTACATGCCTTTTTCAAATTCAAACAAGCGTAATCCAAACGTTTTCGAAAACACGGTTTCTTGGGTACTTTCCCTAAAACCCGAGTGGCGACTCTCTGATCTACGAAGCGTTTCGCCGTGCTTTCCGCGAGAAGGGCGCACCCGGGATTTTTACAGACTAAAAGATGTAGGGATTTTTGGGGAGTGTGCCCACACCTTGCCTCAAGACCCTTTCCAAGCTAGTTCATCACGGAATTCAAATCGCCCCCGCCGCAATTTTGACCCTCTTTACATGACCTTATCCCAAGTTTTGACCATTCTTAGCCATCAAGGGCATCTCAAACCTTAAAATAAACCGCTTCCTCAGCCACCCTATGGCCCAAACCATGATCCTAACAAACAGTGCGCCTACCACTAACACCCTGGGCATGAAACAGACAACTGCATGCGTCTCCGCCATGACATTCAAGACCTCATTGATAGTCGAACTATAAAACCTCCAAAACCTGATGGGCAAGCCAACCCACTCCCTACTCATAATGCTGAACTGCCACCCCGAAATATCAATCTCATAAATCTATCTCACAACCCCACATACAATCCTAGTCAATACATTGTCCAAAACAACCAAACCAAACCAACCTTAACCTTCTCCGAGGAGGACGAGTGTTTTATGATGGAGGAGGAAGAAAACAATGAGTCCGATCAGTCGAAAGTGATCGATCCTGACATGTCCGACATAAGTAGGAGAGATCAAACAAAAGAAGAAAAGCTAAGGAAATGGAGAGAACATTCCTGGGCAAAACACAATTTGGAAGATCCAAACATTCCATTTGTAGAAGACGATGAGTGGCTCCATATTTGGTTTGAGAATAGGAAGAAGGAAAAGGAAAGGGTCATCATGATGAGAAGGCACGCTCGCTTCGAGCCTGCCCAAATAGTGGTACCTATCAACCGTCCCAAAATTCCAACACCGCCCATTGTCTGGGAGACAATCAATCTAATAGAGAAGGTGGAGGAGTTCCAAATGCAATTATGGGTCAATCCATATGAAGAATGTGACTATAGCCAGTGGATAGAGGAAGAAGAGGATCTGGATTTCACATATGCAGACCCGTATCAAACATGGGAAAGTGATTTCGATGAAATGCAAGGAGAATGCGATGATCCCATCTCCCTAACATCACTATTCAGCCAAGTAGAAGTGACTGGTCTCTCTTGCGACTGCGCAATCAATAAGAAGGAAGAAAAAGTGATGAAAACCCAGGCTGACGTTTCCATTTGGGGACTACTCATGTCTCAAAGAGGTAGCTATCATGCAAGCTGTGAAGACGGATCTAGTTCAAGGGCTCTGTTTGGCAAAGAAAAGGGTGGAAAATAGTATAAAGTTATGAAATCCCTCAGCGGCATCAGATCTTGCTCAGTGCACTAACTCTAGCAATTATGAAGTTCTGGGTCCGTAACCAACAGAAGCAAAATCAAGTCAGCCTTGGGAGCACCCCCGAGCCAATACAACGTGATCAGAACTAGCCTTGGGGGCATATCCAAGCACAAGGAAGCACTCTCTCCACAAACTGCTGGCCAAAAACTCTTGCTACAGCAAATCAAAATCACTCAGCAGCTCCACGCTCAATAAGATTGTGCACAAGTCACTCGACAACACCATGCTCCTCACATCACCAGCAGCTCAGAGCTCATAATCATATCCACCATCATTTCAACGGCCCTACTCAGCGGCTCTACGCCCGTATTCACTGCCAGCGGCTCCAAGCCCACTATCTCAATTGGCTCTAAGCCGTAACAACCATCTCAGCGGCTCTATGCCCAGCATCTCTATCAACTTAGCGGCTCCAAACCCACCCTCTCAACGGCTCTACGCCCGTATTCACTCACTCAATGGCTCTATGCCTATGCCCATATCAACTCAGCGGCTCCAAGCCCACTATCTCAACTGGCTCGAAGCCGTAACAACCATCTCAGCGGCTCAACGCCCATTATCATAGCGGCTCCGTGCCCATATTCACCCACAACCATCAACCATCTCCAGCGGCTCAATGCCCATTATCATAACGGCTCTACGCCCGTATTCACTCACTCAGCGGCTGTAGACACCTCCCAAACGGGGCATCGCCATACAGATTGATCACATTGTGTTTGCTCGATTGGTTGCCTGCTTCGTAAACCAAAATCATGGACATTCCCATGGCTAGGAACATCGCCACATGATAGCGGTTATCATCAAAATAGAGTCGCCACCTAGTTTATTAAAACTAGGAAAATAGATAGAGATTCTGGATACGGGAGCCAAAAGTACAATAAGGGGAAGGTATTAGGCACCCCTCTTTGCCCAGTCGTGAGACTGGCCCATAGTCATTCAACATAAGACGTGTAGATGCTTTATTTAATTCCCACATACATAGTCTGTTTATTTATTCCTTTAAACAGTAAGCAAAGTGAGCCAGTGCGATAAGTAAGCATGCATCAGAAAGCAGAAAAGCAAGCAAAATGTCCCAGGGAGATGGATCCCGCGGCCGGTGAATGGATGTCACGGCCGAGGGATCGTCTTGGTTTGATGAACTGGCCGAGGGATCGAAGCCCCGGTCGGTGTTCTTCCTCACACCAGACAGAAAGATTAACGGGTGATCAAAACGCTACGATTAGTAAAAATACAGTAAGTAAAACAAACCAGAGGCCGTTGGGCCTAACCACCTTGATCCCTCAGTTGCTTGATTGCTTTGGATTTGATTGTGATTGACTGATTGCTTGATTGAAAACCCTAGAGTTAGGGTTTGAACTTCGGGGTTTGATTGCTGGATTAGCGGCTGCCTTCGGGAGGTTAGGGCTTTTGAAGAGTGGGTTTGAGAGAGTATTTTGGCAAGGTTTCGTGACTTGAGAGAGTTTGTACTCTATGAATTTCGTGTGTGTTTATTTTCGGAGTCCAAAGGCCCTTTATATAGGCAATTGGTGACTCACTCCGGCCAATCAAATCACGAGATGGCAATTGCAATTGCAATGCATCTCTAACTCTACGTCTTAATCTCTGAGCGTAGCCCGAACGCATCAGAAAGGTAGTGTAATCGGATCAAACGTCTGACAGAACACGTTCCAGAGTCTGGGAAAAGGTCGATCTGGCGGCCGAGTAAAGGATATCACAGCCGAGGAATGGATGTCTCGGCCGAAGGATAGATCTTGCGGCCGAGGGATTGATCTCTCAGGGAGATTTTGCTAGCAACAGGTTGCTCGGGTGAGGAAATGATGTTGGGGCCGTGGGATCGATGTCACGGCCGACAGATGGATTCTCCTAGTCTTCTGTATTTCTGTCTGAAAGGCTGTATGGCTCTGAATTGGGTCCTCTAAGTGGCTCAAAGTTCTTACCGAAAGTCCTAAAGTTCTCAAGGAAACAATCGGCAATCACTGTATCCATTTCATCATCGGGATTGTCCCAAGGTGGGACTTGGAATAATCGTTAGGCCAAATTGGGGTGTCTACAGATGCCCCTCTTTGACTGAACTCAGACGGATTGCGAGACATGTTTGAGTAAAAGAGTCAAAGCTGTAAAAAGCAACTCAATTTGGTCCAACCACTATTCCAAGGGGTTTTTCGAAAAAGGTTTTGTTATGGTCGGGCCGGGAGGCTGCCTACGTATTCCACAAGGGAAATTCAGACCAATCGTAGTTCAGGCAATAAAGAAAAATAAAAAGTTTGGAGGGTTAGAGACAGAAAACGTACCTTAGGGCTTTAAAAAGCCGTAATGTGACGTACCTGGACTGAGCCAGGGTTTTGGCGAAGAGTAATTGAAGGAGCGCGGGGCTGCCTGGGGAGTTTTTGCGGAGAGCTTCCTTAGTATTTTGGGGTAGATCAGTACACTGCAGGTGCGTTTGCTTTTCTTGATCATCCTTACTTTGACTGAAAGGAGCTCGGTAGAGTAGCCTATCCTTGCGAATGAGCTGGAAGGGATTGATGTAATGGGGTGGAATCCAAACCATCTGCTGGGGATGAGTTGGACGCCGGGTTGCTTTTGAGATAGGGGGCACAGGGCCAGTAACTAGAGCACGGAGCTTTTGGAGATGAGGGAATCGAGGCACGGAGCCGGTTGTAGTCATGAGGCGAGAGCCTGGAGAGTGATGGAATCGAGGCGTGGAGCCTGTTGAAATCTTGAGGCGAAGGCCTGAGGAGATTGGATAGGACCGAAGCGCGGAGATGGTGTTGATCATAAGGCGAGAGCCTGAGGTGACTAGATTGAGGCGTGGAGCCTGCTGTGGTTATGGGACGGAGGCCCGAGGTGAGCTTAGAGCTTGCTGGGACCGAAGCGCGGAGCTGGCACAAGGCAAGGGCCTGAGGTGAAGGAACTGAGGCGTGGAGCCTGAGGTGATTAGATTGAGGCGTGGAGCCTGCTGCAGTCTTGAGGCGAGGGCCTGAGTTGTCGGAGCTTGGAGCTTGACGTGATATGAACCGAAGCGTAGAGCTGGTTGTATTCTGATGGTCTGTGCACGGAGCTTTCTCATCATAAGTGTTGGCATGGAGCCAAAGGATCGAGGCGCTGAGCCGATCAATAAAACCGAGGCATAGTGCCAGTTGATTGCAGGGTTGACCTGTTTCATGAAAGATATGCAGAGTGTATATGTGTGATGATGGTTGTTAGATGTGAACAGATATGATGATGCAGACTCGATGTGATAATGCAATATGTGCACGGGCCCGTGCGTGTGTGTTTGTTTTAAGCTTAGAGCTTCTATCAAGTTCCGGACTTGAGCATTCAGAGCGTAGAGCTCGAGCATTCGGATGGCAGAATCCGAGCATTCAAAGTATAGGCTTTGAGCGTCCAGTACGCAGTGGTTGGGCATCCAAGCGTAGAGCTTGAGCATTCAAAAATGTTAGATTTTTGAGCATTCAGGCTTAGAGCCTGAGAATAGATGTCTTGATTGTTGGGGTGGCTTAGAGCCTGTTGCTTGTTTACGGCTTTGAGCCAGTTGAGATAATGGGCTTGGAGCTGCTGAGATTGTTTGTTATGGCTTTGAGCCATTTCAGATGATAGATATAGGCTTCGAGACTGTTTAAGTAATGGGCTTCGAGCCGCTGAGATTGTGATAACAGGCGTAGAGTCTGTTGCTGTAATGGTGGGCATAGAGCTGCTGAGATAGTAAACATAGGCTTCGAGCCTGTTGAGGTGATGGCTTGGAGCCATTTGAGATAAGGGGCTTTGAGCCGCTGAGATTGCTTGTTTACGGCTTCAAGCCGGTTGAGATAGTGGGCTTGGAGCCGCTGAATTGTGTAGAGATGATAGGCACAGGGCCGCTGAATTGATACGGGCGTAGAGCCGCTATGATAAAGGGCTTCGAGCCGCTGGGGGATAGTAGACGAAGGCTTCGAGCCTATTGAAATGATGGGCTTGGAGCCACTGAGTCGATAGGTGGGAGCTTAGAGCTGCTGAGTCGTGTAGAGATAATGGGTACAGGACCGCTGAATTGATATGGGCTTCGAGCCGCTGAGTGAGTTGATAATGGATATGGGCGTAAAGCCGCTGGGTATTTCATCTTGCTTTGGCCAGCAGTTTGTGGAGAGAGGGCTTCGATGCTTGGGCATGCCCCCAAGACTAATTTTGATCACGCTGCATTGGCTTGGGGATGCCCCCAAGGCTACTTGATTGGTTAAGGACCTAGAATCCATGATGGCTTGAATTGATGCACTGGGCATGATCTGAAATCGATTGGGAGGCCAGGAGATCGATCTCTCGGCCGAATGATTGATGTCTCGGCCGAGGAATCGAATGCTCGGCCGTTTAATCATTTGTTTCCAGGGGCCTATAAAAGACCACGGCGTCAGCCATTTCATTTTACTTTCCACTTTTCCTCTTCCTCTCCTCGTTTTGAGAGCTTTATATCTGAAGATCCCTTTTACTTCCCCTCATTCCTAACAGTTCCGGGCCATGGGTGATGCGCTGACGTGGCTAGCGTGCGCGGAGGGAGACCGCGTTTTCTTTTGGTCCCGTCTTGATGCTTGATTTGGGACCCTCGCACGGGTATGTTTGATTAGGGGCCCTCGCATGGGTGGCTTGCTTCCGTGACGCGGAGCTCCTGGTGTGGCGGTGGTACGCGGTATGGTGATTTTTCTGGGCCATGTGGTGATTCTTTTGAGCCATGTGGTGTCCCTTCTGCACCGTAGTACTCCTTTGGTATACATCGCCCCAGGGGCATCCTCTTCTTTTTTGCAGCTGGTCTCTTTGTGTTCGGACCACCAGAGGGTTCGACATCCTCTTCTGCTTCCACTTTTTTTTGCTGTTTCTCTTCCTGCATAGGTTAGTTCGACAGGAAAATCGATGTATAGTTTGTTTAGGAAATGTGGGATGATCCACCTTGTGATGTAAAAAGCCTTCGATATATGAAACAAAAACCTTTTTGCTCTGCGATTGTGATTGTATATGCTGTTTCTACATTGTTTGCGTGTGATATTCTCGTTAATCCAACGAAACGAACTGAACCGTGGGAACAGTCTGTAAAATAGCCGTTCTGGCGGCCGATCTAGTGATTACACGGCCGAAACTTCGATCTGACGGCCGAAGTATCGTTTTGTTTGCCTGGGTTTGAGTTGCAGGTCAACCCTGATATCTACGGGCCGATGGATAGATCCTATGGCTGTCACATCAAAGTATCGGCCGAGAGACCGATTGAAATTCTGAGGATTAAGAATCCGATTCCGATTCGGACTAAGATTCGACTTAGTTCTATAAATACGCGTTCTACGAACCCGATAGCGTTGTCAGTAGCAATTCCTTGCACATGGCACAACCAGTCCTTGATTAGTGGTTGGATTCCTTTAATGGCCTCGACCGTTTACACTTTAAGTCCTTTGGCATGGACTTCCTCTTTTCCCTTCGTCAAATTCATGTGAATTTTGCCTTCCTTAGGGCAGCAACTAGTTTGTGGGACCCTGATTTTCACGTTTTTCGCTTTAAGAGAGAGGAGTTGTGTCCTACTATCGAGGAATTTGTGGCCATTATGGGCCATTTAGACAGAGAGGGTTTTGTTGTCCCTAATCCTTTATTCAACCGAAGTGATTCCCTGAAGGATTTACTCCAAGTTCAGAGGCATGAAGTTAAATTATTCCTAGTGAAAGGAAGGCTGGAGATTCTGCAACTTATCCAGCGTTTTGGTACAGCTGAGGCTCATCGCCAAGTTCCCCTACAGAAGTCATGCTTTCATGCGTTGTGCATTTGTCTCCTTCACTACTATTTGCTTGGCCCTTCCTCTAGCCACGCCGATCCTATGTTGCTTAACCTTGCTCAACAGATTGGAAACCGTGTGGGTTTCGCTGGCTTAGTATTGGCAGAGACCTTGATGGGTCTAGATGTGATGAAGGGTAGTCCTACAGCTCAGTTCTCAGGCAGTCCCTTGCTATTGCAGGTTCGCTCTTTTATTTGTTTATTTGTCAAGTTTATCTTTTCACTCATCACTCTTTTGTTTTGACTCACGTGTTCTCTCAACTCACAATTTTCCCTTGTTCTCTAGGTGTGGTTGTTTGAGAAGCTAAAGGTGTGGGATGCGCCAGAGCGACTTCCTTATAATCCAGACCAATGCACGGAGCGTCACATGATTAAACAGTTTCCAACTGAGGCTGCTTGGGAAGCATGGATGAAGACTTGCAGAGGTGATTGGATTCAATGGATTTGCCTTGGTATGGTATTGAGAGCATGACTGTGAGTACCATGAACCATTTTGGTGTAGCAGTTATTGGTATTACTCGAGTCGTTTTCTACTTTCCTGCTCGCTTTCAAAGGCAATTTGGGGCTGAACAAACCGCAATCCTGGGTGACCCTGAGTACACCGTCTCTAAGATCCATGATGCCAACTTCCGTCGCAACATGCTGCGTCTTTGGCCAAATAGAGTGATGCAGGAGGTTGCTGAGAACTTCGTTGTCAAGCTATCGGGTTCGTACAAACGCTGGTTGAAGAAAAATCTTTTGGAGGACAGTAGTGCAAAGAGAAGGAAGACCTAGAGATTGACGCTTTGCTTATGTTTTTCAAAAGATGTTTATTTGATTCTAGCTTTCATGGATTAAGAATTGCTTAGGTTTGCTTTTTCCTTTTCTGTTTGGAAATAAAATATTTGGTTGTTTTATCTGAAGATGTTATTGCCATGATTTGATAGCGAACGTGCTTTAGGATAGACCTAGAAATTTTGGAAGTGATGATGATAGCAGTGGCCGAATCTCAAACTTGGAGATTGCCTACGTATCCCATGGAGAGAATCAGGCCATAAACGTAGTTCCAACAAAGGGGATTTGTTTTGTTTTTTGGTTAAGGTTCACTCGGGTATTTTCCTCTCCTTTTGTGCTCTAAATTTTACCTAAAACCGCCCTTGCGGGTTTTCGGTCTAGCGAGCGTTTTATTTATGCCTTAGTTTTTGCCTAAGCCGCCCTTGCGGGTTTTCGACCTAGCAGGCTGCTCTAATTTTTGCTTGGATCCGCCCACCCTTGTGGTTTTCGATCCAACGAGCATCTCTCATGGGTAATACTTCCTCAGCTTGTCAATGTTGACTGGCGTTGCGAATTCCATTCCATCCAAGTTTGCAATGTATGCTGCTCCTCCAGAAAGTATGCGTTTGATAAGGTAGGGGCCTCCCCAGTTTGGTCTAAACTTGCCCCTTGGGTCTGAGACGTGCCGACGAATTGCTTTGAGTACCATGTCTCCTACCTTGATGTCCCTAGGTTTCACCTTTTTGTTAAATGCTCGTGCAATGCGGCGTTGATACCCTTGTACATGGTATAAGGCTCTCAGTCTCCTTTCGTCTAGTAGTGCCAACTCGTCGTAGCGGTTTTGAATCCAGTCTTCTTCGATTATTCCAGTCTCAGCTAAAACCCTTAACGAAGGTAACTCCAGTTCGATAGGCAAGACAGCTTCCATCCCATAGACCAGAGAGTAGGGAGTGGCCCCAGTCGAAGTCCTTTCAGTTGTTCGATAACCCCATAGCGCCAGAGGTAGCATTTCTGGCCAGTCTGTGTAAGTATCGGTAGTCCTCCGCAAAATCCTCTTGATATTCTTGTTTGCATCTTCAACTGCTCCATTAGTTTGAGGTCGGTAAGTAGATGACCGATGATTCTGTATCCCAAATTCGGCGAAAAGCTTCTTTGTCGCCCCCTTGAAGTGCGATCCATTGTCACAGACGAACTCGTGAGGTACACCATATCGATAGATGATATTAGTGCGAATGAATTTGGCCACATGAGTGGCTTTGAGAGTAGCATAAGAAGCTGCTTCTACCCACTTGGTGAAATAGTCGATAGCTACCAGGATGAACTGATGTTTGTATTTTCCCTTTGGATTTATACTTCCAATGACGTCTATTCCCCAGGTGGAGAATGGCCAAAGGGATGTCATGCTGTACAATTCCGTAGGGGGAATACGCATACGATCAGCGTGAGTTTGGCATTTGTAACATCGACGGACATAATTAGCGCAGTCGGCCTCCATTGTAGTCCAGTAATATCCCTGACGTAGGATCTTCTTTGCCATCGTTGCCCCATTCATATGTGGCCCACAAATTCCTTCGTGTATTTCTTCCATTACCTTGTGGTTGTCTTCCGTTGTGACGTAAAGTTGGCTTGGACCCAAGTGTGCCCTTCGATACAATGCTCCTCCACAGATTACAAATCGGGCAGCAAACTTCCGTAGAGCCGTTTTGTCCTTTGAGGTGGCCTCGGGTGGGTATTCTCCTTTTTCCAGGAATTCCTTCACGTCTTCATACCATGGTTTGCCATCGTCTTCACCTTCCTCGGTAAAGGTACACTCACATGCTGGTTTAACCTTTTGCTCGATCATAAGCGGCCGCATTGTGAATCCCAAGGGTATTTCGACCATAGACGCTAACGTTGCCAGAGCATTTGCAAATCTATTGCTTGCTCGAGGAGTGTGCGTGAAGATAACAGAATCGAATTGTGGAATTAGATCTTCCAGCACAAAGTGATATAGCTTCAGTGTATCCTCCTTAACCTTCCAGTCTCCCCTTGCTTGAGATACCACCAGGTTTGAATCCCCAATGACTTCTACCCTTTTTGCCCCTAGCTCCAGGGCTGCCTCCATTCCAGCAATACAAGCCTCGTATTCAGCTTGGTTGTTAGTGACTTCAAATCTCAGTTTATATGACAAAGGGATGTGAGAATCGTTTGGGGAAACTAGCAATACCCCTATGCCATATCCACATCGGTTTGATGCTCCATCAAAGTAAAGTTGCCATGTGTTGTCTAAGAGACATAAAATGTCCTCGTCGGGGAACATGAAGTCCTCTACCTCGGCCTCTGTCACAGGGTGATCTGCCAAGAATTCTGCCACAGCTCTTCCTTTTACTGATTTCCTTGTCATGTATTTGAGGTCGAACTCTGCTAGCAGCAATAATCACCTAGCTAGCTTTCCGATAAGTGCTGGCTTTTCAAAAAGATACTTGATTGGGTCTAAACGAGAGACCAGCACCACCGGATGTGCCAACAGGTAGTGCCTCAGTTTCTTTGTGGCCCATACTAGCCCCCAACAGGTTTTCTCGAGGGGAGTGTACCTTGTCTCATAATCCATCATTTTTTTGCTGAGGTAGTATATGGCGCACTCTACTTTGGCATCGTTTTCTTGTGCTAGCATGCATCCCATGGATGTGTCTGTTACTGAGAGATACAGAATCAACGGCTTCCCAGGGATGGGCAGTGACAGTACAGGTGGATTCTGAAGATATTCTTGACTCCATTCAAAATCAGTACCTTTCTTTAGTAGCTTGAAAAGAGGTTCACAGGTGGTTGTGAGCTTGGAAATGAACCTGCTGATGAACTGTACCTTCCCTAAGAAGCTCCTTACTTCCTTCTCTGTCCTAGGCGGTGATATCTCCATGATAGCTTGTATCTTGGAAGGATCTACTTCGATTCCCCTTTGAGTGATGAGGAATCCTAACATCTTTCCAGCTGTTACCTCAAAAGTGCATTTTTGAGGGTTAAGACGTAGTTTGTAATTCCTAATCCTCTCAAAGAACTTTTGGAGTGCTCCATAGTGTCCTTCCCTTTCCTTTGATTTGACTATCATATCGTCGACATATACTTCAGCCTCTTTGTGCATCATGTCGTGCAGCAGTGTTGTTGCCATCCTCTGGTAAGTGGCTCCAGCATTCTTCAACCCAAACGGCATCACTCGGTAGCAGTAAGTTCCCCAATGCGTAGTGAAGGTGGTTTTCTCTCTATCCTCAGGAGATATAAGGATTTGATTATACCCAGAAAATCCGTCCATGAAAGATAGCAATGCATGACCTGCGGTGTTATCCACTAGCTCGTCTATGTGAGGTAATGGGAAGTCATCTTTCGGACTGGCTTTGTTGAGATCTCGGAAATCTACGCAGACCCTAATTCCTCCAGTTTTCTTTGGTACGGGAACGATGTTTGCTACCCATTGTGGATATTCGGTGACTATGAGAAAACCGGCGTTGATTTGTTTAGTGACTTCTTCTTTTATTTTTAGGACCCAATCAGGGTGCATACGTCTCAGTTTTTGTTTAACTGGTTTTGCATCAGGATGAAGAGGAATTTTATGCTGAACAATTTCAGGGTCTATTCCAGGCATGTCCTCGTAAGACCAGGCAAAAACATCTTTGTATTCTTTTAGCAAAAGGATTAGTTTTTCACTTTCTTGAGGAGATAGTGCGACACCAATTTTAACCATTTTGGGCTCGTTTTCAGAGCCTATGTTTGCTGTGATTATTTCCTCAGAAAAAGGTTTAGCGTGCCTTTCCTCTTCTCTCTCAATGAATTCTAGAATTTCTTTTGGAATTTCTTCCTCAAAATTTGGTTTGTCGGAATCCACACAATTGATCATAGGCAAAGTGAAATACTCTAAATCTTCCTTCTCATTGCTAAGTTTATCAAAAGACATTTCAGAGTCGAACTCAAAGTAAATGCTATGCCTTGGTACTTTGACCAGGTTTTCCTCACTAGACTTAGTAGTTTCAAAGGATGAAAAGCTTGACTCGGACTGAGTCGACTCGGAGTCGGAATCGGAATCAGAACTAAGATCAGAATTAGCGCTTTTCATTTTGTATTTTAGAGTGTGTTCCACGGTCCAGTTAGGGTAAGCCCCTTTTTCAGCATCCACAATCAGCTCAGAGCAGTCTTTTTCATCACCAAGGTTGATCACCAGCACTTCACTATCACCTTGATTCGCACTTTCATCATTGTCACCCTGCAAGTCTTGAAGGGCCATTTGATTTGCTATCGCTGTTATCTCCTCCAATTGAGCTTCAACCTCGGCTTTGTCACTGTTGTCGACTCGTTGTGTGCCAACAAAAGCCCTACCAATTACCAAAGCTATCTATGATGGGGTGGATCACCCTTATTTCATTGTTGGTGACCCCCTCATCAAAGAGTAGGTTTAGTGATATTTCGTCTAGTGGGTCATTGTTGATAGCCTCTTCTTCCTTTGCCTCTTCAGTCTCGAGGTTGTTGACCTCGTCTATTGGCCAATAATCATCAGTAGGTGCATGAGGGTCATAAAAGTAGATTGGAACCCTGCGAAACCCTTCTTCTTCAATCAGGTCTTCTATTTCTTCCTCATAAACCGTTCCAGCGAACATGACATGGTTGTCTTCAATGATAGCCACCATAGGCTTTGGTTGGTTTACTGGAGTGATGTATTCAGAGGGGTTGAAATCTTCAACAACAAAGTGAAGCGGGCCAGACAGCTTGGTGACAACTTGAAAGTGCGAATCAGACATGGACAGTGATGCAGTCATTTTTCCTGAAAAAGGTTTTTGCTTTAGTTAGATTGATTAGTCTTACCTACTGTTTATTTGACTTAGAGAGATTCCTAAGGTTTAACCTGCAAAAGAGAAACTTTACAACATACACATATACAATGGGTGTGAGGAAGAACTTGGAAGTAAAATGCAAGTAGGTTCCTAGCCTGTAGGTTCCTGTCTTAGTTTGATAAGTTCTATGGCTTTCTAAAACATGCAAGGTTTTGGTAGTCTCAGGGTGCTCTGTTGTCAAAGGGCACCAATCCTCTCACCAGCCCATCATAGGCGGTGATTGGGTGATTTCCTTTTTGATATACCACTAGGTACGAGTGACTGTGGAGTTTGCTGGAACCCCCAACATAGCCCGTGTCATGCCGGGATATCAGGTGAACTCAACGGGTTGCCCGCTCGATGCATATGATAAATGAATTAAATAAGGCATGTATTAGTCTTATGTTGAATTTTTTGGTTATGGCTCTCATATCCCCAGCAGAGTCGCCAAAAACTGTAGACACCTCCCAAACGGGGCATCGCCATACAGATTGATCACATTGTGTTTTCTCGATTGGTTACCTGCTTCGTAAACCAAAATCATGGACATTCCCATGGCTAGGAACATCGCCACATGATAGCGGTTATCATCAAAATAGAGTCGCCACCTAATTTATTAAAACTAGGAAAACAGATAGAGATTCTGGATACGGGAGCCAAAAGTACAATAAGGGGAAGGTATTAGGCACCCCTCTTTGCCCAGTCGTGAGACTGGCCCATAGTCATTCAACATAAGACGTGTAGATGCTTTATTTAATTCCCACACATAGTCTATTTATTTATTCCTTTAAACAGTAAGCAAAGTGAGCCAGTGCGATAAGTAAGCATGCATCAGAAAGCAGAAAAGCAAGCAAAATGTCCCAGGGAGATGGATCCCGCGGCCGGTGAATGGATGTCACGGCCGATGGATCGTCCTGGTTTGATGTACCGGCCGAGGGATCGAAGCCCCGGTCGGTGTTCTTCCTCACACCAGACAGAAAGATTAACGGGTGATCAAAACGGTACGATTAGTAAAAATACAGTAAGTAAAACAAACCAGAGGCCGTTGGGCCTCACCACCTTGATCCCTCAGTTGCTTGATTGCTTTGGATTTGATTGTGATTGACTGGTTGCTTGATTGAAAACCCTAGAGTTAGGGTTTGAACTTCGGGGTTTGATTGCAGGATTAGCGGTTGCCTTCGAGAGGTTAGGGCTTTTGAAGAGTGGGTTTGAGAGAGTATTTTGGCAGGGTTTCGTGACTTGAGAGAGTGTGTACTCTATGAATTTCGTGTGTGTTTATTTTCGGAGTCCAAAGGCCCTTTATATAGACAATTGGTGACTCACTCCGGCCAATCAAATCACGAGATGGCAATTGCAATTGCAATGCATCTCTAACTCTACGTCGTAATCTCTGAGCGTAGCCCGAACGCATCGGAAAGGTAGTGTAATCGGATCAAACGTCTGACAGAACACGTTCCAGAGTCTGGGAAAAGGTCGATCTGGCGGCCGAGTAAAGGATATCACGGCCGAGGAATGGATGTCTCGGCCGAAGGATAGATCTTGCGGCCGAGGGATTGATCTCTCAGGGAGATTTTGCTAGCAACAGGTTGCTCGGGTGAGGAAATGATGTTAGGGCCGTGGGATCGATGTCACGGCCGACAGATGGATTCTCCTAGGCTTCTATATTTCTGTCTGAAAGGCTGTATGGCTCTGAATTGGGTCCTTTAAGTGGCTCAAAGTTCTTATCGAAAGTCCTAAAGTTCTCAAGGAAGCAATCAGCAATCACTGTATCCATTTCATCATTGGGATTGTCCCAAGGTGGGACTTGGAATAATCGTTAGGCCAAATTGGGGTGTCTACAGTGGCTCCAAGCCATCGACTCAGCAGCTCTACGCTCGCTATCCCAGCAACAGGCTCTACGCCTACTCAAGTAATCTCAACTGGCTTGAAGCCGTAACAACTATCTCAACAGGATCTACGCCGCCCCAACAATCAAGACATCATCAATTCTCAAGCTCTACGCTTGAATGCTCAAAATCTAACATTTTGAATGCTCGAAGCTCTTCGAATGCCCAACCACTGTGTACTGGATGCTCAAGTTCTACACTTGAATGCTCAAGCTCTACGTTTGGATGCCCAACCACTGCGTACTGGATGCTCAAAACCTGTACTTTGATTGCTTGGATTCTACCGTCCGATTGCTCGAGCTCTACGCTCTGAATGCTCAAGTCCGGAACTTGAAAGAAGCTCTACGCTTATATCAAACACACACGCACGGGCCCGTGCACATTTGCATCATCATCATCACATCGAGTCTGCATCATCATATCTGTTCACATCTAACAACCATCATCACATATATACACTCTGCATATCTCTCATGAAACAGGTCAACCCTGCAATCAACCGGCTCTACGCCTCGGTTTTATTGATCGGTCCAGCGCCTCGATCCTTTGGTTCTACACCAAAACTTATGATGAGAAATCTCCATGCACAGACCATCAGAATGCAACCAGCTTTACGCTTCGGTTCAAATCACATCAAGCTCTAAGCTCCAATACCTCAGGCTCTCGCCTTATGATCAATACCAGCTCCGCGCTTCGGTTCTATCAAGCTCAAAGCTCCGACCTCCTCAGGCCCTCGCCTCGTGACCACAGCAGGCTCCACGCCTCAACTCTATCACCTTAGGCCCTCGCCTTGTGACTATAACCGGCTCCGTGCCTCGGTTCCATCACATTAGAAACCATCGCTCTCCAGGCTCTCGCCTCATGACTACAACCGGCTCCGTGCCTCGGTTCCCTCATCCCCAAAGCTCCGTGCTCTAGTTACTGGCCTTGCGCCCCCCATATCTCAAACCGGCGTCCGATTCATCCCCAGCAAATGGCTTGGATTCCACATCAATTACATCAATTCCTTCCAACTCATTCGCAAGGATAGGCTACCCTACCGAGCTCCCCTCAGTCAAAGTAAGGATGATCAAGAAAAGAAAACGCACCTGTCGTGTACTGATCTACCCCAAAATACTAAGGTAGCTCTCCGCCAAAAACTTCCCCCTGCAGCCCCGCACTCCTTCAACTATTCTCCACCGAAACCCTAGCTCAGTCTAGGTACGTCACTACGGCTTTTTAAGCCCGAAGGTACGTCTTCTGTCTCTAACCCTCCAAACTTTTTATTTTTCTTTATCGCCCGAACTACGGTTGGTCTGAATTTCCCTTGTGGAATACGTAGGCAGCCTCTCGGCCCGACCATAACAAAAACATTTTTCAAAAACCCCTTGGAATAGTGGTTGGACCAAATTGAGTTGCTTTTTACAGCTTTGACTCTTACTCAAACATGTCTTGCGATCCGTCTGAGCTCAGTCAAAGAGGGGCATCTGTAGACACCCCAATTTGGCCTAACGATTATTTCAAGTCCCACCTTGGGGACCATCCCGATGATGAAATGGATACAGTGATTGCTGATTGCCTTCTCGAGAACCTTAGGACTTTCGGTAAGAACTTTGAACCACTTAGAGCACCCAATCCAGAGCCATACAACCTTTAAGACAAAAATACAGAATTCGAGGAGAATCCATCTGTCGGCCGTAACATCGATCTCACAGCCTTAACATCATTTCTTCACCCAAGCAACCTGTTGCTTGAAAATCTCCCTGAGAGATCAATCCATCGGCCGCAAGATCTATCCTTCGGCCGCAACATCCATTCCTCGACCGCCAGATCCTTTGCCCAGTCGCCAGATCGTCTATTTTCCAGACTCTGGAACGTTCTGTCAGACGTTTGATCCAACTACACTACCTTCCTGGTGCGTTCGGGCTACGCTCAAAGATCATCACAAAGAGTTAGCATTGCATTGCAATCGTGTGTTTTGATTGGCCGGAGTGAGTCACCAATTGCCTATATAAAGAGCTTTTGGGTTCCGAAAATAACAACATCAGATTTACCTACGAAATCACCCTCTCAAGCCACGAAACTCTACAGAAATACTCTCTCAAACCTCCTCTTCAAAAGCCCTAACCTCCCGAAGGCAGCCATCAATCCGACGATCAAACCCTGAAATTCAAACCCTAACCCTAGGGTTCTCAAAGAAGCAATCAGTGAATCACAAGCAATCCGAAGCAATCAAGCAATTGAGGGATCAAGGTGGTGAGGCCCAACGGCCTCTGGTTTGATTTACTTTCTGTCTATAATCTTAATTGTAACGTTTTGATTATATGGTAACTTTTCTGTCTGGTGTGAGGAAGAACATCGACCGGGGCTTCGATCCCTCGGTCGGTACATCAAACCAGGAGGATCCCTCGGCCGTGACATCCATTCATCGGCCGCGGGATCCATCTCCCTGGGACAGTTTGTTTTGTTCTGCTTTCTGAGGCATGATTTACTTATCTTCTCGGCTCACTTTATTTACTGTTTAAAGGCTTAATTAAACAGACTATGTGTTTGAATTAAACAAAGCATCTATACGTCTTATGTTGAATAACTATGGGCCAGTCTCACGGCTGGGCAGAGAGGGGTGCCTAACACCTTCCCCTTATTGTACTCTTAGCTCCCGTACCCAGAATCTCTATCAGTTTTCCTAGTTTTAATAAACTAGGTGGCGACTCTGCTTTGATGATAACCACTATCGTGTAGAGATGTTTCTAGCCATGGGGATGTCCACGATCTTGGTTTATAAAGCAAGCAACCAATCGAGCAACAAACGATCAATCTGTATGGCGATGCCCCGTTTGGGAGGCGTCTACAGATACGAAGATTTTTGGGAAGCTAACTGACTTAGTTACTTACTCATCTTGTAATAAACTTATTTTTTATTAAAGATGACTTCGTAACTAATTTTCCTCTTGAACTATCTTTGACTAAAGTTTGTAATATTCTAAACACTTGTGCTTGTATCTAAGTTAATTTGGGCAGGAGTGCCAATGTTGTTTATCTAGAAAATTGGGGACTTGATTTGTAATTAAATAAACAGGTGGGAACTCATTTTGGGTAATATTTACTTTATGCGAGGATCTTTTGTCAAAATTGTTTATTTATTTATGTTGAAAATCGAGGGTGTGACATAAATAAATAAAATATTTCAATAAAAGAGCCTCGCATATCATACATATCACCCAAAAGAGTTCCCACCTGTTTAAAATTACAATCAAATCCCCAAGATTTAAGTTATATAATTTTGGCACTCCGGCCCCAAATAAACTTAAATACCAATACGAACTAGCTATTGAGTTACAACGGTTTAGTCAAAAGGAATTTCTAGAATAAATAGTTACAAACCCATCTTTATCAAAGAAAGTCAAATGCAAAGATGACTAAGTAACTAATGATGTTAGCTTCCCAAAAGGTCTTTCACATCCAAGCACACGATGCATGCAAGCTATTGTCCAGTATTCGAACCTGAAAAGAAAGATTAGATTGAGCTACACTAGCCCAGTAGAGAAATCGTTGCTCAAACTATATGCATATGAGGTACGTAATGCACCGAGATGAACATTTAAGAAACAAAGTCTCAAATAGCAAGGGAGAATACAATCAGACACCAATGTCGTACTGGAAATCCAAGACTCAAGGAATACTTCGTTGTCGCTAGCTAATCCATCTAGTCAATCTATCAATCATCTATTACATTTCCCCTTTGTATTTATTCGAAGTTTCATTTCGTACACTTTTACATTAAGTGCCTTGCATTTTGGGTCTTAAGGACCTCGTACATCTCCCGTTGATCTCCAATATGAACTCAAGTAGCTTTTTCCTCCATTAACATACCGAATAGTGAGCTAAGAAATTTTTCGGGTCTTAGGGCCCCATATACCCATAATACATTTTCTGAGTGTTCGTGACCCCGTACATCCATTTTACATTCCGGGTGCTCATGACCCCGTACATTTGTTTTAAGTTTCAGGTATCAAGACCCCGTATGCCGATTCCGATTCATTTGTATTGCATTCTGCCATAAGTGTTTTTAGGACTCCAGTTTGCAAGATGCAATTAATGAGGGACATTGATGTTAAGTAAATGGTTCATGTCCCAACTCGCATTTCCATTCCGATCCCACACTCGTTATCTAAACTCATTCCACTACAAGAAAAATCACTTTTTACAGCGTTTGAAAAACGCTATTAAATGATATAGACAGTGTTTTTCGAAACGTTGTATTAGCCAATGTTGTTAAAAGTCTTGGACATAAGACAACGTTTTTAAAACGCTATAGAATATTGATTTTATACAGCGTTTTAGAAACGCTATAGAATGTAAAGTTTCTATAGCGTTTTAAGAACGCTATATTAGCCAATTTTTTGCATTTTTTTTTAAAATTCTATAAATACCAATATATTAGTATTTTCAAATAAGATCATGGTAATTTCATTTAAGAAACAAAAATGATATATTCCATTTAACACCAACTATATCCAAATATCAACATACCATAAACAATTCAACTATTGAATAAAGATTCATTACATTAGCTTGGGAAACAATTTTCCAACAAAATTACATAAAAGAGCCCAACTAATTGGACTCATTAAAAAATAACTAATGTAATTCTACTTTCCTGAAAATATAATCATGCACTAGGCCAACCATCTCATTCCGCGCGCAGATTTTCTTTACTTGAAACTTCTTTGCCGAGCTTGTACCCTTTCTGCTCCCAAAGCCAACCACATAAATGGGCAACTTGAAACCCTCCAAAATATGATAAACATGCCCGTAGGTTGAAGTTGTATAAGAAGTTGTAGCAGCAAAAATCATCCCCGAAAAGATGCAGCACGTAGTAGAAATCCGAAGAAAAACAATTGCAGTAAAGAGCTATAATTAATAGACATCCACACCAAGCAAACAAAAACAGGCATTACCTTCTTCCAATTCCTCCTGCAGAGGAAGAAAGTCTTTGACTTACAATGGCAAATATCATCTAACACATAAAGAGTGAACAAAACATTATCCTTTTTTTAGACATAGGAATGATGAAAAATACATTACCTTGTGTGGAGTCTATATTCCTTGATCCAACACCTACTCATAAAGCCTACAAACACGACAGAAGATACAAGAAGAAGTCTATAAGCTGAAATACTATAGGAATAATAATCCAAAGCAACAATATCCTTTCACTGAAGGGACAACAATTAGAAACTCAAACTCAACAATGTATAAACAACTATCAAATGTACATGAAGTTACAATGCATAATGCTGGGGAAAACTCAAAAATTTCAGAAATCTTGGCCATAAAATTCACTGCAATGTGTAATGCTGGGAAAATCAAACAATTTCAGACATCTTGGCCACAAAATTCACTTATATAGAGATCTTATAAAGTGATATCCCCAGACTCCAATCAATACTATCAGCAAATAGCACGATCTGAGTAAGCAAAAATCAATCCATATCATGATTCATGGACAAGATGCACAAACAGGCGCACGAATTCAATCAACTGGAGTGAAAAGCATTTGGAACTCCAAGGGGCCTTGTAGGGATGGAGAAAGGATGAAAACAAAACTGACCAACATTTATGTTTCATCCACTTAACCATAACACCAAACATATTGGTTTACATTTGGATAACAACAAGAATAAAAAGCAGCACCAGCAATGGAAACACAAAACTGCTCATATAATTACACATAATATACATTAATCACAATGTTATACCTTGTGTTTGACGCCAGAGGATTGAGCGGCGCCACCTTCATTCATCTCAGCCACCTGCTTAGCATCGACCCTGAGACCCACCACGATGGTCTTGCTCTCTAGATTCCATATCTTGATGCTAGCCTCAGTAGCTGCATAGAGCCAGTACCTGTTGGGGCTGAAACAAAGAGCATGGACGATGGAACCAGCATCGAGCGAGTAAAGCCTTTTCCCCTCAGCTAGGTCCCACAGCAAGATGACCCCATCTTTCCCTCTGCTTGCGCACAACGACCCATCAGGGGACACCGCCATCGTGTTCACATAGCCAGAGTGGCCGGCGAGGGTGGACCTTATCTTGCAGTTAGTTAGGTTCCAGATCTTAACGGTACGATCCCATGAAGAGGACACAATGGTTGGCTGCTGCATGTTGGGGCTAAATCGGACAGAGCTGACCCAATCTGAGTGAGCGTCACCGTCTTGGATTGCTATGAAATACCATGGCCCCCAGAAAAGTATTAGCGCCAAAGCTTTTGATAGCTTTTTGAAAATAACGCTATAAAATGTAGTATTTGTTGTAGTGACAGATTTGAGGGTGGTGTTCAAATAAGACTATATTTGGGTGTCGATGGAGATTGTCTCAAGGCATGGTGCTTTGCAAGGGCATTTTGAAATTGATGGGATACCTCTTCATTTATATACAGATTGTGGTGTGCAATGGGGAGAATGTGCGATCTCAAAGTCATCCTTGGTGAGGCGATGAGAATTTGGAAGTCAGGTATCTTGTTAATTCTATTGTGACACTGGTGTCAGAAAAATAAAGCAGTTCAGGTAGCATAATAATGGCTCAGTGATAGAATACACACAAATCAATATTTAAACATGACTAAAAGCAAAGGCAGTTTTCCCGCCTACATAAATCTCCAAGGACATGTGAAAGTAGTTCAGGCAATACAACTCTTAAAATTCAACTCAATGGACCTCTCTCATATCTGCCAAGTGATTCCATTCATGAAACGCATTTGATCAACAGAACTCAATATATCCTCTCACAAACATAAGTTCTAGCCAACAACATTCATCCAAAATGTTAAATCCCAAACGTGCAAAAATATGTATCATGTCTGATAGATAAGGAAAAAGTACCATACCACTTTAGGGGTAACCCTTTGTACTCAAACCATATAGTGTCTACGCCGGGAGGAAGTGCACTATTGAAGAATGGTTTAATTTGTGGAACTAGTAGAGGCAGATACCCTATCCGAGGAGCCAAGACCTGAAATCACACGAAAACCAAATGATCAATAGCATGAAAGTTAAGTCAATAACATTCTGAATGTGGTCAAATACCATTCTTGTGGTGTTATGATTCTACACTTACTCTCTTTAGTTTCAATAGTAGGCCATCCTTCAGTAATTTAAGACAAGAGCAGGTGAGAAAAGGCATATACGCTTATAGGAAAAAAAAAGTGGCTTAAGTGTCAGATTATGTGTAATAAGGTCCCGGGTTTAAAAGAAACTTAAAGCACAAAATCCAACTAATAACAACTCTAAAGCATACAAAACATACTAAAACAAGCAAATTTTTTTAGACTAGAATAGCCTCTCTCTGTTAGAGGGTAGTTACTTCAGCGTTTCCTCCCCTTATTATCACAAAACACTATAATTGCTTCTCTATCACAGCATTTCTAAAAAACCGCTATCAATTAATGCTATTGAAGTCATAATTGTTGTAGTGATAAGTCTAGTAAAGCCCATATATATCTTCTACACATAATAGAGAAATTACATGGGCATAGGCAGAGAAATTCTACAGCATTGGTGTTTTGAAATGCACAGATTGATATAGACTGTGAGAAAATGCTTGCTCAAGAGTGGAACTTGTGATCTACTTTATTTACAGAGCCATCCCCATGCCAAGTACTTTAAGTAAACAATCCTTAACCTGCCGTATTTGCCGGAGCATGGACATTAAAGCAGGAAACCGCTTGTCAACCTCCCTTGATCCAGCATATGTGCACGTCAGAGAGTAGATCACAAAAAGCAGCCGAAAGAATAACAAAATGGTTCCCAAATAAATGAAACATGGAAACAAAAAGAAGCACCAAGCATGAAATTAAATTCGGCCTACAAATCTAAGATACCACAAGACAAAAGGCCAAACAACGTGCCACCCAAACTTCTTGAGCATGACTTACGTAATAAAACTTTCTTGACACTTAGCGAACTGTGATCTGTAATATTCTTCTTCTTCCACATCAAGTCGTAGCCAAACCAATTGAAACTGCCATAAAAATATAGAAGGAAAACTTGATATCATACGATAACCGGAATTGCTGATGCAAATGGTTACATTGGTGGCACGGAGGAAAGACCTACAGTTTTTGTAGGAGGTGCAGAATCTGATGCCATGTCCTTTTAAGTGCACCTTAGCGGCAGCTCTTTGTTTGTTTTTTTCTGACCAGCAACAAGGATATATAATCAAAGGAGATTAAGAACATATGCAATACAAACTTCAACCAGGAATAATCAAGGAGTCATCATGAAATTGGAAGTAAAGACTAAAGAATCAAAGCAACATGAACAACCTAGGCCCAAACATCCAAACTTATGCAGCTCATTGACGCCAACTAATAACTGCATCAAACTCAATCGTCCCTTCATCAAGAGGGTAAACTAGTTCACAAGAACAATGTTGCAACAGAACACCAATGAGGCCCTACAAATGAGCATAAGGTCCAACATAGAAATCTGAATCATCACATGAAGCAGCCTAACAATAGACCAATTAAGACCAATTCAACCAAATGACACCATAATAAACAAGTGAGGAAAGAAGAGAGAGGTAACAAAAGCAAGTTACAGCTAGCAATGATAAGAATATCGTTAAAACACTGAAGCATAGCAGCAAAAAAAGACCTGTGTTCCCTGACCAAATTTTTAAACAAGCGTGTTTCGATAACACGCTTTTGTGATTGGTTAAGCCGCATTAAACAAGAAAATTAGGTTAATTCTACTCCTCCTTAAAAGCGTAATTGAAAAACACATAATTGTACTCCCATTATCCTAACAGTGTACACCCTAAGATACTGCTACTAACAAAAAAAGGTCTGGCATTTGCAAAGTACAACCAATTCTGCTTGAGTGATACACAAAATTATGATCCACTTTGGAACAAAACAAGATCTAGTTGGGTTACCTCAAATCTACATGCATCATAAAAGCTGAAAGAGCGAGTGAAACTACACAAGTTACTCCATAGACTAAACATGACTTTGCTCGTCATATTTCAAAGTCTTGGACAAGTCAATGTAGAGTGTCATTTCTTTGACAACTTTTTACCTACCTTATATACAATAATGAAAGATTAAAAAAAGTGATTACATGTTTTATGTTGCACTTTAAGCTGTACGGCAGCGTCCTGAATACATAAGTGTGAATATCTGACACGCGCAAACCTGGTTTTAAACCCAAAGTCAGAGAAAACAAAGCCTTTTTTTTTTCTAGGTCCTAAGTCAAAACAGAAACCCAACCGTTCAGAGAAAGCCAGAAAGGCGTATAAAAATTGACATAATACTAAGCTAGTGTGCAAAGACTACTATAAAAAGAAAAATAGGAAAAGCATATAGATATATGGTTGATTAATCATAGGATGGGTCTATTCTCGTGAATCCATAAAAAAGGTGAAAAAATATTGTATGTTTCTTTTTTCAAAGCCCTAATCCACCCTAGCCTTGTATCTTTGCAAATCCTTAGATGGTTATCACTTTTCACAAACTAATACATGCCGATTAAAACCCTAGCCTTGTATTTGGGCAACAACTGAATGAAAAAATCAAATCAAACCTGGTAAGAACTCTCCGAGCAATGAATGTTTGCTTCAACTGGTGCAATATTACCGAATATTGCTTTGATTCTCCTCTGACTATGGAATGAGGAAGCAGAAGTATGAAGAAGATGAGGCGATTAATAAGAAACAGAGGTTAATCGGTTGGAAATTAAGAGAAATAGAGAACAAGGGACAAACCTGTTCCTCTCGATTAAAACCCTAGAACACCTAAAAGATCGATCCATTAGAAACCAGCACCAGTTCGCACAGAAATCTTACAGCAACTCGCACGAAACAATTGGCAGATCTGGCACCTATAGTTTTGGTGGAACCGATTGAAATTTTCAGGAAGGGCAGAGTGCGATTTTGGGGGCAATGATTGGCGCCTATAATTTTGGTGGAAGCGTGGAATGCTGTTTTTCATTTTGAAAAAGAGTGGAACGCTGTTGAACAATTCTGGAACGCTATAATAAATTAGGGCGCGAGCGTTCCATTTTGACCCAATGGCTGAACGCTATAATTTCCCCTCTACAATAGCATTTAAAAAAAATGCTATTAACTTATGCTATTAAAAGCAGTATTTGTTGTA
The DNA here is from genome assembly GCA_018127125.1 of Rhododendron griersonianum. Lineage (NCBI taxonomy): Eukaryota > Viridiplantae > Streptophyta > Magnoliopsida > Ericales > Ericaceae > Rhododendron > Rhododendron griersonianum. The sequence continues at coordinate 3,057,066 of CM030798.1, read as the reverse complement.
GTGTTCCTTGTACTATATGGCATCACGTGTCAACTTATCACTTTACGCTCATGATTCATTCACCATTTTATTCAACAATCAACCTTGTCTTCACATGCGCCATTTACGAGACCTTATCATTCATGAGAAATGTACAACAATGCTCACATAACAACCTGAATGCAATAAACAAAGAACGAGTATCATATTCATTTAATCTAACACTTTTCTTTATTATAACGAGAGCCACAAGGGTGGGGACGAACAACGAATCATTGGAACACAAGCCATCGAGTTTAGAGATGATTAGAATGTGGTTTGAGAGTGTTAGAAGTGATCGGGGGTCAAAACAATTGAAGTGGGAACAACATGGGCAAAACTGTCCCATAAGCCCTTGGTATGGATACAACCAAAAACGTTGTATCGATACAACAAGCTTATGGTGCTACTGGATTCAGGATAAGCAGCTGGTATGGATACAACAAAAACAGTTGTATCGATACAGATACGTTACGACCAGCGATTCAGCAGAAATTCAAGGATCGATCCAACAACAAAACACAACAATCTAGGGCACGAATAAGACACAAAATCAACTCATAAACATGTAGAGAGAGTAAGAATACCCTACCTTGATTACCAAAGCCAAACACAAAGAGATCAATCAAGCCCTAGAACTCCAAAGTTGAGATCGAGTAAGAAAACTCCTTTCTGAGCTTGCTCCAACGAAACCCAAGGTCGAGAGCCCGTGAGGATGATGATTTGGTGAATGATCTTGGTGGGTTTTGAACTTGGAGTGGAATTTTTGAGTGAGAAGGTGAGAGAGAGAGGAGAGAGCCGAAGGGGAGAGGGAGAGAGATATTTTTGGGGGTTTTTAATCTCCTACACACACCCCTCTATTTATACTCACACACACACCAAATTACATTAGCACTCACTCCAATTACGATTCTAACATACAAACCCCAAATCAAATCAACTCCACAAATCTCACATTAACCCCAACTTCACATTAACTTATAATATTTCATATTTTTCCTCAATTTCTAATAGCAAATAAACACTTAAATATTTTTCTGAAATTACGGATCTCTACATCTCACCCTCCTTACAAAAAATTTCGTCCTCAAAATTTGCTAAGTCAAATCCATCCAAACATGCAACATATCGACATACTCCAACCGTAACGCTACCATCATACAACAATTCAATAATCATCAAAATCTATGTCAAAGATTCATATCGATCAAGCCACAACAAACACGAGTATATCTTTCTGACTTCGTCCTCCCTTCCCATGTAATCTCGTGCTAATGGCATCGGCTTACCACTCAACACTTGACTACGCAACTTTAGAATACGTATCAAATTCTCACCATGGGACACGTCGGCTTCTAACTCAAGTTGGACCTTTCCAACTCGTGCAATGATTTAGCTCGTACCTCCTTAATATCTGCATCACAAATGCTCAAAAGTTTCGGCAGCACTTCCAAACGGTATGCAATTTCCAAGCTCTCCTTTTTATTGCGAAATTTCTATGTACGATTATCTATCCATGTATAATGATCTTGCCTCAAAATGTAACCCGATAGTCCAATTGACTTACCCAGATTTCCATTTAGAAGGTGCGGTGATCATGCGCTGCTTCTAACTGGATTTCATCGGTTGTCGCCTGGGTATCCGAAGGACACTCACCGTATCCGATACATAACCTATCTTTCTAGCAATATAAGCTTCCCTTTTTCTGCCCCTAACAAGACAAACCTCAACGCGGCAATACTTTACAAAATACGTGAATTCTCTCACTTTGAGTGACAATGGGTGACGACAACAATCAACACAATCCTTTGGTTATCTCAACAAAACAAGCGGACTCCAAAACTCAAACAACACCAATCGAAAACTCAAGAAGTGGGACGAGGTATCCGGAGTTTAAAGAACACATGAGATTTTCAAAAGTAGTTACGAACCCAATGCACCAACTCATAGCAAACCCAAGAATCTAGGAAAGGTTAACTTCAATTTCCCTACTACTCCACAAGTCTAGGAAACGAGTGCATACTTTTTGGCAAAAAGTATTCTAATATAGATGACAAGTACAATGCAAAAGATAGGACCAAAACTGACAAACAGATGCACCACCAAACGTATACTAATACCAAAAGGTGCAAGACTCTTAATGGGCTGGAACAAAACAATATAGAACAAACCATGTACCTCTAAGGTTGAGGAGTAAATCAAATATATATATATATATATATATATATATATATATATATATATATATATATATATATTTTAAGCACCCGAGAGAGAGGCCACAATCGCAACAAGATTTGAATTTGACAACACAAAAGGATACAATGTCATGGAAGATGCCACTACTAACTTGGCTTTGATAGATAGAAGCCACAACAACAAAGATAAGGTGAATAGCAATAGCAAACCAAGAACTTTGTAACCATAGCAACAGAATTCCAAATTGACTAGCGAGATTTTATACCATGAATCATAACGTAAGGAGTAGAACAAGAGTGTGAGACAAGAAATATTAATTGATTTCAATAGTGGGTATGTCAAAATCAATAGTACATACGCCACAAGATATCTCATAACAAGGATTCGTATAGCATAAAGCAACACTAGAAATGATTGTGTGGTAATCGATGCAGGTGTCAAAATCTATTCAAGCCAATGAACAAACGACCTCAAGGATAACAAGCTCAGACTCAAATTTCAATCAAGGTTCAATTAGACCATAGAGAACAGAGCAATAAAAGAACAACTCAGATGGAGACACACCCGACATATTGCAAATAATCATTGGTGTAATCAATATTTTCTCTAGACAAGATCAAACCTCGCTTCACGCAAAACATGGAGGTCAAACACAAAACGATCATCTGAAATATCCAACTCATAGTCTCGACAAATACAATCGGGAGGGGTTACTTGTAGTCACCTCCCTGGAGCGGGGCATCGCCATACAGATTGATTGTTGTTTGCTCGTTTTGGTTGCTTGCTTCATAAACAAGATCGTGGACATTCCCATGGCTAGGAACATCGCCACACGATAGCGGTTATCATAAAAACAGAGTCGCCACCCAGTTTATTAAAACTAGGAAAATAGATAGAGATTCTGGGTACGGGAGCCAAAAGTACAATAAGGGGAAGGTGTTAGGCACCCCTCTTTGCCCAGTCGTGAGACTGGCCCATAGTCATTCGATATATGATTAATTCATGCTTTATTTAACTCTAACACATAGTCTGATTTTACCCTTTAAGCAGTTAATGGTGAGCCAAGACTGTAATTGAAAGCATGCATCAGAAAGCTGAATAAAACAATCATGTTCCAGGGAGATAGATCTCGCGGCCGGTGAATTGATGTCACGGCCAAGAGTTCTTCCTGGTTTTATGTACCAGCCAAGGGATCGAAGCCCCGGTCGATGTTCTTCCTCACACCAGACAGAGAAGTTAGTAGATAATCAAGCGCTACGATTAAGCATAAAAATGATAAATAAATGAAACCAGAGGCCCTTGGGCCTCACCACCTTGATCCCTCAGTGCCTTGATTGCTTCGGATTTGATTGGGATTGACTGATTTGCTTCTTGAAAACCCTAGGGTTAGGGTTTGAACTTCAGGGTTCGATCGTCGGATTAGCGACTGCCTTCGGAAGGTTAGGGCTTTTGAAGAGAGGGTTTGAGAGTATGCTTCTGCAGAGTTTCGTGGCTTGAGAGGGTGTGTTGTTATATCAATTTCGTGGTTTGAAGCCCTCTTTATATAGGCATAGGGATGACACAACTCAACCAATCAAAGCACACAATTGGAATTGGAGTTAGAGAGTGATACAAACTCTTTATGGTGATCTCCTGACGTAGCCCGAACGCATCTGAAAAAGGCTGCCAGGGTTTTGTTGATCGGATCAAACGATCGACAGAACATTCCAGAATCTGGAAAAAGGACGATCTGGCGGCCGAGCAAAATATCTTGCGGCCGAGGAATGGATGTTGCGGCTGAAGGATAGATCTTGCGGCCGAGTGATTGGATCTCTCAGGGAGATTTTCATGCAATAGGTTGCTCGGGTGAAGAAATGATGTTAAGGCCGTGAGATCAATGTCACGGCTGACAGATGGATTCTCCTAGGATTCTGTATTTATGTCTAAAAGGCTATTTGGCTCTGGATTGGGTCCTCTAAGTGGCTCAAAGTTCTTACCATAAGTCCATGGGTTCACAAGAAGTCAATCAGCAATCACTGTATCCATTTCATCATCGGGATGGTCCCCAAGGTGGGACTTGAAATAATCGTTAGGCCAAATTGGGGTGTCTACAGATGCCCCTCTTTGACTAAACTTAGACGGATCGCGAGACATGTTTAAGTAAGAGTCAAAGCTGTAAAAGCAACTCAATTTGGTCCAACCACTATTCTAAGGGGTTTTTGAAAAAGGTTTTTGTTATGATTGGGCCGGGAGGCTGCCTACGTATTCCACAGGGGAAATTCAGACCAACCGTAGTTCGGGAGGGCACTAAAGAAAAAGAAAAAGTTTGGAGGGTTAGAAATAGAAGACGTACCTTCGGGCTTAAAAGCCGTAGTGTAACGTACCTGGGTTAAGCCAGGGTTTTGGCGGTGGATAGTTGAAGGAGCGCGGGGCTGCCAGGGGAATTTTTGCGGAGAGCTTCCTTAGTATTTTGGGGTAGATCAGTACATGACAGATGCGTTTGCTTTTCTTGATCATCCTTACTTTTACTGAGGGGAGCTTGGTAGAATAGCTTATCCTTGCGAATGAGCTGGAAGGAATTGATGTAATTGGGGTGGATTCCAAGCCATCTGCTGGGGATGAGTCGGATGCCGATTTTTGAGATATGAGGGGCGCGAGGCCAGTAATTGGAGCGCGGAGTGTTTGAGATGAGGGAACCGAGGCGCGGAGCCGGTTGCTGTCATGAGGCGAGAGCCTGAGGGGTTGGAGCTTAGAGCTTGATTGAACCGAAGCGCGGAGCTGGTTTTGATCATAAGGTGAAAGCCTGAGGTGTCGAAGCTTAGAGCTTGACGTGATTTGAACCGAGGAGTAGAGCCGGTTGCATTCTGATGGTCTGTGCATGGAGCTTTCTCATTATAAATTTTGGTGTAGAGCCAGAGGAGTCAGAGCTTAGAGCTTGATTTGATTTGAACCGAAGCGTAGAGCTGGTTGCATTCTGATGGTCTGTGCACGGAGCTTTCTCATCATAAGTTTTGGCGTAGAGCCAAAGGATCGAGGCGCTGGACCGATCAATAAAACCGAGGCGTAAAGCCGTTTGATTGCAGGATTGACCTGTTGAAATGGGTGAGATATGCAGAATATGTGTGTATATGATGATAGTGGTTAGATATGAGCAGATATGATGATGCAGACTCGATGTGATAATGGTGATGCAATTGATGCAATATGTGCACGGGCCCGTGCATGTGTGTTTGATTTAAGCTTAGAGCTTCTATCAAGTTTTGGACTTGAGCATTCAAAGCGTAGAGCTCGAGCATTCGGATGGCAGAATCCAAGCATTCAAAGTACAGGCTTTGAGCATCTAGTACACAGTGGTTGGGCATTCAAGCATAGAGCTCGAGCATTCAAGTGTAGAACTTGAGCATCCAGTACATAGTGGTTGGGCATTCGAAGAGCTTTGGGCATTTAAAATGTTGGATTTTGAGCATTCAAGCTTAGAGCTTGAGAAGAGATGATATCTTGTTTATTGGGGTGGCGTAGAGCCCGTTGAGAATTGTTACGGGGTAGAGCCAATTTGAGATAGTGGGCTTAGAGCCGCTGGGTTAATGAGATGGTGGGCGTAGAGCCGTAGAGCTATCGAAGTGAGATAATGTGAGCATGGGCGTAGAGCCACTATGTATGTGAAGCTGATGAGTGGCGAGTATAGAGCTGCTGGGCGAGCTTAGAGCTGCTAATAGTGATAACGGAGTTGCTGGGATAGCAAGCGTTGAGCTGCTGATGTGGTGTTGAGCCGTTGAAATGGTTGAACATAGGCGTAGAGCCGTTGAGATAGTAAGTATGGGCATAGAGCTGTTGAGGCGGATGAGATAGCGAACACGAGGCCGTTGAATGATTTGAGGCATAAAGTCATTGAGTGACTTGGGCACAGGGCTACTGGGCGAGCGTAGAGCTGCTGATGGTGACGTTTGAAAAGTGAGCGAGCGTAGAGCTGCTGAAGTGAGCTTAGTGAATACAGGCGTAGAGCTCTTGGATGAGTGAAATGGTGAAGCTGTAGAACTGCTGAAGTGGTTGAGCTGCTGGACGTGGAGCCACTGTTGTAGTGAGTATGGTCATAAAGCTGCTGAGATAAGCTCGGGGCTACAGAGCTTAGAGCTGCTGATGGAAGTGGCTTGATGGCGAGCTTAGAGCTGCTGAAGGTTAATATGGATGTAGAGCCGTTGGTCAATGAGCTTAGAGCCGCTACGTTGATGGGCTTGCACATGATGGTGCTGTTGAATAGCTTTAGAGTTGCTGAGTGAGCTGCTGAGATGATTAGTCTGGAGTTGCCGAGGTGGCGAGCATGGAGCTGCTGATGTGGTGCATATAGGCGTTGAGCCATCGAAATGGATGAATACAGGCGTAAAGCCGTTGAGCGAGCATGATGCTGCTGATAGTAAGCGCGAGGCCGTTGAATAATTTCAGGCATAGAGCCGTTGAGTAACTTGGGCACAGGGCTTTATTGAAATAGCAAGCGTAGAGCTGCTGAGATAACGAGCTCAAGGATTGGTTGCTGAGTGATTTGACAATAGTGGGCACGGAGCAAGAGCCTGGGTTTGATAATCCTTAGTGGTCAAGTGACCAGCATCTGGTGAGCTTGCTGCTACGGAGAGAGAACTTTGATGGTTTTCATGCTCGGGCGTGCCCCCAAGGCTAGTTCTGATCACGTTGTATTTGCTCAGAGGGTGCCCCCAAGGCTATCATGTTGGCCGAGGACCTAGAATTCCATAATGGCTTGAATTTTGGTGCATTGAGCAAGATCTGATGTTGCTGAGGGGAATGGAATGGAGGGCCAGGAGATCAATATGGCGGCCGAGAGAAAGATGTCTCGGCCGAGTAATTGATGATTCGGCCATGAGATAGCCATCAGTCAGGAAATCGATTTAAGTTAGATTTAATCAATCTCACAGGTCATTCTATTCTTTCTTCCTCTATCCCTGGTTCTTCTCTCTCGTCCGAGCGACCGCCTCCGTTCCTTGCTCTCTCCTCCGATCGGCCACCGCCGTTTCCCACCTTGCCACCATCGTTCTACGGTTCCGGCAGTTGTTTTTCTTGGCTGCAATGGCTTCATCACCGCCTCCTCCTCCGTCATCTGATGTTCCTGCCCGTGTCTAGGGACGCGGACAAAGCTCCGGCCGTTGAGGCCACAGTTCTGGGCGGGGTTTCAAGTACCCGCGTTCTTCGCTCGAGTCGGCGTACGCCTATTGTTGGGGGAGGGTCTTCGCAACCAAACCCTCCTGAGACTGAGTTCGAGGTTCCCTCTGATGCGGGCAATGAAGCCTTGCCGCCTTTTGATGCTAATACATACATCCCTCCGGTCCATATAATTGGGCATGGGGGTTTGTTGCGATATCGCCCTCCTCTCAGTGACGTCCCACCTGAGGTTTTGCATAGAGAGCTGGAGCAGCACTTCGGCTTTTCCAATGTGAAGGTAAAGTTTTATCCTGTCAATGATATTTGTACAAGAATTTATGAAACAATGATATGATATTTGGAATTGAAAGTGAGTTGTAAGAATTGCCCACTGTTTAGGCGATCTTGTTATTGTATTAATCCTCTCTTATCCTTTGTCAGGCAAATGAGAAGCTGCGGATGTGGGGTAGTTGCCCCCAGGTGTATGAGTGGTATGAGAGGCTTCCTCAGGGTGCCAAGGATGGAGTCACTTTGGCTGGCTTCGAGCCTTTGATACTCGGCTTCCATCTTCCGAAAGAGGAGTTAGGATTGACTACGGCACTGGTGGAGCGGTGGTGGGATACCACCAACACTTTCCATCTTCCGGAGGCTGGGGAGATGACGATCACTCCAGGTGATTTTGCTTTGTTGACAGGTTTGCGAGTTGGTGGTGATCCCCTTCCTATTGATCCGCGAATCCATGAGCGGGAAGGTTCCTTTGATTACCTCTTAGGGAAGACTCCTGACGTGTCGGAGAGTGGTCATGTTACATACTCATGGCTCTGGGCACAGTACGATCGGGATGGTATTCTAACAGAGGTATCTCCTTCCCAGCTGGTACGAGCTTTCCTTTTTTACCTCATTGGATAGACCCTGTTTTGCAACAAGGAGAACTCGGTGCACGTCCAGTTTTTGGCTGCTTTGGTGCACTTGGAAACCATAGCAGAGTTCGATTGGGGAACCCCTGCTCTAGCTATGCTGTACGGTCACCTCAATGCTTGTTCCCGGGGGGTTAGTTTGTCGCTGGGTGGACACCACCGTGTTCTTGAGGTACATACTTCGACTTCCTGTGTTGTTCCTTTATTGCTTTTATCTCTGTAACTCATGCTTGTTTTTCATCTTTGTTTGTAGCTCTGGGCTTTTGAGCACTTGTTGCAGTTCCCTCCTCCGACCAGGCATATAGAGCCTAGGTTTGTTCCACGGGTAGCCTATTGGTTGAAAGGAGTTCGGAAGACACGATCGCCTGCTATGGACTTACTGGCTTGGAGGCGAGTTTTGGACTGCTTGACACTGGATCAGGTATGTTGCATCCTATTCTTTGATTTTCATGTGACTTCTTCATTTTGTTATTTTGATGTTATTTCCCTTATTACAGGTGCGATTTGATCCGTGGGGCACTTTGCTTGACGATGCTCCTTTAGAGTTGACCTCAGCTTGAGCTTTGGACAGGCAACACTTCCTCCTGGAGGGACCTTTCTCGAGGGCTTGGTACCTTGGTGAAAGGGTGGCGAGTCAGTACTTCCCATATTCTGAGGCATTGCAGTTTGTTCCCCTTCCTCTTCCAGCTGGCATGAGGTCGACTAATCTCTTGACAGGAGAGGGTTTGCTTCTTGCTCTTGAGAGATAGCCAGCCATGGGTTTTCTTGTAGCGAGAGATTACTCGGCCTTTCGCTTGGCCTTGCTGACCCTACCTACTGCTTCCACTGCTACTGCTCCTTCTGTTTGGCTACGAGCCCCCAGTTTTATTTCTTTCCACAATGCCAATGGAGAAGAGGAGCGCCTAACACTGACCCCATGTGCTAATCAGCTCTACGTGCTTCCTACCAGAGTTCAGCAGGTCTCTGCTTTAGTTTCCTTTAGCATTCTTCCCATGCTTTGCTATATATGTAACTATTTCCTCTACAGGTGCCTGCTGATGTTGTTCAGGAGTGGTTGTGTGCATTCCAGAGTGCAGAGGCCTTGGCTCGACGGTAGCAAAGCCGGATAATCGCGGTACGTATCTTTTGATTTCTTCTCTTTCCATCCCATATTTTATGTGAACCTGAATGTCCATATTCTATGCTTTGCAGCTTGAAGCGGAGCGGGCGCCAACGGTGTCGATTACTCAGAGTGCTGGAGTCAGCGAGGGTGGGAGCACCAGAGCTGGTGATGGAGATGCTGAAGCTGACGATGGAGGTGAAGGACAGAGGATCAGCGTCCCGGTTCCTGAGCGCTTTCATCCTTCTTCTTCTCGTCATGCGCCTAAGAGGGGCCGTGGCCAGTAGCTTGCCCTTTTCCTTTGTACCTGTATTTGTTAGTTCCAAAACAGATAATTGATATTGTATTTTTATGAAGCAATTTCAGCATGTGTGGCAAGTATTATGATTCGGGAACATGTTTTCCCCCCGAGATACTCCAGGATTTGTAAGCGATGCTTTTTGAACAGATATTTGTCATTTTGGATGAGCAGTGAGAGTTTGGCAACTTTGAAAATGGTTTTGCAAAAAAAAACTATTCGAAATATCGCCCGTAGAATGGATTACTCGGTCGAGGATCCTACTCTTTTGGTTGTTACTTCTATTTCCTAAAGAAGGTGGATTTTGTTTTAGCCAAGTGTCGTTCCTCCCTTCTTACGCTTGAATTTGATTCATGCCTTTTTATTTGCTTTTGCTGTTTCCACAGTCTCTTTGCCGTGTTTTGGGATTTTTGGGATATCTTGTCCTTTATGTTGATGACCTTTGAGTCAGAGAGGACGAGCGATGATTCTCATGTCCTTTTGTCTTTGTCAACTCTCTGAAAAATGACTAACTCATCTTTTGCGAGCTCAATACGCAGGGTTAACTATACCCATCATTGAGTACAAATTGCTTCGATACCTTCTCTCCATATGTTTGGGCCGTATCTCAAGGTGAGATTGCCTATGTATCCCAATTAGGGAATCAGGCCTTTTACGTAGTTCCAGAATTACCACCTTTGAGGTTGGGTTTTCACTCTTGGTTTTTCTTCGCATGTGCTCTAAGTTTTGCCTAGGTTACCTGATGGAGGTTGAGTTCCTAGCGAGCTTTTCTTTGAATGCCTTAACTTTTGCCTAGGCTGCGATTTCGCATTTTCTTGCCCTAGCAGGCTCTGCTCTTACTTTTGCTTGGGTGTCTAGGTTACCCAACAAGCATTTCTCTTAAGAGGTTTTCCATATTTGGAGAGGAATTTGGCGGAGATGTTTTTCATGATATCTCCTGTTATGTTTGTACTTTCACAATGGGTAAGCTAACCCTAAGTGTTCTCACGGAGATAGCGTCTTCTTCCTAAGTTTTGACAAAAACCTAGTTCTAAGTAATCAGGGTCCGTCCCTTCCTTCCTTTTGTTAGCAACATAAAGAATTAGATTCTTAAGATCCTTTCCTCTTTGGCAAAGAGACTGTAGCTTATAGCAATTGCATTTTAAAGATTGAATCATTTAACAAGCATAAAATGATAAAATGAGAATTTATTTAGCTGTAGAGAATGCCCAAATAGGGGCCCAAAATGTGTCCTAACTTGTCTTTAGGAAATGAAAGTAATGCTTTCGTTATGTCATGCGATTTACTGTAGTATATAGGGAGTTGCTCCTTTTTCCTTGCCTTTCACAGTTTTATACTTTTCTTCACCCTCTTCTTTGCCAAAACAGAATCTTTAGGTCAAACTCTGCTAGCACCTCGATCCAGTCTTCGGGAATAGGAGATGAATTCGTTGGTTCTTCTTCCACATCACTGTCAGTCCATTCTTGATCAAAGAAGATTTGCATTCCAGGATACCTTTGCTTGGTAGTTTCATCTTCCCATGTTTCTGCGAAACTGCAAAATGGGAAGTCTTCTCCTTCTCTTACAAACCAACCGTTGAGTGTTTTTGGGATCATGAGTTTCCCTTCTTTGATCCTGCTTCCTCTTGCCTTAGCTTTTTCCATGCTTCTCTTCCTTTCTATCTCGTCTTCTGTCGGGGTGTAGCCAAGACCAAAGGCGTATTGATTATGTGGGGGATCAATCATTTACAAGATACCTTGTGATCTTTTGCCTAAACCCAATCCAGGGCAGTAGTTTTGCTTCTTCATCATTCGTATGGCAGGAGTGCTTACATAGAAACTTCTTTCAGCCATTAAAGCTTGCACAACAGTTGCTTCCTCAAAACTGAATCCAGTAAGAAAGGTTTCCTCAGTTCCTACTTCTTGCACAGGTGTGTCAGAATGAGCTCGAATTGATGAATCCCCTAAGATGGTGATAACCCTTCCATCTGCTGCAAACTTGACCTTTTGATGTAAAGTAGAGGGTACTGTGTTAGATATTTTGGCAGTTTCCGGAGTTGTTCAAAACCTTCATTGGTGTCTTTGTTATATTGTCTCCGTTTGATTGTAATGGGTAGGTTCTTAGAGGGTAGTTTTTCGCTCGATGCTCCTCCCATTTTTTGCGCCAAATTGACCGCTGCGAAATCCATCCAATTGTGTGAGAGGTAAAAGCATTACACATCATGCATATTATTTCCAGGATTAGAAACTTATTCCTGCACGTTTTTCTTTCCGATAAATCTCTCCGGAAAAAATTCGTTTTCCATATATATATATATCATTATCATTACGAGCGGTTCTTTCTAGAGCAGTAAAACACAAAGAATATTGCACGTTTGTCTTTCCAAAAATTATGTGAGAATTTGCTTTCCATATTTGCATCATTAAAAGATTTTCGTTTGAGAGCAAATATGAGTATAAAAAGGGGTTAATCAACCATTAGGGAAATGCCTGCCGAGAAGATTTTTTGTTTTGCAGCAACCCTTGGTTTGTTTTCTTCGCGAGAGTTTGGTTTTCATAAAAGAAAGAAAAGGTTGCACTGCACGGGTTTTGGTTTTCGGCAGAGGCGAGTTTTATTTTTGTTTAACATAGGGAGGTCACGACCCCGAAAAGAGTTTTGTTTTAAAGAGCAAAAGAAAGGCTTGCACGCTGTTTTTTTTTTTTTGTTCTCTGTGGAGGCGAGAGAGATTTTGGTTTTAGTAAAGAAAGAAAAAGAGGGGCACGACACTTTTGTGAGGGAGATTACAGTTTGCGTTGTAGCCCTCGTTTTTGTTTAGTTCTTACAATCTTTCAACGCCTTTCGGGTTCTTTAGATCACGTTCACATCATATCATTCATCCATTTACTGTTCGTGGTTCTTTATGCCATTTGCTGCTGTGGCCGAATCGATTTGGAGCCGGTTGATTCCGGAGATCGGGCGTGAAGTCCGTGGTGCATCTATTGGATCTTGAAGAAGCTCAGGGAGCATCGGAGATTGGCGAGAATAGGTAAAGGCTTGGGTAAGGTTTTTACTATTTTGCAATCTATACTTCTTTTTGATTAATAGAATATATCAGTAGTATTAGGCCGTGGTTTTGGCTTAGGGTTATTTAGGACCCTAAGTTTTTCCACGTAAATCGTGCGTATCCTGTCTCAATATTTATTCTACTGCGCTACTTGATTTTTTGTTTGGATAAATCGAGATAATCAACCCGTTCATCTATATTAATTTTTTAAATCAGAAAATTGGTGATTTTTTTATGGTGACAACCCTTCCATCTGCTGCAAACTTGACCTTTTGATGTAAAGTAGAGGGTACTACCCCAGTGTCATGTAGCCATGGCCTTCCCAGCAAGAGATTGAAGGTGGCTGGTATGTCCATTACATGGAACTCTACATCTCTCTTGATCTTTTCTACTTCTAGTGGTAAGGTGACACACCCAACCACTCTCCTATTTGAATTGTCGTATCCCCTCACACCGTGGCTTGAAGGGCGCATATCAGCAGGGCCTATCCCCAACTTGTCGAGAGTCCTTTGAGGGCACACATTTAGAGCGGACCCGTTATCCACCAAGACTAGTGGGATCCATTTAGTGAGACATTTGAGAGAAATGTAGAGAGGCTTGTTGTGTGCAAGACCTTCAGGAGGCAGATCCTTGTCGGTAAAAGCTATTGTTGGCTTCAGAGCTTTAGACGTCATTATGAAACCTACTAAATCTTCAGGGGTGATGTCGATGGGGACTTTAGCTTTTCCCAAGGTTTTGAAGAAGGAATTGCGATGCTCCTAAGAGGACATAAACAATCCCCAGATAGAGATATCAGCTTGGATTTTCTTTAATTGTCTCAGTACCCCATCTTCCTCAGGTTCGATCCTTTGGCTTTCCTCCTCTTCCTCTTCCATTACTCGTGTTGAGGTTGAACTTTCTCCACTTAGTTTAGGAGGTTTGTACACTCTTCTGCTTCGAGTGAGATGACCTATTTCTTCTTCTTGGGTGCCCCAAGGATCAGCAAGCTCAATTCTTCCAACTTCCCAATCACTTGGCAGGGCTTGGCATATGTCCAACCACCAATCCCCATCATCAATGGCATAGATGTGGGGTTCTCCTCCTGTTACAAAGCACTCATCATTCTTAGAGAAGATTAGGGATGGTTTGGCTTGGGTGTTTGGGACAATGTATTGGGTAGGATTATATGTGGGGCTATTGGATAGGCTTATGAGATTGATGTTTTGAGGCGATAGTTCGGTATTGTGAGCGGGAAGTGGATTGGTTTGCACACTGGGCATGGGTGGCTTTATAACTTGGCTATCGATGAGATCTTGGATATCATGACGAAGATGCATGCAGCGGTCTGTCTCATGTCCAGGGTGTTGGTGGTAAGCGCATTGTTTATTGGCGTCATAGCTTGGGCCGTAAGGTGGCTGAGGGGGTGGATTATTCAAGGGCCTGAGATGCCCTTGACGGCTTAGGATGGCTAAGGCTTGGGATGAAGTCATATAGAGAGGGTCAAAGTTGCAGCGAGGGCGATTTGAGTTTCGGGATGAACTAGCTTGGAAGGGGTCATGTGATAAGGTTGTGTTAAGGGTGTTGACGGAGGCATGAGAGGTACGGTTTGAGAAGGTTTTTTTAGGTGGAGGAGGAGCTTCTTCTTTCCCAATGAGCCCCAGCTTGATTCCATCTTCGATTTGTAACCCAGTGGCATGTAGGCGTTTGAAATCGGTGATAGCCTGTGTGTAGGTGTGTATGAGGTACTTGGGCTATAGATTCTTGACAACTATCCTCACTTGATCTTCCTCAGAGGGGCGGTTCTTCATCTTGGCGGCCTTTTCTCTCCATCTAGCCACAAAGGTTGCAAAGTCTTCGTTTGACTCCTGCTTGGTCATCTCCAAATCTCGAGTTGTTAACTCAATTTGGACATTGTATGCATATTGCTTAACAAAGGCGTTGGCAATTTCTGGCCAAGTATGATAATGCACAAACTCCAAAGTGAGAAACCAATCAAGGGTGCTTCCAGTTAGAGTTCTTTGAAACAGTTGAGCGATGAGCTCATCGGTTAAGCCCATCGGCTTCAGAGTGTTGATGACATGGCGAACATGGCTGGTAGGGTTACTAGTCCCATTGAACTTCTCGATGTTTGGCATCTTGAATCTTTCAGACACTTGGGATTTTGGAAAAAGGCAAAGTCCTTCAAAATTCAGGATTTGATCCCCTTGTAAACGGGCCAGGGCATGTTTGATTTCCTTGACTTGTTTGGCCAGTTCAGGGTTTTCTGCCATTACCACTTCTTGAGGATTTTCTGCTTCTTCCTCATCTTTCCTGTCTTCAGCATCTCTTGCTGCTTTTTTGGCCTATAGGTAAGTAATTTGAGCTTGGAACTCAGTGATGGTGGCATCCTTGTTTGCCATAAGAGGATAGCTTGGTGAAGCTTGAGTCTTGGTAGATTGTCGGATTTGCTGAGAAGATGACCGCGAAATCCCAGGAAGTGATTAGGACCGTTGCGGTGAAGGCATTTTAACTGGCGAGGGTGATAGGCAGGATGGCTGCAAAGGCCTCTGCTTGGCATGGCTTCGGGTGTTGTAAGAGTATAAAACTGGCTGAGGTTGCTTCTTTGCTTTACCTATTGTGCCTGCTTGAGAGTAAAGTACCTGTAAGTCAGCAGTATTTGGTTTGTATAGGGTTAGGATTTGGACTGAAAATCCCAACCCTTCTGCACATAAAGAGTTATTACAACAACAGATGATACAAGGTGTGAGGAAGAACTTGGAAGCAAAATGCAAGAAATTTTCCTAACCTGCAAGTTCCTATCTTAGTTTGATAGGTTCTATGGCTTTTTAACACATGTGAGGTTTTGGATAGTCTTAGGGTGCTCCGTTGTCAAAGGGCACCAGTCCTTTCACCAGCCCATCATAGGCGGTGATTGGGTGATTTCCTTTTTGATATACCACTAGGTACAAGTGACTGTGGAGTTTGCTGGAACCCCTAACATAGCCCGTGTCATGCCGGGGTATTAGGTGAACTCAACGAGGTTGCCCGCTTGATGCATATGATAAATGAATTAAATAAAGCATGTGTTAGTCTTATGTTGAACTTTCTGGTTATGGCTCTCAAGTCCCCAGCAGAGTCGCCAAAAACTGTAGACACCTCCCTGGAGCAGGGCATCGCCATACAGATTGATCGTTGTTTGCTCGTTTTCGTTGCTTGCTTCATAAACCAAGATCGTGGACATTCCCATGGTTAGGAATATCGCCACACGATAGTGGTTATCATCAAAACAGAGTCGCCACCCAGTTTATTAAAACTAGGAAAATAAATAGAGATTCTGGGTACGGAAGCCAAAAGTATAATAAGGGGAAGGTGTTAGGCACCCCTCTTTGCCTAGTCGTGAGACTAGCCCATAGTCATTCGACATATGATTAATTCATGCTTTATTTAACTCTAACACGTAGTCTAATTTTAGCCTTTAAGCAGTTAATGGTGAGCCAAAACTGTAATTGAAAGCATGCATCAGAAAGCTGAATAAAACAATCATGTGCCAGGGAGATAGATCTGTAGACACCCCAATTTGGCCTAACGATTATTTCAAGTCCCACCTTGGGACCATCTTGATGATGAAATGGATACAATGATTGCTGATTGCTTCCTTGAGAACCTTAGGACTTTTGGTAAGAACTTTGAGCCACTTAGAGGACCCAATTCAGAGCCATACAGCCTTTCAGACAGAAATACAGAAGCCTAGGAGAATCCATCTGTCGGCCGTGACATCGATCCCATGGCCCTTACATCATTTCCTCACCCGAGCAACCTGTTGCTAGCAAAATCGCCCTGAGAGATCAATCTCTCGGCCGCAAGATCTATCCTTCGGCCGAAACATCCATTCCTCGGCCGTGATATCCTTTCCTCGGTCGTCAGATCGACCTTTTCCCAGATTCTGGAACGTGTTCTGTCAGACGTTTGATCCGATTACACTACCTTCCCGATGCGTTCGGGCTACGTTAGAGGATTGCCATGGAGAGTTAGAATCACACTCTAACTCCAATTTTTATCGTGCATTGCGATTGGCCGGAGTGAGTCATCCCTATGCCTATATAAAGGAGCCTTTGGGTTCCGAAATTGATATACTTTCACACTCTTTCAAGCCTCAAAACTCTGCACAAATACTCTCTCAATCCCATACTTCAAAAGCCCTAACCTCCCGAAGGCAGCCGTCAATCCGGCGATCAAACCCCGAAGTTCAAACCCTAACCCTAGGGTTTTCAATCAAGCAATCAATCAATCACGCCCAATCCAAAGCAATCAAGCAACTGAGGGATCAAGGTGGTGAGGCCCAACGGCCTCTGGTTTGTCTTATTTACTGTGTTTTTGACTAACCGTAACGTTTTGATCATCCATTAATCTTTCTGTCTGGTGTGAGGAAGAACACCGACCGGGGCTTCGATCCCTCGGCCGGTATATCAAACCAGGAGGATCCCTCGGCTGTGACATCTATTCACCGGCCGCGGGATCCATCTCCCTGGGACAGTTTTATTGCTCTTCTGCTTTCTGAATGCATGCTTCAATTATCGCACCGGCTCACTTTGCTTACTGTTTAAAGGAATAAATAAACAGACTATGTGTTGGAATTAAACAATGCATCTACACGTCTTATGTTGAATGATTATGGGCCAGTCTCACGACTGGGCAAAGAGGGGTGACTAACACCTTCCCCTTATTGTACTTTTGGCTCCCGTATCCAGAATCTCTATCTCTTTTCCCAGTTTTAATAAACTGGGTGGTGACTCTGTTTTGATGATAACCGCTATCATGTGGCGATGTTCCTAGCCATGGGAATGTCCATGATTTTGGTTTACGAAGCAAGCAACCAATTGAGCAACAAATATGATCAATCTGTATGGCGATGCCCCGTTTGGGAGGTGTCTACAAGATCTCACGGCCGGTGAATTGATGTCATGGCCGAGAGATCTTCCTGGTTTTATGTATCGGCCGAGGGATCGAAGCCTCGGTCGATGTTTTTCCTCACACCAGACAGAGAAGTTAGCAGATAATCAAGCGCTATGATTAAGCATAAAAACGATAAATAAATGAAATCAGAGGCCCTTGGGCCTCACCACCTTGATCCCTCAGTGCCTTGATTGCTTCGGATTTGATTGGGATTGACTGATTTGCTTCTTGAAAACCCTAGGGTTAGGGTTTGAACTTCGGGGTTCGATCGTCGGATTAGCGGCTGCCTTCGGAAGGTTAGGGCTTTTGAAGAGAGGCTTTAAGAGTATGTTTCTGCAGAGTTTCGTGGCTTGAGAGGGTGTGTTGTTATATCAATTTCGTAGTTTGAAGCCCTCTTTATATAGGCATAGGGATGACACAACTCGACCAATCAAAGCACACGATTGGAATTGGAGTATATAGGCATAGGGATAACACAACTCGACCAATCAAAGCACACGATTGGAATTGGAGTTAGAGAGTGATACAAACTCTTTATGGTGATCTCCTGACGTAGCCCAAACGCATCGGAAAAAGGCTGCTAGGGTTTTTGATCGGATCAAACGATCGACAGAACATTCCAAAATCTGGAAAAAGGACAATCTGGCGGCCGAGCAAAAGATCTTGCGACCGAGGAATGGATGTTGCGGTCGAAGGACAGATCTTGCGGCCGAGTGATTGGATCTCTCAGGGAGATTTTTGTCATGCCCTCGATTTTCAACATAAATTAATAAACCATTTCAACAAAAGATCCTCGCATAAAGTAAATATTATCCAAAATGAGTTCCCACCTGTTTAATTACAAATCAAGTCCCCAAGTTTCAAAGTACACAACATTGGCACTCCAGCCCAAATTTACTTAAGTACAAATACAATTGAGTTTCAAATATTACAACTTAGGTCAAAAGATAATCCAAGAGTAAAAATTAGTTACAAGGCCATCTTTAATCAAAGTAAGTCTGTTCTAAAGATGAGCAAATAACTAAACCAAATTAGCTTCCAAAATAATCTTCGTGTCCAAGCACACCATGTCATGCAACCTATTGCCCTGCGTTCGAACCTAAAAAAGAAGGATTTTGCTGAGCTACAATAGCCCAGTAGGAAATTCTCTACAAAATCTATATGCAATGAGGTGATAAGCATGAACAGGCAAATCAAATTAAATGGCAAATCCAAACAATGCACCTTAACACACTTTACAAGTATCATAGCAATTCTTATGCATATTCGCACACAATCACGCATACACACTTCTTCTAACAAATTTCCACCCCTTGCGAGTTTGTGTTTCCACCCCTTGCGTCACAATATACTCCACCCCTTGCGTGTTTGTGTTTCCACCCCTTGCATCACAATATACTCCACATTCGATTCACCATGACAACCTCACATTCGTCATAATTAAAACCAATGCCACAGACTCAATCCACACATATGCCAACATTAGCTATCACGTCACACATCGCTCTAAGACCATAATAATCAATACCACTATATCATTTTCAAGAGATATGCAATCCACAAGCTATAAAACATTCCATTCAACCTTGTATAACAAAACAAATACCCGTAACACGCATAACCACCACAAACATGTAGAGGAAGAGAGAAATCCCTACCAAAGTGGGTTTTGAGCAAAACCTGAGGTCTACCAAGCCCGAGGTCTACCAACAGCAATGAACGTGAATCCTCCAAGGACAAGTCTCAACCGAGCTTGGGTACAAGATCTAGAGTGAATAAAGCTCAAAAACATGAATAACAAGCAAAGATCAACCAATAATCGAGAGGAGAGAGAGAAAAACGTGGGTGAGAGCCAAAGTGAGAGCAAGAACATAAAACTTACCCCTTGTTCACCAAATGTGAGATTCAAGTGATTTTGATGGAGAAAACCCTTGGATCTTGAAGACTTGAACTTGAAATCAAGAGATTTGGGTGAGATTGGAGTTGGGTGGGTGAGAGAGGGTATTGAGATCTAATTTCGTGGCCTTTGGGTGTGAGAAATGACATAAAGGGGTATTTATAGTGGTCCAAAAAGCGTGCTGAAAAAGTGTAGAAAACAGAGCTTGTACCGGTACTGGGCGACTCCCAGTACCGGTTCATGAGCCTTCAAAATGCCAGAAAACACAACTTCTGGACATCATGTACCAGTACTAGGCAACGGCCAGTACTGGTTCAAGAAAGGCAGAAAATGAATTTTTTTGCGATGGTTACCGAATCAACCCCACTTGCCACCAACACTACCAAACATCAATATAACCTCAAACCTAACATTATACTATTCCCCGAGAGTCCGATACACACCCGAATACGTATCTCCGTACACCCCCACAAACGTACGTACAACTATATTAATTTACACGATCCCCATTAACCATTAAACTACTTTCGAATTAACAATAAATTTGCGAGTCTCTACAATTTTCATGCAACAGGTTGCTCGGGTGAAGAAATGATGTTAAGGCCGTGAGATCAATGTCACGGCCGGCAGATGGATTCTCCTAGGATTCTGTATTTATGTCTGAAAGGCTATTTGGCTCTGGATTGGGTCCTCTAAGTGGCTCAAAGTTCTTACCATAAGTCCATGGGTTCACAAGAAGTCAATCAGCAATCATTGTATCCATTTCATCATCGGGATGGTCCCCAAGGTGGGACTTGAAATAATCGTTAGGCCAAATTGGGGTGTCTACATTACTCAACAAACAAGAATGGCCTAGGATTCCTTGGTGTTCAAATTCAAGTCAAAAGAATGATTCAAATCATAGAAATATGGCATGTTCCCGAATCAAAATGATTTCTAGGAAAATGATTAATCAAGAGGGGAGAAATTATCCCATACATCCGGTGTCTCTGGAGCTTGAGAAATGGTAGGATTCACTCCTCACTCAACGCATGACCCCTGACCCGAAGTAGACTAGAACTGTGAATGATGTCGAACAAAACTCTGCCCAGGTCTCACTGAACTAGGCCCATTATGCTCTCCTACTTTCTGAGGGCATCTTCTTGCAAGATGATCAGGTGCGCCGCAAATGAAACATGCCTTCCGTTGTTGTGTACACTGAGCACGAAAGTGACCCGGCTGACCGCACCAATGACACACAATTTGTGGTTTGACAGAAACTCCATGACTTTCCGATGAAGTAGGTGGTCCAAAACTCTGCTGAACTTGCAATGATTGGGGTGGTTCCCGTTGTCTCTTCCTTCCTTGGCTCCCAGAACTCCCCGATGACAAATTTACACTTGCGATCGGTTGCCTAGGTTTCCACACTTCCACATTTCCCTGCGTACCTATCGAAATCTCAACACTCTTCGCACACTCAACAATCTCAGCAAACTTCCCAATACGCTGACTTACTACCAATAGCTTAACAGATGAATGCAACCCCTTCTCAAAGCGCCTACACTTCCTTTCCTCCATCACCACTAATTCTAGAGCGAAACGTGATAAAGATTGATGTAAGGACCAAATTCTAGAGTCTTTGTGTATTGGCAATTCCGTATGACAAAACACATATTTTTTATCGAGTTGTAATTTTATTATTTTAAATAAGCTAGTGAGTCTGTATAGGATTAAAGTGGAAGGAGTCATTATTATTTGTATTCGAGAGCGAGCGTTTCGGATAAAAAGGAAGTCGGCTTCAACGAGACGTTTTTTGGCAAAGACGAATCGATGGACCGATCAATCCGGTTATCAATCGGCACCTCCTGTTTTTTTAAATGAAAAACAACGTGACAAAGATTTCCATATTTGGACTTGTTTGTTCCTGTGCCTAGGTTAAAAAGTGCAGCCTTATAAAAGAAAAGGCACGGCAAGAAAAATATAGTGCACCACAGACTATATACAAGGTTATGTATATGCGGCGGCTGGAGGTGATGACATTGAAGCAACGTTTTGTTTGCTATTTCAAAGGAGATTTTTGTTAAGTTTTCGGAAGGCTTGTGGACTCAAGGCCGTTGGCAATCAAGATCACTGGGTGCGGTGTACGTGTGACTCGGCAGGTGATACTTAGAACGTTGTGAGGATTTACTTCGTTTGGATAGGTATATATGTAACTGCACAATGATTATAGTGATTTGATTCCTTCCCGTGGTTTTTACCCATTCTGGGGTTTTCCACATATATCTCTGCGTTGTGGGTTTGATTGTTTGCATAGTTTCTGTTGGTAGTATTATTTTGTGATTCGCACTCATACTGTTAGGGTTTTTTTACGTATTGTTAGGGAACCCTGATTTTTCAATTGAAATTTTACAGCATAATCAGAGACGGTCATATTTCCTTGCTCTAACTTCTCGAACTGTTCTCTAAGTTGCTCACGACACGTTTCTGGAAAATATTGGTTTTCGAAGAGTTCCTCAAACTCAGCCCAAGTTAGGTTTTCCTCATCCAGCTCGTTCCCTTGATCCACCGCTCTAGTCGTCCTCCTTGCGTCTCTTCTTACTCCTAAAACGAATTCCCACCACTCATTCGCCTCATCGATAAGTTGACAAGCTACTATACTCACCCGAAGGTCATCTTCCGTAATCTTAAAAGCGTTAAATTTTTTACAAATTTGTGAAAGCCAATGATTGGCCACAAGAGGATCACTACTCTCCCCATCGAACTGAGGTGGTTTCATACGGCAGAACTCTCTCATTGCTTCCATGGCACGGTCATTCTTGTTAGCCCTAAGTGCTAGATTTAGAAGGTTCGACTCTGCAAGTGCCGCTACAATTTCTCTAGCAAGGTTATTCTCACGTCTCGGTGGCATCGTGCTACAAGAAATTAAAACATAAAACAATCAACGACAACAACTACAGCTCCATCGAGATATCAACTCTCCAACTTTCCCAACACGGGTCATCAATACCACAACAATCTATGTTATCGTAAATGCAATGTCACGCAGATGTACTGACTCATTCATGCAAGCACACATATCATGTAAAAATTTTGCAATGAGTTTTGAACCCATGAGACTAAGTCTCCCCATGGTCTTTAGGTATTCTAACCTAATGCTCTGATACCAAGTTGTCACGCCCTCGATTTTCAACATAAATAAATAATACATTTCAATAAAAGAGCCTCGCATATCATACATATCACCCAAAAGAGTTCCCACCTGTTTAAAATTACAATCAAATCCCCAAGATTTAAGTTATACAATTTTGGCACTCCGGCCCCAAATAAACTTAAATACCAATACGAACTAGCTATTGAGTTACAACGGTTTAGTCAAAAGGAATTTCTAGAATAAATAGTTACAAACCCATCTTTATCAAAGAAAGTCAAATACAAAGATGACTAAGTAACTAATGATGTTAGCTTCCCAAAAGGTCTTTCACATCCAAGCACACGATGCATGCAAGCTATTGTCCAGTTGTCGAACCTAAAAAGAAAGATTAGGTTGAGCTATACTAGCCCAGTAGAGAAATCTTTGCTCAAACTATATGCATATGAGGTAGGTAATGCACCGAGATGAACATTTAAGAAACAGAGTCTCGGATAGCAAGGGAGAATACAATTAGACACCAATGTCGTACTGGAAATCCAAGACTCAAGGAATACTTCGCTGTCGCTAGCTAATCCATCTAGTCAATCTATCGATCATCTATTACATTTCCCCTTCGTATTTATTCGAAGTTTCATTTCGTACACTTTTACATTAAGTGCCTTGCATTCCGGGTCTTAAGGACCCCGTACATCTCTCGTTGATCTCCAATATGAACTCAAGTAGCTTTTTCCTCCATTAACATACCGAATAGTGAGCTAAGAAGTTTTCTGGGTCTTAGGGCCCCATATACCCATAATACATTTCCGGGTGCTCGTGACCCTATACATAGTGGGGCTTGTTTCTATGCTAAATGTTGCTAATGTTACTGTTTTTCTATGCTGCTTTGGAAGAGCTTATTTTTGTCATGCTAATTTGGTTTGTTGTTGCTGCTGGTGTTTTTAGGCCTGATTTTGCTAATGATTATCAGGCCTTTGGTTCTGGTCATTGTAGTGTTATTTTGCTCTTCTTTTTGAGGTTTGGTCAGGTGGTTGGTGTAGTGTTATTTTGCTCTTCCTTTTGCACTTCTCAGTAAGTTGATCTGTATTTTTTTGGCATTTCACCTCAAATCTCTCACACACATTAGAAGTTGTGAATGAATCATAGAACATACACTACAACAAAAATGGTCTATCGCGACGAAAACTGGCGACGAAATCCAAAATTCGTCGCCAAATGGTACTTTTTGGCGAGGAAATCGGATTTCGTCGTTAAATGGGACTTTTTTCGCGAGAAAATTGAATTTCGTCGCCAAATAATACCTATTGGCAACGAAAAAAAAAATTCGTCGTCAAATGGGACATTTTAGCGAGGAAATTAATTTTTCGTCACCAATTGGTAGAATTTGACGATGAAATAAATTTTTCGTCGCCAATTTTTTTAAAAATTAAAAATAAATTTATTTATTTGAAATAAATAATTCTATTTTCTATGTATATTACATATATTTCACACATCGGTTAATTTGAAAATTCAAAAAAAAACGTCTATATATATATTTGATTTTACATAACTATGAACAAAGGGTTGGTTGGCCGAGTTGTTGGAGTCATTGTTCAAAAACCTGTTGGGTCTTGAGTTCGAGTCCGTGCAACAGCAAAGTGGGAAAAAAAAATTGAGTTTGGGTGTGTTTTTGGAGACGAAAATAAAATTCGTCGGCAAAATGTACATTTGTCGACGAAAAATTTCGTCCCCAAAGGGTGGCACCCCTTTCGCGTGAAACAAAAGACGACGAAATGGGGCGATGAAAATTTTCGTCGCCAAAAGCTTTACCGATGAATTTGGCTTCTTTGGCGACGAAAAAGTGAACATGGACACTTTCTTTTTGAACCATGTGCATACTCTATGCTATTGATGAAATTATATACTTGCAATGTGCAGGATGTTCATCCTGTGTTATCAGTGAGAAGCCAAGTAGCTCTGTAAGAGGATTTGGAAAAGGCACATATGCATAATGCTCAGTTCAAGTCTCAAATGGCATATATTGTCACTACAACAAATAGAGGTTTTTATAGCACAATTTCATAGCATTTTTTTTATAAATGCTATTGTAGAGGTGGCTTGATAGTTTGTCAACTACGATAGGAGATAAGGTAATATTGAACCCTACTGTTGTATTCATTTTGCAGATGGACAATGATGATGAAAGGATAACCAATGTTAGAGGAAGATTGTGAGGATACATTAGTTTGCTTTAAGTGCTTACCAAGGTATGAAAAGGCATTTTTGCTTGCATCTTTGTAACCTGCATTTGTTGTTCCTATTGGTTAAATACGACTTATGTTTGTTTACACCGTTTCTATGTATCAGGTGTTGATTTGTCTCTGTGAAGGATTGCTATTTATCTCTCATTTCAACTCCTACCTTTGTTAGGGCTAAGAGAAGTCTGGGACTGCTAAACAAGAAGAGAAGTGCTGAAAATGTCCTAAATTCCTTGCTTACTGAAGTGAAAGCAAGAGCACAAGGTGTGATCAGTTTTGTGTTGTAATTGTTATCCTATTGCCTTACTATTCTTGTAACAACTCCGATTTTCAGTAAATAAAAATCTCGTTGTTTATTCGATAATTCTTTTATTCTTCTTGAGTGACCTTGTAAATTCCTTTCGATTCCTCTTAAGACCTTGGATCGTTCTTAGTAATCCGTCATGGTTAGATTCTTCATGCCAGCCATAAGGTCATTTTCTAAAGACAAGCGTCTAGCATATTGAGAAGTCGTAGAATCGTATTTCTTGACTAGAAATCCTACTTAGCAAGTCTAGTTAGCTTCTGACCGATTCATTGAGATGACCTAACGACCCATCTCAACCCTAGTTGAACCTGGTGAACCTTTCCAAACCCTAAGGGAACCCTTTTGACCAAGTCATCCTTGACCTTTACCCATTGGACGATAAATACTAGGGAAATCTTTATCTATTGGACAATAGGTCTTCCACCTAAGACATTTTATTAGATTTGACCAAGGTACACTTGTATAGTATTATATAGGAAGAGGTATATATAATAATCCAATATTATACCTTGCCCTTTTATCCATTGGTCCATAGAAGTTAGGGAAAACATCACCCATTGGTCCATAACCTAGTCTTGCCACCTAGCACAAGAACTATTAGTTTAATAGAATCACCAAGAGTCATTGTACTTATATACATACATAATGCAAGTATAGTACTTACCATCTTTATCCATTGGATAATAAAAGTTAGGAGAATTGTTAACCATTGGACAATAGGTTAGTCTTTCTACATAGTACAAGCTCTATTAGTTTAAATAGATTCACCATGAGTCATTGTACTTGTATTGATAGATTATATAAGCATAGTACCTTCCATCCATTAACCGTTGGATAATAAATGTTAGGAGAACTTTGGTCCATTGGTCAATAAGGCCAAGTCAAGCCATAGTACTAGGCTTTATTAAGTTAATTGCTTATTAGATATGATGTGTACTTATTTACTTAAAGTATTAGATATGTATAAGTACATATGTGGCATTTAGACTTATTCTATTAGGAATTTTGACTTAGAAATCTAGGATAAGATCACATAGTACCTTTGTCCTTTGTAGTTAGTCATCCTTATATATTCATATACTAATCAAGGGAGAGAGAGAGGGGGAGAGAGAGAGAGAATCCGAGAGAGAGGGAGAGGAGAGAGAGCCGAGAGAGATGGGAGAGAGAGAGAGATAGGAGAGAGAAGGAAGAGTGATGTACTCTTTGGATTGTTTTCTACCAAATCTAAGTTATATATATATATAGGTACTTGTACTTATGAAAGAAGAAAGATATGGAGAATATGAGATAGATATTAGGGTACAAAATCTGTTACAAACTTACACCACAATCTTATACTCTTTCTAAGTCAAACACCAAACCATTGTCCTTTCATGCTTAGGTGTACATTGGACTAAGAGGAGAGAGAGAGAGAGGGAGAGAGAGAGGCCGAGAGAGTGAGAGAGGGAGAGAGAGAGAGATAGGCCGGATGGAGAGGGAGAGAGAGGGAGTGATGTGTGCACTTGTACTCTTCCAAACCTAGTCATAGTCCTTGGCCAATCTTCACACATCATCTTGTACCACCAAATCTAGGGTTTCTTACTCTTTCATATCCAAACCAATCTTCCAAAGTACTAGACAAGACCAAAACCCCAATAGAATAACCTAGACTTGTCCTAGATTGGAAAGAAAATCTTGTAATCTTTCCACCTATGTACTTACATTGTACCAAAGAGAGAGAGAGAGAGAGATGGCCGAGAGAGAGAGAGAGAGGCCGGGAGAGAGGGAGAGAGAGATTGGTGATGTGTGCATGTGTACCCTTAAGCCTAGTCATGGTCCTTTGGCCATCATCCTACATCATCAAAATACCATCAAATCTAGTCATTTTATGAACCCTTGGACAACAAATGTTAGGGGAAAATTTACCTCTTGGATAATAAGTCACCCTTTGGCTATAAATAGCACCCATTCTTTCCCATTTAAACTCACACCTTCATTCTACAACTTCTCTCTCTAGAAAGCTTAGCATTCTCTCTTGTTCTTGGTGTTCTTGCTTGTTCTTGAAGTTCTTCCCAAGTTCTTCAAGAAACTCATCCAAGGCCGCCACTAAACCGCCACTCCACCACCCTATCGATCCAAAAGTTTTAGTAGTGTTAGTCAAGATCTAGTTTCGAGAGAAACCTTTCTCTTTCGAAGCTACCGGAAGCCATCCTTACGAAGTTACTCCGTCCGACTACCGACGTACCACCTTTCCTCCGTAATCATCACTACCGCCAAGAAGAACGGTAGACTATTCCATACACTCAAATCCTAAGTATAGATAATCGTGTATTCATATAGAATGATCTTATCCCTAATTACTTACTCTAGGTATTCATAGAATCTCAATGAACATATGTTGTTTTGAAATTTGAAAAGGAAGCATGAGTTTTTGAAAGATAACGTTCATAGATTAGCTTTAAGTATTCGTATTTTGATCTTAGAATGAAGATGAGCATGATTATGTGATTACTTGACTACTTGTTGTTGATAAAGCATAAGTGGTTTACCACTCCAAAGGTGCCCGCCCATGTGGCACTATGCTTTATCTTGTATGATTAAATGTTGAGCATGATGATGTGATAAAGTGAGCATGCTATTTAATATAGAGTTGGATGATCCTGCTAGTTTAGTTTCAAGATTACTAAGATTACATGAAAAGTCCTGCCGCGGAGTCTATGCATGATGACGAGACACAAAAATCAAGAAAAGTTAGAAACATGACACCTAGGGTGTGTTAAAGACAAGGTGTGTTTTTTTTTAAAACCGCAATGTGGCCGGACTTGCCCATTGTGTGGTGTGTGTGCGTGCGTAAAATATTTTCGAAACTACATAATGACCAAGAATGTGAGTCATTATGGGAGTATGGTGTGTTTGTGTGCCAATGGGAACCTGGCGTGGCGGAACCATTGTGAGGATACTCGAGAACCCGGCGCGGTGGAATCGAGGTTGGGTGTGTGCCAATGGGAACCCAGCGCAGCGGAACCATTGTGAGGATACTCGGGAACTTGGCGCGGCGGAACCGAGGTTGGGTGTGTTAAAATGTGATTTTCGAAATGATTTTGGAAGTGTTAATAAAGTGGAAAATTGATGACACGGTCTACGATGAGTCGCGTAGGAGAAACACGAAAAGACATGACACTAACGTTAGAAAGATAGCAAATGTGGATGTGTAATTGCTAGCCATGTTGTTGAATGAGCATGTGTAATTGTTTATATGCTTCTTGTTGTAAGTTAAGGGTTAGTGGGTATGGTTTATTCTATTGAGCTTTATAAGCTCACGGTGTTGCCTTTGGTGACCCTGACTTATTATATTGGTGGCGACGCCGGTATAATGGGTCAGATCTTATAGATGAACAGGGAGAGCAATACACACTGGAGGCTTTTGGAGCCGAAGAGCTTGCTAGGATGGAGGAAGAAGTGGAGCAATAGATAACCTTAGAGTTTTCCCATCCTTTGTGTAATAAAAGTACTCTAGTAGGAGCCATGTTGTAATAATGAGCTTGACTCTTAGCCTTTTAATTCAATAAAAATATTTAATTAACGTACCCGAAAATGGGGGCGTTACAATTCTTTTTATTGATAAGTCCTATTCTGGTGCTGCTTTGGGACGTATCAACAACTCTGTTTTTGGTGCTTTGAGGGTGCTAGATGTTGGGTGTCTTATCTAGTTTAGGGTATCTTCATAATTAGTTTAATTCTAGCCTGCTATTTTTGGCCTTCTGTCTCCTATCTTCCAATGCTCTATTGGAAGTCTTTTTCTTTTCCCTATTCCATGTATAATTAGTTTAATTTTGGCCTACTGCTTTTGGCCTTCTATCTCCTATCTTCCAATGCTCTATTGGAAGTCTTTTTCTTTTCCATATTCCATGTATCAATATCATGGTTTAAGTTTCTTTTCATTGATGTACCGGTATCAAGTTTCTAATAATATAATCTTTTTGCCTATCAAAAAAAAAATATGCCTAATTATTGGGTTGCTCCATAGTGTTGATTATGGCCTTTTCAATGTCTTATTCTTATAAGTTATATGCATAGTTCAATAACTAGTTGGTTCTTTTGTGCTAATAGGTGTACTATGGTTCAAACGAAGAATGGGAGAGAGAACAGGGTTTTAAGCAAACGGCTGAGGTTTTTTTTTTCTCAGCTGCAAATGGCTGAAGTTTGGAGAGCCTCCAAGTCAAGATTAGTCTCGAAAATATGACACGCTACAATTGAAGGCTAGACTTCAGCCCAATAATATTAAATCAGTCCACGATTGGAAGGATTTTGTGAAGGAAAAGACTAGTAAAAAATTTAAGGTATGTGCAACCTGGATTATCTTTAATATTATTATCTACCAAAAAGGAATTTGTTATTGAAGAATGGATGTGGTTTCAAGAAATGAGAAAGAAGCAGATCGGCATAAGACGATGATGTTGATGTGCCTCTTTCTTGAGATATTGAGTTGACTATTGAAAGGGGGAATCAACACTGCTGCAAGTACCCTAAAAAGATCTATTGACCAGAGACGTGTACACTTGGTCGAATCCTTAAGCCCTCCTCCCATGTATGTGTGTCGGATTGCAACCTACCTTTTTTGCTTACCGATTGCTTAGTTACACAGCTTTGTGAGGTTTTTTTTTTATTGAACTTCTCTTTGACGGCTTATATGTAGGTACTGAGCAATTTTCTTAGGTAATTCTAAGTTATACTATGCATCTTTTGCGTACCGATTTCTTAGTTACGCAGCTTTATGATGTTTTTTTTTATTGAACTTCTCTTTGACGACTTATACGTAGGTAGGTACGGAGCAGTTTTCTTAGGTAATTCTAAGTTATATTATGCATCTTGATGATGCACTTCCGTAGTGATCCACTTATTTAATAATGCTTGTGCTTTTATAGTATGAATACTATCGCGAATCATGAGCTTATTCTACACCCATCTATTGATCCAAAATTTTGTACCACAGGGAATCAAGAAGATTAGATCAATTCCACGTGCTTGGCTTTGGGAGGAAAGAGTGACCAAATTGCTCAAAGATTGCATCAATTTCAACAAGCTTGCATCATGGGAAATTTTCAAGTAATATGTTGGTTAGCTTGTTTATGGCCACCTTTGGTAACAGTGGACACCTGGGTACTACATGAATCCATTGTAATTCTTGCAACCCTTTCATGTAATTTGTATTTTCAAGTTGTTTCGAAAGCTAGTGTAATGAATACTTGCCCGATTGAATGAATTTGGTTAATTACATTGGCAACATTGAAGTTTTAGATTGTATTCGTGTTTTTGTAATAATTGTTTTACAATTGATGTTGAATGTAATAAAAAAATATTAAATGAGTGGTGCAATGACGAACACGCTATTAAAAGAATCTCAAAATTAGCATGCAAAAAATGTTATTAAAAGTTTATCTAAGACAGCGTTCAAAAAATGCTATTAAAAATTTATCTAAGACAGCATTAAAAAACGCTATTAAAAGTTTATCTAAGACAACAATAGCGTTTTTCAAGCGCTGTAAAATGTAATTTTTGTTGTAGTGTATCTCCATTATTCCTTCAACTTCAAATACGGATCAGGTAAAGAAATTATATGCTTTCATTTGGGATTCTTTCATCTCAAAGCATCACTACCTATTGTTTTGCTTTTCTTATAGGTGATGGATACTGTAAATAGTTCTGAAACAATTCTCTCAATAGACCCTTGCTCTTCGAAATCTACTTCTAACCTTTCTTCTTCTTGCTTGACCTATCCACCTTTGGTGCCATTTGAACTACCATTTTTCAAGGTTCAAATGAAAAAGTTTTGTGACCAAATTTCTGACCCAATTTCTCTCATCTCTTCCAATCTTTTAAAGGATATTGAACAGCTTTTGAGTCCTTCTACATCTCCTAACTCTCCATCTTTCAAAGATAATCCTGCTTTATCTAAAAGTGAAGTCTCTCTGTTGTTGAGTTATCTCAAAGCATTTAACAACTTAGGGCTTCCTACTCTACTTGAGCATGGATTGGCTCTGTCACGCCCTCGATTTTTAACATAAATAAATAATCTATTTCAATAAAAGTTCCTCGCATATCATAAATAATACCCAAAAGAGTTCCCACCAGTTTAATTTACAAATCAAGTCCCCAAGTTTAGAGAATTTACATCTTTGGCACTCCGGCCCCAAATAGCTTAGGTACAAATATGGATAAGTTCTTATGTTACAAACAATTTGGTCAAAAGGAATTCTAGAATAATTAGATACAAACTCATCTTGATCAAAATAAAGTTATTACAAAGATGATTGAGTAACTAAATGATGTTAGCTTCCAAAAGTCTTCACATCCAAGCATACGATGCATGAAAGCTACTATCCAGGGTTTGAACCTAAAACGAAAGATAGGTTGAGATACACTAGCCCAGTAGGAAAATCTTTTACCAGTTCTATGTGCAAATATGATGATAAGTGTAATGGAAAGAAGACAAGCGAATATAATTCAATCGATGGATAGCAACTAACTCATAGGTATGCCAACTTTCACTACAATCATTCTAAGACAAGCCGTTATCACAATTAACCACATAGTTCACAAGACTCAAGCAACTTTAATGATTTCGACACGACTCGCCATCACTAATCTCCACCATCTGTATTTCCACCCCTTACAGTACAACACCATGAGGGTTATCGTATTGCCTCCCCTTGCGTTACGGAGAACCCTAACCACTCGGATCACCGTATTACCACCCCTTGCGTTACAAGACCCCCTTGAGTCTTCGTATTACCACCCCTTGTGTTACGAGACTCCCTATCCCAACATCCAACTCACACAGGAAGCCAGGAAGCCAAGGAGTATCGATACAAAAGTGGGCAAAACTACCCAGGAAGCCAAGGAGTATCGATACAAAAGTTTTTGTATCGATACGGGAACGTTTGGAGTATCGATACAATAATTATTGATACGGAGACGTTATGGCAGATTCTGAAGCTACTGGAATGCAGATTTCTACAACATATCGATACGCAAGTACTTGTATCAATACGGGGACATTACGAGCAACGATTTTGTGCAGAAAACTCAAAGGCAAGCACAACACAATAACCAACGATTTAAGGCACGATTTCTACACCTAATCAACGTATGAACACATAAAAGTGGCAAAGAAGTCCCTACCTCGTGACGATAACTAAGATCCAAGCGATTCGAATGAGCTTTAGCCTCCACGAACTTCAAAGCTTTGCTCCAAGCTTTACCCGACGAAAGCCAAGCTCGAGAGCACGAATGGAAGGTTGAATGGAGGTTGATTCTTGAGTTAATTGAGAGATGGAGTGGAGTTTTGAGAGAGAGAGAGAGAGTGTGAGAGAGAGAGAAGGATGATAGAGAGGGAGATTAGGAGATATATAATCTCCTACACACACACCAACTCTATATATACTAACATAATTGTAAATCACACATTCACCCCTTCTAGTTTCCATTCCTTCATTTCAATCCTCAATCTAATTAACAACCAACTAAACCATATTTTCTCAATTAGACATTTCAAGAATTAAAAATATACGAGTCTCTACAGTCTCAGCCCTTCGAAGTGTGTTGCCAAGCTTTATTTTCAACCAACATACTTTCCTCCTCCACTACTTCAGAGCTTCAACAATCTCTTGCTCAATTTAGTGAACTACTCTCTCAGAACCAACTCTTAACAAGAAACATTGAGCATACCGTCTCAAGAGTGGAGATTTTAGAGGTTCAAGCTTCCAAGGCTGCTTATCTTTCATCTTATCAGTCACAACTTGTCAAGTTTGAGGAACTCAAAGAGAAGAAAAAGTGATTGGAAGAGGAACTAAGAAAAGTCAACAATGAGCTTGATGAAACCTCAATGGTCTCCCAATATGTCAAAATGAACCCTCGAAGAGCCAGTCGACACTCACAGAGCTCATTCCTGTACTTCGATCAGAACAAAAGGATAAAGCAGCTTATATTCCTCTGTTAGAATGTAACAATGATTCTTTGCAAACTGTATTTTCAGGAATTTGTTATGTAATTAATTCCCACTTGTTACAGTTACTTGTGACATTTAGCTATGCTTATGTTAATAGTCTCTTGACCTTTCATAGACTGTTTTTTTATTTAGAAAAGGATTCTAAATCATGCTTTTTAATACCCATAATGGTGAATACAGTTGTATTCCACATTTGCATTAAATGGGCACAATTTTCTTCGAATTTACTTTAAAACTGACATCCCACCTTCCTTCTTCAGGGTTATTAATGATGGTTATCAGAAATTTCCATATAAATATGGGTCTGTGGAAATACATATCCATCTTAGCCATACTTATGTCTCGTTCTCATTCTCTAAAAAAAACCTTACTATGTCTTCTCTAGCGACTCATGTCCCCAAGCTTTCCTTATAACAACTGGAGATTGTGCTTGAGGACATCTGTACCTTCATTCTTCTCCTCAAGACAGACATCGAGCTAGCTAGGATGGAGGAGCAGGCGAAGCTGTAGTTAGGAACCCTAGAACCCCTTCATTTGTGTAAATATTGAACTCTTGTGGGAGTTTTGTTGTAATAATGAGCCAAACTCCATTTGGTTTTATCAATAAAATGTTTATTTAACGTACCCAAAAATCAGGGGCGTTACAATTAATCTTAGGTTTGCATGCATGGTAAGGCTAAGAATGCTACTTTTGGAAGCATCATGATTACTTACTTTTGTCCATTGGTTTATAAGGTTTAGGGAAATGTAACTAAGTTGAATGGTACTTAGGTTTAGGTAGCTTTAATAAGTCTAGGAAAAGAGTAATGATTAAAGGTAAGGCTTTAAATAACAAAGCATTGTCCAATGGTTAATACTCTCCTAGAAAGTCTATATATGTCTATAGTCATGATTATGGTAGGTTTATATATATAGAGCCATGTGTTCTTAGGTCCAAGTAGTCTTG
This sequence comes from Rhododendron griersonianum, assembly GCA_018127125.1. Lineage (NCBI taxonomy): Eukaryota > Viridiplantae > Streptophyta > Magnoliopsida > Ericales > Ericaceae > Rhododendron > Rhododendron griersonianum. Next base: position 3,022,971 of record CM030798.1, on the reverse strand, counting down.
CCAAGACTAGGAGAAATGTAATGATTAAAGTAAAGCTTTCAAGTGCAATGCAATTGTCCAATGGTTAACATTTTTCCTAGAAAGTATATCTACATATATATGGGCTTTTATGTATATATGTATATGTATGTATGTATATATGTATGTATGTATGTGTGTGTATATATATATATATATATATATATATACACCTAGAGAAGAATCTAGGAAAATAACTTTTGAAGGTTATTAGGTTCAAGCCTAATATTTCTAGGCTTGCATACATGACAAGTTTAGGTCATGATGAAGGGTTCTAATGTTTTGTCTTTTCAAATCTATGTACTCATTGGATTAATGCAAGTCTTATTTCTATTACCCAAAGGATAAAAATTACCCTACGAGTTATTGTTCAATGGGCAAAGAGGTAATGATGAGAAAAGATAACTTGGAAGAAGTAATTGATGAGAAATAAAGTCTTGAAAAGACTAGTCATGAAAGTGCAATGATTTTCTAGTTTAGGGTTGGAAAGGTTCAACTAGGGTGTAGTAGGGTTCGCCTAGGAATTAGGAGGGTTCATAAAGGTCATACGGTTCAAAAATGGTTAGGGAGGTTTAACTAGGCTTAGAATCTAATTGATTTGGCTAACTAATTGGTTGGAATCAAATTATCCTAGGAAGGGTAGGATTCCTAGCCAAAAATTCAAATATTTAACGAAATTTTTACTTACCAAAAATCAGGGTCGTTACAACTGCTGAATCCAGAGAAGAAAATGGGGATCGATCCCCCAAGTTTAGGGATCGATCCCTACTTGTTTTTGGGCGATTTATGCAGATTTTTGACAGCTTTCAAATGAACAAAGGGAGACGATCAAAGCTCGATTTTCACATCTAACCAATATATAAACACATAAAAGAGGAAAAGAAGTCCCTACCTTGCGACGATAACCAAGATCTAAGTGATTTGAACAAGCCCTAGCCTCTTCGAACCTCAAAGCTTCACTCCAAGCTTGACCCAACGATTCTCGAGCTCAAGAACATTATCGGAAGGTCGGATGGAGGTTGATTCTTGGAGTATTTGAGAGATGGAGTGTAGTTTTGTGAGAGAGTAAGAGAGAGAGAGAGAGGTTCGGCTGGAGAGAAGGAGAGAGAATGGATGAGAGAGAGATATGGAGATGGAAAATGATCCCCTATGTGGGCAGCATGCCTTTAGGAAATTCCGTTTTCCCAAAGCAAGGCATAGGGGCCCGATCGAGGGAGCGCGAGCGAGGAGGCAAGCGCTCGGAATACAGAGTCGCCACTCGGGTTTGAAGGTCCGACACCCAAGGAACCGTAATTCGAAGCACCTGCCGCACTGTTTGATTTGAAAAAGTGAAGGTACCAATCCGTCATAACCATATCTGGGTTCGGGAGCCAGGTTACAAGAGGGGAAGGGTTTTAAGGCACCCCTCTCGCCCAATCCGGAGATCGGTATCTAATTAGGCATTTTGTGAAAACTTTTGTGATTCTTCTATTATTAATCAATTTTTAGCCCATTAGGGAGGGGGAACAGTTAAATGGGGATTTAAGCTGTAACAGTTTGCAACATGTGATTGGCATAGCATGGATGGATGAAACAATGAACAATAAATGGAATAAAACCCAAAACTGTGAAGGAATATCAGAACAGTGCACCATATGAATTTGACGTGAACAATGGCCAACTTGCATGCATGGATCAACGTGCATGCAAGTCCTCCATCGCGCGCCAGACCCATACACACGCGCGTGTGTTGATATCTCACCACATGTTGAATTTTATCCCCTTCTAGGCTCTAGAAGGACTAGTGCACACCCAGGGGCAAACCAAATAGTTTATATGTGCAGAAAGCAATTAATTATTACAAACAGAATGAATAAAATTGACATACAACCCCTAAACAGTGGGGGTATTTAAACAGGGGTCAGAGGCCAAGCTGCCCTTGCAAGAACCAATCACTGGAAATGACATGACTAGCGCACGAGGGTCAATGACAGATGTGCGCTTGTCCTGACTGGACTTCCAGGAATTGGCTTTGCAAGCCTGGGCTCTGAAACATACTCAGATGCGATCCAGGGGCATTCCAAAGCAACATGGAAGTATGCTAAGCTAAGCTAAGCTAATAATTTTTACTTGTAAAACATAAAATCAGTTTTTAGCATGCATCACAGTGATTTATAACATAGTAAAAACAGGAAATAACTAGCATCACCATCCCCACGTGGACCATCGCGTGCAACCTGTGATAGGCGCGCGCGTTATGGAGTCCAACGCGCGTGGGAGTACCAGTCTCACGGTTTTTGTAACCCTGTTGACTTTAGGGCCAGGACTGGTATTTATTACCAGCCTTGACCCTGCCAACCCCCCTTAGGGATCAAAGTAGTAAACAGGCAGCAAAGTTATACCTTTGCTTGAGTGGTTTTGGAATGGATTGAACAAGGTGGTAGAGCTTGGCAAATGAGTGTATGGAAATGGCTTGAGTGATGAGATGGCAAGAGTATTAGGGATTGTATAACCATTTTTGCTTGAATTTTGGTAACACCTTTGGCATGAAAGACCAATGGGGGTATTTATAGGAGGTTAGAGAGTGTAAGGTTGGTGGCAAACTGTGAGAACCCTCACGTTAAAAATAGTATTAGTACATGATAATTCGTCACTACCTTTAATTATTGGTCACGGACACATTTTACAAGTCAATCGGTCAGGCATTTCAAATCTTTGTGTTCTGGATTTTTCCTTCAAATTCCGAGAATGGGGTTATTCTTAGAATAATTTATTTAGGGTACAGTGCGAATTTCATATTTTTTTGAGTCCGGAACCCGTACAATTTTTCGAGCCGCACGCGAGTCGCGCTCCGGAACTAGCCATGCGTGCATGGCTAGGTGTCAAGACCAAGTCAACACTTGGCAACCCCATTAGTTTAGTTAGGTGCAAAGTGTACACTAGCATATAATTATTCATATAATATATTATTACTATTGTATTTTGTAAGAAAAAGGAAACAAAAAAAAGAGAAAGAAGAGGAGAGGTCGAGAGAGAGAGAGAGAGAGAGAGAGAGAGAGAGAGAGAGAGAGAGAGAGAGAGAGAGAGAGAAGAGGAAGGAAGAAGAGAAGCCATTTTAGCTCCTCCAAGGTCTGGACCAGCCCTTAGACACTAAGATTCTCTACCAAATTTTGCTGGTAACTTCTTAAACTTCTTGACAGCTTTCTGGACCATCACAAATTCGTATTTTGAGAACCCTTCTGCTATGATTCAATTTTTGAAGTCTTCATAACTTTTAAAGTACGTTTAAATACAAAGATTTTGACACCAAGAACATGCAAAACCGATCAACACAGAATTAGTTATGAATTTTTGAATACTGACTGTAATCTGTGTGTCCGAATCTGATTGTGTCTGTCTTCTTTTAAATTTATGGAAACTTTCACTACTTGCATGGCTATGGTTTTTTTTCAAGAATTAAACCTTTAAGTTGGAAACATTTTGGCGTTGGAATCAAATCATTTGGATAAATATAAAATATTTGGTGAATTTTTAAAGTAGAGTTGTCTGACATGGACATAAACTGTGATCGATCTGTTTTCTTTGGTTTGCCGAGGAAAATCCTTTAGATTTATGAATCTTATATTTTTACTGAGAATAATACTTTACGTTTCGCAACTTTGAGCACTAGTTTCAACATTTTTGAAGTTGAAATGAATTAGTTATGGTTTTTCTACTAAAACATGTTTGGCTGCCCTGTTTTCTGTAGAACAGCTTGTTCTTTTGAAATCTGGAGAATATTTGGTTGATAACTAATCTTCCAATTTTTACAGTAGATACACATGGATGTTACGCAAGTTTGGGCGCTGGTTTGGGTATTTTTGGACGTTATATGAATAAGTTATGATTTTTCAAAGAAAGGGCGACAGATTTTAGTAAATGAACAAAGTATTATTTTTATTTCTTAAAATACTTTGCATGCATAGGTTTTTGAGAGTTTTTGACAAAACTAAGTTTTTACCCAGAAAATTTCATGTGATCTTAAGGTGGAATTGTGTTTACCATTTTACCAATAGAGGCTATTGAACCTTCGATCCATTATGTTGCGTTTCTACGCCAAAAATAGACTTTGTATAAAATCTTATTGATTTTTGTAAAAATTACAGGATTATAATTTTTGAATAATTAGGTTACTTAAATTTTACACTTCGTACTTAGAGATTTAAAATGACTATTTTGCCCTTGGGATTCACTGTGTGCTAAAATGACCTTTTTAGTCATAAATGTTTTAAAACTGAGTTTTATACTTGAGTTCTGAATGAATTACGATTTTTGGATCAGATTTGATAAGATGAGAGATCTGAGTTCATAGCGCTTGGATAGATTGACCGTGGAACGTAAAATGACCATTTTACCCCTAGTAAAAGATTGGCTCTAAGCCATGACTTAGATGACTAGGATTGGACTATTTGGACTTAGTACATTAATTGTACTCATATTTGGACGTTTATGATATTCTCATTAGGTCTGTGTGATCGTTAGTATGAAATACGTGAAGACTCGAGTAGAGATTAGCTGCGTCTTCAGGAGCAAGGTGAAACATGCGTATCTTGTTTACATGTGTTGTTTAAATATTTCATTGCTGTTGAAATATCTTAGAAATGTTTTCTAAATGGAATCATGGATATTTATTAACTTGTTAAATGACTTGATGAAATGTATATTTTTCTGTCGATGCATCTGAATAAGTGTCCGTGCTTGAGGACTTTAAACAGACAAAGTGGATTTGGAGTTATAAGGTTGGAGGATATTGACCAGGTATCCTGATGGTTTGACGTCATTCCCTTTTATGATATAGAGGTCGCTCCTCTAGATTCTGGTTGAAACTTGTTCATGAAAGATGTGCGAAATCGACGAGTATTATGAAATGTGATATTTTTAATATCATGATGGTTTTCTGCTTTATCCTGAAAAGTTGGATTTCATTATGTGAATGAACTGATGAACCGATGACTTAGAATTATTGCTTTTAGCATAAGCCTATTGAAAGACTTGTATTCATTTTATTATGGACTTGAAATTTGATTATCTTCGAAAGGAAGTACATTTTACATGTTCGATACTGAAAAGTATGACTACACTTTTTATAAGATGTTAGTTGTATCCATGATTTAACATGTTTACTGGATATGTCATGTTTCATACGAGCTTTAGCTTATGGAGTTTTTCAAAAACCATACTTTTCAGGTTAGCAGCATTAGATGGACTCGGCTTTGCTCTCAAGTCGAAATCTTTTTGGTGATCAGTTCTTATGTGTATATAGTAGTACTGTTCTGATGTGAGTATAGAGCTATGAGGACTTGACTTGAAGACATTTGAATTTTGATAACCGCTTGTTCCGGTCAGGTTACGCTATGGTTACTTGCAGGTATTGTTAAGCAGTTATATTTATTTCCGCACGTAGAACTCTGGAATATGTTTTAATTATTGAAATTGTACTTCCGCAGCTTACTGAATTTCTTAAGGTAAACTATTTTGATGAGAGGATTTTATGAATTCCCTAAACTGATTTATTAAGATAGGCCTAGGGTGACCTAGACTCACTGGCCGGTCATTAGACCTTTAACCCACGGGTTTGGGTCGTGACACAAACAAGGCCATGCAACCAGCCAACAAGGCTAGTTGGCCTCACTTGGTGGAGAAGGGCTCCAACAAGGTGATGGGAGTGGTTGTGTGGGTGGTGCACCCCAAGCACCTGCAACAGCTGTGCTGGTGAAGAAAACAGGGTTCTACCGCCCTGTAGGTCCCCCTAATGATTATAAAATCCAGCTGGAAAAGCATGATGGGGACAGGTGTTGACCGGCGCGCGTGGGAGTAGTTCTAGCGCGCATGTGTACCACCAACTCGCGCGGTGGTCAATAGTCAAACCTTTGACTTTGACCAACACCTGGCAAGTGGAGAGACGCGCGTGGAAGCGAGTGCAACGCATGCTGGTCAAACCTAGGGTTAGGGTTTTGACTTAGGGTTTTGGGGTTCAAAAGGGGATAGAAGGGGTTTCAATCACTCCAAGTTCAAACCTTTCCATTCTCAAGACTGTTTTTGATCTGAATCATCATCGGGGAACAAGAAACCGAAAAATGAAGTAAATCAATTGGGAGACCCAGATTGGGGTGTCTACAGTAGTCCCTCTTTGACGGCACGCGAAGCACCATTGAGCTAGTACGGGTAACGTCAAAGATTCCTAGACACCCACCAAATCCGCCCAAAAGCCGATTTAATGGAAAATGCAAACAAGTATGTAAAAATACCGTGCACCAAGGGGTGAAGAGCAGATCGAATGTCGATACAAACTCTCCTGGGGAATACATGAGGCTGGACGGATGGATCGTCGCTGATTTGAGAATGAATGGATGGATCGTCTCCGATTTGAGAATGGACGGATGGATCGTTACCGATTGAGAAATGGACAGATGGATCGTCGCTGATTGACAAATGGACGGATGGATCATTGCTGATTGATAAATGGATGGATGGATCGTCGCTGTTGACAAATGGACAGATGGATCGTTGCTAATTGATAAATGGACGGATGGATTGTCGCTGTTGACAAATGGACGGATGGATCGTCGCTGATTGATGATCGGACCTAAGTGTGCTTGGGCGGACCACTGCTAGGGATATAAAAAATGCTCCGGATCAACCCAAACACCCATTGATATGCCTTAACAAGATCCCATGGGCTAAAATAAGAGATAAACATGATTGGGCCAGGCTAGAAGCTAGATTGGGCCTGAGGCCCATGCTGTCCATCGCGTGATGGAGCCACTCCCGCACGCGTGGGTTGATTCTTAGGGCTTGGATCTGAAACCGGCCCAGACCTGCCTCACACCTTTAAACTACCCGGGGACGTTACAGAAACAATTTTTCAGTCGGTTTCAAAGTTTCAAAAACTCTCCCAACTCTCTCACTCTTCCACTCTCCTTCCAAAACCCTTGATTTTTTTCCAAAATCTACAAACCCACACGCAATAGACCGGCCATGGCAGACCACGACAGTAATGGTGGTAACGGCGATGTCGTGGATCAAACTCGAGATGAGGGAGAGAGCATGGAGCCCGAAATAGAGGATCAGACAGCAGCGGAGGAGGCTGCGGGTGTTGGTGCAACAGTTGTAGGTGGCGGAGATGGTGGCGGAGATCAGGAGTAGACGGTGGTCGACGCGCCAGTCTGATGCACGCCAGAGGAGGTGCCGCGCACGTCGGAGAGTACAGGGGCAACGGAGCCCATTGTCGAGCCGACAAGCCCGAGTACAGTGGTAGGGGGTTCGATGACCGTTGGTGGAAGTTCAGATGGGGCCGGCAGTGGAAGAGCCGAGAGTGGTGATATCGGGCCGAGCGGATCCCCGCCGAGAGACTCGGCGAAGGGTAAGGGCGCTATGATCGAGGAGGAAGAGACCACGGAGGCCCCTTTTACATATCAAGAGGAGGACGTACTATTTCGGCCAGCGGCGACGTCGTCGAGCCATAGGCCGATCACTAAGCACGACGTCGCTGAATACTTGAGCGACGAGGCATTAGCGAAACTCCTTGAGGATAACCCCGCAATTGGGCTAGCAGTCTTGGAAGCCAAGGAAGAGCGGGCGAGAGTAATAGCAGCCTCGGAAGCAGTGGAAAGGGCCACAAGGGAGGAGCCATTGAGAGATATGGAGGCCGAGGAGAGAGCCGGAGTAGAGGCACGGGGGCCTAGGGTGACAGCAGTGGCGGAGGCGGAGAACTTGACACGCCTTGACTTCTCAGCGGAAGCGTACATGCCTGCCACGCCACACCCTGTTTGTGCCGTCGGGCTTTGCAGCCTACAAGCCACAGCGGGCAGAGTAAGATGGCGAGCTCATTTTGAGAGACCCCGAGACTCACATCTCGAGCACTTGGACTGAGGTATATTCTTGGAAACCCCCTTTGTAATTCGATTTCGTAGTTGCTTGCATGAGAATAGCATGAAAGAACCTTGAAACGCATGGCATGCATGTATAACTTGAACCAACCATCTATTGTTAGGCCGCATTGATTACCTAGAACTTGAAAATGAAACTCTGCATGCTGACATACCCCCCTGTCGCTTGTCTTTGTGTTTAAAACAGGCGATAGTGAGGCAGAGGGATATTCGCGGCTTCGGAGGCCCAAGTAGTTCCCTGGAGCTGTACGAGAAACTGCCGTCAAGGGTGAGGTAGCTGGTGGACGAAGCGGGCTTTGGCGAGTTCATACGGACTCTTTCCCCGGTCAGAAATGACCATGCAGTCCTGGTAGCGCTTGTAGAGAGGTGGAGAGATACTACCAATACCTTCCACCTACCTCCTGGGGAGATGACGGTGACACCGACAGACTTTGCGGCAATCACTAGGCTGAGGGTTGGAGGAGAGCCCATCCCATTTGACTCGGGCATCCATGAGGACCGGGCGGCGTTGGAGTGGTTTCTGGGAGGAGTGCCCAAGATTGAGGAGGGAATGGTAAGGTACGAACAATTTAAGAGGTACCTGTAGAAGAAGGTGACGACGGAGCGGGAGGCGGAGCAGATGGCCAGAGCATACCTGCTGTACTTTTTGGTGCTTCCCTATACCCAAGCAGACGTAGCAAGGTGCATCTATCGTACCAGCCGGCGCTGAGAGACTTGAGGACAGCCTCACACTTTGACTAGGGCGGAGCAGTGCTTGGTGTGGCCTATGGCTTCCTGGGAGATTCATCAAGGATGAAGCAGGGAGCTGCTGGCTACTGGAGGATCTGGGAGGTATAATTTTTGAATTCCAAAGTACAATTTCCATTATACTTGTTCATTTGATTGCATAGCTTGCTTGACTGCTTTATTCGGATAATTGTATACCTTGTGACTGATGCTTTTGAATGTTTGAACATTGTACAGCTCTACGCCTACGAGGTGCTGCAGATGTACCCATCGCAGAACAAGTGTCCCGACCTGAAGACTCTCCCCCACGCCCTCATTTGGAGCAAAGAGTATATGGGGACGAAGGAAGGGAGAGGCGATCTCAACGCCTTCAGGCTGTATCTAGACGAGCTCCGGGCCTCACAGGTATAACATGAAAACCCCAATAGTTAATCATGTATTCCTATTATTGCTTCAATGCTATCGCTAATCAATTGTGTGCATTGCCCGTTTGTCTTATTCGCAAGTCAATTGGGACCCTTGGAGAGTAGCAGGGCAAGAGCCTGAGTACTTAGCTAGGAGCAGAGCTATCATAGCTAGCAGGGTGTTGCTGGAGTCGGCCTTTGGCTGCCAATGGTACTTGGGGGATCGAGTGACTCGCCAGTCACTTGGTTATACCGAGTTCCAGGTGCCAGGGCCACTTCCACCCCGGGCTTCACACACAGGTGAGTACACGCGGGTCGAGCTGGAGGCGTTCACACAGCCTGACACTGACTTGACACGCTACCTGCGTCCTGACATGGACTACGCCACATACTAGAGGGAACGTTTGGCAGGGCCACTCAGGGTTCGAGCTTTCCGAGAGGTGCGAAGTCAGGCTCACGGAGCTGCTGAGGAGAGGAGAGCTGCGACAGAGAGACATAGAGGAGGTGAGGGCCGCGTGAGGTGGAGCTTGAGTGGTCCAATGGTAGGTGGGCCACCTGAGTTACCATGGAAGATAGCAGTGGTGGATACGCAGGGTAATCCATCAGAGATACACCTTGCACCTGCTAGAGTGGAGCCCGTATCGGTGACGGTCCTCGTAAGTCTACACTTCCATTCTTGTATTTCGATAAACCTGTATTATTGTTGAACTGCCTGATAATCCCAAACTGTATGCAGGTGCCTGTCGAGTGGGTGAATGAAGCCATTCATTACATTCTTGCGATGGAGAATGTGATCAGAAGGGCAGCGAGCGGCATGCCACTGGAGTTTCACTACCCACCACCGGCTTAGCCAGTAGTTGTTCAGAGGACTCAGGTATACATTTCAGAAAACGATACATTCCTGCTTTCAATACATATAATATGCACCTGCTTTCGATACATATATGCTTTGATAGCCTTTTATTACCTTTGATAACCTTTGAATGTACCTGTTTCCAACATTGAATATACAATATGCACAATGTATACTAATGTTTTAAATGAAATAACAATGCAGGCACAGGGAAGGGCAGCTCCTAGAAGGAAAAGCACACAGGTCCTTCCACAGAAAAAGGTGGCAGCAAGGACTCCCGCACCTCCGGCCACTACACGTCGACAAACAAGGAGCTCGCAGCCAGCAACTGCAAGCCAAGAGGCAGTGGCACGCACCGAGGAGCGGTACCGAATCAAGATGCGCGAGAAGCCGACACAAAAGGAGCAGGCCTTCAAGAGAAAAAGATTAATTCTGCCTGAGGCCTTTGAGGAAGAGGAAGAGGAAGAAGGAGAGGAAGAAGAGGAGGGAGAAGAAGAAGAGGGAGAAGAGGACGAGGAGCGCTCGTCCACCAGCAATGGCTCTGACGACTCCGTTGACGATCCAGGGTACAAGAAAGACCTTAGGGAGGTAGAGGACGACGATGATTGGCCCGCGGAGCACTAAGGGCTACGATTGAGCCTCCTCTACTTCCTACACTTTTGACTTTTGCTTTCGGGCCTGCGTGCCCAAGTAGATAGCTTGATAGAGGGCCGACATGCCCTAGGTTGACACTAGATAGTAGTTTTGGGGCCTGCGCGCCTTTTTGACTTGCGGGCGGATGTCCCAAGTAGACCTGATGCTTTTGATTTGGCCGAAGTGCCACACATACAGTACAGTTTCACTGTTTTGACATGATATGGCATAGCAGTTATAAAATTTGCATCTTCTGGTTTATCAATTCTTGTAATGGACAAGAGAAAACAAAAACCAACCGCTAATACCAAAACTTGCATTGATAACGTACTGAGACTGTGCACAGACACACACATATGTACAAAAATGACTAGCTTGTAAAGGAATGGGAAACGTGTCCTAGGATACGACCAGGACACGAGGATACGAGAAATATAATGAAATTTTGGGCATTAATGAACCAAAATCCAAAATACTCCACTTTAGACAAAACTGACACTTCAGAAAGGTCAAATATGCACAACGCGACCTGTACAAATCGACAGAACTGAGGAAAACGTCCCGGAAAAAGATTTAGACTGAAAAATGCTTAAAATGTCACAAAAATGGACACAAGACGCAAAAAACGACTCGATTATGTCCCGGATTGTAACCGACACCTCTATACAGTCACATAAGGTCCATATGACCTGTATGGCATGGTAGAACTTGGCAAAAACCCTTAGAACGAAATTCGACCTCCTAAAACCTTGATTTGAACTTGAAACGAGCCGTCGAGAGTCCGAAATCTTCGTTAAGCGCAATATTTCGAATCCGATGCTTGGATATTGTCACATATGTTTATAATGACTTGTTGGAATCACCAAAAGTGCCGAGAGACCTTTGGAATGAAAAATGACCAAATGAGATCAGTAGCTGTTGTAAACTGTCCAGTTGCAGACTTCTCACGTGCGCGTCGAAGTGGGATGGTCCGCGAGACAAGCTGACACGCGCGTTGAAGCTGGACCAGCGCGCGAAAGTCAGTTTCTGCTAGGGTGCCTTTGTTTGACCAGATCACTCCTTTAAGGCATAAGAGGCCTTGTCATCCCCCCACACGTACTGAAGACTGTAATGGAGTTGCAGGAGGGGGTGTCCTTGTATTGCAAGGTGTTAGGACACCTTGCGTGGAGTTTAACCTTTGGCACGAGAAGCGAGGATGATATTTTCGAGAATTTTACCTATAAATGAGCAATACTAGCAGCATTGTAGGGCACACCCTTCCCTTTTAAGCACAAAACACTCCCATCACCTGAAATGGAAAGTCCTTTAGCCGCCTTAGTCGATCCTTGGCTAATGAGGTTAGAAACTGTTGATTGGGCGAGTCCCCGATCCTGAGGCCTTGCCTCAATCTATGATCTCCGTTATGTGGAACCATGCCCTGAGCTTCTCAGAGCTGCTATGGGTTACTGGGACCCAGTCATGCATGTCTTTCGGTTCTACTACGACGAGATGTGTCCAACCATGGAGGAATTCCAAGCATACCTTCGAGGTTTCACCAACTCTCATGTTCTTGCCGTTCCTCCGCTCCAAGAGAACATGGAGCACCTTTTACGGATGATACTCAACATACCTGAAGAGCTGTCGGCAAGTATACTTCAAAACGGCGAACTCAACATCATTCGTCTCATTGAGTTGTATGGTCCGGAGGGAGCCATGGGGGATTATGTTGGGCCGGCTCACAGACGATTTTTACTTTCAACTTGCGCACTAGCTGCCTATATGCTGATTCCTGCTGACGGAAGGGTGAGCCCTAGTCTGGTGAGCATTGCCTCACAGATGGGAGCTCGGAAAAATATTATGCCCATAGTCTTGGCGGAGACCCTCATGGGCTTGGATTTGGTCAGAAGCGGCCAAGCAGATTCATTCAGCGGATGCCCCCTCCTGCTCCAGGTAGGCTCTCACTCAACTCACCTTTTTCTATTTGCACACTTTTTCATTTTACCTCGACGCTCGGGTAAGGATCGCTCTAAAACCTTACTTGTCTTTTCACTCAGGCTTTATCTGGTTTCTCACTTGTTTTTTTGCTCATGCAGCTTTGGCTATCGGATAAAATAGGCGTGCTCGAAGCACCACAGGCGGGTTTCGATCACTTCCCCAAGCGTTTGGTTGAGAGACCAATATTGTACCCGGAGTTATTGGCAGGGGAGTGGCATGCTTTCCTGAATGACATGGATTCTGAAGACATCATCTAGAGATGTCCTTGGCTAAACCTTCCAGACATGACCGTCACCTTTACAGGGTTTGAAAGAGTGTTAATCACCGGCGTGGTGAGCTTCACCTTTTATATTCCCTGGCGCATACTTCGTCAATTTTGCATGAGCCAGGGGAATCAACGTTTCGAAACATAAGACTTTGAGCCTCCTAATTTTGATGCTCGAAACCTGCATAACTACCGGTGCAGCTGGAATGACAGGGAGTTAGAGGGACCTCTTCCAGGCTTCAAGACATGGCTGTAGAGTCGCTATGTGAACTGGCTTCACAAAGAAGTCATGGCAAGATCGGGGGGATATTACTGAATCCCAAGGAAACCCCGTTTGCGTTGAGAATAAGCTCGAAAACCGTTGGGTTCTTCGAGCATTTTGCTTTGCTTTGTAACGCCGTATAGCCTTCATGCCTGGCATGTTTTATAAAATAACGATTTGCATAGCAGAAGGATTTGGAAATTCTCCTCCCGAGAGCTCGAAACCATCATTAAGCTCACGATTGTTAAAACAATGCTTCAACACAGCCATAAATACCATAATGACCTGCTGGAAGTGTTGAAAGCTCAAAAACTGGCCTAGGACAAAAAGTGAAAAATCACCCCCCAAAAGGCAGTAGCCTATTTTTCTGGCAGGAAAAAGCTGATCTAACGCATGTTGAATAGACATAAACGCGCGTGTATCACGTACACACGCGCATAACCCACACCGGCACGCGATTGTACAATCCAGTCATAGTTGCCAACTTTGACCCATCTTAAAATTGAAGTGCTGCATGCATAGTCACCACCCTTAGCCGTCTAGGACACCTCTGGGACATCTCATAGGTGTACCCTTGAATTGAAGGGGGAATGCCACCTTGCTTGGATATTTTCCTTGGAAAAGAGAGATATTTTCATGCCTTGGCTATAAAAAGGCAAAGCCCTTGTGGGTTTGAGGCATACTTTCAAAAGCCAAAATCCCCATATCACTCATAATGGCAAATCCCCTACCAACCCTAATCAGTCCATGGTTAGAAGCATTTGTTGTCGGTGACTGGCTATCCTTCTGGTCCCACGGGCTAGCCGCTTTCTGCTTTCTCTGAAGCATAAGGCTTCGCCTTGAAATCCTGAGGGCGGCCCTACGATTCTGGGATCCAGACGTCCATGTGTTCAGATTCGGAGACAACGAGTTTGTGTCCAACTGTGGAGGAATTCCAAGCATAACTCCAAGGATTCGCCTCCAGTGTGATTGTCGTGCCACCCTATAGAAAGAGCATGCCAAAACTCCTGAAATCCTGTCTCAACATCTCGGGAGGAGCAGCGGAAAATCTGCTAAGTGGCGGGCAAATCAACATCATGCGCCTGATGGAGTGGTATGGGCCCGAAGGCGGCACGGAAGATACCGCCATGCAGGCCCGACGCCGATTTGCACTGGCAATCAGCGTGCTAGCTACATATTTGTTGGTGTCTCCAGACGGACGGATTAACCCCTCGCTGGTAAGTGTCGCTGCTCAGATGGGCGCTAGAAGGAACGTGGTGCCACTGGTTCTTGCGGAAACGCTCATGGGTTTGGATTTGGTCTCTATCGGCCAAGCAAACACATTTAGCGGTAGCCCACTCTTGCTGCAGGTAAACTCTCACTCAGCTCACCTTTTTCTAGTTTTTCACACATTTTGATTTTACCTCAACTCTCAGTTAAGGCTATATCGGAGCTCCTCACTTGTTTTTCCTCTCAAGTTTTATATGGCTCCTTACTTGTCTTTTCGCTCATGTAGCTGTGGCTATCAGACAAACTTGGACTGCTGACGGCCCCTGAGGCGAATTGGCCCCATCTGCCTGGCCGAATGCATCAGTGAGGGATGATTTACCCGGAGATGTCGGAAAATGAATGATACACATTAATGAATGAGATGTCCCCGAATGAGATCGTCTTGAGGCACGAGACGCTGAATATCTCGGACATGGCCATCAACTCTGCAGGCTTCGAGAGAATGGTGATTGCGGGGTTGTCCAGTTTCACATTCTACATCCCAGGCCGTATCCTCCACCAACTAGGAATGAGCCAAGGGCTACACCGAGCCGAGGTGGAGACTTTTCACCTTCCTGCATTCACTGCCCAAAATCTGATCGAATACGAGCACAACTGGGGCCTGAGACCGCTTGGCGGAGCAGAACCAGATTTCAGCACATAACTCAAGCATCGCTATAAAGCATGTCTAAGGAAAGATGTTGCAAGGAGGCAAAATATAGACTGACTCCTGACAAAACTCCAATGATCTAGAATAAATTGTGAGCCTGCTAAGGCCTCTAGCTTTCATTATGTTTTTATGCTTCACTGTTTTAAAGACTCTGCTTAGCCCGTGTAAATGAAGTAGTAGTTTGAATAAAATTAAAAGTTTAAGAGCTTTCCCCTTTTGTTCCAAATGTTGAACACCGCGCCATTTTGAATACGGAGATGCACCCTGTAACAGGAAACCGTGGATCAAGTTGATTGATTGTGACCGAATCTCACGGAGAGATTGCCTACGTATCCCTTTTCAAGGAATCAGGTCGCACGTAGTTTAGGCCAAGGTTCACTTGTGTATTTTAGCTCTCCTTTTACGCTCTAACTTTTGCCTAGAACTGCCTTAATTCTTAGGTTTTCAGTCTAGCAAGCTTTGATTGATTGACTATTTATTTTTGCCCAGACTGCCTCCTTAGGTTTTCAGTCTAGCAGGCTTGCTCTAATTTTTGCTTGGAACCGCCCACCCATGTGGTTTTCAGCCCAACGAGCTTCTCTCAGGGATAGTAACGTTTGAGTTGATCCAGGTTGACCAGAGTGTTGAACTCGTTGCCGTCGAGGTCAATGAGCTGAGCCGCTCCACCAGAAAGGATTGTCTTGATGATGTAAGGTCCCGAGCGCTTCGGACGGAACTTACCCCGAGGATCGAAAATAGGGGCCCGGATTTCCTTAGTAACCATATCCTCTTCGATCAAGTCCCGAGATTTCACCTTCTTGTTGAACGCCCCAATTTGGCCTAACGATTATTTCAAGTCCCACCTTGGGGACCATCCCAATGATGAAATGGATACAGTGATTGCTGATTGACTTCCTGTGAGCCTTAGGACTTTCGGTGAGAACTTTTAGCCACTTAGAGGACCCAATCCAGAGCCAAATAGCCTTTTAGACAGAAGTACAGTATCCCAGGAGAATCCATCTGTCAGCTGTGACATTGATCACACGGCCCCAACTTCAATCCTTCACCCGTGAAGCCTATTGCTTGAAAATCTCCCTGAGAGATCGATTAGTCGGCCGCCAGATCTATCCTTCGGCTGCTAGATCCTTTGCTCGGCTTCCAGATCGTCTGTTTTCCAGATTCTGGAACGTTTTGTCAATCATTTGATCCGTTCATAAAACCCTAGCAGCCTTTTTCCGATGCGTTCGGGCCACGTTCAGGGATCACCATGAAGAGTTCGTATCAGTCCCCAACTCCAATTCCCCCCATGCGTTTTGATTGGTTGAGTTGTGTCATCCCTAGTGCCTATATAAAGAGGGGTTCAGCTTCAAAATTGAGAGACCAACACCTCCCTATACACCACGAAATTCTGCAGAAATACACTCTCATATCCCCTCTACAAAAGCCCCAACCTTCTGAAGGCAGCCACAATCCGACGATTCAAACCCCAAAGTTCAAACCCTAACCCTAGGGTTTCAAGAAGCAATCAGTCAATCACCCTCAATCCGAAGCAATCAAGCTACTAAGGGATCAAGGTGGTGAGGCCCAGGGCCTCTGGTTCAATTTATTTCCATTCTTACACTTAATCGTACTTGTTTAATTATCTGTTAATCGTCTGGTCTAGTGTGAGGAAGAACATCGGCTGGGGAATCAATCCCTCGGTCGATACATAGAACCAGGAGGATCCCTCGGCTGTGACATCCATTCGCCGGCCGCCGGATCCATCTCCTTGGGACAATTTGTTTTATTTTGTTTTCTAATGCATGATTTACTTATCGTCTCGGCTCACCTTATTCACTGCTAAAGGCTAATAAACAGACTATGTCTTAGAATTGAATAAAGCATGTTTTAATCATATGTCGAACAACTATGGGCCAGTCTCACGACTGGGCAGAGAGGGGTGCCTTATACCTTCCCCTCATTGTACCTTTGGCTCCCGTGCCCAAAATCTCTATCTGTTTTTCCTAGTTTTCTTAAACTAGATGGCGACTCTGTTTCGATGATAACCACTATCGTGTGGCGATGTTCCTAGCCATGGGAATATCCATGATCTTGGTTTATGTAGCAAACAACCAAACAAACAGCAACAATCAATCTGTATGGCAATGCCCCGCTCCAGGGAGGTGTCTACAGTTTTTGGCGACTCTACTGGGGACTTGAGAGACATAGCCAGAAAGTTCAACATAGGACTAATACATGCTTTATTTGATTCATTTATCATATGCATTGAGCAGGCAACCTCATTGAGTTCACCTAATACCCCAGCATGTCACGGGCTATGTTAGGGGTTCCAGCAAACTCCACAGTCACTTGTACCTAGTGGTATATCAAAAAGGAAACCGCCCGATCGCCGCCTATAATGGGCCGACGGAAGGACTGGTGCCCTTTGACAACGGAGCACCCTTGAGACTACCTAAACCTTACATGTATTAGAAAGCCATAGAACTTATCAAACTAAGACAGGAGCCCACAGGTTAAGGAATTTTCTTGCATTTCGCCTTCAAGTTCTTCCTCACACCCTGTATTATTGGTTGTTGTAACATTTCTTTCTGTGCAGAAGGGTTGGGATTTTCAGCTCAAATCCTAACCCTATACAGCCAAGTACTGACTTGCAGGTATTTTACTTTTCAAGCAGGCACAATAGGTAAAATAAATAAGCAACCTCAGCCAGTTTTATTCTCTTACAACAGCCGAAGTCACACAAAACAGAGGTCTTTACAGCCGCCTCGTCCATCACCTTCGCCTGTTAGGACACCTTCGCCGCAATGGTCCCAATCACTTTCAGGGACTTCGCGGTCATCCTCTCAACAAACTCGATTATCTACCAAGTCTCATGCTTCGCCAAGCAATCCTCTCATGGCAGACAAGGACACCACCATCACTGAACTCCAAGCCCAGATTACTTACTTATTGGCAGAGAAGGCAGTAAGAGATGCCGAGGACAAGAAAGATGAGGAAGAAAACCTTCAAGGAGTGGTAATAACGGAGAACCCTAAATTGGCCAAACAAGTCAAGGAAATCATGTAACGACCCTGATTTTTGGTCAGTAAAAATTTTGTTGAAAATTTGAATTTTATTACTTGGACTTCTTTTTAATATCCAAAAATCCGTCGTTACTAAATTCTAGACTTATAAATTTAGTTTTCTTCATATAAGGTTATGTAGTCATTTTCTAAAGACAAGTGTCCAGCATATTGAGAAGTCGTAGAATCGTATTTCTTGACTAGAAATCCTAGTTAGCAAGCCTAGTTAGCTTCTAACCAATTCATTGAGATGACCTAACTACCAATTGCACTTCCAACCCTAGTTGAACCTTTTGAACCTTCCCAAACCCTAAAGGAACCCTTTGGACCAAAGTTATCTTTGACCTTTACCCATTGGACGAAAAAAGTTAGGAAAATCTTTATCCATTGGACAATAGGCTTTTCACCTAAGATATTTTATTAGATTGACCAAGGTACACTTAATAGTATTATATAGGCCTATGTACACATATTTGGAAGATGTATATATAATATTCCAATATTATACTTTACTCTTTTACCCATTGGTCCATAGAAGTTAGGGAAAATATCGCCCATTGGTCCATAACTTAGTCTTGCCACCAAGTACTAGACCAATTAGTTTAATAGATTCACCATGAGTCATTGTACTTATATATATACATTATGCAAGCATAGTACTTTCCATCTTTATCCATTGGATAATAAATGTTAGGAGAATTGTTACCCATTGGTCAATAGGTTAGTCTTTCTACCTAGTACAAGATCTATTTGTTTAATAGATTCACCATGAGTCATTGTACTTATATTTATACATTATGCAAGCATAGTACTTCCCAAGTTCTTCAAGAAACTCATCCAAGGCCGCCACTAAACCGCCACTCCACCACCCTATCGATCCAAAAGTTTAGTAGTATTAGTCAAGATCTAGTTTCAAGAGAAACCTTTCTCTTTCGAAGCTACTGGAAGCCTACCGTAGGAAGTTACTCCGTCCGACCGCCGACGTACCATCTTTACTCCGTAGTCGTCACTACCGCCAAGAAGAACAGTAGACTTTTCCTATGACCTCTAACTCTAAGTATAACGTAGATTAATCTCTACTCATTTCCCTAAGTATAGATAATTGTATGATCATGTAGATTCTCTATATCGATAAGTATACATAGAATTTCCATAAACATATGTTGTTTTGAACTTTGAAAAGGAAGAATGAATTTTGAAAGATAATGTTCGTAGCTTAGCTTTAAGTATTTGTATTTTGATCTTAGAATAATTATGAGCATGTTTATGTGTTTACTTGACTACTTGTTGTTGATAAAGCATAAGTGGTTTACCACTCCAAAGGTGTCTGTCCATGTGGCACTATGCTTTACTTTGTGTGATTAAATGTTGAGCATGATGATGTGATAAAGTGAGCATGATATTGATATAGAGTTGGATAATCTTGCTAGTTTAGTTTCAAGATTTCAATGAATGATTTATGATTTCTTGCGTGAAAAGTCCTGCCGCGGAGTCTATGCATGATAATGAGACACGTGAATCAAGGAAAATAGAAACATGACGCATAGGGTATGGCTAATGAAAAGGTGTGTTTTTGGAAAAAGGAAAGTTTTTGGAAACCGCCATGTGGCCGGACTTGCCCATTGTGGAAAAGACGTGTTTTGAAAAGGGATTTTTTTTTTGAAAACCGCAATGTGGCCGGACTTGCCCATTGTGTGGTGTGTGTGTGTTCCAATGGGAATCCGTGGTGGCGGAACCATTGCGAGGCTGTGTGTGTTCCAATGGGAATCCGTGGTGGCGGAACCATTGTGAGGCTGTGTGTGTTCCAATGGGAATCCGTGGTGGCGGAACCATTGTGAGGTTGTGTGTGTTCCAACGGGAATCCGTGGTGGCAGAATCGTTGTGAGGTTGTGTGTGTTCCCATGGGAACTCGGAGCGGCGGAACCATGGTGAGGTATGGCTTGGTTATCCACGAAGAGGAGCCAATGCAAGATGTGTGCCAATGGGAACCCGGCGCGGCGGAACCATTGTGAGGATACTCGGGAACCCGGCGCGGAGGAACCGAGGTTGGGTGTGTTCCAATGGAAATCTGTAGTGGCGGAACCATTGTGAGGTTGTGTGTGTTCCAATGTGAATCCGTGACGGCGGAACCATTGTGAGGCTGTGTGTGTTAAAAATGATTTTCAAAATGTTGATTTGTTAATGAAAAGTGAAATGGTGAACGGTCTACGAAACGCTGCGTAGGAGAAACTCTGATGACACGGACACTTACGCTAGTCGAGTAATGATTATGCATGTGTTGTTATTATTTGGATATATGTGTGCTATGTGACTTGCTATGTGTCAGTTAAGGGTTAGTGGGTATAGGATTAATCTGCTGAGCTCTCGTAGCTCATGGTGTTACCTTTGGTGACCCTGACATATTATATCGGTGGCGACGCTGGTATAATGTGTCAGACTTTGTAGATGATCAAGGTAAGCTGTACACCTTGGAGGCCCTTGGAGCAGAAGAGCTGGCTAGGATGGAGGAGCAGGCGGAGCTGTAGTTAGGAACCCTAGATTTTCCTTCCCTTTTTGTAATGAAGGCACTCTGATGGGAATTATGATGTAATAATGAGCCAGACTTTCTTTTAATATTCAATAAAATTGTCCATTTAACGTACCCAAAAATCAGGGGCGTTACAAATCAAGCACGCCCTGGCCCGTTCACAGGGGGATCAAATTCTGGACTTTGAAGGACTTTGCCTCTTTCTAGATTCTCAATTGCCCGAAAGATTCAAAATGCCAAACATCTAGAAGTTCAATGGAACCGGTAACCCTACCAACCATGTCCGTCATGTCATCAACACCCTGAAGCTGATGGGCTTGGATGATGAGCTCATCGCTCAACTATTTCAAAGGACTCTCACCGGAAGTGCTCTTGATTGGTTCCTCACTTTGGAATTTGTGCATTACCACACCTGGCCAGAAATCGCAAACGCTTTTGTCAAGCAATATGCATACAATGTCCAAGTTGAGTTAACCACTCGAGATTTGGAGATGACCAGGCAGGAGTCAAGCGAAGACTTCGTTGCCTTTGAGGCTAGATGGAGAGAAAAGGCTGCCAAGATGAAAAACCGGCCTTCTAAGGAAGATCATGTCAGAATAGTCATCAAGAATCTGCAGCCTAAGTATCTGTGGGCACACGCCCCAAAAATCCCATGTTTTAGGCATAAAATTTTGGGTGCGCCCTATCTTGCGAAAAGCGCGGCGAAACGCTTCGCAGCTCAGAGTCGCCACTCGGGTTTTGCGGAGAGTACCCAAGAAACCGTGTTTTTGAAAAACGTTTTTGGATTACGCTTGTTTGAGTTTGAAAAAGACTTTTGTAGACTGGACCGTCGTCACCTTCGACATCTAAGGTTCGGGAGCCAGGTTACGAGAGGGGAAGGGTTTTATGGCACCCCCCCTCGCCCAATCCGGAGATCGGTCTCTACTCAGGCATTTTATAAAACATTTGCATTTCTCTCTTTGTTTGATCATTTTTTTAGCCAATTAGGGCGGGGGAACAGTTAACGGGGATTAAAACTGTAAACAAATTTGCAATTATATACAAAAAAGTGTGATGTATGTTGATGGAAATTTGATGTTTGATCTAAGCAAGTATAATAGATTGAGAACAAGTTGCTATGGACGTTTTAGACAAACTAGTGCACGCTGTTTGTGCAGTGATGCACACAGAAGCAAGTCTGGATGCACTGGCCAAGCCACTGCATGCAGCCATGACCTGCGTGTGCCACCCCACAACTGGCGTGCACCGGTGAGCCTAAGACCACAGTTTCTATTCTCAACCCTTTGGGCTCTGGAAGGGACCAGTGCACACCCAGGAACAAACCACGCAGTTGATATAGGTTACTAAGCTATTACAGACAGATTAATGGGCTAAAAACCACCAAATGGACAAACAACCCCTTAAACAGTGAGGGGAGGATGATCAGAGGCCTGGATGGAAGATCCATGCAAGGGCCAAGCCACTGGAAGCTAGACTACTACCGTATGCCAGTAGTATATGGCCGTACGCCAGTTGTCCATTTGTTCCAATGCTTTGGCTTTGCATCATCTGGGCTCTGGAACATGACCAGAATGATCCCAGAGGCCAAACTACACAAAGATACAGATGGAAGAGAAAGCAGTTCTAAAATACAGAAAGCAATAGACTGGTTTTAGCATGCATCAGGGTGATCAGACAATAATAAAGTAAAGAAAACAATGATCCATGATCCCCACTCCAGTTTTGAACGTACTACCATGACTGGCGTACAGCTCAAACTACTAGCGCGCGCCACTGATCATTGTACACGGCTTTGAAACCTTGCCAGCATTAGGGCCAGGACTGGTATAGATTACCAGCCTTGACCCTGCCAGCCCCCCTCAGGGGTCAGAACAGAAAACAGAAGCAAAAGGTGGTATACCTTTGCTTGTGAGTTTGGTGGATGGTTTGAGCTTGAACTTGATGCTTGAAGGTTGGATGGTGAATATGGGAGTATTATGGACTGTGGTGAATGTTTCCCTTACTTGCTCTTTCTATGGGGAGAGAAAGGAAGCAAGGGAGATCAATAGAAAGAAGACAAGAAGGGCTTGGAGCCTTAATGTTGTTAACCCCTTGCAAATGAATGCAAGGGGGGTATTTATGGAGGAGGGGCTGACTGAGATCAACTGGTCCTAAGGGGGTGTTTGGGGTGGTAAGGCAAGGGGAGCCTCCCATGCATTAAATTCATGGGACTCCTCTTGAAAGGTGGTGTAGGAAGAAGGGGGACAGTCCTGGACGATATAATCATCAGGGGGACCTGTGGCTGACGTCGGGTGGTTGCCAAAAGTCCCGCGCTTCTGGCCGAATAAAGTTGATTTGACTGGCATTGACTGGCGTACGCCGCTTGTTGAGTGGCGTGCGCCAGTAACTGGCGATGACTGACACGTGGCAGCGCTTCCAGCGCACGCTAGTCAGGAACCAGTGTACTCCAGTAGGGTTTTGCTGAGGCTATTTGGTTCTGGCTTGAGAGTTCGACAAGGGTTTGAGAAAGGTTCGGATGAGGTTCAGGATGCTCAAAGCTCAAACTCATTCACAAACTTGGGATGTTCTTGACCTTAATCATCATCGGGGAATCAAAGACCGTAAGTAAACTAATCTGGACAGTCCAGAATAGGGTGTCTACAGTAGCCCCCTTTTGACGGCACTTAGAGCACCATTGACTTGGCGTAAGTAACGTCAAAGGTTTTCTAGACACCCATCTAGGCCACCCAGAGCAGGACGTACGAGTTCAATGATAGACGAAAAATTTAAAGAACCTGATTGACGGGATTGACTGGAGCGGATAGATCGCTGTTGCCGAGGATATTGATACGCAAAGATAGGTTGATGCTGACCTTGGCCTTTGACAATCCGGCCTAGGTGAGACTCAGCGGGGGAAGGTAAGCCGTGAATCGGCCCCGTTGAGAAAGATATAAACATACGGACGGACCGTCGTTGATTGAAGTTGGACGAATAGATCGTCGTTGATTTGAGATGGACAGAACAGGCTATCACTTGTTAAGGATAACAACGATACAAACCGCTGCTCGATTGATTTGAGGGGATGAGATGGATCTCTGTAGACGAAGAACTCTCCTGGGGTAACAATCCATTGTGGATGGGCCGACTCTACCGGGGAAAGATACTAGCATACGGACAGACCGTCGTTGATTGAAGTTGGATGAACGGATCGTCGTTAATTTGGAATGGACAGAATAAGCTGTCATGGGGTGCAGACACTCCCGGGGGAATAATCCATTGAGAGCAACTCATGGTTACTTGTTTGATTTGAAGTTGGACGGATAGATCGTCGTTGATTTGAAATTGGACGGGTAGATCGTCGTTGATTTGAAATTGGACGGATAGATCGTCGTTGATTTGATGGGCTCTGCTTGGGGAGTGACCATCCTATGTGATAACATGATTTGGCTGACCACGGGCCTCGACTTTAATCGTGGGATGCAAATTGGGCCCTAGGCCCAAAGACTACTGGCGTGCGCCGGTATATTTGTGCCGTACGCCACTTATACTGAAATATCCGAGCCCAGATCCGGCCTTGACCCGGCCCGGTGCTGTTCCACATCGTATAATCATCCAGGGGTAGTACGAAACCGCCATTCTTCGGCGTTCAAAACTCCCAAACTCTCAAACTCTCCCAAATATCCATCTCATTCTTCCTTCTTCTCCCGAAACCCATTCATCCACACATACCCATGGCAGAACCAGGCGGTGACAGTGGTGGCAATGGCGGCGGCGATCAGTTGGGGGTCGGTAGAAGCGAGGCTCCGAAGGATCCAATCGACGATCAAACAGTCGGAGGGGGGACGCAGGGCCCTAGTGCAGAGGTTTCAGACGGTGGTGATGGCAACGGTGGCCATGCAGTGGAGGTGGTTGACAACGGCGAGCGGCGTGCGCCAGTGGAGGAGGGGCGTACGCCTGTGACTGTGGGATCAGTGGGTCCACGGGTCGATCGATTGGACTCGAGCAGCGGCGTAAAGGGCTTTGTGGTGACCGGCGGTGGCTTGGCTGGGGCCAGCGGCAGTGGCAGTGGCAGTGGTGGTGATGCTAGTGAGGGCCGACCGGGGTTGCCTCCGAGGGACCCGGCGAGCGGCAAGACTCCGGTGATAGAGGAGGAGGGGGATGTGCCGAGGGCGGACCACGTTGTGTGGGTTGAGTTCACACCGCCCGCTGGGCCTTCCGGTCACGTGCCGGTCACGAGCCGTGACTTGGCAGAGTTTGTAGGGGAGTTCGTGCTGGCTCAGCTCATGAGAGAGAACCCGGCAGTGGTTGAGGCGGTCATGGCGGCCCGAGAGGAGAGGCTGAGGCGAGAGACCGAGGCGGCGGAGAGAGACCAGAGAGAGTTGGAGCGAGAGGCCGAGGAGGCAGAGCGGGAGCAGGAGGAGGGTCCCAGGGTGTACGAGGTAGCGGTTGACTTAGCAGAGACCAGGTGGCAGACCGCTCGTACCCCGTTTGTGGCTGAGATATACGTCCCTCCTGAGCCACACGTGTTCGTTCCGTCGGGCACTGAGAGTTACGTCCCTCGCCAGAGGGACTACGACGAGGAGCTGGTGCTGAGGGACCTCGAGCAGCACTTGTCCAGGGGCTGGACTCAGGTATACCCTTGATATTCATTTCGTACTTTGCTTTAGTATTTATTTCGTACTGTGTTGCATGATACTCAAACCTTCGCATTTGATCGCCTGTGTAGAGTTAGTAATGCCTCGACCTAAAAATAGACTGGATTGATTGTAGGATGCTTCGACTTCAGAATTCGTCCATAGAATGCCTGTGGATAACCTACATCGACTTGTAGTATGCCATACAACGTAACTCGACTGATGGGTTCTGAACTGATTTTGTAGAACGTCATTGAAACATGATAATCGACCCAATAAGTGCCTTTGATGTTCTGAAAACTTGAATCGACTGAACAGGACGCTTGAAAACGATAATCGACTGAATGAATGCCTGGTAGCTTGATAATCGACTGAACAGTTTCCTGGTAGCTTGATAATCGACCACATGAATGTTCGAAACTTGAATCGACCTAAAAATGACTTGAATCGACTGAATAGGATGCCTGGTAGTTTGATAATCGACTGAATGAATGCCTTTGATGCTTTAGATACTGTTAAAAGTCCTTGATTCGACTACCCATTGAATTTGAACTGTTGTGCTGATGCTATTTCCTGTTGCTTCGTTTGTTGTGACGTGCAGAGAGGAGTGGTTAGCTCGCGGGGGCATGGCGGTCCAGCGTACTCGCTTGAGCTGTACCTGAGTTTGCCTGTGGGGGCACGAGAGCTGGTGGACGCGGCGGGGTTCGGCCTGTTCATCCCCACGCTGACAGCGGTGAGGAGCGACCACGGCGTACTGTCTGCCCTGGCCGAGAGGTGGTGGGACACGTCGAACTCCTTCCACTTCCCGATCGGGGAGATGACGGTGACCCCGACAGACTTTGCGGCCATCACTGGCTTGAGGGTTGGCGGTGACCCGATCCCGTTCGACTCGGGGATCCACGAGGACACCGAGGCGTTGAGGCGGTTCTTGGGCATGGTGCCCGTAGGTCGTGCAGAGACGGTCTCGCATGACCAGTTCGCGAAGCAGGTGGAGAAGAAGGTTCCTGAGATAGAGTTGGCGGGAGAGCGGGTCTCTGAGCTGGAGTTGGCACAGCTAGCGAGGGTGTACTTGCTGTACTTGTTCGGGGCTACTTTGTACCCGAACAAGAGGTCTACAGTGCACTTGTCCTACCTGCCGGCCCTTTTTGACTTGAGGTCGGCTTCTCGGTTTGACTAGGGAGGAGCGGCCTTAGGCACGTGCTACAGCTTCTTGGGCGAGTTCTCCAGAGGGAGGAAGGCAGCCGCTGGGTACTGGAGAGTGTGGGAGGTAAGGAATCAACACTGTCTTTCAATTTCATTCCATACCTGCCTTTATCTTGCATACACAGTATTTCTGATGCCTCGTCTGTTTGACTGTTTGAAACCCTTGCAGTTGTGGGCTTACGAGGTGCTGAGGATGTACCCTCCGGAGAACAGGTGTCCGGACTCGAGGGTGCTTCCTCGAGCGATGGTCTGGGGACCACTCCGCGTCGGGAAGAAAAGGTCGCAGAAGTCGCTTTCAGACTTTCGGCTATACCTTGACCACCTGACAGGCTCTCAGGTGAGGCTAGCTTTCCTTTTTGGTTGTTCGTGCCTTTGAATTGCTTTAATGCTATCGCTGATGCCCTTGATTGCTTTACAGGTGGAGTGGGACCCGTGGAGGGCTGCAGGGCCCGAGCCTGAGTACCTGGCGAGGAGCAGAGTGGTGACAGCGAGCCGGGTGCTGCTGGAGTCGGCTTTTGGGTGGCAGTGGTACTTGGGCGATCGGGTGACACGACAGTCGCTCAACTCGTCCGAGTTCGTTGTTCCTGGGCCACTTCCACCTCGTGCTTCGCACACTGGGCGGTACACGCTGAGGGAGCTGCAGCGGTTCATAGTTCCTGTCGCAGTGACTTCCTTTCTGAGGCGGGGGCAAGACTACGCCATCTACCAGAGGCGATACTTGGCCGGCGCGCTTGGAGTGATGGAGCACAGGGCAGTGCGGGCAGAGGTCTTGGCTGCCGGTGAGGAGAGGTCGGGATGGCGGAGCAGGTCGGGCCGTTCTAGGGAGAGGAGTGAGTTTGCGGAGTCGATCGGGCTCACTCAGCTTTCTTGGACGCTTCAGGTGTGATAGGCGCGTAAATGTTCACATACGCGCCCCTAATTTATCCTTGCTAGGTCCTATAATATTGTTACTTGGGACTTAATGCTTAATTTTTGTGTTGTAGGTGTTGTGAGGTTCTAACATTTTAATGGACCTTATGAATGCTCCTATTGTGCACATGGTCTTGGCAGTAAAATTGGGTGCAGAACAATACAAGTGTGTTTGGTGGGCCCAAAGACTTTTCTATTTTGACTGATAATCGGACCAAGTGAAACGAGGCCCAAGCAATTCTCGGCAATTGGAGTTAATTGCCCACAGCTTTGATTTTTGTAAGGGAACAAATAGGGTTACTGGGGACTTGGGAGGCCACGCATGCAAGGCACTACGAAAATATAAGTCGGCTACTGAAGCTTATAAAAGGGGACACGAATTACAACTTTTTTACACGCACGACAGTGGACGGACACACTACAGAGGAAAAGAGGAGGTGACCACGGATTGAATCAGAAAACAGAGGCTGCGCATAAACCTTCGTTATCATGTCAGCCTTCAACAGAACTTCGATGGTTTCTCTTCCGATGTCCGGCTAAACTCGTTTCTAGGGTATAGATGAAACTCGAACTCTGAGTAATGATGTTTATGTTTTGATTTAGTGTTTTATTATTCGAATCGTGGTTGTATGACTTGAGGATTTATTTGCGATATTAATTTTTTCTATCAAATCTTGTGTATGATTTTCTAGATTTTTATGCACGTTCATACAACGGTTCTTAATTGTTTGTGATAACTGAGTAAGATGGGTTATACTCTGTAAGACGCGCCGTGCTATTAGACGATCCGTGCCATAGAGACGGGTCGTACTAGTAAGACGGTTCGTGCTAGGCGGCGATACCCCATGCTATTTGGTGATTCGTAAATATCTTTAGGCGATACCGTGAGGGCCCGCGAACCCTAACGATATCCGGATTGATTCGAATAATAGACCTTTATCATCGCATAGATATTGTTACAACGGGTCGAGTGGATTCGAAACCCTAGATCTTTTCTCTCATAAACTCTCGTTATTTCTTAATTGCTTTAATTTAATTTAGCTTTTAATATTTTCGAAATCAAACCATCAAATCCTTTTCCGAATTAATTTAGAAATCGATTGAAATAACTGCAACTCAGCCTTCATAATCCCTGAGGACGATACTCGGAATACTTGCTGCTATCTTTTAGGTAGTAGTAATTGTTTCATTTTATTAATTATTTTTGATACGGAAACGACACGATCAAATTTTGGCGCCGTTGCCGGGGATTACAAGAACAGTTGCGTGGTTTCGATTAATTTTTATTTTAGTTCTTAGCCTAGATTTTTTTTTTTTTTATCATTATTCCTCTTGTTTTTCTATTAGTTTTTTTAGTGCAGGTTTCTTGACTTTGCTCGAGATTATTCTGAAACTAACAGTTGTTTAGTGTCGAAGGAAGTCAGGTGCGGTTACTAAACCTTGACCCAAAAGCACTGTAAGTTTTTTTTTTTTTTTTGTTATTCTTCTTCTTTTTTTTTTTCCTCACTTGTTTTAGTAGAGTAGCGTGCATTTGAGATAATTTGTTTTTGTTTTTTTTTGTTTTTTTTCTTTCATTGTAAAAATTAAGAAAATGGAATATGCTTATACTCCCCAGTGTTCTGAGTATGTCCAAGAGCAATTTACTTCTGCCCAGTGGTTTCCTGAACCGAGTTATGATTGTTACTCCAACATTTATAATTCAGGATGGGAAAATCACCCCAATTTTACATGGACACAAGAACCTTTGAACCAATGTTATGCCTCATCCCCAAGGCTAGCTTTTTCTAATTCTTTCGATCCGTGTGCTAGCTACCCTACTTCTTTGCAGCACCCATATCAACACCAAGCTCCCCCGCCACCTCAAAAATATTCTATCGATTTTCAGGAGAAGATGTTGCAAGCTTTCGAAGAGTTTAGGGCTTGTAAACAAGAGCGTACCCAACTGCTTCATTCACAAACCCAATCTTTATCAAAGATTGAGGCTTATGCAGACCAAATAGAAATTGTGATTAATGGATGGGAGGAGAATACATTATCGAATAATGAGGAGATAGTGGACACAGGGTATAAGGAGGATACATGGGAGGAAGAGGACATTGAGCAGGTAGTAGATACAGAGTATGGGGAGGATGCATGGGATGTGGGAGAGTCAATCACCATCTTCGAAGATTCTAGGATTGAAGAGGTGGTGTTATCAAAGGAGAGCATCGATTGCTCTCCTCCTGCATTGAGCTCTACTTTTGAGACCATGTCAAGTGACCAAATGCTAAATCTTCAATTACAAGTTCTACCACAGGAAACTATGTATGTACCATTGGGCCCGGTAGAAACTTTCACCATGGTCACACCTTTACATGTGACTCAAACTCATGGGAAGAGAGTAGATGGCGAGTGTCAAGATTTTCAAAGTAAAGTTGAGTGGGATTTTGTTTTGGGGTGCGATCCTTTGATTCCTACTTATCGAATGAGTACAATGACACTACTAGTCAAGGACACATTCCCTTGGTATGCCGATCATGTTCATATTTTAGGTAAGATTAAAATTTTGACTCACATGTTTGACCAATTCACTACTCAACTTTTATTTGAGTCAAATAATTTTTCTTGGCATAATCCATATATTGTTAATTACAAGAAGCGACTTAAACTGATTTGAGCTTCATTGATGTCTGGCTGAAGACATAAAACTTAGCGCTTCTTGGAAGGCAATCCAAGTGTCATTTGCTATTTAGTAGCGTATTTGAGTTTTTTTTTTTAATGTCTATTAGTCTTTCTTTTTGAGTTTTTTTTTCTTTTCCCTTTCTATCGATTTTTTTTTAATTATTTGTGTGTCCTGGAGGCTAACATTTTGTAGGTTGTTCAATTCAAGTTGGGGGGTCTCCCTCTTGCTATATTTTAACTTGCTTCGTTCCTCCTTTTCGAGGTGCTACCTTTCCTCTCTTTTACATTTATGTCCTATCTTTTCATGTTTATGCTTTTCAATGTGGACATTGAGTAATTCAAGTTGGGGGGAGGGATCACTTTGTTCTTTTTCATTGTTAAAAAAAAAAAAACTTGAAAATTGAAAAAATCTAACAATAGTGGGATCTTTCTTGCATGGAACTTTAAATTTGCGAGGTATTTATTGGTTGCTTGAGTTGAGGCATGTTGGCATTGTTTGGGTATTTTGTGGACTGTTAGTTCTTTATGCTATCTTGTTAATGCATGTAGCTATGGCACTTGCATCTCGGCATTTCACGTCTATTTGGACTTAGTTTGCCTGTGAGTGTCGTTTGAACGTTCTCGATGGCTAGATTAGTGGAGACTTATGCCCTAGTGAGCTTTCGTGCCTTACCTTTTTGTTGGAGTGGTGTCACGTAACTTCCCAGTTTTGTCAATGAAAAGAATATATTTGTTGATGGTCCCATTATTCTTGATTGCTGAGCGTTGGAACTTGAACGCATAATACTATCTCTCAGTTTTGGTTCGTCACATGGATGTTACACCCCTGGGAGAGGATTATAGGCATTTTCTTGATATTTGGGCCGGTTTGTTCCTTTATTTTCATATTTATCCCTTGCAAGCCGCTTTAAGCCTTTTATACTTAGCCTTTTCTTGGTTAGCTCCACCTTCCATATTGTGTTTGGAGAAAGGCAAGAATGTAAAGGTGAAATTTTTGGGTAGATTGTGAATTTTTGTGCTTGAATTGGTGGTGTCCCTTAAAAAAAAAAAAAGAAACACAAAAAAAAAGAGGAAGAATACAAAGAATAAAAGGGGCACCGACGTAGTTGAAAGGAGGAATCATTGCTTTATGGTTGAAACAAGTTGAAGGGTTAGAAGGAGAGATAAGGTGGAATCGGTTTGATGTTAAGGGGCACACACTACTACAATAATAGATATGCGTCACACTAAGAAGATTCACAAAGATCACGGTTTTCAGTGAAAGTGTGATAAAAAGTGGTGCTTAAAATTTTTTTTATCACAGTTTAAGTCTAAAACTGAGATAAAAAGTGTGTTTTAGCGCGGAATAAAAGACCTCGCTCTTGCGGCGAGATAAAAGAAAAACAACCTCACCCTTGCGGTGTGATAAAAGATTTTAGGGCGAAAAAAAATGAGATAAAAGATCTCGCTCTTGTGGCAAGATAAAAGAGAAAAGACCTCATCCTTGTAGCGTGATAAAAAAGAGAAAAAACCTCACCCTTGTGGCGTGATAAAAGATTTTAGGGCGGAAAAGAATGAGATAAAAGATCTCGCTCTTCTGCCGAGATAAAAGAGAAAAGACCTCACCCTTATAGTGTGATAAAAAACTTTAGCACAGAAAAAAGCGAGATAAATGATCTCACTTTTGCGGCGAGATAAAAAGCCTACCCATTTTAGGCGCGCGGTTTGAATTTTCACGTGGGCGGATTGGTACTCATTTAGGCGGGTTTTAAAAAGTTATGTGATAAAAATGATGTCGTTAAAGGACTTTGAAAAGTTCTATTTTTTTATTTTTTTTACAAAAGGTAAGAAGATAAGCCCTAATTACACTCACTCCTAAAGATTTTTACGTTTCATCTTCATCTTCACACCCAAAAAAGATCGAGAGAGATTGAGAGAGAGAGAGAGAGAGAGAGAGAGAGGGCAAATTTCATGACTATATTCCATCAATACCCACTTGTTTCTTAAAACGACGGGCGGGTTATTCCACTAGTGCTCGATTTTTACGTGGGCGAGTTGTGATCTTTATGGTTTATTGTAGTAGTAAAATTTAGTTATTTCGGATGTCTTTCAAGTATTTGACACATTAGGTAAAAAAATAATTGTACTATTATGGTTTAGCCTTGTCTGAAAAGGATTAAAATCTAATTGGGAAGCCACCATTGAAATTGAAATTGAAATTCAATATAAACACAAAATTCATGTGAAATGGTTAGTTTATAAAAAAAAATGTAAAGTTTGTCCATAATGTTACAATATACAGGTTGTAATAATTTTCATAAAGTTTGTTTATATCATGTTAATTGCATTTCCAAAAATTCAGCAAATTTTAAGGGGAAAAAAAAATTTCTCACTTTAAGAAGTAAGTATAAATATTTTTGTTTTCCTATTGTAACAGAAATTCTTGGCTAGCTTAGTGGTAAGGGTTTGAGAAATCAACTAAGGGTGCATGGGTTCGAAACTTGACAATGACAAGAAAAGAAGGTCTAATAAATACAAAGAAAAGATCATGCGCAATGATTTTCCATCTCAGTATATGGTGTGATTATTTTGAACTTTCAATCACGGTTATAGACCGTGATCTAAAGTGACATACAATCACACCCAAAAAGAGAAACGATCACGCCCAAGAGAAACAATCACAGCTTATAACTGTGATAAAAGAGAAACGATCACACTTTTTGGCCGTGATTGTTTCTCTCTTTCAATCACGGTTTATAACCGTGATAAAAGAAAGTGACTTACAATCACACCCAAATCTATCACGGTAGCAAAAGCGTGATGAAAAACATACAATCACGGCCAATAACTGTGATCTTTATGGTTTATTGTAGTAGTGACACATTGCATATTCGCCCCGTTAAGTTGTCTTGAAATATTTGCCTATTCTTGGACACTTGATGTTTTACCCTAGCCATTACACACTTTCCTTTACCCAACGTTATAACCGAATTAAAGTCCTATTTGATCCTTGGGGTGATGGGAAGTGGATTGATGGATGTGAGAGAGAGTTCCAATGCTTGGTGTTCCATTCATTGGACCGTGTGTCCACCGTATAAAGCGTTCTTTTCGTGTCATAGTGTGCGAAGTATTTTGCTCTCAATTACATAACTTCCAAACCGCACACTTGAGAGTTCATAATGCACCTTGTTTCGAGCGATTTTATTTGTGAGTGCATGACACTGTGAGAATTGAAGTCGAAGCTCGGTCCAGAGAGAACTTTGAGTGGCATTTCATCGGTGACTAAGTCCAAGTGTTCACACACACTCAATTAGGTGCCATAGTTTATATGCATGTCTTGATAGCATTTTGAACTAGTGTTGCCTAGTATACTTGTGCAATGACTTTGTGCCTTGGCTGGAGAGATTGATGAGTTACTTGCAGGTTGTGGGTTCCGTGTAAGAGGATTCACGGTGTTTTGTGGGTGATCATTGCTGAAAACCCTCACGAGACTTAACTCGTCCTACCGGGGCCGCCTGGGGGTTTAAAAGAACTATCGATTTTAATTTATTTTCTTTAGTTGCATTTTGTTTTCTTTGCTCGGGACTAGCAAAGTGTAAGTTGGGGGGTGTGATAGGCGCGTAAATGTTCACATACGCGCCCCTAATTTATCCTTGCTAGGTCCTATAATATTGTTACTTGGGACTTAATGCTTAATTTTTGTGTTGTAGGTGTTGTGAGGTTCTAACATTTTAATGGACCTTATGAATGCTCCTATTGTGCACATGGTCTTGGCAGTAAAATTGGGTGCAGAACAATACAAGTGTGTTTGGTGGGCCCAAAGACTTTTCTATTTTGACTGATAATCGGACCAAGTGAAACGAGGCCCAAGCAATTCTCGGCAATTGGAGTTAATTGCCCACAGCTTTGATTTTTGTAAGGGAACAAATAGGGTTACTGGGGACTTGGGAGGCCACGCATGCAAGGCACTACGAAAATATAAGTCGGCTACTGAAGCTTATAAAAGGGGACACGAATTACAACTTTTTTACACGCACGACAGTGGACGGACACACTACAGAGGAAAAGAGGAGGTGACCACGGATTGAATCAGAAAACAGAGGCTGCGCATAAACCTTCGTTATCATGTCAGCCTTCAACAGAACTTCGATGGTTTCTCTTCCGATGTCCGGCTAAACTCGTTTCTAGGGTATAGATGAAACTCGAACTCTGAGTAATGATGTTTATGTTTTGATTTAGTGTTTTATTATTCGAATCGTGGTTGTATGACTTGAGGATTTATTTGCGATATTAATTTTTTCTATCAAATCTTGTGTATGATTTTCTAGATTTTTATGCACGTTCATACAACGGTTCTTAATTGTTTGTGATAACTGAGTAAGATGGGTTATACTCTGTAAGACGCGCCGTGCTATTAGACGATCCGTGCCATAGAGACGGGTCGTACTAGTAAGACGGTTCGTGCTAGGCGGCGATACCCCATGCTATTTGGTGATTCGTAAATATCTTTAGGAGATACCGTGAGGGCCCGCGAACCCTAACGATATCCGGATTGATTCGAATAATAGACCTTTATCATCGCATAGATATTGTTACAACGGGTCGAGTGGATTCGAAACCCTAGATCTTTTCTCTCATAAACTCTCGTTATTTCTTAATTGCTTTAATTTAATTTAGCTTTTAATATTTTCGAAATCAAACCATCAAATCCTTTTCCGAATTAATTTAGAAATCGATTGAAATAACTGCAACTCAGCCTTCATAATCCCTGAGGACGATACTCGGAATACTTGCTGCTATCTTTTAGGTAGTAGTAATTGTTTCATTTTATTAATTATTTTTGATACGGAAACGACACGATCAAGGTGCGTGACCCTCAGGGGGAGGCCGCAGAGGTTCGCTTCGAGCCCGCCAGGACAGAGCCAGCAGAGGCCACGGGACTGGTATGGTGTACTTTCAGCCTTGTTATTTCCTGTATCATTCTTGCGCTGTATTTGAATTGCCTTTGATTTCCAATACTTGTGATTCAGGTGCCGCTAGAGTGGGTGAGGGAGGCCATGCGCTTGATGCTTGCCATGGAGAAAAAGTTTCACCAGATAGCGAGTGGTACTCCCTTGCAGTTGCACTACCCGCCGGCAGCTCCAGCGCCTACTACGCAGCCTCAGGTTTAAACCCAGAATTTTGAATTCGATACTTAGCAACTGTGCATGTCTGTTACAATGCATGTTTAGAAGTACCTGCTCTTGATTCCTGTTTCAGCATTTACATATACACTATGCACAATATTGATATATAATGACTTGAATTGAATGACAATGCAGGGACACGCTAGGACGGCTTTTAGGCGGCAGACAGCGAGGCCAGCCCCTCCGAAGGGCAAGGGGAAGGCTCCTGTCGTGGTCCAGCGACCGGCGAGGACCACACGGCTTGAGACCAGAGGGGTGGTGATTGCTCCTGACAGAGAGGGTCACCACCGCCTCAGAGAGAGCTGCGGAAGAGGCCTGCTCGGGAGAGGCCTGCTGAGGGACCTGTAGACACCCCAATTTGGACTTTTCAAAATTCCTTGATTTGTGGCCCGGAGGCTCCCCGATGATGACTTTGGATTGAAACAAGCCTAGTATCGATCGGAACATTGCTTCTTGAAAGATTTGGAAAGGGATTAAAAATGGTCAAAAGCATTTTCAAGCGCTTGGGAGAAGTCCCGAGCACTCAAAACCATTTTCCAAAACCTCTGGCCTGGCTCCCTCTCGAGCGCTCGAGAGTGAGGTCCCAAGCGCTCGAGATTGATCCCAAGCGCTCGAGACTATTCTGTTGCCCAATGGGTGGCAGTATCACCCACTACCCTTGCAACTCATCATTATCACCACCTTGAGCCCGCCGATGGCTCAGTCCACACTCAACCTCTGGTGGCAGAGATTCAGGCCAAAGATTTTCCTATTAAAAAAATGTTTTATTAAGCCCATTTGATTTTCAAAACCATAGGTCATTTTGCCTATAAATATGACTGGTTTTCAGCAGAGGAGGAGGGGGCTACGAAATGACATCACCAAGGAAAAGGGCAAGAAATCCAGAATACTCTTCTGATCTCTTGCACTCTCCTCTCTTCATCCACATTTCAAAGCTATCCCAAGGAGCAAGGTTCAAGGAAAAGGGAGAAACTTTTACCTTTGATCACAACTAAAGGGCTGTTCATCCCTTCTGAGGGGGGTCTCTCAGCCTGACCCAGTCTTCAATACTGGGTGCATGGTTGGGGGACCCTAGTGTAAAAACAAGAGCAATGGGGTACAAAAAAAAAACGTTTTCATAAAACCCTTACTGGAAACACTCCCAAGCACTCGAGAGTACTCCGGAGCGCTCGGGACTGTTACAGGTTTCATGCATGGTCCATTGTCATATGGCAGGTTGGAAATGAAGTGCACTCTTAAAAGAAATGGTTTCATTTTGGCATGCATGCACCAGGAAGTCGTTTTCCACTAAAACAGAACCATTTTCTCACAAAGTTTTCATGTGTGAACAAGACTCCTTTTGTTTAAAGTCAGAAGAAGCATTCATTTCAGAGAAACATCAAAACAAGGGTGTTTGCATGTCAAATCAGTACTATTTCCTGTTTGAGAGCCAACTGACATGCAGCTCACTCCCAAGCGCCCCGAACCTTTCCCGAGCGCTCGGGAGTGTATGCATGTCATTGCTTCCCATTTTCCAGTCTGCTGTGTTATCTGGTCTCTGCATGCATAAGTGTAGCCTGTGTAGGGAGGTATTCCCGAACAAGGCCAAACAGGGCCCGAACACGTGGTACGTGGGACCATGGTGTAAATATGATGGGGATAGTCGTCGTGCAAGCCGGTGGTCGGCAATATGGACCAGTGATATGAAATGTCATTGGTCCAGGAAGTCTGTATGGGGTCAAGGTCCAGTAAACATGAGAAGTTATTGGACCAAGAGATTGATAAAGGACCAGTGACATGTGAAGTTGTTGGTCCAAGTAGTCTGTTCCTGGTCCAAGAGGGCCGAACAGGAGGAGAGGTCCTGAGAGGACGTTGGTCCAAGAGGACGTTGGTCCAAGTAGTTTGTTCCTGGTCCAAAAGGGCCGAACAGGAGGAGAGCTCCTGAGAGGACGTTCGTCCAAGTAGTTGTTCGGCGATGAGATAGCCGAACAAGGGAAGAACTCCAATCAAGTGCTGGAGCAGAGGGAATACTCTAGGAGGTTCCGTAAAGGAATGGGATCCCAAGAATATAGGATCCAGGAGAGATACCCAACGGGAATGGGATGTTCGGTCAGTTATGGAAAAGAGTCCTAAAAGGACTAATGTAATGAACTGATAAGGGAAAGAGAATCCAAGATATTATGGGTTTCCTGTATGAGATAGGAAACCTAGGGCAACACGGATACTTGGGCAACAAGCATCTGTGAATCTATAAATACAAGGTAAACCTAAAGGTGAAAGGTACGCAGTCTACTGCAATCAAGTTATTTACCTACTGATAATTAGGGTTTTTCTACTAGTACGTGATACTAACTTAGGCATCGGAGGGCCTTTGCCACGAAAGGCAAAGGTGCGCTCACCCTTGTCTGTTTTGCAGTTAGGGTTCCGGCGAAGGGCTAGGGTTCCGGCGAGGAGGCACGTGAAGCTATTTACCAAAAAGCTAGAGTTAGCACTAAGCGGATTTTTTCCCCCTACAATTGGCGCCGTCTGTGGGAAACGATAGAATTCCCATTGAAACCATGATGGAAGAAGAGCCATACGACCCAAAGAACACGCATGGTCTTGAGGGGGTCGTGACAAAACGCCACTGCAGGCTCCGAAAAAGCCGCTGGTGGAGTAAAGGAATGGCTTGGCGGGTATGAGTCACTCGCTGGTTCAGTCCTAGAGTTCTAAGGATAAAATGGTAGGATGAACTCAAGGGGTATGCACGCCTGATTAAAAAAGTATGAGTGAGAGAGATTCGAGAAATCTAATACAAAACAGAGTAAATCTTTGAGATCAACAATGTTTTCTAGAAGCGTAAAGACTCCGCGAATGGAGGATGATCCAAGAGGGAAAATGAGAGGACACCTTTTTTGCCTGGTGCTCCTGAGAAGGCACTGAGTAGGGCTATGAGCAAGTCCTTTGTAGCGGGCCGAACACAGATGTTCGCATGGCGCGGACCTGGCCTGCCATGAACCGATCACAGGTCTCGTGCACGGCAGGCTGACAATAACTCGTCGTGTATTTTCGCTTTGCCTCAGGCTCGGCAGCGGACAGACCCGCGCTCGGATTGTGTCGTCGGCAGAGTTCCCAGCGACGTCGCCTCCCTCATTAAACGTATGGCCAAGCTCGGCGTTACCCGCGGTCGGCTACCTTCAGAGCACGGCATGCAGCCGACGACGGCTGGCTGTAAAGCCACGCGTCCTGCCACGTGCAGAAGCGGTTACAACAGAAGATGATCACGGGCGCACATGGGTGTGCCAGCTCAGCCCTAAAAACGGTTATCAGATCTATTCCTCGACGTCACTATGATGTCACTTGGCCCGTGGAAGGCACGCGATCGTACTTGGAGGGCAAGTCAGAAGGCACTATAAATACCTAGTGATGGTAACCCTAACAGGTACACATGACTCAATACTCACACTTACTCTCTCCAGAGCTTTCTGCTTCCTCTCGGCGCTATACTCATCCTCCCGCCGGAGGGCCTTGCCGGGACAACCCCCGGCCAGGTCTTAGTCGTGCGTTCCTTGTGCAGGCTAGGAGAAGAAAGCTAACCCACCATCGAACCACATACGAAGGATCGAGGACCGGAGGATCACGGGCCACACAATTGGTGAACCCGACGTGAAACCCTTCTGATCTCAGCGGCTCTCTCCACCTCCAAACTTCCCTCGCTCCTCCGTAAGACAGCAACCAAACTACTCACCATGGGCGGAGACATAGCGGACGCCACCATCTCAGGGGCCAAAGACGCAGGTGGAAACGTCAATTCCACACCAACCGTCGAGAGGCACATGTCCCTCTCTCTCGCCCCTGGATCCGGGCTCTCACCGGTCTCGGACTACGTCACTTCGGCCTACATCCGCCTACTGCAGCGTCGCGACGACGAACGCGACAACGAACTAGCAGCTCTAAGGGCGGAAGTGGCCCAAATGAAGCAACGCATGCAGCCAGACGCCACCCCTACCGCGTCAAGATCTGGCGGAGACAGGGGTAGAGGAGGACAAACACCGCCTCCACCTCCGCCTCCACCACCGCAAGGGCGCCAGAACGAAGGAGGCCAACGCGGATCCGTGAAGGACCGCCTAGGCTTCACCCCAGCACCAGACGACGCCAGGGGAATCATTCTCTACAAGCAACCCGCTGTATCCGGGACACATCGTTCTAGAAGCCGTCATGATGGAACCAGAACAAGGGACACCGAGTCATTTACGAGTACGTACTCGACTGGTCGCGCGGAGTTCTCTCGCACGACGGCCTCGCACCGTAGCCGAGACTCTACCCGAACCAGACCCCATGTCTCTGAGCGCCTGGGGAACATCCCGATAGAAAACAAAGACGATGAGCACTACGCTCGGCGAAACGGGAAAGACGTACGCGTTGATGGCGCGAACGACGAGAACAAAACCCATCGCCACAACGACAAAACCGTCGACGGCCCACACCGAACGGAGAGGGACCTGCGAGACAAGCTTCGCCGAAGGGAAGCGGAGAAGACGGCGGCGAAGGAACAAAAAGACAGTGATTCAAAGCGACCGAAAACGGATGAGCACGGCAAACCGCCGCGCCCAGGATTCGAAAGGCAGCTAAAAGATCTCGGCGTCTCCCCATTTACCTCCCACATAATCAACACGCCGCCGGAACCCACCTTCCACCTACCCAAGTTCACTAAGTTCGATCCATCAACGTGTGAGGCCTACACTCACCTCATCCATTTCAGACAAACCATCGAACTCTGCACAAGT
Source organism: Rhododendron griersonianum (assembly GCA_018127125.1). Classification (NCBI taxonomy): domain Eukaryota; kingdom Viridiplantae; phylum Streptophyta; class Magnoliopsida; order Ericales; family Ericaceae; genus Rhododendron; species Rhododendron griersonianum. The sequence continues at coordinate 2,983,147 of CM030798.1, read as the reverse complement.
AAAGATGAGGTGAAATGCAAGGCGTTCCCGTCCAGCCTCGGCTCCTTAGGGCTCCAGTGGTTCAACAAATTGCCCGCTGGATCCGTAAGGACCCTGGCCGACCTCGAACGCGCCTTCAACACTCGCTTCATCACAAGCAACAAAACGGCTAAAGAGCCCGAATCGCTGTCTCAGATGAGGAAACTATCGTCGGAAACCCTCAGGCAATATGCCGAGCGCTACTGGCAGCTGTTTAACGAGATCCCTGGAATCGATGAGTACTGGGCCGCACGTACGTTCAAGAATGGCCTGGAAACCGGGAGCAAGATCTTAGACGAACTCGCCATCCGCCCACCACACGGCATGGGTGAACTGATGCGTGTAGTGGAAAGATTCTGTGCTCTCGAAGAACTCTACGCAGACAGAGCCGCACAGGGAATCCCGAGCTCTAACAATCCGTTCTCCTCGACCGTGCACCAGCTGCCGGTACAAACGGCGACCCAACAAGTGCAGCCGAAGAAGCAAGTGCACAACATTAAGAAGGGGAAGGAACGTCAGCCGAAGGAGCATGACCACGTGGCCGAAACCACTCACTTCAAAGAGCCAATCTGGTCTTTTCTGAAGGAAATAATGAGACAACCGTGGTTTGAGTGGCCGACGGCCAAGCTCGGGACTGACACCGGCCAACCGGATCAAAACCCAAGGAAGAAATGCACTTACCATAACGAGCTCGGCCACTACACGACTGCTTGTGCACCATACAAGGCTCTCCTTGAAAAGCTCGCCGCTCAAGGTCATCTCGATCAATACATTGATCGAGCAAAGACACCCGCCCGGCAGACAAATCCCAACCCCAACGAACAGCGACCATTGATCCACGTCATCCATGGACCGGTAACAAAGGCATTCGAGACCACCCTCAGAGCCGACATCGATCAAGCCTCAACTTCAAAAGAGATACTCTCCGTCGGCTGCGGATCCAAACGTTCCCGACCACAAGACTTACCCAAATGGACCATCAGCTTTACCGAACGTGATCTTGAACACGTTCAGACTCCACATTCGGATGCACTCGTCGTCACCGTCCAAATTGGCGTCCATGACGTCAAACGTGTCCTCATCGACCAGGGAAGTTCGGCTGAGGTCATGTACTATGACCTCTTCAAGAAGCTGGACCTACCAGAGTCAGCTTTGCAACCCACCGAGGTACCTCTCAGTGGCTTCAGCGGAGCGCCTGTCTGGCCGAGCGGCCGAATCTTTCCTCCCTGTCGTCGTCGGCTCGAAAACAATCACCGTCGAATTCATAGTTGTCAATGCGCCGAGCCCATACAACGCTATCCTCGGCAGAACTTGGCTTCATGAAATGCAAGCCATCGCTTCAACATACCACCAAGTTGTCCGCTTCATCGGCACAACAGGTAGACAAGAAGACTTGCGAGGGGACCAAATTGCATCCAAGAAATGCTATGTCTCCGCCGTCCACAGCTCCTCAAAGGCAAAACAAGTGCAATGGGTTGAAGTCCCAGACATGGCCGTCATTGACGACGTCGGTCAAAAAGCCGAAGACAAAGCGGAGGAGGAATTGGTAAAAGTACCCATCAACGAGAACGGATCACGCTTCTTCTTGCTTGGCTCCTCACTTTCTGACGCCGAGCGAGAGGAGATGTTCTTGTTCCTCAAGCAAAATCTTGAAGTCTTTGCGTGGACCCCGGAGGAAATGCCAGGAGTGGATCCCAACTTTATTTGCCACTCCCTCAACATCAAAAAGGACGCCAAGCCAGTCATTCAGCGGGCCCGACGTTCGGCACCAGAGCACGCCGACGCCGTGATAGAAGAAGTTAACCGGCTTCTCGACAACAACGCCATTCAAGAAGTTCAGTACCCAACCTGGCTTTCCAACACGGTGGTCGTCAAGAAGAAGAATGGACAGTGGCGCGTCTGCGTCGACTACACGAATCTCAACGACGCCTATCCTAAGGACTGGTTTCCCTACCAAAAATCGACCAGCTCGTAGATGCAACAGCCGGCCATGCTCGGCTAAGTTTTCTGGATGCCTACCGTGGCTATCACCAGATCGCCATGGACCCGGCAGACATGGAGAAGACAGCATTCATAACTCCTCATGGAATTTTCTGCTATAGGGTGATGCCGTTCGGCCTAAAGAACTCCGGAGCAACATTCAACAGAGCGATCTTCAAGATGCTCTATGCCCAAATCGGCAACATCCTGGAAGCATACATTGACGACCTCGTCGTCAAAAGTCAAAAGGAGCACAACCATTTGAAGGAGCTGGCCGAGGTCTTCGAGATCCTTAAGTTCCACAAGCTACGTTTAAACCCGGAGAAATGCGCGTTCGGCGTAAGCGCCGGCAAATTCCTTGGCCATTTGGTCACACGGAGGGGCATCGAAGCCGACCCCAACCAAATCAAGGCAGTGGCAGATCTTCGGCCACCAAGATCAATCAGAGAGGTGCAAAAACTAACTGGGATGGCAGCGGCTCTCAATCGCTTCATCAGCAAGTCATCCGACAAGTGCCAGTCCTTCTTTCACGCTCTCAAAGGGAAAAGCCGACGAAGTTTTGAGTGGACACCGGACTGCGACAGAGCGTTGGCCGAACTTAAAGATTACCTGAGTTCATCACCACTAATGGTAAAGCCCAAAGAGTACGAAAATCTCTATCTTTACCTTTCGGTCTCGAGCCACGCAAATAGCTCACCAAATGTTAGGCGAGAAGGGGCCCACGACATGCCAGTGTATTTCACAAGCAAGACACTCCTCCCAGCCCGACTCGGTACCTTCCACTGGAAAAACTTGCACTCGCCCTGGTCTCCGCGGCGAGGAAACTTCTGCCATACTTTCAGGCGCACACCATAACGGTGTTGACCGAGCACCCTCTCAAAGCCCTATTTCGAAAAGCCGACCTCTCAAACAGAGTCTCAAAATGGGCGGTCGAGCTAGCGAACTTCGACATCCGTTTTGAACCGAGGACAGCAATAAAGGGGCAGGTCCTCGCCGACTTCATTGCTGAACTCACACCGGAAGACTCGGAGATCCTACACAATCCTCCCAACCAACAGTTTGCCGAACACCAACCAAAAGAGGACCGGTGGCTCCTATTCCAGGGAGACACTTGGCGGATGCAAGTCGACGGTGCCTCCAACAACAACGGAGCCGGTGCCGGAGTCGTTTTGGTCTCTCCCTGCGGAACTCTTCACGAAAGTGCCATCAGCATCGATTTCCCCGCCACCAACAACGAAGCTGAATACGAGGCTTTGCTTGCTGGCCTACGCTCGGCAATCGCAATGAAAGTTGACAACCTGGCCGTATTCTGTGATTCTCAACTTATAGTCAATCAAGTACTTGGGGACTACGAAGCTAGAGACCCACGGATGATGAAGTACCAGGCCACAGCATCAGAACTCATTACTCGCTTCAAAACTTTCAACATCGAGCAGATCAACCGCGAGCACAACGCCCACGCCGACGCACTTGCTGGCCTCGCCTCGGCATCAAAAGCATCTGAGTTCCGAACCATAAATTTTGGCAACATCGACAACCCAAGTTTCGACACAACTCCAGAGGTACTCAACATCAACCTTGGTCCGAGTTGGATGGATGAAATCGTGGCCTTCCTCAGGAACGACACCTTACCCGACGACAAAAAGGAAGCCTTCCGAATCAGAAATAAGGCCGCATACTACTGGCTCTCTGAGAGTGGCCAGCTCTATAGAAAATCCATTTCAGGACCTTATCTTCTTGTCGTCCACCCAAATCAAGTTGCCGAGATCCTTGAAGAACTGCACTCCGGAAGCTGCGGCTGCCACTCTGGTGGACGTTCGTTATGCCAGCGCGCGATGAGTCAAGGATACTTCTGGAAAAACATGAAGAAAGACTGCGAGGAAATCGTACGCAGGTGCCGACCATGCCAACTCTTCTCACCTATCCCCAGGCAGCCAGCTCAGAATCTCTCTCCAATCACAAGTCCATGGCCATTCGCACAATGGGGGCTCGACATCGTCGGGAAACTCCCAACAGCACCTGGGGGCTTCAAATTTTTGATCACTGCAACGGATTATTTCTCCAAGTGGGTCGAAGCCGAGGCCCTGGTCACCATCACAGAAGCAGATGTCCGACGATTTGTATGGAGGAACATTGTGACAAGGTTCGGCGTACCCTACGCCATCGTCTCGGACAACGGCACTCAGTTTGTTGGCGACGGCCTCACAAGTCCCTGTGAGGAGTTCGGCATCAGATTCTTCAACTCAACACCAGCCTATCCTCAGGAAACGGTCAAGCCGAGGCCTCGAACAAGACGGTGTGTGCAGGGATAAAACGACGATTGAATTCAAAGAGGGGAAAATGGGCAGAGGAACTCCCCAGGGTTCTATGGGCTTACCGCTCCACTCCCCGCCGTTCTACAGGCCAAACACCGTTCTCAATGGCGTTCGGCATGGAGGCCGTAATCCCACTGGAATCAAGGTTCCCAACCCTCCGAACGGAGAACTTCAATCCTCAATCCAATGACGAAGCCCTCGAGCAAGAATTAATTTTGGCTGAGGAGAAGCGCGATGACGCTCGGCTAAAGCTTGCCGAGTACCAACAGACTGTTGCCAAGGGCTACAACAGAAGTGTCAGAATCAAAAAGTTCAAGCCCGACGACTTGGTTTGGCGAAAGGTCGTCCAAGCAAGCAAAAAGAAAAAGTTCATGCCCAATTGGGAAGGGCCATTTCGTATTGTAAAGGTTGCTGGTGAAGGGGCTTACACCCTTGAAGACATGCATGGCAAGGTGCTCACCAACCCGTGGAATGCACAGAACCTCAGAAAGGCTTACATGTGACGCTTCAATCAGACTTCGGCCGACACTTCAGTTCGGCATGACCATTTTACATCTTTTCTTTTTCAAAGAAGGGCTTCGACCCACTGTTATTGTTTTTCCTTACTTTCGCTGTACCTCGACAAAAAACAAAATATCAATGAAATGACAACCCTTTTTAATCCAAAAATCTTCAAACATCATTTTTTGCATTTATTCCACTCTCGGCTAGAAAGCCATACACAAACGATGACTTCGGTCACATCCTCCAAACGGCTCCTTAAAAAGCCCATTGCTTCGGCCAATTTTACCGCCCAAAGAAGCAATCTCTGGACATATGGTCCGCCGAGCCTGAAACACACTTTTGGAACTTAGGCTTCGGCTCGGATTGGCAAGACACTATGGTCGGCCAACCGAATGGTTACACTCGCAAGTTGGCGAGCAAACCACCCACAAACAATCACCACTCTCCAAACGTTCCTCTACCATGGTCTGGGGCTAACACTTTGGCCGAACCTCGTCCACAGGGCAAGTGGACACCTCACACTCTTAAACTAAGTCGAATGATGGATCAAATCTGATCACGACAAATCCATGTTCGGCTACCTAGTACCTACGGCCATACTACTTTGGTCTGGGCTCGGCTGCAAGTTCTATACTCAACCATTTCAGTCATGAAATATTCTCAACCATACTGCCAAACCCAAACCAAAAGTGGGGGCTACGGACAACTACACATTCACAAACATGCAAGACCCACAAAATTTTATGAAGACATGAAGGCAATCAGACAAGCTCGGCAAAAATAGAGACGTTGCAATAGAAGCAATGCATTCATTCAAAAAGACAAGTGTTGTTAAAAATCCAAAACTGGGAGGTACGGCGTAGTAAATCGTTCGGTGCCGACCCCCCTTAAACAATTACATCTGGCACGGCAAACTCCCAAGTTTGGAGCCGTCCAGTCCAACAAAACCTCAAAAGAAAATATAAACCCTAAATTCTAAGGTTGTGGCGGATCACCCTCGGCTGCAGCTTCAGTTTGACCAGCAGCATCGTCCTCGGCTTCAACAACCACTTCGTCATTCTTTTGAACTGGCTCGGGGTCTTGCTCGGCATTGTCAGCCTCACCCTTCTTTTCCCCAGTTGAACCATCCCCTCCACCTTCAGCATCGGCGATCGTCGTATCTTCAACATCGTCCTCACTATCGGGAAACTCCTCCGGAGCAAGTGGGGCACATTCCTCCTCCGTGTACGGCAGCACAAGCTCGGGTACGTCGGCTACGGGGATTGACTTCATCAAGTTCATGTCCGGCTCCAGCTGCATGACCCCACACGCAGCTCTCACCCCATCCTTGTACCCAGTCCGGTACGCGATCGGCAGCTTCTTAGCAAGTTCCTCGTTGACCATCGACCGAGCCTCCCGGACGTACTCGGCGCCGGCTCTGTCGTACCCAGCCTGAAAAGCCTTCTCATCCACCTCCTTCATCTTCCTCTTTTCCCTGCGGACAACCTGCCCGAGCTCACGTTCGGCAGTCTTTGCATTCTCCAGGGCCTCATCCCTCTCCTTCTCGAGTTCGGCGATCCTCGACTTGGCAAACCTCAAGCCGTTCTTTGCAGCCTTGGCCTTTTCACGCTCGGCTTTCGCTTCATCGCGGTAACGTGTCCTCTCAGCGGCCAAGAGTTCGGCTTGCCGAGAAGCACGCAGCACAGCTTGCCCAGCCTACACAAGATCAATTTATCAGCCTCGGCAACATGTCGAAATGCAAATTAGAAAACCAAGTCAAAACGTACCTGAACGAGATATGCACTAGTGTGGACTAGGCTCGGCTGGAGCTCCCCTGGAATCCTGTCCATATCCTTTGGAAGAGCAAGCCCATGCAGCATGGTCACAGCAAGGCCAGGCTCCTCCTTGACGCTGTCCTCCACCGTGACCACTCTGCCGTCGGCCATCGCATACGATGGTGCGAACTCCGAGACGATCACACGCCCATCGGAACCTGCTGCCCTCTCCACGGCCTTAGAGCCTCCCGCCGCCGAAGACTCGCTTTGGTCCTTCTCCTTTGGAACTGGCGTCGGCGGCCTGGCAGGGAAGAAGTCGTGTACCTTCTGCCTCTTAGCAGGACTTTCGGTGGGAGAAGGAGCAGCTACCTTCTTGCTGGCAGCGGCTGCCTCCTTAAGGTTCATCCTCACCACGTTTCTCCTTCCCATATCGTCGGCAAATTGAGGAATTAAGGTTCGGATTGGAGGGATATGGGTACCTTGAAGGTCGGCTGGCTGACTTTCCTGAAACCAGAAATCAGCTGACTTTTGAAATGTAGGAAACTTCACCCTCGGCTCCTTCACCTTCTTGCTCGGCTTTGGGACTTGGTCGCCAACGCCTACCTCAGTAGCTGACTTTTTACCCTTAGCCTTCGCACTCGGTCCCGGCTCCTTATCCTTCTTCTTCCTCTTCAACTTTCCCTTGTAAGAGGGAATATAGTTGAGCAGCGTCGGTGCGTCGCGAATGGGGTGAGCTCTCAACTCTTCGACGTGAGCCTCAACAGATAAAGATTGCTGCGTCTTGGTTATTGCTCGGTGATCTGCAAAAAAAAAAAAAAAAAAAAACGAGAACGTTGGCAAAACATCAGCAACATAAAGGATAAATCATGCTCGGCAATGTGAAGAGATAAAAGTGAACCTCGGAAGTCCTTTATCTTCGGTACAGAGTGCAGCCGCGTCGATTGGCTGCCGAACTCGTAATTTCCGCTAACCTCAACATAGAGTTTAGCCCATTTATCGGTATCAGGAAGCCCGTTTATCAGGGGCTCCTTGCCACCACGCGTAGACAGATACCTACGCTCGGTACCGCCGTGCCTGGACATGATGTACGTATGAAATAAGTCGGCCACGGTGAAGTCAAGATTATGCAGCTCTTTCAGCCTAATTACGGACATCACAATCCTATAACTATTTATGGCGAAATAATGAGGTACTATGCCGAACCTAGTCAGCAATTCCCTCAGGAATGGGTGAAGGGGGAAGCGGAGCCCGGCCTCACAGATGGCCATTAGAGGGACTGTTATGTGTTCGGGGTGATCCCCCCTTTTATCCCTTATCCTATTACTAGCTACCTGGTGGACGACGACGTCGCTAGGGATGCGATACGTTCGGCAGAAGTTGGCATATTCATCCGGGCGCCCACTAAAGTAATGGGCATGGGGACAGACCTGCCCTTTCTCAAAAAGATCAGCAAACTCCCTGTTCTCGGAAGAAGTCTCGGCAGGGGCAGAACGGGACGAAATTGCGGCTCCATCCTGTTGACGAAGCCTGGACTCGGCCTCGGGCCCAAGTTCGTGCTCGGCTTCGGATTCTGTGCTAGTGGAGAAGGTTATCTCTGGGTCGGTGTTGAAACCACCGTATTCGTGGTCAAGCTCGGCGTTGGAATCGTCGGAACCTGACATGTTCGAGGCGATGGAAGAGGTTTGACGTCGGCTTCTGTGTAACTCCAAGTACTCTCCGATCACAGGGTTCGCAGAATCGTCCCCTGAACTTTCAGAGTCGGATGAGATGACGACAATTGGGGGAGCCAGACCTAACAAGTCAAAAACAAAATCATGAGACCTCGTCGTTGGCTATAAAATAGTCGCCTCACTATGCTCGGAATTCTAAATGGCCCCCCCCATCATCGTTATCAAGGCTCGACCAAACCGTGTTCGGATGGAGCCTACCAAACAAACAGAGATTGGGGCTCGGCCTTGTCCATCAACGGCCAAGCCCAGAACTCCTTGGAGGTTCCATACTCGGAAGAACAGGTTGAAGAAGGAGATGAACAGTCGTCCATCTCTAGGGTGCACTGTTCACTTAGAACAAAAAATGCCCCAAAAATCCAGAAAAGCAAAGGAAGACGGACTGAAAACTGCAGAAAGTTAGAGAGAAGCAAGAATCGAACAAATACCTGGATTTGTGGCGAGATCTGGTGGCAGAATCTACTGGAAATCAAAGATGGAAGACGAACGGTTGCTTTGGAGCTCTGACAATGGAGGTCTGGAGAGAGAGGGAGAACGGGAGCTTTCTCTCTCCTCGCATCTCCCTTTATATAGGGCTAGGGTTGGGAGTTCGAAAATCCCGCCCATTATTGCACCGCCGAACGACTGACCACTCAGCGCATGACACGTGTCATTGAAAGGACGGTTTGCAGGGCTTGCCAGCCTTCCTCTCGTCTGCCGTACCCAGCCACAAGGTGACATCTGGCGTCCAACCATTGGAGTACTTCATCGACGGTCGAGACTGCTCCTGAGAATGAAACGATTCAGGCTCGGCTAGAATCTGTCTTCATCAAACAAATATATGCTCGGCGATTCGATGAATTCGGCCTAAAGCTCAACTTCAATCTCTACCATGCGTATAGCATCGACAGAAATTGAGGGGCTATTGTAGCGGGCCGAACACAGATGTTCACATGGCGCGGACCTGGCCTGCCATGAACCGATCACAGGTCTCGTGCACGGCAGGCCGACAATAACTCGTCGTGTATTTTCGCTTTGCCTCAGGCTCGGCAGCGGACAGACCCGCGCTCAGATTGTGTCGTCGGCAGAGTTCCCAGCGACGTCGCCTCCCTCATTAAACGTATGGCCAAGCTCGGCGTTACCCGCGGTCGGCTACCTTCAGAGCACGGCATGCAGCCGACGACGGCTGGCTGTAAAGCCACGCGTCCTGCCATGTGCAGAAGCGGTTACAACAGAAGATGATCACGGGCGCACATGGGTGTGCCAGCTCAGCCCTAAAAACGGTTATCAGATCTATTCCTCGACGTCACTATGATGTCACTTGGCCCGTGGAAGGCACGCGATCGTACTTGGAGGGCAAGTCAGAAGGCACTATAAATACCTAGTGATGGTAACCCTAACAGGTACACATGACTCAATACTCACACTTACTCTCTCCAGAGCTTTCTGCTTCCTCTCGGCGCTATACTCATCCTCCCGCCGGAGGGCCTTGCCGGGACAACCCCCGGCCAGGTCTTAGTCGTGCGTTCCTTGTGCAGGCTAGGAGAAGAAAGCTAACCCACCATCGAACCACATACGAAGGATCGAGGACCGGAGGATCACGGGCCACACATCCTTCAATATTGTATGCTCCTAGGATTGGGGGAGCTAATCAAGATGTCGAGATGGAAGTCAAAGCAGTTCGAATCTGCTAGGTAATCTCGAAGTGCAGTCAAAATCTGCTCCACAGCCGCAGTCCGAATCTGCTAGGCGATCTTAAGGAGCAGTCTGAATCTGCTCGGTAGCAGCACAGAGCAGTTTGAATTTGCTTGGCAATCTTAAGGAGCAGTTTGAATCTGCTAGGCAGCAGCGCAGAGCAGTCCGAATCTGCTAGGCAATCTTAAGGAGCAATCTGAATTTACTCGGTAGCAGAGCAGTCTGAATCTGCTAGGCGATCTTAAGGAGCGGTCTAGACCTGCTCGGTAGCAGCCTGCAATGTAGTCTGAACCTGCTAGGCGACCGCGCAAATCAATTTGAATCTGTTAGGTAGCAGCGCAGAGTAGTCTGAATCTACTAGGCGATCTTAAGGAACAATCTGAATCTGCTCGGTAGCAGAGCAGTCCGAATCTGCTAGGCGATCTTAAGGAGCAGTCTGAATCTGCTCGATAGCAGCGCAGAGCAGTCCGAATCTGCTAGGCTATCTTAAGGAGCAGTTTGAACCTGCTAGGCGATTGCACTTAGCAGTCTGAATCTGCTAGGCAATCCTAAGGAGCAATCAAAATCTGGCAACCATGCAGAGCAATTCAAAATTTCTATACAATTGCACGGAGTAGTCTAAATTGTTTAGGCAATCGCACAAAGCAGTACAAATTTGTTAGGCTCTCGCGAAGGCCAATCTGAATCTGTTAGATGATCATGAGGATCGGTCTAAATTTGTTAGGTGATCACAACGTACTCGAGACTACGAAAGGTCTCAAAGAGAAAGAATGTAGTATTGAAGAAATTGCTTAGCGTATGAAAAAACGTGAGCAAGAAATCAAAGACTGGTATAGATGCCTACGAAAGGTGGAGAATTCAGGTAGTGCTCGAATAGGCAACAAACCAAAGGGCCAAGCACATTTATGGACAAAAACCTGGAAATTGTATAGTTATCGGACAACGATGCTCTCGTAATAAACCCACGCGGGAGTGATTACGATGAAGGAAGGAATCTACCGAGCAGGATCAAGAGGAGTGAAAATTATATGTTTACAGTTCAAGATTCAGGAGCACGAATTATGATATGCTCTCCTAAGGTTGTGATGCTAGAACTGGTTGTTCAGCTAAAGCTCAGTGCTTTGAATAATGTGGTAGAATACAAAGGCTTGTTGGTCGGGCTACGAAGTGCCCAAAGTACCGAAGGCTAAGAAACTAAGGAAGTTTTTGCATGAGATCCCACGAATGGGAAGCTTGGTCCGAATTGGGAGAGACCATACAAGGTTACAGAGATAGCTGAGATTGAAGCTTATCGTCTCAAAGTCTTGGATGGGAATCCAATGCATATGCCATGGAATATACAGATAAGTAGTGGAATTACTTATTGCAATTTATATTTTAGCTATGAGTTGCTATAAGAGAATTATGATCAGAATTCCATAGAAATTATTCAGCTATGAGCAGCTTTGTGACGGAATTAAGAAATTTTATTTGTGTTCGGTCCTAGCACGACTAAGCTAAGTATGGACCCAAAGACACTTAATTTGCCTCCATACTGGGGAGCAGGGAGAGTGTGCATCTAAGTACGAATAAACTTGGAATGAAGCAATAAAACGAAATTTGATTTGAAAAATTGTTTTTCAAGTTAAAGTACGAATACGACTTAAGAAAAAACTTGAGAACCGATTGAGTACGAAAAAACTCAAAATTTGGCTAAGTATGAATAAACTTAGGCCATGGCAATGAATAATGCTAAAAACCGATGGAGTCCGATCATACTCCGAATTTGGCTAAGTATGAATAAACTTATGCCATGGCAATGAATGATGCCAAAATTCAATGGAGTGCGAACATACTCCGAATTTGGCTAAGTATGAATAAACTTAGGCCATGGCAATGAATAATGCCAAAATCCGATGGAGTACGATTATACTCCGAATTTGGCTAAGTATGAATAAACTTAGACCATGGCAATGAGTAATGCCGAAATCCGATTGAGTATGATCATACTCTAAATTTGGCTAAGTATGAATAAACTTAGGCCATGGCAATGAGTAATGCCAAAATCCGATGGAGTATGATTATACTCCAAATTTGGCTAAGTATGAATAAACTTAGGCCATGGCAATGAATAATGCCAGAATTTGATTGAGTATGATCTAGCTCAGAATATACCCAAGTACGAGACATTTGAGTTGCATACGTGAATATGCACATATTTCCAAGTACGAGGAACTTGGGGAGCATACGAGAACATGCAAATTTATCTAAAGTATGAATACACTTAGGAGTCTGTCAAGTATGAAACACTTGGGTGAGCAAACACAGTACAAAAAGTGTGTATGAATGAACGCACGAAATTGGCCAGGCACGAAGGGTTTAGGTCTGTAAATAGATCCGGTAGGGATTGAGTTCGATTGAGGTGTATGAAGGAACACACAAACCCGACTACGTACGAATGCTTAGATGTGTATGAATAAACACACGAAACTAGGGTATGTGCATGAACAAGCACGAGATTGAGTCGCGCGCGAACGACGACTATGCTTGAGAGTTGCCAAGTATAGACATGGAAGTATCTAAGAATGAAAAACTTAAGCTTATGTATGAGATACATAAGGTCGATAGATATGAAATACTTAAGAAGCTCACACGAAATTTGGGCAGCTGCGATCGGCGTCCGAGCACGTTATATTCTGGCCACGAAGGGCCATCAGTCAAAATAACGTCAAGTAATGGGATTACTTACAGAAGAGGTAGTGTTCAACATTTCTCTTAAGCTACGAGTTGCTTCGGTAGAATTATGAATAAAATTGCTCGAAAGAAATTGTTTCCAGCACGAATATTGTACTTGTTCGGTCCCGGCAAGAACAAGCTAAGGATACTTTTTCTCCATCCTGGGGAGCAAAGAGCATTCATCAAAAATATTCGTTGGGTACGATCAAATTCTGAATTTGGCTAAAGTATGAATAAACTTAGGCCATGGCGATAAAAAATGCCACAATCAGATTGAGTGCAATCAAACTCAAAAGTTTGGCTAAATATGAGTAAAGTTAGGCCATGACCATGAACGGTGCCGAAATTCGATTGAGTATGATCGAACACAGGATATACCTCAGTACGAATAAACTTGGGTAGTCTGCCGAGGGTGATTAAGCTTGGGCAATACCTGAGTACGGACAAAAGACAGTTCACCGAGTATGAACAAGTACGAGCGAAACCTAAGTATGCATATACTTAGGCATACCAAGTGCGAATAAGCTTGGGTAATGATGCAAGAGCGATGAAGATTGCTAAGTATCTGTTGAGTGTGAAAGAGCTTGGCCACGAATAGGGCCAAAGAGGCGATTAAAAGAAATTTGCCTCACAAAAGGCAGTGAATAATGTTGAGATTTAGCTACGAATGAATACACTTAGTCTCACAACAACGAATAATGCTGAGAAAAGCCCAAGTACGAATGCACTTGGGCTGCTACCTAAGTACGAATGAACTTAGATGATTCGCCGAGCATGCATAGGCTCAAACAGTAATAGTTCAAAAAAACTATTTGGCTGTGTCAAGCATAAACAATGGCAGAAGTTAAGTGCCTAGAATTGGAAAAGTAACCAAGCACGAAAATTTGTGTGACCATAAGCTAAATTGAACATAGGTATGAATAAACCTATGACAACGTAGAATGTCAAAAATAGACCCCAGTACGGAGAGGCTTGGGGCCCGAGCAACGAACATTGCTCTCATGTGAGCAAAGCCTGAGATAAGCTAGGTACGACATAAACCTAGACATGACAGTGGATTGGCTAAGAATGAGTATGCTTAGGCCAAGGCAGTAAGGAATGCCAAAAATCGACAAAACTTAAAGCCTTGGCTACAAGCTGAGCCCGAGATAGGTTGGGTGCAAAGGAGACCTAGGTCTTGGCATCGAATGCCTGAAGCAACCATGTTCGGCCAAGAATTGGGACGAGTACGAGTACTCCTAGAGTATTGCTGGGAATTCGCTGAAGTACGAGAAAATTTTGGGCCAAAGCAAATACTGAATACCTAGAAACTGCGAAGATACGGAATGACCTAGGGTCAATGCTAAGTACGAACAAACTTAGCAAGAGTGCAAAAAGATTTGCTGAAAAATGAGTGAACTTAGCAAAACGAAATGTGGGTCTGCATTGGGGACGAGATTCCCTGAGTACCCAAGTTAGTAGGGTGACGTACGTGAAGTGTCACCCCAGACGCCGTTTGTGCGTCTCGTTTCACGAAAACATCTGTTTGCATCTAAATATGGGAAGTAAGATATGTACCACGAATAAAGGTGCAGAAACAGGACGAATCTACTCGGTCCTTAAGAGCTTTGCTCGTCATTTGGGTTATAAATAACGAGTAAAGCTGGGGAGCTCTTGTAGGGAGGTGTTCCCGAACAAGGCCAAACAGGGCCCGAACACGTGGTACGTGGGACCATGGTGTAAATATGATGGGGATAGTCGTCGTGCAAGCCGGTGGTCGGCAATATGGACCAGTGATATGAAATGTCATTGGTCCAGGAAGTCTGTATGGGGTCAAGGTCCAGTAAACATGAGAAGTTATTGGACCAAGAGATTGATAAAGGACCAGTGACATGTGAAGTTGTTGGTCCAAGTAGTTTGTTCCTGGTCCAAAAGGGCCGAACAGAAGGAGAGGTCCTGAGAGGACGTTGGTCCAAGAGGACGTTGGTCCAAGTAGTTTGTTCCTGGTCCAAAAGGGCCGAACAGGAGGAGAGCTCCTGAGAGGACGTTGGTCCAAGTAGTTGTTCGGCGATGAGATAGCCGAACAAGGGAAGAACTCCAATCAAGTGCTGGAGCAGAGGGAATACTCTAGGAGGTTCCGTAAAGGAATGGGATCCCAAGAATATAGGATCCAGGAGAGATACCCAACGGGAATGGGATGTTCGGTCAGTTATGGAAAAGAGTCCTAAAAGGACTAATGTAATGAACTGATAAGGGAAAGAGAATCCAAGATATTATGGGTTTCCTGTATGAGATAGGAAACCTAGGGCAACACGGATACTTGGGCAACAAGCATCTGTGAATCTATAAATACAAGGTAAACCTAAAGGTGAAAGGTACGCAGTCTACTGCAATCAAGTTATTTACCTACTGATAATTAGGGTTTTTCTACTAGTACGTGATACTAACTTAGGCATCGGAGGGCCTTTGCCACGAAAGGCAAAGGTGCGCTCACCCTTGTCTGTTTTGCAGTTAGGGTTCCGGCGAAGGGCTAGGGTTCCGGCGAGGAGGCACGTGAAGCTATTTACCAAAAAGCTAGAGTTAGCACTAAGCGGATTTTTTCCCCCTACAGCCTGTTGCCCTTTTAAATTTGTAGATTTATCCTTGTTAAGGCAGGGATGAATGATTTGAAAGATTGAAGGCTTAGCTCAGTCTTTCAAATCCTCTGCTGAGCCAGTAGGGTACTTAATGTCATTTCAGTTTCCAGCTTTGCATTGTATTCCGCCTGTTCTAACAAAATCTGCAGGTTGAGTATCAGAACTCTCAAGCGCTCGGGACTGCTCTCGAGCGCTCGAGAGTGAAGTCAGTGACAGATCCTCAGTTTCTGTGATCATGCATTTTGCTCACTTTCATTTAATCATCCACTGCACACCTGCACCTGCATGCAATTCTTACCTGTTATAACTGTGGATACTTGCTAAATGCTCTAATGAAACAAAATCCCTTTGAAAAATCCCACAAACGTTTAGTAGAGACCGATTTCGAATCGGGCGAGGGGGGTGCCGTAAAACCCTTCCCCCCTCGTAACATGGCTTCCGGACCCTTGAAACTGATCTCTGGTTTTCAATTTAAAATCAACCATTTTCAAAACAAAACGGTTTCTCGGGTGATTTACCGCAAATCCGGGTGGCGACTCTTCAAACGGCATTTTTTCTTCAAAGCGGCGGAAAAATATAAACACTTGTGTTTTTCGGGCTGGTAGCCCACAGTGGCGACTCTGCTGGGGACGTTTAATTAATACTTGAGAAAAAGTTGGTTGTTGATAAAATGGCCCGCTTTTCTAGAATGTCAATTAAACTTGTGAGCCAAGCTTGAAAAACGTTTGTGGGATTTTCAAAGGGATTTTGTTTCATTGTCCATTTCTCGTATATATCTTGTGCAACCTCGCTGTTGTGTTTTGGCAATCCTACCCGGCTTGCCGGTGATGGGGAATCCCAGAATGCTCAGCAACCCTCGACCGTGATGAGTCATCTCTACCGTTTGTACCATTATTGGGTGTACGCTCAATAGTGGGAGGTATACTTTGACTCTAGTCCGGGGAACCCTCTTCAAGCCAAAACCAGCCTTTGTACGTGTTTAGAAAGCAATAGAACCGTCCAAACTAGGACAGGGACCTGCAGGGTAGGATTATATGCTATATCCTGTCTACATGTTACTGCTTTCCGCATCTCACCATGCATCTCGTCCATGTCATGCTGTCATGCTGTCCGTTGAATTTTGAGTCCTGCGCTTTTAATCTCGCTCGCACGGTCTGTAGAAGGTTGCCGAGGCCCGATGATGAATCGTGCACCCCAGTGTACGTTGTCTAAACTACATGAGTCCTTAGAATAAGGAGTCTTTGGGAAATCAGAATATACTAAGTCCTTGACTAATGCCTAATCGAAATTTCAACGGAGAATAAGGAATAACAAGGAAAACGGCGCCGTGATGCCACTTTACTTACACCACCTTGGCTAATGGCACCGTGTCACTGACACCACGATGGTTGGGGTATCACGCCGTCTATACTAAGTTATTCCAAGTTCAAAATTGAAACTTCGAATGAGGACTAGTTGAATACTTAGTTCATTTTGACATCTCTTAGAATTTGTCGTTCTGAACGAAGGATACACCCTAAAAGAAACTCTGAGGAATTAAGCAAGCTTCGAAGGACCGTAATCTTATCACCCTTGCACATCGCACCTTGCATCTTACGCTTTCTTTTTGTGTCTCATATATGAACTCTAAGACTCGCTTGCGCAGTCTTCGCGAGGTTGCCAAGACCCAATGAAGAGTCACGCATTCTATGTGCGTGTTGTGTAACTACATGAGTCCTTAGAACAAGGAGACTTTGGGAAATCAGAATATTACTAAGTCTTTGACTAATGCCTAATCGAAATTTCAACGGAGAATAAGGAATAACAAGGAAAACGGCGCCGTGATGCCACTTTACTTACACCATTCTAGCTAATGGCACTGTGTCACTGACACCACGATGGTTGGGGTATCACGCCGTCTATACTAAGTTATTCCAAGTTCGAAATTGAAACTTCGAACGAGGACTAGTTGAATACTTAGTTCATTTTGACATCTCTTAGAATTTGTCGTTCTGAACGAAGGATACACCCTAAAAAAAATCTGAGGATCAAGGCAACCTCGTGTGGAGGATACTCGATCATTCTTAGAAAATCAGAGTCGATGGCGGTGACGATGATGCACATTTTCTAAAAACCTATGCACATATTTCTTGAAAATAAAAAACGGGAATCGCGTCTGAGCACGGTTTTTGCTTTGCTGTCAGTACTGAGCAATTGGGCCGAAGAAGAAGGACACCATACCCTCCTGGACCAGACCCTTGGGACAGAGATTGGAACGGCTTCAACTTCAAGCAGTTTCTGTCGGTGCATCAGATTTGAGGGAGGAAATGGATCTATTGATAGGGAACCTAAACCCAAACCCCAATCCAAACCCAAACGGGGGCAACCTAAACCCGAATGCCGGCAATCCAAACCCGAATCCAAATGGAGGTAACCCGAACCCAAACGGGGGCGAGCCGAATCTAAATCCTAACCCCCTTCCTAATCCAAACCCAAACCCTAACCCAAGTCTGGAAGACTTGTACGGAGGAATGGGACAGATAAGGGAAGGTATCCAACATCTCGGCGAGCGAACTGATAACCAAATCGCCCAGCTTATGATGATGATTACTGGTGTAACGACCCGGATTTTTGGTAAATAAAAATTTCTCTAAAAATTTGAATTTTATTTTAATTACTTGGATTCCATTTAAAATTCCTTTTAATATCCCAAAAATCCGTCGTTACTAAAATCTAGACTTATAAATATAGTTTTCTTCATATAGACTTTCTAGTCATTCCTCCTAGACAAGTATACTTGCAAAGCACTTGTATATTTTCCCTAGTAATCCGTCGTGATGAGATTTCTTCACCCTGCAACATAGTCATTTTCTAAAGACAAGTGAGATAGTAAACCCTAAGTCGTCCTATTTAGCAAGCCTAGCTAGCTTCCAACTAATCGTTAGGGTAGCCTAATCGAACCTTTAATCTTCATGAACCATTTGAACCCTAAGTGAGACCTTTGACCAAAGTCAACCTTTGATCCATTACCCATTGGATGATAGATGCTAGGATAATCTTTATCCATTGGACCATAGGTTTACACCTTGGATATTATGACAAGATTGCTAGGTACACTTTATAAGATTATATATTACTTACCATCTTTACCCATTGGACGATAGAAGTTAGGGAAATCTTTACCCATTGGACAATAGGCTTCCTACCTAAGATAATTTATTAGATTTGACCAAGATACACTTATATAGTATTATATAGGCCTTTGTACACATATTTGAAAGATGTATATATAATATTCCAATGTTATACTCTTTTACCCATTAGTCCATAAATGTTAGGGGAAATATTATCCATTGGTCCACAGATTAGTCTTTCTACCTAGTACAAGTCTAATAGTTTAATCAAGATTCACCATGAGTCATCGTACTTGACTAGATAGAATATATAAGCCTAGATATTCCATCCATTAACCATTGGATGATAAAAGTTAGGAGAATTATGGTCCATAGGTCAATAAGGCCAAGTCAAACCTTGGTACTAGGTTTTAATTAGTTAATTGCTTATTAGATATGTTATGTACTTATTTATTTAAAGTATGAGATATAAATAAGTCATACTAATATTCTATGTCTTAGAATATAGTCATAAGTACATAGTTGGCAAATTGACATAGTGTAATATGAAATTTTGACCTAGAAAGTCTAGGATAAGGTTATAGTACATATGTACTTATAGTTGGTCATGCATATAAGTATATTATATTAACCAAGAGAGAGAGATAGGAGGAGAGAGAGAGAGAGATTTCCGAGAGAGAGAGGAGAGAGATGGCCGAGAGAGATAGGAGAGATAGGAGAGAGAGATCAAGACATTGATGTATCTCTTAGTCTTTCTTCTACCAAACTCAATTATTTATCCATCTCAAGTACTTGTACTTATATAAGAGTGAGATATGAATAAGATGGGAGAGATTGGAAGTACATGAAATCTCTTACAAGTCTTGCAAACCCAATTCTTTATTCTTCCTTAGCCAACCAACCAACCTTTGTCCTTCCATGCCTAGGTGTCCTTTGTACCAAGAGAGAGAGAGAGAGAGAGAGAGAGAGAGAGGGGAGAGAGAGGCCGAGAGAGAGATGGAGGGAGAGAGAGAGAGAGAATGGCCGGATGGGAGAGAGAGAAAGGGAGTGTGATGTGTTGCACTTGTACTCTTTCAAGCCTAGTCACCACACTTGACCAATCTTCACACCTCATCACCTTGTACCACCATATCTAAGGTTTCCTATTCTTCAACCCTAAAGGACTACCATATCTTATTTTCTTATTCTAGACTAGACACAAACCCCATTAAAGAAACTTAAACCTTGTCCTAGGTTAGAAGAAAGAATAAGGGAAAATCTATTAGTCTTTCCAACCCTAGTCCTTTCATGCTTAGGTGTCCATTAGACCAAGAGAGAGAGAGAGAGAGAGAGAGAGGGAGAGAGAGGGATGGCCGGATTTGGGAGAGGGAGAGAGAGTGTGATGTGTGTGCAAGTGTACTCTTAGGCCTAGTCATGGTCCTTTGGCCAACACCTCACACAATCCTAGTACAAACAATCTAGTCTTTCTTGCTCTTGTATATCTAAGGACAACCATGTCACCATTTCTTACTCTTTCAAGGTACTAGACTAGACTAGGAAAACCTTAGAATTGCCTACACTTGTCCTAAACTTGAAAGAAAGATCTATTAGCCTTTCCACCTATGTACCTTTGCATTGTACCAAAGAGAGAGAGAGAGAGAGAGAGAGAGAGGGAGAGAGATTTCGGATGAGAGGGAGGGAGAGAGAGTGATGTGTGCATGTGTACACTTAAGCCTAGTCATGGTCCTTTGGCCATCATCCTACCTCACCAAAGGACAACCAAATCTAGACAAATTTTTATCCATTGGACAACAAATGTTAGGGGAAAATTTACCCCTTGGATAATAGATCACCCTTGGCCTATAAATAGAAGGCCACTCCAAGCTTAAACTCACACCTCCACTTCTTGCTCCCACTTCTCTCTAGAAACTCAAGCAATGCTCCAACCATTCTGTTTTTTTTTTCAGGCAGCCTACTGCCCTTTGTAAATCCTCATTATTCTCCTGCTTAGATTAGTTTCTAGGATAAACTTCCTCCGGGAAATTTGTAGAGCACTTCAAGCTCTTCAAGTTAGACCCAAGAACCACCCCAATCGGTCAAGAAACGACAAAGATATCGACATCCGAAGTTCAGCAAAAATTCTGATTTCCAGATTTCCAGACAGCTTACTGTCCACCCCTTTTCAACCATATTTCTCCTACCTAAACTAGATTCTAGGATCAACTTCCTTCACGAAAGTTGTAGAGCACTTCTAGAACTTCGATTTCAACTCAAGAATGATCATATTCGGCCAAATATTGACCGAGTTACTGCCATCCGAAGTTCGGTCCAGATTCGAGAGTTCCACCGCCCGTAGGATTTTCAATTAGCTTATTCGGCCCCGACTAGTTTCGGATCAAGGTAGAATCTTCCTACATCTCCTAAACTCTAAGTTTACGTAGAACTTTCCTATACTTTCGAACTCTAGATGTAATTAGTATGTGTGTGAAGTTATGTTGTTGAAATAAACGTAGATAGATCTTACCTCGTAAAATCTAAGTATACATGGAACTTTCCTACACCTCCTAACTCTAGTATAGTAGATTCTCCTATTTACTTAAATCCTAAGTATACGTAGTTATGATGTCGAAACTAGATTAAATACAACCTTGTTCTAATGTGATTTGGTTGAACGATAATTAAACATAGTTTACCTTTAAGATATAGTATGATGCTTAAGCGTAGAATCTTCCTACATCTCCTAAACTCTAAGTTTACGTA
This sequence comes from Rhododendron griersonianum, assembly GCA_018127125.1. NCBI lineage: Eukaryota > Viridiplantae > Streptophyta > Magnoliopsida > Ericales > Ericaceae > Rhododendron > Rhododendron griersonianum. Next base: position 2,961,993 of record CM030798.1, on the reverse strand, counting down.
GAACTTTCCTATACTTTCGAACTCTAGATGTAATTAGTATGTGTGTGAAGTTATGTTGTTGAAATGAACGTAGATAGATCTTACCTCGTAAAATCTAAGTATACATAGAATTTTCCTACACCTCCTAACTCTAGTATAGTAGATTCTCCTATTTACTTAAATCCTAAGTATACGTAGTTATGATGTCGAAACTAGATTAAATACAACCTTGTTCTAATGTGATTTGGTTGAACGATAATTAAACATAGTTTACCTTTAAGATATAGTATGATGCTTAAGCGTAGGATCTTCCTATACCTTCTACACTCTAAGTATATGTAGATTTTAACTATGCTCTCTAAACTCTAAGTATAATTAGAAATGTGTTTGCTTGAAATATAGATAATCGTGTTTATAGATAGATTAATCTCGACTCATTTTCCTAAGTATAAACAAATAGTATGATCACATAGATTTCCATATCTACTTTCCTTAAATATGAATTGAAATGTATATACTTATGAAAGATGGATAATCCTTACTATTTTTCCAAAAATAAAGTTTACTTTAAAGTAGGCTAAGAACATGAGATAGATTTTTCACCAAAGTATGGCATATCGTATGCATGATTCGAATCGATTAGAATAATGGCATGATCACATAGATTATCTAATCAACACCTCTTGTGAAAACATAGAATCCTTATCAACACTATTCTGATATATGCATTGCAAATCAATAAACATATGCTGTTTTGAACATCTTGAAAGAAAGAATGAACTTTGAAGGTTAACGTCGTGATTTATTGTACTTGGATCGTTTAGATGATATTAGACTTGTTATGTGCTTACTTGTATTACTTGTGGTTGTTGATTAAAGCATAAGTGATTTATCACTCCAAAGGCGCCCGTACATGTGGCGTTATGCTTAAATATGATTGAGTATAATAATGTGATAAAATGAGCATGCGATATAGTGTAGAGTTGGATGATCTGGTTAGTTTAGTTTCAAGATTTCTTATATTATGAAATGAAGTACCGCGGAGTCTATGCATGCAACGAGACACAAAAACCGAGAAAGTAGAAACATGACACCTAGGGTGTGGTTGATATGGATAAAAGGAAAGATGGGATTAACCTGCAGAAAATATTTTGAAATTACATAATGACCGGACTTGGTAGTTATTATGTAAGTGTTTGTGAAAACCGTAATGTAGCCGGACTTGGTAGCTCATTGCGAAGATTTCCAATGGGGCCGGACGTGGTAGTCTCATGTGGAAATATGGCTTGATTCTCCGCGAAAAGGAATCAATGCAAGATGTGAAAGAGAATGGATTTGGAAAATCATGATATGGCCGGACTTGGTAGCCATCGTGTGTGTTACTAATGGAGCCGGACTTGGTAGCCTCATTAGTAGCAACTTGCGAAAGAAACGTTGGAAATTGTAATTTTCGTAAAGGTGAAAAGGATGACACGGTCTACGATGAGTCGCGTGGGAGAAACACGAAAAGGCATGACACCAACGCTAATAAGATTTCGAATGTGGATGTGTCATTGTTTAACTATGTCGTTGAATGAGCTTGTGTAATTGTCTATGTGAATTTCTGGTTACTTAACGATTTTCAAAATGTTAATTTGAGAAATAAAACGCTGCGTATGAGAAACTCTGATATTTCGAAAACCAACGAACGTTAGAAAGAAAATGCGGATGTGTTATTGTTAATAGCGGTTGAATAAACACGTACTGCGTAGATATCATTACCTGTATGATTCACTGCTGTTATACGTGACTTACTATGTGTAAGTTAAGGGTTAGTGGGTTTGGTTTATTCTATTGAGCTTTGTAAGCTCACGGTGTTGCCTTTGGTGACCCTGACATATTATATTGGTGGTGACGCCGGTATAATGTGTCAGACCCTATAGACGAACAGGGTGAGATGTACCCTTTGGAGGCTTTTGGAGCCGAAGAGCTGGCTAGGATGGAAGAGCAGGCAGAGCTGTAGTTAGGAACCTTAGTTCCCTTCCCTTTCGAATAAATGTACTCCTTGTGAGGTTGATGATGTAATAATGAGCCAGACTCCATTTGATTTTATCAATAAAATGCTTATTTAACGTACCCGAAAATGGGGGCGTTACAACAGGGGTTGCACGACGTCTTACACCACTGAACCCGAATCCGAATCCTAACCCAATCCCGAACCCAATTCCGATCCCAAATCCCAATCCGATTCCAAATCCGAATCCTAACCTCAACTTAAACCTCAATCCTAACCTCAACCTGAACCTCAATCCAAACCCTAATCCGAATCCGATGCCGAACCTAGAGCAGCTGACCGTTGAATTGGAAACCCCGCAAAACCCCGAGATGGCCGCAGTGTTGGCAAAAATCACCCTGTTAGAGGAGTCTGTGGCAAGAAATGAGAAGATAGCATCAACCGGTTTTGACATCAGCAAGCTTTGCTTGTTTCCTAATGCAAAGCTTCCGGAAAAGTTCAGGCCGATCGACTTTGCTAAATTTGACGGGACAGGAAACCCAAAGGCTCACTTGACGGGATACATCGGAGCGCTCTCCATGTGGGGAGTGGAGAAGGATGCTATGGCGCAGATGTTCTCGCAGACTCTAGTGGGGCATGCTTTGCACTGGTTTACCACCCTGGATGAAAGGAAGAAACCCTCATGGGAAGACATATGCGCGGCTTTTGTGGCGCAATACGATTACAACATTCAGTTGGAGGTGACCACTCGAGAATTAGAATCAACAAAGATGGAAGCAAAGGAGGCCTTCACCGAGTTCGTAAAAAGGTGGAGGGCTAAGGCCGCACAGATGAAAGACAGGCCAAGTGACAGGGACCAAATCCGGATGATTGTCCGGAACCTTCAACCAACTCTCGCACGGCACATGATTATGGCTCAAGCATGCTCGGACTTTAAAACATTCTTCGACACAGGCTTAGCCGTCGAAGAGGCAGTTCAGTTGGGAATCCTTGACAAACCCGAGCCTGCGTCCAAACCCAGGAAGGTTTTCTCCGGAAATAGCAATGCCCTGTTTGGCAACTCGAACTACACCAACCTCCCAAACACTTTCTCAAACACAGCTCAAGCCGAGCTCGTCAATCAGATTGTGACCTAAGCCAGTCAACCCCGTACCCAATCCCGCGCTTTTGCTCAATTCTCGGCACCCCTCTCTGCTGTGCTCGAGAAGTTGGTCAAAGATGGCATGCTTAAACCACTCACCCCTACTCCCCTGCCACAAAAACTCCCTGCATCCCACAACCCTAACGTATACTACGCCTTCCACCAGGGCCCGGGCCATTTAACCGACAACTGCTTCCGCCTGCGCCATGCTATCCAAGATCTCATAGACAATAAAACTCTCCCCACGCCACCACAAAAACCAAACACCGTCTCAAACCCGCTCCCGAAACACACTAACGCCCGCACCAACCATATCTCCCTAGACCATCCCTTTGACCCAAGCATCTACATCCTCCCTACCACCCAACCCAAACCAATTGTCGAGTTGCCAACCGAGGATATAGTCTGTGCCCTTGAATCTGCGGATTGGGATTTCCAAAGAAGATGGGAAGAATTGGCAAGTGATTTTCTGGCAGTGGAAAACCGGGCTATCGTGACTGGAATGTGGCCTGTGGCTCTCGATGCTCACCAGGTCGCAGAATTAGAACATGGCAATTGAAGGCAAGAATTCGAAGAAGTGTTGACCGACCCGTTGGACGGGTACTCCCTGTTTGCTCTGTTTTTGGAGCCAGAACCGATTGAAGAAGAGGATGAATGGGCATGGGAGCCCGAACCCAATGGGTGGCTTTGGATGGATGATTCCGACCCGTTAGACGAGACGTCATTGGCATACCTTTTCCTAGAGGAAGAAGTCCGTGAAGAAATGGACCTCATGAACCCCCGCATGTTTTCGGGACTCACTGTCAGCGCTATTATCAATATTGCTAGAGGATCCGACGCTCTGGACCATATCATGGATCAGGCCTTCATCCCGCAGGAATACATTATTGGGGAGCACCTTCCGCAGCCCGTAGTCGAAACCCCCGATGAGCCCGCTATTTGTGTACTGGACCCTGAAGATCTGTGGAGAAAATCTTAATTGGTGAATGTGTGGGTTGATGGCGAGGAGCTGACCGTCAATAGAGCCATGATAGATGAAGGCTCTCTGCAGATTAACAACAACAGCAGCAACAACAACAACAACAACAACAACAACGGTAACAACAACGTCAACTTTTGGAGTTCCCTACAGGAAGGGAATATGTGGCACGCTCTGGAGATGGAAACCCTCAACGAAACCTTGGAGAAAACTACACTTGACAAAGGAAAACGTAAGGCTGACCCTTGCAACTCTGACTTCTCCGACTTTTGGGAAGGTACTTGGTGGGAGCCCATTCCCAAAACGATCAGCAATCTTACCAGGAGTGGAAGAGTGTACCAGCCAACCAACCTTTAGCGGGGAAGCTCGTCCCGAGCCCCTCTGCCGCGGCAGAACAACCCCGTCAACTCGGGGAACCCGAACACCCTTCAAGCTCCACAAAACAACCCTCCTAACTCCACAAACCCGCCACCTCAATCTAACCCACCTGTCCATCTCAACCCTTTCGTAAGTTCAAACCCTGATGCCTCCCAACAACAAAGCCCAGTGGCCACCACTGACCCCATAATCCAACAGCTCCAAGAAACCCATGTTCGTATGTCTATGTGGGGAGTGTTAGCTGCATCCCGCGAGCACCGCCGCAAGCTCGTAAACACTCTCTCTAAATTCGAGGTCCCCTCTGATATAGCCCCGGAAGCTCTTATTGCCCTCATAAACCCAATGAACCTCACCCAGCACACCCTGTCGTTCACAGAAAAGGATCTCCCGCCGGAGGGAGCTGACCATAACAAGCCACTGCACGTGACGATGAAGTGTCTCGGAAAATGGGTCCCTGCAATTCTCATCGACAATGGTTCAGCCATCAACGTGTGCCCACTTCGCACCGCTTATTGCTTGGGCCTCAAAAATAAGGATTTTGCACCATCGAATCTGGGTGTCCGCGCCTATGATAATACGCGCCGCGATGTTTTGGGGACAATCAACTTGGAACTTGTGACAGGGAAGTTCAAAACCACTATCGAATTCTGTGTGTTGGAGATACCTGCGTCGTTCAACCTCCTGCTGAGGAGGCCTTGGCTGCACAGGTCGGATGTCATGGGTGTGCCCTCAACGCTACATCAGAAACTCATTCTGGGTTTAGATTCTGGAACCCTCATCATCCATGGAGACTCAGGCATCCGTCCACACTCAGAGGACAACTCCCCACTACTAGAGATTATGCATGGAGAGGAGGACATTACCATGGGGGGCTTTGCAGTTATGACTTCAAAAGTGTGCACCATCCGGGCCGAGGACGGCTTCTTGGTGAGCTCCACAGCGCTGGAAATTATGAAAAGAATGAAATATCTACCGGGCATGGGTTTGGGTCTTTATGGTCAAGGAGTCCCGGAGTTCCCTGATTTTCCTGGGAGTAACGAACGCTTTGGTCTAGGATATGAGGCCAAGAAGAACGATCCAGCAAAGAAGTGGCGCAACCGTGCCCGGGCTCATACAGCCGGGATTAAGCCGAAAATGGAAGAAGCGCTGTTCCAAGGAGAACCCGAGCCCTTTGTGGATCTTGAAACGAAAATGAAGTACCCGGGGTTTGAAATCTTTGCCAACGACACTTGGGAAGAAGATGAAGAAGTGACCAAGGTAGAAGAGGTATCTGAGGCACTCGACTGGCTAGAGGCTTTTAGAGTGGGCAGTCTCCAACTCCTGTTCGAGGGTGAAGATCCGGAGGGTATGGTCGAAGGCGCTGCCGTGCTGGTGCTTGGAGAGGAAGAAGAGGTTGAAGATCCTTCCAAATTCATCGTGGAGGCTGTAGGCATTTATGATAATTGCACTTTCGTACCACATGTAACTCGCACTCACAGCACCTACACTGAGTCTGAATCCGGATCCAACACTAGTTCATCGTCTAGCACAGAGTCGGAGTTTGTGCCTATCAGCCCTCCACATCGTAGCTTTTACTTTAAGTTTGAGTCAACCGCTGTATTCCCCCCTTCTGAGGAGGCTACTTATGAAATGAATGACGCTTTCGCTTACTTGCCGATTTTTGAAATAAATTGTTTAGATCCCGACGATGGAGGAATAGACCTCGATGGGGACATCCCCAAGGAGATCCGTTCCCTCATCGATCGCGAAAATGAAAGGCATGCTCAGCCTTTAAAAGAAGAAATAATCTCTATAAATTTGGGTGATGAGGAGAACCCTCGATTGGTTCAGGTGGGTTCCGGGCTGTCCCCCGATGAGCTTCAAGAGCTCACCGATTTACTAAAAGAGTTCAAAGAAGTTTTCGCTTGGTCTCACGCGGACATGCCCGGAATCGACCCAGAGATCGTCAAGCACAGGATCCCTCTCTTCCCGGACGCAAAACCCGTTAAGCAGAAACTGAGAAAAATGCTACCCGATTGGGTGCTTAAGATAAAAGAAGAGCTCACAAAACAAATTGACGCCGGTTTTCTAATCGTAACGGAATACCCCACTTGGGTCACAAACATCGTTCCGGTCCCCAAAAAGGACGGAAAAATTAGAGTGTGCGTCGATTTCAGAGATCTGAACAAAGCAAGCCCTAAAGACGATTTCCCATTGCCACATATAGACATACTTGTTGATAGCACTGCAGGGCATGCTCTACTATCCTTCATGGATGGTTTCTCAGGGTACAATCAGATTCTCCTAGCTCCGGAAGACAGGGAAAAGACAACATTCATCACTGAGTGGGGGACATACTGTTATCGGGTTATGCCATTTGGATTGAAAAATGCCGGTCCTACATATCAAAGGGGTGCCACGACACTGCTCCACGACATGATTCATAAGGAGGTCGAAGTATACGTCGATGACATGATAGTGAAAGGAAAGGAGCGGAAAGACCATCTCCCAGCATTGAGAAAGTTCTTGGAAAGGATTCAGAAATACAGGATGCGTCTCAACCCATAGAAATGCACGTTCGGAGTCACGGCTGGCAAGATGCTTGGCTTCATGATCACAACCAGGGGGATTGAGGTGGATCCCTCCAAGATCAAAGCCATTCTCGAGATGGAGCCACCCCAATCCGAGAAAGAGGTCCGGTGCTTCTTAGGGAAGATCCAATTCATTAGCCGATTTATCGCCAAGTTGACCTTGACCTGTGAACCACTGTTTCGACTACTCAAGAAAGACGTGAAATTCGAGTGGAATGACAAGTGTCAGAAGGCCTTTGAAGCAGTGCAGACTTATCTCCAGAATCCTCCAATCTTGATGCCACCCATCCCGGGAAAACCTTTGATCCTGTACTTGTCCGTCATGCCCTCGTCAATGGGGTGCATGTTGGCACAAGAAGGAGAAGATGGGGTTGAAAGGGCCATCTACTACTTGAGCAAGAAGATGGTGGGAAGCGAAGAACGGTACACTTCATTGGAAAAGACGTGCTGGGCACTGATATGGGCCACAAAGAAATTGAGACACTACATGCTGGCTTACTCGGTGATACTGATTTCTCGAATGGATCCCCTCAAATATCTATTCGAGAAGCCAGCACTTACCGGTAAGTTAGCACGTTGGTTGCTCTTATTGGCCGAGTTCGAAATCAAGTATGTCACTCGCAAGTCAGTGAAAGGAAGAGCAGTGGCAGAGTTCTTAGCGGATTGCCCAATTGAGGGCCTGGAACACACCGAATTTCAATTTCCCGACGAGGATGTAATGACAGCAGTTGACAAAACGTGGATGTTGTACTTCGATGGAGCCGCTAATCAGAAGGGCTTTGGGATTGGCATACTGCTAGTCTCGCCTGAGGGGTCGCACATTCCCCTCGCATTCAAGCTAAACTTCGAAGTCACAAACAACGAGGCAGAATACGAAGCATGTATTGTGGGAATGGAAGCTGCATTGGAGATTGGAGTCAAGGGTACTGGAAGTTGTCGGAGATTCCAACTTGGTCGTATCACAAGCAAATGGGGAATGGAAAGTAAGGGATGAGAAAATGAAGCCATATCATCAGCAACTCGACGAACTTATCCCGAACTTTCAGAAGGTGACTTTCACGCACGTACCAAGGATGAAGAATCGCTTCGCGGACGCGCTGGCTACTTTAGCATCCATGCTGGAACTTCCAATCGGGGTAAAGCTAAGACCCATCATGATTGAGCAGAGGGGGAAACGCATGTACGACTATGTTATGAACATCGATGAACCAGATGATGGTCTCCCTTGGTTCCATGATATTTGGAATCTCATCGAGAAGGGAGAATTTCCCGCGGATTCAACTAAGAAGGATCGGATCGCTTTGCAGCGGCTCGCATCTCAATACATCATCTGCGGCGGGAAATTGTACCGACGATCTCCGTGCGGAGTTCACAAGTTGTGTGTTCACGATGACGAGTCAAGAGCAGTAATGGAAGAGGTACATGAAGGTGTTTGTGGACCCCACATGAACGGAATGATGCTAGCAAAGAAGGTTCTGAGGTTAGGATACTATTGGTCAACCACGGAAACAGATTGCATCGAGTATGTGCGCCGATGTCATAAGTGCCAGACTCATGCCAATCTTATCCATGTCTCGCCCTCAGAGTTACACTCAATGGCGACACCATGGCCATTCTCCGCCTGGGGCATCGATGTTATTGGAAAGATCACTCCCGCGGCTTCCAATGGTCACAGGTTCGTTCTGGTAGCAGTGGATTACTTCACCAAGTGAGTCGAGGCAGCCTCATATAAAACATTGACGGCCGTTCAAGTGGCTCATTTTATTAGACAAAACATCATTTATCGGTATGGAGTCCCTTAAGCCTTCGTGTCTGATAACGGAGTTCACTTCAAGGGAAGGGTTTTGGAACTCTTCGACGAGTTCAAGATCCAGGTGCATCATTCAACCACCTATCGGCCACAAACAAATGGGGCAGTTGAGGCAGCGAACAAGACGATCAAGACGATCCTCGAAAGGACCACTCAGTCAGCTAGGAATCGGCACGAACAATTACCGTTAGCTCTGTGGGGATACCGGACATCTATTCGTACACCGACGGGGGCAACACCCTATTCTTTGGTGTACGGTATGGAAGCCGTTCTCCCTATCGAGCTAGAAGTTCCATCGCTGAGAGTCATGGCTGAGAGCGGAGTGAACGAAGCTGAATGGATCAGTGGGAGATTTGAAGAACTCATGTTATTCGACGAAAGAAGGCTACGGGCGTTGTACCACATTCAGGGTTACCAACAAAGGATCGCCCGGGCGTTCAACAAGAAAGTGAAGCCAAGGGACCTGCAAGAGGGGGATATGGTAGTTAAGGAAATTCGCGCGCCGGTGTTTGATCTGCGAGGAAAGTTCCGACCTAAATGGGCAGGGCCATACATCATCAAGACCATTCTCTCTGGGGGAGCGGCCTCAATCATCGACCTTGACGGCAACGAGTTCTCTAATCTTGTCAATTTGGATCAGCTTAAACGATATTACCCCTGAGAGAGCTCGCTGGACCGAAAAACCGCAAGGGCGGACGGTCCCAGGCAAAATTTAGAGCAAGCCTGCTAGGTCGAAAACCCGAAAGGGCGGCTTAGGCAAAAGTTAAGGCAAAAACCGAAAAAGAGCTCGCTAGGCCGAAAACCCGAAAGGGCGGCTCTAGGCAAAATTTAGAGCGCAAAAGGAGAGCGTTAATACCCGAGAGAGCCCTAGCCCGAACTACGTATGGGCCTGATTCCCTTTCACGAGGGATACGTAGGCAATCTCACGCTGAGGTTCGGTCCTAAATATCTCTAAAATCAAAATCCAAATTGACGAATCAGAACGTTTTCTCAGAGGCGCATGCGATTAACCAACCAAAAGGGGGAAACCCTTAATCAGCCAATTTTATTCAGATTATCTCTTTATTACAAGCTGAGCATGAAAACGAAAAACACACATTTTTAACACGCTCCTTTTATTTCAAAAAACGGCAAAGTAAGTGGTCAACCCATCCTTGCTTCCACATCTCTCCTCAACCATCTGCGATACCTTCCAGTGGTAGCAATAGAGAAAAGTGGATCACTTGGCTCAGTCCTGCGAGCCTCCCACGATCGAACATAACTCCGAAGGCCTGGAATGGTGAAAGGAGGGAGACGAAGCACTTCAGAACCCGACGGCGGCACTTCTTGATTGAGTCTAAACTGACGGAGGATGCGGAACGGTGAATAGAAGGAGAAGCCGGACAAGCCAGCCACAAGGACATGCGTCGAACCCATGTTACCAGCAGTCATGGCAGGGAGCCTCAGCCAATGGCACCGCCAAACGATGTCATCTTCCTCGGCAGAAGCAAAGAAATCGGCCCAGTCATCCTCGTTGCTGTACGTCGCTAGAAAAGGGCGGTTCCATCCACTTGCACGATACCACCAGTCATTCACCGGAGGTGTCAGCAGGCTCAACTTGTCACAAAGCCACATCTACCCAAAAAGAGAGAAAACAAGTAAGGAACCAGATAAGGCCTAAACCGAGTGATGAGGTAAAATGAATGAGAAAAATAGAAAAAGGAGAGCTGAGTGAGGTCCCTAACCTGCAGCAACAGTGGACTACCACCGAAAACCCTTGTGCGACCAGCATGGACAGCGTCTAACCCCATCAAGGTTTCGGCAAGGACTAAGGGTGCGACATCCTTGCGAGCCTCGATCTGAGAAGCGACGCCCACCAATAGAGAACTGGGCTGACCAATGGACGGAACCAACAGGAAGGCCGCCAAGAGACAAATGCAACAGGCTGCCATTCGTCGGCCTTGGTATTTGAAGTCTGTCAATTCCCCGGGTGGACTGAATCTCTCGTACAGTTGCACGATGTTGATGGCATTGCCCCGAGTAAGAAACTCAGCGACATTTCCACTAACACCTAGCTTAGCTTTCAGAACATTCTTCATACTCTCTCTAAGCATTGGGACAATGGGCTCCGTGGAGTTGTGACTTCCAAGGTAAGCATGGAATTCCTCGACGGTGGGGCATAGCTCTTGAGAACCAAAGCGAAAGACGTGCACTTCAGAATCCCAAAAGCGCACCGCCGCATGTAGCAAGACGGGACGGATTGCGATCTCCCGAAGATGCCTAAGAGCGTAAAGTCGGTGTCCTCGGAAGTTCAGCCAATCGATGCCTTCGAGGCTGTCCAACCAGGGACGGAGCAAGGCTTGGTTTAGCAAGGCCATGAGAGGAATGTTTTTTGGAAGGAAAAAGGATTTGGGAGGAGAAGAATGGAATGAAGTGTGAAGGAATGGCCAAGACAGGAGCTCCCTATTTATAGAGGTCTGGAGAATGCAATGCCAGCCCTCATTAGCCTTGGAACTCTTCAAACTCAACATTTCCAAAACAATTTCAAAATTTCAAACTTTGGAAATTTGAAAAAATGGTGGGAAATCCCAAGTCTTGCTTTGGGAAGTTGTTTCTGCTGGGAAACAGATGGTGCAAAGTTACGAGACGTCTTGGAAGGGTGCATGCAGAAGAAGACGACATGGGAATAGCTAGTGAGTGGCATTGGGAAACAACTCTGAACTGCCAGTGACAGAAGTCCCGAGCGCTCGGGAGTAAAGACCCAAACGCTCGAGACCTCTCCCAAGCGCTCGAGAGTTTTACTATTTTGCAGAGGGTTCTGATCCCAGTGTTCCAGCCTCAGTTCAACGCCACAAATACATCCAACTCCAATCAGAAAGTCCTCAACATGTTCTCAGGGGATACAGCGGTTTCCATTACATGTTTTCTTGCGTATTTGTTCTTGTTCTTTGAAAAATGTTAAAATTCCCAAAACTGTCGTCCCTCGAGTACGTCAAATACCACGTGAAGCATGTTTTATTGAATCCAACGATAAGTCGCAATGTGCATTATTGACCGTGTGTCGATGTCAGATTTTCGTTCTTACTTTGAGAGTATCGGTTGAAATTCACGTGCTCTCTACTTTCTTGCAAGCTAGACGTATATATTTCATAAAATACAATTCTTAAAGAGAGTGCGAAACGAATACCGAAGAGCGAAAGGAAAGCTTTCATAAACAAGTGCAGTATTTACAATGAGTAAGGAAGGAAGTACAAAAGTTGGGGCAAGCACTGCCCAATCCTAAAATACCTGGGCACGCAGACCTAAACAAAATCAAGGCACGCAGGCCTAGAAGCCACAACTACCTCGGCGCTCGGGTCTATGTATGAGTAAACTAGCAAAGCAAAAACCTAAGGCTCAGACACGACAAATCCCTCTCCGCTGGTGGCCCTCGGGCTCTCTGCCGTCACTCTCATCATTGTCGTCACCATCATCCCCGCTTTTCTCCTCCATCCGCCGCCTTAGATTTGGCACCCATCTTGTCTGCCATAGATTTGGCACCCTCCATCCGCCGCCATAGATTTGGCACCCCACTTGTCTGCCATATATTTGGCACCCCTCCTTCCGCCGCCATAGATTTGGCACCCATCTTGTCTGCCATAAATTTGGCACCCCTCATCTGCCGCCATAGATTTGGCACCCTTCATCCCCGGTTTTCTCCTTCATCCGCCGCCATAGATTTGGCACCCATCTTGTCTGCCATAGATTTGGCACCCCTCCTTCTGCCGCCATAGATTTGGCACCCATCTTGTCTGCCATAGATTTGGCACCCCTCCTTCATAGATTTGGCACCCATCTTGTCTGCCATAGATTTGGCACCCCTCCTTCCGCCGCCATAGATTTGGCACCCATCTTGTCTGCCATAGATTTGGTACCCCTCCTTCCGCCGCCATAGATTTGGCACCCATCTTGTCTGCCATAGATTTGGCACCCCTCTTCCGCCGCCATAGATTTGGCACCCTTCATCCCCGATTTTCTCCTTCATCCGCCGCCATAGATTTGGCACCCATCTTGTCTGCCATAGATTTGGCACCCTTCATCCGCCGCCATAGATTTGGCACCCTACTTGTCTGCCATAGATTTGGCACCCCTCCTTCCGCCGCCATAGATTTGCTCGCATGTCTGCATGTCTGCATGTTTGCATTTGCCCCAAAGAACTACGCTGGTCTGATCCTTGCAGAAAAGGGTACGTAGGCAGTCTGAAAAGACGCGACCGCATGCATCAAATGTTTGTGTCTTTACTTGCATTTGATTTTGAATTGAGGATTTGATTTGGCTCGAATTGGGCTGTCTCAATCTTTGGACGACACTCGTATCTAGATGTTGTGCTAAGCATCGCCCAAAGAGGGGCAACTGTAGACACCCCAATTTGAACTTTTCAAAATTCCTTGATTTGTGGCCCGGAGGCTCCCCGATGATGACTTTGGATTGAAACAAGCCTAGTATCGATCGGAACATTGCTCCTTGAAAGATTTGGAAAGGGATTAAAAATGGTCAAAAGCATTTTCAAGCGCTTGGGAGAAGTCTCGTGCGCTCAAAACCATTTTCCAAAACCTCTGGCCTGGCTCCCTCTCGAGCGCTCGAGAGTGAGGTCCCAAGCGCTCGAGATTGATCCCGAGCGCTCGAGACTATTCTGTTGCCCAATGGGTGGCAGTATCACCCACTACCCTTGCAACTCATCATTATCACCACCTTGAGCCCACCGATGGCTCGGTCCACACTCAACCTCTGGTGGCAGAGATTCAGGCCAAAGATTTTCCTATTAAAAAAATGTTTTATTAAGCTTGCCTATAAATATGACTGGTTTTCAGCAGAGGAGGAGGGGGCTACAAAATTTTCTCTCTCTAAGAACTCCATCCTCTGCTCTCTTTCTCTCTTGCTTGAAACCAAAAACTCCCAAAAACTCACCTTCAAAACTTCAAAAGGTTTTAGACATCACCAAGGAAAAGGGCAAGAAATCCAGAATACTCTTCTGATCTCTTGCACTCTCCTCTCTTCATCCACATTTCAAAGCTATCCCAAGGAGCAAGGTTCAAGGAAAAGGTAGAAACTTTTACCTTTGATCACAACTAAAGGGCTGTTCATCCCTTCTGAGGGGGGTCTCTCAGCCTGACCCAGTCTTCAATACTGGGTGCATGGTTGGAGACCCTAGTGTAAAAACAAGAGCAATGGGGTACAAAAAAAAACGTTTTCATAAAACCCTTACTGGAAACACTCCCATGCGCTCGAGAGTACTCCGGAGCGCTCGGGACTGTTACAGGTTTCATGCATGGTCCATTGTCATATGGCAGGTTGGAAATGAAGTGCACTCTTAAAAGAAATGTTTTCATTTTGGCATGCATGCACCAGGAAGTCGTTTTCCACTAAAACAGAACCATTTTCTCACAAAGTTTTCATGTGTGAACAAGACTCCTTTTGTTTAAAGTCAGAAGAAGCATTCATTTCAGAGAAACATCAAAACAAGGGTGTTTGCATGTCAAATCAGTACTATTTACTGTTTGAGAGCCAACTGACATGCAGCTCACTCCCAAGCGCCCCGAACCTTTCCCGAGCGCTCGGGAGTGTATGCATGTCATTGCTTCCCATTTTCCAGTCTGCTGTGTTATCTGGTCTCTGCATGCATAAGTGTAGCCTGTTGCCCTTTTAAATTTTGTAGATTTATCCTTGTTAAGGCAGGGATGCATGATTTGAAAGATTGAAGGCTTAGCTCAGTCTTTCAAATCCTCTGCTGAGCCAGTAGGGTACTTAATGTCATTTCAGTTTCCAGCTTTGCATTGTATTCCACCTGTTCTAACAAAATCTGCAGGTTGAGTATCAGAACTCTCAAGCGCTCGGGACTGCTCTCGAGCGCTCGAGAGTGAAGTCAGTGACAGATCCTCAGTTTCTGTGATCATGCATTTTGCTCACTTTCATTTAATCATCCACTGCACACCTGCACTTGCATGCAATTCTTACCTGTTATAACTGTGGATACTTGCTAAATGCTCTAATGAAACAAAATCCCTTTGAAAAATCCCACAAACGTTTAGTAGAGACCGATTTCGAATCGGGCGAGGGGGGTGCCGTAAAACCCTTCCCCCCTCATAACATGGCTTCCGGACCCTTGAAACTGATCTCTGGTTTTCAATTTCAAATCAACCATTTTCAAAACAAAACGGTTTCTCGGGTGATTTACCGCAAATCCGGGTGGTGACTCTTCAAACGGCATTTTTTCTTCAAAGCGGCGGAAAAATATAAACACTTGTGTTTTTCGGGCTGGTAGCCCACAGGACCCGCGAAGAAGAAGAAGAAAAGGGGAGAAGAGGAGGACGAGGATGGGGACGAGGAGTCCACGTCCCTCAGCAGCGGCTCAGACTCTGTTGACGACAGCGACAACACCGATGACCTTTTTGACGAGTGAGGGCTACCACGGAGCCTCAGACACTTTACTGTCTCTTTTGCCTTTCGACACTGTTGGTACTTGACTTTTGATTTGATTTTTGAGATAGGGCCTGCGTGCCTTCTGATTTGCGGGCGGATGTTGTCCAGTACATGATTTTGCTAGTTTTGCTCGGGCCGTTGTGCCGTTTCATACATTTCCACCTTTTGTTTCTAGAGATACATGCTTTGGATAGTATAGTAATTGCATTTTCTGTTCATTTGACTTCTATATTGATGGCATTGATGATAGAAGTAAACAAAACAACCACTAACATCTGACATGCATTGACAAACGTTCTGAATCACTCGACAAACGCTAGGATATGCGTAGGACTGATCTAGCTCGAATAAAATGGGAGGAAAGTCCCAGGATACATCGCGTATCCTTAAGACACGCGGAGGATACGAATGTTTTGGCATTGGCGGGCTGAAACACCCAATCCTCCTCTGAAAGGGAAACTGACACTCTCGTGAGACCATAGATATGTACAAAGACCTGTACGAGTGGAAAGACTCATGAAAGACGAACCAAAATGAGAAATAAGTCGCAAAATGCCCAAAAATGTCACAAAATGGACATAAGAGGCCAAAGATGACTCGATATGGTCCCGGACTGAAACCGACACCCCCTTATAGTCACATAAGGCCTACATGACGCGTACGGTATAAGAAAACTTGGCACGAAACCCTTGTCACGAACTTTGAGTCTCTGTATCCTAAATTTTGGAGGATACGGGCCGCCGGAGGTCTGAATTCTTCGTTAAACGCGACGTTTCCGAGCCGATGCTTCCTTACAGTCCCAAACACCATTCAAGACTTGTACGTATCGACAAATCTGCCAAACAAGCCCCGGAATCAAAATTGGTTGCTCGGTGACAGTTGCTGCTGTTGCTGGTATCTGGTGCATGCTTTACTGGCGTGCGCCAGTAGCATAGGGAGTCCTGCGCACGCTAGTAGACTTATGGCGCACGCCACAAAAGTGTGACACAGAGCCACTTGTCTAACCGTCTGTCCTTTTCCTGGCTACCCTTTGTCTTCACCTCCCCACATTCTGAACGCAGTCTCTGGCTTTCAGGAGGCAGTGTCCTTATTGTAAGGAAGGCTTGGAGGATAGCTAATGGCAATTGCATCCTCGGAGAGAAATAATGCATGCTTGGTCTATAAAGACGCATGCTACACATTGCAGGATCACAGCACCTCACTGCTTTCTCCCATATTTAGCATTTCCTCTGTATTTTCTCCGATGGAAAACCCCATTCCCACCTTGATTAAGCCCTGGTTGGTGCAAATGATAGGCGTTGATTGGTTGAACTTCCAATATCACGGCCTCGGTTCCCTGCGGTATCTCCGGCACTTCTGAGAGCTGCCCTCCGGTTTTGGGATCCGGACGTCCATGTCTTCCGTTTTGGGGACGACGAGATATGCCCGACTATCGAAGAGTTTCAGGCGTATCTTGGGACGTATACATCTTCGACGCTTATTGTGCCCCCTTATCAAGTGAGCATGCTCGGCCTGCTGACTACCGCGCTTGAGATTCCCAAGGGTTTGGCTAACTCCATATTAGGGGGTGGCCAGGTCCACATCCTGCAGCTGATTGAGTGGTATAGTCCCGAGGGCGACTTGAGAGACGAAACTTGGCAGGCAAGGCGCCGCTTTGCCCTGGTGATCTGTCTTCTGGCCGCTTACTTGCTTATCCTGACGGACGGGCGGGTCAGTCCCCTGCTTGTGAGCGTTGCTACGGAGATGGCGGCTCGTAAGAATGTGATCCCTCTGGTACTTGCCGAAATGCTTCAAGGTTTGGACTTGGTGTATACTGGGGTGACACGCACCTTCAGCGGCAGTCTGCTTCTTCTACAGGTAATCTCACTCAGCTCACCTTTTTCCGGTTTTTTGCACTTTCTCGTTTTACCTCGACACTCGGCTTATCTGACAAGCTGAACCTGTTGCATGCTCCGGAGGATGGCTGGCATCTTTTTCCGAAGAGACTTCATCAAAGGGGGATGAAGTACCCTGAGATGAATGAGGAGGAATGGTTCGCTTTCATGCGGGAGATACAGCTCGATGAAATCACCTGGAGGTGCCCATGGCTGGAACTGGAGGAAATGGTGGTTTACTCAGATGGGTTTGACAGGGTGGTGATCGTAGGGCTGACACGGTTCACCTTCTACATCCCGGGCCGCATCCTTCGTCAACTAGGTATCCCTCAGGGGAATGTCCGTATCTCTGCCGGGGATTTCCGAGTTCCCAATTTCAATGCTCAGACCCTCAATGGGTATAAAAGGTGTTGGGGCCACAGAGCCCTTCAAGCAGAGTCTCCAGATTTCACTCCAAGACTAAGGAACGTTTACCGACAATGGTTAAGAGCAGATATTGAAGCAAGAGAAAACGTTGACTGACTCCGGACCACTTTGCTGTAGTTAGAATAAACTGTGAGCCGTTAGGCTTCTCAAGCATTTCGTTCTGCTTTTCATGCTTCACTGTTTTTAAGGTTTTCATGCTCAGCCCTTGCATTAGAAGTGGTAATTGTATAATAAAGTTGAAAGATGGAGGGTTTCCCCCTTCAGATTTCTCGATGAAACTTTGACTTGTCCCTTGACTTTACTCGGATCATGCTACGGCACCGAAACGTTAAACCATGGATCACTTTTGATAGAATATGACCGGGTCTCAGAGTGAGACTGCCTACGTATCCCTTTTCAAGGAATCAGGTCAGAACATAGTTTAGGCTAAGGTTCGCTCGTGTATTTTACCTCTCCTTTTGCGCTCTAACTTTTGCCTAGTGCCGCCTTTACAGGTTTTCACCCTAGCGAGCTTTCGACTTTTGCCTATTCATTTTTGCCTAGACCGCCTTCACAAGTTTTCGATCTAGCAGGCTGCTCTAACTTTTGCTTGGAACCGCCCACCCTTGTGGTTTTCGGCCCAACGAGCATCTCTCAGGGGTAGAAACGTTTGAGTTGATCCAGGTTGACCAAAGTGCTGAATTCATTGCCGTCGAGATCGATGAGTTGAGCAGCACCCCCAGATAGGATGGTCTTGATAATGAACGGTCCAGATCGCTTTGGCCGAAACTTCCCGCGAGCATCAAACACTGGAGCCCGTATCTCTTTCGTGACCATGTCCCCTTCGACTAATCCCCTGGACTTCACCTTCTTATCAAATGCCCGGGCGATTTGACGCTGGTAACCTTGAACGTGGTACAGAGCCCGGAGTCTCCTTTCATCAAATAGCATCAGTTTGACAAACCTCCCACTGAGCCATTCAGATTCTTCCAGGCCACTTTCAACCATGATCCTCAGAGAGGGGACCTCAAGCTCGATAGGAAGTACTGCTTCCATTCCATAGACCAGGGAGAAAGGAGTTGCACCGGTTGAAGTTCGAATCGACGTCCTATACCCCCATAGTGCCAGAGGCAGCTGTTCGTGCCAATCCCTTGCGGACTCAATAGTCTTCTTGATGATCACCTCGATGTTCTTGTTAGCGGCCTCGACTGCTCCATTTGTTTGTGGACGATAGGTAGTTGATCGGTGGATCTCGATGCCGAATTCCTTGAAGAGGTCCAGGACCCTTCCTTTGAAATGACTCCCATTGTCTGAGACGAACGCCTGAGGAACGCCATACCAGTAAATGATGTTCTTTCGAATGAACTGAGCCACTTGAACCGTTGTCAGAGTCTTGTAAGATTCGTCCTCGACCCACTTAGTGAAGTAATCTATCGCCACCAGTATGAACCTGTGACCATTTGAAGCAGGAGGCGTGATCATCCCAATAACGTCAATTCCCCACACGGAGAACGGCCACGGCGAGGTCATGCCATATAGCTTAGAGGGTGGAACATGCTGCAGGTTGGCATGGATTTGACACTTGAAACAGCGCCGTACGTAGTCGATGCACTGAGATTCCATCGTTGACCAGTAGTAACCCTGCCTGAGGATCTTTCGCGCAAGCATGACTCCGCTCATGTGAGGTCCGCAGACCCCTTCGTGAATCTCTTCCATTATCTTTGTTGCTTCGGCCCCGTTGACACACAGCTTGTGCATTCCGCAGAGAGACCTTCGATACAGTTTCCCTCCACAAATGATGTACTGAGCAGCCAGCCTTTGCAGAGCAACCCGATCTTTCCTTAAAGCTCCAGTAGGGAACTCTCCTCGTTCGACAAAGTTCCAGATATCATGGTACCAGGGTAGGCCATCATCGACATCATCAATGGCGTTGACATATTCATAAGCGGGCAAGTCCCTCTGCTTAATCACAATCGGTCGCATCCTGACCCCTACTGGAAGTTTGATCATTGAAGCCAAAGTCGCCAAAGCATCGGCGAACTGATTCTTCAAGCGCGGAATGTGGGTGAAGGTCACCTTATTGAAGCGAGGAATCAGTTCTTCCAAATCTTGGTGATAAGGCTTCAGCTTTTCCTCACGAACCTTCTAGTCTCCATTAGCTTGAGAAATTACCAAGTTCGAATCACCAGTTATCTCAAGCTTCTCGATTCCCAGTGCAATAGCAGCTTCCATTCCGACGATGCAGGCCTCGTACTCAGCTTGATTGTTGGTGACGTCGAAGTTCAATTTGAAAGCAAGCGGGATATGAGCCCCAGCGGGCGTGATAAGAAGTACCCCAATTCCAAATCCTCTTTGATTCGCAGCCCCATCAAAATAGAGCGTCCACACTTCCTCGACAACTGTTAACACATCCTCGTCCGGGAAACTGAAATCCACGTCCTCAGGTCCATCGATCGGGTGGTCGGCCAGGAATTCTGCCACGGCACGGCCCTTCACTGATTTCCTCGTAACATATTGGAGATCGAACTCAGCTAGCAGAAGCAACCAACGTGCTAGCTTATGGGTGAGCGCTGGCTTCTCGAACAGATACTTGATAGGATCCATCCGAGAAATCAGCTTCACCGAATAGGCTAGCATGTAGTGTCTAAGCTTTTTGGTTGCCCAAACTAGCGCCCAACACGTCTTTTCCAGGGGGGTGTAACGTTCCTCACTCCCCACCATCTTCTTGCTCAGATAGTAAATGGCTTTCTCGACTCCCTTATCTCCTTCCTGTGCCAGCAAACATCCCATGGCTGTCGGGGTGATGGATAAATACAGGATCAGAGGCCGACCAGGTGTAGGCGGCATTAAGACAGGCGGATTCCTCAGATACGCCTTGATAGATTCGAAAGCAGCTTGGCACTTCTCTGTCCATTCGAAACGAACGTCCTTCTTGAGTAAACAGAACAGCGGTTCGCAAGTCAGTGTTAGCTTGGCTATGAAACGGCTGATGAACTGAACCTTACCCAGAAAGCTTTGGACTCCCTTTTCCGACTGCGGTGGTTCCATCTCGAGAATTCCTGTAATCTTAGAGGGATCGACCTCAATCCCCCTTGCGGTGATCAGGAATCCCAACATTTTGCCTGCTGTGACCCCAAATGTGCACTTCTGTGGATTAAGACGCACGTTGTATTTGCGAAGCCTTTCGAGAAACTGCCTGAGTGCTGGGATGAAATCCTCTTTCTCCTTTGCCTTGACAATCATGTCGTTGACGTAGACCTCAACCGTCTTGTGGATTAGATCGTGTAACAAAGTGGTATGGGCACGCTGGAAAGTGCAACCGGCGTTCTTCAACCCAAACGGCATCATCACATAGCAGTAAGTACCCCACTCGGTGACAAAGGTCGTCTTCTCTTGATCTTCTGGCGCCACGAAGATCTGATTGTACCCTGAGAATCCGTCGACAAAAGAGAGCAAAGCATGCCCCGCCGTGTTGTCCACAAGCACATCGATGTGAGGCAAGGGAAAACTATCTTTGGGGCTTGCTTTGTTTAAGTCCCTAAAGTCGACGCAGACCTGGATTCTTCCATCTTTCTTAGGAACTGGCACGATGTTGGCCACCCACTTCGGATATTCAGCAACCCTTAGGAACCCAGCGTCAATCTGTTTGGTGACTTCCTCCTTGATCTTCTCTACCCAATCCGGCCTCATCCGGCGGAGCTTCTGTTTGACTGGAACGGCCCCTGGAGCCAACGGAATTTGGTGCTGCACGATTTCAGGATCGATACCAGGCATGTCTTTGTGAGACCATGCGAAGACCTCGAAGTATTCTTTGAGCAGATCAATCAGCGTAGTACGATCCTCAGGGGACAGAGTTGAACCAATTTGCATCATTCGGGGGTCATCCTCATCTTTCAAATTTACAGAAATTACTTCTTCTTTTAGAGGCTGAGCATGCCTTTCGTCTTCCCTTTTGATGAGGGAACGCAACTCAGCGGGGATGTCCCCATCGAAGTCTGTTCCTTCATCGTCGGGGTCGACACAGTTTATATAGAAGTCAGCAAAGTAATCAGAAGCAGGATCATGCATTTCATAAAACCCCAGCGGGTTGCCAAGTACAGTGGACTCGAACTCGAAATAGAAGCGGTGACGTGGAGGGCCAAGAGGCACAAACTCCGACTCTGAGCTAGACCTAGACTTGACAGACTCTGTGTCAGACTCAGATACATCGTCAATGCATGTCAGACATGGAGTGAAAAGCAATTATTTAAACTACCCTTGGCTTCCACGATGAGGGAGGTTGGATCTTCGATGATGTTCCGAGAGTCGGGCCCAAGCATCAGCACTTCAGCCTCTTCCTCCTCGCCAACCAAACCTACTTGAGAGAACAGCATCTCCAAGTCCTCTTGATCAATTACCAGCAGCCAGTCAGTCTCCTCCTTAGCCCGGGCCAGCTGCTTCTTAAATTCCTCCTCTGCCAGCTTATCTTTGGCTATTTCTTCCTCACTGTCGGACCAGGTGTTTGCAGCGAAGATCTCGAATCCCGGTAGCCAGGTGCCAGTCTCCAGATCCCAGAACGGTTCAGGTTGACCTTCGTAAACGATGCTCCCCCCTTCACGGATGAAGTAGCTGTCGGGGTTACCATAGAGGGTACAAGGTTTTCCCGTATCTTTCCCCTTTTTAGCCCTTTTGGCTTGAGGTGCGTACCCAAAGCCAAACCGGCTCTCGGTAGAGGGAAAGATAGGGAACTCAGCGACCCCCTGCTGGTTTATTCTGAGTCCAAAGCCCGACATGTGGCCCATTTTCCTCATAATGTCGATAGCGGCTGAGCTGACGAGGAAGTCATCGTCCACGGTGACGGTAAGGACCGAGCCTGCGGTGTCGAATGAGAACCCTCCAAAGTCCGAGTCCTCTTCCCCATGTGTAATTCCCAGAACAGGTTCATCCTCTTTGAGTGGGCGGATTCCAGAGTCCCCACAGATAGTGAGAGTCCCAGTTGGAAGCCCCAGCATGACTTTCTGGTGCAGAGTCGAGGGTACTGCCATGATGTCTGACCTGTGCAGCCATGGCCTGCCTAGTAATAGATTGAAGGTGGCGGGGATGTCGACCACGTGAAATTCCACCTCCATCTCAAAGCCCTCAGCATCGAGCTTGAGCACAATGGCTCCTTTGACAACACGGCGAGTGCTATCGTAGGCCTTGACGGCCAGATTGGATGGTGCGAGATCCTTCTTTGTGAACCCCAAGCGGTAAGCAACCCTCAGCGGACAGACATTAATGGCGGAGCCATTACCAATGAGCACAGTCGGCACCCAGAGTTCCTTGCACTTGACGGTAATGTGCAACGGGCGGTTGTGGTCAGTTCCTTCAACAGGCAGGTCCCGCTCAGTGAAAGTAACAGAGTGCTTGGCAAGCAAAGGCAGAATAAGAGCGACCATCGCCTCGGGGGTGATGTCAGTTGGTACCTTGAGTCGGGCGAGAGCCCCAGACAGCCCGTCACGATGCTCCTTTGATGATGCGATTAAACCCCAAACTGATACAGCAGCAGGGATCCTTTCAAGTTGTCTCTGAATCATGTCCCCTTCCGGGACTCCAGCAAGGATGTTCGGATCGCCTCTTTGAACAGTCGGATTAGCGGGTTGCATAACGGGAGGATTGGACGAGCTCCCAGCCTGCAAGTTAGAGGGCTGAAAGACTCGGCCACTCCTTGTAACATTGGCGATGTCCCACCAAGAGGTTGCGTCGTTGAAATCCCAGAAGTCCG
This sequence comes from Rhododendron griersonianum, assembly GCA_018127125.1. NCBI lineage: Eukaryota > Viridiplantae > Streptophyta > Magnoliopsida > Ericales > Ericaceae > Rhododendron > Rhododendron griersonianum. Next base: position 2,938,683 of record CM030798.1, on the reverse strand, counting down.
CAGGTATGTCGTCCATTTTGCGCTTTCCTTTATCAGTTGATGCCACAGTCGCAGACGGATCTTCTCCCATAGCCAATTCCTGTTCCAGTCCCTTCACTACCAGCTCTTCCCAAAAGGACGGATCCTATGCTGCAGCTTCTTTGAACGGTGCTCCCGGGTTGGTGACGAACGGCGTATCCCAGAAACCGGCATCTATTAGAGCGGAGTTGACCGTCCAAACCTCGTTTCCCATGTGTATGTCCACTACCTTGTCTTCATCCCAAAAGTCAGCGGGCAGTGGATTCGTGTTAAGGTCGACAATCTCGTCCACTTCCCATAGGTCGTCGGGTACTGCGTCCAAAGTCATAATACTGCAGTCCTCGTCAAGAAGAGGCACAGCGGGGCGCAGGAGTGCTTCATCGACTATGTAGAACGAAGGGTCCAACTCGAAGTCAGTCGCAGAAGCAAGCAGCGAATCGATTGTGGATGCACGAAAGCACTCCCCAAGAACAAGGGGTTCTTCCTGGCAGAGGTCCTCTTCTGTGTAGAACGCTTCATAGTCAGGCACGACTTCCTCTAGAACATAGTCGGCCGGGAACTGCCAAGCGGGCTCGGGATCCCAGAAGTACGGCTCTTCTTCACCAAAAGGCTCAGGTGGATTGAAAAGCAGAGGTAGAGCAAATCCATCCAACGGATCCATCATGTCCTCCTCTTATGCTACCAGCCACTCATCATTCGCAGCATGGTCAAACGGTACTGCTTCCGGCTCGGCTGGAAATCCTTCGAAGGCAAGGTCATCCCATTCATTGATCCTAGGGACATCAAAGTTGTAGTGGTCTGCTATCGCCCAGCCTACTGCCTGCATGTCGAGTTTCGGTTCTAGTGGGCTTGTGGCTGCCCCAGCAAGTCTTGCGCGCTGTATGGGTGTTCCATCGAGCGCAGTCCCAGCGATGGTAAAGAAAGAATTTTGTGTGGCCCGTGATCCTAGATCCTCGCTTCTCCGTTAGCGGTTCGATGGTTAATGAGCCTTCTTCTCCTAGCCTGCACAGGGAACGCACGACTAAGACCTGGCCGGGGGTTGTCCCGGCAAGGCCCTCCGGCGAGAGGATGAGTATAGCGCAAAGAGAGGAAGCAGAAGGCTTAGAGAGAGTAAGTGTGAGTATTGAGTAGCGTGTACCTATTAGGGTTGCCATCACTAGGTATTTATAGTGCCTCCTGGCTTGCTCTCCAAGTACTATCGCGTGCCTTCCACGGGCCAAGGGACGTCATAGTGACGTCAAGGAATAGATCTGATAACCGTTTTCAGAGCTGAGCTGGCACACCCATGTGCGCCCGTGATCATCTTCTGTTATAATCGCTTCTGTACGTGGCAGGACGTGTGGCTATACAGCTAGCCACCGTCGGCTGCATGTCGTGCTCTTGAAGGTAGCCGACCGCGGGCAATGCCGAGCATGGCCATGCGATCAATGAGAAAGATGACGTTGTCGGGGGCTCTACCGACGGCTTAATCCGAAAATAGGCTTTGTCTACTGCCGAGCCTGAGGCAAACCGAATATCAATGATAAGTCACCGTCGGCATGCCGTGCACGGATCCGACGATCGATTCATGGTGGGTTAGGTCCGCACTATTGCAAACATCTGTGTTCGGCCCGCTACAATAGCCCCTCAATTTCTGCCGATGTCGTACGCATGGTAGAGATTGAAATCGAGCCTTAGGCCGAACTTGATGAATCGCCGAGCGTATATTTGTTTGATGAAGAAGGACTCCAGCCGAGCCTGAATATTCTCTTTCTTAGAAGCAAGCTTGACCGTCGATGAAGTACTCCAATGGTGGAGCGCCAGATGTCACCTTATGGCTGGGTACGGCGGACGAGAGGAAGGCTGGCAAATCCTGCAAACCGTCCTTTCAGTGACACGTGTCATGCGCTGAGTGGTCAGCCGTTTGGTGGTGCAATGATGGGCGGGAGTTTCGAACTCCCAACCCTAGCTCTATAAAAGGGGCGGGGTGAGGAGAGAGAAATGCTTCGTTCTCTCTCTCTCTCCAAACCTCCATTGCCAGAGCTCCCAACAGCAACCGTTCGTCTTCTGGTCCTGGTTCCTAGTGATTCTGCCACCTGATCTCGCTACAAATCCAGGTACGTGACCGATTCTTGTTTCTCTTCACTCTTTTGCACTTTCCAGTCGTTTTCCATTTGCCTTTCTGGGTTTTTAGGGCATTTTTTGTTCTGAGTGAACAGTGCACCCTGGAGATGAACAGACTATTCATCTCCACCTTCAACCTGTTCTTCCGAGCATGGAACCCCCAAGGGTTCTGGGCTTGGCCGTCGATGGAGTAGGCCGAGCCCCAGTCTCTGTTGTTTGGTAGGTTCCGACCGAACATGGTTTGGCCGAGCCTTGAGAATGATGATGGGGTGGGCCTTTTAGGACACCGAGCGTAGTGAGATACCTGTTTTCTGGCCGACGACGAGGTCTCATGTTTCTGTTTTTGACTTTGTTAGGTCTGGCTCCCCCAATCATCGTCATCTCATCCGACTCTGAAAGTTCAGGGGACGATTCCGCAAACCTTGTGATCCGAGAGTACTTGGAGATACACAAAAGCCAACGTCAAGCTTCTTCCATTGCCTCGAACATGTCATATTCTGGTGATTCCAATGCCGAGCTTGACCATGAGTACGGTGGTTTCAACACCGAACCAGAGATAACCTTCTCCACTAGCACAGAATCCAAAGCCGAGCACGAACTCGGGCCGGAAGCCGAGTCTAGGATTCGTTCCCAGGCCGGAGCTACGACCTCTTCACCTTCTGCTCCTGCTGAAACCTCGTCTGGGGACAGAGAGTTCGCCGACCTCTTCGAGCGAGGGCAGGTTTGTTCCCACGCCCATTACTTCAGTGGGCGTCCCAACGAGTATGCAGACTTCTGCCGAGCGTACCACATACCGGATGATGTCGTCGTCCACCAGGTGGCTAGTAATAGGATCAGGGACAAGAGGCAAGATCGTCCCGAGCACATAACGGTCCCTCTGATGGCCATCTGTGAGGCCGGGCTCCGTTTCCCCCTTCATCCATATCTGAGGGAACTGCTGGCCAGGTTCGGCATAGTACCTCACTATTTCTCGATCAATAGTTTTAGGATAGTGATGTCCGTAGTTAAGTTAAAGGAACTTCACAACCTTGATTTCACCATTGCCGACCTCTTCCACACATACATTATGTCTAGGCACGGGAAGACTAACCGTAGGTATTTGTCCACACGTAGCGGTAAGGAGCCATTGATAAACGGACTTCCTGACACTGATAAGTGGGCTAACCTGTACGTCGAAGTCAGTGGGAACTACGAGTTCAGCGATCAGACTATGCGGCTGCATTCTGTGCCAAAGATAACGGATTTCCGAGGTTTCCTATTCTTTTTAAATCTGCCGAACATGATCCATTCTTTTAATGAATTCGTGATATTTTGCTAACACCTTTTTCTTTTGCAGATCACCGAGCAATAACCAAGACCCAGAACTCTTTGGTCGTAGACAGTCACGTGGAGATATTAAGGGCCTGTATCTGCCGCGACGTGCCGACGCTGTTGGGTTACGAGCCTTCGTATAAGGTGAAGTTGACGAAGAGGAAGAAGAAGGATAAGGAGGCAGGGCCGAGCACAAAGGCCAAGGGTAAGAAATCAGCTACTGAGGGGCAAGGTATTGGCGACGACATTCTAAAACCGAGCAAGAAGGCGAAGGAGCCGAGGGTAAATTTTCCCACTTTTCATAAGTCAGCTGATTTCGGGTTCCAGGATAGTCAGCCAGCCGACCTTCAAGGTATCAACATCCCTCCCATCCGAACCCTTATTCCTCAATTTGCCGACGAAATGGGGAGGAGAAACGTAGTGAGGATGAACCTTAAAGACGCGGCTGCTGCCAGCAAGAAGGTAGCAGCTCCTGCCGAGAGTCCTGCAAAGAAGCAGAAGGTACATGACTTCTTTCCTGCAAGGCCGCCGATGCCACTTCCGAAGGAGAAAGATCAAACCGAGTCTTCGGCTGCGGGGGGCTCAAAGGCTGTGGAGAGGGCAGCAGGTTCAGGTGGGCGAGTGGTCGTCCCGGAGTTTGCACCATCGTTCGCGATGGCCAACAGCAGGGTGGTTACGGTGGAGGATAGCATCAAGGAGGAGCCTGGCCTCGCTGTGACCATGCTGCACGGACTGGCTCTTCCGAAGGACATGGATAGGGTTCCTGGGGAGCTTCAGCCGAGCTTGGTCCATACCAGTGCATATCTCGTCCAAGTATGCTTTTGACTTGGTTTTCTAATTTATTTTTTTTGAAGTATCGCCGAGGCTGATGACTTAATTTCATGTAGGCTGGGCAAGCTTTGCTGCGTGCTTCTCGGCAAGCCGTCGGCAAGCCGAACTCTTGGCCGCTGAGAAGACTCGTTACCGTGATGAAGCAAAAGCCGAGCGTGAAAAGGCAAAGGCTGCGAAGAACGGCTTGAGGTTTGCCAAGTCAAGGGTTGCCGAGCTCGAGAAAGAGAGGGATGAAGCTCTTGAGAATGCCAAGACGGCCAAACGCGAGCTCGGGCAGGTTGTGCGGAGGGAGAAGAGGAAGATGAAGGAGGTGGATGAGAAGGCCTTTCAAGCTGGGTACGATAGAGCTGGCGCCGAGTACGTCCGGGAGGCTCGGTCGATGGTCAACGAGGAGCTTAAGAAGAAGCTGCCGATCGCGTACCAAACTGGGTACAAGGATGGGGTGAAGGCTGCGTGTGGGGTCATGCAAATGGAGCCGGACATGAACCTGATGAAGTCGATCCCCGTAGCTGAAGTGCCCGAGCTCAACTTGCCGTACACTGAAGAAGAGTGTGCCCCACTTACTCCGGAGGAGTTTCCCGAGAGTGAGGACGATGTCGAAAACATGACTATTGCCGACGCTGAAGGTGGAGGCGATGGTTCAAGTGGGAGGAAGAAGGACGAGGCTGACAACGCCGAGCAAGACACCGAGCAAGTTCAGAAAGATGATGAAGTGGCTGTTGAAGCCGAGGACGGTGCTGCTCGTCTTGCTGAAGCTGCAGCTGCAGCTGAGGGTGATCCGCCCCAACTTTAGGTTTTATAGTTTTCTTTTTGAACTTTTGTTGGACTGGACGGCTCCGAACTTGGGGGTTTACCGTGCCAGATGTAATAGTTGAAGGGGGGTCGGCACCGAACGGTCTACTACGCCGTACCTCCTAGCTTGGGATTTTTAACAACACTTGTCTTTATTTCGAAGTTTTTGAATGAATGCATGGCTTCTTTTGCAACGTCTCTATTAATGCCGAGCTTGTCTGATTGCCTTCATGTCTTATCATGATTTTGTAGGTCTTGTCTGTTTATGTATGTGTAGTTGTCCGTAGCCCCCACTTTGGTTTAGGTTCGGCAGAATAGTTGAGAATATTTCATGATCGAAATGGTTAAGCATAGATATTGCAGCCGAGCCCTGACCAAAGTAGTATGGCCGTAGTAATATGTTGCCGAACATGGATGTACTGTGATCTGACATGATCCAACCTTTGACTAGTTTGAGAGTGTGAAGTGCCCCCTTGCCAGTGGATGGGGCCCGGCCAAAGTGTTAGCCCCTGGCCATGGTAGAGGAACGTTTGAGAGTAGTGATTGTTTTGTGGGTGGTTTGCTCGCCAAATTGCGAGTGTATCCTTTCGGTGGCCGACCATAGTGTCTTGCCAATCCGAGCCGAAGCCTAAGTTCCAATAGAAAAGTGTATTTCAGGTTCGGCGGACCATATGTCCAGTGATTGCTTCTTTGGGCGGTGATATTGGCCGAAGCAAAGGGCTTTTTAAGGAGCCGTTGGTGGGTGTGACCGAAGTCATCGTTTGTGGTTGGCATTCTAGCCGAGAGTGGAATCATACATGAAATGTTTTGAAGACTTTAAAACAAAAAAGGCTTGTCTTTTCATTGATAATCCTCGAAGTACAGGTAAAGTAGAAGAGAAAAACAGTAATAGTGGGTCGAGGCCCTTCTTTGAAATGTAAAAGAAAAACATAAAATATTCAGCCCGAAGTCGAAGAAGACTGGGATTCCTCTTTGCATGAAGTGTTAGCCGAAGGTGGTTGTCAGCTTGATGTCTTGTGGAGGAAGCGTCACATGTATGCTCTCCTTAGGTTCTGTGCATTACATGGGTTGGTGAGCACCTTCCCGTGCATGTCTTCGAGGGTGTAAGCCCCTTCACCAGCAACCTTGACAATGCGAAAATGCCCTTCCCAATTAGGCATAAATTTTTTCTTCTTGCTTGCTTGGATGACCTTTCGCCAAACCAATTCGTCGGGTTTAAACTTCTTGATTCGGACACTTCTGTTGTATCCTTTGGCCACAGTCTGTTGATATTCGGCGAGCTTCAGCCGAGCGTCATCGCGTTTTTCCTCAGCCAGAATCAGTTCTTGCTCCATGGCTTCGTCATTTGTCTGTGGGTTGAAGTTTTCCGTTCGGAGGGTTGGGAACCTTGATTCCAGTGGGATGACGGCCTCCATGCCGAACGCCATTGAGAAGGGGGTTTGGCCTGTGGAACGACGGGGTGTGGAACGGTACGCCCATAAAACTCTGGGGAGTTCTTCTGCCCATTTTCCTCTTTTTGAATTCAATCTTCGTTTTATCCCTGCACAGACCGTCTTGTTCGAGGCCTCGGCTTGGCCATTTCCTTGAGGGTAAGCTGGGGTTGAGTTGAAGAATCGTATGCCGAACTCCTCGCAGAGACTTGTGAGGCCGTCCCCGACAAATTGCGTGCCGTTGTCGGAGACGATGGCATAAGGTACGCCGAACCTTGTCACGATGTTCCTCCATACGAATCGTCGGACGTCTGCTTCTGTGATGGTGACGAGGGCCTCAGCTTCAACCCACTTAGAGAAATAATCTATTGCGGTGATCAAGAATTTGAAGCCTCCAGGTGCTGTCGGGAGTTTCCCGACGATGTCGAGCCCCCATTGCCCGAATGGCCATGGACTTGTGATGGGGGAGAGATTCTGAGCCGGCTGCTTTGGGATTGGGGAAAAGAGTTGGCACGGTCGGCATCTTCGGACGATTTCTTCACAGTCTTTTTTCATGTTTTTCCAAAAGTATCCTTGACTCATCGCGCGTTGGCATAACGAACGACCGCCACAGTGGCAGCCGCAGCTTCCGGAATGTAGTTCATTAAGGATCTCAGGAACCTGATTTGGGTGGACGACGAGAAGATAGGGCCCAGAAATGGATTTCCTATAGAGTTGACCGCTCTCAGAGAGCCAATAGTAGGCGGCCTTGTTTCTGATTCGGAAAGCTTCCTTCTTGTCGTCGGGTAAGGTATCGTTTCTGAGGAAGGCAACGATTTCATCCATCCAGCTCGGACCAAGTTCAATGTTGAGCACTTCTGGAGTTGTGTCAAAACTTGGGTGGTCAATGTTACCAAAATTTATGGTTCGGAACTCTGATGCTTTTGAAGCCGAGGCGAGGCCAGTAAGTGCGTCGGCATGTGCATTGTGCTCGCGGTTGATCTGCTCGATGTTGAAGTCTTTGAAGCGAGTGATGAGTTCTGCTGCCGTGGCCTGGTACTTCATCATCCTTGGGTCCCTAGCTTCGTAGTCCCCCAGTACTTGGTTGACTATAAGTTGAGAGTCGCAGAATACGGCCAAGTTGTCAACATTCATTGCGATTGCCGAGCGTAAGCCAGCAAGCAATGCTTCATATTCGGCCTCATTATTGGTGGCGGGGAAGTCGATGGTGATCGCACTCTCGTGAAGAGTTCCGCAAGGAGAGACCAAGACGACTCCAGCTCCGGCCCCGTTGTTGTTGGAGGCGCCGTCTATTTGCATTCGCCAAGTGTCTCCCTAAAAGAGGAGCCACCGGTTCTCTTTCGGTTGGTGTTCTGCAGAGGGTTGGGTGGGAGGAGTGTGTAGGATCTCGGAGTCTTCTAGGGTGAGTTCGGCAATGAAGTCGGCGAGGACTTGCCCTTTGATTGCCGTCCTGGGTTCAAAGCGAATGTCAAAGTTTGCCAACTCTACCGCCCACTTGGATACTCTGTTGGAGAGGTCGGCTTTTCAAAAGAGCGCTTTGAGAGGATATTCAGTTAACACCGTGATTGTGTGCGCCTAAAAGTACGGCAGAAGCTTCCTCGCCGAAGACACGAGGGCGAGTGCCAACTTCTCCAGTGGAAGATATCGCGTCTGGGCGGGCAAAAGCGTCTTGCTTGTGAAGTAGACTGGCATGTCGTCGGCCCCTTCGCGCCGAACAAGAGCTGAGCTGATGGCATGGGCCGAGACCGCCAGGTAGAGGTAAAGGGGTTCGAATTCCTTTGGTTTTACCATTAGGGGTGATGTACCGAGATAGGTCTTGAGTTCGGCCAACGCTCTGTCGCAGTCTGTCGTCCACTCAAAGCTTCGTCGGCTTTTCCCTTTGAGAGCGTGGAAGAAGGAGTGGCACTTGTCAGACGACTTGCTGATGAAGCAGTTGAGGGCTGCCGCCATCCCAGTTAGTTTTTGTACCTCTCTGATTGTTCTTGGTGGCCGAAGGTCTGCCACTGCCTTGATTTGGTTAGGGTCGGCCTCGATGCCGCGTCGTGTGACCAGGTGGCCAAGGAATTTCCCAGCGCTTACGCCGAACGCGCATTTCTCCGGATTTAGACGGAGTTTGTGGAATTTAAGGATCTCGAAAACCTCGGCCAACTCCTTCAAATGGTTGTGCTCCTTTTGACTTTTGACGACGAGGTCGTCAATGTATGCTTCCAGGATGTTGCCTATTTGTGCATAGAGCATTTTGAAGATTGCTCTGTTGAATGTAGCTCCGGAGTTCTTTAGGCCGAACGGCATCACCCTATAGCAAAAGATGCCATGTGGAGTTATGAACGCTGTCTTCTCCATGTCGTCCGGATCCATGGCAATCTGGTGATAGCCGCGGTAGGCATCCAGAAAACTTAGCCGAGCATGGCCGGCTGTTGCATCTACGAGCTGGTCGATCTTTGGTAGCGGGAACCAGTCTTTGGGGCAAGCGTCGTTGAGGTTCGTGTAGTCGACGCAGACCCGCCACTTTCCATTCTTCTTTTTGACGACCACTGTGTTTGAGAGCCAGGTTGGGTATTGGACTTCCTGAATGGCGTTGGTGTCGAGAAGTCGGTTGACTTCTTCGATGACGGCGTCGGCGTGCTCGGGTGCCGAACGTCGAGCTCGTTGAACCACCGGTTTGGTGTCCTTTTTGATGTTGAGGGAGTGGCAAATAAAGTTGGGATCCACCCTTGGCATCTCCTCCGGGGTCCACGCAAAGACTTCAAGATTGTTTTTGAGGAACTGGAACATCTCTTCTTGCTCGGCGTCAGATAGTGAGGAGCCAAGTAAGAAGAAGCGGGATCCGTCTTCGTTGATGGGCATTTTCACCAGGTCCTCCTCTGCTTTGTCTTCGGCTTTTTGGCCGACATCTTCGATTACGGCCATGTCTGGGATTTCAACCCATTGCACTTATTTTGCCTTGGAGGAGCTGTGTACGGCGGAGACGTAGCACTTTTTGGATGCGATTTGGTCACCTCGCAAATCTTCCTGTCGTCCTGTGGTGCCGATGAAGCGGACAATCTGGTGGTACGTGGAAGCAATGGCTTGCATTCCGTGAAGCCAATTTCTGCCGAGGATGGCGTTATATGGGCTCGGCATGTTGACGACAATGAATTCAACAGACAGGGTTTTTGAGCCGACGACGACAGGGAGGAAGATTCAGCCAACCGGCCAGACAGGTGCTCCGCTGAAGCCGATGAGGGGTACTTCGGTTGGTAGTAGTGCCGACTCTGGTAGTTCCAATTTTTTGAATAGGTCGTAGTACATGACCTCGGCTGAACTTCCTTGATCAATGAGGACGCGCTTGACGTCGTGAACGCCGATTTGGACGGTGACGACGAGGGCGTCAGAATGCGGAGTTTGAACACGTTCAAGGTCACGTTCGGTGAAGCTTATCGTCCACTTGGGAACCTCTTGTGGTCGTTGACGCTTGGATCCACAGCCGACGGAGAGTATCATTTTGGAAGTTGAGGCCTGATCGATGTCGGCTTTGAGGGCAGTCTCAGATGCTTTTGTTACTGGACCATGGATGACGTGGATCAACGGTCGTTGTTCGTTGGGGTTGGGATTCGTCTGTCGGGTGGGCGTCTTTGATCGGTCAATGTACTGATCGAGGTGACCTTGAGCTGCAAGCTTTTCGAGGAGGGCTTTGTATGGTGCGCAAGCACTCGTGTAGTGGCCGAGCTCGTTGTGGTAAGTGCATTTTTTCCTTGGATTTTGATCTGGTTGGCCGGTGTCGGTTCCGAGCTTGCCTGTCGGCCATTCAAACCACGGTTGTCTCATTATTTCGTTCAGAAAAGACCAAATTGTTTCCTTGAAGTTTGTGGTTTCGGCTACGTAGTCATGCTCCTTCGGCGAACGCTTCTTCCCCTCTTTGATGTTGTGCACTTGCTTCTTCGGCTACGTTTGTTGGGTTGCTACTTGTGCCGGCAGCTGGTGCACTGTCGATGAGAATGGATTGGTTGAGCTCGGGATTCCCTGGGCCGCCCTGTCGGCATAGAGTTCCTCGAGAGCACAAAATCTTTCCACGACGCGCATCAGTTCACCCATGCCGTGTGGTGGGCGGATGGCGAGTTCGTCTAAGATTTTGCTGCCGGTTTCCAGGCCGTTCTTGAAAGTGCGCGCAGCCCAATATTCATCGATTCCTGGAATTTCGTTGAACAGCTGCCAGTAACGCTCGGTGTGGGCTCCCGCGCCCGTTGGTGCGATTTGTGACAGAGTCGCCACCCGGATTTTTGAGAGGGATGATCCGAGAAACCGAGGGGGTTTGTTTGAAAAGAAAAAAAAAACGCCTTTTGATCCAGCGAAACTGTTTGAGATTTTGGATCCGGGAGCCAGATTACGAACGGGGAAGGTTTTGTTGAAAAGCACCCCGCTCGCCCGGTGAAAATCGGTCTCTACTAAGCATTTTAAAAGGGGGGGATTAGTACATCTCGGAAAACCTTAAAAACAAATAAAGGGAAAGGGAAACAAGATAAATCTTAACACGTTGCCGTGCTAGTGGTGCTTGCTGTACGGAGATGATAAAGATGTCATGGCGATGATATAAACAAAAAAGATATTCAAACGAATTGTCTGAATCACTGCCCTCCGTCAGACGGCATAGCGGCTTATAGCGCGCGGCTTACCAGTATGCCGTGCGTGGTTCCGATCCCGATACCAAACTTTTATAGTTTTGTAAAGCTTCGCACGGTGTACCATTACATCGCACGATTTTATTTTAAAGCTTCAGACAACTCACAGCCGTCAGATCATCTCAGATCTGCACCATTCTTTCAAACCATGAAGGGAAAAGCATTTTTGATACGTTTGCTTGTTTTGAAAAGATCTATGGAGTTTAAAACATGGCTTGTAGAAATGGTCTCATTTTGAGATAGCTTTTAGTATACAGAAGGGACCTAACAACGGACGATCGCGAACCAGACAGTTTGATCAAGAAAACAGTATTCTTTCGAAATGCCGTGCGTATTAGTATACTACGCCGTGCGACGCTCTAAAGAGCCGCGCGGCGTAGCACACCTTTGTACAGAACTCTGGTTTTGTTTTGAAAAAGAGGTTTTGGGTCAGATCTCAACCAAAAGGGTCAAGCCTGAAAACAGAAAGGTCCCCTCAGGGCCAAGACAGAGCCTAGCCCAAGGAAACTTGGTTTTTACCTTGGATCTGGAGCTTGAATGAGCTTTGATGAAGGAGGATGGACGTCGGAAGGTGGAAAAAGAAAGTAGAAGTGTGGATGTGTGTAATAGATGGGTATATTGGGTAGTTGGGACCTCAAAGTTAGTAAGGGACTAACTTCAATGGTGAGGAGAAAAATGGAGTAAAAGGCCTAGAGAATGTCTTTTAAGAACAACATTCTCAAGGCTTGGAAATGGGAAAGTGGGTGTGAAAGCAAGAAGAGAGAGAAAGGGTATAATGGTGATCAAGGGCCCTTTTTCCTTGAGTAGAGGGGTGTATTTATAGGTAAGAGCCTTGGATTTTGAATTTCAAAAGTTGGAGGTATTTTCTGAGCGGGCTAGAAGTGTGCTTTCGGCTGAGCCGTATTGCAGCTGTGGCTCAAATGGGCGTGGCCGACAGCTTTCTGAGCCAGTCAGAACTTTATCCAAAATGCCGTGCGGTTAACCTCATGACTGCGTGCGGTGTATTAAATTTCGATACGCCGCGCGGTGTAGAAGTGTCGCGCACGGTACTTTAGGTTCGGTCCAGGGCTTTTTGGGCTTTCTCTAGGCTTTTGAGTTTTTGGGCTTTTCTGGGCTGATGGTTGGTTTGGGCTGCGGATGCTGGAGGAATACTTCATTCAAGCTCACAAAGGCTTTGTTTCCTTTATTTCATCATCGGGGCGGTCAAAGACCTTTCGAGGTCCGGATTGGGGTGTCTACAGTAGTCCCTCTTTAACGTAACTCGGATACCATTGTTTTGATACGAGTGACGCTTAAAGAATAGGCATCCCGATCCGTTCTGCTCTGGAGTCTTTGAACAAAAAAACAGAAAACAAAATGCTCGAAAATGCAAGTAAATGGCAATGGTGGTCGCGTTCGTGGAACTGCCTACGTACCCCATTTGTAGGGATCAGACCAACGTAGTTCAATTAGGACAATGCAATCGCAGCAAACAATGCGAAAAAATTCGAAGTAAGCCCTTTTTGAAAATTTTGAGATGAGCCTTCGGGAGGCGAATTTTGAAATTGATTTGAGACTTGAGACTTGAATTGAGGCGAGCCTTCGGGAGGCGAATTTTTTTGAAATTGATTTGAGTCTTGAGACCTGAGACTTGAATTGAGACTTGAGACTTGAATTGAGACGAGCCTTCAGGAGGCGAATTTTTGAAATTGATTTGAGACTTGAGACGTGAGACTTGAATTGAGACTTGAGACTTGAATTGAGGGGAGCCTTCGGGAGGCGAATTTTTATTTTTTTTTTTGAAATTGATTTGAGACTTGAGACGTGAGACTTGAATTGAGATGAGCCTTCGGGAGGCGAATTTTTTTTGAAATTGATTTGAGACTTGAGACGTGAGACTTGAATTGAGATGAGCCTTCGGGAGGCGAATTTTTTTTGAAATTGATTTGAGACTTGAGACTTGAGACTTGAGACGTGAGACTTGAATTGAGACTTGAGACTTGAATTGAGGCGAGCCTTCGGGAGGCGAATTTTTTTTGAAATTGATTTGAGACTTGAGACGTGAGACTTGAATTGAGACGAGCCTTCGGGAGGCGAATTGTTTTGAAATTGATTTGAGACTTGAGACGTGAGACTTGAATTGAGACGAGTCTTCGGGAGGCGAATTTTTTTGAAATTGATTTGAGACTTGAGACGTGAGACTTGAATTGAGACGAGCCTTCGGGAGGCGAATTTTTTTGAAATTGATTTGAGACTTGAGACGTGAGACTTGAATTGAGACTTGAATTGAGATGAGCCTTCGGGAGGCGAATTTTTGAAATTGATTTGAGACTTGAGACTTGAGACGAGCCCTCGGGAGGCGAAATTTTTATTTTTTTTTGAAATGGGGTTGAGACGCGAATCTGGCAAATACTGCGGGCAAACGTAAATACGACCAGTCCTCGGGGGACGGGGAATCTTTGCGAGTCCCAGGGGATTAGGATCAAATAATCCTATCATTAATGCACGCTATTCCAAAGGATTTCTTCTGCAAAACGGCTGGAGCTTTTGGTTTCCGAGACGATTTTGGTGGCTAGAGTGCTCAATTTCCGAGAAAATACATTTATTCTTCTGAAGCCATAATGCCGTGCGAGCGTTCGATGTGGCGCGGCCTTTCGTTTTCCCATGCACCTCTTCGATTTCCGAGATCAGTTGGCTGGTTTAAGGGTGCCCATTAATACAGGCGTGTCCTTTCGTCGGTCAGGACCTCTTCTTAAAGAGATGGTGGTGCCTCATTCTATGCACTCTTCTCCCAAATCCCCCTAGATTCCCAAATTTGTAAACTACTCTCAGGACATGGCGGCAGATGACTTGACAGCGCGGGTGATTTCTTTGGAGGCAGAGATGGGCTTTTACCGCGAGGAGGTTGAGCAACTGAACCATCAGATCGCGAGGCTCATATCAACGATTCGCACTCTCCGTCGCGCGGTGTCCAACCTTCAGGACTTCGCCTTCGATCAGATGGATAGCAAACATGACCCGGAGTATGCGCCGGGGCGTGATTCGGACGGGACTGCAGAGGACTCGGAGGGGAATCCGAATGGTTCGGATGACCGCTCCGGCGAAGGGAGCGACTGAGCATGAGAATTTGAGGAAGAAGAAAAATGGGGGCCAGTAGGATTTCTGCCTTTCCCTTTTTCTTTTTTTTGAACAATGTAATGCAAATCCTGGGGATTTCCTCGGGTTTGATGAAATGAAAAGTCTCTTCCTTGTCATCGCTTGTCTGCTTTTTTTTATTTTATTCATTGCTCATACTGTTCATGGACGAGACTGAATGTGAATGCCATGGCTAGAAGACTGCTCTCAGAATCTGAACTGTCGAAATAACCCAGTATGCCGTGCGCAGCATGGGTAATGCCGTGCGTCGTGGTAACCCGAGAATTCTCATCCAGTTAAGCCGTTATGCCGCGCGCTTCTATCCAGTATGCCGTGCGGCGCACCTTTCTTCAAACCCGGTCCACTTAAAGTCCAAACGAACCGGTTCAGGAGATATACATATATCTACGGGGCGTACACAGTACGCTTCGATCGTTCGAATTTCCCTCCTCTCTCTCCTGTCTCTCTCTCTCGTCTCTCTTTCTCTCGTCTCTCCCGATCGTCTCTCTCTCTCACTGCTCTCTCTCTCTCGCTGTTCTCTCTCTCTCGCTGTCTCTCGCTCTCATGTTATGGATAGGGCGGATATACCCGGGGATGATCACCCCCCGCAGGACGACGTTGTGCAGGCCACGGTGGTTCCGGAGAGTGTCACGGCAGTTGGGGAGGGGCCGGAGACCGTGGGGGTCTCGGCCCTGGCGGCATTGGCCGAGGGAGTCACGTCCTCGGCTGCCGCGGCGGTCGGCAGTGTTGGTGGTGACGGCGGTAGTGGAGTGTTGGCTGGATACGGTCAGGGGACGGAGACTCCGAGTGCAGTGGAGTCCAGGGGTGAGGACGAGGCTACAGTCCGGACGGAGGGTGCAATTGGCTCAGCGGAGAGGGTCACGAAGGCTCGCGGTGGCGACGGGCTTGTCGGAGTAGAGGTAGAGGCGGAGGCTTCTCCTGTGAGAGAGCTTCGGACTGACTTGGGGAAGGGTCCTGTTGTTGAGGAGGAGTTGGTGGAGGAGAGGGAGACGCTGGCCATGTTTGTTGGCAGTGGCGAGGGTGCAGGGTCGTCGCGGCCCATTGGTTTAGGTGACTATCTTGAGGAGGCGTCCCTTGAGGACTTGGTTGAGACCTTACGGGGGGTGCCTGGACTGGCTGCGACCTTACTTAAGGCTCAGGAGAGGGTGCTCCAGGTTGAGCTTGAGACGGGGGCCGCTGGAGGGCCACCGGGAGCAGAGGAGGAGGCTGCCGGAGGTGGGACAGGCCCTCGGAGGAGTGTTGTGGAGGAGGCGGCAGTGGCCCTGAAGGGGCGTGGACCTTACGAGGCGGAGTCTTACGTGCCTTTTCAGCACGTAGTGGTTCCCACACTTTTGGACGCCTACAGGCCGGCGCGACCCGCGTACGACGAGGCCATGGTCCTGAGGGACCCACAGCAGCACCTTTCTTTGCGCCGAGACGAGTATACCTTAAACACTTGCATTTCAAATTCCAATGTATCGTACTTTCATTTCTCTATCTGAATGCTGTATTTGCTTTGAATAGTATACCTGTTTACTGAATGTTATCAACTTATTGTAACAGGCGAACACCATCTCGTGCTACGGTGGTGCGGTCGACGTGCCGACGTTCTGGGAGAGACTCCCCGAGGCTGTGAGGGAGATAGTGAGGCAGGCGGGTTTTGGGGAGTTTGTGAGCGTGCTGACGAGGGCGAGCAACGACTGCCAGGTGGTGAGGGCACTAGTTGAGAGGTGGTGGGACACGACGAACACGTTCCACTTCCTTTTTGGCGAGCTGACGGTGACGCCGCTGGACTTTGCAGCGATCACTGGTCTGAGGGTCGGGGGTGACCCTATCCCTTATGACACTGTTACAGGGAGGAGTGCAGTGCTCCAGCGGGAGACACTAGGGTACGCGCTGAGGGCGGAGAGTGAGGACGCCCAGTATGCTCAGCTGTTGGGGTTTTGGACGGAGGAGCTCCCGACTGACAGGGTGCAGGAGGAGCAGATGGCGTGGTGCTTTCTGTTGTACTTGCTCGGTGCGTCCCCGTTTCCCAATAGGCGCAACCGGGTACACCTTTCGCTCCTACCGGCCTTGAGGGACGTCGGGGAGATAGCCCGTTTCGACTGGGGCGGTGCAGCTTTGGGGGCGTGCTACGCCGTCATGGGGTCTCTTTCCCGAGGAGCGGGGAAGAGCCTCGGCGGTTACTGGATGGTCTGGGAGGTATATTTCGAACTTCTCTTGCATTCCATTTGTCTTTCTATTCACTTATTGCGTATCCTGTACTAATCCTTGATGTTTGATTCTGCAGCTGTGGACGTACGAGGTACTGGATATGTACCCTCCCGAGACCTCCTGCCCTAGTGACACAGTGCTTCCCCGGGCCCTGCGCTGGTCCAAGGAGTTCCGGGGAGTGAAGAAGGGGAAGGGCGACCTGAACGCCTACCGCCTCTTCTTAGACGAGCTTCGTCCTGACCGGGTATGATTACATCTCGCATGCCTTCGTTTGTTTGATAGTTCTTGTTCAAATCTCATGCTGATGTCATTCATCTTTGATTGCAGGTTCGCTGGCGTGTGTGGGACCGCTGCGAGCTTCCTTTCTTGGTGCGGAGCAGGGAGGTGACGAGGGGGAGAGTGCTGCTCGAGTCCCCTTACGGCTGGCAGTGGTACCTGGGTGACCGGGTGTCACGTCAGTCGTTGAGGTTGGACGCTTTTAGAGTCCCTGGTCTCCTTCCTGCTCTGGTGTAGCGGACGAGCTTGTACACCAGGGGAGAGGTTGAGCGGTTTGTTCGACCGAACCTTGAGCTGGAGCCGCTCTTCCAGGCGGGCGTGGACTACTCTGAGTACCGGGCTCGGTACTTGATGGCGAGTTTCGGGGTACGGGCTGCTGCTCGGGAGGCGACGCTTCGAGCGTCAGGTGGTGCAGGTGGTAGAGGCGGACGAGGACGGAGAGGAGGAACAGGCAGAGGACGCGAGGGTAGCGTTGGAGGTCGCGGTGACGGCGCAGGTCCGAGCGGGGCCAGCTTGCCTCGACTCTCTTGGACCGTGGACGTGACGACTGCCCAGGGGGTTTCTGGTGTAGTGGTGGTGCCGCGTCCCACGGTCGCAGCTCCGGAGTTCCTTGCTCAGGTATAACTTGCATTCTTTCGCCCATTTGCACTTACTTGTTAGTATCACTATTTGTTCTAAATAATTGACCTATTGTGCAAGCGACTTCGGAGTACGTGAGAGAGATGGCCGAGGCCATGTTGGGCCTGGAGCAGCTGGTGAGGCAGTACGCCATGGGGCGTGCCCCAGAGGTGCTTCCTCGCGCTAGTGGGACTATGGTAAAGCTTTCGAACCCTTTGCTTTTATTTCCTATCGCTTATTTCATGATTACAATGCAAATGATGAATACCATGTCATTGCAGGCTGGAGGAGGGGCTTCGCGTGGGCTGCGCAGGAAGTCTGTGCGCATGCAGGTGCCACAGGTTTCCTCTGTGGGTTCGCGGGAGGGGCCTCCGTCGAAGAGGCAGCAGCTTTCTAGGGGGACAGAGGACGAGCCGGTCGACGTCTCTGACGAGACTGAGGAGCCGACAGACGTTGACCTCTCGGACACCTCGGGGAGTACAGTGCCTAGGGCGTCAGGTACTCAGGAGGTAGCCAGTTCTCAGGCAGAGGAGGCCTCTGGGGAGGACAGCGAGGAGGGTGAGGACGACGACGAGGATGAGGACTAGAGTAGAGTTCCCTCTTATTTTGCTTTTTTGACTGGCGATTGCGTGCTTCTTTTGGAAGGGTGCCTATTTACCCTCAGTAGATAGGATTTTGAGGCTTGCACGCCTTTTGGTACTTCGACTCATAGATATTTCGGAGATTATATATAGAGAAGCTTATTTCTTTCAGTATTTATGTCATTCAACTTCCCTTATTGTCATTTGCTTAAGAAAGATTGAATAACAGAAACACTTAACCAATGCATGCAACTAGTCTTTTGAGCCATAATCTGAAGCGAACTTTGAGTTTTATGATGAGCAGTATGTTAGAGCAGAGATTTATTGACATTGGAATAGAAATCAAAGAAGATATAATGAATAATTCTGAAAAACCGATCCCTTTGTGTAAGACCTAATGAAACTACCCGTGTCGCGGACTCTTGTTCATCAATAACGACCCTGGATACTTGACACGTGACTACAGAACTCAAACTCTTATTTGGAAACTGAAAACTTCTTGAAAATATGCCTAGAAAGCGAAAGAACCTTGACTTTGGAGGGTGACATTTTCAGATTTCGACATTGACCGTGAAACGGAACTTGGACCAGGTCACCATTGGTCATTATGACTTGTAGGACCCGAAGGACCAACTTGAAACGGCTTGAAGCGGACTCCGATACCTTGTCATGACTTGGGAAATGGGTTTTATTGACTTTTTGGTGCCTTCACGTCGATTTTGAGAGTTGACTCGAAGTGGGGGTTCCCCGAAGTCCCAAATACCCATTGAGACATGTTCTGAGGGTTGGTGATGCTTGCGAATGCCTCGAAATGGTTTCTAACCTATGCTGTTAAAGTCTGCAGAAATGCAGACTTAATATGCCGTGCGGGGCTACAAAGAGTCGTGCGGGGCTTCCTCTGATTCCACGGCGTATCCGTGTTATGCCGCGGTTTTCTCCTGGTCTTGGTATGCCGTGCGCCACCTCTTTACACCGCGCGGCACTTTTTTCCTGACATCCTACCATTTGCTGCTTCCCAAGACAGATTGCACGAGGTCTAAAGTTTGACCTGTCCTATATCATATCCGTGCCAATGCATGTCTGTTTTGTTCTTTTTAAATCATGACCAAGCTTTTCCCTATGTAAGACTTATGGAAAATCTACACTTTTGGAACCCAAGGCTCTTTTGGAAGTTGAAGTTGTCTCCTCTATCCTTCTATAAATTCAGGCCTTAGGTCTCATATTAACCATATCTTTCTTCCTCAAATCTTCATCTCCTCCTGATGGCTCTTTCTCTCACTGGTTCGCTTCGGCCATGGTTGATTTCCATGGAAGGGGTCGATTGGCTCAACTTTCGGGCGCATGGTCTCTATTCTATGAGATACCTTCGTAACATCCGCCTTCGCCCTGAGCTCCTAAAGGCTGCCATAAGTCTCTGGGATCCGGAGGTGCATGTATTTCGTTTTGGTGGGCAGGAGCTTTGCCCTACAATCGAGGAGTTTCGCGCTTATCTTGGCGGCTTCGGCTCTGGGGATGTTATTCTCCCTCCCGTGCGCGAGAACATGTCCGAAGTTCTTGCGGCCTCTCTTGGTTTGAATGACGGTGTTGCTCGCTACTTGGTTAGCAATGGTCATCTCAACGTGATGCGCCTCATTGAGATGTTCTCTCCTCTTGGCAACCTAGCGGACGTAACCTACCACTCTCGGCGCATGACCGCCCTTTGCATGTCCTTGCTTGCCGCTTACTTCTTGGTTCCTTCCACTGGTCGTGCTAGCTCGTCATTGGTCAGTATTGCAGTGCAGATTGGAGCTCGAAAGGATGTGATTCCAATGGTATTGGCTGAGACACTGATGGGTTTAGACAGGGTTCGTTCTGGAGAGACTGAGACTTTTGGAGGCTGCCCCCTTCTCTTGCAGGTTAGTTTTCGCCTCATCTTCCCTCTTTTCAGCTCTTCCTATTTTCTTTAATGCTGGGCTTGGCTTTCTATGGTTTCTCACTTGTTTTCTCTCTTTGGCAGATTTGGCTATGCGACAAGGTGAACATACTGACTCTCCCTCCTGGCAACTTGGCATATGGGGCTAGGTTACTTTCCTCTCGGTGCTTTGAATTTGCGGACAGGCGAGTTTCCGAGTGGGTCACCTTCTTCAAGCGTCAACAGGCTGAGACTATTTCCTGGAGAAGCTCTTGGCTTGATCTTCCGCCCATGACTGTGTATTATATGGGTTCCCAGTGGGTGGTTCTTCCCGGGCTGGAGGCTTTTACCTTCTACATCCCCTATCGGATTCAGCGTCAGCTTGGCTTGAGACAGGAGGTTCCTGCAGAGATCCTGGTGGATGTGGTCATGCCTTTCTTCCGCCATTCGGTTCTTTGCAACTACCAGCGATTCTGGAGGTCTCGTGAGGTGACCGATGCTCATCCTTACCCCTCTGTTGCAGTGCGTGGGAGTTAAAGGAAATGGCTCAGGAGGGACATTGCTGCGAGGGCGGGTGCCCAAGGAAACTGACTCGATCTTACTACCCTGATTATCGAATAAATCGTGGACCTCCTTTTATTGTATTGCCTTTTTATTTTTCGAAGATCATGCTCAGCCTTATGTATTAGAAGCAGTTATCTTAATAAAATGAGTTATAGAGGGTCTCCCCCTCTCTGATTCTGCCTTTCTGGATTCTGTCAACCAGGATTTTTTTTTTGATTGAACGTGACCGAGTCCCATAGTGGGACTGCCTACGTATCCTTTTGATGAAGGAATCGGGTCATGACGTAGTTCAAGGATAGGGTTCGCTCTGGTTTTGGCACTCTCCTTTTGCGCTCTAATTTTTGCCTAGTACCGCCCTTTCGGGTTTTCGGCCTAGCGAGCTTGTTCATTGTATGCCTTAATTTTTGCCTAAGATGCCCTTGCGGGTTTTCATTCTAGCTGGCCTTTTGCTCTAATTTTTGCCTGGGACTGACTGCCCTTGCAGTTTTCAGCCCAGCGAGCTTCTCTCAAGGGTAGTAGCGCTTGAGTTGATCCAGGTTGACTAGAGTTGAGAATTCGTTTCCGTCCAGATAGATGAGTTGTGTAGCTCCTCCAGATAGGATAGTCTTGATAATATACGACCCAGACCATTTTGGTCGGAACTTTCCTCGTGGGTCATAGATTGGTGCTCGTATCTCCTTCAGAACCATGTCGCCTTCTGCCAGGTCCCTGGGCTTCACTTTCTTATTAAACGCACGTGCAATTCTCCTTTGATATCCTTAAATGTGGTAAAGTGCCCTTAAACGACGTTCATCAAACAACATAAGTTCTTCAAACCGGTTGCTCAGCCAATCTGCCTTTTGTACATCGCATTCGATCATAGTCCGGAGAGATGGAACCTCTAATTCTATGGGGAGTACGGCCTCCATGCCGTAAACCAAAGAGTACGGAGTTGCCCCTGTTGGTGTGCGCACAGACGTGCGGTATCCCCATAATGCCAAAGGTAGTCGTTCATGTCAATCCCTTGCAGATTGAATGGTCTTTTCCAGGATGGTTTTGATTGTTTTGTTGGCCGCCTCCACGGCCCCATTGGTCTGCGGTCGGTAAGTCGTTGACTTGTGCACTTGGATCTGGAATTCTTCCAAGACTTCCCTTGCTCGTCCTTTAAAATGAACCCCGTTATCGGATACGAATGCCTGTGGGACCCCATACCGATAAATAACGTTTTGCTTGATAAAGTGTGCGACTTGAACCGCGGTCAGGGTTGCATATGAGGCTGCTTCCACCCATTTTGTGAAGTAATCGATAGCCACCAGGATGAACTTGTGGCCGTTAGAGGCTGCTGGCACAATCCTTCCGATGACATCAATACCCCATGTCGAGAAAGGCCATGGCGAGGTCGTTTGGTGCAACTCATGTGGCGGAACATGCGTGAGGTTAGCGTGAATTTGGCACTTATGGCAACGTCGTACGTATTCCACACATTCCGTCTCCATAGTGGACCAGAAGTAGCCTTGTCTCAAAACCTTTTTGGCAAGCATCATGCTGTTCATGTGAGGACCGCATACTCCTTCATGGACTTCTTCCATCACCCTTTTTGCCTCCTCACCATGAATACACAGTTTGTGGGTTCCACAGTGAGACCTTCGGTATAGATTTCCTCCACAAATGTTGTACTGGGCTGCCATTCTCCGGAGGGCGATCCTGTCCTTCTTGCTCGCTTCAGAGGGGTACTCTCCTCTTTCCACGAATCTCCAGATATCGTAAAACCAAGGGTGACCGTCTTCGGGCTCGTTGAGGGCCATCACATGTTGGTATACTGGGGTATCCCTTTGCTCGATCATAATTAGCCTTAGCTTCACACCAATAGGGATTTCGACCATGGAGGCTAATGTCACCAAGGCATCAGCGAACTGATTCCTGAGTCTCGGGACATGGGTGAAAGTTACTTTGCTAAAATGGGGAATGAGATCTTCGAGATCTTGATGGTACGGCTTTAACTTCTCTTCCCTGACTTTCCAATCACCGTTTGCTTGAGAAACGACCAGGTTGGAATCTCCCACGACTTCCAATTTTTCTACACCGATTTCAATGGCTGCTTCCATGCCGACAATGCAAGCTTCGTATTCCGCTTGATTGTTAGTGACTTCGAAGTTGAGCTTGAATGCAAGCGGGATGTGCGACCCATCCGGTGAAATCAATAGCACACCAATTCCGAATCCTCTCTGATTGGCTGCTCCGTCGAAATATAATTGCCACACGTCCTCAACTATGGTCAATATGCCTTCATCCGGGAACTCAAATTCGACATCTTCTTTTCCTTCGACCGGGCAGTTGGCCAAAAATTCAGCGACAGCTCTTCCTTTTACCGACTTTCTGCTGACGTACTTTAATTCGAATTCTGCCAGCATTAATAGCCATCGTGCCATCCTTCCTGTGAGTGCTGGCTTTTCGAACAAGTACTTCAGAGGATCCATTCGGGATATCAATCTTACCGAATAGGCCAGCATGTAATGTCTTAACTTTCTGGAAGCCCAAACAAGTGCCCAACACGTCTTTTCCAATGGAGTATAGCGTTCTTCGGACCCAACCATCTTTTTACTGAGGTAATAGATGGCCCTTTCAACCCCATCGTCTCCTTCCTGTGCCAGCATACACCCCATGGAAGACGGTGTGACTGACAAGTATAGGATCAAAGGTCTTCCTGGTTCCGGCGGCATTAAGACTGGCGGATTCCTTAGATAGGCTTTGATGGCCTCGAAAGCTTGCTGACATCTGTCATTCCAAGCAAAGGGTGTTCCTTTCTTGAGCAAACGGAATATGGGTTCGCATGTTGAAGTCAGTTTTGCGATAAACCGGCTGATGAACTGTATTTTGCCAAGGAAACTCCTCACGTCTTTCTCTGTCCGTGGCGGCTCCATTTCCAAAATGGCCTTAATCTTTGATGGATCGATTTCGATGCCACGAGTGGTGATCATGAATCCGAGCATTTTCCCGGTGGTGACTCCGAACGTACATTTAGCAGGGTTGAGGCGCATCCTGTACTTCCTTATCCTTTCGAAGAACTTTCTTAACGCGGGTAGGTGACCTTCTCGCTCTTTCGCCTTAACGATCATGTCATCAACGTAAACCTCCACCTCTCTATGGATCATATCATGCAACAAGGTTATAGCAGTCGTTACTAAGTGGAACCTGCGTTTTTCAGCCCGAAAGGCATGACCCGATAGCAATAGGTTCCCCACTCGGTAATGAACGTGGTCTTCTCTCGGTCTTCCGGGGCCATGAGAATCTGGTTATATCCTGAGAAGCCGTCCATGAAGGAAAGTAAGGCATGTCCCGTGGTGTTATCGACTAGCACATCGATGTGGGGTAGAGGGAAGTCATCCTTGGGGCTAGCTTTGTTTAAGTCCCTGAAGTCCACACAGACCCTGATTTTGCCATCCTTCTTTGGGACGGGAACGATGTTAGCAACCCACTGAGGGTATTTAGTTACCATTAAGAACCCAGCATTGATTTGTTTAGTTACTTCCTCTTTTATTTTGAGCACCCAGTCGGGCCTCATGCGTCTCAGTTTTTGTTTTACTGGTTTCGCGTCAGGATGAAGGGGAATCCGATGTTCCACGATTTCAGGATCAATTCCGGGCATATCAGCGTGTGACCATGCAAAAACATCTTCGAATTCTTTTAACAATTCCATAAGAGCCTGAGGCTCTTCTTCTGACAGCGCGGAACCGATCTGGACCATTCGGGGATTCCCTTCGTCCCTCAAATTTATTGAAACAACTTCTTCTTTTACAGGCTGAGCGTGCCTTTCGTCTCCCCTTTCGATTAGGGACCGAATTTCTTCAGGGATTTCCCCCTCGAAATCGATCTCTTCATCATTGGGGTCGACACAATTTATTTCAAAATCAGGGAAGTAAGCGGAATCAGATTCATTTATTTCATCATTAGCAGAGGCCTCGAGGGCACCGTACACACGGGTAGACTCAAACTCAAAATACCGACTCTGAGGAGTTGGGCCAAGAGGCACCGACTCGGACTCAACAGACTCAGAAGACTCAGATGACTCGGAAGACTCAGAAGACTCAAAGGGCTCAGCTTCAGATTTAGACTCATGACCGGTTGCGCTTGGTATGAAAGTCCAATTCTTATAATCTCCAGCGGCATCTATGATGAGTGAAGTTGGATCTTCGGGGGCCTCCTGCCCTAGCATCTGCACTTCTGCTTCCACGGCTATACCCAATGGTTTGTCCTCCCTGAATAAGGTTGCTAGGCTACTCCTGGCAAGAGTTTCAACCCAGTCTGCCATCTTTGTTGGTTTGATTGCCGCTTCTAGTTCTTCATCACTTTCAGGCCAAACATCATTGGCGAATATCTCAAATCCTGGTAGGAAGGTATTGGTTTCTTTGTCCCAAAATGGTTCTGGCTGCCCTTGATAAATCTGTTTTGCCTTTTCTTTGACAAAATAATCTTCCAGCCTGTCTCCTTTCTTCTCCCTCCTATCCTCGGAAGGGCAGTACCCCACACCTGTTATGCGGGTTAAAGTTCCTGGCTCTTCAAACTGTGCTGGCCCCTGAAGATTCTTTCCCAGCCCCAATCCTAGCATGTAGGACATCTTCTTCATTATCTTTATGGCCACATTACTAACGACGAAGTCGTCATCAATCCTGACAGTGAAAACAGAATGAGAGGTGTCAAGAGAGAAACCGCCCAGAGCAACGTCCTCTTCCCCATGTTGTATCTCCAAAAGCGGGGCATTGTCTTTCATAGGAGCGCGAATCCCAGAATCGCCGTGAATGGTGAGCATCCCAGTTTCTAGTCCCAGTCTAACTTTCTGGTGGAGTGTTGAAGGAACTGCCATGATATCAGGTCGATGCATCCAAGGTCTACCCAGCAGTAGGTTGAAGGATGCGGGAATGTTTACCACATGGAACTCCACATCTGTTTGGTAGGGCGCAAAGGTCATAGGAAGCATGAGAGTGCCAGTCACATCCCGTCGGGTGTTGTCATAGGCCCGAACTTTGACTTCTGATGGGGAGAAATCGCTATTTTTGTATCCCAGGCAATAAGCGACACGGAGTGGGCAGACATTGATTGCCGACCCGTTGTCAATGAGGATTACTGGTACCCATTTTCCGTGGCATTTCAGAGTGATATGGAGTGGCCGATTGTGATCAGTTCCATCAGCGGGCAAATCTCGATCAGTGAAGGTGATAGCATGCTTGACAGGTATGGTTTTGATGAGTGCCACAAGTTCGTCAGGGGTTATGGCGGAGAGGACTTTCAGGTGAGAGAGGGCTTGGATGAATCCTTCGCGATGGCGGGTGGAATGAACTAGTACGTCCCAAACAGACATTTTGGCTGGAGTTTGTTCAAGCTGGCGCTTGATCATTCTTTCTGGGTCTTTTTCAGGGCGTGAAGGCTCTTTAACTGGTGGGGCAAAGGGTTGGAAAGTATCTTTGATTGGGGTGACAAACGGGTTAGAAGGTTCTTTGGTCAGTGGAGCTGGAGGGTTGGAGGATTCTCCGATCTGAAGATTAGGGGGTTTGTATATTCGACCACTCCGGGTTAACTGACCAATCTGTTGGTACTTGGACTCTTCATTCCACAAATCCGCAAGGGCCTTGCGCTTGTTTCCAATGGTAGTGTCTTGGAGGTTGGCAGCCAGGTCAGCGGCAACCAGGTCTTCCCACAGATCCTCGGGCTTCCATTTCTCAGCTTCTACTACTGCCCTATTTACAGTCCACTCTTCGTTCCCCACCTTTATGTTGATGATTTCCGTATTACCCCACAGGTTTGTCTTAGCACCTGGCTCATCTTCCCACAAGTTCATCATGGCAACATCAGCATCTTTTGGGAAAGTGACAGATGATTCTGACTTAATTTCATCGACCAGATAGTCCATTGGGTTGAACTCATTACTAGCCACATCTTCTTTGGGACCCGGCGGTTCTGGGTATGGAGCAAGATCCACGTTGTTGTATGGGTCGTTGGCTATGAGATCGAGGAGGTAGGAGGAGAGGTCTGGTCGAAACGGAACCGGTTCAGGCCAGTCGTAGATCACCGCCGGTGGTTGGTATTCTTCTGTAAACAACATGGGTATAGAGAATGTATCTAAAGGATCATTCCAGGCCAAGAGTTGGTACTCATCCGGAATTGGGTTCCACTCCCATTCAGGCATCTCAGGCAAGTTGAACATCATATTTAAAGAAAATCCGTCAAGAGGGTCA
The DNA here is from genome assembly GCA_018127125.1 of Rhododendron griersonianum. Taxonomy (NCBI): domain Eukaryota; kingdom Viridiplantae; phylum Streptophyta; class Magnoliopsida; order Ericales; family Ericaceae; genus Rhododendron; species Rhododendron griersonianum. The sequence goes on along the minus strand of CM030798.1, from coordinate 2,912,073 downwards.
GCATAAATGTTTTGCCAATCAACTTCCCATCCTGGCTCAAAGAACGGATTCACATCTTCCTGGAAATTAGCAAATTCAAGCTCTTCCCAATCGGCAATCAAATCTCCCCAATCCCAAAGGTAACAGAGGGCAATTTCTTCGGGAACTTCCACGACAGGCTTTGGTTTGGTATCAGGGATGATGAAAGAGGTAGGATCAAAGTCTTGGCTTTTGTCTCGGGTGATTTGGTTGATATGGAATGGGGTATTATGCTGTGGCAAGGGATTTGTCATGGTGTTTGGTTTGTCCACGGGAGGGGTATCAATGACTTTATTGTCGATGAGGTTTTGAATCTCATGACGGAGACGGATACAGTTATCAGTGGTATGGCCATGCATTTGGTGGAAATTACAGTTATTAGCCAGGCCTGAGTCATAGAAAGTTTCGAAATTCGAGGCTGCCTGGGAAAGAACCATTTATGGGGCAAAAGAGTTAGGCAAATTCTTGGTGATGATCCTTATTTGTTCTTTTAAGTCTGGTTTGCTTTGCATCTGAGTGGCCTTAGCCCTCCAACGTTTCACAAAGTCGGCGAAGCCTTCCTTCTCACCCATCTTGGTGCTTTCTAGTTCTCTTGTGGTCATCTTTAGATCGACATTGAAGTCATATTGAGCTACAAATGCCACCCCAATATCTTCCCAAGTCCTTTTCTTAGAGGGTTCCAGGGTAAGAAACCATTGCAAAGCGGGCCCTGACAGAGATTCGTGGAATAGTTGGGCCATGGCTTCCTTCTTGATTCCTCTCATGGTGAGTGAACCAACATACCCTTGGAGGTGAGCTTTTGAATCTCCGGTACTGTCAAACTTTGCAAAATCCACACCCTTAAACTTTTCTGGTAACTTCGCGTTGGGGAACAAGCACAATTTGTTCATGTCAATCTCTCCTCTTCCTAACCGCTTGCTTTCCTGCATTGATTCTTCCAACTTCCCGATTTTAACCATAAGGGCGGCCAGATTAGGATCGATTGTTGGCATGTCCTTGGATGGCGTTTCTTCCTTGGGTACATCAGTTTTAACCAAAAGCTTGTCGCAAACCTCTTGCATGGTTTCCATTATCATGTTCATGTCGCCTTTCATGGATGCAACCGAGGCTTTGAGTTGCGTATCCATCCCTGCAAGGGATTGCCTAAACTGAGTATCCATGGTAGCCATGTTCTGCCTAAGCTCTTCTACCCCGTTTCCTTGGTCAGCCATGGGTAAGAGATTTTCAAGTGACGGAGGCTCCTGTATTGCTGGGCTTAGCGAAACTGCTAATGACGGCTGGTCTTCCTGTTCTATGTGGACCTCAACCAGTTGGGTTTCTTCCAAGGTATCTACGCGAACCAATCTTCGAGATGGACGAAACCAATTGGGTAAACCCTCTTCTTTTTGCAGGTGTCCAATGTTTCTGAACTTGTAGCAAAGCAAAAGGGAACAACTCAAAATCCGCCCCGAGCGTCTGTCCTACCTTCTACGTGCCTTCTAAGTCCTAGAACCTACCGTGACTTGAGTTTCACTTGGGGCATTTGTATAGAAGATTTCTGACGATCCGGGTAGGTACTGTCAGGCAGGTTAAATTCCGATCATTTTCGGAACCAGAGCCAATCTCCTTATCTCGACCATCCGAGACAGAGCAATGTGACCGCCAGAATCCAAATACGCACACCTCCAAGGTTAATCCCATGTCAAGGGAGCCGTTCGGGCACGTCAAACACCGGAGATATCGCAACCTCCATGGATTTATAGTCTCCTAGACTGACCGGTGAGTCCTAAAGAATTCTAAGGGGGCCTAATCCTCTAGTCTGCAAGATGCAATGATGCGTGAATGACATGTATGTACACATAAACAGGATATATCACATAAGTCCTAACCATGGGTTCCTGTCCTAGTTGGGAAAGTTCTATGGTTATGTACAAGTGCAAAGGCCGGTTTTGGTTTGAGAGGGGTTCCCCGGACTAGAGCCAAGATGTACTACCCCATGTCGAGTGTATTGCAAGACAATGGTCGAACAGCACGATGGCTCATCATAGTCGAGGGTTGCTAGGCATTTCGGGAGAGCTTGTCAGCGGTAAACCGGACAAGATAGCCGAAACACACTAGCGAGGCTTGTGCGGTGCAGAGTGTAAAAAAAAGTTAAGTTCTCCAAATTGCATTAAGTCTCCCAAGTAAAATGCCTTTCAAGTTTGGCCCTCTTGATTATTCAACACTTCTGTATGTATTTTTTTTTTAAAAAAAAAGAGGTTTTGAATAAAAGTCCCCAGCAGAGTCGCCACTGTGGGCTCCTGCGCCCGTTGGTGCGATTTGTGATAGAGTCGCCACCCGGATTTTTGAGAGGGATGATCCGAGAAACCGAGGGGGTTTGTTTGAAAAGAAAAAAAAAGGCCTTTTGATCTAGCGAAACTGTTTGAGATTTTGGATTCGGGAGCCAAGTTACGAACGGGGAAGGTTTTGTTGAAAAGCACCCCGCTCGCCCGGTGAAAACTGGTCTCTACTAAGCATTTTAAAAGGGGGGATTAGTACATCTCGGAAAACCTTAAAAACACATAAAGGGAAAGGGAAACAAGATAAATCATAACACGTTGCCGTGCTAGTGGTGCTTGCTGTACGGAGATGATAAAGATGGCATGGCGATGATATAAACAAAAAAGATATTCAAACGAACTGTCTGAATCACTGCCCTCCGTCAGACGGCATAGCGGCTTATAGTGCGCGGCTTACCAGTATGCCGTGCGTGGTTCCGATCCCGATACCAAACTTTTATAGTTTTGTAAAGCTTCGCACGGTGTACCATTACATCGCACGATTTTATTTTAAAGCTTCAGACAACTCACAGCCGTCAGATCATCTCAGATCTGCACCATTCTTTCAAACCATGAAGGGAAAAGCATTTTTGATACGTTTGCTTGTTTTGAAAAGATTTATGGAGTTTAAAACATGGCTTGTAGAAATGGTCTCATTCTGAGACAGCTTTTAGTATACAGAAGGAACCTAACAACGGACGATCGCGATCCAGACAGTTTGATCAAGAAAACAGTATTCTTTCGAAATGCCGTGCGTATTAGTATACTACGCCGTGCGACGCTCTAAAGAGCCGCGCGGCATAGCACACCTTCGTACAGAACTCTGGTTTTGTTTTGAAAAAGAGGTTTTGGGTCAGATCTCAACCAAAAGGGTCAAGCCTGAAAACAGAAAGGTCCCCTCAGGGCCAGGACAGAGCCTAGCCCAAGGAAACTTGGTTTTTACCTTGGATCTGGAGCTTGAATGAGCTTTGATGAAGGAGGATGGACGTCAGAAGGTGGAAAAAGAAAGTAGAAGTGTGGATGTGTGTAATAGATGGGTATATTGGGTAGTTGGGACCTCAAAGTTAATAAGGGACTAACTTCAATGGTGAGGAGAAAAATGGAGTAAAAGGCCTAGAGAATGTCTTTTAAGAACAACATTCTCAAGGCTTGGAAATGGGAAAGTGGGTGTGAAAGCAAGAAGAGAGAGAAAGGGTATAATGGTGATCAAGGGCCCTTTTTCCTTGAGTGGAGGGGTGTATTTATAGGCAAGAGCCTTGGATTTTGAATTTCAAAAGTTGGAGGTATTTTCTGGGTGGGCCAGAAGTGTGCTTTCGGCTGAGCCGTATTGCAGCTATGGCTCAAATGGGCGTGGCCGACAGCTTTCTGAGCCAGTCAGAACTTTATCCAAAATGCCGTGCGGTTAACCTCATCACTGCGTGCGGTGTATTAAATTTCGATACGCCGCGCGGTGTAGAAGTGTCGCGCACGGTACTTTAGGTTCGGTCCAGGGCTTTTTGGGCTTTCTCTGGGCTTTTGAGTTTTTGGGCTTTTCTGGGCTGATGGTTGGTTTGGGCTGCGGATGCTGGAGGAATACTTCATTCAAGCTCACAAAGGCTTTGTTTCCTTTATTTCATCATCGGGGCGGTCAAAGACCTTTCGAGGTCCGGATTGGGGTGTCTACAGTCGGCATATTGCCTGAGGGTTTCGGACGAGAGTTTTCTCATCTGAGACAGTGACTCAGGCTCTTTAGCCATTTTGTTGCTCGTGATGAAGCGTGTGTTGAAGGCGCGTTCAAGGTCGGCCAGGTTCCTTACGGATCCAGCGGGCAATTTGTTGAACCTCTGGAGTCCAAGGGAACCGAGGCTGGACGGGAACGCCTTGCATTTTACTTCATCCTTAAGAGTGCAGAGCTCAATGGTCTGTCTGAAGTGGATGAGGTGAGTGTAGGCCTCGCAGGTCGCCGGATCGAACTTCGTGAATTTGGGTAGATGAAAGGTGGGTTCCGGCGGCGTGTTGATGATGTGGGAGGTGAATGGGGATACGCCGAGATCCTTCAGTTGCCTTTCAAACCCTAGGCGCGGCGGTTTGCCGTGCTCGTCCGTTTTCGATCTCTTGGAATCCCTTTCCTTGTGCTCTTTCGCCGATGTCTTCTCGGCTTCTCTTCGCCGAAGTTTCTCTCGTAAGTCCGTCGCTGTTCGGTGTGGGCTGTCGACGGTTTTGTCCTTATTGCGACGGGACTTGTTCTCATCGTTCGCGCCCTCAATATGTACGCCTTTCCCGTTGCGCCGAGCGTGGTGCTCGTCGTCCTTGTTTCCAATCAGGATGTTCCCTAGGCGTTCGTGTAGACACCCTATTCTGGACTGTCCGGATTGGTTTACTTACGGAGAGAACTCTGCACGACCAGTCGAGTACGTGCTTGTAATCGACTCGGTATCCCTTGTCCTGGTTCCGTCGTGATGGCTTTTAGAACGATGTGTTCCAGATACGGTGGGTTGCTTGTAGAGGATGATTTCTCTGGCGTCGCCTGGTGCTGGAGTGAAACCTAGGCGGTCTTTGACGGATCCGCGTTGGCCTCCCTCGTTCTGACGCCCTTGTGGTGGTGGAGGTGGAGGGGGTGGTGTTTGCATGCCTCTTCCTCCGCCTCCGCCAGATCTTGATGCGGCAGGGGTGGCGTCCTGTTGCATGTGTTGCTTCATTTGGGCCACTTCCGCCCTTAACGCGGCAAGTTCATTATCGCGTTCGTCGTCGCGATGCTGCAGTAGGCGGATGTAGGCCAAAGTTACGTCGTCTGAGACTGGTGAGAGTCCGGACCCAGGGGCGAGGGACATGGACATGTGCCTTTCGAGGGTTGGAGTGGGGATGACATTTCCACTAGCGTCTTTGGCCCCCGAAACGGCTGCGTCAGCTAGATCTCCGCCCATGGTAGATGATTTGGTGGTTGTTTTACGAAGGAGTGAGGGTGTTTTGAGGATGTGAGAGCCGTTTGAATCAGAAGTGTTTCACGTCGGGTTCACCAATTGTGTGGCCCGTGATCCTAGATCCTCGCTTCTCCGTTAGCGGTTCGATGGTTAATGAGCCTTCTTCTCCTAGCCTGCACAGGGAATGCACGACTAAGACCTGGCCGGGGGTTGTCCCGGCAAGGCCCTCCGGTGAGAGGATGAGTATAGCGCAGAGAGAGGAAGCAGAAGGCTTAGAGAGAGTAAGTGTGAGTATTGAGTAGCGTGTAACTGTTAGGGTTACCATCACTAGGTATTTATAGTGCCTCCTGGCTTGCTCTCCAAGTACGATCGCATGCCTTCCACGGGCCAAGTGACGTCAAGGAATAGATCTGATAACCGTTTTCAGAGCTGAGCTGGCACACCCATGTGCGCCCGTGATCATCTTCTGTTATAACCGCTTTTGTACGTGGCAGGACGCGTGGCTATACAGCTAGCCACCGTCGGCTGCATGCCGTGCTCTTGAAGGTAGCCGACCGCGAGCAATGCCGAGCATGGCCATGCGATCAATGAGAAAGATGACGTTGTCGGGGGCTCTACCAACGGCTTAATCCGAGAACAGGCTTTGTCTACTGCCGAGCCTGAGGCAAACCGAATATCAATGATGAGTCACCGTCGGCATGCCGTGTACGGATTCGACGATCGATTCATGGTGGGTTAGGTCCGCACTATTGCGAACATCTGTTTTCGGCCCACTACAAATTTCTTACAGTGGACCCAGGGAGGAGTTGCGCAGTAAAGGTAGTGTTGCTTTGAAGGTCACGGAATACATCGTTGAAGGTGGTCACACCATCACGCAGACGTTCCATGGGTGTTCTTGACTTAGACGATTGTCCCTTTTCCAGGTTTACGTTCAATACTTCAAGCTCAAGGGGTGTGGACACGACTGGTCTCGGCTGATCTGCAGGAGTTATATGATCAGTGGGGTTAAATATGGTGGAGTTAGGGGAAGCTATGGTGGAGCTAAGGGATATCTGGCCAACTTGATTATGGTGCTTCGGGAGGGAGTTGGAGATGACGTTGGGTTTGGATGGTGGGTTAGGAAGAGTTCCATTGTCTACCAAATCCTGTATCGCATGACGGAGGCGATAACAAGAGTCGGTGTAATGGCCGGGCATCTGATGGTAGGCACAGAAGGCATTGGGGTTGTGGCTAGGAGGTGGATTTTGGGGAAGTGGGGTCGGAGTGAGAGGCCTGAGGTGACCAGACTTGGCCAGCTTCTCGAGGACAGCAGAGAGAGGTGCTTCGAAGTTGGCGAAGACACGGGGTTGATTGCGGTTTCGGGGTTTCTGCGGTGCTTGCACTTGGTTGACATCGGCTATATGGCTGGAGCTTTGGGTTGTGGCGGTGTTGCTAGCAGTAGCAGCATTGGCGTAGTTGCTACCGCCAAAGAGAGCAGTGCTGCTCCCGGTGTAAGCACGGGGCTTGGACTTTGATGTCGAGGAGGCAGGAGCAGACTTGGTTCTCGGGATGACCCCGTTTTGGAGAGCTTCCTCAATGGCGAGACCGGAGTCAAAGAAGGTTTCCGAGTTTGCCCCCTGGACCAGCACAAGGTTCTTAGCAAAGTCTGGCTGCAGGTTGCGAGAGATGATGCGAATCTGATCCTTTTCGCTGGGACAATCCGTCATTTTGGCTGCCTTTGCCCTCCACCGCTGAATGAAGTCTGCAAAGGGCTCCTTTGCGCCCATCTTGGTCGATTCCAATTCTCGAGTGGTCATCTTGAGTTGGACGTTGTAACTGTAATGGGTGTTGAAAGCAGCCCCAATATCGACCCAAGTTCTCCTTTTGGAGAGGTCTAGAGACAGAAACCATTGGAATGCCGGGCCAGCCAGAGTCTGAGGGAACAGTTGTGCCATGGTCTCTTCTTCGATCCCGTGCAGCTTCATCGCACTATGGTATGCTAGCAAGTGAGTTTTTGGATCCCCAGAACCGTCAAACTTCGCAAAGTCAGGCATTTTGAACCTTTCGAGCAGCCTGGCGTTTGGAAAAGGGCAGAGACGGTCCATGTCCAAACCACCAGCGCCTATCTTCTCAGCCTTGGAAACGGTTTCCTCGAGTTTTGCCATCTTGGCGATCAGAGCGGCCATTTCTGGATTTGGAGCAGGGTTTTCACCTTGGAGGTTCTCTTCGTTTGCGAGTTCGCGCTCTTCCCTTCTGCCGCCTCCTCCAACTGCAACCACTAGAGGAAGCCGCTCTTCAATTAGGGCGCGAAGGTTGGCTGTAGAGGTATCGGCTTGATCGGCCCTTTCTTGCATGATGGCTAGATTGCGTTGAATGTCGGCGAGAACTTGGGCAAGAGTCGGAGGTTGATTTTCAGCCATATCGAGAGGTTCTGTTTTGACTTGGACGAGCTTCTGAGGTGCGGGGAATGGAGTGAAAGGAGTTGGTGGCGAGGCCTCTCCTAACAGAAAACAACCCGGAGCTTCCGTTGTGGCAGACCCAGAAACAGACCCACCCAAATCTTCTCACAGACAGACTCGGCGGACGTTCCCAAGTAGGTTTGGCTCTTGATTCTGAATCTGTACGGTGCGATGGCTAGACAGTAAAGTAGAAGGGCTCAATGACAGCCTAAAGCAATTTTATTTGAAAGAGAGAATGGAAAATGCTCAACGTCGTCGGTGTCCTCCTAGACTCTAGAACTAGCAGACAAAACCGTTTTATGACAGCCGGACGCTGCCCAGGTCCTCGGATTTCTTTTCGACGGTGTACCTTGACGGAATCGACTAACACTAAGAGATGTCGAAACAGCCTAAGTCTTTGACCATCCCGCTCTTGAAGTTTCAATGTTTGGAACAGAACGACTAGGTGTTGACGACATGATACTGTAACCAGGATGGCATAAGCAGCACTGTGCCGGAGCCTTGAGCGGTGTAAGTGTTTAGCACTTTTAACCTGGGTGGTATGAGCATTATGTCATGTCTCCCGTTGTTCCTAATTTTCTGTTTTGAAACCTCGGTCGGGGTTTAGACAAGGATTTAGAGAGTCTCGATTTCCCGAAGTCTCGTTGACCTCAGGAATTGGAAAGTTGATAACGTGCACCATCACGATGCACGACTCGTCATCGGTCCAGGCAGCGCCCTAGCAGGCATAAAACGGGTTTGAAAGAGGGGAAACCCTAAAAGCCGCCCTAGCATGCTCCTACGCAGAACGGTATGAATGTATGTACAGGCATGCGATAGGGAAAGCAGTAACACATAGACAGTTTATGGGGGTTAGATGCAAGTAATCCTACCATGTGGGTTCCTGTCCTAGTTTGAAAGGTTCTATTGCTTTGTACGCATGGCGAGGCTGGTTTTGGCTTAGAGGGGTTCCTCAGACTAGAGCCGCGGTATACCTCCCATTGCAACGCGTACAGCAGAGCAACGGTCAAACAGTAGTGCGACTCATCATCGACCAAGGTTGTTGGGCGTTCGAGGACCCCGGGCTCCAGTAAACTGTGCCGGTTACCCAAAACACCTCAACGGGGCTGATAGAACACCGATGCAAATGAACGCTTGCCGAAAGAATGATCGAGAGAGAGAGAAACGCAATGCTTTTTGAAAAATGCCTTTTGAAGCTTGGCTAACTTCATTAATCGACACTCGGAGAAAACTACACAAGCGAACAATAGTAAAAGCCCCAGTTCGGAGTGGTCGGATGTAGAATCCTGTTACGTTACCATTCCGTTCTTCAGCAGCGCGAAGCGTACTGTTTTGACAGACTTTTGGAAACTGTTCATTCATGTATTAATTTCCAAGTGTTGATTAATGTAATGTCCCCAGCAGAGTCGCCACTGTGGGCACACGCCCCAAAAATCCCATGTTTCAGGCATAAAATTCCGGGTGCGCCCTATCTTGCGGAAAGCGTGGCGAAACGCTTCGCAGTTCAGAGTTGCCACTCGGGTTTTGCGGAGAGTACCCAAGAAATCGTGTTTTTGAAAAACGTTTTTGGATTACACTTGTTTGAGTTTGAAAAAGGCTTTTGTAGACTGGACCGTCGTCACCTTCGACATCTAAGGTTCGGGAGCCAGGTTACGAGAGGGGAAGGGTTTTATGGCACCCCCCCTCGCCCAATCCGGAGATCGGTCTCTACTCAGGCATTTTATAAAACATTTGCATTTCTCTCTTTGTTTGATCATTTTTTTAGCCAATTAGGGCGGGGGAACTGTTAACGGGGTTTAAAACTGTAAACAAATTTGCAATTATATACAAAAAGTGTGATGTATGTTGATGGAAATTTGATGTTTGATCTAAGCAAGTATAATAGATTGAGAACAAGTTGTTGTGGACGTTTTAGACAAACTAGTGCACGCTGTTTGTGCAGTGATGCACACAGAAGCAAGTCTGCATGCACTGGCCAAGCCACTGCATGCAGCCATGACCTGCATGTGCCACCCCACAACTGGCGTGCGCCGGTGAGCCTAAGACCACAGTTTCTGTTCTCAACCCTCTGGGCTCTGGAAGGGACCAGTGCACACCCAGGAACAAACCACGCAGTTGATATAGGTTACTAAGCTATTACAGACAGATTAATGGGCTAAAAAGCCACCAAATGGACAAACAACCCCTTAAACAGTGAGGGGAGGATGATCAGAGGCCTGGATGGAAGATCCATGCAAGGGCCAAGCCACTGGAAGCTAGACTACTACCGTACGCCAGTAGTATATGGCCGTACGCTAGTTGTCCATTTGTTCCAATGCTTTGGCTTTGCATCATCTGGGCTCTGGAACATGACCAGAATGATCCCAGAGGCCAAACTACACAAAGATACAGATGGAAGAAAAAGCAGTTCTAAAATACAGAAAGCAATAGACTGGTTTTAGCATGCATCAGGGTGATCAGATAATAATAAAGTAAAGAAAACAATGATCCATGATCCCCACGCCAGGAAGGTTCGGATGAGGTTTGAGAAAGGTTCGGATGAGGTTCAGGATGCTCAAAGCTCAAACTCATTCACAAACTTGGGATGTTCTTGACCTTAATCATCATCGGGGAATCAAAGACCGTAAGTAAACTAATCTGGACAGTCCAGAATAGGGTGTCTACAGTATCTTAAACATATTTACACACAAGCCATCACAGATTTCAAACGCCTACATGCAACAGGGCTGCAGATTGAAGAAGGGATCAAACTGGGGCTCATTAGAAAAGAAGAAATTCCTCCACCCAAGAAAACTTTCCCAACTCGTACATCTCATGCCTCCGTTAACACCCTTAACTCAACCTTACCTCAAGACCCTTTCCAAGCTAGCTCATCTCGAAATTCAAATCGCCCCCGCCGCAATTTTGACCCTCTATATATGACCTCATCCCAAGCCTTAGCCATTCTAAGCCGTCAGGGGCATCTTAGGCCTTTGACAACACGCCTCCTCAACCACCTTATGGCCCAAGCTATGACGCCAATAAACAATGCGCTTACCACTAGCACCCTGGACATGAGACAGACTGCTGCATGCGTCTTCGTCACGACATCCAAGACCTCATTGATAGCCAAACTATAAAGCCACCTAAACCCAATTTGCAAACCAACCCACTCCCCACTCACTACACCGAGCCGCCACCTCAAAACATCAATCTCATAAGCCTGTCCACCAGCCCCACATATAATCCTATCCAATACATTGTCCCAAAAACCCAAGCCAAACCATCTCTGACCTTCCCTGAGAACGATGAGTGCTTTCTGACGAAAGAAGAACTTCATTTCCCCCACATCAATGCAATTGATGATGGGATTGGTGGTTGGAAATGGGCCAAACCTTACCAAACGATTGGGAAGTGGGAAGAATCGAACCTGCTGATCCTTGGGGCACTCAAAAGGAGGAGATAGGTCATCTCACGAGAAGTGGAAGAGTATACAAACCTCCCAAACTAAGCGGAGAGAGTTCAACCTCAACCCGAGTAATGGAGGAAGAGGAAGAGAAAGAGGAGAACCAAAAGATCGAACCTGAGGAAGACAGGGTGCTGAGGCAATGAAAGAAGATTCAAGCAGATATCTCTATCTGGGGGCTGCTCATGTCTTCTTATGAGCATCGCAACTCCTTTTTCAAAACCTTGGGAAAAGCCAAAGTTCCCATCAATATTACCCCTGAGGATTTGGTAGGCTTTATAATGACATCCAAAGCCTTGAAGCCAACAATAGCTTTCACTAACAAGGACCTACCCCCTGAAGGTCTTGCTCACAACAAACCTCTCTACATCTCTCTCAAGTGCCTCACCAAATGGATCCCACTAGTCTTGGTGGATAATGGGTCTGCCTTAAATGTCTGTCCTCAAAGGACCCTCGACAAGTTAGGAGTAGGTGCTGTTGATATACGCCTCTCAAGCCAAGGTGTAAGGGGTTATGACAACTCGAAGAGAAGAGTGGTTGGATGTGTTACCCTACCAGTAGAAGTAGAAAAGGTCAAAAGAGATGTAGAATTCCATGTGATGGATATACCAGCCACCTTCAATCTTTTACTAGGAAGGCCTTGGTTACATGATACTGGGGCAGTACCTTCCACTTTACATCAAAAGGTCAAGTTCACAGTAGACAGATGGGTCGTAACTATCCTAGGGGATTCGTCAATCCGAGCTCACTCCGACACACCTGTGCAAAAAGTAAGACCTAAAGAAACCTTTCTTACTGGGTTCAGTCTTGAAGAAGCAATTGCCGTGCAAGCATTAATGGCTGAAATAAATTTCTACATAAGCACCCTCGCCATACGAATGATGAAGAAGCAGAACTATTTTCCTGGATTGGGTTTAGGCAAAAGATCACAGGGCGTCCCGCAAATGATTGATCCCCCACATAATCAATACTCTTTTGGTCTTGGCTACACCCCAACAAAAGCCGAAATAGAAAAGAAGAGAAGCATGGAGAAAGATAAGGCAAGAGGAAGAAGGGGCAAAGAAGAGAAACTCATGATCCCAAAAACACTCAACGGTTGGTTCGTAAGAGAAGGCGAAGACTTCCCATTATGTGGTTTCGCAGAAACATGGGAAGACAAGACCACCAAGCAAAGGCTTCCTGGGATGCAAATATTTTTCGATCAAGAATGGACTGACAATGATATGGAAGAAGAGTCGACAAATTCATCCCCCATTCCCGAAGATTGGACCGAGGTGCTAGCTGAGTTTGATCTAAAGATTCTGTTCGGCAAAGAGGAGGGTGAAGAAGAGTATAAAACTGTGAAAGCCAAGGAAAAAGGAGGAACTCCCGAGATGCTATAGTAATTGCATGACATGGCAATAACATTACTTTCATTTCCTAACTCAAGCTAGAACACGTTTTGGGCCCTTGTTTGGGCATTTTCATAGATAAACAAACTACCGTTTTATCTTTCTGTTTAATGCTTATTAAATGGTTTGATCCTTGAAATGCAATTGCTATACACTACAGTCTCTTTACCAAAGAAGGGAAATTTTAAGAATCCAATTATTTATGTTGTCAACAAAGAGGAAGGAGGGGATGAGCCCTGATTACTTAAAACTAAGTTTTTGTCAAAACTTAGAAAGAAGACGCTATCTCCGTGAGAACACTTAGAGTTAGCTTGCCTATTATGAAAGTACAAACACCAAAGGAGATTCACATAGATATCTCCACCAAAGTTCCTCTTCAAAGATATAGAAAGCCTCTTGAGAGAAACGCTCGTTGGGTAACCCAAGCAAAAGTAAGAGCAAAAACCTGCTAGGGCAAGAAAATGCAAAAATGCAGCCTAGGCAAAAGTTAAGGCATTCAAAGGAAAGCTCGCTAATGGACTCAACCTCCATTAGGTAACCTAGACAAAATCAAGAGCATGAGAGAAGAAAAAACAAGAGTGAAAACCCAACCTCAAAGATGGTGATTTTGGAACTACGTAAAAAGGCTTGATTCCCTGATTGGGATACGTAGGCAATCTCACAATGAGATACGGCCCAAAAATTTGGAGAGAAGATGTCAAAGTAGATTTGTACCCAATGATAGGTGTAGCTAACCCTACGTATTGAGCTCGCAAAAGATGAGTTAGTCATTTTTCAGAGGATTGACAAAGACCAAAGTATGCGAGAATCATTGCTCGTCCTCTCTGACTCAAAAATCACCAACATGAGGGACAAGATACCCCAAAAATCCCAAACATGGCAAAAGAGACTGTGGAAATAGCAAAAGCAAATAATAGGCATGAATCAGATTCAAGCATAAGAAGGAAGGAACGCCACTTGGCTAAAACAAAAGGTCCGACTTCTTTGGGGAATTAAAGTATGCGGCCGAAGAATGGAATCCTCGGCCGAGCAATCCATTCCTCGGCCAATGTTCTAACTTACCTACCAAAAGACAGATTTGCTACAAGATCATTTATCAACCCTCATAGCAAATACATATTTTAAGCCATTGCATACAAATCTGAAGTATCTCAGGACAAAGCATGTTCCCATAGGAACAACATAGTTCAATCATAAATGCTGAAGTTGCTTCATAAGAAATACATATCCATGTCTATTTTTAGAACTAATGATACAGGAACAAGGAAAAGGGCAAGCTACTACCCGCGACCCCTCTTGGATGCAGGTCGAGAAAAGGAAGGACGAAAATGCTCAGGAACTGAGATGCGGATCCGCCGTCCTTCGCCTCCACCTTCAACTTCAGCACCTCTATCACCCGCCTTAGCATCTCCATCACCAGCTCTTGTGCTCCCGCCTTCACTAACACCAGCACTCTGAGTGACAGATATCGTCGGCGCCCGTTCCGCTTCAAGCTACATAGCACGAAATGTGAATGTTCAGATTCACAAAGGATACAGGATGGAAAGAAGAAAAGGGGACACGTACCGCAACCATCCAGCTGCGCTGCCTCTGCACTTTGAAATGCACGCAACCACTCCTGGACTATGTCTGCCGGCACCTGCAAAGGAAGTCGCATCATTTGTAGCAAAGCATAAACAGGATATCAAAGACAACCGAAATACATAATGTTACCTGCTGGACACCGCTAGGAAGCACATACAGCTGGTTAGCACATGGAGTCAGCGTCAAACTCTCCTCTTCTCCGTTGGCATTATGGAAAGAAATGAAACTGGGAGCCCGTGGCCAAGTGGGAGGAGCAACAGCAGCAGTGGTAGCAGGTAGGGCCAGTGAAACCAAACGGAAGGACGAGTAATCTCCCACCTGGAGAAAACTCGCGACCGGTTGTCTCTCAAGAGCACGGAGCAAACCCTCCCCTGTCAAAAGATGAGTCGACCTCATACCAGCTGAAGGAGGGAGAGGAATGAGCTGCAGCGCCTCTGACCGTGGAAAGTACTGGCTCTCTATCCTCTCTCCAAGGTACCAAGCTCTCGAAAATGGGCCCTCTAGAAGGAAGTGTTGGCTATCCAAAGCTCGAGCCGAGGTCAACTCCAAAGGAGCATCATTAAGCAAAGAATCCCATGGATCAAATCGTACCTGTAATCAAGGAAATCACATCAATAATAGCAAAGTGGAGAAAGTCACACGAAGATGAAAGAAATGGGGTGCATCTTACCTGATCCACCGTCAAAGGGTCCAAAACTCGCCTCCAGGCCAGCAGGTCCACAGCGGGCGACCGTTTCTTTCGAATTCCTTTTAGCCAGCGGGCTACCCGTGGGACAAACCTAGGCTCTATATGCATAGTCGGAGGAGGGAACTGGAACAAATGCTCAAAAGCCCAGAGCTACAAGCAAAGAAAAAGACAAGTATGAGCTGCAGGAATAAAAGCAGTAAAGGAAACACAAGAGATCGAAGTATATACCTCAAGAACACGGTGGTGTCCACCTAGCGAGAGGCTAACACCCCTAGAGCAAGCACTCAAGTGTCCATACAGCGTAGCCAGAGCAGGGGTCCCCTAATCAAATTCTGCTATGGTGTCCAGACTCACCAAAGCAACCAAGAATTGAACGTGCACTGAATTCTCTTTATTGCAAAACAAGGTCTGACCAAGAAGATAAAAAAGGAAAACTCGTACCAATTGAGGGAGAGATACCTCCGTTAGAATACCTTCCTGATCATACTGTGCATGGAGTCACAAATAGGTAACATGACCGCTTTCTGAAACATCAGGGGTCTTCCCCAGAAGATAGTCAAAAGCACCTTTACGCTCATGAATGCGTGGGTCAAGCGGAAGAGGATCCCCACCAACTCTCAGACCTGTCAGCAAAGCAAAATCACCTGGAGTAATCGTCATCTCTCCAGCCTCCGGGAGGTGAAAAGTGTTCGTGGTATCCCACCACCGCTCCACGAGTGCTGTAGTTAAACCCAGCTCCGCCTTCGGAAGATGGAAGCCGAGAATAAAAGGCTCAAAGCCAGCTAAGGCAACTACGTCCCTAGCGCCCTGGGGAAGCCTCTCATACCACTTGAACACCTGGGGACAACTTCCCCACATGCGCAATTTCTCATTTGCCTAGCAAAATATGAGAAAAGATCAATACAACAGCAAAAATGCCTAAACAGGGGGCAATTTCTAAAACTCAATTTCATTTCCAGAATATCAATCATTGTTTCGTAAATCCTTATGCAAAATAAAATTATTAATAGGAGGGAAATTACCTTCACATTGGTGAAGCCGAAGTGCTGCTCCGGCTCTCTATGCAAAACCTCCGAAGGAACATCGCACTGAGAGGAGGGCGATATCGTAGATGTAAAGACCCGCTAATTCATAAAATTGATTTAAAGGTTTTAAAAGAAATATAAGGATGAGATTGATTTGAAATTGGAAATTTGGGGCTAATGTGTTAAAAGGTTATATGTGAAGGGTGAGTGTGTGATGTGTGCATATATGTGTGTTAATGTGAGAGGTAGGGAATTACTTTTCCCTTTTTCCCTTTTCCTCTCTCTCCTGACTCCCTCTCTCTCTCGGCTCACTCTCTCACTCTCACCCATTTTCTCACCAAATCACCTCAAACCTCCACAAAACCTCCATCAATCCTTCACCCCTTCGTGTATTGCAACGCGTATTACTCCGGTTTGAGCTCGGTGGAGGCGTATTTCGTTCGAACTCAAAAATTGGAGCTAGGGCTTGAGAAAACTTCCAAATTTGTTCTTTGATCTTGAGGTAGGAGGTTCTAACTTGCAATATATGTTTATTTCTTGTTTCTTAGAGCTTGAACCTTGCTATTGATTGTGGTTATTGTTGTTGAGGTTGTTGTTGTTGAGAAACCCACTGAAATCTGCAGAAAATCTGCTCGAACTGAGCTGGTATCGATACCATTTGCTTAGGTATCGATACCTTCATGTCCAAAAACCCAGAAACAACACTGGTATCGATACCATTCTTCATGGGTATCGATACCCTTACGTCTGGAATCATTCTTAACCAAAAGGTATCGATACATTTGCCTTAGGTATCGATACCTATTGCTTATCTCCAGCTTTTGCTGTTTTGTTTCGTACTTCACCGTTTTGGTTTCTAATCACTTCCAACCCGTTCAAACACCTCTCGAATGATTCTCTAACACGGTTACTCGTATCTAATGGTCTCATTGAACGTTAACCCATGATCTTAGTATCCGTTTGGACTTGATTTCATGAAAGCGCCTTAGGTATCAAAGTTGGGTTTGATCGATGTAAATGTGATGGAAAAATGGATTTGGAAACATTACGGACATGATGAGAACATTCAGGACTCATCGATGGGTGAGTGCCTGGCAGAGGACATCGGGGTCCTTAAATTGGCCCGGCAGGAGCTATATGCTCGTATTTGATATTTCAGGACCTCCCTATGGGCAAGGTGCCTGGCAAAGGACATCGGGGGTCCTTTAACTGGCCCGGTAGGAGCTACGGCTCAGGACACTTGTACGAGACACATTTTGATACATGGTACTCTGATATGTTTTTCAATGGAACTCTTGGTTGATTATAAAAGCGGAATGTTGAAAAGGAATCGCTATCGTTGTTTGTTCGTTGGATCTTGTTACCATTGTCCACCTTGTTTCCATTCCTACATTTCATATGCATATATTGTTAGATTAGAGCTTTCTACTGGGCTAGTGTAGCTCCGACCTTCCTTCATTTTCAGGTGCTAACTCAGGGCTGTAGCTGCATGTTGGGAATGTCTGGATGTGGAAAATTATTTTGAAAGCTAACATTGTGGAGTTACCGAGTCATCTTTATAGTTTCATTTTGAAAGATGTATTTGTAACTCTATTTGTAAATCCTTTGATTATGAAATGATGTAATTCCTTGACTCTATCGATACTTTTACTTTTGTTAATTTGGGCCATGGAGCCGAAGTTGTACTATTTTGGAAACTCTTGGTGGATAATGTGGAATTGCGGAATGGTAATATTAAACTCTTTTTTTGGGTATTTTATGGAATATTGCGAGGCTTTATTTATGAATATTCTTTATAATTATGTTGCCAGACTGAGACAGGACCTCAATCTTTCAAATCATGCATCCTTGCCATTGCATGAACAGATTTACAACTTTAAAAGAGCAAATGTACACATCCATGCATGCAGAAACTCAGAAAACACAGCAAACTGGGGAAAATGGAATGCCATGGCATGCATGCACTCCCGAGCGCTCGGGAATGGTTTTGAGCGCTTGGGAGTGAGCTGCATGCCAGCTTACTCTCAAACAGAAAATGGCATTGCTTTATCATGCAAACACCCTTGTTTTAATCTTTCCCAAGAGAAAAGCATCTTTTAACTTTGGAAAAACCTTATTCTTGCATGAAAACTTGTGAGAAATGTTTCTATTTTTAGGAAAACTGATTTTCTACGTCTACATGCCATGATAAAACCATCTTATTTAAGAATGCACCTCACCCCCAGCCTGTTGTGTACCAAAGTGCCATGCATGGGACTTGAGACAGTCCCGAGCGCTCGGGAGCACTCTCGAGCGCTCGAGAGTGGTTCCAGTAGGGGTTTTAAGAAAGCATTTTTGTGAACCCTTTGCTCTTGTTTTTACACTAAGGTCTCCCAACCATGCACCCAGTATTGAAGACTGGGTCAGGCTGAGAGACCCCCCTCAGAAGGGAAAAACAGCATCTTTGTTTTGAGATCAAAGTAGAAAGATCTTTCTACCTTTGGTTTGAACTTGGCTCCTTGGATGACTGTGAAAAGTGGATGCAGAGTGAAAAACACAAGAGATCAGAAGCTAGGAGTGTTCTGGATTTCTTGCCTTTTCCTTGGTGATTTTTGAAAACCTTTGAAGTTGAAGAACAAGTTGAGTTTGAAATTTTTTGCCTTGAGCAAGAGAGAGAGGAGAGTGGTTTAGAGAGAGAGATATTTTGTAGCCCCCCCTTTCTCAGCAGAAATGAGGCATATATATAGGCTAAGATAACCTATGGTCCCATTTTGAAATGAAATGAAACAAAATTATTTGGTTGGGGGGGGAAATCCTAGCTCTGACTCAGTCTGACTGAGGTGGAGTGTATACCGGAGAAAACCCAGGACCAGCCGACTACAATGATGGCTTGCATGGATAGTGGGAGATCTCATCATCCATTGGGCAACACAGCAGTCTCGAGCGCTCGGGAGTGATCTCGAGCCCTTGGGACTTAACTCTCGAGTGCTCAAGAGTGAGCCAGGCCAGTGTTTTTGGAAAATGGTTTGGAGCGCTCGGGACTGCTCCCAAGCGCTTGGAAATGATTTTGACAATTTTATTTTCCATTTCAAATCCTTCAAGGAGCAAAAGTCTCAATTGGTACGAGGCTTGTTTCGATCCAAATTCATCATCGGGGAGCCTCAGGGCCACAAATTAAGGAAATTTGACAAGTTCAAATTGGGGTGTCTACATTTACGTTTCACGCTACTATAGACTGTTTCAAGCGTCGTGTTCGCATATCTCTGCCTGAGGGTGTTTATTTCGAATTTCATAGGGAGCGTCGAGAACCGTTAGCACCGTATCTGTGTGGGCCTCGAGAAAGAGAGTCAGTTTATGCTATGTTGGCGAGCTTGACGTTAGATGAGGATTTGTCTACACGTGGGGAGTTACCTCTAGTGGTTCGCGAGTTTCCCGATGTATTTCCGGAAGAATTGCCCGGTTTGCCTCCCGAGAGAGAAATCGAATTCACGATAGACTTACTTCCAGGCACCGCTCCTATATCGATTCCTCCTTATCGTTTTGCACCTGCCGAACTTAGAGAGTTGAAAGTTCAGCTTCAAGAGTTAGAGAATTTGGGGTTTATTCATCCTAGCACATCACCGTGGGGAGCACCAGCTTTGTTTGCCCAAAAGAAGGATGGTTCTCTTCGATTGTGTATTGATTATCGTAAGCTCAACCGTGTGACCATTAAGAATAAATATCCCATGCCTAGAATCGATGACTTGTTTGATCAACTCCGAGGTGCCATTTGCTTTTCCAAAATCGATTTGAGGTCCGGCTATCACCAATTGAGAGTTCAAAGAGAGGATATCCCTAAAACCGCTTTCCGTACTCGCTATGGCCATTATGAATTTGTTGTGATGCCATTCGGTTTAACAAACGCTCCAGCTACTTTCATGGATTTGATGAACCGTATCTTTCGTGCTTACCTTGATCAATTCGTGGTGGTATTTGTCGACGACATTCTTATCTATTCATCCACGGAGGAGGAACACCAAACTCATCTTGCCATTGTTCTTGAACTCCTGAGGGAACACCGTTTATACGCCAAGCTTAGTAAGTGTGAGTTTTGGTTACCCGAGGTGAAATTCCTAGGTCACGTAGTTTCGAAAGGAGGTGTGTCCGTTGATCCGGAGAAGATAGAAGCCGTTCTGGACTGGCAGCGACTGAAAAACGTGTTTGAGATTCGGAGCTTTTTGGGGTTGGCCGGTTACTACCGTCGTTTCGTTCTTGACTTTTCTCGTTTAGCGGCACCGATGACTAGACTAACTCGATAAGGGGACTCGTTTTGTTTGGAGTGACTCGTGTGAGACGGCATTCAAGGAATTGAAGAGACGATTGACTACCGCACCGGTCTTGATTGTGCCCGAGCGTGGAGTTGGCTACTCCGTGTATTGTGATGCATCTAAGGAAGGGTTGGGGTGCGTATTGATGCAAGCGGGACGAGTAGTAGCGTATGGATCGAGACAATTAAAGACTCACGAGCGAAACTATCCGACTCATGACTTAGAACTCGCGGCCGTCGTTTTTTCTTTGAAGAGTTGGCGTCACTACCTTTACGGTGAGAAATTTGAAGTCTTTTCCGATCATAAGAGCCTAAAGTATCTCTTCTCTCAAAAGGAGCTTAACCTACGTCAACGTCGTTGGATGGAACACTTAGAAGATTACGATTTTGAAATGCACTATCATCCGGGTAAGGCAAATGTCGTGGCGGACGCGTTGAGTAGAAAACCGATACACTTAGCGAGCTTAGCCATACATGAGTGGAAGATGGTGAACGATTTAGGCCATTTTGCTTCGCACTTCGAGGAAGTTCAGGAAGGGGTTACGTTGTGTAATCTTACCGTCCAATCGACCTTATCGGTACGAGTAGTAGAGGCTCAACAAAATGATGGAGAAGCGGGGGAACTTCGTACAAAATTTCTTAGCGGGAATGCTTGAGATGGGTGGATGATTCACGCCGACTGGAGTTTACGTTATCAAGGAAAGTTGTTCATACCCGTTTCGTGTCGGGAAGAAATTCTACGAGAGTTTCATCATTCACCGTTAGTCGTTCATCCTGGAGGAACGAAGATGTATCATGACTTGCGTAGGCAATTTTGGTGGCCGGGGATGAAGAGAGATGTGGTGATCTTTGTGTCCAAGTGTTTGACGTGTCAACAAGTAAAAGCCGAACATCAACGACCCGCGGGAGAACTACAACCGTTACCGGTAGCCGGGTGGAAATGGGAGAATGTGACGACGGATTTTGTTACGGGTTTGCCGAGATCGCCGAGGGGGCATGATGCCATTTGGGTTATCGTAGACCATTTTACCAAGACCGCACACTTTTTACCCATCCATGTTACCAATTCCGTAGAGACGCTTAGCCGTTTGTATATTCGGGAGATTGTTCGACTTCATGGAATTCCCGTATCTATCGTGTCCGACCGAGATCCGAGATTCACCGCACGTTTTTGGCAGAGTTTACAGGCCGCTTTGGGCACGAATCTCTTGTTTAGTACCGCTTATCACCCACAGACCGATGGTCAATCCGAACGAACGATTCAGACTTTGGAGGATATGCTTCGGGCTTGCGTTATGGATTTCCGGGGTAGTTGGGAAGAACATTTGCCGTTGGTAGAATTCGCGTACAACAATAGTTATCAATCGAGCATCGAGATGGCGCCGTATAAAGCCTTGTATGGGAGACCGTGTCAATCACCCGTGTGTTGGATCGAATTGGGAGAGGCGACGTTAGTTGGACCGGATATGGTTAGAGAAACTACCGAGAGTATGAGATCGATTCGTCAACGACTTTTAGAGGCTCAAGAGAGGACAACCGAACAAGTCAAGATAATTCGCCGAAGGTTGCTAACCGCTCAAAGTCGACAAAAGAACTATGCCGATCGTCGCCGTCGTCCACTATCGTTCGAAGTGGGAGATCACGTGTTTCTTAAGGTATCACCACGTCGAGGCTTGTCACGTTTTGGGAGGAAGGGAAAGCTTTCACTGCGTTATATCGGTCCATTCGACATTATCGAGAAAATCGGGGAGGTTGCGTACCGTTTGGCTTTACTGCTGAGATTATCGAATGTACACGACGTGTTTTCACATATCTATGTTGAGGAAGTACGAACCGGATCCGTCACATGTGTTAGAATGGTCCGAACTAGAACTTGAAGCCGATGCATCTTACAGGGAAGAGCCGATACGTATCCTAGATTCGCGCGATCAAGTGTTGAGGGGTAAGACGATACCGTTGGTTTGAGTCTTATGGAGTAATCAAGGTAGCGAGGAGTCTACGTGGGAAAGGGAGGATGACGTTAGAGCGAAGTATCCGCACCTATTTTCGGAATGAATCGATGTGAGTGTTTAAAATTCGAAGTTTCATGTTGTTTGGCTTGTCGCATAATAGTTGATGGTTGTACTTGTTGCATATCTATGTGGTGCATGTCTTGGTGAGCATGATTATTTGAATTTCGAGGACGAAATTTTTCTAAGGAGGGTAGAGTGTAAAGACCCGTTAAATCATAAAATTGATTTAAAGGTTTTAAAAGAAATATAAGGATGAGATTGATTTGAAATTGGAAATTTGGGGCTAATGTGTTAAAAGGTTATATGTGAAGGGTGAGTGTGTGATGTGTGCATATATGTGTGTTAGTGTGAGAGGTAGGGAATTACTTTTCCCTTTTTCCCTTTTCCTCTCTCTCTCGACTCCCTCTCTCTCTCGGCTCACTCTCTCACTCTCACTCTCACCCATTTTCTCACCAAATCACCTCAAACCTCCACAAAACCTCCATCAATCCTTCACCCCTTCGCGTATTGCAACGCGTATTACTCCGGTTTGAGCTCGATGGAGGCGTATTTCGTTCGAACTCAAAGATTGGAGCTAGGGCTTGAGAAAACTTCCAAATTTGTTCTTTGATCTTGAGGTAGGAGGTTCTAACTTGCAATATATGTTTATGTCTTGTTTCTTAGAGCTTGAACCTTGCTATTGATTGTGGTTATTGTTGTTGAGGTTGTTGTTATTGAGAAACCCACTGAAATCTGCAGAAAATCTGCTCGAACTGAGCTGGTATCGATACCATTTGCTTAGGTATCGATACTTTAATGTCCAAAAACCCAAAAAACACACTGGTATCGATACCATTCTTCATGGGTATCGATACCCTTACGTCTGGAATCATTCTTAACCAAAAGGTATCGATACATTTGCCTTAGGTATCGATACCTGTTGCTTATCTCCAGCTTTTGCTGTTTTGTTTCGTACTTCCTACCAGTTCAAACACCTCCCGAATGATTCTCTAACACGGTTACTCGTATCTAATGGACTCATTGAACGTTACCCATGATCTTAGTATCCGTTTGGACTTGATTTCATGAAAGCACCTTAGGTATCAAAGTTGGGTTTGATCGATGTAAACGTGATGGAAAAATGGATTTGGAAACATTACGGACATGATGAGAACATTCAGGACTCATCGATGGGTGAGTGCCTGGCAGAGGACATCGGGGTCCTTAAATTGGCCCGGCAGGAGCTATATGCTCGTATTTGATATTTCAGGACCTCCCTATGGGCAATGTGCCTGGCAGAGGACATCGGGGGTCCTTTAACTGGCCCGGCAGGAGCTACGGCTCAGGACACTTGTACGAGACACATTTTGATACATGGTACTCTGATATGTTTTTCAATGGAACTCTTGGTTGATTATAAAAGCGGAATGTTGAAAAGGAATCGCTATCGTTGTTTGTTCGTTGGATCTTGTTACCATTGTCCACCTTGTTTCCATTCCTACATTTCATATGCATATATTGTTAGATTAGAGCTTTCTACTGGGCTAGTGTAGCTCAGACCTTCCTTCATTTTCAGGTGCTAACTCAGGGCTGTAGCTGCATGTTGGGAATGTCTGGATGTGGAAAATTATTTTGAAAGCTAACATTGTGGAGTTACCGAGTCATCTTTATAGTTTCATTTTGAAAGATGTATTTGTAACTCTATTTGTAAATCCTTTGATTATGAAATGATGTAATTCCTTGACTCTATCGATACTTTTACTTTTGTTAATTTGGGCCATGGAGCCGAAGTTGTACTATTTTGGAAACTCTTGGTGGATAATGTGGAATTGCGGAATGGTAATATTAAACTCTTTTTTTTGGGTATTGTATGGAATATTGCGAGGCTTTATTTATGAATATTCTTTATAATTATGTTAAAAATCGAGGGTGTGACAGTAGAGAACCACCACGCCCGATTATGTGAACTGGAGGAACATATGTGTCAGCAACAAAAGGGGGTAAAGGATCGTTACCCGTATCAGAGGGAGTCTCGAACTCAGTCTCAAGAGGGTTCGGTTGCAAAGAACCCTCCCCAACAGTCGGCGTACGCCAACTCGAACGAAGAACACGGGTACTCGTTACCGCGCCAAGAACCGTGGCCTCAATGGCCGGAACCTTGCCCGCATCTCTCGATATAGGAGTGGACGATGAAGGAGTACCGGTAGTAGTGTCAACTGGAGGAGGAGGCGGTGAAGCCATGACAGCCAAGAGAAATAACGACTGGAACGGCAGTGATTGGAGGGGATCACAGAGAACAATGGCGACGATCGGAGGATGGGGTGATTTCGATCGCCCAAATGGGAGAGAGGACGAAGGGGCAGAGAAAGAAAGACAAAATGGTCCGCGAAATCAATCAAACTTAACTTAAATCGATTTTCCGACTTTTGACTTTCTCATGGCCGAGACATCGATCCTTCAGCCGAGGCATCCATTATTCGGCCGCTGGATCGATTTCCTGGCCTCTTAACCTATCTTGCTCAGTGCACTAACTCAAACCAATTCAAAGTTTTGGGTCCATGACCAACAAAAGCAATGATTGAATCAGCCTTGGGGGCATTCCCGAGCAAAATGCAATATGGTCGGAACTAGCCTTAGGGACACGCCCGAGCACAAAGAAGCTCTCTCTCCGTAACAACAAGCTCACAACTACTGGTCGCTTGACCATTGAAGATTATCAAATCCGAGCTCTCGCTCACAAGATCAAGGGACTCTTGATACATCCAACTCAGGCTCTATGCCCAAACAACTGTGCTCCGAAAGTGCGTCAGCAATCAAGAACTCACCAACCAAGCACCGAACTCACTATCACCCAATAGCTCTAAGCCCATTCAGCAGCTCTATGCTCAACAGGCTCAAATAGCACCACGTGCTCACCATCTCAGCAGCTCTATGCCTGTATTCAACCTCAGCAGCTCTACGCTCGCTACTTGAACGGCTCTATGCCCAAGCTCAACATCTCAGCAGCTCTACGCTTGCTACTTCAACGGCTCAACACCCGTATTCACCAATTCAGCGGCTCCATGCCCATATTCACCAATTCAGCGGCTCAACGCCCGTATTCACATGCTCAACTGGCTCTACGTCGTAAACAATTCTCAATAGGCTCTACACCACCCCAATCAAGATAGCATCTATTCTCAAGCTCTACGCTTGAATGCTCAAAATCCAACATTTTGAAATGCTCGAAGCTCTTCGAATGCCCAACCACTGTGTACTGGATGCTCAAGTTCTACACTTGAATGCTCAAGCTCCACGCTTGAATGCCCAACAACTGCGTACTGGATGCTCAAAGCCTGTACTTTGAATGCTCGGATTCTGCCGTCCGAATGCTCGAGCTCTACGCTCTGAATGCTCAAGTCCAGAACTTGAAAGAAGCTCTACGCTTAAATCAAACACACACGCACGGGCCCATGCACATAAGCATCAATTGCATCACCATTGTCACATCGAGTCTGCATTATCATATCTAACAATCATCATCATCATCGTATACACACTTTGCATATCTATCTCTCATGAAACAGGTCAATCGTACAATCAACCGGCTCTATGCCTCGGTTTTATTGATCGGTCCAGCACCTCGATCCTTTGGCTCTACGCTAAAACTTATGATGGGAAAGCTCCATGCACAGACCATCAGGATGCAACTGGCTCTACGTCTCGGTTCAAATCACGTCAGGCTCTAAGCTCTGACACCTCAGGCTCTCGCCTTGTGAATACAACTGGCTCTATGCCTCAAATTTGTCAAGCTCCTCAGGCTCTCGCCTTGTGACCACAACCGGCTCTATGCCTCGGTTCCATCACGTCAGACCTCTAAACTCTCCAGGCTCTCACCTCATGATTAAAACCGGCTCCGCGCCTCGGTTCCCTCATCTCAACGCTCCGTGCTCTACTTTCTGGCCTTGCGCCCCCCATATCTCAAAAACGACATCCATCACATCTCCAGAAAATGGCTTGGGTTCCACCCCAAATCTCAAAAACGGCGTCCGACTCATCCTCAGCAGATGGCTTGGATTCCATCCCATTACATCAATTCCTTCCAGCTCATTCGCAAGGATAAGCTACTCTACTGAGTTCCCCTCAGTCAAAGTAAGGATGATCAAGAAAAGCAAACAACTCACCCGCCGTGTATTGATCTACCCCAATATTCTGAAGAAGCTCTCCGCAAATATTTCCTTGGCAGCCCCGCGCTCCTTCAACTACCCTTCGCCAAAATCCTGGCTCAGCCTAGGTACGTTGCATTATGACTTTTAAAGCCTGAAGGTACATCTTCTGTTTCTAACCCTCCAAAACTTTTATTTTTCTTTATTGCCCTTCCGAACTACAGTTGGTATGAATTTCCCTGTGGAACACGTAGGCACCCTCCTGGCCCGACCATAACAAAAACCTTTTCCAAAAACTCCTTGAATAGTGGTTGGACAAAATTGAGTTGCTTTTACAGCTTTGACTCTTACTTAAACATGTCTCGCAATCCGTCTAAGTTCAGTCAAAGAGGGGCATCTGTAGACACCCCAATTTGGCCTAACGATTATTTCAAGTCCCACCTTGGGGACCATCCCGATGATGAAATGGATACAGTGATTGCTGATTGACTTCCTTTGAGCCTTAGGACTTTCGGTAAAACTTTTAGCCACTTAGAGGACCCAATCTAGAGCCAAATAGCCTTTCAGACAGAAGTACAGTATATCAGGAGAATCCATCTATCGGTCGTGACATTGATCACACGGCCCCAACTTCAATCCTTCACCCGTGAAGCCTATTGCTTGAAAATCTCCCTGAGAGATCGATTAGCCGGCCGCCAGATCTATCCTTCGGCCGCAATATCATTCCTTCGGCCGCCAGATCGTCTGTTTTCCAGATTCTGGAACGTTCTGTCAATGGTTTGATCCGTTCACAAAACCCTAGCAGCCTTTTTCTGACGCGTTCGGGCCACGTTCAGGGATCACCATGAAGAGTTTGTATCACTCCCCAACTCCAATTCCCACCGTGCGTTTTGATTGGTTGAGTTGTGTCATCCCTAGTGCCTATATAAAGAGGGCTTCAGCTCTGAAATTGAGAGACCAACACCTCACTATCCACCACGAAATTCTGCAGAAATACACTCTCATATCCCCTCTACAAAAGCCCCAACCTTCTGAAGGCAGTCACAATCCGACGATTCAAACCCCGAAGTTCAAACCCTAACCCTAGGGTTTCAAGAAGCAATCAATCAATCACCCTCAATCCGAAGCAATCAAGCTACTGAGGGATCAAGGTGGTGAGGCCCAGGGGCCTCTGGTTCAATTTATTTTCCATTCTTACGCTTAATTGTACTTGTTTGATTATCTGTTAATTGTCTGGTCTGGTGTGAGGAAGAACATCGGCTAGGGAATAAATCCCTCGGCCGATACATAGAACTAGGAGGATCCCTCGGTCATGACATCCATTCACCGGCCGCGGGATCCATCTCCCTGGGACAGTTTGTTTTATTCTGTTTTCTAATGCATGATTTACTTATCGTCTCGGCTCACCTTATTCACTGCTAAAGGCTAATAAACAGACTATGTGTTAGAATTGAATAAAGCATGTTTTAATCATATGTCGAACAATTATGGGCCAGTCTCACGACTGGGTAGAGAGGGGTGCCTAATACCTTCCCCTCATTGTACCTTTGGCTCCCGTGCCCAGAATCTCTATCTGTTTTTCCTAGTTTTCTTAAACTAGGTGGCGACTCTGTTTCGATGATAACCACTATCTTGTGGTGATGTTCCTAGCCATGGGAATATCCACGATCTTGGTTTATGTAGCAAAGCCTGAACCGAGCGTTGAGGTAAAATGAATGAGAGAAATAAAAAAATGAGAGCTGAGTGAGGTCCCTAACCTGCAACAACAGCGGGCTACCACCCAAAACCCTTGTGCGACCAGCATGGACAGCGTCTAGTCCCATCAAGGTTTCAGCAAGAACCAAGGGTGCAACATCCTTGCGAGCCTCAATCTGAGAAGCAACACCCACCAATAAAGAACTGGGCTGACCGACGGATGGAACCAGCAGGAAGGCCGCCAAGAGACAAATGCAACAAGCCATCATTCGACGTCATTGATACTCAAAGTCTGTCAAGTCTCCAGGTGGACTGAATCTCTCGTACAGCTACACGATGTTGATGGCATTGCCCCGAGTGAGAAACTCAGCAGTATTTCCGCTGATCCCCAGTTTGGCTT
Source organism: Rhododendron griersonianum (assembly GCA_018127125.1). Classification (NCBI taxonomy): domain Eukaryota; kingdom Viridiplantae; phylum Streptophyta; class Magnoliopsida; order Ericales; family Ericaceae; genus Rhododendron; species Rhododendron griersonianum. Next base: position 2,883,771 of record CM030798.1, on the reverse strand, counting down.
TCAGAATGTTCTTCATACTCTCCCTGAGCATTGGAACAATTGGCTCAGTGGAGTCATGACTTCCAAGGTAGGCATGGAACTCCTCGACGGTGGGGCACAGCTCTTGAGAACCAAAACAAAAGACATGCACTTCGGGATCCCAAAAGCGCGCCGCCGCATGCAGCAAGACAGGACGGATTGCGACCTCTCGGAGATGCCTTAGGGCGTAAAGTTGGTGTCCTCGGAAGTTCAGCCAGTCGATGCCTTCGAGGCTGTCCAACCAAGGTCGAAGCAAGGCTTGGTTCAACAAGGCCATGAGTAGGATGGATTTTTGGAAGAAGAATGATGAAATGAAGTGTGAAGGACTTGCCAAAGCATGACTCTATATTTATAGAGGTCTGGAGGATACAATGCCACTTTCCACCAGCCTTGGAACTCATCAAACTTAACATTTTCAAGAAAATTCAAACTTTGGAAATTCAAAAAGTGTTGGAAAAGGCTCAAGTCTTGCTTTAGGAGGCCAGTTCTCCTGGGAAACAGATTGTGCAAAGTCACAAGGCACCTTGGAAGTGTGCATGAAGAAGAAAACGACATGGGAATAGCTAGTGAGTGGCATTGGGAAACAACTCTGAACTGCCAATGACAGAAGTCCCGAGCGCTCTGGAGTGAAGACCCAAGCGCTCGAGACCACTCTCGAGCGCTCGAGAGTTCTGCTGTTTTGCAGCAGGTTTTGATCCCAGCTTTCCAGCCTCAATTCAACATTGCAAATGCAAAGAGCTCAGGTCATAAGGTCCTCAGCATGTACCTAGGGAATACAGCGGTTTCTGTTATCAGTTTTCTCTGGTGTTCGTCCGTTTTCCTCAAAAATACTAAAGTTTCCAAGGTTTTCATTCTGCGAATATGTCAAATTCCACGTTAAGCGTGTTTGATTGAATCCAGTAATGCGTATAAGTCACAATCTGCATTAGTGACTGTATGGCACGATCAAACGCGCGTTAAACATGTTCTAATTATATAGGGAATCATCATACGGAACGAGAATAACCTTAGGGATAGCCACAAATATCGACAGATTGACACACCTCTACTCAAATAACCATAACTTTCTGTGTATTAAGAGTCTTAAAGTGATTCCAGTGGCAAATGAAAGCTAACTTCAAGACCTTCGATTTGATATAAATTTTGCATGAATTGGACATCGGACGAAGAAGTTACGGCCGTTTGAAGTTGGGCTGAAACCCAGAAAGTGAGCAGAACTTCCAGAGAGGGGAGGGATCGATCCCTCGTGCTTGGGGATCGATCCCCAAGGTGAAAAATCCAGATTTGAATTGCGGGATCGATCCCTCATGCTTGGGGATCGATCCCTGGGCGATTTTGGGCGATTTTCTGCAGATTTCGACAGCTTTTCGAATGGACGACGGAGGACGATCAAAACTCGATTAAAGCACGAAATCAACTCATAAACACATAAAGTGAGTAAGAAATCCCTACCTCGAAGTGTAAACACGAAGATCCATCCCAAACAAGCAAGCCCTAGCTCCGAAAGCTTGAACGAACCGAAATACACCTCCCCACGCTTGACCCACCGAAATACGAACTCAAAATCACTAGAGGAATGAGGATTAGAGGTTGATCTTCATGGGTTTCAAGTGATTGATGGAGTTTTTGGGTGAGAGAGTGGGAGAGAGTGAGAGAGCCGGAGAGAGAGAAAGCCGTGAGTTAGAGAGAGAGGGTGAGATGGGATTTTTGATCCCCTACACATACACCCACATATATATACTAGTACATATACCAATTACACACATAGACCCTCAAATAACAATCCTATCATTTTAGACCCAAATCAAATAAACCCACAAATTTCTCATTTTCGCATTCATAAAACCTTTAAACTATTTTCGTAAAATATGGGTCGCTACATCCTTCCCTCCTTAAAGAAATTTCGTCCCCGAAATTTACTAAGCCAAGTCCAACCGAGTTACCAATCACAATACATAATCCTATGCCATATTTCCACAATCTAACGGTATGCTCCTACCGCTCGCCATCAATCTCGTACGGCTAGGATGCTCACCGGTTTCTCTTCAAGAACTACACCCACCTCTAATCGTTCTCCTGAAATCTCAACATTCACAGTCACTCAAATTCTATCGTTCACTCCGAGATTCAAGGACTTATACCCTCTCGTTTCCCCAAACTCTGAATTCCACATTCTTTTTTTTTTTCCTAATTAGTGCCAACTGTCTATCTAGAAAACCCCGAATAATCTCTATGGTAATGGAACCGAGAAACTCAAAATTTCAAAGATCAAACTTCATAATTACTATCACCCTCTGCTCGATTTTAACACCAATTCGCCATAATTAAACTTCTTACGCCTCAAAGCTATTGACATCCTCTTTAACTCCCAAAGCAAACACATCTCATAATCGATTCAATTCTATTAATAGTATTAAGGATAGACACCGACACCAAACGTACATAAAACAAATTGCTAGTCATGATCTCCAACTCACACCTCTATCTATCCACATCACTCTTTCTTATGAACTTTGCACAAACCTTAACCATTTTTGTCCATCTAACATTTAAACACAACCAGATTCTAACACTATTCCATGTTCCCTAATTCATTCAAATTCATCATCGACCTCTTTCTTTTGCTTTAGCAGACTAAACCCACTTCTATCATAATGTGTCGTCTCTACGTATCTCAATACGACTTAACCTTGCAATAAGTCATATAAACTCTCAGATCCACTATTTTCCTTACTGTTAGTCACTAACCACTCCCAACTATGGGTTGACATATCATAGAAACCATTTTGCATCTAATTCTCTAATCGTATCACACATGGGGGTAGCAAGGACACAAATTCTACCCTTTTTAAACCTTACATTCCACTATGGCTAGTAAAAGAAGGACACACGTCAGATTTTAACTATAATTTCCTCTCCTCGTAGCACACACCCACACACCTCCGGGTCTATTCCGAGCCACATACAAAGAGCAAACTACTCACATTGAAATTTCACAACAAGTCAAACATGTAGGTTAAAGCTAAATGGCAACGAATTTCATACACAACATATCCCAACAAATCAACCGTGAAATTTAATAGCTCACACAACACCAAACATGTTCATGCATTAACAAACTCACTCAGTATCCAATGGACTCACAATGTATCCAACAAACTCACAGAGTGCCCAACGGACCCACCAAGTATCCACTACTTCACAATTCATGGCTTTAGGAAGCCCAACAATTTTCTCATTCCTTTTATATACTCTCATAATACCTTGTGCAAGGTCTACTCACTTTACCAATGCCGAGCTTTCTCATTCATTCCGTTAAGTCAAATCACGTATCTCACATTCATAATCTTAAACATCACATCATAGATACACGCATCATCAAGACCAATCATTTCCCCTATTTTAACAACATTGCAACCTAACAGCGTCTCATCACCAGGGCACCTACACAGAGTGTGCAATAGTTGCACCAACGAACATCCAGTACTCTCGAATAGCCTTATGCTAGAACTCAGACACTGATACAGACCAATTGACAGAATTATCCCTAGATACCCACAAGACTCTGGGGTTACGAACAACTTTTCTATTTCTCTTATTACATTCTAAGACTCCTACCACTTCATCACTCATGAATCAGTTTCACTTGCACTAACAACTTCTAACAGTCTCGCTCACCACCAATTTTGCACCATTCCAACTAAGGACACCAACTACACTCTATTTCATTATCACCCTTAATAGTTCACCTTCATATCGCCCTTACCTCAAACCATTTCCTTACTTTGCCTTACATTGACCATTTGACCTAGATTACATCGCTATCCTTATCCTTCTGTCTTATTTCCCTCTTACCAAACAATACAACTAACATTCTCCTACCGACCCTTCATAACAACACTACCACGACAATCATTACAATGACCACCACAATACCACAACACATCCTTTTCCTACAAAATCCCTCCATACAGTCACCTATCTCGATCCTATAGATCTAGCCCTTAAGTATAAACCTAGTATCCAATTGACTTCCCGAGACTTCCATCTAGATAGTGCGGTGATCAAGCGCCTCTTCCAACTGGATCTCTTCGGTAGTCGCCTGGGTGTCCAAGAGACACATACCGTATCTAGACACCCTACCTATAACTCTCATCTTCCTAAGTCAACCTTAGATACTTACGACTCTTTACAAAGGCTCAACCTATCTTACCTATACTTAAAATCACTACCTCAATGACTACCGTAACAATAACAAACCTCGATCACTACAACAACAAAACATCATCCCTTCAAAGACATTTAAGACACTCACTAGCTTAATACTCTAGCTATGTCACACCTCATATCACATAAAAATTACTTAAAGTATTTGAAATTTAACACATAGTCTACACAGTTCAAATAAAGCACATCAATTACTTAGCTCACAAAATTTTACTAACAGCCAAGCACTTCTATTGTATACTAATAGATATCAGATTTCCCACATCGGTCTAGGCACTACAAACAACCACCACAATCCTTCATGGCTTTTTAGCCCACCTAAAAGGGCACCTTACCACATAGAATCCAAGAACAAAATTGCTAACGACAACCACAACAATAGCAACAAACGCTGCCACAACCACTACTCACAGGCCAAACTCTTTTCTTTTCTTTTTTTTTTGACACGGGTCAACAACATTCCACCAATCCACATAAACATAGATGCGATGCCACGTCGATGAACACACGTCGGTCATGCAAACACACATGTGTTCTTGTTAAAATATGAAATGATTTTTGAACCCATGAGACTAAGTCTCCCCACGGTCTCTAGGTATTCAAACCTAATGCTCTGATACCAATTTGTCACGCCCTCGATTTTCAACATAAATAATAATCATTTTCAACAAATAAAACTATCACTGAAGTACCAATAATACCCAAATGACATATTTTCCCCTATTCTCAAAGTTAATTTTAAAAGTTGCAATCCCGGCTCGAAGCCCCAAGTTATACAAATACCAAAATAATATTACAATTTTCATTAATCATTCTTCTGAATACCACTTTCAAATTAAATGCAAATTCAACTCCTCTTTTATACCTCTGTGACCCATGATCAACAAGCATGAGATGCACGCCATGCCAAATTTCCTTGCTTTGTACCTGAAAATGATAGGTTGAGCTACACTAGCCCAGTAGAGAAATCTATACTCAAGTTATATGTAAATGCGATGAAACATGCAATAAGAGTGAATGAGTTTCAATGAAAGGACATGAGATACAGAATGGCTTCACAATGAATCGACGGACTACTACTACGAGATTCCATATGTCTTAGAGATATCCTTAACCGTTCATGTGTCCAACTAGAAGGAGCATTTAAACTCATATGAATATAGCAGATTACAACAACTGCTCAATCATCTGACGACTTTTCAACTGAATGCCACAACAAATTCCTTTTTATCCATGATTCCTCTTCACATGTTTCCGTACTCAAAGACTTACATTTCAAGTCTTGAGAACTCAGTGCATTTCCCAAAGATCTCTAACATGAGTCTCAATAGCTCATTCTCCATTAACAGATTAATAGTGAACTTAAGAACTTTCCGGGTCTTAGGGCCCCATATACCCACAATACATTCCGGGTACTCGTGACCCCGTACATCCACTTAACATTCCGGGTTTTAGGGCCCCATATGCCCACAATACATTCCGGGTACTCGTGATCCCGTACATCCGATTCAAGTTCCGGGTATCAAGACCCCGTATGCCAATTACAACTCATTTGTATTGCATTTCATTATACGTGTTTCTAAGGTTCTGATCGTACGATTGTAGATAAAGATAGATTGATACTAAGTAAACGGTCCACACATCAATTCATATTTCCATTTTGTTTCCAAACTCGTTGTCTCTCCTCACTCCTCGTAGTACATGGCTTCAATTATGAAGTTGTCACATTTCGTTATATTCTTCATTAATCAAACCACACATCTCACATGTTACTAGATTCAAATACCACGCCACACCACCCGCTAGGTTCTAAACGAGAATCTTATGGAACAGATACCAAAGGAACCTAGGGAGCTCATCGAGAGGAAGCACGAGGATACAAATCACAATACTACCCATCGGATCATTAGACAAACTCATGTCTACCCATAACACTCGCTACTTTACCCTTTATAGCCTACGGTACTCCTATCAACCTTACGATACATTTCCCTAACCAACGTCGTTGATATTATGCTCTAATGAATGCCAAGAAACAAAGTCGATCAATGGTTCATTAGGACACAAGCAATCATTCTCAAAAGTGACTTAAACATGTTCTAATTATATAGGGAATCATCATACGGAACGAGAATAACCTTAGGGATAGCCACAAACATCGACAGATTGACACACCTCTACTCAAATAACCATAACTTTCTGTGTATTAAGAGTCTTAAGGTTATTCTGGTGGCAAATGAAAGCTAACTTCAAGACCTTCGATTTGATATAAAGTTTGCATGAATTGGACATCGGACGAAGAAGTTACGGCCGTTTGAAGTTGGGCTGAAACCCAGAAAAGTGAGCAGAACTTCCAGAGAGGGGAGGGATCGATCCCTCATGCTTGGGGATCGATCCCCAAGGTGAAAAATCCAGATTTGAACTGCGGGATCGATCCCTCATGCTTGGGGATCGATCCCTGGGCGATTTTGGGCAATTTTCTGCAGATTTCGACAGCTTTTCGAATGGACGACGGAGGACGATCAAAACTCGATTAAAGCACGAAATCAACTCATAAACACATAAAGTGAGTAAGAAATCCCTACCTCGAAGTGTAAACACGAAGATCCATCCCAAACTAGCAAGCCCTAGCTCCGAAAGCTTGAACGAACCGAAATACACCTCCCCACGCTTGACCCACCGAAATACAAACTCAAAATCACTAGAGGAATGAGGATTAGAGGTTGATCTTCATGGGTTTCAAGTGATTGATGGAGTTTTTGGGTGAGAGAGTGGGAGAGAGTGAGAGAGCCGGAGAGAGAGAAAGCCGTGAGTTAGAGAGAGAGGGTGAGATGGGATTTTTGATCCCCTACACATACACCCACATATATATACTAGTACATATACCAATTACACACATAGACCCTCAAATAACAATCCTATCATTTTAGACCCAAATCAAATAAACCCACAAATTTCCCTTTTTTGCATTCATAAAACCTTTAAACTATTTTCGTAAAATATGGGTCGCTACAACTGCCATTTCGGGATTCTGCGGGGTTTCCATCTTGAGAACTAGTTGCTCCGGGTTTGGATTTGGATTAGGGTTAGGGTTTGGGTTTGGATTTGGGATTGGATTTGGATTTGGATTTGGATTTGGATTTGGATTTGGGTCAGGGTTTGGATTTGGATTTGGAGGTGGAAGCCGTCGTGCAACTCCGGTAATCATCAGCATGAGTTGGACGATTTGGTTGTCGGTGCATTCGCCCAGTCGTTGGATAGCTTGCCTGATCTGCCCCAATTCTCCATTCGGGTTCTCTAGGTGTTGTTCCAGGTTTGGATTTAGATTAGGGTTCGGATTAGGGTTAGGATTTGGATTGCCTCCGTTTGGGTTTGGATTGCCTCCGTTAAGGTTTGGGTTTCCTCCGTTAGGGTTTGGATTGCCTCCGTTAGGGTTTGGGTTGAGGTTCCCGATTTGTAGATCCATCTCCACCCGAGGGTCTGATACACTGACGGGATCTGCTTGAAGTTAAAGTCGTTCCAATCTCTGCCCCAGGGGTCTGGTCCAAGAGGGTATGATATTCTTCTTCTTTGGCCCAATTGCTCGGAACTGACAGCAAAGCAAAAACCGTGCTCAGACGTGGTCCCTGTTTACATTTTTAAGAAATATGTGCATGATTTTTTTATTATAGAAAATGCGTGCATCATCGTCACCGTCATCGACTCTTATTTTTCAAGAACGATTGAGTATCCTTTATGGTTGCCTTGATCCTCGGATTTTTAGGGTGTATCCCCATTTAGGAACCAATGCTTCCCAAAGGATGCTAAAATAAGCTAAGTATTTGGCTAATATTCCATCGACAAATCGACCATCGATTTGGAATGACTTGGGGCGAACGACATGATACGATAACCGAAGTGGCGTAAGCAGTGCGTTTGTTTTTAGCCCAGGGTGGTGTTGTCATCACGACGTTTTGATTCCTTGTCATTCCTTCCTTTGGTTAATTCCCCGATTAAACACTAGTCAAGGACTTAGCAAAATTTTAGTTTCCCTTAGGTTTTAGTTCGAGGACTCACGTGGTTTAGCAACACGCATTAGGGTGCATGACTCTTCATCGGGTCTCGGCAACCTCCCAAAGACCACGCGAGCGAGTCTCGAGAACTGTGGCTGACAGAATGATGATGCAAGATGAAATGCAGCACGTAAACAGGATATAGCACGTAACCCTACCCTGTAGGCTCTTGTCCTAATTTGGAGGGTTCTATGGCTCACTAAGCATGTACGAAGGCAAGTTTTGGCTTGAAGGGGGTTCCCCGGTCTAGAGTCAAAGTATACCTCTCACTATTGAGCGTACACCCAATAATGGTACAAACGGTAGGGATGACTCATCACGGTCGAGGGTTGCTGAGCATTCCGGGATTCCCTATCACCGGCAAGCCGGGTAGGATTGCCGAAACACAATAGCGGGGCTGCACAAGATATATATACAAGAGATAGACAATGAAACAAAATAACTTTGAAAATCCCACAAACGTTTTTCAAGCTTGGCTCACAAGTTTAATTGATGCTCAAGGAAAAGCGGACTGTTTTGACAACATGTCAACTTTTTCTTAAGTATTAATTAAACCTTATCCCCAGCGGAGTCGCCACTGTGGGCTACCACAGTCCCGGGTGGATCGGGGCGGCCCGAAAAATCGCACGCCTCATTTGAATCAATTTGAAAAATTTGAAGAGTCGCCACACGGATTTGTGGTCTATCACCCGAGAAACCGTTTTGTTTTGAAAATGATTGATTTGAAGTTGAAAACCAGAGATCATTTGAGGGTTCGGAAGCCACGTTACGAGGGGTGAAGGGTTTTACGGCACCCCCCTCGCCCGACGCGATGTCGGTCTCTACTAAACGTTTGTGGGATTTTTCAAAAAGATTTTGTTTCATTAAGCATGTAGCAAATATCCACAGGTAAGCCAAATAAACGTGTATGCTGGTGCATGTGTACAAGGAAGGATGAAATGGTGATAAATAAGATGCATGACAACAGAAGCTGTTGATTTGCCACTGCCTTCACTCTCGAGCGCTCGGGAGTGGTCCTGAGCGCTTGGGAGTGCTGGGGTTCAACCTGCAAGCTTTGTTAGTACAAACAGGGTATAATGCTAAAAACTTTAGATTGAAATAACTTTAAGCACATTACAGGCTCAGCAGAGGACTTGATAGACTGAGACAAAGCCTCAATCTTTCAAATCATGCATCCTTGCCCTTGCATGATCAGATCTACATCTTTAAAAGAGCAAATGGTCACATCTCTGCATGCAGAAAGTTAGAAGCATGGCAAAGTGGGGGAAATAGTGGACTGCAGTGGCATGCAGGCACTCCCGAGCGCTCGGGAATGGTTCCAAGCGCTTGGGAGTGAGCTGCATATCAGCTTATTTTCAAACAGGAAATGATATCATCTTGACATGCAGACACCCTTGTTTTGATCTTTCCCAGGAGAAGATCTTCTTTTTAACCTTGGAAAATCTTATTCTTACTTGAAACTTGGTGAGAAACACCTCTGTTTTAAGAAAACCAATTTTCTATGTCTGCATGCCACAATGAGGCCATTTCATTCAAGAATGCACCTCACCTCAGTCTGCTGTTTACCAAAAATGCCATGCATGGAACTGGAAACAGTCCCGAGCGCTCGGGAGCACTCTCGAGCGCTCGGGAGCACTCTCGAGCGCTCGGGAGCACTCTTGAGCGCTCGAGAGTGTTTCCAGTAGGTTTTCAAAAAATGCTTTGTTAACCCCTTGCTCTTGTTTTTACACTAAGGTCTCCCATCCATGCAACCAGTATTAAGGACTAGGACAGGCTGAGAGACCTCCCTCAGAAGGGAAAAAAAATAGCCTGTTGCTTAAAATTAAAGTAGAAAAATTTCTACCTTTGATTGGAACTTTGCTCCTTGAATGGCTTTGAAAAGTGGATGAAGAGAGAAGAATACAAGAAATCAGAAACTAGGAGTGTTCTGAATTCCTTGCATTTCCCTTGATCTTTTGATCTTTGCAAGTTTTTGTTTTTGAAAACCCTTTTAGTTGGAAGACAAGTTTGGTGCTTGAGAGAGTTTTTGAACCAGAGAGGGGGTTTCTAGAGAGAGAGATTTCATGTTCCAAATGCCCAGACCAGAGGCTATATATATAGCAAGATATAACCTATGGTTTCACTTGAAAATGAAATCAAATAAAATCCTTGATTTTGGGGGGGAAGATCTTCATCCTCTGATCCTTTGCCACCAGAGGTTAAGTGTTGACTGAACATCAGCCGGCTCAAAATGACTGTAATGATGGGTTGCATGGATAGTGGGAAGCCTTGCCATCCATTAGGCATCACAGAGGACTCGAGCGCTCGAGAGTGGTCTCGAGCACTTGGGACTTCACTCTCGAGCACTAGGGAGTGAGCCATGTCCCTGGTTTTGAAAAATGGTTCAGAGCGCTCGGGACTGCTCCCAAGCGCTTGAGATTGGTTTTGACCCTTTTATTTCCCTTTTCAAATCCTTCAAGAAGCATTGTCCTAATTAATCCAAGGCTTGTCTTAATCCGAAATCATCATCGGGGAGCCTCAGGGCCACAAATCAAGGAAATTCGATGAGTCCAAATTGGGGTGTCTACACCAATCGTTCACAATGATCATTCTAAGATATGCCACTGTTACAATTTAACCACATTGTTCACAAAACACAAGCAACTCTATGATTTTGATTCAACTCACTATCACCAATCTCTACCATCTGTATTTCCACCCCTTGCATTACAGTATAACACCACGAGGGTTACCGTATTACCATCCCTTGCATTACAGTGAACCCTAACAACTCGGGTCATCGTATTACCACCCCTTGCGTTACGTAACCCACCCAAGTCTCCGTATTACCACCCTTTGCATTACGAGACTCCCTATTCCAACTTTCGACACATACAACTACTTTCTTATTCAATATGCAAGCTAAGACTTCCCAACGTTCACATTTTTACAAGAGACATCATACCACATGTTTACATTCCCACCAAGGTGCCATAAACATTCACAAGTAACATACAATCAATAGAATGCATTTAAATGAAGTTTTAACTAAGTAAATCCCTATTCATTCCTCACTAATGGAAGGCCAATGGGTCAAGGAAAACATCGATCCACTAATCATAGGAAGTCAATTGAACATGCTCGAGTTAGGTTAGGAAGTGTCCGAAAGGGGTTTAGAAGTGGTCGGGAGTCGAAACGATCGGGGGAAGGACCCTCAATTTAAAATTATCAACTCAAACATACGCACACACATTATCAATCCGTATACAAGAAGACATCATTTTCCAATTTCACATTTTTTCATTCATCATCACACAATGCATTACAAACTCATAAAACATGCCCATTGTACATTGATAAATACTTTAAATTCACGTTATTCTTCAAAGTCAATCATGACGTCCTTCATCGCGCATCGAACCCACAAGGACTCCACAACACACCACCCGCTAGGTTCTAAATGAAAATCTTATAGAACGAGTGCCAAAGGAACCTAGGGAGCTCAACAAGATGAAACACAAGGATACAAATCACGATACTACTCGTCGGATCACTATTCAAGCTCATGTCTACCCATAATACTCACCACATTACCCCTTATAGCCCATGGTACTCCTATCAACCTTAGGGTACATTCCCTAACCAACGACACTAATATTACACTCTAACGAGTGCCAAGAGACAAGATCGAATAACGAGTCATTAGGACATAAGCAATCATGCTCAAGAGTGACTTAAACATGTTCTAATAATGTAGAGACCCATATTTTTGGAAATCGTTTAAAGGACTTATTAATGTTAGAATATGGAATAAAAGAGGGATTTATAGAATTATTTGATTTGGGGTCAATGTGGGAAGGTTGTTTGTAGAGGGGTGCTTGTGCAATTTGTGATTTATGTGAGTATATATATGTGTGGGTGTGGGTGTGGGTGTAGGGGAGAGAATTCCCCAAAATCCTCTCTCTCATCTCCCAATCTCTCTCCCTCTCTCACTCCTTCACCCAAATTTCACCAAAGCAACTCAAAACCCATACTCATCAACCTCCATTCCATCATGTACGTGCGCATTGGAGCTCGTACATCGTTGGCTAGCGCTCGGTGGAGGTGTATTGCTCTCGGTGTCGATTTTGGAAGCTAGGGCTCAGATAATCTTGTGGGTTCGGCTTTGATACTCGAGGTAGGGATTTCTTGCTCACTCTATATGTTTATGAGTTAATTTTGCACCTAGATCATGCCTTGGATCATTGGTAGTTGTGCTGTGTTTTTCCTTGGAAATCTGCAGAAAAATCTACTCGAACTGAGCTGATATCGATACCATTTGGCATTGGTATCGATACCTTTTTGTTTCAAACCCAGAAAATCACCTGGTATCGATAACATTCATCCTAGGTATCGATACCTTTGCGTCTGGAATGTTTCTTGGTCGATTGGTATCGATACCATTTTGCTAGGTATCGATACCTATTGCTTATTGACAATTTTTGCTGCTTTGTTTCATACTTCACCGTTTTGACCCCCGATCACTTCTAACCTCTTAAACACCTTTAAACCATCTCTAAGCTTGGTTGCTCATCCTTTGATGATTCATTGATCATTTCCTTTCCCAAGACACTCGTAAAACATAACTTTGGTAATGTTGTAGACGAATAATATATCGTAAGGTTGTTTAGGAGTACCGTAGGCAATGCGGGGTGTTTTGATGAGTATATTTGGTAGGTGTGAGCCGGTCTAGTGATCTAAAGAGTAACTTAGTAACTTGTACCCTCACGATTCTTCTCGTTGAGCCTATTCGTCTTGCATCCTACATATCAATACTGGCGGGTCGTATGTCATAGAGTTACTATGGGTTGGTAAGTTACTTAGAGTATGGTGACATACGTGGGGAATGGTGTGTGTTTATTCATTAGCCGATGTTATGATATGGTTAATTGTTTTAAATGCTTTGAGTTATGAATGATTAGTTGACATGTGGATGAAGCGAGATTGGACACTCCGGGTATCACCATTCGGTAGAACGACCAAAATGGTGAGATGACCAGGCTGAAAATGAATAGACGGTTATGCGATGTGCATTTCCGCTAACCAGTGATTTACGATAATACGAATGGACGGTTATGCGATGTGCGTTTTAGCTAACCAGCAATTTACGATAATACGAATGGACGGTTATGCGATGTTCATTTCCGCTAACCAGCGATTTACGATAATACGAATGGACGGTTATGCAATGTGCGTTTCCGCTAACCAGCGAATTATGATACATGGATTGATGTTTGTTTATCGATGAAAAGACAAATGATTGATTCTATCAAGATCTTTTTTTTAAAGAATGGATTTTGGTTTTGGAAAAAGGATTTTTATTAAAATCCTCTGGCATTCTTGAGCGAATCAACAGATTCTGGTATTCAAGCTCGAATCAACGGAGCTTGACCCGTATTGGTCTCGTTTTTCATAAATCATTTTTGCAATTAAAAAGGAAAGTTTTATGGAGAAGAGATTGGTTAATCAATAATGTGTAATCGAGGTAGATTGCAGTGTTAACACATGAAGTAAATGGAGTGGTTGAGAATCTGTTGTAGGTTGTCCAGCTTGATGTGAGTTTAGTACAATTTCTAGTTGACATGTACATCGGTAGGAATCCCGATAAGATGTTTAGAACATTGAAGTCAATGTCCACTTGTCTATTGTAGTAAATCTTCATTGCTCGTGTTCGCTCATTGAAATTCGTCCATTTCTAGTGCATATTTCATCGCATTTTCATATAGCTTGTGTAAAGATTTCTCTACTGGCTAGTGGAGCTCAACCTATTATCATTTTCAGGTACAATTCAAAGAGTTAACGTGGCGTACTTGATGTGCATGCATGATCATGTTATTGAAAGGTATTCAAGAGGTGTATTTAGAAGAGTGACTATTGTAAACTGTAATATTATTTCCCATCGGATATTGGTATTTTGATAACTTGGGGCCTCGAGTCAGGATTGTAATATTTGGATTTAATTTGAGAAAAGGGAAAAGAAATGTTATTTGGGTATTATCGGTACTCAGCGAGGATCTTTACTATTTATAAAAGACTAATATTTATTTTTGAAAATCGAGGGCATGACGACTTGGTATCAGAGCATAAGTCTAAAATAACTAGAGACCGTGGGGAGACCTTTTAGTCTCATGGGTTCAAAATTCGCTGCATGCTTTTTACAAAACACACGTGTGCTTGCATGAATGAGTCAGTACATCACTGAGGTGTTGCATTTTGTATTATGGCATAGTGACATTGAGTTGTAGACCCGTGTTGGAATGTTGGAGGCTTTGACCTCATTATAGTGATTGTTGTTATTGACATCGTTACAGTTGGTGGTCTTGGTCTTGTACCATTTGTGGTAAGATGTCTTTTATATGAGATGTTAGATGGGTTTGGGTAGTGGCGATATTGATGTGTGAAAGAGGATGTTTGTTAGCATGTGATAAAAGGGATAGAATGTTGATATGACTTACAAGATGAATGTTAGATGTGTTTTTAATTGAATTGCATGGATTATGTGTTAAGTTTCAAATGTGATAAGTTAAACCTGTATGAGATGAGCTGTATAGGGTATAAGTATAAGGTGAGTAATATGTGCGTTGGGAATTGAGTTAGTGCGTGTCTCGAATGTGTTTGGAAAGGTAAAGACCTGTTGTGGTGATAATTGTGGTTGGTTGTTGTAGTGGTAATTATTGAGACAGTTATTGTGAGCATAGGTAGGGCAAGTCGAGCCTACATAGGGAGATATATGTATCTAAGGTTGATATAGGAAAATGAGGGTTATAGGTAGGGTGTTAGGATACGGTATGTGTCTTCTGGACACCAAGGCGACTACCGATGAGATCCAGTTGGAAGAGGCGCTTGATCACCGCTCCTTCTAGATGGAAGTCTCAAAAAGTCAACCGGACACTAGGATTGTGTATAGGGGTTAGATCTCTAGGCTTGAGATAGATGGCTATACGTAGGAATTTCGTTGAAAGAGGGAAGTGTTATGGTGTTATAGTCTTTGTAGCGGGCCGAACATAGATGTTCGCAAAGGTGCGGATCTGACCCGCCGTGCACTAGTCATCGGCGTTGTGCACGGCTGCCATCGATGACTTGTCATTATTATTCGGTTTGCCGCAGGCTCGGCAAAGGACGAACCTGCGCTCGGATTACGCCGTCGGCAGAGTCCACGACAACGTTACCTCCCGCAGAGTCCAGGCTCAGCGTTGTCCGTGTTCGGCCACCTTCAGAGCACGGCAGGCAGCCGACGATGGCTAGCTGAAAAGCCACGCGTCCTGCCACGTGCAGAAGCAGTTATAACAGAAGATGATCACGGGCGCACATGGGTGTGCCAGCTCAGCCCTGAAAACGGTTACCAGATCTATTCCGTGACGTCACTATGACGTCACTTGGCCCGTGGAAGGCACGCGATCGTACTTGGAGAGCAAGCCAGGAGGCACTATATATGCCTAGTGATGGTAACCCTAACAGGTACACGCTACTCTATACACACACTTACTCTCTCTGAGCTTACTGCTTCCTCTCTCTGCACTATACTCATCCTCTCGCCGGAGGGCCTTGCCGGGACAACCCCCGGCCAGGCCTTAGTCGTGCGTTCCCTGTGCAGGCTAGGAGAAGAAAGCTCAAGAACCATCGAACCACCAACGGAGGAGCAAGGATCTAGGATCACGGGCCACACAATTGGTGAACCCGACGTGAAACACTTCTGATTCAAACGGCTCTCACATCCTCAAAACCACCTCACTCCTTCGTAAAACAACCACCAAATCACCTACCATGGGCGGAGATCTAGCAGACGCAGCCATTTCAAGGGCCAAAGACGCTAGTGGAAACGTCATCCCCACACCAACCCTCGAGAGGCACATGTCCATGTCCCTCGCCCCTGGGTCCGGACTCTCACCAGTCTCAGACGACATAACCTCGGCCTACATCCGCCTACTGTAGTGTCGCGACGTCGAACGCGACAATGAACTGGCCGCGCTAAGGGCGGAGGTGGCCCAAATGAAGCAACGCATGCAGCAGGACGCCACTCCTGCCTCATCAAGATCTGGCGGAGGCGGAGGAAGAGGCATGCAAACTCCACCCCCTCCACCTCCACCACCACAAGGGCGTTAGAACGAGGGATGCCAACGCGGATCCGTGAAAGACTGCCTAGGCTTCACTCCAGCACCAGGCGATGCCAGAGAAATCATCCTCTACAAGCAACCCACCGTATTTGGAACACATCATTCTAGAAGCCATCACGACGGAACCAGGACAAGGGATACCGAGTCGTTTACAAGCACGTACTCGACTGGTCGTGCAGAGTTCTCTCGCACAACGGCCTCGCACTGCAGCCGAGACTCTGCACGGACCAGACCCCATGTCTCCGAACGCCTAGGGAACATCCCGATTGACAACAAGGATGACGAGCACCACGCTCGGCGCAACGGGAAAGGCGTACATATTGAGGGCGCGAACGATGAGAACAAGTCCCGTCGAAACAAGGACAAAACAGTTGACGGCCCGCGCCGAACAGCGACGGACCTGCGAGACAAGCTTCGGCGAAGGGAAGCCGAGAAGACGTCGGCAAAAGAGGACAATGAAAGGGATTCCAAGAGATCAAAAATGGACGAGCACGGCAAACCGCCGCGCCCAGGGTTTGAAAGGCAGCTGAAGGACCTCGGCGTATCCCCATTCACCTCCCACATCATCAACACGCCGCCGGAACCCACTTTTCATCTACCCAAATTCACAAAGTTCGATCCGGCGACCTGCGAGGCCTACACTCACCCCATCCACTTCAGACAGACCATTGAGCTCTGCACTCTTAAGGATGAAGTAAAATGCAAGGCGTTTCCGCCTAGCCTCGGCTCCTTGGGACTCCAGTGGTTCAACAAATTGCCCGCTGGATCCGTAAGGAACCTGGCCGACCTTGAACGCGCCTTCAACACACACTTCATCACGAGCAACAAAACGGCTAAAGAGCCTGAGTCACTGTCTCAGATGAGAAAACTCTCGTCCGAAACCCTCAGGCAATATGTCGAGCGTTACTGGCAGCTATTCAACGAAATTCCAGGAATCGATGAATATTGGGCTGCGCGCACTTTCAAGAACGGCCTGGAAACTGGCAGCAAGATCTTAGATGAACTCGCCATCCGCCCACCACACGGCATGGGTAAGCTGATGCGCATCATGGAAAGATTTTGTGCTCTCGAGGAACTCTATGCAGACAGGGCGGCCCAGAAATCCCGAGCTCAACCAATCCATTCTCCTCGACCGTACACCAGCTACCGGCACAAGTGGCAACCCAACAAACGCAGCTGAAGAAGCAAGTGCACAACATCAAAGAGGGGAAGAAGCGTCCACCGAAGGAGCATGACTACGTGGCCGAAACCACACACTTCAAGGAACCAATTTGGTCTTTTCTGAAGGAAATAATGAGACAACCGTGGTTTGAATGGCCGACGGGCAAGCTCGGAACCGACACCGGCCAACCGGATCAAAATCCAAGGAAAAAATGCACTTACCACAACGAGCTTGGCCACTACACGACTGCTTGCGCACCATACAAAGCCCTCCTCGAAAAGCTTGCAGCTCAAGGTCACCTCGATCAGTACATTGATCGATCAAAGACGCCCGCCCGACAGACGAATCCCAACCCCAATGAACAACGACCGCTGATCCACGTCATCCACGGCCCAGTAACAAAGGCATCCGAGACTGCCCTCAAAGCCGACATCGATCAAGCCTCCACTTCAAAAGAGATACTCTCCGTCGGCTGTGGATCCAAGTGTCAACGACCGCAAGAGGTTCCCAAGTGGACGATAAGCTTCACCGAACGTGACCTTGAACATGTTCAAACTCCGCATTCTGACGCCCTCGTCGTCACCGTCCAAATCGGCGTTCACGACGTCAAGCGCGTCCTCATTGATCAAGGAAGTTCAGCCGAGGTCATGTACTACAACCTATTCAAAAAGTTGGAACTACCAAAGTCGGCACTACTACCAACCGAGGTACCCCTCATCGGCTTCAGTGGAGCACCTGTCTGGCCGGTTGGCCGAATCTTCCTCCCTGTCGTCGTCGGCTCAAAAACCCTGTCTGTCGAATTCATTGTCGTCAACGTGCCGAGCCCATATAACGCCATCCTGGGTAGAAATTAGCTTCACGGAATGCAAGCCATTGCTTCCACGTACCACCAGATTGTTCGCTTCATCGGCGCCACAGGACGACAGGAAGATTTGCGAGGTGACCAAATTGCATCCAAAAAATGCTACGTCTCCGCCGTACACAGCTCTTCCAAGGCAAAACAAGTGCAATGGGTTGAAGTCCCAGACATGGCCGTAATCGAAGACATCGGCCAAAAGGCCGAAGACAAAGCAGAGGAGGACCTGGTGAAAATGCCCATCAACGAGGACAGATCACGCTTCTTCTTACTTGGCTCCTCACTATCTGACGCCGAGCGAGAAGAGATGTTCCAGTTCCACAAAAACAATCTTGAAGTCTTTGCATGGACCCCGGAGGAGATGCCCGGGGTGGATCCCAACTTTATTTGCCACTCCCTCAACATAAAAAAGGACGCCAAACCGGTGGTTCAACGAGCTCGACGTTCGGCACCCGAGCACGCTGACGCGGTCATTGAAGAGGTCAACCGACTTCTCGACACCAACGCCATTCAGGAAGTGCAATACCCAACCTGGCTCTCGAACACGGTTGTCGTCAAGAAGAAGAATGGGAAATGGCGGGTTTGCGTCGACTACACGAACCTCAATGACGCTTGCCCCAAGGATTGGTTCCCACTACCAAAGATCGACCAGCTCGTAGATGCAACAGCTGGCCATGCTCGGTTAAGTTTTCTGGATGCCTACCGTGGCTATCACCAGATTGCCATGGACCCGGACGACATGGAGAAGACAGCATTCATAACTCCACATGGCATCTTTTGCTATAGGGTGATGCCATTCGGCCTAAAGAACTCCGGAGCTACATTCAACAGAGCAGTCTTCAAAATGCTCTATGCACAAATTGGCAACATCCTGGAAGCATACATTGACGACCTCGTCGTCAAAAGTCAAAAGGAGCACAACCATTTGAGGGAGCTGGCCGAGGTTTTCGAGATCCTTAAATTCCACAAACTCCGTCTAAATCCGGAGAAATGCGCGTTCTGCGTAAGCGCTGGAAAATTCCTTGGCCACTTGGTCACACGACGCGGCATCGAGGCCGACCCCAACCAAATCAAGGCGGTGGCAAACCTTCGGCCACCAAGAACAATCAGAGAGGTACAAAAACTAACTGGGATGGCGGCAGCCCTCAACCGCTTCATCAGCAAGTCATCTGACAAGTGCCACTCCTTCTTTCACGCTCTCAAAGGGAAAAGTCGACGAAGCTTTGAGTGGACAACAGACTGCGACAGAGCGTTGGCCGAACTCAAGACCTATCTCGGTACATCACCCCTAATGGTAAAACCAAAGGAATTCGAACCCTTTACCTTTACCTGGCGGTCTCGGCCCATGCCATCAGCTCAGCCCTTGTTCGGCGAGAAGGGGCCGACGACATGCCAGTATATTTCACAAGCAAGACGCTCTTACCAGCCCAGATGAGATACCTTCCACTGGAGAAGTTGGCACTCGCCCTCGTGTCTTCGGCAAGGAAGCTTCTGCCGTACTTTCAGGCGCACACAATCACGGTATTAACCGAATATCCTCTCAAAGCGCTCTTTCGAAAAGCCGACCTCTCCAACAGAGTATCCAAGTGGGCGGTAGAATTGGCAAATTTTGACATCCGCTTTGAACCGAGGACGGCAATCAAAGGGCAAGTCCTCGCCGACTTCATTGCCGAACTCACCCCAGAAGACTCCGAGATCCTACACACTCCTCCCACCCAACCGTCTGCCGAACACCAACCAAAAGAGAACCGGTGGCTCCTCTTTCAGGGAGACACTTGGCGAATGCAAGTTGACGGCGCCTCCAACAACAATGGGGCCGGAGCTGGAGTCGTCTTGGTCTCTCCTTGCGGAACCCTTCACGAAAGTGCGATCACCATCGACTTCCCTGCCACGAATAATGAGGCTGAATATGAGGCCCTGCTTGCTGGCCTACGTTCGGCAATTGCAATGGAAGTTGACAACTTGGCTGTATTCTGCGACTCTCAACTTATAGTCAATCAAGTGCTGGGGGACTACGAAGCTAGAGACCCAAGGATGATGAAGTACCAGGCCACGGCAGCAGAACTCATCACTCGCTTCAAAAATTTCAACATCGAGCAGATCAACCGCGAGCACAACGCACACGCCGACGCACTTGCTGGACTCGCCTCGGCTTCAAAAGCATCTGAGTTCCGAACCATAAATTTTGGGAACATTGACCACCCAAGTTTTGACACAACTCCAGAGGTGCTCAACATTGAACTTGGTCCGAGCTGGATGGATGAAATCGTTGCCTTCCTCAGAACCGATACCCTACCCGACGACAAAAAGGAAGCTTTCCGAATCAGAAACAAGGCTGCCTACTATTGGCTCTCTGAGAGCGGTCAACTCTATAGAAAATCCATTTTCGGGCCCTATCTTCTCGTCGTCCACCCAAACCAAGTTGCTGAGATCCTTGAAGAACTGCACTCCGGAAGCTGCGGCTGCCACTCTGGTGGACGTTCGTTATGCCAACGCGCGATAAGTCAAGGATACTTTTGGAAAAACATGAAAAAGACTGCGAGGAAATCGTACAGAGGTGCCGACCATGCCAACTATTTTCCCCAATCCCCAAGCAGCCGGCTCAGAATCTCTCTCCCATCACAAGTCCTTGGCCATTCGCGCAATGGGGGCTCGACATCGTCGGGAAACTCCTGACAGTGCCTGGAGGCTTCAAATTCTTGATCACCGCAACAGATTATTTCTCTAAGTGGGTAGAAGCCGAGGCCCTCGTCACCATCACAGAAGCAGACGTCCGACGATTCGTATGGAGGAACATTGTGACAAGGTTCGGCGTACCCTATGCCATCGTCTCCGACAACGGCACACAATTTGTCGGGGACGGCCTCACAAGTCTCTGCGAGGAGTTCAGCATACGATTCTTCAACTCAACCCCAGCTTATCCTCAAGGAAATGGCCAAGCCGAGGCCTCGAACAAGACGGTCTGTGCAGGGATAAAACGGAGATTGAATTCAAAGAGAGGAAAATGGGCAGAAGAACTCCCCAGAGTTTTATGGGCTTACCGTTCCACACCCCGTCGTTCCACAGGCCAAACCCCCTTCTCAATGGCATTCGGCATGGAGGCCGTCATCCCACTGGAATCAAGGTTCCCAACCCTCCGAACGGAAAACTTCAACCCACAGACAAATGACGAAGCCGTGGAGCAAGAACTGATTCTGGCTGAGGAAAAATGCGATGACGCTCGGCTGAAGCTCGCCGAATACCAACAGACTGTGGCCAAAGGATACAACAGAAGTGTCCGAATCAAGAAGTTCAAGCCCGACGACTTGGTTTGGCGAAAGGTCGTCCAAGCAAGCAAGAAGAAAAAATTTATGCCTAATTGGGAAGGGCCTTTTCGCATTGTCAAGGTTGCTGGTGAAGGGGCTTACACCCTCGAAGACATGCACGGGAAGGTGCTCACCAACCCATGGAATGCACAAAACCTAAGGAGGGCATACATGTGACGCTTCCTCCACAAGACATCAAGCTAACAACCACCTTCGGCTAACACTTCATGCAAAAAAGAGTCCCTGTCTTCTTCAGCTTCGGCCTGAATATTTTATGTTTTTCTTTTGCATTTCAAAGAAGGGCCTCGACCCACTGTTACTGTTTTTCTCTTCTACTTTACCTGTACTTCAAGGATTATCAATGAAAAGACAAGACTTTTTTGTTTAAAAGTCTTCAAAACATTTCATGTATCATTCCACTCTCGGCTAGAATGCCAAACACAAACGATGACTTCGGTCACACCCACCAACGGCTCCTTAAAAAGCCCTTTGCTTCGGCCAATATCACCGCCCAAAGAAGCAATCACTGGACATATGGTATGCCGAGCCTGAAATACACTTTTCTATTGGAACTTAGGCTTCGGCTCGGATTGGCAAGACACTATGGTCGGCCACCGAAAGGTTACACTCGCAATTTGGCGAGCAAACCACCCACAAACAATCACTACTCTCAAACGTTCCTCTACCATGGCCAGGGGCTGACACTTTGGCCGAGCCCCATCCACTGGCAAGGGGGCACTTCACACTTTCAAACTAGTCAAAGGTTGGATCATATCAGATCACAATACATCCATGTTCGGCGACCTATTACTACGGCCATACTTCTTTGGTCAGGGCTCGGCTGCAATATCTATACTTAACCATTTCGATCATGAAATATTCTCAACTATTCTGCCGAACCCAAACCAAAGTGGGGGCTACGGACAACTACACATTCATAAACATGCAAGACCTACAAAATCATGAGAAGACATGAAGGCAATCAGACAAGCTCGGCATTAACAGAGAAGTTGCAAAAGAAGCCATGCATTCATTCAAAAACTTTGAAATAAAGACAAGTGTTGTTAAAGATCCTAAGCTAGGAGGTATGGCGTAGTAAACCGTTCGGTGCCGACCCCACTTCAACTATTACATCTGGCATGGTAAACTCCCAAGTTCGGAGTCGTCCAGTCCAATAAAAGTTCAAAAAAGAAAACTATAAAAACTCTAAAGTTGGGGCGGATCACCCTCGGCTGCAGCTTCAGCAAGACGAGCAGCACCGTCCTCGGCATCAACAGCCACTTCATCATTTTTCTCAACTGGCTCGGTGTCTTGCTCGGCGTTTTCAGCCTCGGCATTTTTCCCCCCACTTGAACCGTCACCACCTTTTTCAGCGTCGGCGACGGTCATATCTTCAACATCGTCCTCACTCTCGGGAAACTCCTCCGGAGTAAGTGGGGCACACTCTTCTTCAGTGTACGGCAAGTTAAGCTCGGGCACTTCAGCTATGGGGATCGACTTCATCAGATTCATGTCCGGCTCCATCTGCATGACCCCACACGCAGCCTTCACCCCATCCTTGTACCCAGTTCGGTACGCGATCGGCAGCTGTAGACACCCCAATTTGGCCTAACGATTATTTCAAGTCCCACCTTGGGACAATCCCGATAATGAAATGGATACAGTGATTGCTGATTGCTTCCATGAGGACCTTAGGACTTTCGGTGAGAACTTTGAACCACTTAGAGGACCCAATTCAAAGCCATACAGCCTTTCAGACAGAAATACAGAAGCCTAGGAGAATCCATCTGACGGCCGTAACATCGATCTAACGGCCAAAACATCAATTCCTCACACGAGCAACCTGTTGCCAGCAAAATCTCCCTGAGAGATCAATTCCTCGGCTGCAAGATCTATCCTTCGGCCGAGACATCCATTCCTCGACCGTGTGATCTATTACTCGGCCGCCAGATCGACCTTTTTCCAGACTCTGGAACGTTCTGTCAGACGTTTGGTTTGATCCAACTACACTACCTTCCCGATGCGTTCGGGCTACGCTCAGAGATCACGACGTAGAGTTAGAGATGCATTGCAATTGCAATTGCCATCTCATGATTTGATTGGCCGGAGTGAGTCATCCCTATGCCTATATAAAGGAGCCTTTGGACTCCGAAATAAACACACAAAATTCATATACCTTGACACTCAATCAAGCCACGAAACTCTGTCAAAATACTCTCTTAATCCCATACTTCGAAAGCCCTAACCTTCCGAAGGCAGCCGTCAATCCGGCGATCAAACCCTGAAGTTCAAACCCTAACTCTAGGGTTCTCGACCAAGCAATCAATCAATCACGCCCAATCCAAAGCAATCAAGCAACTGAGGGATCAAGGTGGTGAGACCCAACGGCCTCTGGTTTGTTTTAATTTACTGCATTTTGATTAACTGTAGCGTTTTGATTATCCATTAATCTTTCTGTCTGGTGTGAGGAAGAACACCAACCGGGGCTTCGATCCCTCGGCCGGTACATCAAACCAGGAGGATCCCTCGGCCGTGACATCCATTCACCGGCCGCGAGATCTATCTCCCTGGGACAGTTTTGTTGCTTCTCTGCTTTTCTGAATGCATGCTTCAATTATCGCACTGGCTCACTTTGCTTACTGTTTAAAGGAATAACTAAATAGACTATGTGTTGGAATTAAACAAAGCATCTATACGTCTTATGTTGAATGATTATGGGCCAGTCTCACGACTGGGCAAAGAGGGGTGCCTAACACCTTCCCCTTATTGTACTTTTGGCTCCCGTATCCAGAATCTCTATCTGTTTTCCCAGTTTTAATAAACTGGGTGGCGACTCTATTTGATGATAACCGTTATCATGTGGCGATGTTCCTAGCCATGGGAATGTCCATGATTTTGGTTTATGAAGTGAGCAACCAATCGAACAAACAGACGTGATCAATCTGTATGGCGATGCCCCGTTTGGGAGGTGTCTACAGCAGCTTCTTCGCGAGCTCCTCGTTGACCATCGACCGAGCCTCCCGAACGTACTCGGCGCCGGCTCGGTCGTACCCAGCTTGAAATGCCTTCTCATCCACTTCCTTCATCTTCCTCTTCTCCCTCCGCACAACCTGCCCGAGCTCGCGTTCGGCCGTCTTGGCATTCTCAAGGGCTTCATCCTTCTCTTTCTCGAGCTCGGCAACCCTCGACTTGGCAAACCTCAAGCCGTTCTTCGCAGCCTTTGCCTTTTCACGCTCGGCTTTTGCTTCATCACGGTAACGAGTCTTCTCAGCGGCCAAGAGTTCGGCTTGCTGAGAGGCACGCAGCAAAGCTTGCCCAGCCTACAAAAGATAAGTCATCAGCCTCGGCAATACTTCAAAAAAAAAATATAGAAAACCAAGTCAAAAGCGTACATGGACGAGATATGCACTGGTATGGACCAAGCTCGGCTGAAGCTCCCCAGGAACCCTGTCCATGTCCTTCGGGAGAGCCAGTCCATGCAGCATGGTCACAGCGAGACCAGGCTCCTCCTTGATGCTGTCCTCAACTGTAACAACCCTGCCGTCAGCCATCGCAAACGATGGCGCAAACTCCGGCACAATCACTCGCCCACCAGAGCCTGCTGCCCTCTCCACAGCTTTTGAGTCGCCCGCAGCCGAAGACTCAGTTTGATCCTTCTCCTTTGGAAGTGGTGTCGGCGGCCTTGCAGGAAAGAAGTCATGAGTGACCTTCTGCTTCTTTGCAGGATTGTCGGAGGGGGCAACTACCTTCTTGCTGGCAGCAACCTCGTCTCTGAGACTCTTCTTCACTACGTTTCTCCTCCCCATATCGTCGGCAAAATGAGGAATAAGGGTTCGGATGGGAGGAATGTTGATACCTTGAAAGTTGGCTGGCTGGCTATCCTGGAACCAGAAATCAGCTGACTTATGGAAAGTGGGAAACTTTACCCTCGGCTCCTTCGCCTTCTTGCTCGGTTTCGGAATGCTATCGCCAATTCCTTTCTCCACAGCAGCCGCCTTCTTACCCTTAGCCTTTGTGCTCGGCCCAGCCTCCTTATCCTTCTTCTTCCTCTTCGTCAATTTCCCTTTGTATGAGGGCTCGTAACCCAGCAGCGTCGGCGCGTCGCGGCAGATACAGGCCCTTAATATCTCCACGTGACTGTCTATGGCCAAAGAGTTCTGGGTCTTGGTTATTGCTCGGTGATCTGCAAAGGAAAGAAGGTGTTAGCAAAATATCACGAATTCATTAAAAGAATGGATCATGTTCGGCAGATTAAAGAAAGAATAGGAAACCTCGGAAATCCGTTATCTTCGGCACAGAATGCAGCCGCATAGTCTGATCGCCGAACTCGTAGTTTCCACTGACTTCGACATATAGGTTAGCCCACTTATCAGTGTCGGGAAGTCCGTTTATTAATGGCTCCTTACCGCTACGTGTGGACAAATACCTACGGTTAGTCTTCTCGTGCCTAGACATAATGTATGTATGGAAGAGGTCGGCAATGGTGAATTCAAGGTTGTGAAGTTCCTTTAACTTAACTACGGACATCACTATCCTAAAACTATTGATCGAGAAATAATGAGGTACTATGCCGAACCTGGCCAGCAGTTCCCTCAGAAATGGATGAAGGGGGAAACGGAGCCCGGTCTCACAGATGGCCATCAGAGAGACCGTTATGTGCTCGGGACGATCTTGCCTCTTGTCCCTAATCCTATTACTAGCCACCTGGTGGACGACGACATCATTCGGTATGTGGTACGCTCGGCAGAAGTCCGCATACTCGTTGGGACGCCCACTGAAGTAATGGGCGTGGGGACAAACCTGCCCTCGCTCGAAGAGGTCGGCGAACTCTCTGTCCCCAGACGAGGTTTCAACAGGAGCAGAAAGCAAAGAGGTCGTAGCTCCGGCCTGGGAACGAATCCTATACTCGGCCTCCGACCCAAGTTCGTGCTCGGCTTCGGATTCTGTGCTAGTCGAGAAGGTTATCTCTGGTTTGGTGTTGAAACCACCGTACTCGTGGTCAAGCTCGGCATTGGAATCACCAGAATTTGACATGTTCGAGGCAATGGAAGAAGCTTGACGTCGGCTTCTGTGTATCTCCAAGTACTCTCGGATCACAAGGTTTGCAGAATCGTCCCCTGAACTTTCAGAGTCGGATGAGATGACGATGATTGGGGGAGCTAGACCTAAAAATAGATTCCGGTATTCAAGCTCGAATCAACGGAGCTTGACCCGTATTGGTCTCGTTTTTCATAAATCATTTTTGCAATTAAAAAGGAAAGTTTTATGGAGAAGAGATTGGTTAATCAATAATGTGTAATCGAGGTAGATTGCAGTGTTTACACATGAAGTAAATGGAGTGGTTGAGAATCTGTTGTAGGTTGTCCAGCTTGATGTGAGTTTAGTACAATTCTAGTTGACATGTACATCGGTAGGAATCCCGATAAGATGTTTAGAACATTGAAGTCAATGTCCACTTGTCTATTGTAGTAAATCTTCATTGCTCGTGTTCACTCATTGAAATTCGTCCATTTCTAGTGCATATTTCATCGCATTTTCATATAGCTTGTGTAAAGATTTCTCTACTGGGCTAGTGGAGCTCAACCTATTATCATTTTCAGGTACAATTCAAAGAGTTAACGTGGCGTACTTGATGTGCATGCATGATCATGTTATTGAAAGGTATTCAAGAGGTGTATTTAGAAGAGTGACTATTGTAAACTGTAATATTATTTCCCATCGGATATTGGTATTTTGATAACTTGGGGCCTCGAGTCAGGATTGTAATATTTGGATTTAATTTGAGAAAAGGGAAAAGAAATGTTATTTGGGTATTATCGGTACTCAGCGAGGATCTTTACTATTTATAAAAGACTAATATTTATTTTTGAAAATCGAGGGCATGACGACTTGGTATCAGAGCATAAGTCTAAAATAACTAGAGACCGTGGGGAGACCTTTTAGTCTCATGGGTTCAAAATTCGCTGCATGCTTTTTGCAAAACACACGTGTGCTTGCATGAATGAGTCAGTACATCACTGAGGTGTTGCATTTTGTATTATGGCATAGTGACATTGAGTTGTAGACCCGTGTTGGAATGTTGGAGGCTTTGACCTCATTATAGTGATTGTTTTTATTGACATCGTTACAGTTGGTGGTCTTGGTCTTGTACCATTTGTGGTAAGATGTCTTTTATATGAGATGTTAGATGGGTTTGGGTAGTGACGATATTGATGTGTGAAAGAGGATGTTTGTTAGCATGTGATAAAAGGGATAGAATGTTGATATGACTTACAAGATGAATGTTAGATGTGTTTTTAATTGAATTGCATGGATTATGTGTTAAGTTTCAAATGTGATAAGTTAAACCTGTATGAGATGAGCTGTATAGGGTATAAGTATAAGGTGAGTAATATGTGCATTGGGAATTGAGTTAGTGCGTGTCTCGAATGTGTTTGGAAAGGTAAAGACCTGTTGTGGTGATAATTGTGGTTGGTTGTTGTAGTGGTAATTATTGAGACAGTTATTGTGAGCATAGGTAGGGCAAGTCGAGCCTACATAGGGAGATATATGTATCTAAGGTTGATATAGGAAAATGAGGGCTATAGGTAGGGTGTTAGGATACAGTATGTGTCTTCTGGACACCAAGGCGACTACCGATGAGATCCAGTTGGAAGAGGTGCTTGATCACCGCTCCTTCTAGATGGAAGTCTCGAAAAGTCAACCGGACACTAGGATTGTGTATAGGGGTTAGATCTCTAGGCTTGAGATAGATGGCTGTACGTAGGAATTTCATTGAAAGAGGGAAGTGTTATGGTGTTATAGTCTTTGTAGCGGGCCGAACATAGATGTTCGCAAAGGTGCGGATCTGACCCGCCGTGTACCAGTCATCGGCGTTGTGCATGGCAGCCGTCGATGACTTGTCATTATTATTCGGTTTGCCGCAGGCTCGGCAGAGGACGAACCTGCGCTTGGATTACGCCGTCGGCAGAGTCCACGACAAAGTTACCTCCCGCAGAGTCCAGGCTCGGCGTTGTCCGTGTTCGGCCACCTTCAGAGCACGGCAGGCAGCCGACGATGGCTAGCTGAAAAGCCACGCGTCCTGCCACGTGCAGAAGCAGTTATAACATAAGATGATCACGGGCGCATATGGGTGTGCCAGCTCAGCCCTGAAAACGGTTACCAGATCTATTCCGTGACGTCACTATGACATCACTTGACCCGTGGAAGGCACGCGATCGTACTTGGAGAGCAAGCTAGGAGGCACTATATATACCTAGTGATGGTAACCCTAACAGGTACACGCTACTCTATACACACACTTACTCTCTCTGAGCTTACTGCTTCCTCTCTCTGCACTATACTCATCCTCTCGCCAGAGGGCCTTGCCGGGACAACCCCCGGCCAGGTCTTAGTCGTGCATTCCCTGTGCAGGCTAGGAGAAGAAAGCTCAAGAACCATCGAACCACCAACGGAGGAGCAAGGATCTAGGATCACGGGCCATACAGTCTTCATTGTTAAGGTGAATGTCATGGTGGTATCATTATGATAGGATGATAGAAAATAGTGATAGTATTGTTTTGTGAAAGAGACAAGACTTGAGGTGTACTATATCGATGTGACTTCAGGCGAGTGATTGATGTCAATGTGTGGTGAGAGACTTGTTTGAAGTGAGGGCAATATGAATGTGAACTATTGTGATTGATAATAGGTGGAGTGTGATAGGTGTCTTGAGTTGAAATGGTAGAAACCTTGAAAGTGACAGGCACGTGAGAAAATGTGCCATTGTGCGTTGAGGGATCTGAGCGTGAAGATTGTGTATGGTATGTGGAGATGTAGATTAGACTAATGACAGTAGAGGATACATTGAGGTATGTCATTGACGTGATAGATTTGTTGAGAGAGATTAAGGGATAATAGTAGTAGTGATAGCAGTGGTGGTGACGGGAATGGTGTGGTTGATATTATTAAGGTTGAGTGCAACTGTGATAAATATTTTTGAGGAAAATTGATATCGTTATGACTACTTAGTTGAGAGAAGAAATTTGTGAGCTGTGAAACTTGTGGTGAGCGGAACTGTTAAAAGTTATTGGTGCGAGAGAATTGATTCCTAAGTGATGAGGTAGTAGGAGTCTTAGAGTATAATGAGAAGTATAGATATGTTATTTGAAATCCCGGAGTCTTGGGGGTATTCAGGAAGAAGTCTGTTATCGGTGACTGGATTTTTGCATAGAGATATTCGAGAGTATTGGATGTTTCGTTGGTGCAACCATGGCACCTATTATGTGTAGCTACTTGAGTAATGAGATATTGTCAGGTTGTGTTGCTGTCGAGTCATAGAAATGATTAAGTATTAGGGGTACGTGTGTTTGGTACGTATATTATATTTGCAGTAATGTGTAGGATTGTAAGTATATTGAAAACCTAGCTTGACTAGAGTAACTGAATGTGAGTATTCGAGATTGATGGGCGAATGGAAAACATGAGATGTATAGTGGGACTGAGATGAACGTAATTACTATGGACTTGCTAGAGCCAAGAGTTATGATATACTCGATATTGAGTAAGTTTGTTGATACGTGGATGAGTCCAGTTGTAAATGATTTGATTGGAATATTTTGTGTTCGAAACTTATTGTTGTTTAGCATTAACTTGTATGCTTGACTTGATGTGCAATCTCAATGTGTGTAATTTGCTCATAGTTACGGTGCGGAGTAGACACTGATGGGTACGTGGGTACGAGGAGGTGATTCTAACAGAACTTGCTGGGGAGCAAGGCCTAATCATTGGCCTAGAAGTTCCCCCAACGTTTGAGAGATTAAAGAGAGCTTCCCATTAAGCACCTCGAAATGTCCAAGAGGGGCTGTTAAGTGATCAAAATCATGACAAAAAGGAGGTTTTCAGAGAAATGATGATTGCTTTTATAGAAATGGCTCAAACTCAGAGATCCATTATCAAAAGTATGAAAAATAGACTACCTGGTCCAGAGGAAGCATTGTACAGTCCAGAAAATATTGGATTAAGTAACCATGCTAACTCAAGCATTCACCAAGGCCCTTTCGAATGAGGGTTTGGAGAGGAGAATGGACAAGGAAAAATGAAATCTAGTCCAGGCAAAGAGAAAATGCACAAACTGGAGATACCTCAGTCGTGGTATGAACCTGTTAGGCCAACAAATTTTGTTGGTGGTACCTCAAAAGAACCTTTTATTAACCCTGGAACTCAAAGGAGGACTAGAGAGACATAAAGCATGAATCCTCTCTTCGAACCCACACTGGGAGGATGTCAATGAGTTAGAACAGGGGTATAAACCAAATGAGAGGAATAATTATCCTCATAACCACTCTCAAAGAATGCCTACTATTAAGAATCATCAACCAGTTTATGGAGACAATCCTATGTAGACACCCCAATTTGGCCTAACGATTATTTCAAGTCCCACCTTGGGGACCATCCCGATGATGAAATGGATATACAGTGAATGCTGATTGACTTCTTGTGAACCTTAGGACTTTCAGTGAGAACTTTTAGCCACTTAGAGGACCCAATCCAGAGCCAAATAGCCTTCCAGACAGAAATACAGTATCATAGGAGAATCCTTCTGTCGGCCGTGACATTGATCACACGGCCTCAACTTTAATTCTTCACCCGTGAAGCCAGTTGCTTGAAAAACTCCCTAAGAGATCGATTAGCCGGCCGCCAGGTCAATCCCTCGGCCGCAACATCAATTCTTCGGCCGCCAGATCGTCTGTTTTCCAGATTCTGGAATGTTTTGTCAATCGTTTGATCTGTTCGCAAAACCCTAGCAGCCTTTTTCCGATGCGTTCGGACCATGTTCAGGGATTGCCATGAAGAGTTTGTTTCAGTCTATAACTCCAATTCCCACCGTGCGTTTTGATTGGACGAGTTGTGTCATCCCTAGCGCCTATATGAAGAGGGCTTCGGCTCTGAAATTAACATACCAACACATCCCCATCAGCCACGAAACTCTGCAGAAATACACTCTCACATTCCCTCTACAAAAGCCCCAACTTTTTGATGGCAGCCATAATCCGATGATCCAAACCCCGAAGTTCAAACCCTAACCCTAGGGTTTCAAGAAGCAATCAGTCGATCACCCTCAATCCGAAGCAATCAAGCTACTGAGGGATCAAGCAATCAAGCTCCAGGGAGGTGTCTACAGTTTTGACGACTCTGCTGGGGAACTAGAGAGCCATAACCAGAAAGTTCGACATATGACTAATTCATGCTTTATTTGATTCATTTATCATATGCATTGAGCATGCAACCTCGTTGAGTTCACCTAATACCTCGGCATGTCACGGGCTATGTTCGGGGTTCCAGCAAACTCCACAGTCACTTGTACCTAGTGGTATATCAAAAAGGAAATCGCCCGATCGCCACCTATGAAAGGCAGACGGAAGGGCTGGTGCCCTTTGACAACAGAGCAACCTTGAGACTACCTAAACCTTTCATGTGTTAGAAAGCCATAGAACCTATCAAAATTAGACAGGAACCTACAGGCTAGGAACCTACTTGCATTTTGGCTTAACGATCTTCCTCACACCCTGTATTATTTGTTGCTATAACATTTCTTTCTGTGCATGAGGGTTGGGATTTTCAGCCCAAATCCTAACCCTATACGGCCAAGTACTGACTTACAGGTACTTTACTTTTCTAGCAGGCACAATAGGTAAAATAAAGAAGCAACCTCAGCTAGTTTTATACTCTTATAACACCCGAAGTCACACCAAACAGAGATCTTTACAGCCACCTCATCCATCACCTCCGCCTGTCATGACACCTTCACCGCAACGATCCCAATCACTTTCAGGGACTTCGCAGTCATCTTCTCAACAAACTCGATTATCTACCAAGTCTCACACTTCGCCAAGCAATCCTCTCATGGCAGACAAGGACGCTACCATCACTGAACTCCAAGCCCAGATTACTTACTTACTGGCCGAGAAGGCAGCAAGAGACGCCGAAGACAAGAAAGACGAAGAAGAAGCAGAAAACCTTCAAGGAGTGGTAATAACAGAGAACCCTGAATTGGCCAAACAAGTCAATGAGATCAAGCATGCTCTGGCTCGTTCAAAGGGGGACCAAATTTTGGACTTTGAAGGACTTTGCCTCTTTCCAGATTCTCAATTGCCCAAAATATTCAAAATGCCAAACATCAAGAAGTTCAATGGAACTGGTAACCCTACCAGCCATGTCCGTCATGTCATCAACACCCTGAAGCTAATGGGCTTGGATGATGAGCTCATCGCTCAACTATTTCAAAGGACTCTCACCAGAAGTGCTCTTGATTGGTTCCTCACTTTGGAATTTGACCACACCTGGCAAGAAATCGCCAATGCTTTTGTCAAGCAATATGCATAGAATTTCCAAGTTGAGTTAACCACTCGAGATTTGGAGATGACCAAGCAGGAGTCAAGCGAAGACTTCGTTACCTTTGTGGCTAGATGGAGAGAAAAGGCTACCAAGATGAAAAACCGTCCTTCCGAGGAAGATCATGTCAGAATAGTCGTCAAGAATCTGCAGCCTAAGTATCTTAAGCATATTTACACACAGGCTATCACAGATTTCAAACGCCTACATGCAACTGGGCTGCAGATTGAAGAAGGGATTAAGCTGGGACTCATTGGAAAAGAAGAAATTCCTCCACCCAAGAAAACCTTCCCAACTCGTACATCTCATGCCTCCGTCAACACCCTTAACTCAACTTTACCTCAAGACCCTTTCCAAGTTAGCTCATCTCGAAATTCAAATCGCCCCCGCCGCAACTTTGACCCTCTATATATGACCTCATCCTAAGCCTTAGCCATTCTAAGCCGTCAGGGGCATCTCAGGCCTTTGAACAACCCACCTCCTCAACCACCTTATGGCCCAAGCTATGACGCCAATAAACAATGCGCTTACCACCAGCACCCTGGACATGAGACAGACCGCTGCAAGCGTCTTCGTCATGATATCCAAGACCTCATTGATAGCCAAACTATAAAGCTACCTAAACCCAATGTGCAAACCAACCCACTCCCCACTCACAACACCGAGCCACCACCTCAAAACATCAATCTCATAAGCCTGTCCAATAGCCTCATATATAATCCTACCCAATACATTATCCCAAATACCCAAGCCAAACCATCTCTGACCTTCCCTGAGAACGATGAGTACTTTGTGACAAAAGAAGAATTTCATTGCCCCTACATCTATGCAATTGATGATGGGGATTGGTGGTTGGAAATGGGCAAAGCTTTGCCAAACGATTGGGAAGTGGGGAGAATCGAACCTGCTGATCCTTGGGGCACTCAAGAGGAGGATATAGGTCATCTCACAAGAAGTGGAAGAGTATACAAACCTCCCAAACTAAGTGGAGAGAGTTCAACCTCAACTTGAGTAATGGAGGAAGAAGAAGAGGAAAGCCAAAGGATCGAACCTGAGGAAGACAGGGTGCTGAGGCAATTAAAGAAAATCCAAGCAGATATCTCCATCTGGGGGCTGCTCATGTCTTCTTATGAGCATCGCAACTCCTTTTTCAAAACCTTGGGAAAAGCCAAAGTTCCCATCGACATTACCCCCGAGGATTTGGTAGGCTTCATAATGACATCCAAAGCCCTGAAGCCCACAATAGCTTTCACTGACAAGGATCTACCCGCTGAAGGTCTTGCACACAACAAGCCCCTCTACATCTCTCTCAAGTGCCTCACCAAATGGATCCCACTGGTCTTGGTGGATAATGGGTCTGCTTTAAATGTGTCTCCTCAAAGGACCCTCGATAAGTCAGGGGTAGGTGCTGCTGATATACGCCCCTCAAGCCAAGGTGCAAGGGGTTATGACAATTCAAAGAGAAGAGTGGTTGGATGTGTTACCCTACCAGTAGAAGTAGAAAAGGTCAAAAGAGACATAGAATTCCATGTGATGTATATACCAGCCACCTTTAATCTTTTACTAGGAAGGCCTTGGTTACATGATGCTAGGGCAGTACCTTCCACTTTACATCAAAAGGTCAAGTTCGCAGTAGACGGAAGGGTCATAACCATCCTAGGAGACTCGTCAATTCAAGCTCACTCCGACACACCTGTGCAAGAAGTAGGAGCTGAAGAAACTTTTCTTATTGGATTCAGTCTTGAGGAAGTAATTGCTGTGCAAGCATTAATGGCTGAAAGAAGTTTCAACATAAGCACCCCTGCCATACGAATGATGAAGAAGCAAAACTACTGTCCTGGATTGGGTTTAGGCAAAAGATCACAGGCCATCCCGCAAATGATTGATCCCCCGCATAATCTATACACTTTTGGTCTTGGCTACACCCCAACAGAAGCCGAAATAGAAAAGAAAAGAAGCATGGAGAAAGCTAAGGCAAGAGAAAGAAAGGGCAAAGAAGAGAAACTCATGATCCCAAAAACGCTCAACGGTTGGTTTATAAGAGAAGGCGAAGACTTCCCATTCTGTGGTTTCGCAGAAACATGGGAAGATGAAACCACCAAGCAAAGGCTTCCTGGGATGCAAATCTTCTTCAATCAAGAATGGACTGACAGTGATATGGAAGAAGAACCGACAAACTCATCCCCCATTCCCGAAGACTGGACTGAGGTGCTAGCTGAGTTTGATCTAAAGATTCTGTTTGGCAAAGAGGAGGGTGAAGAAGAGTATAAAACTGTGAAAGGTAAGGAAAAAGGAGGAACTCCCGAGATGCTACAGTAATTGCATGACATGGCAAAACCATTACTTTCATTTCCTAAACCAAGCTAGGACACGTTTTGGGCACCTATTTGGGCATTCTATAGATAAATAAACTACCATTTTATCTTTCCATTTTGTGTTTATTAAATGGTTTGATCCTTGAAATGCAATTGCTATACATTACAGTCTCTTTGCCAAAGAAGGGAAATTTTAAAAATCCAATTCTTTATGTTGCCAACAAAAGGGAAGGAAGGGACGAGTCCTGATTACTTAGAACTAGGTTTTTGTCAAAACTTAGAAAGAGGACGCTATCTCTGTGAGAACACTTAGAGTTAGCATGCCCATTATGAAAGTACAAACACCAAAGGAGATTTATAAAAATATCTCCACCAAATTCCTCTTCAAGATACGGAAAGCCTCTTGAGAGAAACGCTCGTTGGGTAACCCAAGCAAAAGTAAGAGCAAAAGCCTGCTAGGGCAAGAAAATGCAAAAATGCAGCCTAGGTAAAAGTTAAGGCATTCAAAGGAAACCTCGCTAGGGACTCAACCTCCATTAGGTAACCTAGACAAAATCAAGAGCATGTGAGAAGAAAAAAACCAAGAGTGGAAACCCAACCTCGAAGGTGGTAATTTTGGAACTACGTAAAAAGGCCTGATTCCCTGATTGGGATACGTAGGCAATCTCACAATGAGATGCGGCCCAAAACATTTGGAGAGAAGATGTCAAAATAGATTTGTACCCAATGATAGGTGTAGCTAACCCTGCATATTGAGCTCATAAAAGATGAGTTAGTCATTTTTCAGAGGATTGACAAAGACCAAAGGATACGAGAATCATTGCTCGTCCCCTCTGACTCAAAAGTCACCAACATAAGGGACAAGATATCCCAAAAATCCCAAAACATGGTAAAGAGACTATGGAAATAGAGAAAGCAAATAAAAGGCATGAATCAGATTCAAGCATAAGAAGGAAGGAATGCCACTTGGCTAGAACAAAAGGTCCGACTTCTTTAGGGAATTAAAGTAGCGGCCGAAGAATGGAATCCTCAGCCGAGCAATCCATTCCTCGGCCGATGTTCTAACTTACCTACCAAAAGACAGATTTGCTGCAAAATCATTTATCAACCCTCATAGCAAATACCTGTTTTAAACCATTGCATACAAATCTGAAGTATCTCAGGACAAAGGATGTTCCCATAGGAACAACATAGTTCAATCATAAAATGCTGAAGTTGCTTCACAAAAATACATATTATTATCAATTTCAAAACTAACAAATGCAGATGCAAAGAAAAGGGCAAGCTACTGCCCGCGGGCCCTCTTGGGTGCACGACGAGAAGAGGAAGGACGAAAGCGCTCAGGAACTGGGACACTGATCCTCTGTCCCTCACCTCCATCATCAGCTCCAGCATCTCCTTCACCAGCCCTGGTACTCCCACCTTCGCTAACACCAGCACTTTGGGTAACAGACACCGTCGGCGCTCGCTCCGCTTCAAGCTGCAAAACGCGAAAAGTGGATGTTCAGATTCACACAAAGGATACAGGATGGAAACAAGAAAATTAGAGGATACATACCACAACTATCCGGCTGCGCTGCCTCCGAATCAAGGCCTCTGCACTCTGAAAAGCATGCAACCACTCCTGAACTATGTCTGCCGGGACCTGCAAAGGGAGTCGCATCATTTATAGTGAAGTAAAAAAGGGATATCAAAGGCGACCGAAATACACGACGTTACCTGTTGGATGCCGGTAAGAAGCACGTACAGTTGGATAGCACATGGAGTTAGCGTCAAACACTCCTCTTCTCCATTAGCATTATGGAAAGAGATGAAACTGGGAGCCCATGGCCAAACGGGAGGAGCAACAGTAGCAATGGTGGTAGGTAGGGACAACGAAGCCAAACAGAAGGCCGAGTAATCTCCCGCCTGTAGAAAACCTGTGGCGGGCTGTCTCTCTCGAGCAAGCAACAAACTCTCTCCTGCCAAACGGTGAGTCGACCTCATGCCAGCTGGAGGAGGGAGAGGGACAAGCTGCAACATTTCTGAGCGAGGAAAGTACTGGCTCGCTACCCTCTCTCCAAGGTACCAAGCCCTCCAGAAGGGCCCCTCCAGAAGGAAATGCTGGCTATCTAGAGCCCGAGCTGAAGTCAACTCCAAGGGAGCATCGTCAAGTAAGGTGCCCCACGAGTCAAATCGTACCTGTGAAAAGGGAAATAACATCAACGCAACAAAGCAAAGAAATCACACAAAGATAAGAAAAATAGGACGCATTCTACCTGATCCATCGTTAAACGATCCAAAACTCGCCTCCAAGACAACAAGTCCATAGTAGGCGACCGCGTCCTTCGAACTCCTTTCAGCCAGCGAGCCGCTCGTGGAACGAACCTAGGCTCCCTATGCCTCGTCGGAGGAGGGAACTGTAATAGGTGCTCAAAAGCCCAAAGCTACAAGCAAAGGTAAAAGACGAGCATGAGATACAAAAATCAAGGCAACAAAGGAACGACAAGGAAAGCCGAAAACATATACCTCGAGAACGCAGTGATGCCCACCCAGTGAGAGGCTAACCCCTCGAGAACAAGCACCCAAGTGCCCATACAGCGTAGCTAAAGCAGGAGTCCCCCAGTCAAACTCCGCTATAGTCTCCAAGTTTACCAAAGCAGCCAAAAACTGAACGTACACTGAGTTCTCCTTGTTACAGAACAGGGTCTGTCTAAGAAGGTAAAGGAGAAAAGCCCTCACCAACTGCTGCATCGATACCTCAGACTCAATGCCCACGCGATCAAACTGTTCTCGAAGCTAGGAATAGGTAATATGACCGCTCGCTAACACAATAGGGGTCTTCCCCAAAAGGTATTCAAAAGCACCCTCTCGCTCGTGAATCCGTGGATCAATTGGAAGAGGATCATCGCCAACCCTCAATCCTGTAAGCAAAGCAAAATCACCAGGTGTGATTGTCATTTCTCCAGCCTTGGGAAAA
Organism: Rhododendron griersonianum; assembly: GCA_018127125.1. Taxonomy (NCBI): domain Eukaryota; kingdom Viridiplantae; phylum Streptophyta; class Magnoliopsida; order Ericales; family Ericaceae; genus Rhododendron; species Rhododendron griersonianum. The sequence goes on along the minus strand of CM030798.1, from coordinate 2,845,372 downwards.
TGGAAAGTGTTGGTGGTATCCCACCACCACTCCACCAGTGCTGTAGTCAATCCTAACTCCGCTTTCGGAAGATGGAAACCGAGTACCAAAGGCTCGAAGCCAGCCAAAGCGACTGCATCCTTGGCACCTTGGGATAGCCTCTCGTACCACTCAAACACCTAAGGGCAGCTCCCCCACATGCATAGCTTCTCATTTGCCTGACAAAATGCAAAGAAGAGATCAATACAAAAGCGTCGCCTACACAGGGGGCAATTTCCAGAACTCAATTTCATTACCAAATATCAAGTTATTGCTTCATGAAGTCTTATACAAATATCATTGACAGGATGAAATTTTACCTTCACATTGGTAAAACCGAAGTGTTGCTTTGGCTCTCTATGCAAGACCTCAGGTGGGACGTCACTAAGAGGAGGACGATATCGCAACGATCCACCACGCTCGATTATGTGAGCTTGAGGGACATACGTGATGATGTCGAATGGTGGCAAAACATCATTGCCCATATTAGAAGGGGTCTCGAACTCAGTCTCAGGAGGGTTCGGTTGCGAAGAACCCTCCCCAGCCATCGGCATAGGCCGACTAGAACGAAGAACGCGGGTACTTGAAACCCTGCCTAAAACCGTGGCCTCAATGACCGGGGTCTTGCCCGAATCCCTCGGGGCCATGGCAGATGATGAAGGAGCATCGGCAGAGGAGTCAACCAGAGGTGGAGGCGACGAAGTCATGGCAGCCAAAAGAAACGGCAGTTGGAACAGTGGCAATCGGAGAGAACCACGACGGCGGTAGTCGGGAGATGGGGTGACCGCGGTCGCTCGGACAGAGGAGAAGGAAAAAAGGTAGAGAGAGAAAGATGGAAATGGTCCGTGAAATCGATCGAACTTAACTTAAATCAATTTTTTGACTTTTAACTTTCTCACGGCCGAAACATCGATTAATCGGCTGAGACATCCATTAGTCGGCCGAGAGATCGATCTCCTGGCCCCCTAGTCAATCTCCTACAACAACATCAGATCTTGCTGAGAGCACCAACTCAAGCCCTTATGAAGCTCTGGGTCCATGACCAACAGATGCAATGATCAGAACTAGCCTTGGGGGCATATCCAAGCATAAGGGATCTCTCTCTCCGTAACAGCAAGCTCACGAATACTGGTCGCTAGACCACTAAGGATTATCAAACTTGAGCTCTCGCTCACAAGGTCAAAGGACCCTTAATTCATCCAACTCAGGCTCTATGCCCAAATGACTGTGCTCTGGAAGTACATCAGCCATAATAGCCTACGTGCTCAAACTATTCAGCGGCTCTACACCCATGCTCATTACCTCGGCCATTCAGCAAAGCCTCGAGCTACCTGCTATGCTCACAATTCCATGCTCACATCTATCAAGTCACTCAGCGGCTCCACACCTATAAACCATCTCAAACGCCCAAACTCACTATCACCCAGCAGCTCTAAAGCTCACTCAGCAGCTCCAAGCTCACTACATCAGCAGCTCTACGATCGCTACCTCAGCGGCTCAACGCCCATCTCTACCATCAGCGGCTCTACGCCCGTATTCATCATCTCAGCGGCTCCACGCCCACTATTTCAATTGGCTATACGCTGTAACAATCCTCAACTGGCTCCATGCCACCCCAATTATCAAGATATCATCTGTTCTCAGGCTCTACGCTTGAATGCTTAAAATCCAATAGTTTGAATGCTCGAAGCTCTTCGAATGCCCAACCATTGAGTACTGGATGCTCAAGTTCTACACTTGAATGATCAAGCTCTATGCTTGGATGCCCAACCACTGCGTATTGGATGCTCAAAGCCTGTACTTTGAATGCTTGGATTCTGCCGTCCGAATGCTCGAGCTCTATGCTCTGAATGCTTAAGTCCAGAACTTGAAAGAAGCTCTATGCTTAAAAATCAAAACACACACGCACGGGCCCGTGCACATTGCATCATTGAGTCTGCATCAATTACATCACCATTATCATATCTAACAATTGTAGACACCTCCCAAACGGGGCATCGCCATACAGATTGATCACATTTGTTCGCTCGATTGGTTGCTTGCTTCATAAACCAAAATCATGGACATTCCCATGGCTAGGAACATCGCCACATGATAGCGGTTATCATCAAAACAGAGTCGCCACCTAGTTTATTAAAACTGGGAAAATAGATAGAGATTCTGGATACGGGAGCCAAAAGTACAATAAGGGGAAGGTGTTAGGCACCCCTCTTTGCCCAGTCGTGAGACTGGCCCATAATCGTTCAACATAAGACGTATAGATGCTTTATTTAATTCCAACACATAGTCTATTTATTTATTCCTTTAAACAGTAAGCAAAGTGAGCCAGTGCGATAAGTAAGCATGCATCAGAAAGCAGAAAAGCAAACAAAATGTCCCAGGAGATCGATTACTCGGCCGGTGAATGGATGTCACGGCCGAGTAATCACACTGGTTTAATGTACCGGCCGAGGGATCGAAGCCCGGGTCGGTGTTCTTCCTCACACCAGACAGAAAGATTAATGGATAATCAAAACGCTACAGTTAGTTAGAAATACAGTAAATAAGACAAACCAGAGGCCGTTGGGCCTCACCACCTTGATCCCTCAGTTGCTTGATTGCTTTGGATTGGGCGTGATTGATTGATTGCTTGATTGAGAACCCTAGGGTTAGGGTTTAAACTTCGGGGTTTGATCGCCGGATTGACGGCTGCCTTCGGGAGGTTAGGGCTTTTGAAGTATGGGATTGAGAGAGTATTTGTGTAGAGTTTTGAGGCTTGAAAGAGTGTGAAGGTATATCAATTTCGGAGCCCAAAGGCTCCTTTATATAGGCATAGGGATGACTCACTCCGGCCAATCGCAATGCACGATAAAAATTGGAGTTAGAGTGTGATTCTAACTCTCCATGGCAATCCTCTAACGTAGCCCGAACGCATCGGGAAGGTAGTGTAATCGGATCAAACGTCTGACAGAACACGTTCCAGAGTCTGGGAAAAGGTCGATCTGACGACCGAGGAAAGGATATCACGGCCGAGGAATGGATGTCTCGGCCGAAGGATTGATCTTGCGGCCGAGGGATTGATCTCTCAGGGAGATTTGGCTAGCAACAGGTTAGGGCCGTGGGATCGATGTGAGGAAATGATGTTAGGGCCGTGGGATCGATGTCACGGCCGACAGATGGATTCTCCTAGGCTTCTGTATTTCTGTCTGAAAGGCTGTATGGCTTTGAATTGGGTTCTCTAAGTGGCTCAGAGTTCTTACCAAAAGTCCTAAGGTCCTCAAGGAAGCAATCAGCAATCATTGTATCCATTTCATCATCGGGATTGTCCCAAGGTGGGACTTGAAATAATCGTTAGGTCAAATTGGGGTGTCTACAGATGCCCCTCTTTGACTGAACTCAGACGGATCGCGAGACATGTTTGAGTAAGAGTCAAAGCTGTAAAAAGTAACTCAATTTGGTCCAACCACTATCCCAAGGGGTTTTCGAAAAAAGTTTTGTTATGGTTGGGCCGGGAGGCTGCCTACGTATTCCACAAGGGAAATTCAGACGAATCGTAGTTCGGGCAATAAAACAAAAGAAAAAGTTTGGAGGGTTAGAGACAGAAGACGTACCTTAGGGCTTAAAAAGCCGTAGTGTGACGTACCTAGACTGAGCCAGGGTTTTGGCGGAAGATAGTTGAAGGAGCGCTGGGCTGCCTAGGGAGTTTTTTTTTTTTTTGCGGAGAGTTTCCTTAGTATTTTGGGGTAGACCAGTACACTGCAGGTGCGTTTGCTTTTCTTGATCATCCTTACTTTGACTGAAAGGAGCTCGGTAGAGTAGCCTATCCTTGCGAATGAGCTGGAAAGAATTGATGTAGTGGGGTGGAATCCAAACCATCTACTGGGATGAGTTGGACGCCGGTTTGCTTTTGAGATGTGGGGGGCACAGGGCCAGTATCTAGAGCACGGAGCTTCGGTGATGAGGGAACCGAGGCACAGAGCCGGTTGTAGTCATGAGGCGAGAGCCTGAGGTGTGGAATTTGATGGGACCGAGGCACGGAGCTGGTTGCAGTCTTGAGGCGGAGGCCTGAGGAGATTGGATAGGACCGAAGCGTGGAGCTGGTGTTGATCATAAGACGAGAGCCTGAGGTGTCGGAGCTTTGAGCTTGATAGGACCGAAGCACGGAGCTGGTATAAGGCAAGGGCCTTGAGGTGAAGGAATTGAGGCGTGGAGCCCGAGGTGATTAGATTGAGGCATGGAGCCTGCATGCAGTCTTGAGGCGAGGGCCTGAGTTGTTAGAGCTTGACGTGATTTGAACCGAAGCGTAGAGCTGGTTGCATTCTGATGGTCTGTGCACGGGGCTTTTCCATCATAAGTGTTGGCGTGGAGCCAAAGGATCGAGGCGCTGGACCGATCAATAAAACCGAGGCGTAGAGCCGGTTGATTGCAGGGTTGACCTGTTTCATGAGAGATATGCAGAGTGTATATGTTGTGATGGTGGTTGTTAGATGTGAACAGATATGATGATGCAGACTCGATGTGATAATGCAATATGTGCACGGGCCCGTGCGTGTGTGTTTGTCTTAAGCTTAAAGCTTCTATCAAGTTCTGGATTTGAGCATTCAGAGCGTAGAGCTCGAGCATTCGGACGGCAGAATCCGAGCATTCAAAGTACAGGCTTTGAGCGTCCAGTACGCAGTGGTTGGGCATCCAAGTGTAGAGCTTGAGCATTCAAGTGTATAACTTGAGCATCCAGTACACAGTGGTTGGGCATCCAAGCGTAGAGCTTGAGCATTCAAAAATGTTAGATTTTTGAGCATTCAGGCGTAGAGCCTGAGAATAGATGTCTTGATTGTTGAGGTGGCATTGAGCCTGTTGCTTGTTTACGGCTTCGAGCCAGTTGAGATAATGGGCTTTGAGCCGCTGAGTTGTGATAACGGGCGTAGAGCCTGTCGATAATGGGCTTAGAGCCGCCAAGATGGTTGTTATGGCTTCGAGCCAGTTGAGATAGTGGGCTTGGAGCCGCTGAGTTGTGTAGAGATGATAGGCACAAGGCCGCTGAATTGATATGGGCGTAGAGCCGCTATGATAAAGGGCTTCGAGCCGCTGGGTGATAGTAGACGAAGGCTTTGAGCCTGTTGAGGTAATGGGCTTAGGGCCGCTGAGTTGAAGGCGTAGAGCCGCTGAGTGGACTTGATTGTTACGGCTTTGAGCCAATTGAAGCGATGGGCTTAGAGCCATTTCAGAGGGTAGATACAGGCTTCGAGCCTATTGAAGTAATGGGCCGCTGAGTTGTGTAGAGATGCGTAGAGCTGCTGATTCGAGGGCTTGGAGCCGCTGAGTGAGTGTATACGGGCATAGAGCCACTGGGATGGTAGACATAGGCTTCGAGCCTGTTGAAGTAATGGGCGTAGAGCCGCTGAGATGGCAAGCGTAGAGCTGCTAGGTGAGTTGATATGGGTGATCATGGGCATGGAGCTGCTGAGTTCTTTGGTAATGGATACGGGCATAGAGCCGCTGGGTGTTTTGACTTGTTTTGGCCAGCAGTTTGTGGAGAGAGAGAGACCTTCGATGCTTGGGCATGCCCCCAAGGCTAATTTTGATCACATTGTATTGGCTTGGGGATGCCTCAAGACTACTTGGTCGGTTGAAGACTTAGAAGTTCGTAATTGCCTGAATTGGTGCACTGAGCAAGATCTGATATTGCTGAAGGAAATTGATTGGGGGGCCAGGAGATCGATCTCTCGGCCGGTGGATTGATGTCTCAGCCGAAGTATTAATGTCTCGGCCGTGAGAACGCCAAAAGCCAGGAAATCGATTTAAGTTCAGTTACATCGATCTCACGGCTTATTTAATCTATTCTTCTCCTCCTCTTTCATTCTCCTCCGTTCCTCTCGCCCGACGACACACGCCGCCGTTCTCCTTCACTACCGTCGGCCACCATCATCGCCGTTCTCCTTCATAAGAGCAACCAACGTGCTAACTTACCGGTAAGTGCTGGCTTCTCGAATAGATATTTAAGGGGATCCATTCGAGAAATCAGTATCACCGAGTAAGACAGCATGTAGTGTCTCAACTTCTTTGTGGCCCATACAAGTGCCCAGCACGTTTTCTCCAACGAGGTGTACCGCTCTTCACTTCCCACCATCTTTTCGCCCTTTCAACCCCATCTTCTCCCTCTTGTGCCAGCATGCACCCCATTGACGAGGGCGTGACGGACAAGTATAGGATCAAAGGTTTTCCCAGGATGGGCGGCATCAAGATTGGAGGATTCTGAAGATAAGTTCGTACTGCTTCAAAGGCCTTCTGACACCTGTCATTCCATTCGAACTTCACATCTTTCTTGAGTAGTCAAAATAATGGTTCACAAGTCAAGGTTAACTTGGCAATGAATCGACTGATGAATTGAATTTTTCCCAGGAAGCACCGGACCTCCTTCTCGGATTGGGGTGGCTCCATCTTGAGAATGGCTTTGATTTTAGAAGGATCCACTTCAATCCCCCTGGTCGTGATCATGAATCCAAGCATCTTTCCAGTCGTGACTCCGAACGTGCATTTCTGCGGGTTAAGACGCATCCTGTACTTCTGAATTCTCTCCAAGAACTTTCTCAACGCTGGGAGATGATCCTTCCGCTCCTTTCCCTTCACTATCATGTCATCGACATATACCTCGACCTCCTTATGAATCATGTCATGCAACAGTGTCGTAGCACCCCTCTGATACGTAGGACCAGCATTTTTCAACCCAAATGGCATAACCCGATAACAGTATGTTCCCCACTCGGTGATGAATGTAGTCTTTTCTCTATCTTCCGGAGCCAAGAGAATCTGATTGTACCCGGAGAAACCGTCCATGAAGGATAGTAAAGCATGCCCTGCAGTGTTATCGACAAGTATATCTATATGTGGCAATGGAAAATCATCCTTAGGGCTCGCTTTGTTCAGATCTCTAAAATCGACACACACTCTGATCTTTCCATCCTTTTTAGGGACGGGCACAATGTTTGCAACCCAAGTGGGGTACTCAGTTACTATTAGAAAACCTGCGTCGATTTGCTTTGTGAGTTCCTCTTTTATCTTTAATACCCAATCGGGCCGCATCTTTCTCAGTTTCTGTTTAATGGGTTTTGCATCAGGATAGAGAGGGATCCTGTGCTCGACTATTTCTGGGTCAATTTCGGGCACATCCGCATGGGACCAAGCAAAAACTTCTTTGAATTCTTTTAATAAATCAGTGAGCTCTTGAAGCTCGTTGGGAGACAGCCCGGAACCGACTTGAACCAATCGAGGGTTCTCCTCATCACCTAAGTTTATCGAGATTATTTCTTCCTTTAGAGGCTGAGCATGCCTTTCATTTTCATGCTCGATGAGGGAACGGATTTCCTTGGGAATGTCCCCATCGAAATCTATTCCTTCATCGTCGGGATCCAATCAATTTATTTCAAAATCCGGCAAGTAAGCAAAGGCATCATTCATTTCATTGATAGGCTCCTCGGAAAGAGGGAATACAGCGGTGGATTCAAATTCAAAGTAAAAGCTGCGGTGGGGAGGGCCAATAGGCACGAACTCCGACTCAGCGCTAGACGAGGAGTCAGTATCAGACTCGGACTCGGACTCGGTGCTAGTGTTGTGAGTGAGTTTTACAAGTGGAATGAAAGTGCAGTTTTCATAAGTGCCTACAGCGTCCACAATGAGCTTAGAAGGGTCTTCCATCTCTTCTTCTTCTCCCAGCATGAGCACAGCAGCATCCTCCATCATACCCCCCGATTCCTCATCCCCGAACAGAGATTGGAGACTACCCAAACCAAAAGCTTCGAGCCAATCCAGTGCTTTAGACAGCTCCTCTATCTTTGTTACCTCTTCATCACTATGCCAGGTGTCATTGGCGAAGATTCCAAACCCAGGATACTTCGCCTTTGTCTCAATATCCACGAAAGGTTCGGGCTCTCCTTGATACGGTGCTTCCTTCTCCTTTAGCTTCATTCCGGCTGCATGAGCCCGGGCGCGGTTGCGCCACCTTTTTGCTGGATCACTCTTCTTGAGCTCGTAACCCAGGCCAAAGCGTTCATTGCTCCCAGGGAAATGAGGGAACTCGGAGACTCCTTGCCCATAGAGTCCCAAGCCCATGCCTGGCAGGTAATTCATTCGCTTCACGATTTCCAACGCCGCAGAGCTCACCAAGAAACCATCTTCAGCCTGGATGGTGCAAACTTTCGAGGTTATGATAGCAAACCCCCCCCCCCCCCCCATGGCTATGTCTTCTTCTCCGTGCATGATTTCCAGAAGTGGGGAGTTATCTTCGGAGTGAGGACAGATCCTAGAGTCCCCATGAATGATAAGAGTCCCGGAATCCAATCCCAGGATAAGCTTTTGGTGCAGCGTGGATGGTACTCCCATGACATCAGAACGGTGCAGCCACGGCCTCCCCAGCAGGAGGTTGAATGAAGCAGGGATTTCTAGGACACAGAATTCCACAGTAGTCTTGAACTTTCCAGTTGCCAGCTCTAAATTGACCGTTCCCAGGACATTGCGCCGTGTGTTATCATAAGCGCGGACACCCAGAGTTGACGGCGCAAAGTCCTTGTTTTTTAGGCCCAGATAGTAAGCAGTGCGGAGAGGGCACACATTGATGGCTGAACCATTGTCTATGAGTATCGCGGGGACCCACTTTCCCAGGCATTTCATGGTCCCATGGAGAGGCTTATTGTGATCGGCTCCCTCAGGCGGGAGGTCTTTCTCGGTGAAGGACAAGGTGTGTTGGGTGAGATTTGGGGTTATGAGGGCGATTAGGGCTTCCGGGGCTGTGTCGGAAGGGACTTCGAATTTGGAGAGAGTGTTGACGAGCCTCCGGCGGTGCTCGTGGGATGCTGCTAACACTCCCCACATGGACATGCGGACAGGGGTTTCATGGAGTTGCTGGATGACGGGGTCGGTGCTGGCAATTGGGTTTTGCTGCTGAGAGGCACTGGGGTTTGAGTTGACAAATGGGTTAAGGTTGACGGACGGGTTAGGTTGATGTGGAGGGTTAGTGGAGCTTGAGGGGTTATTTTGTGGAGCATGTGGGATAGGGGTGTTCGGATTTGCGGAGTTGACAGGGTTTGCGGGAATGCCAGGGTTATTCTACTGTGGTGGAGGGGCTCGGGATGAGCTTCCTTGCTGGAGGTTGGTAGGCTGGTATACCCTTCCGCTCCTGGTAAGATTACTAATTGTCTTGTGGGCAGGCTCCCACCAAGAACCTTCCTAGAAGTTGGAGAGATCAGTATCAGCCTTGCGCTTTCCTTTGTCGAGCTTCGTTTTCTCCAGGGTGTCATTGAGAATTTCCATTTCCAAAGCATTCCATATGTTCTCCTCTTCTAACGAATTCCAAAAGTTGACGTTGTTGTTGTTGTTGACTTGTAGAGAGCCTTCATCTATCATAGCCTTGTTGACGGTTAGTTCTTCACCATCTACCCATACGTTCACCAATTCAGTCTTACCCAGAGGTCTTCAGGATCTAGTACGCAAATGTTGGGTTCATCGAGAATCTCCACTATCGGCTGAGGGAAAGACCCATCGATAATATACTCCTGCGGAAAGAAGACATGATCCATCACATAGTTAAGAACATCGGAGTTTCCAGTGAGATTGACAATGGTTGCGACAAAGAGTCCCGGGAACATGTGAGGGTTCTTTAAGTCTATTTCTTGCTCTACTTCTTCCTCTTGAAAGAGGCATGCCAAAGATGTCTCGTCCAAAGGGTCGGAGTCGTCCATCCAATGCCATTCAATGGACTCGGGCTCCCCCTCCCATTTATCCTCATCGTCGACCAGTTCAGGTTCCATGAACAGAGCAAACAGAGAATACCCGTCCAACGGGTCAGCCATCATCTCTTCCCAATGCTGTCTCCAATCACCTTGTTCCAACTCCTCTACTTGGTGAGAGTCAAGTGCCACAGGCCACACTCCAGTGATAAGAGCCCGGTTTTCCACTGCAAATAAGTCACTCGCCAGATCTTCCCATCCCCTTTGGAAGTCCCATTCTACAGTTTCGAGTGCACAGACAGCATCCTCAGCCGGTATTTCAACAGTCGGTTTGGGTTGGGTAACAGGAATGATGTAAAGGCTTGGGTTAAAGGGGTGGCTTAGGGAAATGTGATTGGTGTGGGTGTTCGAGTGTTTAGGGAGCGGGTTGGAGACTGTATTGGGTTTTTGTGGAGGCATGGGGAGGGTCTTGCGCAATTGTTATCAATGAGGTCCTGGATGGCGTGGCGAAGGCGGAAGCAGTTGTCGATTAGATGGCCCACGTTCTGGTGGTAAGCACAGTATGCATTAGGATTGTGGGATGCAGGGAGTTTTTGAGGTAGGAGAGTAGGGGTGAGTGGCTTGAGCACGCCACTTTCGACCAACTTCTCGAGCACAGCGGAGAGAGGTGCTGAGAATTGAGCGAAAGTGCGAGGTTGAGAACGAGGTTGACTGGTTTGGGTTACAATCTGGTTGACAGGCTCGGCTTGGGTTGTGTTCGAGGAGGTGTTGGGAAGGTTGGTGTAGCCGGAGTTACCGAATAGGGCGCTGCTGTTACCAGAGTAAACTTTCTTGGGTTTGGGGGCAGGTTCGGGCTTGTCGAGGATTCCCAGCTGGACTGCTTCTTCGACGGCTAAGCCTGTATCGAAGAACGTTTTGAAGTCTGAACACGCCTGCGCCATAACCATGTGCCTCGCAAGATTTGGCTGAAGGTTCCGGACAATCATCCGGATTTGATCCATGTCCGTCGGCCTGTCCTTCATCTGAGCTGCCTTCGCCCTCCACCTTTTCACAAAATCTGCAAAAGATTCTTTGGCTTCCATCTTCGTAGAATCCAATTCACGGGTGGTGACTTCGAGCTGGATATTATAGTCATACTGTGCCACGAAAGCCGCACATATGTCTTCCTAGGATCGCTTCTTCCTTTCATCCAGCGAAGTGAACCAAACCAGAGCATGACCTACCAGGGTCTGTGAGAACATCTGAGCCATGGCATCCTTCTCTACACCCCACATGGAAAGTGCTCCTATATACCCAGTCAAATGCGCCTTCGGGTCCCCAGTTCTATCGAATTTTGCAAAGTCTATGGGCCGAAACTTCTCTGGGAGCTTTGCATTGGGAAATAGACAAAGCTTGTTGATGTGAAAGCCCGTCGAGGCTATCTTCTCATTCCTTGCTACTGATTCCTCCAATTGGGTGATCTTTGCCAATACAACTGCCATTTCAGGGTTCTGCGGGGTTTCCATCTCGAGGACCAGTTGCTCCGGGTTTGGATTCGGATTAGGGTTTGGGTTTGGATTTGGATTTGGATTTGGATTCGGGTTTGGATTTGGGTTAGGATGTGGGTTTGGATGTGGAAGTCGTCGTGCCACTCCGGTAATCATAAGCATGAGTTGGGTGATTTGGTTGTCGGTGCGTTCACCTAGTCGTTGGATAGCTTCCCTGATCTGCCCCATTTCTCCATTCGGGTTTCCCGGATTTGGGTTTTCTGGGTTTGGGTTAGGATTTGGATTTGGGTTTGGGTTTGGATTGCCTCCGTTAAGGTTTGGATTGCCTCCGTTTGGGTTGAGGTTCCCAACTAGTAGATCCATCTCCACCCGAGAGTCTGATACACCGATAGGATCTGCTTGAAGTTGAAGTCGTTCCAATCTCTGCCCCAAGGGTCTGGTCCAGGAGGGTATGATGTTCTTCTTCTTTGGCCCAATTGCTCAGAACTGACAGCAAAGCAAAAACCGTGCTCAGACACGGGCCCTGTTTACATTTTTATGAAATATGTGCATAGTTTTTAGAAAATGCGTGCATCATCGTCACCGTCATCGACTCTTATTTTTCAAAAACGATTGAGTACCTTTTATGGGAGGTTGCCTTGATCCACGGATTTTTGGGGTGTATCCTCGTTTAGGAACCAATGCTTCCCAAAGGATGCTAAAATAAGCTAAGTATTCGGCTAATATTCCATCGACAAGTCGACCATCGGCTTGGAATGACTTGGGGCGGACAACGTGATACGATAACCGAAGTGGCGTAAGCAGTGTGTTTGCTTTTAGCCTGGGTGGTGTTGGTATCACGGCGTTTTACTTCCTTGTCATTCCTTCATTTGGTTAATTTCTCGATTAAACACTAGTCAAGGACTTAGCAAAATTTTAGTTTCCCTTAGGTTTTAGTTCGAGGACTCATATGGTTAAGCAACACGGATTAGGGTGCGTGACTCTTCATCAGGTCTCGACAACTTCCCAAAGACCGCGCGAGCGAGTTTCGAGAACCGTGGCTAACAGTATGATGATGCAAGATAGAATGCAGCACGTAAACAGGATATAGCACGTAACCCTACCCTGTAGGTTCCTGTCTTAATTTGGAAGGTTCTATGGCTCGCTAAACATGTACCAAGGCCGGTTTTGGCTTGAAGAGGGGTTCCCCGGACTAGAGTCAAAGTATACCTCCCACTATTGAGCGTACACCCAATAATGGTACAAATGGTAGGGATGACTCATCACGGTCGAGGGTTGCTGAGCATTCCGGGATTCCCTATCACCAGAAAGCCAGGTAGGATTGCCGAAACACAACAGCGGGGCTGCACAAGATATATATACAAGAGATAGACAATGAAACAAAATAACTTTGAAAATCCCACAAACATTTTTCAAGCTTGGCTCACAAGTTTAATTGATGCTCAAGAAAAGCAAACCGTTTTGACAACATGCCAACTTTTTCTCTAGTATCAATTAGATTTTCTCCCCAGCAGAGTCGCCACTGTGGGCTACCACAGCCCCGGGTGGATCGGGGCGGCCCGAAAATCGCACGTCTTTTTGAATCTAATCGAAAAAAAGTTTGAAGAGTCGCCACCCGGATTTGTGGTTCGCCACCCAAGAAACCGTTTTGATCGAAATTGATTGATTTGAAGTTGAAAACCAGAGATCGTTTGAGGGTTCGGAAGCCACGTTACGAGGGGGAAAGGGTTTTACGGCACCCCCCTCGCCCGATACGAGATCGGTCTCTACTAAACGTTTGTGGGATTTTTCAAAAGGATTTTGTTTCATTGAGCATGTAGCATTTATTCACAAGTATATCACATAACAGGTGTATGCCAGTGCATGTGTACAGGAGGTGATGAAAAATGGTTAAGGAATGCAAGATGACAGAAAAATGAAATCCTGCCACTGACTTCACTCTCGAGCGCTCGGGAGTGGTCCCGAGCGCTTGGGAGTGCTGATGCTCAACCTGCAAACTTTGTTAGGAACGAACGGGGTATAACACTAAAAATTGTAAACTCAAATGATTTTAAGCATATTACAGGCTCAGCAGAGGGTTTGATAAACTGAGATAGGACCTCAATCTTTCAAATCATGCATCCCTACCTCAGCAAAGTTAGATCTGTTTCTTTTAAGAGCAAATGGGCACATCCCTGCATGCAAGAAGTCAGAAGCATGGCAAAATGGGGAAAATAATGGACTGCAGTAGCATGTAGGCACTCCCGAGCGCTCGGGAATGGTTTCGAGCGCTTGGGAGTGAGCTGCATGTCAGCTTACTCTTAAGTGGGAAATGACATTATCCTTGCATGCAGACACTCCTGTTTTGATCTTTCCCAGGTGAAGATCTTTTTTTTACCTTGAAAAATCTTGTTCTTACTTAAAACTTGGTGAGAAACATTTCTGTTTTGAGAAAATAAATTTTCTATGTCTGCATGTCACAATAAAACTATTTCATTTAAGAGTACACTTCACCCCAACTTGCTGTCCTGCCAAAAATACCATGCATGGAAACTGAAACAGTCCCGAGCGCTCGGGAGCACTCTCGAGCGCTCGAGAGTGTTTCCAGTAGATTCTTGAGAAAAACGTTTTGTGATCCCTTTGCTCTTGTTTTTACACTAATGTCTCCCAACCATGCACCCAGTATTAAAGACTGGGACAGGCTGAGAGACCTCCCTCAGAAGGGAAGAACAGCCTCTTGTTTGAGATCAAAGTAGAAAAGTTTATACCTTTGGTGGCAACCTTGCTTCTTGAATGACTTTGAAAATTGAAAGAAGGAGGAGAAATGCAAGAAATCAGAGAGCAAGGATGTTCTCAACTTCCTACACTTCCTGATGTTTTTTTGACCTTTGTACTTTTGCCTTTGAAAATATTTGAAGTTGAAAAAAAAACAAGTTTGAGCTTGAGAGTTTTCTTGAACAAGAGAGAAGGGGGGAGGGGTTTAAAGAGAGGATTTTTTCGTGTCCCCCTCTCAACTGAAAACAGGTTATATATATAGGCAATATAACCTATGGTTTTCAAAATGAAATGAATTTGAATAAAATCTTTTTTTAAGGGGGAAAATCTCCATCATCTGATCCTCTGCCACCTGAGGTTGAGTGTTGACTCAAACCTCAGCCGGCTCAAAATGGATGTAATGATGGGTTGCATGGATAGTGGGAGATCTTATCATCCATTGGGCAGCACAGAAGTCTCGAGCGCTCGGGAGTGAGCCAGGCCAATGGTTTTGGAAAACAGTTTTGAGCGCTTGGGACTGCTTCCAAGTGCTTGGGATTGATTTTGACCATTTTATTTCCTTTTTCAAATACTTCAAGAAGCAAAGTTTCAATTGGTTCGAGGCCTGTTTCAATCCAAATTCATCATCGGGGAGCCTCAGGGCCACAAATTAAGGAAATTTGAAGAGTTCAAATTGGGGTGTCTACATACATATATGTGAAAGAATACAAAGTACACTAGTACTTACATGATCTCCCTAGATTTCTAGGTCAAAATTCCCCATTAAACATTGTCAAATTAGCACATGTCTTAGACCATTTAATATTAAAGTACAAGTGAATACTAGGAAAATGTTTTCTTATGGAACAAATCTATTTCTTTAATTAAATTGGCACATGGAATATCTAGGAAGCAAATAAACTAATAAGGTCTTGTACTAGGTGGTAAGACTAAGCTATGGACCAATGGGTAATATTTTCCCTAACTTTTATGACCAATGGATAACAAAGTAAAGTATAATATTGGAATATTATATATACATCTTCCAAACATGAGTACATAAGCTTATATAATACTATATAAGAGTACCTTGGTCAAATCTAATAAAATATCTTAGGTGGAAAGCCTATTGTCCAATGGATAAAGATTTTCCTGACATTTATCGTCCAATGGGTAAAGGTCAAGGATGACTTTGGTCCAAAGGGTTCCTTTAGGGTTTGGAAAGGTTCAAAAGGTTCAACTAGGGTTGAGATTGGTAGTTAGGTTATCTCAATGAATCGGTTAGAAGCTAACTAGGCTTGATAAGTAGGATTTCTAGTCAAGAAATATGATTCTATGACTTTAGAAGGAAAATACGGTAAACACTTGTCTTTAGAAAATGACCTTATTGCTCGGAGTGACGAATCTTGACGGTCTACCAAAAACGACTCAAGGGTTTTATAAACCATTCAAGAATAATTAAGGACTTTTTGAATTAACAACGAAATTTTTATTTAGTAAAAATCAGAGTTGTTACACTTAACTTGCATATTGAGTACGAAAATAGTTCTGTGGATTGAAAGTTGGGACATGGAGTCTCGTAATGCAAGGGGTGGTAATACAGAGACTCAAGTGGGTCTCGTAACGCAAGGGGTGGTAATACGGTGATGCAAGTTGTTAGGGCTCTCCGTAACGCAAGGGGTGGCAATACGGTAACCCTCGTAGTATGCATGCATCGTGTGCTTGGACAGGGAAGACTTTTCAAAGCTATCACTGTTTAGTGACTTGATCATCTTTGTAATAACTTTCTTTGATAAAGATGAGTTTGTAACTAATTCTCCTAGATTTTCTTTTGACTAAATCGTTTGTATCTTAAGAACTTGCTGAACTTGTACCTAAGCTTATTTTTGGGCCGGAGTGCCAATGTCGTATATCTTTAACTTGGGGACTTGGTTTGTAAGTTAAACAGTTGGGAACTTTCTTTTGGGTACTATCTATATAATGCGATGATCTTTTATTGAAATGGATTATTTATTTATGTTGAAAATCGAGGGCATGACAGAAACTCAGGTACTATATGTTACATAGAGTAACCTATGTTATTTCTCAAACTGATGTAGTTAAGCATATGCTTTCAAAGCCTGTGCTTAGTGGGAAGATTGTGAAATGGATTGTGTCTTTAATTGAGTTTTGTCTTGAATACATTCCCCAAAAGTCAGTCAAAGGGCAAGCATCGGCCAATTTCTTGGCTGATCATCCTAATGAAATTGAAGTAACAAAGCCCTTCGAAGCCGCTGTAGTTGAAATTAAACCATGGAAACTATGGTTTGATGGATCTAAAACAGCTCAAATGGCTAGAGTGGGGATAATAGTAGAGTCCCCTCAAGGTTTGAAAACCTAATATGGATTTCAACTTAATGAAGGACAGTGTTCTAACAATCAAGCAAAATATGAAGCCTTAATCATAGGTTTAGAGATTTTGCTTAAATTAAAAGTTAATACTGCTGAAATCTTTGGAGATTCTCAGTTAGTGATTAATCAGTTAAATGGACAATTTTGATGCTAGTCCAACCTTATTAATGTATCACCAGCATGCCAAGACTCTAATATCATAGTTTTACATGATTACTTTAACATACATTCCCAGCTTCTTATGAGATAGCTCAAAGAGCATCTGGTTACAAAGTTGTAACAGAAGATGAGAGGGAATTTTGTCAATTGACTTTGAGAAAATTCTTACCTATGTTAAGCAATAGGTTGAGTGACTTCAAAGTATTAGAGATTAATGTTCCTCCAAGTTAGAATGTAGATTGGAGACAAGCATTGGTTGATTATTTAACCAAACCTGATGCTACTACTGATAAAGCAACCAGGCTTAGATCAATAAATTATATCATGTATAACAGTGAGTTATTCGAAAGAGGGATGGATGGTCTTCTTTTGAAATGCTTAAACAAGGTAAATGCATTTTAAGTAATGGCTGAGGTCCATGAAGGAATTTGTGGAGTACACCAAGCTGGTATAAAGATGAGATGGTTAATAGGGAGATATGTTTATTTTTGGCCAACTATAATGAAAGATTGCATAGACTATGCAAAGGTATGCCAAGCTTGTCAAAAGACTGGGCCACTTAAGCATTTACCAGTTACTGACCTGCAATATGTAGTAAAACCATGGCCTTTCAGAGGATGGGCTATGGATATGATTGGGATGATTTATCCTCCTTCTTCAGAAAAGCATAAGTTCATTGTAGACACCTCCTGGAGCGGGGCATCGCCATACAGATTGATCGTTGCTGTTTGATTGGTTATTTGCTTCATAAAACAAGATTGTGGATATTCCCATGGCTAGGAACATCGCCACACGATAGCGGTTATCATCAAAACAGAGTCGCCACCTAGTTTATAAAAACTAGGAAAAACAGATAGAGATTCTGGGTACGGGAGCCAAAAGTACAATAAGGGGAAGGTGTTAGGCACCCCTCTTTGCCCAGTCATGAGATTGGCCCATATTTGTTCGACATACAATTAACACATGCTTTGTTTAATTCTAAACACGTAAACTGATTAATTAGCCTTTAAACAGTTAATGGTGAGCCGAGACTGTAATTGAAAGCATGCATCAGAATAAGCAGAATAAAACAGACTGTCCCAAGGAGATGGATCTCGCAGCCGGTGAATGGATGTCACGGCTGAGAGATCCTCCTGGTTTGATGTACCGGCCGATGGATCGAAGGTCCAGCCTGTGTTTTTCCTCACACCAAACTATACGATTAACAGAGAATTAGAATACTACGATTAGCATGCATAAACTGAAAATAAAATGAACCAAAGGCCCCTGGGCCTCACCACCTTGATCCCTCAGTGGCTTGATTGCTTCGGATTTAGGGTGATTGACTGATTTGCTTCTTGAAACCCTAGGGTTAGGGTTTGAACTTCGAGGTTTGGATCGTTGGATCGCGGCTGCCTTGGGGAGGTTGAGGCTTTTGTAGAGGGGGTATGAGAGAGTATACTTGCAGAGTTTCGTTGTAACACCCCGGAAATTTGGAGGCATAAATTAAATATAAGAAGATTATTTTCTCAGAAGAAATTCATAGATTTACTGAGTCACCATTTCAAAAGCATATGTCAACTGTTTCAAATAAATCAAAACATTACAATTTCCAAAATAAACTTACAAGCTTCCAAAATAAAGTCGACTTAAATTAATCAGAGCGACTATACGCATGGGAACCAAGGTTTTCAACTTCTTCCTCAATAGGATTGAACTCGATCGAATCGTATGATACTTCTGTTCTGTCTTCGGTACCTGGCGTTCGAGTTACCAGGGCAACATAGTACCGTGAGCAATGACGCTCAGTAGCCAAAACCCATCCGAACCCATAACTTACACACTACAAGATAAATAGTGCAATGCAAATGACGGCGCTTGATTTTTGTTACTATCCTTCAACTTATATGAAAGTCTAAGATCTCCACCTCGAGATCCGTCCTACCCTCAACCTCCAGCGTAAGGCAACCACAGTGTGATTCAGACTGCTCCTTGTTGTGTCCCGCTGATAGCTACCAAATTATTTACTTGGATCTACAGTCGACGCAACCACGCAAGGAAGGAACCAAACCTGTTCTCGCAGCCAATCACCACTGTACCTTACCTAGGGTTACATTTCTCAAACAACCTGGGCCCCTGTTAGCACCCATTAACATAAGACTGGGCCCCTGTTAGCACCCATCTTAACACAAGATTGGGCCCCTGTTAGCACCCATCTTGAAACCACAACTCAATCACTTTCCGATTCATCCTTTACTTATCAGTGTCTACGTGATCCTCTAATCGTATACCACCCCGGGATCTAATGTCCATTCTAGGTTTTCGAAATTATGCATGTCCACAGTTAACAGGAATAAAGCAAGGGACAAAATAAATTATGCTTCACAATGACTAATAACCACATTCACCTTTCATTACCAACTATCACTTGAACAGAGTAATCGACCTAACACCAATCGTCTCTTAAACTAATACTTCTATTTAACAGGTTTTGGATCTCCACATCATTAGGACATTTCAACAAAACATGCTAACAACATTTAATCACGCGATAAAAACAAATCATGCGATAAAATTTGTCACGCCATAGAATTAATCATGCGATTAAAATAAATTAAGTGATCCTTATTATTTTCTCTTTTCTTTTTCAAAACTAATAAAGTCTACGTTTACTCTTAATCGTTGCGGGATGTTAACGGAATTAGAACCAAATCGAAAACTAATTAACCTCGGGATTTAATATCAATTTTTACTACTCAAGAGTCAAATTTATAAGCTCTTAAATCACGAGGGCTAAACTGTAATATACTAAAACCATTTCAAAACTTTCCCGTGACTGTTTTCAACGAAAAAACCATGGGTTTCGGCCGGACTCGACCGGCGATGTCGGGTTCGATTATTATCACACCGAAACGTAAAATCAATACATAAACACGATATATACGTAGGGAGGTGAGTTCCGAACTACCTCGTGTCCGACGAAAAGCTTTTCGGAAAGGTTCGGTGGTGGGTCAGAGCAGCGGCGGGCTAGCTCGGTCGAAAGGTGGTAATGTACGGCAGTGGAGGACCCGGCTGGTGGTAGCTCCGGACTGATTTTCAAGGCTGCGTTTGGAGCTGAAACGGGGCCGGCTTGCAGCTGGTTCGGGGCGGCTTAAGGGAGCTGAAACGCAGCAGGTTTCGGGGATGGGAATGGCTCTTCTTGGAGTTGTTTGCCAGCTGGTCCAGTGGTGGTGCGGAGTGGTGGTGATCCGGCTATGAGGAGAAGGAGGCTACGATGGTGACGGTGTTGACCGGAGGAGGAGGAGAAATGGAGTTCGGGTGGTGGAGAATGGAGGTGGTGATGAGTAGCTCGGCTAGAACAAAGAAAAAGGAAATGGTTTTGTTCTCTCTCTGACTTCTCTCTCTCTCTCTTCTGCCGAGAATAGGGAAAGGGGAAAATGGGTTCCATCTCTTTGTAGAGGACGGGGGTGGTGTGTATAAGATGAGTTTGGATCTAAGAACCTTTAGACAAAAACAAAGTAGGTTTAGGGGTTTAATCTTGGGGTTAAAAGAGAGTACTCTTAAGTGTTGTCACACTTTGATTGGCTAAGAGAAAAAGAATTTGCAGACAAGGATGGAAGAAAATTACTTGGCCGAGTAAAATTGTTTGGGTAATATGATTCAGTGTAACACAAATGTACACACATGTACACATTAAGGAATTTACTCACCGGACACCCGCGCGTACACAATCGATTATGGAATTAAATTTGGTGTGACGACATAAATAATTTTCCGCATTAAGTTAACTAACGAGCAAAATAAATTTTTTTTTGGTAATTATTATTATTTATTAAAAATACTGGGTCTTTACATTCGTGGCTAGAGAGGGTGAATTGATTGATTAATTTCAGAACACAAAGGCTCCTTTATATAGGCAATTGGTGACTCACTTCAACCAATAATAACACACGATTGAATTGGAATTATAGGGCAACACAAACTCCTCATGGTAATCTCCTTTTGTAGCCCGAACGCATCGGAAAAAGTCTGCTAGGGTTTTGTGAAAGGATCAAATGATTAACAGAACATTTCAGAATCTGGAAAATAGACAATCTGGCGGCTGAGTGAACGATTAAGCGGCCGAAGGACGGACCTGGAGGCTGAAGGATCAATCTCTCAGGGAGATTTTCAAGCAACAAGTTTCACGGGTGAAAGAATGATGCTGAGGCCGTGAGATCAATGTTACGGCTGAAAGATAGATTTTCCTGGGATGCTGTATTTCTGTCTGAAAGGCTATTTGGCTCTGGATTAGGTCCTCTAAGTGGCTAAAAGTTCTCACCATAAGTCCTAAGACTCACGAGAAGTCAATCAGCAATCACTGTATCCATATCATCATCGGGATGGTCCCCATGGTGGGACTTGAAATAATCTTTAGGCCAAATTGGGGTGTCTATAGATGCCCATCTTTGACTGAATTTAGACGGATCACGAGACATGTTTAAGTAAGAGTCAAAACTGTAAAAGCAACTCAATTTGGTCCAACCACTATTCCAAGGGGTTTTTTGAAAAAAGGTTTTAGATATGGTCAGGCCGGGAGGCTGCCTACATATTCCACAAGGGAAATTCAGACCAACCGTAGTTCGGAAGGGCAATAAAGAAAAATAAAAAGTTTGGAGGGTTAGAAACATAAGACGTACCTTTGGGCTTTAAAAGCCGTAGTGCGACGTACCTAGGCTAAGCCAGGATTTTGGCAGAGGATAGTTGAAGGAGCGCGGGGCTGTCGGGGAAATTTTTGCGGAGAGCGTCCTTAGTATTTTGGGGTAGATCAATACACGGCGAGTGAGTCATATGCTTTTCTTGATCATCCTTACTTTGACTGAAGGGAGCTCGGTAGAGTAGCCTATCCTTGCGAATGAGCTGGAAGGAATTGATGTAATTGGGTGGAATCCAAACCATCTGCTGGAGATGAATCGGACGCCGGTTTTGAGATATATGGTGGAATCCAAGCCATCTTTTGGAAACAAGTTGGATGCCGGTTTTTGAGATGTGGGGGGCACGAGGCCAGTAACTGGAGCACGGAGTGTTGGATGAGAGAACCTAGGCGCGGAGCCGATTGCAATCATGAGGCAAGAGCCTGAGAAATCGGAGCTTGAGGTGACAGAACCGAGCGTAGAGCCGGTTGCAGTCATGAGGCGAAAGCCTGAGAAGTCGGAGCTTAGAGCTTGACGTGATTTGAACCGAGGCATAGAGCTAGTTGCATTCTGAAGGTCTGTGCACGGAGCTTTCCCATCATAAATTTTGGCATAGAGCCAAAGGATCGAAGCGCTAGACCGATCAATAAAATCGAGGCATAGAGCCGGTTGATTGCAGGATTGACCTGTTTCATGAGTGAGAGAGAGAGATGCAAAACATGTATATGATGATGATGGTTAGATGTGAACAGATTTGATGATGGTGATGTAATTGATGCAGACTCGATGTGATAATGGTGATGCAATTGATGCTTATGTGCACAGGCCCGTGCGTGTGTGTTTGATTTAAGTGTAGAGCTTCTTTCAAGTTTCGGACTTGAGCATTCAGAGCATAGAGCTTGAGCATTCGGAGGGTAGAATCCGAGCATTCAAAGTACAGGCTTAGGCTTTGAGCATCCAGTACGCAGTGGTTGGGCATCCAAGCATAGAGCTTGAGCATTCAAGTGTAGAAATTGAGCATCCAGTACACAGTGGTTGGGCATTCGAAGAGCTTCGAGCATTCAAAATGTTGGATTTTAAGCATTCAAGCATAGAGCTTGAGAACAGATGATATCTTGTTGATTGGGGCGGCGTAGAGCCTGTTGAGAACTGCTACAGCATAAAGCCAGTTGAGATAGTGGGTGCAGAGCTGCTGAGTGACTAGGCGTGGAGCCGCTGGGCTCAGTGAGCACGAGCGTAGAGCCGCTGAGATGGTGAATACGGGCGTAGAGCCATTGAGATGGTGAATATGGGCATAGAGCCGTTGAGTGACTTGGAGTATGTGAAGCTGCTGAGGTGGCAAGCGTAGAGCTGCTGAGGTGGTGAATACGGGCGTAGAGCCGGTGAGTGACTTGGAGTGTGTGAAGCTACTGAGGTAGCGAGTGTAGAGCTGTTGAGATGGTGAATACGGGCGTAGAGCCGCAGAGTGACTTGGAGTATGTGAAGCTGCTGAGGTAGCGAGCATAGTGCTGCTGAGATGGTGAATACGGGCGTAGAGCCACTGAGACGGTGAGCATGGGCGTAGAGCCACTGAGGTGGTGAATATGGGCGTAGAGTCGCTGAGTAGCTTGATGGTGGGCTCAGAGCCGTAGTGAGTTTGGAACTGCCGGGAGGTAGTGAAGCTTCTGAAATGGTAGAATGGAACTGTTGAAATGATAGGCTCAGGGCTGCTGGGCGAGCTTAGAGCTACCAATAAGAATGGTTAAGTAGCTTGGTGGGTATGGAGCGAGAGCTCGGGTTTGATAATCCTCGGTGGTCAGGCGACCAGCAGTCGTGAGCTTGCTGTATACGGAGAGAGAGCTTCTTTATGCTCGGGCGTGCCCCCAAGGCTGATTCAATCAATGTTCATTAACGGTTTTGTTGGTTGAGGACTCAAAAACCTCCTTTTTGCTCGGGAATGCCCCCAAGGCTGATCTAGTTAATGTTCAACATTGGTTTTGTTGGTCACGGACCCAGAACTATGTGGGCTACACGCCCGGATTTGAAAAATTAAAAGAGTCGCCACCCGGATTTATGGTTTGCCACCCGATAAACCGTTTTATTTTGAAAATGATTGATTTGAAATTGAAAACCAGAGATTGTTTGAGGGTTTGGAAGCCATGTTACGAGGGGGGAAGGGTTTTACGGCACCCCCCTCGCCCGATTTGGAATCGGTCTCTACTCAATGTTTGTGGGATTTTGACAAAATGTTTTGTTCCATAAAAGCAGCTATCACGAATTTACAGGTACAACAAGTGAAGTGTATACAGGTGCATATGTACAGGATGTTAAAAATGCCATGATACGAAATGAAGGAATACGAAAATTAGGACAATGCTACTGGAAACACTCTCGAGCGCTCGGGAGTGGTCCTGAGCGCTCGGGACCTCTTATCCCCTACAAAACAGAACTTAGCACTTCTGGATGCAAACAGACAATACAAGCAGTTCGGTATAAATTAGAGCAGCATTTAGGCAAGTTTGCTCAGCATTAAACTCAAACAAACAAGAACAGGTCTTGAATATCCAAGTATTGCTTCCTTGCAAACAGAAAATAAATCCGATTGGGCTCTGGAAGGACCAGTGCACACCCAGAAATGTAATATTTGATGACAAAATAAGATTTTTGTCGCAGCAGCACTCCTGAGCGCTCAGGAATGGTCCCGAGCGCTCGAGAGTGAACACAGTGCCTGGAAAAAGACTTGTTTCTTCATGCTCCTCTTGCTCTTGGTGCTAAACTAAGATCAAATGAGCTCACAACTAGTATGAGGAACTAGTATGAACCCTTGATCCCCCTCAGAAGTAGAAAAACGGCAGATTTTAGGTATAAAATGAGATTTTATACCTTTGCTTGACTTGAATCCAGCTTCTTGGACTGACTTTGGTGCTTGAAAATGGTTAGAAAACAGTAGAAAAAGAGGGAGTTTAGGCCTACACTTCTCTTAGAGATTTTACTTGAGAATTGATGATTTTTCTTAAAAAAGGAGATTGTTTTTGAAAGAGTTTGAGAGAGAATTTTGGGGACTGGTTTTTGGCAGCAAAATGGGGAGTTTTTCAGAGGAAAATTTCGTGGCCTTTTGTGAGGTAGAACAATGGGGTATTTATAGGGGAGGGGAAAATGAGTTTGAAACTTGAAAAATAAAAGAAAATCAAATGAAAAATGGTTTTGGGGGGAAAAAAGGCATGATTATATTCCTGCTCCATCTGAATACTCAGGAAGGGCCAGGTTGAACGTTGAACGGGCTGAAAAGGGCTGAAAAAGGTCTGAAAAAGCCAAGCTCAACGTGCATTGGCCCTGATAGCACTCCCAAGCGCTTGGGAGTGTCACTCCCGAGCGCTCTAGAGTGGTCCCGAGCGCTTGGGAGTGGCAGCCCAACTTCAGAAGGGCGCCACGGACACTCCCGAACTCGGTTTTGGGTGTTTTTCGAAGCGTTGGAAAGCTCATTAAGTCCTCTTTCTAACTCAAATGGTTTCATTCAAATATATTTTATATGGTAAAATGTGTGCCAATTTTACCCTCAGGGTGTCGGGAAAAAATGATGGTTTTGGTTTGAAAAAGTCCAAGAAGCATCGTCCAAGTTTTCCAAGGCCTGTTTTGACCCTATTTCATCATCGGGGAGCCTCGAGGGCACAAATTAAGGATAATTAATAGGTCCAAATTGGGGTGTCTACAAACTCCATAAAGGCTTGAATTGGTGCACTGAGCAAAATATGCTGCTGTTGCAGGAAATAGATTAGGAGGCCAGGAGATCGATCCAGCGGCCGCGTAATGGATATCTCGGCCGAAGAATCAAAGTCTCGGTTGTGTAATTGTTTGATTTCCAGAGCTCTATAAAAGCCAAGGCTTTGGCATTTTATTTTCATTTCTCTCCTTCTCTCTTCGTTCCATTCTACCGAGGACCTCTTCTTTTCTTCTCTCCGTCATTCTCATCGGGTCCGAGCCATGGGGGACGTGCGGTCAGTGATCGCGGAGGGAGTCTGCGATGTTCTCCATCTTGTCTTGATGTTTGATTAGGGACCCTCGCATGAGGGGCTTGCTTCCGTGATGTGGAACTCCTAGGGTGGCGCTTGTACGCGGTATGGTGATTTTTCTGGGCCATGTGGTGATTCTTTTAAGCCACGTGATGACTCTTCTGCACCACGGTACTCCTCTGGTATACGTCGCCCCGGGGGTGTTTTCTTCTTTTTTGCAGCTGGTCTCTGGTGTTCGGACCACCAGAGGATTCGGCATCCTCTTCTCCTTCCTTCTACTTTTTTTTTGCTTCTTTTCCTGCATAGGTTAGTCCGACAAGAAACTGATGTATAGTTTGGTTTTAGGAAATGTGGGATGATTCACCTTGTGATGCAAAAAGCTTTTGTTATATGGAACAAAATCTTTTGCTCTGCTATGTGATTGTGTATGCTTTCATTTGCACCGTTTGTGCAGCATAAAATTGGTATTTCGATGAACTGGACAAAACCGTGAAACCTTTCTGTAAATAGGTCGTTCTGGCGGCCGAGTGATCGATCAAATGGCCGAGGGATCGATTCGCCTTCCTGGGGTTGGTTTTGAGTCAGCCCTGATTTTCATGGGCCGAGGAATCGATCCTATGGCCGCTATATCGAAGTGTCGGCCGAGAGACCGACTTGATTAATACGGACTTAGAATCCGGTTCCGATTCGAACTAGGACTCAAACTAGTCTATAAGTATGCGTTCTACGAAACTCGATGGTTTGTCAGCATCAGTTTCTTATGGCACAACCGGTTCTTGATCAGTGGTTGGATTCCTTCAACGGCCTCGACCGTCTACACTTTAAGTCCTTTGGTATGGACTTCCTCTTCTTTCTTCGCCAAATTCCTGTGAATTTTGCTTTCCTTCGGGCAGCCACTAGCTTGTGGGATCCTATTCTTCATGTCTTTCGATTTAGGAGAGAAGAATTGTGTCCTACCATCGAGGAGTTTGCAGCTATCATGGGGCATTCAGATAGAGGAGGTCTCATTGTCCCTAACCCTTTGTTCAATCATGCTAACCTTTTGAAGGCCTTGCTCCAAGTTCAGAAACATGAAGTCAGGTTTTTCATGGTGAATGGAAGGTTAGAAACCTTACAGCTTGTTCAGCGTTTTGGTACAGCTGAAGCTCATTGTCAAGTCTCCCAACAGAAAGCGTGCTTTCCTGCGCTATGTGTCTGTCTTCTCCACTATTACTTGCTCGGCCCCTCCTCTGGCCATGCTGATTCAATGCTACTTGATTTTGCTAAACAAATTGGAAACTGTGTAGGTTTTGCTGGTTTAGTGTTAGCAGAGACCTTGATGGGTCTTGATGTAGTGAAGGGCAATCCAACAGCCCAGTTCTCAGGTAGTCCTTCGTTACTACAGGTTCGCTCTTTACTTTTTTTATTGCCAAGTTATCTTTTCGCTCATCCCTCTTTTGTTTTGACTCACGTGTTCTCACAGCTTGCAATTTTCCCTTGTTTTCTATAGGCATGGCTTTATGAGAATGAGACCTCCCTATAGTTCAGACCATTGCAATTTTGATATGGGATGCGCCAAAGCAACTTCCCTAGAGTTCAGACCATTGCACGGAGCGTCGTGTGACCAGACAGTTTCCAACTGAGGCTGCTTGGAAGGCATGGATGGAGACTCGCAAGGGCGACCGGATTCAATGGGTATGCCCTTGGTATGGCATTGAGAGCATGACTGTAAGTACCATGAACCATTTTGGCATTGTGGTGATTGGTGTAACTCAAGTTACCTTCTACTTTCCTGCTCACTTTCAAAGACAGTTTGGGGCTGAACAAGCCAAAGTCTTGGGTGACCCTGAGTATGATGTTTCCAAGGCTCACGATGCCAACCTTCGTTGCAATGTGCTTCGTCTATGGCTGAATCAGGCGATGCAAGATGTTGCTGAGAACTTTGTTGACAAGCTATCGGGTTCGTATAAGCGTTGGTTGGAAAAAGACCTTTTGGAAGACAAAAGTGCAAAGAAAAGGAAGACCTAGAGATTGACATATTGCTTATGCTTTTAAAAGATGTTCGTTGTTTGATTCTAGCTTTCATAGATTGAGAATTGTTTGAGCTCGCTTTTCCTTTTTCCTTGGAAATAATAAAACATTTGGTTGCTTTATTAAAATGTCTTTGCCATGGTTTTGACAGCATGCTTAGGATAGACCTAGAAATTTGGAAGTGTTAATGATAGCAATGGCCGAATCTCAATATAGAGATTGCCTGCGTATCCCATGGAGGGAATCAGGCCATAAACGTAATTCCAAAAAGATTTATTTGTTTTGGTTAGGGTTCACTCGAGTATTTTCCTCTCCTTTTGTGCTCTTGATTTTGCCTAAATCGCTCTTGCGGGTTTTCAGTCTAGCGAGGGCTTTTATTTATGCCTTAGTTTTTGCCTAAGCCGCCCTTGCGGGTTTTCAACCTAGCAGGCTGCTCTAATTTTTGCTTGGGTTCGCCCACCCTTGTGGTTTTCAGCCCAACGAGCATCTCTCAGGTGTAGTACTTCCTTAGCTTGTCGATGTTGACCGGCGTTGCGAATTCCATTCCATCCAAGTCTGCGACGTATGCTGCTCCTCCAGATAGTATGCGTTTGACAAAGTAGGGTCCTCCCCAGTTTGGTCTAAACTTGCCTCTTCGGTCTGAAATGTGGTGACGGATTGCTTTGAGTACCATGTCTCCCACTTTGATGTCCCTTGGCTTTACCTTTTTGTTGAATGCACATGCGATGTGGCATTGATACCCTTGCACATGGTATAACGCCCTTAGCCTTCTTTCATCCAGCAATGCCAACTCGTCGTAGCGGTTTTGAACCCAGTCTTCTTCATTCATTCCAGTTTCAGCCAGAACCCTTAGTGAGGGTAGCTCTAGTTCGATAGGCAAGATAGCTTCTATCCCATAGACAGAGAATAGGAAGTAGCTCCAGTTGAAGTCCTTTCAGTCGTTCGATAACCCCATAGTGCTAGAGGTAGCATTTCTAGCTAGTCCGTGTAGATGTCGGTAGTCTTCTGCAGAATCCTCTTGATGTTCTTATTTGTAGCCTCATCTGCTCCATTGGTTTGAGGTCGATAAGTAGATGACCGATGATTCTGTATCCCAAATTCAGCAAAAAGCTTCTTTGTCGCCCCCTTGAAGTGCGATCCATTATCACAGATGAACTTGTGAGGTACACCATACCGATAGATGATATTGGTGCGGATAAACTTGGACACATGAGCAGCTTTGAGGGTAGCATAAGAAGTTGCTTCTACCCATTTGGTGAAGTAGTCGATGGCCACTAGAATGAACTGATGCTTGTATTTTCCCTTTGGATTTATACTCCCAATGACGTCTATCCCCCAGGTGGAGAATGGCCAAGGGGACGTCATGTTATATAATTCCGTAGGGGGAATATGCATGCGATCAGCATGAGTTTGGCATTTGTAGCATCGGCGGACACAGTCAGCACAATCGGCCTCCATTGTAGTCTAGTAATATCCCTGATGCAGGATTTTCTTTGCCATTGTTGCCCCATTCATGTGCAGCCCATAGATTCCTTTGTGTATTTCCTCCATTATCTTATGGCTTTCTTCCATGGTGACGCAAAGTTGATTGGGGCCCAAATGTGCCCTTCGATACAATGCTCTTCCGCAGACTACAAATCGGCGGCAAACTTCCGCAGAGTTATCTTGTCCTTTGAGGTGGCTTCAGAGGGATACTCTCCCTCTTCCAGGAATTTCCTTACTTCTTCATACCATGGCTTTCCATCGTCCTCACTTTCTTCAGTGAAGGTACATTCGCATGCTGGTTTGACCTTTTGCTCGATCATGAGAGGCCGCATTGTGAATCCCAGGGGTATCTCGACCATAGAGGCCAATGTTGCTAGTGCATCTGTAAACCTATTGCTCACTCGTGGAGTGTGTGTGAAGATAACGGAATCGAATTATGGAATTAGATCTTCCAGCATAGAGTGATATAGCTTTAACGTGTCTTCCTTGACTTTCCAGGTTTGAAATCTCCAATGACCTCTACCCTTTTTGCCCCTAGTTCTAGGGTTGCTTCCATTCCAACTATGCAGGCTTCATACTCAGCTTGGTTGTTGGTGACTTCAAACCTCAGTTTATATGACAAAGGAATATGGGAGTCGTTTGGGGAAACTAGCAATACCCCTATGCCATATCCATATTGATTTGATGCTCCATCGAAATAAAGCTGCCAGGTGTCGTCTAAGAGACATAAGATGTCTTCGTTGGGGAACATGAAGTCTTCCGCCTCAGCCTCTGTCACAGGGTGATCTACCAAGAATTCTGCCACGACTCTTCCCTTCACTGATTTCCTTGTCATGTATTTGAGATCGAATTCTGCTAGCAGCAATAACCATCTAGCTAGCTTTCCAATAAGTGCTGGCTTCTCGAAAAGATATTTGATTGGGTCCAAACGAGAAACTAGAACTACCGGATGTGCTAATAGGTAATGCCTTAGTTTCTTCGTGGCCCACACTAGCCCCCAGCAGGTTTTCTCCAAAGGAGTGCACCTTGTTTCATAGTCCATCATCTTTTTGCTAAGGTAGTAAATGGCTCACTCTACTTTGGCGTCGCTTTCTTATGCTAGCATACATCCCATGGATGTTTTTGTTACTGAGAGATACAGAATTAATGGTTTCCCAGGGATGGGTGGTGATAACACAAGCGGATTCTGAAGATACTCTTGGATTGCCTCGAATGCTTGTTGATAGTCTTGGCTCCATTCAAAATCTGTACCCTTCTTCAAGAGCTTGAAGAGGGGTTCGCATGTAGCTGTGAGTTTGGAAATAAACCTGCTGATGAATTGCACTTTCCCCAGAAAACTCCTTACTTCCTTCTCTGTCTTTGGTGGTGACATCTCCGTGATAACCTGTATCTTGGAAGGGTCCACTTCGATTCCTCTTTGAGTGATAAGAAATCCTAGCATTTTCCCAGCGGTTACCCCAAAAGTGCATTTTTTTAGGGTTAAGACGTAGCTTGTATTGCCTAATCCTCTCGGAGTGCTTCATAGTGTAACGCCCCCATTTTCGGGTACGTTAAATAAACAATTTATTTAAATATTAAAAGAGAGTCTGGCTCGTTATTACATCAAAATTCCCATCAGAGTGCCTTCATTACAAAAAGGGTAGGAAAATCTAGGGTTCCTAACTACAGCTCCGCCTGCTCCTCCATTCTAGCTAGCTCTTCTACTCTAAGGGCCTCCAAGGTATACAGCTCACTTCGATCATCTACAAAGTCTGACACATTATACCAGCGTCGCCACCGATATAATATGTTAGGGTCACCAAAGGTAACACCGTGAGCTACGAGAGCTCAACAGAACAAACCATACCCACTAACCCTTAACTTATAACATGAAGAGAACATAATCAATTACACTTACTCATTCAACAACATAGTTAACAATGACACATCCCCATTCGATATCTTTCTAGCGTTAGTGTCATGCCTTTCTGTGTTTCTCCTACGCAATCATTTCGTAGACCGTGTCACCATTTTCAACTTCATTAATACTTCCAAATCAACATTTCCAAGGTTTCCTAAACAAATTGTTACTAATGAGGCTACCAAGTCCGGCTTCATTAGTAACACTCACGATGGGCTACCAAGTCCGGCCACATCACGGTTTTCAAAACATCATCTTCTAAATCTTTCATTGGCTTCTCTCCGCGGATAACCAAGCCTTATTGCCACATGAGACTACCACGTCCGGCCCCATTGGCAATCTTCGCAATGGGCTACCAAGTCCGGCCGCATTACGGTTTCCGTAATTCCATACAAAGGGCTACCAAGTCCGGCCACCTTGCAGGTTTTCACATCCACATAATGACTACCACATCCGGCCATTATGTAGTTCAAAAAATATTTTTATCCATATCAACCACACCCTAGGTGTCATGTTTCTACTTTCTCGGTTTTTGTGTCTCGTTTGCATGCCATGACTCCGCGATAGTTCATTTCACAATTTAAGAAATCTTGAAACTAAACTAACAAGATCATCCAACTCTATAATCACTATCATGCTCATCTTGTCATATAATCATGTTCAATCACATTCAAGCATAACGCCACATGTATGGGCGCCTTTGGAGTGATAAATCACTTATGCTTTAATCAACAACCACAAGTAATGCAAGTAAACATTTAGTCATGCTCCTCACCATCTTAAGATCAAAATATAACACTTCAGATTAATCCAAAATCATACTTCCTTTTCGAAACGTTCAAAACACCATTTGTTTATTGAGTGATTCTAACGTTATGCTAATCATGCCATGGTTATCAAAATAACAACTTATACACATTTCTAGTCTTTCAATATTCATTCTTTCTTTCATAAGTTCAAAACAGCATATGTTTATTGAATTGCAATACATATATCGGAATAGTGTCGATAAGGATCCTATGTTTTCACTAGAGGTGTCGATTAGATAATCTATGTGATCATGCCATTATCTTTATTCTAATCGATTTGAATCATGCATACGATATGCCATACTTGGTGAAAAATCTATCTCATGTTCTTAGCCTACTTTAAAGTAAACTTTATTTTTGAAAAATAGTAAGGATTATCTATCTTTCGAAAGTATACACATTTCAATTTATATTTAAGGAAAGTAGATATGGAAATCTACGTGATCATACTATTGTTTATGAGTCGAGATTAAACTATCTATAAACACGATTATCTATATATCAAGGCAAACACATTTCTAATTATATTTAGAGTTCGAAAGTATAGGAAAATCGACATATACGTAGAGTGTAGGAGGTATAGAAAATCCTACGTTCATTTCAACAACATAACTTCATATACGTACTATTATATTTAGAGTTCGAAAGTATAGGAAAATTCTACCTTGATCCGAAACTAGTCGGGGCCGAATAAGCTAGTTGGAAATCCTACGGGCGATGAAACTCACGAATCTGGACCGAACTTCGGATGGCAGTAACTCGATCAATATTTGGCCGAATATGATCGTTCTTGAGTTGACATTGAAGCTCTAGAAGTGCTCTACCACTTTTGTGAAGGAAGTTGGTCCTAGAAACTACTTTAGGTAGGAGAAATATGGTGGTAAAGAAAGGGACAGTTTGCTGTCTGGAATCTGGAAATCCGAATTTTGACTGAACTTCGGATGTCAATATCTTTGTCGTTTCTTGACCGATTAGGGTGGTTCTTGGGTCTAACTTGAAGAGCTCGAAGTGTTCTACAACTTTCCCGGAGGAAGTTTTATCCTAGAAACCACTTTAGGTAGGAGAAAGAATGAGGTTTTGTGGAGGGCAGTGGACTGCCTGGAAAAACAGAAATGGTTTCTAGAGAGAAGTTGGAGAAATGCTTGAAGGTGTGAGTTTAAGGCTTGAAGTGAGCTTGCTATTTATAGGCCAAGGACTCTCTCTCTCTCTCTCCCCATCCGAAATCTCTCTCTCTCTCTCTCCTATCTTTGATTTGTTTCATCTTTCAATGGATTGAAAGCTTGATAGATTGGAGTTGGTACTTGGATTTGATCTTGGAAGATTGGGGGAAGGCTTGTACAAGATTTAGTAATTTTCTAAAGGGTTTCTAGTCTAGTCTAGTACTTGAAAGAGTAAGAAATGGTGACATGGTTGTCCTTAGATACACAAGAGTAAGAAGGACTAGATTTTTGGTGGTACATGATGAGGTAGGATGATGGCCAAAGGACCATGACTAGGCTTAAGTGTACACATTGCACACATCACTCTCTCTCTCTTCCTCTCATCCGAAATCTCTCTCTCTCTCCCTCTCTCTCTCTCTCTCCATGGTACAATGTACAAGTACAAAGGTGGAAGATTACAAGGATTCTTCTTCCAATCTTAGGACAAATCTAGGTTATTCTAATGGGTTTCTAGTCTTGTCTAGTCCTTTGAATGAATAAGAAACTTAGATTTGGTTGTCCTTTGGAGTGAAAGAGTAGAAAAACCCTAGATTGTGTAGTATATTGATGAGGTAGGAAGTGATCTAAACTAGTTTGACTAGACATGGTGAGGTACACTTGCACACACATCACTCTCCCTCTCTCCTCCCAATCGGCCATCTCTCTCTCTCTCTCTATCTCTCTCTCCCCTTCTCTCTCTCTCTCTTTGGTCCAATGTACTAAGGTACAAGAGTTGGAAAGACTACAAGATTTTCCCTTATTCTTTCTTCTAACCTAGGACAAGGTTTAAGTTTCTTTAATGGGGTTTGTGTCTAGTCTAGAAAAAGAAAATAAGATATGGTAGTCCTTTAGGGTTGAAAGAATAGGAAACCCTAGATATGGTGGTATAAGGTGATGCAATAAGATTATGTAGGAAGATATGGGAGTACACTAGTCACACACATCACACTCTCTCTCCCTCTATCAACCGGCCACTCTCTCTCTCTCTCTCCCCCTCTCTCTCGGCCACTCTCTCTCTCTCTCTTGGACACCTAATCAAAAAAGGACAATGGTTGAAAGAGTAAGAGTAAACTAATAGTTTGTAAGAAGATTTTGTAAGAAAATCTAGTACTTGATTATATCTTAGGTCATCCTATCCTTCATCTTCCAAAGTACAAGTACTTAGGTGAATAACCAAATAGGTTTGGTAGATGAAAGATCAAGAAAGTACAACATATCTTTCTCTCTCTCTCCTATCTCTCCCATCTCTCTCAGCTCTCTCTCTCCTCTCCCTCTCTCGGCAATCTCTCTCTCTCTTTCTCTCATCTCTCTCTCTCTCTCTCTCCTCATGGTACAAGGGACACCTAAGCATGGAAGGACAAAGGGTGGTTGGTTGACAAAGGAAGAGTAAGGATGAAGGTTTGTACAAGATTTGGTCATTTGTTTAACAAACTAGGACAATTGTACAAGATTTGGCTAGGAAGAATACAATCCTTGGGTGGTGTCAAAGTACATAGAAAGATCAAAGGAATGCAAGGTACAATCCAAATCTTTCTCCTTCTTTCCCTCTCTCTCTCTCCCTCTCGGAAATTCTCTCTCTCTCTCGGAAATCTCTCTCTCTCTCTCTCTCTCTTGTACTATCTATATATATCTATATATCTATATATAATCCTAAGATCATGTAAGTACATAAGTACTAATAAACTAATAAGATAAGGAAGTACAAAGGAAATAATAAACTAAGGGGGTTTTGGAAGAATAAGGATTTACCTATTAAACAATTCAATATAACTCATGTGTTCTTTCTTAATATTAAATAGGAGTAGGTGTACTAGTGTCCTATTATAATATTTAGGCATGTACTAGAAGATCTAGGTAGATATCTAGTCAAAATTCTATATTAAACTAATCTAATTTGACACATGTACTACTAGAATATAATATAAGGTATTTAGAGAATCCTAGGGTATTAAAATACTAGGTACCATTCTAATTCTTTAATTAGGGAATCCCATGGGAAATCTAGATATTGAATTAACTAATATATGTTAGTACTAGTCTATTATCCAATGGGTAATAATTCTCCTAACATTTATGGACTAATGGATAAAAGATCAAGGGTTGACTTTGGTCAAAAAGGCTCATTTAGGGTTCGAGGGTTCAAAAGGTTCAAAAGGTCCAATGAAGTTCAAAAAGGTCTTCCTAGGGTTTAGGAGAAGTAACTAGATGAATCGCTAGTTAGGGTTTCTCAAATATTGGTCAAAATCTAATTAGTCTTGCTAAGTAGGATTTCTATTCAAGAATCTAACCTAGGCTTAAGCTCGATGATTAAGGGAATAGTCCAACACACTTGTCTTTAGAAAATGATCTTATTGCTCGGAGTGAAGAAAATCCAATTTTTATAAGTCTAGAATTTAGTAACGACGGATTTTTGGGTATTGAAAAGAAATTTTAAAAGAAGTCTAAGTAATTAAAATAAAATTCAAATTTTTAGTGAAATTTTTATTTACCAAAAATCCGGGTCGTTACAACCTATCCCCCTTAAAATAATTTCGTCCTCGAAATTAGTGCGCGGCTACGGTTTGGAACTTGTCACTTTAAGGTCCTTGAATTCTCGTCTATCCCCCTTAAAAAAAAATAGATGCAAGTCCTTCTTAATTACTAGCGATCTAAACAAGATTCAATACTGGGTAATCTACAAACGGTTTGGTACCATATGACCACAGTTTTAAAGGCTCCGGCAGGTCCTAGTGGTATTTCGATGTAGTACGACAGCGTTTCAGGCATCCATCTCTATCCTCTATCGAATTAAGTCTCATCACTTGCTTAACAAGATGGGGTTGAAGTTGCTTTAGCCGTCGAACAGCTTGGCCAACAAGGTCGGGTTACAAAAGATACCCAAGATTACGCACTCTTGTCAATAAGTGTCGTAAGGATGATTTCATTTTTTTTTTGAAGCAATGTGGGTTTCTTTCCCAAGGATGCCGATTTTAATCGAAATTTGAGAGAAGCAATGTAGTTGGAAAACAGTACGGATACGACTAGCGGATTAAGACATGCCTTCCATAAATAGGATAAGTACAATAGAATGCATAGAGTTCTACTACAGGGAGGATTATACAACAGTAGGCAGTCATAAGGACAGGCGTGCGTACACGAACAGTGATCAAGACAGATTGCTGCAGGTAAGCAGTTTAAAATTTCGAGACAAAATAAGATCAACATACTACTCGCCCGAAGGCATCATCGGATACAAGGAAAAGAAAAATAGATAATATTGGCTACGGTGCCACTGCCATGCCTCGTCCGCGCCGGGATATCTTACCATCTATCATCGAAAGCTTGGAGCAAAAGACGTTCGTATTCCGTTACGAACGTTGTGAGTGCGGCGGCCACCACGAGAACCCAATACCAGAAGATGTTGAGGCGGTTGTTCCTATTGAACCACCGTTGCATGCCTATAGTAAGCACCGCACAAAACAGAACGAAGATGAAGGGTTGCACCCGTAGAGTTCGGATTGTCATGGTGAGTTCGGCTCGCTCGATTTCTCGGAACGCGGCGTCTTCCGGAAATCTTCGTTGTCGGATTGCCATGGCTCGGTATGATAGGATTGTTTGGAGGGGTGAAGATAGTGAGAGAGATGAAGAGATGAAGAGTGATGGGGGGAATATATATAGGGGCAGAAAAAGGTGTGTGGAGGAGGGAAAGATTTGAAATTTGAATTTTGGATTTGAATTTTTGAAATTTGGAGGTTGGGAGTTGGCGGTTTGCCGGGCCGAATGGGGCCCCGCTCGGCACTCGGTGCTCGTCCCTTAAGAGGCGTAGGAAAATATATATCCAAAAATGGTTATTCGATGAACTAGTAAACGAAAAATTGCTTAACGGTTAGTGTGCGACAGTACCCTTTTAAATAAAGAGATTCATAATCACGCATAGAGTTCTATAAGATAAGATTTCCTAATACAAGTCGAAACGGTCCTACATACTCCTACGTGGTTCTTTGCATCACAAGTGTAAACTACTACTATCCATATCTACACTAACGGAAATTTGAATATTAGGTTTAACGGTGTAAGGGTCGACACGCGCAAGTAGGCACATAAATAGTGATCATAGAAAGACGTACACAACTTTTCGTTGATAAAATAGAACAAGTACATCATAGATGGCTTATAAAGCCTAGACTTCCTACTCTATTTACACCAAGAGTTCAACCACTTCATCTTTTACATCCTGCATCCCGAAGGATTACAATTATACTAAGTTATCTCAAATACACCTAATTGGCATTCTCTACTTTTGGGGTCTTGCCTTCCTCGAGGGTTGCCTTATTGGTATCCTCCTTGTCACCAATTTCTTCCTCCTCTTCTTTAGTAGTTCCATCGGTGTTTTCTTCACCATCGACTTCTCCCTCTTGATCATCCACCTCAAGGTTTTCCATTGGGGGTAAGGTACCAAAGATCTTGTAGTAGGCACACAAGATTGGGAACAGTGCAGGAAACCAAGGGTCGGTTTCCACAGGAATAGGGGTATTTTGCTGCACTCTTACGAAATCTTGTTTTTCTGCGAGTACAGCGGCAATGAAGTTGGGATTCTCTGCTAGTTGAATGGTCAGGATCTCTATGGCCATTTTGAGTTGGCGAACTCCTGCCAGTAAGTCGACTAGGCGGCCCGAGTGATTCATCTATAAGGAAAAGTTTTAAGCCACAATTAGTAACGTTTTAAGACAAGGTTTTACAATCTATTAAAGAACTTGGATTATCCAATTCCACATTCGATTCTTGATTTAAGTCATCATCCAATTGTTCGGGAATTCCCAGCTCGGTGGTATTGCCAGTTCCACACCTTGCTTCAATCCGAAGATTGCTTTGACAGAATTCCACCCAATTTGGGACGGTAAACTTAAACTCAATTCACGTTTGTGCAACGGTCAAACTATCTTATGGTTCTACCCATTCTACCCATGGCCGAGTGTTGAGCCTAGAGCTCTGATACCATATTGTAACGCCCCCATTTTCGGGTACGTTAAATAAACAATTTATTTGAATATTAAAAGAGAGTCTGGCTCGTTATTACATCAAAATTCCCATCAGAGTGCCTTCATTACAAAAAGGGTAGGAAAATCTAGGGTTCCTAACTACAGCTCCGCCTGCTCCTCCATTCTAGCCAGCTCTTCTACTCCAAAGGCCTCCAAGGTATACAGCTCACTTCGATCATCTACAAAGTCTGACACATTATACCAGCGTCGCCACCGATATAATATGTCAGGGTCACCAAAGGTAACACCGTGAGCTACGAGAGCTCAGCAGAACAAACCATACCCACTAACCCTTAACTTATAACACGAAGAGAACATAATCAATTACACTTACTCATTCAACAACATAGTTAACAATGACACATCCCCATTCGATATCTTTCTAGCGTTAGTGTCATGCCTTTCTGTGTTTCTCCTACGCAATCATTTCGTAGACCGTGTCACCATTTTCAACTTCATTAATACTTCCAAATCAACATTTCCAAGGTTTCCTAAACAAATTGTTACTAATGAGGCTACCAAGTCCGGCTTCATTAGTAACACTCACGATGGGCTACCAAGTCCGGCCACATCACGGTTTTCAAAACATCATCTTCTAAATCTTTCATTGGCTTCTCTCCGCGGATAACCAAGCCTTATTGCCACATGAGACTACCACGTCCGGCCCCATTGGCAATCTTCGCAATGGGCTACCAAGTCCGGCCGCATTACGGTTTCCGTAATTCCATACAAAGGGCTACCAAGTCCGGCCACCTTGCAGGTTTTCACATCCACATAATGACTACCACATCCGGCCATTATGTAGTTCAAAAAATATTTTTATCCATATCAACCACACCCTAGGTGTCATGTTTCTACTTTCTCGGTTTTTGTGTCTCGTTTGCATGCCATGACTCCGCGATAGTTCATTTCACAATTTAAGAAATCTTGAAACTAAACTAACAAGATCATCCAACTCTATAATCACTATCATGCTCATCTTGTCACATAATCATGTTCAATCACATTCAAGCATAACGCCACATGTACGGGCGCCTTTGGAGTGATAAATCACTTATGCTTTAATCAACAACCACAAGTAATGCAAGTAAACATTTAGTCATGCTCCTCACCATCTTAAGATCAAAATATAATACTTCAGATTAATCCAAAATCATACTTCCTTTTTGAAACGTTCAAAACAGCATTTGTTTATTGAGTGATTCTAACGTTATGCTAATCATGCCATGGTTATCAAAATAACAACTTATACACATTTCTAGTCTTTCAATATTCATTCTTTCTTTCATAAGTTCAAAACAGCATATGTTTATTGAATTGCAATACATATATCGGAATAGTGTCGATAAGGATCCTATGTTTTCACAAGAGGTGTCGATTAGATAATCTATGTGATCATGCCATTATCTTTATTCTAATCGATTTGAATCATGCATACGATATGCCATACTTGGTGAAAAATCTATCTCATGTTCTTAGCCTACTTTAAAGTAAACTTTATTTTTGAAAAATAGTAAGGATTATCTATCTTTCGAAAGTATACACATTTCAATTTATATTTAAGGAAAGTAGATATGGAAATCTACGTGATCATACTATTGTTTATGAGTCGAGATTAAACTATCTATAAACACGATTATCTATATATCAAGGCAAACACATTTCTAATTATATTTAGAGTTCGAAAGTATAGGAAAATCGACATATACGTAGAGTGTAGGAGGTATAGAAAATCCTACGTTCATTTCAACAACATAACTTCATATACGTACTATTATATTTAGAGTTCGAAAGTATAGGAAAATTCTACCTTGATCCGAAACTAGTCGGGGCCGAATAAGCTAGTTGGAAATCCTACGGGCGATGAAACTCACGAATCTGGACCGAACTTCGGATGGCAGTAACTCGATCAATATTTGGCCGAATATGATCGTTCTTGAGTTGACATCGAAGCTCTAGAAGTGCTCTACCACTTTTGTGAAGAAAGTTGGTCCTAGAAACAACATTAGGTAGGAGAAATATGGTGGTAAAGAAAGGGACAGTTTGCGGTCTGGAATCTGGAAATCCGAATTTTGACTGAACTTCGGATGTCAATATCTTTGTTGTTTCTTGACCGATTAGGGTGGTTCTTGGGTCTAACTTGAAGAGCTCGAAGTGTTCTACAACTTTCCCGGAGGAAGTTTATCCTAGAGACCACTTTAGGTAGGAGAAAGAATGAGGTTTTGTGGAGGGCAGTGGACTGCCTGGAAAAACAGAGATGGTTTCTAGAGAGAAGTTGGAGAAATGCTTGAAGGTGTGAGTTCAAGGCTTGAAGTGAGCTTGCTATTTATAGGCCAAGGACTCTCTCTCTCTCTCTCCCCATCCGAAATCTCTCTCTCTCTCTCTCCTATCTTTGATTTGTTTCATCTTTCAATGGATTGAAAGCTTGATAGATTGGAGTTGGTACTTGGATTTGATCTTGGAAGATTGGGGGAAGGCTTGTACAAGATTTAGTAATTTTCTAAAGGGTTTCTAGTCTAGTCTAGTACTTGAAAGAGTAAGAAATGGTGACATGGTTGTCCTTAGATACACAAGAGTAAGAAGGACTAGATTTTTGGTGGTACATGATGAGGTAGGATGATGGCCAAAGGACCATGACTAGGCTTAAGTGTACACATTGCACACATCACTTTCTCTCTCTTCCTCTCATCCGAAATCTCTATCTCCCTCTCTCTCTCTCCATGGTACAATGTACAAGTACAAAGGTGGAAGATTACAAGGATTCTTCTTCCAATCTTAGGACAAATCTAGGTTATTCTAATGGGTTTCTAGTCTTGTCTAGTCCTTTGAATGAATAAGAAACTTAGATTTGGTTATCCTTTGGAGTGAAAGAGTAGAAAAACCCTAGATTGTGTAGTATATTGATGAGGTAGGAAGTGATCTAAACTAGTTTGACTAGACATGGTGAGGTACACTTGCACACACATCACTCTCCCTCTCTCCTCCCAATCGGCCATCTCTCTCTCTCTCTCTCTCCTTCTCTCTCTCTCTCTCTCTCTTTGGTCCAATGTACTAAGGTACAAGAGTTGGAAAGACTACAAGATTTTCCCTTATTCTTTCTTCTAACCGAGGACAAGGTTTAAGTTTCTTTAATGGGGTTTGTGTCTAGTCTAGAATAAGAAAATAAGATATGGTAGTCCTTTAGGGTTGAAAGAATAGGAAACCCTAGATATGGTGGCACAAGGTGATGCAATAAGATTATGTAGGAAGATATGGGAGTACACTAGTCACACACATCACACTCTCTCTCCCTCTCTCAACCGGCCACTCTCTCTCTCTCTCCCTCTCTCTCTCTCAGCCACTCTCTCTCTCTCTCTCTCTTGGACACCTAATCAAGAAAGGACAATGGTTGAAAGAGTAAGAGTAAACTAATAGTTTGTAAGAAGATTTTGTAAGAAAATCTAGTACTTGATTATATCTTAGGTCATCCTATCCTTCATCTTTCAAAGTACAAGTACTTAGGTGAATAACCAAATAGGTTTGGTAGATGAAAGATCAAGAAAGTACAACATATCTTTCTCTCTCTCTCTCTCCTATCTCTCCCATCTCTCTCGGCTCTCTCTCTCCTCTCCCTCTCTCGGCAATCTCTCTCTCTCTCTCTTTCCCTCCTCTCTCTCTCTCTCTCTCTCCTCATGGTACAAGGGACACCTAAGCATGGAAGGACAAAGGGTGGTTGGTTGACAAAGGAAGAGTAAGGATGAAGGTTTGTACAAGATTTGGTCATTTGTTTAACAAACTAGGACAATTGTACAAGATTTGGCTAGGAAGAATACAATCCTTGGGTGGTGTCAAAGTACATAGAAAGATCAAAGGAATGCAAGGTACAATCCAAATCTTTCTCCTTCTTTCCCTCTCTCTCTCCCTCTCGGAAATTCTCTCTCTCTCTCTCGGAAATCTCTCTCTCTCTCTCTCTCTTGTACTATCTATATATATATATATATCTATATATAATCCTAAGATCATGTGTAGAGACCCGTATTTTTGGGCCATATTTTTTTAAAGAAATATTATAATTATCGAGCAAGGGCGTAAATTGTGGAAATTCGAATAATAGCGTAGTTATTTAGATTTGGGGGTTAATGTGATAGAATGTGGAAGTTTGGGTGTAAGGATAATATGTGTGTGCATGTAGATAATGGTGTGGCTAGTTGTAGGGGAAAATAATTCCCCCTTTCTTTTTCTTCATCTGCCGACACCCACACACACACACACATCACAACCCCTCCCTCTCTCCTGCGTCCTCTCGCTCTCTCTGCTCTCCCTCCGAACAAAAAAAAAAAGAAACTCTCTCTTACCTTCTCTCCTCGATTTCATCTACTTGGGGCGTGATTCCGGACAAAGTCCAAGAATTAATGTTGTTCAACGGAGCACGGGCTTCCTATCTATCCAAGAAAAATTGCGATCGGGCCACGTGGGAACTTGGTTGACTTGGTCAAACGGTTGGGTTTTGCTCAAAACCCATGAGGTAGGGATTTCTTACTCTCGTTATACGTTTATACGGTGTTTATGTACTTAGATCGTGCATTGTTTCGTTGCTTGAGGTGGTTTCTTCCATTTCCGAAAATCAGCAGAACAGGGCCTGCGTTTTTGGGATTTTACGCCTTCTTAAACTCAGATTTGAATTTTGGTTCCTTCGTATGTAATAGAGTAGACTTAGAGCTCGTTTTAATGCCGCAAGAATCACCCGAAACCGTTGAGAATTGAATTTCTGGTGATTTTTAGAAAACTGGTCTGCAATCTGTCTCGTGTTCTGGATTTCAGCCCACTTCGAACGGACATAACGTTCTCGTCCGATGTCCGTTTTATGCAAACTTTATATCGAATCGAAGGTCTTGAAGTCAGTTTTCCATTGCCACCGGAATCGCCTTAAAAGTCTTAGCACACAGAAAGTTATGATTATTTGAGTGGAGGTGTGTCGGTCTGCCAATGTCTGCTGGCTATTCCTAAGTTGTATTCGTTCCGTATTATGACTCCCTATATGATTAGACGTGTTCAAGTCACTCTCAAGTATGATTACTTGTGTCTTAATGAGACTCGTATCCTCGTGCCTCGTCTTGTTGAGTTCCCTAGGTTCCTTTGGCACTCGTTTTATAATATTCTCGTTTGGAACCTAGCCGGTGATGTGCCGTGGAATCATTATGGGTTCGATACGTGGCATAGGGCGTTGTGATAGATTTCGAGGAATAACGTGGACTTAAAATATTTATCAATGTATAATGGGGCATGCTTATGAGTTTGCAATATATTGTTGATGATGTATGAACGAGTGTGACCTTGGGAAAATGCTGTCTTTTTGGATACGGATTGGTATTGCCATGTGATTGATTAAATGGCTTTGGATTCAATTGAATGATTTGATATTTGTGAAATGAAAACGTGGAATGAATGTGGATGACAAATGGTCATTAAGAGAACTTTCAGGGCTCTTAAATGAGTAAATGCCTGGCTGGAGCTAAATGCTCGTATCGTATGCTTTCAGGGCTCTTAAATGAGTAAATGCCTGGCTGGAGCTAAATGCTCGTATCGTATGCTTTCAGGGCTCTTAAATGAGTAAATGCCTGGCTGGAGCTAAATGCTCGTATCGTATGCTTTCAGGGCTCATAAGTGAGTAAATGCCTGGCAGGAGCTAAAATGCTCATATCGTATGTTTTCAGGGCTCATAAGTGAGTAAATGCCTGGCAGGAGCTAAAATGCTCATATCACTTGTCTTCAGGGCTCGTTATCGAGTAAGTGCCTGGCAGGAGCTTCGGCTCAGACTTTTAACGACACGTAATTGGTTTATGAAGTTAATGCGAGGATTTTGGTTTTGGTTAAAAGATTTTGATGAAAATCCTCCGGTATTCAGCCCGAATCAACGGAGCTCGGCCTACAATGGTCTTGAGTTTACTTTGAATTGTTTTGAAATCAAAAGGAAGGGTTTTGTAATGAAGGAATTTGATGATGATAAATGCGGACACGAGAAAGATTATAGTATCGTACAATGAATGATAAGATGAATTTGAATTGGTTATAGTCTAATGTGGATTGACATGAGTTTATTAACGTATCTAGTCTTAGAGGAAAACAGTCAGTGGTATCTATGTGAAGTCTAGAATCTTTTGACGATAGTGTGCAGCTCGTTGGTAAACGTTCGTACTTTGAGCGTA
The DNA here is from genome assembly GCA_018127125.1 of Rhododendron griersonianum. Lineage (NCBI taxonomy): Eukaryota > Viridiplantae > Streptophyta > Magnoliopsida > Ericales > Ericaceae > Rhododendron > Rhododendron griersonianum. The sequence continues at coordinate 2,801,639 of CM030798.1, read as the reverse complement.
TCTGTCAATATTCACTCATTCATAGTGCATGATTCATTATATTTACATATAGCTTGAGTATAGATTTCTCTACTGGGCTAGTGTAGCTCAACCTATCATTTTCAGGAAAAAAAAAAAAGCAAGGAAGTTGGCATGACGTGCATCTCGTGCTTGTAGATCATGGGTTTCAAAGGTATAGAGGGGCGATTTTATGCTTTTACCTTGAAAGATGTATTTTTGAAGGATGATCTTTGTAAACGGTAATATTAATTTGGTAACTTGTATAACTTGGGACATTGAGCCCGGATTGTAATATTTGTTTTTAATTTGAGAACTGGGGAAAGAATGTTATTTGGGTATTACCTGTACTCCAGTGAGGATTTTATTTATCTCAAATGGTTATTATTTATGTTGAAAATCGAGGGCGTGACAACTTGGTATCAGAGCATAGGTTTAGAACACCTAGAGACCGTGGGGAGACTTTTTAGTCTCATGGGTTCAAAATCCGCTGCATACTTTTTACAAAACACACGTGTGCTTGCATGAATGAGTCGGTACATCATTGAGATGTCGGATTTTGAATTATGGTAGAGTGACATTGAGTTGTTGACCTGCATTGGGAAGTTGGAGGCTTGGACCTCATTGTAGTGATTGTGATTGTGGCCATGTTGACGTGTGAAGCAAATATAAGATAGCATGTGTTAAAAGGGATGGAATCTTGATATGACTTATGAGATGAGTGTTAAATGTGTTTTTAATTGAATTGCTTGGATTATGTGTTAAGTTTCAAATGTGTTAAGTTAAGCCTGTGTGAGATAAACTGTATAGGGTATAAGTATATGGTGAGTAATATATGCATTGGGAATTGAGTTAGTGCGTGTCTTGAATGTGTTTGGAAAGGTAAAGGCGTGTTGTGGTGATAACTGTGGTTGGTTATTGTAGTGGTAGTTATTGAGACAGTTAATATAAGCATAGGTAGGGCAAGTCGAACCTACATAGGAGATATAAGTATCTAAAGTTGAGATAGGAAAATGAGGGTTATAGGTAGGGTGTCGGGATGCTATATGTGTCTTCTGGATACCCAGGCGACTACCGATGAGATCCAGTTGGAAGAGGCGTTTGATCACCGCTCCTTCTAAATGGAAGTCTCGGAAAGTCAATTGGACCCTAGGATTGTGTATATGGGTTAGATCTCTAGGCTTGAGATAGATGGCTCTACGTAGGAATTTCGTAGAAAAGGGAAGTGTTATGGTGTCGTAGTTTTCATTGTTGAGGTGAATTTCATGGTGGTGTCATTTTGATAGGATGGTAAAAACAAAAAAATAGTGATAGCATGGTGTGAAAAAAAAAAAAAAGACTTGAGGTGATAGATTTGAGAGGGACTAATGTTTAAATAGTGGTAGTGATAGCAGTGATGGTGATGAGAATAGTGTGGTTGATATTATTGAGGTTGAGTGCATTTGTGATAAATATCTTCGAGGAAAATTGATGTCGTTATGACTACATAGTTGAGAGAAGAAATTTATGAGCTGTGAAACTTATGGTGAGCGGAACTGTCAGAAGATATTGGTGTGAGAGAATTGATTCTTAGTTGATGAAGTAGTTGGAATATTAGAATGTGATGAGAAGTATAGACATGTTGTTTGCAACCCCGATGTCTTGTTGGTATTTAGGAAGGTGTCTATCAATTTGTTTGTACTTGTATTGGTGTTTAAATTTTAGTATCGAGATAATCAATAGTAGTGGAAGTTCGTTAGTGCAACTATTGCACACATTGTGTAGCTATTTGGGTGATGAAATGCCGTGTGATTGTAAAGTTGATAGAGAAATGATTAATATTGATGTGTATTTGTTATGTGATATTTGAGATTGTGAAAATAGGAAACATGTGACTTGAGTAGACTAATTGACGAGAGTATTCGAGATTGATGGGTGAACAGAAAATGTAAAAGGTATTATGAAGGTTAAAAGAACGAGATTACCATTGGGCTTTCTAGAGCCATGAAAAGTGAAGTGTTGGATACTTTGTGAGTCCGTTGGGTACTTTGTGAGTTGATGAGTCTGCTGGATACTAAGTGAGTTTGTTAATGCGTGGATGTGTCTGATGTTGTGTAAGCTATTAAATTGTACCGTGGTTTTGTTGAAATATTTCGTGAATGAAATGTGCTGTTGTTTAGCTTTAACCTACATGTTTGATTTGTTATGTGATCTCAATACGTGAAATTTGTTTTTAGTATATGATGTAGAATAAACAGTGATGATTATGTGGGTAGTTACTACGAGTGTATGCCTTTCTTGAGTAACAGCAACGATGTTTGGAGAACTGGGTTTAAGAAAATAGTGGATTGATAATTACCAGAATGGTTTTAATGTGTCTTGTGAAGAGTTATGTAGAAGGGACGCATTACAATAGAAGTGAATTTGGATTTTCGAAAATAGAAACCGATAGTGATTCAGAGTGGGCTAGGGAATGTGAAGTAGTGTTGGATTCTTAGTTGTGTTTGAATGTTAAATGGACGAAAAAACGTTTGAGATTTGTGCAGAGTTGATATAAAGTTGTTTTGGTAAACAGAAGTGTGAGTTAGAGATAAAGGTTGATGATTTTGTGATAGGTGTGTTTCATCGTACCAAGGGAGGTGAACCAAGTCTTTAAGAGAGGGAAGTGGGTAGCGAGGTGCGGGAAATAATTTGAGATTGTTAAAGGGAATGGTGCAGCTGTCTATTACTAGTGGTATTGATAGAATTGAATCGGTTGTGAGGTGTGTTAATTTTTGAAGACGAAAGAGGTATTAATAGCTTTGAGATGTGAGACGTTTAACTAGGGTGAGTTGGTGTTAAAATTGAGCAAATGGTGATGATCATTATGTAATCAAATTATTGGGTTTTGGGTTTCTTGGTTTTATTACAGTGGAGAGTATTTGGGTATTCAAAAAAAATTATTGAAGGATTGATCTATCAGTTGGTGTTGGGAAGATGAAACTTAGAGTATTAGAATTATAGTTTTTATAAGCAGTTTAGTATGTCCTAGAAAGTTCGAAAGATACTTAGCCGAATGAGTCGCAAAGAATGAGAATGTGGAATTTGGAGTTTAGAGAACGTCGAGGTAACCACTTGTCGGATATTGGTGTGATTGTCTTGTAGATATGTAAGAACTAGAATTCTTGTACTGACGTTAGGACTTGAGAGTCTATTAAGGTTAAAATTTGATAAAGATGATGGAAGCTTGTGACTGAATATTGAGTGCTAGGACCATATTGTTAGTGAGGGTTTTTGCAGGGCAATCAACATGAGAAAATGTCTACGTAGAGAAGGAAGAATGAGGTTTGGGTTATGAAATTGTGATATGAGGTCTGGTATAGTGATTGGTAGTTCGGTTGGAATCGCTTTAGCAAATTTCGGGGACGAAATTTTTTTTAAGGAGGGTAGGATGTAGAGACCCGTATTTTTGGGCCATATTTTTTTAAAGAAATATTATAATTATCGAGCAAGGGCGTAAATTGTGGAAATTCGAATAATAGCGTAGTTATTTAGATTTGGGGGTTAATGTGATAGAATGTGGAAGTTTGGGTGTAAGGATAATATGTGTGTGCATGTAGATAATGGTGTGGCTAGTTGTAGGGGAAAATAATTCCCCCTTTCTTTTTCTTCATCTGCCGACACCCACACACACACACACATCACAACCCCTCCCTCTCTCCTGCGTCCTCTCGCTCTCTCTGCTCTCCCTCCGAACAAAAAAAAAAGAAACTCTCTCTTACCTTCTCTCCTCGATTTCATCTACTTGGGGCGTGATTCCGGACAAAGTCCAAGAATTAATGTTGTTCAACGGAGCACGGGCTTCCTATCTATCCAAGAAAAATTGCGATCGGGCCACGTGGGAACTTGGTTGACTTGGTCAAACGGTTGGGTTTTGCTCAAAACCCATGAGGTAGGGATTTCTTACTCTCGTTATACGTTTATACGGTGTTTATGTACTTAGATCGTGCATTGTTTCGTTGCTTGAGGTGGTTTCTTCCATTTCCGAAAATCAGCAGAACAGGGCCTGCGTTTTTGGGATTTTACGCCTTCTTAAACTCAGATTTGAATTTTGGTTCCTTCGTATGTAATAGAGTAGACTTAGAGCTCGTTTTAATGCCGCAAGAATCACCCGAAACCGTTGAGAATTGAATTTCTGGTGATTTTTAGAAAACTGGTCTGCAATCTGTCTCGTGTTCTGGATTTCAGCCCACTTCGAACGGACATAACGTTCTCGTCCGATGTCCGTTTTATGCAAACTTTATATCGAATCGAAGGTCTTGAAGTCAGTTTTCCATTGCCACCGGAATCGCCTTAAAAGTCTTAGCACACAGAAAGTTATGATTATTTGAGTGGAGGTGTGTCGGTCTGCCAATGTCTGCTGGCTATTCCTAAGTTGTATTCGTTCCGTATTATGACTCCCTATATGATTAGACGTGTTCAAGTCACTCTCAAGTATGATTACTTGTGTCTTAATGAGACTCGTATCCTCGTGCCTCGTCTTGTTGAGTTCCCTAGGTTCCTTTGGCACTCGTTTTATAATATTCTCGTTTGGAACCTAGCCGGTGATGTGCCGTGGAATCATTATGGGTTCGATACGTGGCATAGGGCGTTGTGATAGATTTCGAGGAATAACGTGGACTTAAAATATTTATCAATGTATAATGGGGCATGCTTATGAGTTTGCAATATATTGTTGATGATGTATGAACGAGTGTGACCTTGGGAAAATGTTGTCTTTTTGGATACGGATTGGTATTGCCATGTGATTGATTAAATGGCTTTGGATTCAATTGAATGATTTGATATTTGTGAAATGAAAACGTGGAATGAATGTGGATGACAAATGGTCATTAAGAGAACTTTCAGGGGCTCTTAAATGAGTAAATGCTGGAGCTAAATGCTCGTATCGTATGCTTTCGGGCTCTTAAATGAGTAAATGCTGGAGCTAAATGCTCGTATCGTATGCTTTCAGGGGCTCTTAAATGAGTAAATGCTGGCTGGAGCTAAATGCTCGTATCGTATGCTTTCAGGGCTCATAAGTGAGTAAATGCGGCAGGAGCTAAAATGCTCATATCGTATGTTTTCGGGGCTCATAAGTGAGTAAATGCCCAAGAGCTAAAATGCTCATATCACTTGTCTTCCAGGGCTCGTTATCGAGTAAGTGCTTGGCAGGAGTTCGGCTCAGACTTTTAACGACACGTAATTGGTTTATGAAGTTAATGCGAGGATTTTGGTTTTGGTTAAAAGATTTTGATGAAAATCCTCCGGTATTCAGCCCGAATCAACGGAGCTCGGCCTACAATGGTCTTGAGTTTACTTTGAATTGTTTTGAAATCAAAAGGAAGGGTTTTGTAATGAAGGAATTTGATGATGATAAATGCGGACACGAGAAAGATTATAGTATCGTACAATGAATGATAAGATGAATTTGAATTGGTTATAGTCTAATGTGGATTGACATGAGTTTATTAACGTATCTAGTCTTAGAGGAAAACAGTCAGTGGTATCTATGTGAAGTCTAGAATCTTTTGACGATAGTGTGCAGCTCGTTGGTAAACGTTCGTACTTTGAGCGTATCTGTCAATATTCACTCATTCATAGTGCATGATTCATTATATTTACATATAGCTTGAGTATAGATTTCTCTACTGGGCTAGTGTAGCTCAACCTATCATTTTCAGGAAAAAAAAAAAAGCAAGGAAGTTGGCATGACGTGCATCTCGTGCTTGTAGATCATGGGTTTCAAAGGTATAGAGGGGCGATTTTATGCTTTTACCTTGAAAGATGTATTTTTGAAGGATGATCTTTGTAAACGGTAATATTAATTTGGTAACTTGTATAACTTGGGACATTGAGCCCGGATTGTAATATTTGTTTTTAATTTGAGAACTGGGGAAAGAATGTTATTTGGGTATTACCTGTACTCCAGTGAGGATTTTATTTATCTCAAATGGTTATTATTTATGTTGAAAATCGAGGGCGTGACATCATGTAAGTACATAAGTACTAATAAACTAATAAGATAAGGAAGTACAAAGGAAATAATAAACTAAGGGGGTTTTGGAAGAATAAGGATTTACCTATTAAACAATTCAATATAACTCATGTGTTCTTTCTTAATATTAAATAGGAGTAGGTGTACTAGTGTCCTATTATAATATTTAGGCATGTACTAGAAGATCTAGGTAGATATCTAGTCAAAATTCTATATTAAACTAATCTAATTTGACACATGTACTACTAGAATATAATATAAGGTATTTAGAGAATCCTAGGGTATTAAAATACTAGGTACCATTCTAATTCTTTAATTAGGGAATCCCATGGGAAATCTAGATATTGAATTAACTAATATATGTTAGTCTTAGTCTATTATCCAATGGGTAATAATTCTCCTAACATTTATGGACTAATGGATAAAAGATCAAGGGTTGACTTTGGTCAAAAGGGCTCATTTAGGGTTCAAGGGTTCAAAAGGTTCAAAAGGTCCAATGAAGTTCAAAAAGGTCTTCCTAGGGTTTAGGAGAAGTAACTAGATGAATCGCTAGTTAGGGTTTCTCAAAGATTGGTCAAACGGGTTTTGTGGTAGTTCATCAGAAGAACCTGAGTGGGAGTCACTATCCTCCCCATTTCCAGGAGCCATCTACAAAAAAGCACCATAACAGGGGTTATTAAAGGGGAAACACGAAAGCCCTAATTTTGTAACCCTAAATGCAATATTCAAGTAAATAGCTTCACAGATCCTACTTAGTGGCTGTGGTCAAAACCCTAATTTAAGAAATTAGTAACCACAGACCTAATTTCGTAACCCTAATTTCAAGAAATTAGTAACAAAAGCTCTAATTTCGTAACCTTAATTTCAGAAATTAGTAACAATTAACAAGAGCCCTAATTAGTAACAATTAACAAAAGCCCAAAATTTCAAAAACCAGGTCAAATCAAAACCCTAATTTCAGAAACCCTAATTACAGTAGATAAGTGGAGACTGGAGAGGGAAGTGAGAGAGGTACCTGTGCTCAGAGGGATACGGTGACTGATGTGAGTGAGTCAGTGAGCTGAGGACCTGAGGTGATGAGAGAGTCAGAGAGACAGACGTTGAGAGACTGATGGTCACCGTCTCACCGGGTCACCGTTTGAGAATCGAGAGTTGTGTCACCGGAAAGTCAAAAACAGAGAGAGAGAGAGAGAGAGAGAGAGAGGTGAGCTGCGTGAGCTGTGAGCTGCGAGAGAGAGAGAGAGAGAGAGAGAGAGAGAGAGAGTCTGAGAGAGTGAGAGAGGTGAATCAGTGAATGACTCGGTGTCTCGGTGAATGTATGAATCCGAAGAAATAAGGCGTGCTGGTGGAATCCGAACGTTGAGAGGAGTCAGAGTTGAGAGGACATGTCACGCCCTCGATTTTCAACATAAAGTATAAAGATTTTTTATAAACAATACCTCGCAATAATACAGATATTACCCCAAAACATGATTCACTCCCATAATTGCAAACCAAAATTTCATCGTTTCTAGTCAAGCTTGATAATCTAAACAACATAATAGGAAACAAGGTTTAAAGTTTACAGTCCTCCATAATCATATGGTAGTCATAATAGAAATTAATATTACAACCCGAAAGAGTTTTACAAAATGATGCCCAAGCGATTTCCCGAAATAGCTTTCAAAAGGAACGAAGTCAAAATGCATGCCAAGCACTTCATGTCACCATCTTCGGGTGCACCTGAAAGAAAGATAGGGTTGAGCAAAACACGTGCCCAGTAGAGAGTTCTATGCTCCAACTATATGAAAATGTGATGAAATATACTCCGGGAATGAATGAGTCTTAACGAATAAACACGGCAACGAAGGCTTACCAAATAAACAAGAGGACATCGACTTCAAAGCCTATACATCTTATTAGGATTTCTATCGATACACCATTCAAACTAGAAGCCGCACTAAACTCACCTCAAACTGAACAACCTACAACGGATTCTCCATCACTTCATGTGAGGATTCGACAATCATTCTCGATTTCACATTCTCAAATACCAAATCTCTTTCCCACAAAACTTTCTTTTCCTTTTGTTTGATTGCAAAATGATTTATGAAAAACAAGACCAATACGGTTTCACCACGTTGATTCGAGCTTGAATAGCCGGAGTCCGTTAATTCTGTGCACGAATACCAGAGACCGTTGATTCGCTCAAGAATATCGGAGGATTTTTAATAAAAACCCTCCTTCCAAAACCAAAATCCATCCTTAAACAAACTTTTGATAAAATCAATCATTCGTCCCTTTATCGATAAACAAACATCAACCCATGTATCATAAATCGCTGGTTAGCGAAAACGCACATCGCTTAACCGACCATTCGTCATATCTTAAATCGCTGGTTAGCGGAAACGCACATCGCATAACCGATCATTCGCTTTATCATAAATCGCTGGTTAGCGGAAACGCACATCGCATAACCGATCATTCGTTTTATGCCCGGTCATCTCACCGAATGTTGATACCCGTATTGTCAAATCTCATCATATCCGTACGTGTCAAACAAACAATCACAATTTAATCATCCCAACGATTCTAGCTCAACATCGATTCCACTTCTAGCTCAACATCGATTCCACTTCAAGCATTCCAAATGATCTAACCATCCGCCACACGAATTACATTTCAAAAGATTCCCAAACTGTCAATTATATCATAACTATGTCTAATAAATTAATACATGCCCATGCCTTAAGCATACCTCACGTAACGTACCAACCCATTGCCGCCTTACAGCATACCTCTCGCTAGTATTAACACCTAGACCTCATGAAACAAGCATCAAAGGAACAAGGGATAACGAGACGGAACATATGAATACGAATTTCAATCTTACCCTTTGATTCACTAGACGGACACCCATCTACTCATCCGGACTCACCACAATGCCCCACATAACCTACGACACTCCTAAGCAACCCGCTGTACGTTCTCCGTCTACAACGTTACTAGAATTTCGGTTATCAAGTTTCTAAGGAAGGGAATCGAGTAACAAGACATTAAAGGATGAGCAACCAAGCTTAGAGAATCATTCGGGAAGTATTAGAATAGGTTGGAAGTGATTGGAAACCAAAACGGTGAAGTACGTAACAAAACAGCAAAAGCTGGAGATAAGCAACAGGTATCGATACCTAAGACAAAGGTATCGATACCTCTGGGTCAAAATGGCTCCAGACGCAAGGGTATCGATAACAAAGGCATAGGGTATCGATAACAAGTGATTTCCTAGGTTTGTAAGCCAAAGGTATCGATAACAATACCAAAGGTATCGATAACAGTTCAGTTCGAGGGATTTTCTGCAGATTTTTGGAACTACTCCTAACAACCCAACTAATGATTTCAAGCACGATCAAAGCACAAATTCAACACAGACATATAGAAAGAGCAAGAAATCCCTACCTCGAGGTTGGAGAGCAAACACGAAAGGAGATCGGGCCACGCAAGCCCTTGACTCCGAAATCTTCAATCTCAACCGAAAATACTCCTCCTCCGGTCAAGACCCACGAGATTCAAGCTCAATAACGCATTAGGAAGGTGGAATGGAGGTTGGTTTGTGTGGGTTCTTGGGTGATTTGAGTGAGAGTACAAGAGAGAGTGAGGGAGCCGAGAGAGAGCCGGGAGAAGAGAGGAGAACGGGAGAGAGGAAGAAAAGAAAAAGGGGAAATCTATTCCCTACCTCTCACACACATGCTATATACACACTACACACTCATCACACATTTACCCCTCAAGCATAAAACTCTAACACATTAACCCCAAATCAAATAAACTTGACAAATTCCATCTTTTCCTTCAATTATAATATCGAATAAACTTTTTAATAACTTTTGAAATTACGGGTCCTTACAGGACAGAGAGACGTTGAGAGAGACAGAGAGAGTTCGAGAGAGATCCAGATCGGAGATGAGAATGAGATGTCTGCTAGGGCAGCATCTCATTCCTTTTATATGATCTGTGTGATCATGTGCATACGATACACCATAATCCATATGCACCAACTTATCGAAATTCTCGTTGAGTCCTATAATGCATCACTCGAGGGCCACCCGAGCTGTTTGTTGGAAATCCGAACCGTCTACCTTTTATGTGGGAGTGATTATATCATTCGTGCAAAAAATGAAGTAAATTGGTTATCGTTATATGTACTACATCACACATAACAAAAAAATTCCTATTAATCAATCTACGTCCCGATGAAAGGGCTTCCAAAATCCGATAGACCCGAAAATTTGCAAGAGTGATTAAAACACCAAGAACAACGAAATGAATGGTATGGATCGTCATACTTGTGTCGCAATCGTGTGGCTAGCGTACATTGGACTGTAGCGGAATATATTGGTTTAGAACCAGATAAGTTAGATGTATAGATTTGAAAGGTAGCTACAGACTCAATTTTCCGAATATTCGATCTAAACCGTTACGATTTAAGATCTTATCAAATTTATCATTCTCCCCAAAATAGGTGATAATCAGATGTCGGAAACCACGTGATCATAACACATTCGGTGCTTCCAAAGACGTTAAAGTCCTATAATGCACCACTTTAGGGCCGCCCGAGTTGTTTTTTGAAAATCGGAACTGTCTACCTTTTACGTGGGACTGTTTGTATCATTCGTGCAAAAAATGAAGTAAATTGGTTATCGTTATATACTCGATCGCACATAACAAAAAAATTCTCTATTAATAAATCTACATCCCGATAAAAGGGCTTAAAAAACCCGATAGACCCGAAATTGTGCAAGAGTGATTAAAACACCAAGAACAACAAAATGAACGGTATGGATCGTCATACTTGTGTTGCAATCGTGTGGCTAGCGTACAAAAAGCCCGTTTTTTAAAAATAGGATTATATAATATATATTACTTGTTCTAATCATAAGCATAAAAAGATTGTTGGCCTTGGTGGTTTGAGATGTGTGTCAAGTCCCCAAGGACTTGGGTTCGAATTCCATAGAGATAAATTTTTTTAAAACCAATTTTTTTTAAAATAAAATTAGTTTTTTTATTTATTGTCTATAAATATATATATATATATATTTAAAAATCTTTATTAGATAAAACGCAATATATATCAATATATGTGTAGTAAATTAGTAATTGGTATATTATCATGTTTGAATTTTCATTCAAAATTTCTTAATCATATAAAATATTTTAAAAACTTATTTTACTTAAATAAAAGGAAAGATTAATAAATTATTGGATTGTCAAAAAATACACACAAATAAAGTAAACTATAATCTGAAATCCCTTGCTTACTTAGAGTCATATTTTTTTTGGTTTTTCCATGCCTCGTGTCGTGTATTAGTTGTGCTTCGGTTGTTTTAAATGTTACTCACACTAAGGGTTCAAATCTTTTGCACAATACTATAAATGTTTGGATAAGTTTTCTTTTTATTTTAATTTTTTAATTTGAATTTAATTTTTAACTTTTAATATCTAATTCATAGAAAAAAAACACTTTTGACTATATAAAAGCATAATAATTACTTTGAGCTCAACAAAATTTGATAAAAAATGTTTAAAATAATTAATTCTCTTATTATTAAAAATAACATTCTTACAATTAAAGTTCATAATATAATTAGTCAAAAAAAACACAATGTATGAGCAATATGTTTGATTCATTTTTTTCTAATGGTATAAATTGTTTTAAAATTTTATTTTAGTTAAATTATGAAGCTAAAAGTTTAATCTTTTAACCTTATATTAGACACATACATTGAATTTTTTCGTTAAAAATGTAGGGCCTCATTTTTAGAATTCGCTTTAGGCCTCCAAAATGGCAAAATCTCAGGACTGGCCCTGCGTGCCCGTGCCGTACCGTGTCGTGCCCATGCCATGCCGTGCCGTGCCTGGCTAGAACCGTGCCGTGTCGTTTCATGACTCGTGTCCCATCCCACTTCCGTGTCGTGCCCGTCTAAGACTGTGTCGTGCCGTCCCGTGCCAAGCCAACTTCCGTGCCGTGCCCGTGTCGTTCCCCCTCACTTCCGTGCCCGTACCGTGCCGCGTGCCCGTGCCGTGCCATGCCGTGTCTGGCTAGAACCGTGTCGTGCCGTGTCGTGACTTGTGCCCCATCCCACTTCAGTGCCGTGCCCGTCTAAGACCGTGTCGTGCCGTGCCGTGCCAGGCCAACTTCCGTGTCGTGCCCGTGTCGTTCCTGCTCACTTCCGTGCCCGTGCCGTGCCGTGCCGCGTGTCCACTAAGACCATGTCGTTCCCGTGCCATGCCAGGATTATTCCGTGCTCGTGCCGTGCCGTGCCGCCTTCAAACGTGCCGTGCCCGTGCCGACCCGGCCCATTTTACACCTCTAGTCCCATCGAATACCGGAGGATTCCTATGGCTAAACTCTCGCATCGCCACCATGGCTCGATCCTCGGCGTTTTCTCTAGGAGCTTGGTTTAAAAGATTTGCAGCTGTAAGTGCTGCGACGAGATCCCTAGCAAACTGATTCTGAGCGTGAGGTACTCCTGCACCTCGACCGGCCCCAGCCCCCGGATTCCCACCTGGGTTCTCCCCATGCTGACTAACCTCATCCTTAAGAGGTACCCCACGACCACGACCACGGCCTCAACCACCCCGGTTTCCAGCCCCACCTCGTCTATCACGCGTCTTCGGTGGCATCTTACTATGATATAAGAAAGGAAAAACTATTAACCACAACTGTAAAGACCCGATTTTAATTATTTTTATTCTAATTGGTTGTCAATTGACACGTGTGCATGTGTCGGAGTGACGTGGGACCCAAGTGTGTATCCTAAGACTTTTTTTGTATAATTAGATGTATGTTTGAGGCAAAATTTGAGTTTTGGGGATCGAACCATCAATTCACGAACCTAGGAGATTAATTAGAGTAGCTATGGAACTAGAAGGACCTATAGTGTAATTTTTTTTTAAATGAGATACTTTACCAGGAGAGATCGGCTCCCAGATTTCCCAATTTTGGGTTTTCTTTTTTTTCATCTCCTTCTTCTATCTCTTGATCCCTTCACTCTCCCTCATTCCATACACAACCAAACTCATAAATCAAGTAGATTTTGGAGGATCTAAGTTGGGGAAAGCTTAATTTCATACCTAGAAATCAAGGAGTTTTGGAGCTAGAAGTGGGTTTGTTGGAGATTGAAAACTAGGGCTTGATATTTGCATAATTGAGGTAGGATACATGACTAATCTTCTTAATATGTTCATTTTTAGTGTAAATATTGTGGATTGTTTGTAGAGCATGAGTATTTTTTTTAGATTATGTGAAATATGTGTTAGGGTTTTAAGGTCTCACATGGAAAATATGAGTTTTTGTTGATGCTTGTTAAATTCTTGAGATTTATGTGTTATTGAGGTGTAGAGATGCTAAATGGTTAAGAGTTACATGTGATATTGAAGTGGTTTGTAACAACTCCGATTTTCAGTAAATAAAAATCTCGTTGATTATTTTAATGACTTTATAAATTCCTTATATTCTAATAATCCGTCATAATTAGATTTATTCGATTCAAAATCTAATTTCATGTCGCCTTGCGATTTAGCCATTTTCTAAAGACAAGTGAGTTAGTAAACCCTAAGGTATCCTATTTAGCAAGCCTAGCTAGCTTCTAACTATCGTTAGGATAACCTAATCGAACCTTTGATCTTCGTGAACCATTTGAACCCTAAGTGAGACCTTGACCAAAGTCAACCTTTGATCTATTACCCATTGGACGATAAATGCTAGGATAATCTTTATCCATTGGACCATAGGTTTACACCTAGGATATTGTGACTAGATTGCTAGGTACACTTTATATGATTATATATTACTTACCATCTTTACCCATTGGATGATAAAAGTTAGGAGAATTATTAACCATTGGACGATAGGTTAGTCTTTTTACCTAGTACAAGATCTATTAGTTTAATTAGATTCACCATGAGTCATTGTACTATTATAGATAAATTATATAAGTTTAGTACTTCCATCCTTTAACCTTTGGTTAATAAATGTTAGGGGAATTATAATCCATTGGTCCATAAGGCCATATCAAGCTATAGTACTAGGTTAAAATTAGTTAATTACTTCCTAGATATGATATGTACTTATTTAACTAAAGTATGTGATATGCATATGTCATCCTAGGATACTATATAATAGAATATAGTTATAAGTACATAGGTGGCAAATTGACTTAGTTTAGTAAGAAATTTTGACTTAGGAAATATAGAATAAGATCTTGGTACATTGTCCTTTTAGTTAGTCTTCCTATTATATGTATATATATTAACCAAGGGAGAAAGAGAGAGAGGGAGAGAGAGAGAGAGATATATAATTCGGGAGAGAGGAGGAGAGAGAAGCCGAGAGAGATAGAGAGATAGGAGAGAGAGAGAGAGATATATATGCATGTACTACTCTTGGTCATTCTTCTACCAAATCTAAGTTATATATATATATATGTACATGTACTAATGAAAGAAGAAAGATTTAAAGGACATGAGGTGGACTAAAATACTAGATCTTCCTTGCCATATCAAGCCTTACACCAAAACCTTACTCTTTCACCTAGTCAACTACCAACCCTTTGTCCTTTCTTGATTAGGTGTCCAAGAGAGAGAGAGTGTGTGTGGCCGAGAGAGAGAGAGAGAGAGAGAGAGAGGGAGAGAGAGAGAGAAAGGCCGGTTGAGAGAGGGAGAGAGTGTGTGATGTGTGTGACTAGTGTACTCACCATATCTTCCTACATCATCTTATTGCATCACCATGTACCACCATATCTAGGGTTTCTTATTCTTTCAACCCTAAAGGACTACCATATCTTATTTTCTTATTCTAGACTAGACACAAACCCCATTAAAGAAACTTAAACCTTGTCCTAGGTTAGAAGAAAGAATAAGGGAAAATCTTGTAGTCTTTCAACCTTTGTACCTCCATTAGACCAAAGAGAAAGAGAGAGAGAGAGAGAGCCGAGAGAGATAGGGAGAGAGAGAGGCCGGGAGAGAGGGAGAGAGAGATTGTGTGATGTGTGCAAGTGTACAACCAAGCCTAGTCATGTCCTTTAGCTCAACACCTCACCCAATCTAAGTACCATCAAATCTAGTCAATCTATTAACCAATGGATAACAAATGTTAGGGGAAATATTGTCTCTTGGATAATAGACCAACCTTGGCCTATAAATGGCAAGCCATTCAAGCCTTGAACTCACACCTTCAAGCATTGCTCCAACTTCTCTCTAGAAATTCTAAGTGTTCTTGTTGTTCTTGCTTAGTTCTTAGTTGTTCTTGAGGTTCTTCCTAGTTCTTCAAGAAACTCTTCTAGTGCCGCCACTAAACCACCATACAACCACCATATCGATCCAAAAGTTCTAGTAGCTTTAGTCAAGATCAAGTTTCGAGAGAAACCTTTCTCTTTCGAAGATATCGAAGCCATTCCTAAGCCGTTACTCCGTCCGACGTACTATTTTCCTAATCCGTAGCCGCCTACCGCCAAGAAGAACGGTAGATATTCTATATCTACTCTTCTCTACGTATATGTAGAATACTCCTTACGTTCTAACTTTAAGTATGGTATAATCTTCCTATACTTTTCAAAAATCTAGGTATAGCGTATTGCATGCGTATTTCGAAATGATAGTAATTATTCTAAGCCTTCGAAATCCTAAGTATACGTAGATTATCGTAGCTATTTTCCTTAAGCATGATTAGAAATGTTTAGAAGATGTTATCTTGATTAACCATGGCATGATTAGTATAACGTTAGAAACACTCAATAAACATATGCTATTTTGAACTTAAGAAAGCATGATTAGGATTAAGCTGTGGTGATTTCATTCTAATCTTAAAGATGATCTGAGCATGATGACATGTTTACTTGGCTACTTGTTGTTGATAAAGCATAAGTGATTTATCACTCCAAAGGTGTCCGTCCATGTGGCACTATGCTTAACTTTGTGTGATTAAATGTTGAGTATGATGATGTGATAAAATGAGCATGCTATCCAATTTAGAGTTGAATGATCTTGTTAGTTTAGTTTCAAGATTTCTTAAAGTGTGAAAGAATTACCGCGGAGTCATTGCATGCAAACGAGACACAAAAACCGAGAAAGTAGAAACATGACACCTAGGGTGTGGTTAAAGAAAAGATGGGATTAACCTGCGAAAAATATTTTGAAATTACATAATGATCGGACTTGGTAGTCATTATGTAAGTGTTTGTGAAAACCGTAGTGTAGCCGGACTTGGTAGCTCATTGCGAAGATTTCCAATGGGGCCGGACATGGTAGTCTTATGTGGAAATATGGCTTGATTCTCCGCGAAAAGGAATCAATGCAAGATTTGAAAGAGAATGGATTTTGAAAACCATGATTGGCCGGACTTGGTAGCCATCGTGAGTGTTACTAATGGAGCCGGACTTGGTAGCCTCATTAGTAGCAATTCGTGAAAGAAACTCTGGAAATTGTAATTTTGATAAAGGTGAAAATGATGACATAGTCTACGATGAGTCGCGTAGGAGAAACACGAAAAGACATGACACCAACGCTAAAAGATATCAAATGTGGATGTATCATTGTTTAACTATGTTGTTGAATGAGCATGTGTAATTGTTATATGCTTCCTTGCTTTAAGTTAAGAGTTAGTGGGTATAGTTTATTCTATTGAGCTTGTAGCTCACGGTGTTACCTTTTTTGGTGACCCTGACATATTATATTGGGGGCGACGCTGGTATAATGTGTCAGAGTTAATTGATGAGCAAGGTGAACAGTACGCATTGGAGGCTTTTGGAGCCGAAGAGCTTGCTAGGATGGAGGAAGAAGCGGAGTAGTAGAATTCCCTAGAATTTCCATCCTTGTGTAATAAAAAGTACTCTAGTAAGACTTATGTTGTAATAATGAGCTTGACTCTTAGCCTTTTTTATTCAATAAAATGTTTAATTAACGAACCCGAAAACGGGGGCGTTACATGGTTCATGTGTGTTTGAAGTCTAGTGAATACTTGAGGCTAGAATGCTTGATGGGAATTATGCGAATGAGGTTCGTGTATGAATTATCCCGTTCGATGAGAAAGGTTGAAATGATTGTGCTCGGATTATATGTTAGTTTAGACATAGGTGGTGCACCTAGGAAAAATAAGCTGGGCTTGGCGAGCTCCTCGGTGAAAGACCGGAAATTGATGGGGTGGTACATCGTACCTGGTTACCCTGATGCAATGGTGGTGCTTGTTCCCGATTACCCCGGCTCATGGGGTGGTACTTGTACCCGACTACCCTTGGTTTTGTGAGGGTGGTATTTGTACCTGATTACCCCGGTTCAAGGGGTGGTACTTGTACCCGATTACCCTCGGTTAGATTTTAGAGCTAGCGCATGGTTATGGCATTGGGCAAGGGTGATCGGATGGAGAAACCATATGAGGTTATTATTAAGTGATACTTATTGACGCATGATAATTATATGTGGACTTTTAACTTGTGTGTGTTTCACAGCATTTACGTCAAATTTGAACACATTATTTGGTTTAGTCTTGTTTCCTACGGGCTTCGGCTCATGTTGTTTAACCATTTCAGGTGGCAATGAGGCGCTGTGGACTAAGTGAAGTGTAGCAACATGGAGTCTCTTTTGCGCTATTGTTTGTTTAGCTTATGGAATGGAACATGTACGCCCATAAGGCCAGATTTGTTATAATGTCTTTTGTAGCACGATCGTGGAACTAAAAACTTATGTTATTATTTTGGAACTGTAAAACTAGAGGTTATGTAATTATCTTTTGGGAAGCCCATGATATAGCTTGTGGAACTTAATTTGGCACTATAGAATATGTTGTTCTTGAGACTTATAAGAATGAAGCTATATGGTTTAATAATATGGAGTTATGATTGATGAAATATCTTTACGGTATAAGCAATTTTTTTTTGTTTTGTTTTTTTATTTATTTGGTCAACTCTTTCAATGTTTGACGAGAACTTGACTTTTCAACCCAATATTTGTGCATT
This sequence comes from Rhododendron griersonianum, assembly GCA_018127125.1. Classification (NCBI taxonomy): domain Eukaryota; kingdom Viridiplantae; phylum Streptophyta; class Magnoliopsida; order Ericales; family Ericaceae; genus Rhododendron; species Rhododendron griersonianum. Next base: position 2,783,663 of record CM030798.1, on the reverse strand, counting down.
GGTGACACGTGTTAGGATTAAAACTTGGGGCGTTACAACAACATTATTACTATGAGGTCAAAGCCCCCAACTTTCCAACATGGGTTAATAACCCTACACCACTCTACGATAATAAAAATGTAATGCCAAGTAATCACATGAATGTTACTCACACAAGCATGCACAAGCTATGTTCGAAGGCGAGACATTTTGAACCCATGAGACAAAACGCCTCCCCACGGTCTCTAGGTTTTCTAAACCTATACTCTGATACCAAGTTGTCACGCTCTCGATTTTCAACATAATTATAAGGAATTTCTATAAACAATACCTCACAATAATCCATACGATTACCCAAAATAAAGTAGCATTTCCATTTCCATAATCTCATCTCAAACATCCAATAGTTCTCAAAATATTACATCCATGACTCCGAGGCCCAAATAAATTAAGTACAGAGTGTTGAAAGAGTTAAGGATTACAATATTCCATATTCAAAAGATTTACTATTAAAGTTACAAACACATCTTTCAAAAGAAATTTACAAAGATGGATAAGTAACTCCTTTGGTTAGCTTTCAAAATTATTGTCCACACTCCAAGCACTCCAGGCATGTAAGCTATGATTCTGGATTAGCACCTGAAAATAATATAAGGCTTGAGCTACGCTAGCTCAGTAGAAAAGTCTACGCAAACTCTATATGCAAATGAGCTAGACGAAAGAACAAATGATGAAAAATCAAATGACAACGGAGGCAACTATCATGATCAAATGTCCCAATATCTCCAATCCTTCTTTTATTTGATCAAACCCATAAAATCATATCTGTTCAATTTGTGTCTCAACATATCTTATCATTTGTGTGTCTGAGCCGAAGCTCTTGCCGGGCCAATTATGGGATCCCGATATCCCCTGCCAAGCGCCCACCTTATAGGTTAGGCCTTGAGTGTTCAATACGAGCATTAACTCCTGCCGGGCCAATTATGGGATCCCGATACCCCCTGCCAGGCACCCACCCGTCAATGGGCCCTGAGTGTTCGCGTGTCGATCACGTGCTCAAGTGTATCGCTCGTACTAATGTCGTGCAATACTTTTCTTTCCATAGTTCTACAAAGTCAAACCATTTCAACATGTCCCACGTTGCCCATCAAGGCAACAGTACTTCCCATTTCCTTATTATATATGTATAATTATGTAAACACATGGAAAAGACTTATGGTCTTGGAAAAGTAGACTGCATTGTCCCATAAGGATTTGACGTTTTTGACTGTGACCTACCGGTAGGAATTGGGAGTCTACCGGTAGAAAAATGGAACAGTGGGTACACAGCTTTGACTTGCATGAGTTCTACCAGTAGGAAAAAAAATGGTACCGGTAGAGTCCGAGCAAAATTTGTAATCCTACCGGTAGGGGACAAGTCCTACCGGTACAAACACAAAACAGTGAGCACACATTATCATGGCAACAAAATTCTACCGGTAGGAAAAAAAAGCCCTACCGGTAGGAATCCGAAATTTCGGCGATTTTTCACAGTATGACAGATTTTGATCCATTTCCAATAACAACCAATACAAGTTCAAAAGAGGCAAAGGAAACACTCAAATAACATATAAAGAGAGGTAGAATTTCCTACCTCGAGTCGGAAGGCAAAACCCAAGCGTTTTGAGCGAGCCCTAGCTTCTGGAATCCAAATTGAACGAAAATACACCGAACCAAGCTCTATCCAACGCGATACGAGCTCTAATACACAAGTAGAGTATGGAGTTGAGGTTGATTATTGTGGGTTTTGAGTTTGAAGATGAGTTTTTTTGGGTGAAGAAGTGAGAGAGATCGAAAGAGAACTGAGAAACGAGAGAAAGATGAAATGGAAATGGGAAAAAGAAAAAAAATCCTCCTGGTGTATACACGGCACACACATGCACTAATCACACCAACACCCCTGGTTTTCATATTCTCTCACATTGACCCCCAACTTTAATTTTCTCACTTATCCATTTATAAAATATTAAAATTATATAACGGAAATTTATGGGTCTTTACATTGTGTCCCCCCATCTCAAAATCAGTGTCCGATTGTCTCCAGAAGATAGTTGGATTCCACCCAATTACATCTATTCCATCAAGCTCATTCGCAAGGATAGGCTACCCAACCGAGCTCCCCTCAGTTAAAGTAAGTATGATCATGAAAAGCAATCGACTCACCCGCTGTGTACTGATCTACCCTAAAATACCAAGGATGCTCTCCACCAAACTCCCCCGGCAGCTCAGCGCTCCTTCAACTACTATTCGCCAAAATCCTGGCATAGCCCAGGTACGTTGCATTACGACTTTTAAACCCCGAAGGTACGTCATCTGTCCTCAACCCTCTGAACTTTTATTTTTCTTTATTGCCTCGAACTACGATTGGTCTGAATTTCCCTTTTGGAATACGTAGGTAGCCTCCCGGCCCGACCATAACTAAAACCTTTTTCAAAAACCCTTGGAATAGTGGTTCGACCAAATTGAGTTGCTTTACAGCTTTGACTCTTATTTAAACATGTTTTGCGATTCGTCTAAGTTCGGTCAAAGAGGGGCATCTGTAGACACCCCAATTTGGCCTAACGATTATTTCAAGTCCCACCTTGGGGACCATCCCGATAATGAATGGATACAATGATTATTGATTGACTTCTCGTAAACCCATGGACTTTTGGCGAGTACTTTTACCCACTTAGAGGACCCAATTCAGAGCCAAATAGCCTTTCAGACAGAAATACAACATCCTAGGAAAATACATCTATCTGCCGCAAGATTGATTCCTCGGCCACCAGATCCATTCTTCGGCCGCCAGATCGTCTTTTTCCAGAATTCTGGAATGTTCTATCATTCGTTTGATCGACGCACCAAAACACTAGCAGCCTTTTTCCAATTCTTTAGGGCTACGAAAGCAGATTCGAGCAGAGATCTTGTTACCCTAAACTACCTTATTGATTCACGCCATTTGATTGGCCGGAGTGAGTCACCAATTGCCTATATAAAGAGGCCTTAGGGTTCCGAAATTAACATTCAATTCCTCCATCTCATAGCTCCAAGCTCTGTAGAAATTATCTCTCATATCCTCTCTACAAAAGCCGCCCTAAACCTTTGTGAGCAGCTGCATCCCGAGAGATCAAACCCCGAAATATAAACCCTAATCCTAGGGTTTCGAGAAGAAGATCAGTCAATCACCCTTAATCCGAAGCAATCAAGCACTAAGGGATCAAGGTGGTGAGGCCCAGGGGCCTATGGTTTGATTCATCTTCTGTTTTTATACTTTAATCATAGTGTTTTAATTCCTGATTAACTCTTTGTTCTAGTGTGAGGAAGAACATCGGCTTGGGAATCAATCCTTCGGCCGATACATCGATCCAGTGGGATTCCTCGGTCGTGACATCAATTCACCGGCTGAGGGATCTATTTGCTGGGACATATTTGTTTTCTGCTTATTCTGATGCATGTTTTCAATTATCGTACTGGCTCACCTTATCAACTGTTGAAGGCTAAAAACCGGATTATGTGTTAGAATTAAATAAAGCAAATATACATTGTATGTCGAAGATTATGGGCCAGTCTCACAACTGGGCAAAGAGGGGTGCCTAACACCTTCTCCTTATTGTACTCTTGGCTCCCGTACCCGGAATCTCTGTCTATTTTTCCTTGTTTTAATAAACTAGGTGGTGACTCTATTTTGATGATAACCGTTATCGTGTGGCGATATTCCTAGCCATGGGAATATCCACGATCTTGGTTTATGAAGTGGAACCAAACAAGCGTAATCAATCTGTATGGTAATGCCCCGTTTGGAAGGTGTCTACAGGGGGGTGTGATAAGCACCCAAGATTGTACAATATTGGTGCTCAAATCCTCTAGGTTGTGGCTTTTTATTTGTTTAAGTCATCATTTTTATTCGATAATGCACGTAGGGTATTTTTGTAAGTGTTTCAGGTAAAACGTGCTAATAAGGCAATTTTGAACGCCAAAAGTTGTATCGGGGTGCAACCAAGTATCCAATTGCCCGACAGCACATGTTTCATTCTCACTGAGACCTAACGGCATCATAAGGAGCCTCATAGGACGTTCGGTGGTCAAGATGGCGAGGATCGTGCCAAAGTGTATCAATTGAGTCTAATGCATCGAGGATGGCCGTCGAGGGTATCCGAGAGACTAAGGCCACATCGCGCACCTCCGTCAAGTCCCGTTGATCAAGTGTTGAAGTATCGGAGAGTCGTTGGGACACCATAAGGCCTGGAATGCAAAGCTGGGCCTGTTCTGCAGTTTTCAAAACTTGGTATCGGTACCATTTTTATCGGTTAATTATGTTTACCTTTCCTAGCATAATTTCTAGTCTTTTAGTTATGTGTGAGTAGTCGATTAGGCTTGGCATCAAGGTGATTAACACCATGTGACTTAAGTTAATCTTGCCTTTCTCAACTAAAGACTTGACGTTCGGTATGGAAAATGAGAAAGGTTTGCCTTTTATGTAACAAAACTTGCCAATGCTAATCTCCGGTGATCATGTGCTTGCTCACATGGTTCCGGAGCGATGTCTTGGTTTGTGTTTGCCAAAAGAATGAAAGAGCTCACTTGTTTTCCATACTACATCTCTAGTCTTTTAATGGTTTCATAGCTAAACCTTCCGGTTGATAGCCTATGTCATGCGATTCAACCGTGTTTTCATTGAGAATGGTTAGATGGCTTAAGTTACGGGCGTTAGTAACTCCAATGCCTTGCTGCTTGTTTAATCTAGTTAAAACTCATTTCTAGTCCTTTTCATAAGCGTATTTATCACCTTTCAAAGCAAAACCAAAAGTTGGCCGCCTAAACGCCGCAAACCCTTACATCTACAAATCCTAACAAGCTATAGAGATTCTCTCTGTGGGAACGATTCCGGACTTCCGGATATTATGCTGACATCGACCTAGCCCTACGCTCGGGGTAATTGTCACGCCTTCGATTTTCAGGATAAATAAATAAGCCATATCAGAAATAATCCTCGCATATCAATAGTAAAACCCCGAAGAGTTTCCCACCTTTTTAATTTACAACAAAGTTCCCAAGTTTAAATACTTACAACCTTGGCACCACGGCCCAAATTAACTTAAATACAAGTACGAACCTGTTTAGAATATTACAAACGTTTAGTCAAAAGGATTGAAATGATAAGTTACAAATACATCTCCGTTAAAACAAGGTTAATACAAAGATGCTTAAGTAACTACATGGGTTAGCTTCCAAAAAAAAGGCCTTTCATCCCCAAGCACACATTTCATACGAGCTATTGTCCAGTGTTTTGTCCTAAAAAGAAAGATTAGGTTGAGCTACACTAGCCCAGTAGAAAAATCTTTACCAAATCTATGAATAAATATGATGATATGTGCAAACGGAATGAAGACAAGAGATTCAACTCAATCGATGGATAACGACCAATTCACAAGTGTGCCAACATTCATTATGATCATTCTAAATCATACCATTACCATATTATGCCAACTAGTTCACAAAACATTGATGACTCTTGCTATCTCGACACGACTTGCTATTACCAATCCCCACCATCGGTATTTCCACCCCTTGCGTTACCGTATAATACCACGAGGGTTACCGTATTACCATCCCTTGCGTTATGGTGTTCCCTAACAACTTGGATCTTTGTATTACCACCCCTTGCGTTACGGAACCCACCTAAGTCTTTGTATTACCACCCCTTGCATTACGAGACTTCCTAAACCAACCTTCGACCCAAACAACTACTTTCTCGCACAATACACAAGTTAAGACTCTCCCATGATCACATTCATAAATGAGATAACATATAATGTGCCAACGTTATCGCAAATGCGCCATAAACATTCACAAGTACCAACAATCAATAGAATGCATTTAAACGAAGTTTTAACTAAGTACTTTCTTATTCGTTCCTCACAAACGGAAAGCCAACGGACCAAGGATATCATCAATTCAATGTAGGAAGTCAATTTGAACATGTTAGAATTAGGTTTGGAAGTGTCCGAGAGGGTTTAGAAGCGACCGGGAGTCAAAATGGTCGAAGAAAAGCAAAACAGCACGAAGCTGTCCAGTGGGAAGGGGGATCGATCCCTCCCTCATCAGGGATCGATCCCTGCTGTCTTTGGATTCAAGGAAAACAAAGGGGGATCGATCCCCCAAGTCTAGGGATCGATCCCTAGGCAATTTCGGGCGATTTCTGCAGTTTTTGACAGACTTCGAAATGAACAAAGGGAGACGATCAAGGCTCGATTTTCACATCATATCGACATATAAACACATAAAAGAGGTAAAGAAGTCCCTACCTTGCAACGATAACAAAGATCCAAGCGATTTGAACGAGCCCTAGCCTTTTCGAACCTCAAGACCTCGCTCCAAGCTTAACCCAAAGATTTCTGAACACAAGAACGTGATTGTAAGTGTTGGTCCAAAAGCAACCCAAGAGGGGGGGTGAATTGGGTGTCACACTAACTTTCGACAATTTTTAAAAGACTAAGTGCACGACAAAAATAAATCAACACAGCAGTAGAATTGAGTCTACTCAAAACAGATAGCAGCACAGTAACCTTAACAGATGGAGCAATCTCAGAAACCAGAAAGAATAGCAGATGCAGAGCACAGTTCAATTGATTCTTAGACTTTAATATATGGTCATAATCAACTAATTAAGCAAGCTAATTTATACCAAGTCAGATTCAAGGATATATCAATTAACTCAAGTAATATAGTATGCAAAACGTAAAGTAAAAGAGCAAGGGAAAGAGAAATCAAACACGAGGATTTTATAGTGGTTCGGTCCGCAACTTCACGGCCTACTCCACTCCCCAAGTATCCTACTCGGGAATTGCTGCACTATCTCCAATAGCTGTTACAAACCTCTAGCTTTGCGGGTGCTAGAGACCCTTACAACGAGCGATTACTCCGAATCCACTCCCAACTAGCTAAGACTCCGGCGCTAGTTACACCTAAACCCAAATGATTTTTTCTACCCAAAAATCACTCACAAAAACGGTTCAATCTCAGACAGGGGTGTGAAATCCCTTTTACAATATGGTTCAAAGAACAACACTCAAACTAGTGTAGATATTCAAGATGTAAGCCTAGAATTGAAAGATCAGTAGACAAATTTGCAAGTGAGAGCTCACTGGATTTTTCTTCAATAGTTGGAGATCAGTTGTTTCCTCTGTCTTCTCTTTTTAACCATGAAGACCAATTTGAACGTTAGAATTTCTTCTCCTAGTCGTTGCAAGAAATCAGCCACAATCTTACCTTATTTGCTCCTTCATTCAATCTCTGTAATCCCAGCAGATTTCTTCTTTCCTTACGAAGCTTTTCCAGCCGTTAGAAATTAGGAGGAGATTTTCCTTAATCTCTCTTCTTCTTCAATTTACTTGTCTATTGGAGATAGCAATTTGATGAAGAATATCCCTTCAATTTGAATCCTTGATTGTTCCGAAAAACCCTTCGATTCTTCACCAGCCGAAAATCTCTTCCCTTCGATATTGCCGTTCTTGTTTTTATCGTAGAAGCCTAGGTCAGGAAAGTTATTCACTGTATCAATCTCACAGCTTGTACAACTTATACAAAAGGGAATTGCTCATAAGTCCCTTCAAAACCAATGAATAACATAATTAGCCCAATAAGAATATATCTCACCAATGAAGCCCAATTGACTAATGTAATTCTAATTAGGTCGTGTTTGTTATCATCAAAATCAAGAACCTTGGGGCTAACAATCTCCCCCTTTTTGATGATGACAAACATTGCAACTATAATATTCAATAGAAAGAATTGAGAGCAAAAATAATAAGAGAGAAGATGACTCCCCCTTAATTGATGCATAATTTGCTTGAACTCAATCTTGTTCAATTTGCTCCCCCTAAATTTTTGCCGCCTTTGCTTCAGCTTCTTTGTAACTTTACCCAATACTTCTCCCCCTTTGTCATCAACAAAAAGATGATAGGATAGACCTGTTTTTAAAAGAAAACATCTAGACAAAGAACTGTGAACACAAAGGGATAAAGGAATCTATTATCCAATACATCAAAAATCTTATTCCCAATAAAGATTAGATGCATCTCATGTCAACAATATGAACAGCCAAGCTATAGGATCTTGAACACTTGTTCTCCAAAATTTAAGCCACACTAAGATAAAGACAAGAGAAAGCTTTAGCAAGCCCAAAAAACATAAAATTCACGTTCCATTAGTCAAACTATAATCCAAATTAACATTAACAGAAAAGTAAGAAGGAAGCAGATTATGGTTTAAAAAAAAATAACTTAAAAGTAATATATGAACTAGTCATGACAGATAATGAGAGCAAGAATTATCAACAAGGGTTCGACATACCGATCTCTCTTCTTATGCTGCAAAATCTGTCCTCACTTAGAGGTTTCGTGAAAATATCAGCAAGTTGATTATCCGTACTCACAAAGTCAATAATAATATCTCCTCTTTGAACATGATCTCTAATGAAGTGATGTCGAATATCAATATGCTTTGTTCTAGAGTGCTGAATAGGATTCTTAGTCAAATTAATAGCGCTAGTATTATCACACTTAATGGGAATATGATCAAAATATAAGCCGAAATCCTCTAACTGTTGTTTCATCCAAAGGATTAGAGATGATTCTATTGGTTCTTCTTCCCACGATCTTTTTGTTGACGACAAAGGGGGAGAAATATTTAGGAAGCTAAAAGGACAGGATCCTTTCGACTCTTCCCGTGCTCTTTTTGTTGATGACAAAGGGGGAGAAATATAGTGAAAGACAGAAGGGGAGAAAAAGCACAAGCAAAGGATGCATAAATTCAGGGGGAGTATCTTTATTCTTTTCTTATAATTATATCTCTGAATTTATCTGAATAAAATCATTAATGGTTTGTCATCATCAAAAAGGGGGAGATTGTTAGCCCAAAGGTTTCTATAGAATACCTTATTGATTTTGATGATAACAAAACATATTGGAATTGAAATATAATTAATATTGTGATATTTGGTACTCATTTGAATTCATGTTTATTTTGTAGGATTTGGTTGAAGTACACTGGAAACATTGCTACACCAAATCACTATCTTCAATAGCTAAGATAAATTGAAAGGAGGAAGATTAAGGACAAATCTTCTCCTAACTTAATTAATTGGCTAGAGATTGATTCAAATGGATGAATTATTGGTTGCATGATTTTATATTATTTCGGCAAATTGAAGGCTTGATTGTAGTTAATGTTGCTCAAGATGGAAGATGCAAACGTTTGGAAAGGAAAGGATTGGAGCTCAATATTTCCAACGGCTAGTGGAGCTTCCACATGCCTGAAGTCTTATTCTCCAAGAATAAATACAGTAGAAGACTGAAGACAATACAATATCTCGTGAAGAAAAAATTCAGTGCGCTTTCAATTGCAAATCTCTATCAAACTCTACGCTTACATCTTGAATATCTACACTAGCTTGAGTGTTGTTTCTTGAAGTTTATTGTAAAAAGGGATTGCACACCCTTATTCATACTCTTATGAGTGATTACTTTTTGTGAGTGGTTTTGGTGAGAAAATCACTTGGAGTTAGGTGTTACTAGCACCGGAGTCAAAACTAGTTGGATTAGGTGTGACTAGCACCGGAGTCAAAATTAGTCGGAGCGATTGGGGATAGATTGCTCGTTGTAAAGGTTGTCTAGCACCCGCAAAGCTAGAAGATTGTAATTATTGGAGATAGTGCAGCAAATCCCAAGTTGGACACTTGGGGAGTGGACTAGGCCGTGAAGTTGCGGACCGAACCACTATAAATCTTTGCGTTCGATTCTCTCTTCCCTACTCTCTTTACTTTCAGTTTTGCATATCTATAACGCATGAGTAGATTGATATATTGTTGAATAACGAGTTGTGGTAGAATATCTTGAATAATTAGTCAATTAGTTTTTAAATTCCGCATTATTTTTGAGATACCCAATTCACCCCCCCTCTTGGGTTGCTTTTGGACCAACAATTGGTATCAGAGCAAGGCTCTAATTATTTTTTTGACTTAATCGTCTTAGGGTAAGATCTATGGCAACCCCTTATGGCACCTTCCTTCCCGAGGGCCAATCGAGCAATAGACCTCCTGTATTTAGCGGGTCTAACTATAATTATTGGAAGGCTAGAATGCGTATTTATATTCAAACTGACTACAAGTTGTGGAGAGTTGTTGTTGATGGGCCGCACCGTCCTACCAAAACCGTTAATGGCGTAGTAGTGCCTAAAGAAGAAAAAGAATGGAATGCGAATGATATTACTGGAATTGAATTGAATGCTAAGGCTATGAATCTTTTATATTGTGCTTTAGATCCTAACGAGTTTAATAGAGTTTCTGCATGTGAATCGGCAAAAGAAATTTGGGATAAGTTAGAAGTTACGCATGAAGGTACTAGTCAGGTTAAAGAATCCAAAATTGACATGCTTGTTCATAAGTATGAATTGTTTAAAATGATGCCTGATGAATCCATCTCTACCATGTTTACACGCTTTACTGATATTATTAATGGCTTGAAATCCCTTGGAAAGTCTTACTCTAATGTTGATCTTGTGAGAAAGATTCTTAGGTCATTACCAAAGCAATGGGAGCCAAAAGTGACGGCAATAATTGAGGCCAAACAAGATCTCACAAATTACAGTTTGGATGAGCTTTTGGGTTCTCTTATGACTCATGAAATCACGATAAACTTGGAAGATAATGGAAGTCGTAAGAAAAAGGACCTTGCTTTTAAAATCTCTACTTCAAGTACATCAAGTGAAAGTGAAGATGTCTCCGAATCAAGCGGTGATGAAGATCTAGCGGTAATCACAAGAAAGTTGAAAAAGTTCATGAAAAGAAAAATGCGAAGGGCAAAAAGAACTTTCAAAAGGGATGGTTCTAAGGGAGAGCATAGCAAGAAAAGTGAAATCGTATGTTATGAGTGCAAGAGGCCGGGCCATTTGAAGACACAATGTCCCGAAGTCAAAAAATCAATGAAAAAGGCAAAAAGAAGAGCAATGCTCGCTGCATGGGATGAAGCTGATGTGAGTAGTTCCGAAGAAAATAGCGAGCAAGAAATCGCTAACCTATGCTTGATGGCACATGGTGAGGAAGAGGTAAATTCTTGTGATGATTTTGATGAGCAATTTACTTATGATGAATTGTTAGATGCTTTTGAAGAATTGCACTCCGAGTTTAAGAAGTTGAGTTCCAAATATAAGTCTCTCAAAAAGACTAATTTTTCCCTCTTAGCTGAAAAGGATTTTTTGAAAAAGGAGAATGATGCCTTAAAAGAAAAAATTGGACAAGTCTCTTTTCCAAAAGTGATTACAAATGATTTGGTATTTGAAAATAATTTGAGACTTGAAAATGATGTTTTAAAAAATGAGGTTGAGGATTTGAAAACATCTCTTTCTAAGTTTGTTCAAGGAAAAGAAAATTTGGATATTCTTCTTGGAAAACAAAGATGTGTTTTTGACAAAGCGGGCATCGGTTTTAATCCCACCAAAAAGCAAAAGTTTTATCGAAATTTATTTGTAAAATCAACTTCTTCTAGTCATTATTACACTTCTTGCAACTATTGTGGAATGAATGGTCATTTATCATATTCTTGTCCTATTCGTAAAAATATTAGTGTTGGAACGAAAAAGATATGGGTTCCTAAGTATCTTGTTACTAACCATCATGGACCCAAGCAATCGTGGGTACCAAAGAACTACTTATGATTTATTTTTGTAGATTGACGTGCGCTCAAAGGTAAATATTTAAAGACGGTTTTTAGACTGCGAGAAAGGTGAGTTCTTGAAATGGAGTTAGCTCAACAGATTGGTAGAGTCACTTCGGATTCGTATGATATGATTATTATGATTGTTAATTGCCCGGGGTTCGTTAATCGATTTTAAGGTATTGATTTTGATGAGTTATCTTCTTTTTTTTTTTCTCTTGCAAATTTGAATTTTTTTTTAAAAACAGTCTCAAAGTTTATGTGAAAAGTTTTTTTTACTCTTGTAAAAGCTTATGTGAAAATATCTTTTTCAAATGAGTACCAAATATCACAATATTAATTATATTTCAATTCCAATATGTTTTGTTATCATCAAAATCAATAAGGTATTCTATAGAAACCTTTGGGCTAACAGTAAGGTCGGAGGGAGGTTGATTCTTGAAGATCTTGAGAGATCGAGTGGAGTTTAGTGAGAGAGCAAGAGAGAGAGAGAGAGGTTCGGCTGGAGAGAGGGGGAGAGAACGGATGAGAGAGAGTTGGGAGGTGGAAAAATGATCCCATACACCACATATACACACCTTATATCTTTTTATTACATCTACACTCCCTCAACTCTCAATTGCTTCATTCTACTCCTAAATTCTAATACCCACCAAATCAACCATAATTTCCCAATTAATCATTTAACAATCGTTTCAAAAATTAAAATTTTCCGGGTCTCTACAGTCTATCCTCCTTAAACAAATTTCGTCTCGAAATTTACAATCCAAGCCAAATAATATCATCCATCAAGTAAACATGCTCATGTCATAACACATACTATCAAACAACAAGTTAACATTCATAAGATTGAAATTTCGAGACTCACTTTGATTAGTTCAGAAGTAAATGCAGGTACTTTTCTCTTACTTCATCTTCCCTTTCACACGTTGACTCTTCTTTCCCGAGATTACTCCATAAAACTCGCACTAACAGAATGGTCTTACCCCTCAAAACTTGCTCACGCGAATCTAGGATACGTATCGGCTCCTCCCTGTAAGATGCATTGGCTTCCAACTCTAGTTCGGACCACTCTAGAATGTGTGATGGATCCTGCTCGTACTTCCGCAACATCGATACATGGAACACATCATGAACGCCCAATAATCTCGGTGGTAAGGCCAATCGATACGCGACTTCACCAATCTTCTCAATGATATCAAACGGTCCGATAAAACGCAGTGAAAGTTTGCCCCTTTGCCCAAAACATGATAATCCCCGACGCGGCGACACCTTAAGAAACACGTGATCTCCTACTTCAAACGATAATGGTTGGCGACGACGATCGGCATAACTCTTTTGCCTACTTTGCGTAGTTAACAGCCATTGACAAATCACTTTGACTTGCTTGGTGGTTCTCCTTTGTGCCTTAAGAAGACATTGACGAATCGCTCTCATGCTCTCGGAAGTTTCTTGGATCAATTCCGGCCCAACCAACGTAGCCTCGCCCAACTCGGTCCAACAAACGGGTGATCAACACGGTCTCCCATACAAAGCTTCATATGGTGCCATCTCGATACTAGACTAGTAACTATTGTTGTACGTGAATTCAACTAACGGTAGGTGATCCTCCCAATTCCCCCAAAAATCCATAACTCAAGCCCGAAGCATATCTTCTAGAGTTTGGATCGTTCTCTCGGATTGCCCATTTGTTTGAGGATGATATGCGGTGCTAAACAAGATATTGGTGCCAAGAGCGGCTTGCAAGCTTTGCCAAAAACGCGCGATAAACCTTGGATCTCAATCTGATACAATGGAGACGGGAATTCCATGAAGACGAATAATCTCGCGGATGTACAAACGGCTAAGCGTATCAATCGAATCCAAAACTTGAACAGGTAAGAAATGCGCTAACTTGGTCAATCGATCAACTATCACCCAAATGGCATCATGCCCCCTGGCGACCTCGGTAAATCGGTAACAAAATCCATCGTCACGTTCTCCCACTTCCAATCAGCCACTGGCAACGGCTGTAACTCCCCCGTGGGTCGTTGATGCTCGGCTTTGACTTGCTGGCACATAAGGCATTTGGACACGAAAGTAACGACATCTCTCTTCATTCCCGGCCACCAAAACTGTCTATGCAAGTCATGATACATTTTTGTTCCCCCCGGATGCACGGCTAGCAGTGAATGGTGAAATTCTCTCAATATTTCCTCTCGACACGAAATGGGTACGAACAATTTTCCTTGGTATCGCAAACTCTGATCGGCATGAATCGTCCACCCCTCTCGAGCATTTCCACTAAGAAACTTGGTGTGAAATTCTCATGCTTCTTCATCTTGTTGTTGGGCCTCAACACTCGAGTTGACAAAGTTGATTGAACGGTAAAATTGCACAAAACAACCCCATCTCGAATCTCTTCGAAATGCAACGCATACGAGCCTAAATCGTTCACCGTTTTCCACTCATGGATGGCTAAACTCGCAAGTTGTGTCGACTTTCTACTTAACGCGTCCGCAACCACGTTCGCCTTTCCCGGGTGATATTGCAACTCAAAATCGTAGTCTTCTAAGTGTTCCATCCAACGACGTTGTCGCAAGTTAAGCTCCTTTTGAGAGAACAAGTACTTTAGGCTCTTATGATCGAAAAAGACTTCGAACCTCTCACCATAAAGATAGTGACGCCAACTCTTCAATGCAAAAATGATAGCCGCAAGTTCTAAGTCATGGGTAGGTGTAGACACCCCAATTTGGACTTTTCAAAATTCCTTGATTTGTGGCCCGGAGGCTCCCCGATGATGACTTTGGATTGAAACAAGCCTTGTATCGATCGGAACATTGCTCCTTGAAAGATTTGAAGAGGGATTAAAAATGGTCAAAAGCATTTTCAAGCGCTTGGGAGAAGTCCCAAGCGCTTAAAACCACTTTCCAAAACCTCTGGCATGGCTCCCTCTCGAGCGCTCGAGAGTGAGGTCCCAAGCGCTCGGGAGTGATCCCAAGCGCTCGAGACTATTCTGTTGCCCAATGGATGGCAGTATCACCCACTACCCTTTGCAACTCATCATTATCACCACCTTGAGCCCGCCGATAGCTCGGTCCACACTCAACCTCTGGTGGCAGAGATTCAGGCCAAAGATTTTCCTATTAAAAAAATGTTTTATTAAGCCCATTTGATTTTCAAAACTATGGACTATTTTGCCTATAAATATGACTGGTTTTCAGCAGAGCAGAGGACCACGAAAATTCATCCCTGGAGAAAACCCATTCTCTGCTCTCTCTCTCTCTCTCTTGCTCAAAACCAAAAACACCCAAAACTCATCTTTCCAAACTCCAAAGGTTTTGCAAATCACCAAGGAAAAGGGCAAGAAATCCAGAATACTCTTCTGATCTCTTGCACTCTCCTCTCTTCATCCACCTTTCAAAGTCATTCCAAGGAGCAAAAGTTCAAGGAAAAGGTAGAAACTTTTACCTTTGATCACAACCAAAAAGGGCTGTTCATCCCTTCTGAGGGGGGTCTCTCAGCCTGACCCAGTCTTTAATATTGGGTGCATGGTTGGGAGACCCTAGTGTAAGAACAAGAGCAATGGGGCACAAAAAAATGTTTTCATAAAACCCTTACTGGAAACACTCCCAAGCGCTCGAGAGTATTCCAGGGCGCTCGGGACTGTTCCCAGTTTCATGCATGGTCTTTTGTTACACAGTAGGTTGAGAATGAGGTGTAATATTAAAAGAATTGGTTTCATTTTGGCATGCATGTACAGAAAATGGTTTTCCCCTAAAAACATAAACATTTTCTCACAAGTTTTCATGTGTGAACAAGGTTTCTCTCTTTCAAAGTTAAAAGAGGTTCTCCTCTTGGGAAATATCAAAACAAGGGCCTTTGCACGTCAAAATGGTACTATTTCCTGTTTGAGAGTAAGCTGACATGCAGCTCACTCCCAAGCGCTCCGAACCATTCCAGAGCGCTCGGGAGTGCATGCATGCCATTACTTCCCATTTTCCAGTCTGCTGTGTTATCTGGTCTCTGCATGCATAAGTGTGGCCTGTTGTTCTTTTAAATTTGTAGATTTAGTCTTGTTAAGGCAGGGATGCAAGATCTGAAAGATTGAGGGTTCATTCCAGTCTTTCAAATCCTCTGCTGAGCCAGTAGTGTATATAGCAGCTTTTCAGTTCCTATTTTAGCATTGTATTCTGTCTGTGCTAACAAAGCTTGCAGGTTGGGTATCAGAACTCCCAAGCGCTCGGGACTGCTCTCGAGCGCTCGAGAGTGAAGTCAGTGACAGATCCTCAGTTTCTATGATCATGCATTTTGCTCACTTTCATTTAATCATCTATTGTACACCTGCACATGCATGCAATTCTTACATGTTATAACTGTGGTTACTTGCTAAATGCTCTAATGAAACAAAATCCCTTTGAAAAATCCCACAAACGTTTAGTAGAGACCGATTTCGAATCGGGCGAGGGGGGTGCCGTAAATCCCTTCCCCCCTCGTAACGTGGCTTCCGGACCCTTGAAACTGATCTCTGGTTTTCAATTCAAATCATCCATTTTCGAAACAAGACGGTTTCTCGGGTGATATACCGCAAATCCGGGTGGCGACTCTTCAAACGGCGTATTCTTTTCATCAAAGCGGCGGAAAAACATAAAAGCACGCCTTTTGTTTTTCGGGCAGGTAGCCCACAGTGGCGACTCTGCTGGGGAATGTTAATTGATACTTGGGAAAAAGTTGGTTTGTTGATAAAACGGCTTGCTTTTCTTAAATATCAATTAAACTTGTGAGCCAAGCTTGAAAAACGTTTGTGGGATTTTCAAAGGGATTTTGTTTCATTGTTTATTTCTTGTATATATCTTGTGCAACCTCGCTGTTGTGTTTCGGCAATCCTGCCCGGCTTGCCGGTGATGGGAAATCCCGGAATGCTCAGCAACCCTCGACCGTGATGAGTCATACCTACCGTTTGTACCATTATTGGGTGTACGCTCAATAGTGGGAGGTATACTTTGACTCTAGTCCGGGGAACCCCCTTCAAGCCAAAACCAGCCTCTATACGTGTTTAGAAAGCAATAGAACCTTCCAAACTAGGACAGGGACCCGCAGGGTAGGACTATGTGCTATATCCTGTCTTCATGTTACTGCTTTCTGCATCTCACCATTCATGTCATGCCGTCATGCTGTCCGTCCAATTTCGGGTCCTGTGCTTTTAATCTCGCTCGCACGGTCTATAGAAGGTTGCCGAGGCCCGATGATGAGTCGTGCACTCTAGTGTACGTTGTCGGAACTACATGAGTCCTTAGAACAAGGAGACTTTGGGAAATCAGAATATACTAAGTCCTTGACTAATGCCTAATCGAAATTTCAATGGAGAATAAGGTATAACAAGGAAAACAGCGCCGTGATGCCACTTTACTTACACCACCTTGGCTAATGGCACCGTGTCACTGACACCACGATGGTTGGGGTATCACGCCGTCTATACTAAGTTATTCCGAGTTCAAAATTGAAACTTCGAACGAGGACTAGTTGAATACTTAGTTCATTTTGACATCTCTTAGAATTTGTCGTTCTGTACGAAGGATACACCCTAAAAGAATCTCTGATGACTAAGGCAATCCTTCATAGGATGTCATTTCTTGAGTCAGGGTCTAGGAGACCATAAATCCATGGAGTTTGGGATACCTCTGGTGTTCGCCGTGCCCGAACGGCTCCCTCTAGTTTAGCCTTAGATTCACCTTCCAGCACAGTCTTATTGCTCTATCTCGGATGGTCTTAGATAAGGAGATTGGCTCTGATTCCCAACGTGAGGAATTTAACCTGCCTGACACCGACTTACCTGTGACTGTTGGAACTTCCCGTAAGGTTGGATCCCTTGAGTCGACGATGACAACATGTTATTAACAATTCATTTATTCATACACGTTTTTCAATAAATCACAACAGGGGCATGTTCTGAGTTCGCCTTCTTACTTACTGTTAGCACTGGGCCACCCATCCTACACAAAGCCACACCACCTTCTCCGACTACTTCGAAATGGCAGGGCAAGCAGAACTAGTTGAGCTGAAAAGGG
This sequence comes from Rhododendron griersonianum, assembly GCA_018127125.1. NCBI lineage: Eukaryota > Viridiplantae > Streptophyta > Magnoliopsida > Ericales > Ericaceae > Rhododendron > Rhododendron griersonianum. Next base: position 2,765,905 of record CM030798.1, on the reverse strand, counting down.
CCGTGGAGGAAATGAATCGGAAAATGGATGAGCAAACGGCTCTATTGCAAGGGCTGGTTGGCATTCTCACATCCATCATGTCAAATCCGGGTCTTGGACTGAATGCTGATAAAGTCAGGATCGAAGAAACTCCGCAAACCTACCACTCTCCAACCGCCGGAGTCAAGCCACGATCAGAAGTGACGCTCTCTGACATGCTCAGAGACTTGGTCGAATTCCACGACGCCAAGAAGCGCTCAAAGGAAGGTACAGGGTCCTTGCCTAAAACTAGGACTAAAAGGTAGGATGTGCACAAAGGCAAGAAAGCATCATGCAGTGCCGAGGCAAGCAACGTCTTCGCCAGAGGCTCCCTTGGCACCGCTATGAACCCTCAATCCAGCGGCAAGATCCCACCAAGGTTCCTCTCCCGCTTTTCTGCCCCTTTGTCTCTGGTTTATGGGAGACTCCTTGAAGCCGGTCTCATCCAGCCGCTCCCTCCAACTCCCCCACCTCAGAAGCTCTCGTCGTCCCACAATCCGGACGCCTATTGTACCTTTCACCAGTGTGCTAGCCATTCCACTAATAGCTGCTTCCGTCTCCGCCACAAAATCCAAGACCTCATCGATGAGGGAATCATCTCACCTCCACCTCAAAAACCAAGTCCTGCCGTGGGGAATTATCCTCTGACTTTCGAGGAGTTCAAGGTTGGCCAGGTCAGCGACTTGATGGGACATGGTTCCTTTGGGCAACTTTTGAGCAACCAAACCATCAACAACAATGGCATCAAAACCCATCCTCTCCAGTGCATCATCGACAATTGGTCGCCAGAGCCTGTTGATCCAACCCTTAACATGCTCAGCGCCTTAGCCTCAAGCTCCAAACCGACACAGTACCTGAGGATGGATCAGAATCCGAATAATGCTTGAGATGCCTGAAAGGACTAGGACCATCCCAGCACCGGACCTTTGAACTGGAGAAGAATGGCGAATGCAGTGCAGCCATTTCATGGATGGAATTTTCTCACGAGTTTGGGAAACTTTTGAATTTCGAGTCAAGTCTTAGTCTTTTAATTTCAAGTCAATTTGTACTTTCAGTCTTTCATGCTTTCGGGTCTGTTTGTTTTCAAATTCGAGTCTGTAGTCAAAAAGAAGAAAAACCAAAAAGAAAGTCAGTTTTGCGGGTCTGAACTACGTTATGACCTGATTCCTTTACAAGAAGGATATGTAGGCAGCCTTATCCCGAGGCCCGGTCATGTTCTTGTGAGTCAATCCCAAAATTCAGTCGCAATCTTTCGAGTCAATCCTTTGTCGGTTTGTCCTGTCTTTTGATGTCAAACCTCTTGAGTCGAAATTGTGATAATAAACTCGTGTTTTGTGATAATCCCTTGACTTGGAATTGTTTTTCACCATCATTTGAGAAATCAAGACACAGGGTAATTTGCCCTTGCGAGAAGAAGAATTTCATGGGACCATTCCCTGGCGCCGTGAAGAAGCAACATCTTGGCCCAAGTAAAAAGCTCGCTAGATCGAAACATCAAAACGTGATCTAGGCAAAAGTTAGAGCGCACATATCTCTTAACTTGCATCTAGGATCTAGTTATCAAGTTGTGCAATTCAAAATGAAGAAAGGCATTATTTTCTTTTATCACACGCTTGAAGATATATATCCATTGATAACCCCCTTGAACCTAAATCAATTTCTTTGAAAGAACCCAGCTAGGCAGCTATCCCCCACGCCGGGGTGAAATGAGGAGGACGAAATGTGCCAAAACACCTGGTTATCATCGGCGCGTCAGAATTCAAAGCATGAAAGCGCCAAATGCATACGCACATTGGGATGCAAAACGTTGAAGAAAAATCAGAAAAAGCTCCGAATCAACGAAAGTACCAAACATATTGGCACAACAAAAGGTGAAGCAAAGCAAATGAAAGAAGGCGCCTATCAAAAGGAAAGAAGGCACAAAAATATGCAAGATGGTTGCTAGCTCTCGGAACCTAAGGAAAATGAAAATTTTGAGCCTATTATCCTTTCTTTGTTAAGCCAAAACCTTGGCCACGTTACAACCCGAATAAAGTCCTGTCAGATTGAAAAACACAACTTGATAACAAAAATCCTGGACAATAAGAGAAAACAAGAAGGAGCGCCAAGGCATTTTCTAAATCCATGGGTTGTCATCAGCAACCTGGGGCATGATTCCTAATAAAAGTCCTCGTGTTTTGCCAAAACAATTTCAAAACCCCAAATGGGAAAATCATCAAAACATGATTTTATCATGACAATTTCAAACATTAAATTCTCAAATAATCGAGCTCCTCGTCCGGTCGCATCAAAACTCCTCGTCCAGTCAAGGTCTTCGTTAAGAGTCAATCTTCTGATAATGGGTCTTTCTTATCCTTTGAGTCATCTGGGCCTTGTCCAAATTCACGCAGGGTCATTTCCGGTCGTCATTTACGTCCCAACTTGTGAGAGAAACTCCAATATGTGGAAGAACCCGCGCTTTTGATCATGACGAATCTGGCCGCCAAAAGCTATTAGTGGAATCAAAGGAAAAAGGATCAGAACTAAGGACTATCACTCACTGGGGCATGTCGGCCCAATGCCATCAATCACTGCAAGCGTACAGCCGACCTCAAGACCGGGGCGTGCATGCTCAAAGCTCAAGCCCTGATCAAAGTCAACCTCAAACCAGCTTCAACACAAGCCCCGGCTCCAGCTCAAACCCAACTTCCATCCAAAGACAGATTCCGTCCCCAGTTCCCAAAAGTCCTGAAAATACCAGCCCGCTGACCAAAAAAAAAAAAAAAAAAGTAAAACAGGAGGGATACTTAGACGTGGCCTTTGTTTTTCAAAAAATAAATAAAAGTAAAAATACCTTCGTTGTTGTCAACACGTCGAAACAGGGATCTCACTTTCTGGTCTCGACCTCTTATGATCACCTTCATCTTTAGCAAATCTGTCTGCTTGGCATGCTACCTTTCAGCATCATCCTGTGGCACACCTTTCAAGTAACAGGGGACTGCAGACAGCAGAAGTCCCGAGCGCTCAGGAGTGAATACCAAAGCGCTCGAGAACGCTCTCGAGCGCTCGAGAGTTCTGCTGTTTACAGCAGCTTCTGATTCCAACTTTTTCAGCCTTAGTTCAACCTCACCATTGCATGCATTTTAGATCAGAAGGTCCTCAGCATGTAATCTGAGGATACAGCAGTTTTCATCATGTGTTTCCTTCTGTATTTGTCCATTTTCTTCGAAAATACGAAAACTTCTAAGATTTTCATTCCACAAACATATCAAATTCCGCGTTAGGTGTGTTTGATCGAGTCCGATGACTCGCGTAAGTCGCATTGTGCATTTCTAACTGTGTGGCATGATCAAACGCACATTAACGTTCTTAGTTCAAGTTTTGGTCATTTCAAGCGTCCCAAAATCGTCATTTTCATGTGCATGTGAACATCGGTCTTTGTGTCTAGGGCGTTGTTGTTAATATAACAGTTCTCGCGAGTCACGACACTCATTGTTAATTGCACAGTGCACTCGGTTACAATCAGAAGCCCTTAAGTCTAGTTTTTATTGTCAAAATTCTCTAAGAGTTTGCTATCATGTGTCAACGTCAAGTTTTCGTCATTTCTTCACATCGATTGAAAGTTGCGACGAGCATGTTTCATAAAGTACAATTCTTAAAAGAAGTGCGAACGAATACCGAAGAACGAAATGCAAATTCTCATAAATGAAGTACGGTATTCACAATGAGTAAGGAAGGAAGTACAAAAGCTGGGGCAAACACGCGCCCAATCCTAACTACCGGGGCACGCAGACCCAAACAAAACCAAGGCGCGCAGGCCTAGAAGCTACAACTACGCTGGCACGCAGGCCCATGTACCAGAAAAGCTAGCAAAAAGCGAAGCCTGAGACTCAAACGCGACGTGTCCTCTTCTGCTGGTGGCCCTCAGACTCTGTGCTCTCACTCTCGTCACCGTCCTCGCCGCCGTCTACGCTAGGAGAACCAGAAGCAGTCTCCGAGTCCGTCGACCCTAACACACGCGACTCGGACGACTCCTCTCATCCTCCGGTGACTCCCCACGAGCAAGTCTCCGCTGGGACCCCGCCCTAGGAACAACCTCGAACTGCCTAGTCTCCGCAGCAAGCCGTGACGCTCCCCGTGTCCCTCGTCCCCGTGTGCTGGTAGAAGCTGGAGGTCGTGCCCTAGCTGAACGTCGTGGCTGCACCTGCATATCACGAGCATACGATCATTCTTTGCATATTCCAAAATTCTATTGATTCATTAAAAATTCTATGTCATGCATTGTCGTACCTCTGGAACGACAGGAGAAACAGGTCTAGGGACAGGTCTAGTCGGCAAGACCCTCCCTCTCGCACAACCCTTCAGCAGGTGGCGCATTCCCACCATCAGCATGATGGCTGTCTCGGCCCACTCTCGCGGTACCTATAGTGTTCAGGTATTAGAAACGTGTAGGCAGTAATCATTCGGAGCAATCAGAAATTTTAAATTCGTTTATACCTGAGCAGGAAGCCGCATCGGCGGCTGCGGAAGGCGCGGAACGTCTATCACCACCCGCGCCCCCGAAGAGTCTGTCGCCCCTACTGTCCACTCCAGCGTGGGTAGCACCGTCGAGCCTGAAGCCTCTGTCGTCTCAGGCACCCCTGTGTCACCCTCTCCTCTGCCAGGCGGGCTGGCACCTCGACCGCCTGCAGGCTGCCTACCACCTCGACCACTACCCTGTGCGGACCGACCACCGCGGCCTCGCACTCCAGCCTCTCCTCCGGCACCAGGGCCTCGCCCTCCCGCGGCTATCCTCCTCTCTAGCTCAGCCTCCACCCCTAGTCTCGTGGCCAGGTACTGGTCTACGTAAGCTGCATAGTCCAGACCGCGTCGTAGGTGCCGCTCCAAGTTCGTGTCAGGCACCGTGTACAGCTCCAGCTCCGCACGAGTGTACGTCTCAGTCCTCTGCATGCGTGGTGGGAGCAGCCCGGGCACCACGAACGCTGGAAGACCGAGCGACTGTCGAGTCACCCGATCTCCCAAGTACCACTGCCAGCCCAGTGGGCACTCCAGCAACACCCTACTCCGTGTCACCTCCCGGCTCCTAGGCAGGAACTCAGCCTCCACCCTCGACCACCTGTCCCAGTGAACCTGCATATCGAATTTGGAAGCGTCAATAAAACGTACATCGAATACAGAAAAGAGAAATGGAATAGGAACAGGTCATACCGCGACTCCAGTCAAGCGGTCTAGCCAGCGTCGGAAGGTCATCACCTCCCCTCTCCTTCGTCCTCCTATAAGTTTTGCTCCACGCGAGCCCGCGAGGAAGCAAACCAGGATCCCTACAGGTGTTCTCGGGTGGGAACATCCCAAGAACCTCGTAAGCCCAGAGCTGCGAATGGTCAAGCTCATTTCAGTTCAAGTTCAGGTTTACGTCAATAAGCAATCAATAGTAATATTAAGGCAATAATTTAAACCGTACCTCGACGATCCTCCAGTAGCCTCCGACCGTGTTGCCCACTCCGCGTGAGGCAGCTCCCAAGAAACAGTAGAGGGTGCACAAGGCACCCCCTCCCCAGTCAAAACGCCCTGCAGTCCTCAGGTCAACCAGACCCGCCAAGTAGCAAAGGTGCACTCGCGAACGCCTAGTCGGGTACAGGGAAGCCCCGAAAAGGTAGAGCAGGTACGCCCGGGCCATCCTCGCCGCCTCCTCGTCGTCTGCAGGCTCGTGGTCCCAGTACTCCACGAACTGCGCGTAAGCAGCCATCCCTCCGCTGTGCCGTGGAACCCGCCCGAGGAACCACCGCAAGGCCGCGTCATCCAGCACCAAGCTCGAGTCGTAAGGAATCGGCTCTCCTCCCACTCTCAACCCTGTAATCGCTGCGAAGTCCAACGGTGTCAGGGTCATCTCCCCGAACCGAAGGTGGAAGGTGTTGGTGGTATCCCACCACCTCTCGGTCAGCGCTGTAAGCACAGCACGGTCCACCCTCACCGACGTCATCAACTGGATGAACGGGCCGAATCCCGCCGCCTCCACTAACTCTCGTACTCTCGCGGGCAACCCCCTAAAGTACTTCAGCGAGCTAGCTGAGCCTCCGTGACCGTAAACGTCTGTCGTGCGCTGTTTCAACAGATTAAAGAAATAGCATCAGCATCAGCAATCAATATAGCAATTCACGAAATAACTCAAGTGTCGAATTCAAAAGGTTCAAATTATCGGAAACTTACCGTGGTCCAACCCGTGGAGATGTGCGAGTCGCGGTCTCGGAGGAGCAAGTCCTCCGGGTAGTCAGCCCGAGCAGGGGTGTAGTTGTCTATCCCCACAGGCACGAAGAAGTGAACCCGCGGAGCGTAGGTCGCAATCGCAAACCCAACACGCTCTCCTCCCAAATAGGCCTTTGCCTCGTCAACCGCCGTCACCCGCGCCTCGGCAGCCGCCTCCGGCTCCGGTCCCTCCATTTCCATCTCCTCCATCTCCTCCTCCTCAAACCCATGTCCTCCTGCGTCCGGCGCACCCGCACCACTCAGCAAGGCTCCCAACAGCAACGCCGCAGCCCGGTCCTCTGGAGTCACAGCACCCCTCAGCACGGCCTCAACCCCTGGGTCGAGACCAAGCGCGTCTAGTATGTCCTGCGGCTCCGCAGAGTCCAGGAAGTCACCCTCCTCGAAAGGAACGGGCCGTGAGGCCCCAATCCTGCTATCCTCCCTCCTCGGTAGTGCCGCTGTCGACCTCAAGGCGGGAGTGACCGTGACGCTACCGCCAACCACCACCTCGTCAGCCTGTCCCTCCTCGCGGGCCTGATCCGCGGCCGCAAACAACTCCTCCACAGTAGGAGTAGGAGGAGTGCCCGTGGCTCTACCTCCACTACCCGTGGCACCACCCCGGCTGCCCGCGGTATCTCCACCACCGTCTATCTAGCCCCCACCAGTGTTGGGCTTGTCCCTGACTCTGTCACCAGCTGCTCCACCGAGGGCTCCGCCCACTATCGCCTCCCTTTCCTCTACCACCACCGTAGATTCACCCACACCGCCACCCGCTGCCGCTGTAACCTTGCTGGTAACCCCTTCATCCCTGACCACGTCTCCTCCACCACCTGCGACCCGCTCGTCGCTGGCCACGGCCTGGCCGCCGCCGCCCTCAGCCATCGCCGCCGGGGCAGCCACTTCGCTGCTCGCCGTCGCCTGGTCTTCCCCATTGACCATTGCCCTTACTTCCTCTTCCTATAGCTTCTTCTTCCTCTTGATTCGAACCTCCTGGCACACGATTGCCCAGTGGAAGATCGACAAGACCTCGAGATCTTGAAAACGATCCGTGGTTCTTCAGGTGAAAGAGAGACGGTTTTCGAGAGGGTGAGATCGTGAGAGAGATTCTGAGAGGTGAGAGAGAGAGAGAGTTTGTCGAGAGTGGATGAGAGAGTTCAGAACCGTACGTCGCCTGGTTCTCGAGCGCTCAGGTTTCGAGGTTTTAAACCCCCAGACCGAAAAAAGGAAGACGAAGGAGTGGCGGGCCCCTGCCGTGGTCCCAAGCGCTCGACACCTCTCTCGAGCGCTCGGGAGTGGTCCGAAGCGCTCCACTCTGTTTTAGGTTGATTTGCCGAAATATTCGATCCCCTAATCATGTCACTTTCTGACAATTATTGCAATGTCGAAGCCTTTTACAAAATCAATCTCAGTCCTGTTTTCAGTACGGAGCGGTTGATCACAAACTCCTTTCAGTTATCCACAATTGGTTCACACTTGAAAATTGGTACTTTATGTCGAAATCAGTCGAAAAGATCTACCCATTTCATTCGCAGAAAGGTCTTATCCTTATCTTGTCCGCCAAACCGAGCAACAGGTGGATTCTCTCTCTTATCCTAATCTTGTCCGCCAAACCGAGCAACAGGTGGATTCTCTCTCTTATCCTAATCATGTCCGCCAAACCGAGCAACAGGTGGATTCTCTCTCTTATCCTAATCTTGTCCGCCAAACCGAGCAACAGGTGGATTCTCTCTCCTTATCTTGTCCGCCAAACCGAGCAACAGGTGGATTCTCTCTCTTATCCTTATCTTGTCCGCCAAACCGAGCAACAGGTGGATTCTCTCCTTATCTTGTCCGCCAAACCGAGCAACAGGTGGATTCTCTCTCTTATCCTAATCTTGTCCGCCAAACCGAGTAACAGGTGGATTCTCTCTCCTTATCTTGTCCGCCAAATCGAGCAACAGGTGGATTCTCTCCTTATCTTGTCCGCCAAACCGAGCAACAGGTGGATTCTCTCTCTTATCCTAATCTTGTCCGCCAAACCGAGCAACAGGTGGATTCTCTCTCTTATCTTGTCCGCCAAACCGAGCAACAGGTGGATTCTCTCTCCTTATCTTGTCCGCCAAACCGAGCAACAGGTGGATTCTCTCCTTATCTTGTCCGCCAAACCGAGCAACAGGTGGATTCTCTCTCTTATCCTAAACTTGTCCGCCAAACCGAGCAACAGGTGGATTCTCTCTCCTTATCTTGTCCGCCAAACCGAGCAACAGGTGGATTCTCTCCTTATCTTGTCCGCCAAACCGAGCAACAGGTGGATTCTCTCCTTATCTTGTCCGCCAAACCGAGCAACAGGTGGATTCTCTCTCTTATCCTTATCTTGTCCGCCAAACCGAGCAACAGGTGGATTCTTCACTTTCATTCTCCAGGCCAGCCGCCGCCATAGATTTGGCACCCTACTTGTCTGCCACAGACTTGGCACCCTCCAGCCGCCGCCATAGATTTGGCACCCTACTTGTCTGCCATAGATTTGGCACCCCTCCTTCCGCCGCCATAGATTTGGCACCCTTCATCCCTGGTTTTCTCCTCCATCCGCAGCCATAGATTTGGCACCCATCTTGTCTGCCATAGATTTGGCACCCTCCTTCCGCCGCCATAGATTTGGCACCCCACTTGTCTGCCATAGATTTGGCACCCCTCCTTCCGCCGCCATAGATTTGGCACCCTTCATCCCCGGTTTTCTCCTCCATCCGCAGCCATAGATTTGGCACCCATCTTGTCTGCCATAGATTTGGCACCCTCCTTCCGCCGCCATAGATTTGGCACCCCACTTGTCTGCCATAGATTTGGCACCCCTCCTTCCGCCGCCATAGATTTGGCACCCTTCATCCCCGGTTTTCTCCTTCCGCCGCCATAGATTTGGCACCCATCTTGTCTGCCATAGATTTGGCACCCTTCATCCCCGGTTTTCTCATTCCGCCGCCATAGATTTGGCACCCTACTTGTCTGCCATAGATTTGGCACCCTTCATCCGCCGCCATAGATTTGGCACCCTACTGGTCTGCCATAGATTTGGCACCCTCCTTCCGCCGCCATAGATTTGGCACCTTACTTGTCTGCCATAGATTTGGCACCCCTCATTCCGCCGCCATAGTTTTGTCTGCCATAGATTTGGCACCCTCCTTCCGCCGCCATAGATTTGGCACCCTACTTGTCTGCCATAGATTTGGCACCCCTCATTCCGCCGCCATAGATTTGGCACCCTTCATCCCCGGTTTTCTCCTTCATCCGCCGCCATAGATTTGGCACCCTACTTGTCTGCCATAGATTTGGCACCCTCCTTCCGCCGCCATAGATTTGGCACCCTACTCGTCTGCCAGAGATTTGGCACCCCTCATTCTGCCGCCATAGATTTGGCACCCCTCATTCCGCCGCCATAGATTTGGCACCCTTCACCCCCGATTTTCTCCTTCATCCGCCGCCATAGATTCGGCGCTGTCCTGAGGAACACCTTTCTATCATTTGTTTGCATGTCTGCATGTTTGCATTTGCCCCAAAGAACTACGCTGGTCTGATTCTTGTAGAAAAGGGTACTTAGGCAGTTTGAAAAGACGCGACCGCATGCATCAAATGTTTGTGTCGTTACTTGCATTTGATTTTGAATTGAGGATTTGACTTGGCTCGAATTGGGCTGTCTCAATCTTTGGACGGCACTCGTATCTAGATGTGATGCTGAGCGTCGCCCAAAGAGTGGCAACTGTAGACACCCCAATTTGGACTTTTCAAAATTCCTTGATTTGTGGCCCGGAGGCTCCCCGATGATGACTTTGGATTGAAACAAGCCTTGTATCGATCGGAACATTGCTCCTTGAAAGATTTGAAGAGGGATTAAAAATGGTCAAAAGCATTTTCAAGCGCTTGGGAGAAGTCCCAAGCGCTCAAAACCACTTTCCAAAACCTCTGGCCTGGCTCCCTCTCGAGCGCTCGAGAGTGAGGTCCCAAGCGCTCGGGAGTGATCCCAAGCGCTCGAGACTATTCTGTTGCCCAATGGATGGCAGTATCACCCACTACCCTTTGCAACTCATCATTATCACCACCTTGAGCCCGCCGATAGCTCGGTCCACACTCAACCTCTGGTGGCAGAGATTCAGGCCAAAGATTTTCCTATTAAAAAAATGTTTTACTAAGCCCATTTGATTTTCAAAACTATGGACTATTTTGCCTATAAATATGACTGGTTTTCAGCAGAGCAGAGGACCACGAAAATTCATCCCTGGAGAAAACCCATTCTCTGCTCTCTCTCTCTCTCTCTCTCTTGCTCAAAACCAAAAACACCCAAAACTCATCTTTCCAAACTTCAAAGGTTTTGCAAATCACCAAGGAAAAGGGCAAGAAATCCAGAATACTCTTCTGATCTCTTGCACTCTCCTCTCTTCATCCACCTTTCAAAGTCATTCCAAGGAGCAAAAGTTCAAGGAAAAGGTAGAAACTTTTACCTTTGATCACAACCAAAAAGGGCTGTTCATCCCTTCTGAGGGGGGTCTCTCAGCCTGACCCAGTCTTCAGTATTGGGTGCATGGTTGGGAGACCCTAGTGTAAGAACAAGAGCAATGGGGCACAAAAAAATGTTTTCATAAAACCCTTATTGGAAACACTCCCAAGCGCTCGAGAGTATTCCAGGGCGCTTGGGACTGTTCCCAGTTTCATGCATGGTCTTTTGTTACACAGTAGGTTGAGAATGAGGTGTAATATTAAAAGAATTGGTTTCATTTTGGCATGCATGCACAGAAAATGGTTTTCCCCTAAAAACATAAACATTTTCTCACAAGTTTTCATGTGTGAACAAGGTTTCTCTCTTTCAAAGTTAAAAGAGGTTCTCCTCTTGGGAAATATCAAAACAAGGGCCTTTGCACGTCAAAATGGTACTATTTCCTGTTTGAGAGTAAGCTGACATGCAGCTCACTCCCAAGCGCTCCGAACCATTCCAGAGCGCTCGGGAGTGCATGCATGCCATTGCTTCCCATTTTCCAGTCTGCTGTGTTATCTGGTCTCTGTATGCATAAGTGTGGCCTTTTGTTCTTTTAAATTTGTAGATTTAGTCTTGTTAAGGCAGGGATGCAAGATCTGAAAGATTGAGGGTTCATTCCAGTCATTCAAATCCTCTGCTGAGCCAGTAGTGTATATAGCAGCTTTTCAGTTCCTATTTTAGCATTGTATTCTGTCTGTGCTAACAAAGCTTGCAGGTTGGGTATCAGAACTCCCAAGCGCTCGGGACTGCTCTCGAGCGCTCGAGAGTGAAGTCAGTGACAGATCCTCAGTTTCTGTGATCATGCATTTTGCTCACTTTCATTTAATCATCTACTGTACACCTGCACATGCATGCAATTCTTACCTGTTATAACTGTGGATACTTGCTAAATGCTCTAATGAAACAAAATCCCTTTGAAAAATCCCACAAACGTTTAGTAGAGACCGATTTTGAATCGGGCGAGGGGGGTGCCGTAAAACCCTTCCCCCCTCGTAACGTGGCTTCCGGACCCTTGAAACTGATCTCTGGTTTTCAATTCAAATCATCCATTTTCGAAACAAGACGGTTTCTCGGGTGATATACCGCAAATCCGGGTGGCGACTCTTCAAACGGCGTATTCTTTTCATCAAAGCGGCGGAAAAACATAAAAGCACGCCTTTTGTTTTTCGGGCAGGTAGCCCACAGTAGGGTAGTTCCGCTCATGAGTTTTTAGGTGCCGCGATCCATACGCTACCACTCGCCCCAATTGCATCAATACGACCCCAGTCCCTCTTTCGAAGCATCACAATACACGGAATAACTGACTCTTCGTTCAGGCACAACCAAAACCGGTGCGGTAGTCAACCTTCCCTTCAATTCCTCAAAGGCCTTCTCACACGCGTCACTCCAAACAAAATGAGTCCCCTTACGAGTCAATTTGGTCATCGGAGCCGCTAAACGGGAGAAATCAAGTACAAAATGATGATAATACCTGGCCAAGCCCAAGAAACTACGAATCTCGAATACATTCTTCAGTCGTTGCCAATTCATTAAGGGCTCTATCTTTCCCAGATCAACGGACACCCCATCCTTCGACACAACGTGACCCAAAAATTTGACCTCTGACAACCAAAATTCACACTTGATAAGCTTGGCATACAAACGGTGCTCTCTCAAGAGTTCAAGAACAATGGAAAGGTGGGATTGGTGTTCCTCCTCCGAAGGCGAATAGATAAGGATATCGTCCACAAAGACGACTACGAAACGATCAAGATAGGCACGGAAGATACGGTTCATCAAATCCATGAAAGTTGCCGGTGCATTCGTCAAACCAAAGGGCATAACAACAAACTCGTAGTGGCCATATCGAGTACGAAAAGCGGTTTTAGGAATATCGTCCCTCCGAACTCTCAACTGGTGGTAACCGGACCTTAAATCAATTTTAGAGAAACAAGTTGCGCCTTGAAATTGGTCAAATAAGTCATTGATTCTAGGCATTGGGTACTTGTTCTTAATAGTGACACGGTTCAACTTATGATACTCGATACATAAACGAAGCGACCCATCCTTCTTTTGAGCAAACAAGGCCGGTGCTCCCCACGGTGACGTACTCGGACGGATAAACCCCAAATTCTTCAACTCTTGCAATTGAGTCTTCAATTCTCTCAACTCGGCGGGCGCAAAGCGATAAGGAGGTACGGAAATAGGAGCAGTGCCAGGAAGCAAATCAATAGAGAATTCAATTTCTCTCTCGGGCGGTAAACACATCCAAAAAGTCGCAAACAACAAGAGGTAATTCCCCACGCGCAGATACGTCCTCATCTAAGGCCAAACTCGCTAATAAACCATACACCGACTCTTGCTCCTGAGACCCACAAAGGTACGGCTCTATCGGTTCCCGACGCTCCCCAAAGATCTCAAAACAAGCACCCCCAGGCAGACAAATACGGACCCGACGCTTGTAACAATCTATGGTAGCATGAAACGCAGACAACCAATCCATCCCCAATATAAGATCGAACCCCGACATATTCAACACAATGAAGTCAAAGGTAAAACGACGATCTCGAATAACAAGCTCACAATCCCGGCAAATACGGTCTAACGGTGATCTACCCTCTATGGGTGTCTCAACGAATAAAGGAGGATTGATATTTTCGACTTCAAATTCCAAAGCACAAGCAAACGATGCGGCAATGAATGAATGAGATGCTCCATAATCAAATAACACTCTAGCAAAAGGGTTAAACAAGAGAAATGTACCCCTCACATTTGAAGTTTCCGGGGCCTGAGAAGTCACTGGAGGTGGTGGAGGCGGAATAGCAGAAGTAATAGCAAAGGCCCTTCCTTGCGTAGTCTGACTCTGAACATGTCCACCCTGATGACCGAAACCCTGAATAGGTGTAGATGAACTCGCTCCTCTCTCAACTTGAGATCCCTGAGCTGAAGTGGCCTGACGGAAATGAGACTAATGCTGCCTCTGATTGCCCCCAAATGCTTGCCGACTAGAACCCTGTCCACCCCTCGGCTGCTGCACTGAACCAGACTCACTACGTGCCCCTTCACCACGTGGGCAATTTCTAGCAAAATGGCCACCCTTCCCACAAGTAAAGCATGTATTCAACAGTCGCGGACACTGGGCACGAATGTGTCCCGCCTGACCACACTCATGGCATACGATCGGAGGTCTATTGGAAACTCCCCGAGTCCCGAACGAAGAAAAAGGTGGAGGCTTAAAATTTGACGGACCCTGCGAAGTTGACATTTGATCCTTTTGTCTCTTCCTCCCTTGACTACCGAAACTTCCCGATGAAGAACTCATACCCCCCACTGATTGCCTTGGTTCCCAAACCTTAGGATTTTTGGGTGCTTCCTTTGGTGTCTTGATGCTCCTCGCACACTCAACGACTTCGGAAAACCTCCCTTTGCATTGTACCACAACAAATTTCTTCACGGTATCGTGCAATCCCCTTTCAAATCACCTACACTTCCTCTCTTCGGTTGTCACCAACTTTGGCGCAAAATGGGACAAAGATTGAAATTTTAACGCATACTCTGACACTGTCATATCCCCTTGCTCTAACTTCTCGAACTCATCTCTCAATTGGTCACGACTCGTTTTTGGAAAATATTGCTCCTCGAAGAGCACCTCAAACTCCGCCCAAGTCAAGTTCTCCACATCTGGCTCATTTGCTTGAACCGCGGTCCTTACCGCTCTCCTCGCGTCTTTTCCTGATTCCAACACAGACTCCCACCATTCGTTCGCTTCCCCGGTAAGCTGAACGGCTACAATATTGACTTGCAAGTCGTCCTCTGTTATCTAAAGAGCCCTAAAGAGTTTTCGGATTTGGGCTAGCCAATGATCGGCCACAAGAGGGTCACTGCTCGACCCATCAAAAGTTGGTGGATTCCTACGACTGAATTCCCCCATTGCCGACATGGCACGATTATCAGCGCTTTCCCTAGGAGCTGGGTTTAGAAGGTTTGCAGCCACAAGAGCAGCAACGAAATCCCTAGCAAAAGGATTTTGAACGACCGACGTTTCCTCTCCCTGACCATGTCCGGCCCCTTTCCCCGGATTCTCCCCATGTTGGCTAACCTCATCCTCAACTGGCACCCCTTGGCCACGACCACCCCGACTTTTGTAGAGACTCGCGAATTTATTTTAATTTCGGAAATCGTTTATTGCATAAAAGAATTGTATTATTAGTAAAGTCGTACGTTTGTTTGTGGGGTTGTACGGATATACATTTACGGTTGTGTATCGGACACTAGGAATATGGTAAAATGTTAGTTTTGATGTTGTATTGATGTTTGGAAGTGTTGGTACCAAGTTGGGTTCGATTTGGTGTCCGTCTAAATTTTTCAACTTTCAGTCCAGCCAGTACCGGTACTGCATTTTCCCAGTACCGGTACCCAGTGTCCAAAACTTGGTTCATTTGGCATTTTGAAGGTTCCAGTACCGGTATTGCATTTTCCTAGTACCGGTACCCGCTGTCGGATTTTAGAAATTTCAGCACGCTTTTCAATCCACTATAAATACCCCTTTTTGTCATTTCTCACACCCAAAGGCCACGAAAACAGATCTCAGAACCCTCTCTCACCCACCCCACTCCAATCTCACCCAAAACTCTCGATTTCAAGCTCAAATCTTCAAGATCCAAGGGTTTTCTTCCTCAAAATCACAAGATTCTTGCATTTGGTGAACCAAGGGTGAGTTTTACGTTCTTGTTCACACACCTTGATGCTTACCCACGTTTTTCTCTCTCTCCTCTCGATTATTTGTTGATCTTTGCTTGTTATTCATGTTTATGGGGCGTATTCACTCTAGGTCTTGTATTTAAGCTCGGGTGGAGCTTGTTTGTGGCGGATTCAAGCTTATTCCTCTTGGCAAACCTAGGGTTTTGCTCAAAACCCACTTAGGTAGGGATTTCTCTCCTTCTCTACATGTTATGTGGTGAACTCGTGTGAAATTAGTGTTTGTTTGCTATATATATGGTTCGATGGATTGTTTGTGGCTTGAGGATTGCGTATGTCCCATAAACACTACATGCTTGTCTTGATTGTATGATTTCCGAGTTATTGGTGACATATTGGATAGTAGCTGGTACGTGTGGAATGGGTTTGTACCATCAGTATTGATAGTAATGATGTGGTGCATATTGTTGAGAAGTTGAATGTGAAGTTATTATGATGCAAGGGGTGGAAACACAAGTTCGCAAGGGGTGGAAACACAAAGCGCAAGGGGTGGAAATTTGTTGAGAGAAGTGTGTATGTGTGTGTGTGTGTGTATTTCTATATTCGAGAATGATATGATACTAGAATTGGTGTTCAAATGTGTTGCCATTGGATTTGCCACTAAGTTTGAATCACGGTATCCATGTGTATCATCTCATTTACATATAGATTTTGTAGAGAATTTCCTACTGGGCTAGTGTAGCTCAGCAAAATCCTTCTTTTCAGGTTTGAATGCAGCGCAATAGGTTGCATGACACGGTGGGCTTGGACACGAAGATTATTTTGGAAGCTAATTTGATTTAGTTACCTGCTCATCTTTATAATAGACTTACTTTTGATCAAAGATGGCCTTGTAACTAATTCTACTCTTGAATTATCTTTTGACTAAAGTTTGTAATATTCAAAACTCAATTGTATTTGTATTTAACTTAATTTGGGCAGTGATGCCAATGATGTAATTGAGGAAACTTGAGGACTTGTTTGTAATTAAGCAGGTGGGAAATTCCTTTGGGTATTATCTAGTTTACGCGAGGATCCTTTATCGAAATGATTTATAGATTTATGTTTAAAATCGAGGGCGTGACAACTTTCGACCTCACCTGCTCTAGCACGCGTTCTTGGAGGCATCTTACTACAAGTTATAAGAAAAGAAGAGTTCATCAATAACATCATTTTTATGAGGTCAAAGCCCCGAACTGTCCCAACACGGGTCAAAGCAACTCTACGCCACTCTACTATATTGAAAAACTATGCCACATAAGCCAAGTAATGTCAATGCACACAAGCACACATGTTATGCAAAAGGCGTGACATTTTGAACCCATGAGACTAGAAGTCTCCCCACGGTCTCAAAGTATTCAAACCTAGTTGCTCTGATACCAATTTGTCACGCCCTCGATTTTCAACATAACTAAATAAGCCATATCAGAAATAATCCTCGCATATCAATAGTAATACCCCAAAGAGTTTCCCACCTTTTTAATTTACAACAAAGTTCCCAAGTTTAAATACTTACAACCTTGGCACCACGGCCCAAATTAACTTAAATACAAGTACGAACCTGTTTAGAATATTACAAACGTTTAGTCAAAAGGATTGAAATGATAAGTTACAAATACATCTCCGTCAAAATAAGGTTAATACAAAGATGCTTAAGTAACTACATGAGGTTAGCTTCCAAAAAAAAAAAAAAGCCTTTCATCCCTAAGCACACATTTCATATGAGCTATTGTCCAGCGTTTTGTCCTGAAAAAAAAGATTAGGTTGAGCTACACTAGCCCAGTAGAAAAATCTTTACCAAATCTATGTATAAATATGATGATATGTGCAAACGGAATGAAGACAAGAGATTCAACTCAATCGATGGATAACGACCAATTCACAAGTGTGCCAACATTCATTATGATCATTCTAAATCATACCATTACCATATTATGCCAACTAGTTCACAAAACATTGTGACTCTTGCTATCTCGACACGACTCGCTATTACCAATCCCCACCGTCGGTATTTCCACTCCTTGCGTTACCATATAACACCACGAGGGTGACCGTATTACTACCCCTTGCATTACGGTGTTCCCTAACAACTTGGATCTCCGTATTACTACCTCTTTCGTTACGGAACCCACCTAAGTCTTCGTATTACCACCCCTTGCATTACGAGACTTCCTAAACCAACCTTTGACCCAAACAACTACTTTCTCGCACAATACGCAAGTTAAGACTCTACCATTATCACATTCATAAATGAGATATCATATAATATGCCAGCATTATCACAAATGCGCCATAAACATTCACAAGTACCAACAATCAATAGAATGCATTTAAATGAAGTTTTAACTAAGTACTTTCTTATTCGTTCCTCACAAACGGAAAGCCAACAGACCAAGGATATCATCAATTCAATGTAGGAAGTCAATTTGAACATGTTAGAATTAGGTTTGGAAGTGTCCGAGAGGGTTTAGAAGCGACCAGGAGTCAAAACAGTCGAAGAAAAGAAAAACAGCACGAAGCTGTCCAGTGGGAAGGGGGATCGATCCGTCCCTCATCAGGGATCGATCCTTGCTGTCTCTGGATTCAAGGAAAACAAAGGGGGATCGATCCCCCAAGTCTAGGGATCGATCCCTAGGCGATTTCTGCAGTTTTTGACAGACTTCGAAATGAACAAAGGGAGACGATCAAGGCTCGATTTTCACGTCATATCAACATATAAACACATCGCATTCGTTATCTCTGGTTCTTCAGCTTTTGGCCTCCGTCTTGGCTTCCAATGGTCTTGGCCACTCGATGGCTCTTGGCGGCTTCATTCTTGAACACTCTGGCTCTAGGAAACCTCCACGATTGCCCCAAGAGTTTAAACTACGCTTTATTCATCAATTACCTACAAAACGAAATAAACATACATGCGTGCAATATCAAAGAAAATACTAACTTTATAAACATAAACGTGATAAAACTAAGGACTTAAGCACCAAGAATATGCATTATTGGGTGCTTATCACACCCCCCTACTTGAGTTTTGCTAGTTCCTAGCAAATTAGAAGACAAAAACATTTATTCTATACAATCCTTTCGGCAAAACTTAAACACATGCTCGTATTTGTTACCAACTAAAAAAGAGTTCGCAAACCTAATCATTCATTACATTCTACAACTCACAACAGAAAACTTGAACAACGGCTAAGCATTAAGCAAGTGATAAGCAAGCTAAAATGGACTCGTATCCATAAATTAAAAGGAGGATACGGCTAACAACAGAGTGACACATAAGCTAGCAACCATATCCCACAAGAGTGCTCGGAAGATAGGCGATGATGAAATGCTCATGCCTTTTATGAAGAGCACTTATTGAATGAAAATCTAACTAATACTCCCTCCGTCCGGATTTAATTGTCCCTAGTTCTATTCTAACCGGCTAAAAAATGGGTTATATCTTTGAATCCGTAATGAATTTTATATCAAATATGGATCTTGTTTGATAGATCTCGATTAGTTCTATAATACAATATTTTTGAAATCACGTAAAACATTATAAATTGGAAGATATAATTGATTGAAAAATGGCACGAACTCCAAAAAATGACTATTAAATCCGGACGGAGGGAGTAGCTGAAAACTTTGAACAACAGAAAGAAAACATGCCATAAACTAAGTATGCCAATCATAACACATTGAATCACAAATGGAATAAACATGCATTATGGATCAACTAAGGACTTTTATTAGCATATATTGACCGCGATTAGCAATAAAAGGGGAAAACTTTGCAAAATTGGCGACGGCCTATACTAGCTCGGTCAACTACCCAAGTTTTGGCCGCCGACACACCCCTAAACTAATCATGAACACGTTACCCTACTTGACTCAACTACTAGCATACTAAATACTAAACTAGACAATGTAGACACCCCAATTTGGCCTAACGATTATTTCAAGTCCCACATTGGGACAATCCCGATGATGAAATGGATATAATGATTGCTGATTGCTTCCTTGAGGACCTTAGGACTTTCGGTAAGAACTCTGAGCCACTTAGAGGACCCAATTCAAAGCCATACAGCCTTTCAGACAGAAATACAGAAGCCTAGGAGAATCCATCTGTCGGCCGTGACATCGATCTCACGGCCCTAACATCATTTCCTCACCCGAGCAACCTGTTGCTAGCCAAATCTCCCTGAGAGATCAATCCCTCGGCCGCAAGATCAATCCTTCGGCCGAGACATCCATTCCTCGGCCGTGATATCCTTTCCTCGGCCGCCAGATCGACCTTTTCCCAAACTCTAGAACGTGTTCTGTCAGACGTTTGATCCGATTACACTACCTTCCCGATGCGTTCGGGCTACATTAGAGGATTGCCATGGAGAGTTAGAATCACACTCTAACTCCAATTTTTATCGTGCATTGCGATTGGCCGGAGTGAGTCATCCCTATGCCTATATAAAGGAGCCTTTGGGTTCCGAAATTGATACACCTTCACACTCTTTCAAGCCTCAAAACTCTGCACAAATACTCTCTCAATCCCATACTTCAAAAGCCCTAACCTCCCGAAGGCAGCCGTCAATCCGGCGATCAAACCCCGAAGTTCAAACCCTAACCCTAGGGTTCTCAATCAAGCAATCAGTCAATTACACCCAATCCGAAGCAATCAAGCAACTGAGGGATCAAGGTGGTGAGGCCCAACGGCCTCTGGTTTGTCTTATTTACCATGTTTTTGACTAACCGTAGCGTTTTGATTATCCGTTAATCTTTCTGTCTGGTGTGAGGAAGAACACCGACCGGGGCTTCGATCCCTCGGTCGGTACATTAAACCAAGGTGATTACTCGGCCGTGACATCCATTCACCGGCCAAGTAATCGATCTCCTGGGAAATTTTTATTACTCTTCTGCTTTCTGAATGCATGCTTCAATTATCGCACTGGCTCACTTTGCTTACTGTTTAAAGGAATAAATAAACAGACTATGTGTTAGAATTAAACAAAGCATCTACACGTCTTATGTTGAATGATTATGGGCCAGTCTCACGACTGGGCAAAGAGGGGTGCCTAACACCTTCCCTTTATTGTACTTTTGGCTCCCGTATCCAGAATCTCTGTCTATTTTCCCAGTTTTAATAAACTGGGTGGCGACTCTGTTTTGATGATAACCACTATCATGTGGCAATGTTCCTAGCCATGGGAATGTCCATGATTTTGGTTTACGAAGCAAGCAACCAATCGAGCAAACAAATGTGATCAATCTGTATGGCGATGCCCCGTTTGGGAGGTGTCTACAGTTTTTGGCGACTCTGCTGGGGATATGAGAGCCATAACCAAAAAGTACAACATAAGACTAATACATGCCTTGTCTAATTCATTTATCATATGCATCAAGCGGGCAACCCGTTGAGTTCACCTGATATCCCGGCATGACACGGGCTATGTTGGGGGTTCCAGCAAACTCCACAGTCACTCGTACCTAGTGGTATATCAAAAAGGAAATCACCCAATCGCCGCCTATGATGGGCCGGTGAGAGGATTGGTGCCCTTTGACAACGGAGCACCCTGAGACTACCAAAACCTTGCATGTTTTAGAAAGCCATAGAACTTATCAAACTAAGACAGGAACCTACAGGCTAGGAACCTACTTGCATTTTGCTTCCAAGTTCTTCCTCACACCTGTTGTATATGTGCATGTTGTAAAGTTTCTCTTTTGCAGGTTATACCTTAGGAATCTCTCTAAGTCAAATAAATAGTAGGTAAGATTAATCAATCTAACTAAAGCAAAAACCTTTTTCAGGAAAAATGACTGCATCACTGTTCATATCTGATTCGCACTTTCAAGTTGTCACCAAGCTGTCTGGCCCACTCCACTTTGCTGTTGAAGATTTCAACCCCTCTGAATACATCACTCCAGTAAATCAACCAAAGCCTATGGTGGCTATCATTGAAGACAACCATGTTGTCACGCCCTCGATTTTCAACTAAATAAATAATCCATTTCAATAAATGATTCTCACACCGTACAGATAATACCCAAAAGAGAGTTCCCAAAGAATCATTTACAAAACCAAATCCCCAAGTTTTAAAGAAAATTACAATATTGGCACTACGACCCAACTTCCATAGTTAGTTAAAGACAATAAATTTAGAGATTACATAATATCTAAAGTTAAAAGAATTCAAATGATTTTATGATTACATCTTTCAAAAGATCATACAAAAGATGATGAGACCACTTCTCTACGTTGGCTTTCAAAGATATGGAATCAAGCATGCACACCATGAACTCCGCGTCAAGATCCTTGAGATGTACCTGAAATTGATAGGTTGAGCTACACTAGCCCAGTAGAGAATTCTAAACTCAAACTATATGAAAATGCGAAGAAACATGCGCCAAGAGTGAGTGAATTCAATAAGCGAACGCAAGAAACAAAAGGTTTACCACAACGAACAAGCAGACTACGGCTATGGGGTTCTAGACGTCTTAAAAGCCTTCCTAGCTATTCACATATCAACTAGCAACATGAATAAACTCGCATCAGTCTACATTAACCAATAATGTATCCTCAACCACCTCATCGTTTCTCGTAAACACCACAATCTTTCTCGTTTCCATTTCGTTCCTCATTGAACCCTTTTTCCATAAGACTTTCCCTTCTGATTTTAAAAAAGAAATTGTAAAGTATTACGAAACCAGATCAAGCTTCGTTGATTCGAGCTTGAATACCGGAGTCTGTTGATTTGTGCCCAAATACCGGAAACCGTTGATTCGCTCAAGAATGCCGGAGGATTTTTGTCAAAATCCTTTAACCAAAACCAAGATCCTTTCTTTTCAAAAACTCGGCAAGCCAACCATGTATATCTCTTTCATACCATATATCATCATTCAGAGTTTTCGCATGTATCACTTGTGGTCCGGTCATCTCACCGAATGTCCATGGTGATACCCGTTCATTTGCATATTCCGGTCGTCTCACCGAATGTCCATGGTGATACCCGTAGTGTCAATTCCGGTCGTCTCACCACCGCGTGGTGATACCCGTAGTGTCAAGTTTTCGTTGTGCCAGTAACCTCAAACAGTCATTCATATCCCATCTTATCACAAACAATCAACCATGTCATAAATCAACAAATACATAGTTCACACGTTTTTCTCAAGTATAACACCATGCCCGACGTAACGTACTGAACCCGCAAATAACTTTACAACACACCACCCACTAGATCCTAGCTATACGAGAATCCTATAGAATGAGCGCCAAGTAATCTGGGAAGATCAATGGGACGAATCATGAGATTGCAAGTTATCCTATTATCACTCGGACTATTAGACAGGCCCACGTCAACCAACCATACACCCCACGACATGCCTTACATAGCCTACGATGTTCAATAACAATTCTACGGGACATTTTCCCTATCACCAATCACCACGTCACGTCAAAGTACTTAACAAGTCCATATCGTCCATTGGAACATGTCTCAACATCTACCACAATCTACCAAATGCATAAATAATGTACAAGTGCCATATTCACCTAATTCGATGTTTTCCTTTATTACAACGAGAGCCAAAGGAGTGGATATGATCAACGAATCATTGGAATACAAGTAATCAAGCTTAGAGGTGATTTGAAGACGTTTAAAATATATTAGAAGTGATCGGGAGTCCAAACCATAGAAGGAGAAACTTTTCAGAAATTTCCAGTTTGGTACATGTAGCAGAAAAAGGGTGCTACATGTAGCCAGCGAACAGAACATAAAATCTGGGTTTTGGTACATGTAGCAGAAAAAGGGTGCTACATGTAGCCAGCGAACAAAATCAAAGAAATCTGGGTTTGCTACATGTAGCAGAAAAAGGGTGCTACATGTAGCACCTGGGTTTTTCAGCATGATTTTGACAGCTTTCAAGGGCGAACACAAGGCTTCCAAACAACGATCCAAAGCAAGTTTTGGACACCGAATCAACTCATAAACATATGGAGAAAGTTAGAAATCCCTACCTCAACTTTGAGAACGGAACCCAACGAGATTGATCGAGCCCTAGCTTTTGAATTCTAAATCCTCCGAAAATACTCCTCTCCGAGCTTGCTCCAACGAAACCCAAGGTCGAGAGCCTGAGAGGTTGATGATTTGGTGTAGGATCTTGGTGGGTTTTGAACTTGAAGTGGAATTTTTGGATGAGAGGGTGAGAGAGAGAGGAGAGAGCCGGGAGAGAGAGGCGTGGGGTGTGTGTGTTTTGGGAAATTGTTTCTCTACACCACACACTCCTATATATATATATATATATACTCATACATATACACATCACACTAGCACCCCTTCCACTTATAACTCTATCACATTAACCCCAATTCAAATAAACTCAATAAATTTCACATTTTTCTCAATTTCTAACATTTATAAAACTTTCAAATAATATCCGAAAGATACGGGTCCTTACACCCTTCCCTTCTTAAAGAAATTTCGTCCTCGAAATTTGCTAAACCAAGCCCAACCGAACATGCAACACATAGATATGCCTCAACCGTAACACTATTCATCGTGCAACAATTCGAAAAATCATGAAAATCTACGTCAAAGATTCGTATCAATCAAACCACAACAAACACGAATATATCTTTCTAACTTCGTCCTCCCTTTCTCATGTAAACTCTCGCTAACGGCATCGATTTACTTCTCAACACTTGATTACGCAAATTTCTGATACGTATCGGATTCTCACCACGGGAAATGTCAGCTTCTAGCTCAAGTTCGGATCTTTCTAACTCATGCAATGGATTCGGCTCGTACCTCCTTAGTATCCGTATATGTTTATCGTATCACCAATGCTATAAAAAAAATTCGGCGGAACTTCCAAACGGTACGCAATTTCTAAGCTTCTTCTCTTTTCTTTTGAAATTGACATATACGATTATCTATCCACGCATAACGATCTTACCTCTAAATGTAACCCGATAATCCAATTGACTTCCCGAGACCTCCATCTAGAAGGAGCGGTGATCAAGCGCCTCTTCTAACTGGATTTCATCGGTTGTCGCCTGGGTATCCGAAAGACACACATGGTACCCGACACTCACCCTATCTTTCTAGCGGTGAACGCTTCCCTTTCCGCCCAAAACGAGACAAACTCCTACGTGGTAACACTTTATGAAACATACGATTTCCTTTCTGAGCGACTATGGATGACGATGGCATTCGGCATAATCCTTTGGTCGGCCTCACGCGGGTAGCAATCTTTAACATATTTACCTTGCTCTGTTCGATCATTCTCTCTCGAGCTTCCAAAAGTCGTCAGTGAATAGATCTCATCACACTCCTCAGTCCTAAATCTAGCGAATCATGAATACGAGCCAATTCTTCTAAAAATCTCACCAAATTTCTAGGTACAGATTGGGTCACTCTAGATTATGAGAAGGATTTGATTGTTATCTCAAACGAAATGAGCAAGCTCTGAAACTCGAACAACGTCAATCAAGAATCCAAAGAACGGTAACGAGGTATCCGGAATTTCAAAGAACACATAGAATCCTTTAAGGTGATTAGGCAACGAACCCAAGTACCATTTTACGAAAATCAGAGAAATCTTGAAATAACTGATTATAACTTTCTTATTGCTCGACAAGTCAAAGAAGTCAGCAAATAACACCTTGGCGGATGAAATACTTCAATACTGAGGACAAGCATAGAGTAACAAGACTATTCTCTTGTAAACTGATTGATCGAAAATCAAAATTTTGTCCAATTCTAGAAATGAGTAAAACTTCTAACAATTTAAGACTAACAGAATGAATCATCATGTACCTTCAGAGTTGAGAACCCACAACAGAGTTGAATACCAATGAAGGCAACTACGACAAGTGAATTCGAATTGAACGGCACCAACAAATAGATATTGAGAAATACGCCACCGCAAGAATTGGTTCAAATTCTGACATGAGCGCTGGTATAGGATGATACATTCCAACGAATATACTGGTAGCTGCAACAGGGAACCTCAAACAAACTAAATATGTCTAGGCTAACAAACAGATACAAGGTGGGTACGGGCCATAGTAGCAACAAGTCTGAATTTAACTACACCAAAGAATTTGTATGTCATGAAGTATGAAACCACAAGTTGGGTTTATTAGATTAAAGCTGCAATAGAAGAAGAAACTTACATAGGATAATAGTTATAAGCCAACGACAAAACTAGTAGCCACAACAGGAGGATCTAAGTTGACCAAGAAACTTTATCTCAAGCAAGGTTGTACTAACAATAAGACTTCGAATGGAAAACGAGGAGCATTCATCGTCATTGATGGCCAATGAGGCACATGACACCTTGCCACAAGAATTCGATCGTTCCCAAGAAATGCTAAGAACAATTTTATGATAGTTATCTCAAATGCCAAGAACTAGAACATATCAATAGTACGACAGCCTTACAGAAATTAGATTGCGATACCATTCCGACTAGATTTCAGCTAGGCCAACGGAAAGAGGATAAATAAGGAAACGACTATCACGGGATCACGTTCGAAATATCGCCAACTAGCAACACAACCAACCTCTTCCCAAATCAAATAAATCATCGATATCGAAACTAGTGAGGCCCAAGACAACATATCAATTTGGAATGACTAACGGATGAATCGAACAATAAGGGAAAGAAGATACCTCATACAACTAACATTTTCTGAAAGCTAGAGAATTGAAGGAGGTAGTGGTTTAGCTGTGGAACTGCATCTGTTGTGGTTTCGGTATAGGTTTACGCTGCTGCATTAAGCTCGACTCACTAGGTACTCCCGGTCTCTGAGGACAATTTCTCGCCATATGGCCAGGTTCGCGACAAACATAACAAATCCTATTAAGTTGTGGAACTCCCAGCTTTCCAAATGAAGTAGATGGCCCAAGACGAATCTGATTCGGTGATAGCTGATTTGGTTCCCTTTGCCTCTTCCTCCCCTGACTTCCAGCATTTCCTGGCGACGTACTTACGCTAACGGTTGGTTGCCTTTGCGCACTTAGGGGTTGTAGTTGACTAACAATTTGCCTAGTTCCTCGTTGTTGTACTAAGCCCAACTCTTCTCGCATTATTTTCCCCTAAGGACAGTTCTTCACGACATGGTCAAACTCCCCACAAGTCAAGACTTTTGACCCCTTTGACATTGAGAACGAACATGACCAGACTGACCACATCGGTGACACACAATCGGACGCTTGAAGAGAACTCTCGGAGTCCCGGTATGAGAAGGTGGCTTAAAGCCTTGCTGGTCCTGAATAGAGTGGCTTAGTCCCCTCGACTTCTTTCTTCCTAAACTCTGAATGCTCCCAGAAGATGAGCTCACGCTAACGACTCGATATCTAGTTTCACCCACATTTGCACCCCTCTGCGCACCCTCCAGAATTTCAACACCCTTCACACATCCAACGATCTCAGGAAACATTACCTCATCCCTAGTACGCTGATTTACCTCATTCTCCCCATATGCACTACGCCCCTGATGATCATGATTCCCGGTCTCACCCCACCTAACTTCACGTATCGAAGACATCTTACTATGAAAGCACAAGAAAGAAAGTCATTAGCTTTAATCACATTGCTACAAGATGCAAGTCTCCAACCTTTCTAACATGGGCAACAACCCTACGCCACTCCATCGAATTATAAATGCAATGCCATATCAATGTACTGACCCATTCATGCAAGCACACATGTGTTTTGAAAACAAGTGCAACGATTTTTTTTTTGAACCCATGAGACTTTGTCTCCCCACGGTCTCTAGGTATTCTAACCTATTGCTCTGATACCAATTTGTCACGCCCTCGATTTTCAACTAAATAAATAATCCATTTCAATAAATGATTCTCACACCGTACAGATAATACCCAAAAGAGAGTTCCCAAAGAATCATTTACAAAACCAAATCCCCAAGTTTTAAAGAAAATTACAATATTGGCACTACGACCCAACTTCCATAGTTAGTTAAAGACAATAAATTTAGAGATTACATAATATCTAAAGTTAAAAGAATTCAAATGAATTTATGATTACATCTTTCAAAAGATCATACAAAAGATGATGAGACCACTTCTCTACGTTGGCTTTCAAAGATATGGAATCAAGCATGCACACCATGAACTCCGCGTCAAGATCCTTGAGATGTACCTGAAATTGATAGGTTGAGCTACACTAGCCCAGTAGAGAATTCTAAACTCAAACTATATGAAAATGCGAAGAAACATGCGCCAAGAGTGAGTGAATTCAATAAGCGAACGCAAGAAACAAAAGGTTTACCACAACGAACAAGCAGACTACGGCTATGGGGTTCTAGACGTCTTAAAAGCCTTCCTAGCTATTCACATATCAACTAGCAACATGAATAAACTCGCATCAGTCTACATTAACCAATAATGAATCCTCAACCACCTTATCGTTTCTCGTAAACACCACAATCTTTCTCGTTTCCATTTCGTTCCTCATTGAACCCTTTTTCCATAAGACTTTCCCTTCTGATTTTAAAAAAGAAATTGTAAAGTATTACGAAACCAGATCAAGCTTCGTTGATTCGAGCTTGAATACCAGAGTCCGTTGATTTGTGCCCAAATACCGGAAACCGTTGATTCGCTCAAGAATGCCGGAGGATTTTTGTCAAAATCCTTTAACCAAAACCAAGATCCTTTCTTTTCAAAAACTCGGCAAGCCAACCATGTATATCTCTTTCATACCATATATCATCATTCAGAGTTTTCGCATGTATCACTTGTGGTCCGGTCATCTCACCGAATGTCCATGGTGATACCCATTCATTTGCATATTCCGGTCGTCTCACCGAATGTCCATGGTGATACCCGTAGTGTCAATTCCGGTCGTCTCACCACCGCGTGGTGATACCCGTAGTGTCAAGTTTTCGTTGTGCCAGTAACCTCAAACAATCATTCATATCCCATCTTATCACAAACAATCAACCATGTCATAAATCAACAAATACATAGTTCACACGTTTTTCTCAAGTATAACACCATGCCCGACGTAACGTACTGAACCCGCAAATAACTTTACAACACACCACCCACTAAATCCTAGCTATACGAGAATCCTATAGAATGAGCGCCAAGTAATCTAGGAAGATCAATGGGACGAATCATGAGATTGCAAGTTATCCTATTATCACTCGGACTATTAGACAGGCCCACGTCAACCAACCATACACCCCACGACATGCCTTACATAGCCTACGATGTTCAATAACAATTCTACGGGACATTTTCCCTATCACCAATCACCACGTCACGTCAAAGTACTTAACAAGTCCATATCGTCCATTGGAACATGTCTCAACATCTACCACAATCTACCAAATGCATAAATAATGCACAAGTGCCATATTCACCTAATTCGATGTTTTCCTTTATTACAACGAGAGCCAAAGGAGTGGATATGATCAACGAATCATTGGAATACAAGTAATCAAGCTTAAAGGTGATTTGAAGACATTTAAAATATATTAGAAGTGATCGGGAGTCCAAACCATAGAAGGAGAAACTTTTCAGAAATTTCCAGTTTGGTACATGTAGCAGAAAAAGGGTGCTACATGTAGCCAGCGAACAGAACATAAAATCTGGGTTTTGGTACATGTAGCAGAAAAAGGGTGCTACATGTAGCCAGAGAACAAAATCAAAGAAATCTGGGTTTGCTACATGTAGCACCTGGGTTTTTCAGCACGATTTTGATAGCTTTCAAGGGCGAACACAAGGCTGCCAAACAACGATCCAAAGCAAGTTTTGGACACCGAATCAACTCATAAACATATGGAGAAAGTTAGAAATCCCTACCTCGACTTTGAGAACGGAACCCAACGAGATTGATCGAGCCCTAGCTTTTGAATTTGAAATCCTCCGAAAATACTCCTCTCCGAGCTTGCTCCAACGAAACCCAAGGTCGAGAGCCTGAGAGGATGATGATTTGGTGAAGGATCTTAGTGGGTTTTGAACTTGAAGTGGAATTTTTGGATGAGAGGGTGAGAAAGAGAGGAGAGAGCCGGGAGAGAGAGGCGTGGGGTGTGTGTGTTTTGGGAAATTGTTTATCTACACCACACACTCCTATATATATATATACTCATACATATACACATCACACTAGCACTGTAACGCCCCCATTTTCGGGTTCGTTAATTAAACATTTTATTGAATAAAAAGGCTAAGAGTCAAGCTCATTATTACAACATAAGTCTTACTAGAGTACTTTTATTACACAAGGAGGGAATTTCCAGGGTATTCTACTACTCCGCTTCTTCTTCCATCCTAGCAAGCTCTTCGGCTCCAAAAGCCTCCAACACGTACTGCTCACCTTGCTCATCAATTAACTCTGACACATTACACCAGCGTCGCCCCCAGTATAATATGTCAGGGTCACCAAAAAGGTAACACCATGAGCTACAAGCCCAATAGAATAAACTATACCCACTAACTCTTAACTTAAAGCAAGGAAGCATATAAACAATTACACATGCTCATTCAACAATATAGAAACACAATGATACATTCATATTCGATATCTTTTAGCGTTGGTGTCATGCCTTTTCGTGTTTCTCCTACGCGACTCATCGTAGACCGTGTCACATTTTCACCTTTACCAAAATCATAATTTTCCACGTTTCTTTCACAAATTGCTACTAACGAGGCTACCAAGTCCGGCTCCGTTAGTAACACTCACGACGGCTACCAAGTCCGGCCAATCATGGTTTCTCAAAACACATTCTTTCAAATCTTGCATTGGCTACCACGTCCGGTCCCACATTTAATCGCACAAGGTTAAGCATAGTGCCACATGGACGGACACCTTTGGAGTGATAAATCACTTATGCTTTATCAACAACAAGTAGTCAAGTAATCACATAATCATGCTCACATTCATTCTAAGATTAAACAGCTTAATCCTAAATCATGCTTTCTTAAGTTCAAAACAGCATATGTTTATTGAGTACTTCTAACGTTAAGCTAATCATGCCATGGTTAATCAAGATAACAACTCTTAAACAATTCTAATCATGCTTAAGGAAAGTGGCTCGTATAATCTACGTATGCTCGAGGTTTCAAAGGTTTAGAATAACTTACTATCATTTCGAAATACGCATGCAATACGCTATACTTAGATCTTTGAAAGCATAGGAACTATACTAAGGAATATATACGTATACGTAGAGAAGAGTAGATATAGAATATCTACCGTTCTTCTTGGCGGTAGTCGGCTACAGATTAGGAAAATAGTTCGTCGGACGGAGTAACGGCTTAGGAATGGCTTCGATAGCTTCGAAAGAGAAAGGTTTCTCTCGAAACTTGATCTTGACTAATACTACTAAAACTTTTGGATCGGTAGGGTGGTGGAGTGGCGGCTTAGTGGCGGCACTAGAAGAGTTTCTTGAAGAACTAGGGAAGAACTTCAAGAACAACTAAGAACTAAGCAAGAACAACAAGAACAACAAGAACACTAGACTTTCTAGAGAGAAGTTGGAGCAAAGCTTGAAGGTGTGAGTTCAAAGGCTTGAAATGGCTTGCTATTTATAGGCCAAGTTGGTCTATTATCCAAGAGACAATATTTCCCCTAACATTTGTTATCCAATGGATCATAGATTGACTAGATTTGATTGTCCTTAGATTGGATGAGGTGTTGATCAAAGGACAATGACTAGGCTAGTTGTACACTTGCACACATCACACAAATCTCTCTCTCCCTCTCTCACTCTCTCCCGGCCTCTCTCTCTCCCTATCTCTCTCCCTCTCTCTCTCTCTCTCTCTTTGGTCCAATGTACTAAGGTACAAGAGTTTGGAAAGACCAATGGATTTTCTTGTTCTTTCTTCTAACCTAGGACAAGGTTTAATCTAATCAAATGGGGTTTGTGTCTAGTCTAGAATAGAAAATAAGATATGGTAGTCCTTTAGGGTTGAAAGAATAAGAAGCCCTAGATATGGTGGTACCAAGTGATGCAATAGGATGATGTAGGAAGATATGGGAGTACACTAGTCACACACATCACAATCTCTCTCCCTCTCTCATCCGAATTCTCTCTCTCTCTCTCTCTCTCTCTCTCTCTTGGACACCTAATCAAGAAAGGACAATGGTTGAAAGAGTAAGAGTAAACTAATAGTTTGTAAGAAGATTTTGGTAAGAAAATCTAGTACTAATAATCTAACCTATGTCATCCTAATGTCATCCTATCCTTCATCTTTCAAGGTACAAGTACTAATGTATATAGTATTAGGGTTTTGGTAGAAGAAGAATCAAGAAGGTACATGCATATATCTCTCTCTCTCTCCCTCATCTCTCCCTCTCTCGGCCTCTCTCTCTCCGAATTCTCTCTCTCTCTCTCTCCTCCTTCCTTGGTTGATAGAAACACTAGCCAAAAAGGACAATGTACTATGTGATCTTATTTTGGATTTCTAAGTCAAACTATCCTATTAAACTATGTCAAAAATGCCACCTATGTACTTATAACTATATACTAATATATAGTATGCTAGGATGATGTAAACATATCATATACTTTAATCAAATTAGTACATATCATATCTAGGAAGGAATTAACTAATACTAACCTAGTACTATAGCTTGATATGGTTTTATGGACCAATGGATTATAACTCCCCTAACATTTATTAACCAAAGGTTAAAGATGGAAATACTAAACTTACATAATCTATCTAATATAGTACAATGACTCGTGGTGAATCTAATTAAACTAATGGACCTTGTACTAGGTGGAAAGGTTAACCTATCGTCCAATGGGTAATAAATCTCCTAACTTTATCGTCCAATGGGTAAAGATGGTAAGTAATATATAATCTTATAAGTGTACCTAGAAATCTTGTCACAATATCCAAGGGGTAAACCTATGGTCCAATGGATAAAGATTATCCTAGTATCTATCGTCCAATGGGTAATAAGTCAAGGGTTGACTTTTGGTCAAGGTCTCACTTAGGGTTCAAATGGTTCAAAGGTTCGATTAGGCTATTCTTACGATTAATCGGAAGCTAGCTAGGCTTGTTAAATAGGACGACTTAGGGTTGCTATCTCGCCTGTCTTTAGAAAATGACTAGATCGCAAGGCGAAACGAAACTAGGGTTTGAATTGAATAAATCTAATCATGACGGATTGTTGGAAAATACGGAATTTATAGAGTCAAAATAATAAACAACGAGATTTTTATTTACTGAAAATCGGAGTTGTTACAACCTATCCCCCTTAAACAATTTCGTCCCCGAAATTAGACGCACGCTCGGATTCAAACAGGTGAGGGTGAGTTGCCTTCATAGTCTCCTCTCTTTCCCAAGTGGTCTCTCCAGTTCCTCGGTGTTTCTACAGGACTCGTACTAGTTTGATTGTCTTGTTTCGGATCGTCTTCTCGCTTCGGTCTTGAATCTCGATTGGTTCTTCCTCATACGTCGCATCTTCTTCGATGGTAATGTCTTCCCAGTTGAGAACATGCGTAGGTAAGGCGAGGTACTTCCGGAGCATTGACACATGAAACACGTCATGCACTCGATCCAGCTGTGGCGGTAGGGCTAGTCGATATGCGACTCTTCCGATCTTCTCCACGATGTCAAAAGGTCCAATGTAACGTGGGGACAGTTTTCCCTTTTTCCCAAATCTGATGACTCCTTTCTTCGGTCTTATCTTTAAAAACACGTGGTCTCCTACGGCAAAGGCTAAGGGTCGGCTCCTTTTATCCGCATAACTCTTCTGTCGGCTCTGAGCGGTTTGGATTCTTTGCCTGATGGTTTTGACCTTTTCCGTGGTGTCACGTACTATATCAGGTCCAATTAATCCTGTTTCTCCAGCGTCTGTCCAGCAGACTGGGGATCGGCAAGGTCGACCGTATAAAGCTTCGTAGGGTGCCATTCCGATACTTGCTTGATAACTATTGTTGTAGGCAAACTCTACCAATGGTAAATGCTGCTCCCAGTTCCCAGAGAAATCCAAAGCGCAGGCTCTTAGCATATCCTCTAAGGTCTGTATCGTCCTCTCTGTTTGGCCATCGGTTTGCGGGTGGAAGGTCGTGCTAAGCCTTACATCTGTTCCCAAAGCTTTCTGTAATCCTTTCCAGAAATGGGACACAAACCGTGGGTCTCTGTCTGACACAATTGAGACGGTACACCGTGTAGTCGTACAATTTCCCGAATGTACAACAGGCTCAGTTGTTCCACGTTTTCTGTCATCTTCACAGGCAGAAAATGCGCGGATTTGGTGAGTCTATCCACGATCACCCAGATGGCAGTGTTGGTTTTGGTAGTTTTTGGTAGTCCGGTTACGAAGTCCATTGAGATGTGCTCCCACTTCCAAGTCGGGATTGGTAAGGGTTGAAGGTCGCCTCCTGGTTTCTGATGCTCGGCCTTGACTTGTTGACACACAAGACAGGTTGATACAAAGCGAGCTACGTCCTTCTTCATTCCTTCCCACCAGTACGTCCTTCGCAAATCATGGTACATCTTTGTACCTCCGGGGTGGACTGCGAAGTTTGAATGGTGTGCTTCTCGGAGTACAGCTTCTCGAAGAGTTCCAATATTAGGTACGAAGACTCTTCCTTTGAATCTCAGGTTACTATCTCCCTCGATCGTCCATCCTGGTATCGCCTTTCCTTCTCGGATTCGATACCGAATGAACTCGCATTCTTGTTCAGTGGTTTGGGCTAACAGGATCTCCTGGTGAAGTGCTGGTTCTGCAACAAGTGCATATAGTCGGATATTCCCACTTTCTGAGGAAGGTTTCAGGTTGAATTCATTGAGAGTGTCCATCATTTCCCACTCTTTGATGGCAGTTTTGACTTTCTGTGCCCTGTCCTTCCGACTCAGGGTGTCAGCCACCACGTTGGCCTTGCCAGGGTGGTACTGCATTGTAAACTTGTAATCCTCCAAATACTCCATCCATCGACGCTGCCTCATGTTCAACTCCTTCTGAGTGAAGAGGTATTTGAGGCTCTTGTGGTCGGTGAAGACCTCGAATTGTTCTCCCCACAGGTAGTAACGCCAGGTTTTGAGGGCGTACACTACTGCAGCCAATTCTAAGTCATGAGTAGGGTAATTCTTCTCATGTGGTTGGAGTTGTCGCGATCCGTAAGCTACGACCTTTCCATTCTGCATTAACACGCATCCCAAGCCATCTCTTGACGCGTCGCAAAAGACGGTATAATCCACGCCTCACTCGGGGATGATAAGTACTGGCGCACTGGTCAGCCTTCTCTTCATCTCATGAAAAGATTTCTCACAGGCTTCAGTCCAATCCAGCTTCACTCCTTTCTGGGTTAGTCTCGTCATTGGTTTGGCGAGACTTGAGAAGTCGGGTATGAATCTTCGGTAGTATCCCGCCAATCCTAGGAAACTTCTGATCTCGAACACAGAGGTCGGTTGCTTCTAATTCATCATGGCTTCAACTTTACTCTCGTCCACGGCTATTCCATCTTTGGATACTACGTGCCCCAAGAACTTAACCACTTCTAGCCAAAACTCGCATTTACTCGCCTTGGCATAGAGTTGATTATCTCGGAGTACTTGTAATGCTATCCGGAGGTGTCCTTCGTGCTCCTCCTTATTGGCGGAGTATATCAAAATGTCATCAATGAACACCACCACAAACTTATCTAAGTAGGGTTGGAAAATCTTGTTCATGAGACACATGAAAACTGCCGGAGCGTTAGTCAGCCCAAATGGCATTACTATGAACTCGTAATGTCCATATCTGGTACGGAAGGCTGTCTTGGAGATGTCCTCATCTCGGATTCTGAGTTGATGGTATCCTGATCGGAGGTCGATTTTTGAAAAACAGGTTGCTCCTCTTAATTGATCAAATAGATCATCGATCCTAGGCAGGGGGTATCGGTTTTTGATAGTGACTTGGTTTAGCCTCTGGTAATCGATGCACAGTCGGAGTGTCCCTTCTTTCTTCTTCACGAACAAGGCAGGTGCTCCCCATGGTGATGTGCTGGGTCGGATAAATCCATTTTCCAACAGTTCTTGCAATTGGGTCTTGAGCTCCTTTAGTTCCGCAGGGGCCATACGGTATGGTGCCATAGAAATTGGGGCCGTCCCCGGTTGGAGTTCGATAGAGAAGTCTATCTCTCTAGGAGGTGGTAAACCAGGAAGTTCTTCAGGGAACACATCGGCGTATTCGCAAAGGATGTGTGGTAATCCCATCTCCATCCTGTCAGTTTCTTCTATTTGGAGACTAGCTAGCCATCCAAATAGTTGATTCTGCCACCTAGATCTTTTCACCGTTAAACGAGCCACTTGTCTATCCCCCTTAAAACGGAAACGAGTCCCATCGGAGGTGTAAGCCGTCACCGCTTCTGATGACAGTCTGTGACTGCTCGGTGTGCCGATAGCCAATCCATTCCCAAGATTACGTCGAAATCCGCCATGTCAATTACTCTGTGGTTGCAGGTTAAGCGCAAGTTGGCTACCTCTAATTCGCACCCTCTACACACTAGACTAACAGTTATACTCCCCCCCCAATGGTGATGCTACTTTCGTACTCGTACTAAGGGGTTCTGTTTCTAGCGCTAGAGCAGCTACGCAGGCAGTAGAAATAAATGAATGGGATGCACCAGAGTCAAACAAGGCTTGCACGCAGGTACTATATAACAGTAGCGTACCTTGGATCACAGAGGGATCCTGCTCCTGTTCCTCAGTCTGCAGCGCAAAGATTCGCCCTCCAGTATTTTGTTGGTTTCCCACGGGCTGCTTTCCCTTGTTCTGCCCATTCGGCTGTTGAGGTGAGATTCCAGGAGTTGGCTTTGCAAATCCGGCTTGTCCAGATTGAGCTCCTTGGTTTCCAAAATTCCCATTTCCCTTCTTCCGGGTTTGTGGGCATTGGCGGCTGTAATGGCCCATAGCCTGACAGTTGTAACACTTAACTGTCGACAGATCTCTATTGTCATGAGTTATTGCAGTGGTTTTCCAGGCTTGGTTGTTCTGAGAAGAAGCAAAGGGTTTGGTGAGGTAGGGTCCGCGGTTGTTGATGGTTACTTGGTTTCGGATAGGTCCGCCGGTTGCCTTCCTCCATCGATTCTTGAAGTCAGCTTCTTCACTCTCCAATCGAAGGGCACATTTCACCACACTAGAGTATGTGGGAAAAGTTTGTGCCACTACGGCTCTACGAGCGGTCGTTAGCCCCCACTCGAATCTTCTTGCCTTCTTGTCCTCGATGGACACAGCGTCCGTGGCGTAACGGGACAGCTCCTCGAACTTGGCCGCGTATTGGGTCACGGCCATCGTTCCTTGCTTCAGGTTCATGAACTCTTGTTCTTTGGCTAGGCGAATGGGTGTAGGAAAATACTTGTCAAGAAACAGGGTTTCGAACTCAGCGAAGGTCATGGTGGCTATGGCATGGGTTGCCTCCATCAATTCCCACCAATAGCGGGCTTCTCCCTTCAGTTGGTACGTGGCTAAGGCTACACGATCTCCATCGCGGGTAATCTCCAAGGTGTCCAGGATCACCTTAGTTTCCTTCAGCCATGCTTCGGCCACGATGGGGTTGGTATCTCCGTGGAAGGTCGGGGGTCGGCGTTTGCAGAACTCATTCATGGCTCGGGTTCGAGTCATAGGTCCGTCATCGCAGTTAGGGTTTTGGCGGTTGGCATTCAAGGCGGCTACGAATGCCTGCACGACTTGGGCTAGGCTAGGGTTTGCGTTGGAGGATTCTCCGGTTTCGTACCCTAATCCACTGCGTCGATTTACCATCTACGAGTAAAAATTGTAAAGGGGGAGGTTTAGCCTATTGAACAATTTCTTTTAGAAATTCGGTTTTCTCCCTAAGATTAACGACAGAATTTAAAACAGGGTGCAATATAATACCATAAAATAAGATAGCTTCTCATAGATGAGTAAAGGATTACAACGAAACATAGAGTTCTAAAAGAGAAACACAACACAGAATTCCTAATACAAGTTGAAATGATCCTACTAGTTCTGGTTACATGGTTTGGTTAGTCTACGTGCGCCATAGGTGCAATTACAACTACCGAACCTTATTCTAATACCACTAAACTACTAACTAGGTGGAATAAGCCCGAAATACTCTCTCAATTGCTCCTTCCATTCCTTCTCCCTTCTCTCGAGCCAGTGTTCTCCCTTTAGACGGATCTCTTCGGCGTATGCCATTATCTCCATGAGTTGGTCCTTGTTGGTGAGGGGTGCCATTACAATAGACTGGTATATTTGGTGGCCAGTCTTGGGGTCACATATACCCAAGTGGGGTATCGGAATAGGGCTCTCAGGTGCCAGTATGGCCTTGATAAGTATCAGGTCCGCAACATTGGTCGGGGTAGCAAAGGTACGACTATCCATATCTACAAATAAGAAAATTATATATTAGACTTAACGGTGTAAAAGTGGTAGTCGCGTACAAGTATGCATATAAACAGTGATCACAAGATAGAAAGGAAACACATAATTTTTCATTGCATAAACGAAGCAAATACAACATAGATGGCTTATAACAGCCTAAACTTCCTACGCTTTTTACACCAAGAGTTCAACTACTTCCTACGATACTTCCTACGTTCCGAAGGATTACAATTATTCCTTAGATAACCCTATTATGCATAGTCTATTCTTGGGCCTCGTCTTCCTCTAGGGTTTCCTTATCGGCTTCCTCCTTGTCTCCAATTTCTTCCTCCTCTTCTTTAGTAGTCTCCTCATCACTAATCTCAAGGTCTCCCATCGGGGGTAAGGTACCAAAGATCTCATAGTAGGCACACAGGATTGGAAATAGTGCAGGAAACCAAGGGTCGGTTTCCACAGGAATAGGGGTATTTTGTTGCACTCTCATGAAATCTTATTTTTCTGCGAGTACAGCGGCAATGAAGTCAGGGCTCTCTGCTAGTTGAAAGGCCAAGATTTCTATGGTGGTTTTGAGTTGGCGAACTCCTGCCAATAGGTCGACTAGGCGGCCCAGGTGATTCATCTACAAGGAAAGGTTAAACCTCGATTAGTAAGAAAATTTTGACAGGTTCACTATTGATAAGCTTAAGGCAAGGCTTTACTCAAACTAGAAAACTTTCAAGTTTTTAAGTTCCACATTCGATTCTCGATTTAAGTCATCATCCAATTGTTCGGGAATTCCCAGCTCGGTGGTATTGCCAATTTCCACACCTTGCTTCAATCCGGAGATTGCTTCGACAGAATTCCACCCTATTTGGGACGGTAAACTTAAACTCAATTCACGTTTGTGCAACGGTCATCTATCTTGTGGTTCTACCCATTCTACCCATGGCCGAGGTTTTGAACCTAAAGCTCTGATACCAAGTTGTAACGCCCCCATTTTCAGGTTCATTAATTAAACATTTTATTGAATAAAAAGGCTAAGAGTCAAGCTCATTATTACAACATAAGTCTTACTAGAGTACTTTTATTACACAAGGAGGGAATTTCTAGGGTATTCTACTACTCCGCTTCTTCTTCCATCCTAGCAAGCTCTTCGGCTCCAAAAGCCTCCAACACGTACTGCTCACCTTGCTCATCAATTAACTCTGACACATTATACCAGCGTCGCCCCCAGTATAATATGTCAGGGTCACCAAAAAGGTAACACCATGAGCTACAAGCCCAATAGAATAAACTATACCCACTAACTCTTAACTTAAAGCAAGGAAGCATATAAACAATTACACATGCTCATTCAACAATATAGAAACACAATGATACATTCATATTCGATATCTTTTAGCGTTGGTGTCATGCCTTTTCGTGTTTCTCCTACGCGACTCATCGCAGACCATGTCACATTTTCACTTTTACCAAAATCATAATTTTCCACGTTTCTTTCACAAATTGCTACTAACGAGGCTACCAAGTCCGGCTCCGTAAGTAACTCACGACGGCTACCAAGTCCGGCCAATCATGGTTTCTCAAAACACATTCTTTCAAATCTTGCATTGGCTACCACGTCCGGCCAAGCCCCATTTCCACATGAGACTACCACGTCCGGTCCCATTGGAAATCTACGCAATGAGCTACCAAGTCCGGCTACATTACGGTTTTCGAAAACACTCACATAATGACTACCAAGTCCGGTCATTATGTAATTTCAAAATATTTTCCGCATGTTAATCCCATCCTTCATTTTATCCATATCAACCACACCCTAGGTGTCATGTTTCTACTTTCTCGATTTTCGTGTCTCGTTCGCATGCATAGACTCCGCGGCTATTCATACCACAACTTAAGTAATCTTGAAACTAAACTAACAAGATCATTCAACTCTATATTAGATAGCATGCTCATTTTGTCATATCATCATACCCACATTTAATCGCACAAGGTTAAGCATAGTGCCACATGGACGGACACCTTTGGAGTGATAAATCACTTATGCTTTATCAACAACAAGTAGTCAAGTAATCACATAATCATGCTCACATTCATTCTAAGATTAAACAGCTTAATCCTAAATCATGCTTTCTTAAGTTCAAAACAGCATATGTTTATTGAGTACTTCTAACGTTAAGCTAATCATGCCATGGTTAATCAAGATAACAACTCTTAAACAATTCTAATCATGCTTAAGGAAAGTGGCTCGTATAATCTACGTATGCTCGAGGTTTCAAAGGTTTAGAATAACTTACTATCATTTCGAAATACGCATGCAATACGCTATACTTAGATCTTTGAAAGCATAGGAACTATACTAAGGAATATATACGTATACGTAGAGAAGAGTAGATATAGAATATCTACCGTTCTTCTTGGCGGTAGTCGGCTACGGATTAGGAAAATAGTTCGTCGGACGGAGTAACGGCTTAGGAATGGCTTCGATAACTTCGAAAGAGAAAGGTTTCTCTCGAAACTTGATCTTGACTAATACTACTAAACTTTTGGATCGGTAGGGTGGTGGAGTGGCGGCTTAGTGGCAGCACTAGAAGAGTTTCTTGAAGAACTAGGGAAGAACTTCAAAAACAACTAAGAACTAAGCAAGAACAACAAGAACAACAAGAACACTAGACTTTCTAGAGAGAAGTTGGAGCAAAGCTTGAAGGTGTGAGTTCAAAGGCTTGAAATGGCTTGCTATTTGTAGGCCAAGTTGGTCTATTATCCAAGAGACAATATTTCCCCTAACATTTGTTATCCAATGGATCATAGATTGACTAGATTTGATTGTCCTTAGATTGGATGAGGTGTTGATCAAAGGACAATGACTAGGCTAGTTGTACACTTGCACACATCACACAAATCTCTCTCTACCTCTCTCCCGGCCTCTCTCTCTCCCTATCTCTCTCGGCTCTCTCTCCCTCTCCCTCTCTCTCTCTCTTTGGTCCAATGTACTAAGGTACAAGAGTTTGGAAAGACCAATGGATTTTCTTGTTCTTTCTTCTAACCTAGGACAAGGTTTAATCTAATCAAATGGGGTTTGTGTCTAGTCTAGAATAGAAAATAAGATATGGTAGTCCTTTAGGGTTGAAAGAATAAGAAACCCTAGATATGGTGGTACCAAGTGATGCAATAGGATGATGTGGGAAGATATGGGAGTACACTAGTCACACACATCACAATCTCTCTCCCACTCTCATCCGAATTCTCTCTCTCTCTCTCTCTCTCTCTTGGACACCTAATCAAGAAAGGACAATGGTTGAAAGAGTAAGAGTAAACTAATAGTTTGTAAGAAGATTTTGGTAAGAAAATCTAGTACTAATAATCTAACCTATGTCATCCTATCCTTCATCTTTCAAGGTACAAGTACTAATGTATATAGTATTAGGGTTTTGGTAGAAGAAGAATCAAGAAGGTACATGCATATATCTCTCTCTCTCTCCCTCATCTCTCCCTCTCTCGGCCTCTCTCTCCTCTCTCTCTCCGAATTCTCTCTCTCTCTCTCTCCTCCTTCCTTGGTTGATAGAAACACTAGCCAAAAAGGACAATGTACTATGTGATCTTATTTTGGATTTCTAAGTCAAACTATCCTATTAAACTATGTCAAAAATGCCACCTATGTACTTATAACTATATACTAATATATAGTATGCTAGGATGATGTAAACATATCATATACTTTAATCAAATTAGTACATATCATATCTAGGAAGGAATTAACTAATACTAACCTAGTACTATAGCTTGATATGGTTTTATGGACCAATGGATTATAACTCCCCTAACATTTATTAACCAAAGGTTAAAGATGGAACACTACTACAATAAAGCATAACAATCACAGCTATTAGCTGTGATTGTTTGTCTTCCATCACACTCCTGCTACCGTGATGGATTTGAGTGTGATAGTAAGTCACTCTTTTTTATCACTGTTATAAACCGTGATAGAAAGATAGAAACAATCACGCCCAAAAGGTGTGATCTTTTCTAGGCAAAACCGAGATGAAAAATCATTTTCCGTGTTCTTCCCTAGGTTTTGATCACACTTTTCTTTAAAAACCGTGATTGAAAAGATAGAAACAATCACGCCCAAAAGGCGTGATCGTTTCTAGGCAAAACCGAGATGGAAACTCATTTTCCGTGTTCTTCCCTGGGTTTTGATCACACTTTTCTTGAAAAACCGTGATTATATGTAGATAACGATCACCACCAAACACCGTGATCTTTCATCTCTAAAAAATGAGATGGAAAATAGTTAGGCGTGATCTTTTTTGGTTTTTAGATCACGGTTTTCATCTAAAAGCGTGATTAAATGTTCTTATAATCACAATCTAAAAACGTGATTGAAAGATGCTTTTTTTTTTTTTTTGCATTTAAAAAATGCCCGAATCTCTAACCAATAATAAATACATGTAAAATATATATTCAGCCCGTAGCTATCTTCTCCAAAACAAAAGACATAGCAATACAAAATATGCATAACTGAAATTGCATCTTGCACAAAACATATCATAGATAGAAACATCGTGCCAAAAAGCCTACTTTCAATCTAAGATCAATCAAATTTCTGAACATGCATAAAAACTGTAGAACAAAAGCTTCAACAAGAAAAAGGACAAAGAAAACTTGAATCACAAGCATGGAGTTATGTCCTAAGCTATAACGAATAGCACTTCGTCATTCTCTGAAGCCAATTTCAAGCACTTCGTCATTCTTTGAAGCCAATTTCAAGCACTTCGTCATTCTCAGAACATGCCTAAATCCAGCAAAAAACAAAAAGTAGCAGCATCAAAAACTCCAAGCAAAAAGTAGCAGAAAACACATCTTTAGAACCAAACTTAGGCATATATACGAAATCA
This sequence comes from Rhododendron griersonianum, assembly GCA_018127125.1. Lineage (NCBI taxonomy): Eukaryota > Viridiplantae > Streptophyta > Magnoliopsida > Ericales > Ericaceae > Rhododendron > Rhododendron griersonianum. The sequence goes on along the minus strand of CM030798.1, from coordinate 2,723,261 downwards.
GGAATCTCAGAGAAAAAGGTAGAACTATCCATAGAGCTGCTAATTTCTTTTATTTTTCCACCAATGCACGCTTTTACAACAGTCATGTGGTTAGTAGTTAGTGTTCCAATTTTGTCACTACAGATACAAGTGGCACGCTTTTACAACAGTCATGTGGTTAGTAGTTAGTGTTCCAATTTTGTCACTACAGATACAAGTGGCAGACCCCATAGTCTCACAAGCAGCTAGATGGCGAATAAGTACGTGCTTTGTATTCATCATCTTCTTCATGGCAAAAGCAAGGCTCCAAGTCACAGCTAAAGGCATTACACAATTCATTAGTTACGGAGTGCTGCACTGGGAAATCCCAAATTTAGATTAATGGCAAAGATGGATAGTTTCTCTGTTCTAATTTGTTTGTGTTGTTATTAATCTTGAGATTGTCTATATATCCATAGTCCCTCAGGAACAGCAACCACAACAATTGTAACTGCAATAGCAAAGTATTATTATGCGGCAAGAGGGGGTGTTTTCCTCATCCATTGACTATGTACACTAAGGAGACGAATAACTGTACAGGCTCAGTCAAAATCATGGTAAAGACAATTTGGTTCATCGATCCTACTTATATACCTAGAATCCAAAATGCATGCTTCCAAGCGACTAGACACTCCAAATGAATAAGTTAATAGCCACACCACCATCTAGTAGCAGCCCTCCCAAAACTGATCATCTAAGACTTTCCAAAGCTTGAAACTAATCTCAACACTCCCAATGCAACACAATTAACAAGCTACAACCTACATTCTTGATCAAAGCCATCTAAACAAACGAAGAGCTAACTTACACGTATAAGCTGATTATACTTCATTCATGACAGACTTTATCCACTCGGCTCGCACTTCATCAATTTCGGCTTTCGTGTAAGTTTTTTTTCCATTGAACTGCAATGGATTGAAAAACAAAATACTTACAAGTTAACAGTTCTATTCATAAAGCAATATAAAGAAATACAAGTTAAAAATAAGTCTCACATTTCCTCTGCTTGAGATCCGCTCATCTCTAATCAAATCTTTCATGTATTTCATTACATAGAACCCACATTCCACGTTTGTAGGTTGTTTCGGGCACTGTAGACAAATACGATAATTTCAATCAGAAAAAACATAAAAACAATTCCAAAAAAATCCAAAAAGAGAGATTGCATTGATACCTCAACTGTTTTCCAATTAATGTAGAAAAACATATAGTTGGTTAAGTAATGTAGGGAACCAAATTGGAAAAGAACACATAGAGAGCTTACCAAGGTCTTTGGAGTGAATGGAGCTCTTTGGTGACAATCACTCTACTGACTGATGCACAATTCTGTAGTTCACAGTCTGTGAATGTAGAAAAACATATAGTTGGTTAAGTGCTTCAATTCAAAAAATTGATAGTTAAACATTAGAGCAAACCCACATAGTAGACATGGGCACCAAATAGATGAAAAAGTGATTGCGTGCACGTGAGTGCGAGAGAAAGGGATTAACATGACTTTACGATAGCATGAGTATGATCACGTTTTGAAACAAATATCGGGTGGATTTAGCCATTCAAAAGCATGAGAACTTATCCACTAGCTGGGGCTCCAATTAAAGCCGACACAAAGCCCCGGAATCATGCACACAAAGATCCGTGTTGATTTTTCAAGGAAACTTGATTAAATGAACTTTTGCAGCTCACTATGTCACATTGACAGAAAAAGTCTTATGTTAATTTTTCAAAGTTTCTTCAGCGCGTTCTATTAGGAACTAGATCAGACAATAATTGCAGGGAACAAAAATAACGGTAATCGCACAAAAGTGGTGGTAGTCCACACTGTGGTTACATGGGATAAATGATTTGCGATGTTCCAATCCATCTAGCAAGAGGTAAGGAAAACGACGACTTACAAGCCTGCCACAAATCTATGCTAGTGTCAGCTCAACAGGAATCTAAGACTAGCATACGCATGGACATGGAACAGTAGCAGCAGCCATAACAAGAAATGCAGAGCAACAAAACCATTGCTGGTCAGCAGGTTGCCATAACAGAAAATGCAGTAGCATACAAGTAGTAGTAGCAGCAGAATCCAAATCTCTGGAGAATAAAGTAGCAGCAACAACAGAACTGACCAGCAGTTGCTGGACTAAACTCAAAGCATCAGCTTATAGCAGAACTTGAAGCACTTATAGCAGAACATAACAGCAGAACCAAACTCAAAGCAGAATAGTAGATGTTCCAAGTAGATAGCCATATACTGAACAGCAAACTCAGCAAATACAGCATAATTTGAACAGCTTATCAAAACAGAAACAGAACAGCAGCAGCTCTTCTAACTACGGCCTTTGCAGCAGCAAAACAGCCGTAGCAGGCATGCACACACAGCCACATACCTACTGGTAACAGAATTAAGAAACGAAAGGAAGCTAGGGACATGCCCCCTAGAAAAGTGTAAACGTTCCAAGGGACATCCCCCCTAGAATCGTTTTTTGGTTGTACTATGTTTAAACTTTTATTGATTTTGGATGAAGTGCCTGCATTTTGTATGGTCTGTTTAGGTAGAAAAAGGTCTATGAGCACATCACAGAGTGTGGATGAAGTGCCTACAGAATCAAACAACAATCAACATCACCAAAAACAGCACACAAACATCAACCTCGATCAAAACACCTACACCCGGCCACCTAGACAATGACAAAGCAATACACGACAATGACAAAGCTACACCCAACACCAGAAAAAATGCAGCAAAAACAAACTCCAAGACAGAAAGTTAGTCTATAATTTTTTTTATCACGCTTTCACTGAAAATCGTGATCTTTGTGAACCTCCTTAGTGTGGTATTTATCTATTATTGTAGTAGTGAAAAGGAAGGCATGACAAACATAAAGATGTTTTGTTCTACAGCTTTAAAAAAAGAAAATTCCATTCCTTCTCCAGGAAACATCTTTAATGCTGTAGCAGCTGTACTGACTACTGAAGGAAAGTTTTGGCTCAATGTTAGTTATGTCAGATAAGAACTAGTAGGCAACATAAGTAAGCAATAAACACCTGGCCTTGTTACATTATACTCAAAATGAGCTCATGTACAAGATACAGAACAGCAAGGACATAAACCAAAACTGCGATCGAGATAACCAAATTTAACCAGCACCTAAATCAAGGCGATAACCACGGAGCAAACTAGCTTATGAATAAACTTAAAACTAATGACCAAATCAAACCCATCAAAGTTAAGCTACATCAGAACACACAGACATAGAAGTATAGAACTGATGGAAGATATGATCGATGAACGGACCATTCATTGTATCGCTGCCTTGAACACTTGGCCAGTGAAAACTGCTGCTTGTCCATGGACAGGGAAGATACACAAGAGAGGGTTATGGTAATTCTAAAGAGAGGAAAGAGGTTAGTGGGGTTGAGGAAGGGAACAGAGCAGTGAGACAGAGACCCAATTGGAAGAGTTCTCTTTGGCCATTTTTGTCAAACAGTTTTGGAGTTCAAAACGTAGATTGCAATTGTCCAAAGCGATGGGCCTTTTTGGTGGGTCATGCCTTCACCTTTTTCCTCAAGCCAAATAAGCGTATATGCATAAAATCATTCAAACGCATACGCACTTTTGCTCCTACGAAAGTCCTAAATCTTTTCGTTGAATCTTAATACCTCATCAGGCAAGCCTTTACAAAGGTGCATCTAGGAAAGACAATCCCAAAGGGCGTCATAATGGTTTAACTCAACAGAAGAGGCCAGAGATAAAGGAAGCATTTGAGCTTTTTGACACTGATGGGTCAGGTATGGAGGCTTTTTCCTTGGACATGAGAACCTGTATATGTGTAGAACTTATTTAGTTCCTTTGCTTTCGTCATCTAGGCACTATCGATGCCAAAGAGCTCAACGTCGCAATGAGGTATGGTCCATATGGATACTAGTCTTGAGCAGTACAAATGTTGCTGCTATTAATGGAAAGGAAGACTAATTAAACTACATGGCTTTGTGTGGCCACGCAGCCCATTCCATGAGGAGACCTAGGAATAACGATTCCATTCCTTCTCCAGGAAACTAAAAACTACCTAAGTCATGTCGGTAAATTCTAGAGCAGCAACATGCAAGTCTACTGAATGTGTCAAGTACGAAAGGTTGATCGAATACCATTTTGTATGATTTCGAAATGCATTTGTCTCCCGATGAACATGTTAAATGGCTCCCGATTCAGTATTGTAATCTTGTTTATGTTCCAAGACAAATATGTTCCGGAATCATTTCAAATGGTACCGATCATTTTTGGCGTCCTTGTTGTTTCCGACAAGTTATGAAATGTGAACGGTTTGGATCATCAAATTGAACCCAATAAATGGATCCAATAAGGGCCCACAAACGGGCAAGGACAGTCTAGACCATTTTAATGGCCGGGAGAGGAGCTCACCCAAAATTCAAAAAGGCCGACAAAAGATCCACATTCTAATCCTATGTGCCCAATAAAGAAAGAAATGCTCCTACCAGCTACCAGGTAGTAAAGATATTACTGTACTATAATGGGTCCATTCCAGGTTAAACGAGCCTGGTCCATTTTGTTGCCCATCAATAGTAGTAAAATAGATTAATCTGTACAACTCCATTTCAACTGCTACCCATGTTCGGGTCTGAAAGTAGTAGTGGAGAGAAGATTTCTTTGTGAAATCTATCTATAGGATTAATGCAATAAAAATCACGAAAATCTTCATCTCCCATGCGATTTTCCATACCGATGATTAAATCAGAAGACATTTTGGAGAAGGATAATGAAGGAATACAAGAAATCACAGAGAGGGAGCGCACCGTTTCTTCCTTCATGGTGGTGGTGGAGAGAGAAGAGGTGGCGGCAGCGGCGTGTGAGGATGGGGGCGAAGAGGCGGCGGCAGCAGCGTGAGGATGAAGCTGAAACGTGTACTGGGGAGGCCAGAGGATGAGTGAGCTTCAACGTGTGTGAGTGGAGAGTAAGGGCCCGAGAGTAATTAGGGCTAATTTTGGGCTAACGTGAAACGACGTCGTTTTGAGCACCTTTCAATTACTCTCCCTTTTCCAAGCGCGCGAGCACAAAAATTCAGAAGTTTCCGGTTTTTGTCATAGTTTTTTTATCTCGCCACAAGAGCGAGATCTTTTATCTCACCCTTTTTTGCACCAAAGTTTTTTATCACGCCGCAAGGGTGAGATCTTTTTTTTTTTATCTCACCGCACGAGCGAGATCTTTATTCCACGCTAAAGTCTTCTATCACACTGTAAGGGTGAGGTCTTTTTTCTTTTATCTCGTTACAAGAGTGAGATCTATTATCTTGCTCTTTTTCGTGGCTAAGCACCTTTTTTTATCTCAGCTTTTGATTCAAACTGAGATTAAAAAGTTAGCCTACAATTTTTTATCACGCTTTCACTGAAAACTGTGATCTTTGTAAACCTCCTTAGCGTGGTATTTATCTATTTTTGTAGTAGTGGAAATACTAAACTTACATAATCTATCTAATATAGTACAATGACTCGTGGTGAATCTAATTAAACTAATGGACCTTGTACTAGGTGGAAAGGTTAACCTATCGTCCAATGGGTAATAAATCTCCTAACTTTATCGTCCAATGGGTAAAGATGGTAAGTAATACATAATCTTATAAGTGTACCTTGAAATCTTGTCACAATATCCAAGGGGTAAACCTATGGTCCAATGGATAAAGATTATCCTAGTATCTATCGTCCAATGGGTAATAGGTCAAGGGTTGACTTTTGGTCAAGGTCTCACTTAGGGTTCAAATGGTTCAAAGGTTCGATTAGGCTACTCTAACGATTAGTCGGAAGCTAGCTAGGCTTGCTAAATAGGACGACTTAGGGTTGCTATCTCGCCTGTCTTTAGAAAATGACTAGATCGCAAGGCGAAACGAAACTAGGGTTTGAATTGAATAAATCTAATCATGACGGATTGTTGGAAAATACGGAATTTATAGAGTCAAAATAATAAACAACGAGATTTTTATTTACTGAAAATCGGAGTTGTTACAACCTATCCCCCTTAAACAATTTCGTCCCCGAAATTAGACGCACGCTCGGATTCAAACAGGTGAGGGTGAGTTGCCTTCATAGTCTCCTCTCTTTCCCAAGTGGTCTCTCCAGTTCCTCGGTGTTTCCACAGGACTCGTACTAGTTTGACTGTCTTGTTTCGGATCGTCTTCTCGCTTCGGTCTTGAATCTCGATTGGTTCTTCCTCATACGTCGCATCTTCTTCGATGGTAATGTCTTCCCAGTTGAGAACATGCGTAGGTAAGGCGAGGTACTTCCGGAGCATTGACACATGAAACACGTCATGCACTCGATCCAGCTGTGGCGGTAGGGCTAGTCGATATGCGACTCTTCCGATCTTCTCCACGATGTCAAAAGGTCCAATGTAACGTGGGGACAGTTTTCCCTTTTTCCCAAATCTGATGACTCCTTTCTTCGGTCTTATCTTTAAAAACACGTGGTCTCCTACGGCAAAGGCTAAGGGTCGGCTCCTTTTATCCGCATAACTCTTCTGTCGGCTCTGAGCGGTTTGGATTCTTTGCCTGATGGTTTTGACCTTTTCCGTGGTGTCACGTACTATATCAGGTCCAATTAATCCTGTTTCTCCAGTGTCTGTCCAGCAGACTGGGGATCGGCAAGGTCGACCGTATAAAGCTTCGTAGGGTGCCATTCCGATACTTGCTTGATAACTATTGTTGTAGGCAAACTCTACCAATGGTAAATGCTGCTCCCAGTTCCCAGAGAAATCCAAAGCGCAGGCTCTTAGCATATCCTCTAAGGTCTGTATCGTCCTCTCTGTTTGGCCATCGGTTTGCGGGTGGAAGGCCGTGCTAAGCCTTACATCTGTTCCCAAAGCTTTCTGTAATCCTTTCCAGAAATGGGACACAAACCGTGGGTCTCTGTCTGACACAATTGAGACGGGTACACCGTGTAGTCGTACAATTTCCCGAATGTACAACAGGCTCAGTTGTTCCACGTTTTCTGTCATCTTCACAGGCAGAAAATGCGCAGATTTGGTGAGTCTGTCCACGATCACCCAGATGGCAGTGTTGGTTTTGGTAGTTTTTGGTAGTCCGGTTACGAAGTCCATTGAGATGTGCTCCCACTTCCAAGTCGGGATTGGTAAGGGTTGAAGGTCGCCTCCTGGTTTCTGATGCTCGGCCTTGACTTGTTGACACACAAGACAGGTTGATATAAAGCGAGCTACGTCCTTCTTCATTCCTTCCCACCAGTACGTCCTTCGCAAATCATGGTACATCTTTGTACCTCCGGGGTGGACTGCGAAGTTCGAATGGTGTGCTTCTCGGAGTACAGCTTCTCGAAGAGTTCCAATATTAGGTACGAAGACTCTTCCTTTGAATCTCAGGTTACTATCTCCCTCGATCGTCCATCCTGGTATCGCCTTTCCTTCTCGGATTCGATACCGAATGAACTCGCATTCTTGTTCAGTGGTTTGGGCTAACAGGATCTCCTGGTGAAGTGCTGGTTCTGCAACAAGTGCATATAGTCGGATATTCCCACTTTCTGAGGAAGGTTTCAGGTTGAATTCATTGAGAGTGTCCATCATTTCCCACTCTTTGATGGCAGTTTTGACTTTCTGTGCCCTGTCCTTCCGACTCAGGGCGTCAGCCACCACGTTGGCCTTGCCAGGGTGGTACTGCATTGTAAACTTGTAATCCTCCAAATACTCCATCCATCGACGCTGCCTCATGTTCAACTCCTTCTGAGTGAAGAGGTATTTGAGGCTCTTGTGGTCGGTGAAGACCTCGAATTGTTCTCCCCACAGGTAGTAACGCCAGGTTTTGAGGGCGTACACTACTGCAGCCAATTCTAAGTCATGAGTAGGGTAATTCTTCTCATGTGGTCGGAGTTGTCGCGATCCGTAAGCTACGACCTTTCCATTCTGCATTAACACGCATCCCAAGCTATCTCTTGACGCGTCGCAAAAGACGGTATAATCCACGCCTCACTCGGGGATGATAAGTACTGGCGCACTGGTCAGCCTTCTCTTCATCTCATGAAAAGATTTCTCACAGGCTTCAGTCCAATCCAGCTTCACTCCTTTCTGGGTTAGTCTCGTCATTGGTTTGGCGAGACTTGAGAAGTCGGGTATGAATCTTCGGTAGTATCCCGCCAATCCTAGGAAACTTCTGATCTCGAACACAGAGGTCGGTTGCTTCCAATTCATCACGGCTTCAACTTTACTCTCGTCCACGGCTATTCCATCTTTAGATACTACGTGCCCCAAGAACTTAACCACTTCTAGCCAAAACTCGCATTTACTCGCCTTGGCATAGAGTTGATTATCTCGGAGTACTTGTAGTGCTATCCGGAGGTGTCCTTCGTGCTCCTCCTTATTGGCGGAGTATATCAAAATGTCATCAATGAACACCACCACAAACTTATCTAAGTAGGGTTGGAAAATCTTGTTCATGAGACACATGAAAACTGCCGGAGCGTTAGTCAGCCCAAATGGCATTACTATGAACTCGTAATGTCCATATCTGGTACGGAAGGCTGTCTTGGAGATGTCCTCATCTCGGATTCTGAGTTGATGGTATCCTGATCGGAGGTCGATTTTTGAAAAACAGGTTGCTCCTCTTAATTGATCAAATAGATCATCGATCCTAGGCAGGGGGTATCGGTTTTTGATAGTGACTTGGTTTAGCCTCTGGTAATCGATGCACAGTCGGAGTGTCCCTTCTTTCTTCTTCACGAACAAGGCAGGTGCTCCCCATGGTGATGTGCTGGGTCGGATAAATCCATTTTCCAACAGTTCTTGCAATTGGGTCTTGAGCTCCTTTAGTTCCGCAGGGGCCATACGGTATGGTGCCATAGAAATTGGGGCCGTCCCCGGTTGGAGTTCGATAGAGAAGTCTATCTCTCTAGGAGGTGGTAAACCAGGAAGTTCTTCAGGGAACACATCGGCGTATTCGCAAAGGATGTGTGGTAATCCCATCTCCATCCTGTCAGTTTTTTCTATTTGGAGACTAGCTAGCCATCCAAATAGTTGATTCTGCCACCTAGATCTTTTCACCGTTAAACTAGCCACTTGTCTATCCCCCTTAAAACGGAAATGAGTCCCATCAGGGGTATAGGCTGTTACGGTCTTCTGATGACAATCTATGACTGCTCGGTGAGCCGATAGCCAGACCATTCCCAAGATTACGTCGAAATCCGCCATGTCGATCACTCTGAGGTCGCAGGTTAAGCGCAAGTTGGCTACCTCTAATTCGCACCCTCTACACACTAGACTAACAGTTATACTCCCCCCCCAATGGTGATGCTACTTTCGTACTCGTACTAAGGGGTTCTGTTTCTAGCGCTAGAGCAGCTACGCAGGCAGTAGAAATAAATGAATGGGATGCACCAGAGTCAAACAAGGCTTGCACGCAGGTACTATATAACAGTAGCGTACCTTGGATCACAGAGGGATCCTGCTCCTGTTCCTCAGTCTGCAGCGCAAAGATTCGCCCTCCAGTATTTTGTTGGTTTCCCACGGGCTGCTTTCCCTTGTTCTGCCCATTCGGCTGTTGAGGTGAGATTCCAGGAGTTGGCTTTGCAAATCCGGCTTGTCCAGATTGAGCTCCTTGGTTTCCAAAATTCCCATTTCCCTTCTTCCGGGTTTGTGGGCATTGGCGGCTGTAATGGCCCATAGCCTGACGGTTGTAACACTTAACTGTCGACAGATCTCTATTGTCATGAGTTATTGCAGTGGTTTTCCAGGCTTGGTTGTTCTGAGAAGAAGCAAAGGGTTTGGTGAGGTAGGGTCCGCGGTTGTTGATGGTTACTTGGTTTCGAATAGGTCCGCCGGTTGCCTTCCTCCATCGATTCTTGAAGTCAGCTTCTTCACTCTCCAATCGAAGGGCACATTTCACCACACTAGAGTATGTGGGAAAAGTTTGTGCCACTACGGCTCTACGAGCGGTCGTTAGCCCCCACTCGAATCTTCTTGCCTTCTTGTCCTCGGTGGACACAGCGTCCGTGGCGTAACGGGACAGCTCCTCGAACTTGGCCGCGTATTGGGTCACGGCCATCGTTCCTTGCTTCAGGTTCATGAACTCTTGTTCTTTGGCTAGGCAAATGGGTGTTGGAAAATACTTGTCAAGAAACAGGGTTTCGAACTCAGCGAAGGTCATGGTGGCTATGGCATGGGTTGCCTCCATCAATTCCCGCCAATAGCGGGCTTCTCCCTTCAGTTGGTTCGTGGCTAAGGCTACACGATCTCCATCGCGGGTAATCTCCAAGGTGTCCAGGATCACCTTAGTTTCCTTCAGCCATGCTTCGGCCACGGTGGGGTTGGTATCTCCGTGGAAGGTCGGGGGTCGGCGTTTGCAGAACTCATTCATGGCTCGGGTTCGAGTCATAGGTCCGTCATCGCGGTTAGGGTTTTGGCGGTTGGCATTCAAGGCGGCTACGAATGCCTGCACGACTTGGGCTAGGCTAGGGTTTGCGTTGGAGGATTCTCCGGTTTCGTACCCTAATCCACTGCGTCGATTTACCATCTACGAGTAAAAATTGTAAAGGGGGAGGTTTAGCCTATTGAACAATTTCTTTTAGAAATTCAGTTTTCTCCCTAAGATTAACGACAGAATTTAAAACAGGGTGCAATATAATACCATAAAATAAGATAGCTTCTCATAGATGAGTAAAGGATTACAACGAAACATAGAGTTCTAAAAGAGAAACACAACACAGAATTCCTAATACAAGTTGAAATGAACCTACTAGTTCTGGTTACATGGTTTGGTTAGTCTACGTGCGCCATAGGTGCAATTACAACTACCGAACCTTATTCTAATACCACTAAACTACTAACTAGGTGGAATAAGCCCGAAATACTCTCTCAATTGCTCCTTCCATTCCTTCTCCCTTCTCTCGAGCCAGTGTTCTCCCTTTAGACGGATCTCTTCGGCGTATGCCTTTATTATCTCCATTAGTTGGTCCTTGTTGGTGAGGGGTGCCATTACAATAGACTGGTATATTTGGTGGCCAGTCTTGGGGTCACATATACCCAAGTGGGGTATCGGAATAGGGCTCTCAGGTGCCAGTATGGCCTTGATAAGTATCAGGTCCGCAACATTGGTCGGGGTAGCAAAGGTACGACTATCCATATCTACAAATAAGAAAATTATATATTAGACTTAACGGTGTAAAAGTGGTAGTCGCGTACAAGTATGCATATAAACAGTGATCACAAGATAGAAAGGAAACACATAATTTTTCATTGCATAAACGAAGCAAATACAACATAGATGGCTTATAACAGCCTAAACTTCCTACGCTTTTTACACCAAGAGTTCAACTACTTCCTACGATACTTCCTACGTTCCGAAGGATTACAATTATTCCTTAGATAACCCTATTATGCATAGTCTATTCTTGGGCCTCGTCTTCCTCTAGGGTTTCCTTATCGGCTTCCTCCTTGTCTCCAATTTCTTCCTCCTCTTCTTTAGTAGTCTCCTCATCACTAATCTCAAGGTCTCCCATCGGGGGTAAGGTACCAAAGATCTCATAGTAGGCACACAGGATTGGAAATAGTGCAGGAAACCAAGGGTCGGTTTCCACAGGAATAGGGGTATTTTGTTGCACTCTCATGAAATCTTATTTTTCTGCGAGTACAGCGGCAATGAAGTCAGGGCTCTCTGCTAGTTGAAAGGCCAAGATTTCTATGGTGGTTTTGAGTTGGCGAACTCCTGCCAATAGGTCGACTAGGCGGCCCAGGTGATTCATCTACAAGGAAAGGTTAAACCTCGATTAGTAAGAAAATTTTGACAGGTTCACTATTGATAAGCTTAAGGCAAGGCTTTACTCAAACTAGAAAACTTTCAAGTTTTTAAGTTCCACATTCGATTCTCGATTTAAGTCATCATCCAATTGTTCGGGAATTCCCAGCTCGGTGGTATTGCCAATTTCCACACCTTGCTTCAATCCGGAGATTGCTTCGACAGAATTCCACCCAATTTGGACGGTAAACTTAAACTCAATTCACGTTTGTGCAACGGTCATCTATCTTGTGGTTCTACCCATTCTACCCATGGCCGAGGTTTTGAACCTAAAGCTCTGATACCAAGTTGTAACGCCCCCATTTTCGGGTTCGTTAATTAAACATTTTATTGAATAAAAAGGCTAAGAGTCAAGCTCATTATTACAACATAAGTCTTACTAGAGTACTTTTATTACACAAGGAGGGAATTTCTAGGGTATTCTACTACTCCACTTCTTCTTCCATCCTAGCAAGCTCTTCGGCTCCAAAAGCCTCCAACACGTACTGCTCACCTTGCTCATCAATTAACTCTGACACATTATACCAGCGTCGCCCCCAGTATAATATGTCAGGGTCACCAAAAAGGTAACACCATGAGCTACAAGCCCAATAGAATAAACTATACCCACTAACTCTTAACTTAAAGCAAGGAAGCATATAAACAATTACACATGCTCATTCAACAATATAGAAACACAATGATACATTCATATTCGATATCTTTTAGCGTTGGTGTCATGCCTTTTCGTGTTTCTCCTACGCGACTCATCGTAGACCGTGTCACATTTTCACTTTTACCAAAATCATAATTTTCCACGTTTCTTTCACAAATTGCTACTAACGAGGCTACCAAGTCCGGCTCCGTTAGTAACACTCACGACGGCTACCAAGTCCGGCCAATCATGGTTTCTCAAAACACATTCTTTCAAATCTTGCATTGGCTACCACGTCCGGCCAAGCCCCATTTCCACATGAGACTACCACGTCCGGTCCCATTGGAAATCTACGCAATGAGCTACCAAGTCCAGCTACATTACGGTTTTTGAAAACACTCACATAATGACTACCAAGTCCGGTCATTATGTAATTTCAAAATATTTTCTGCATGTTAATCCCATCCTTCATTTTATCCATATCAACCACACCCTAGGTGTCATGTTTCTACTTTCTCGATTTTCGTGTCTCGTTCGCATGCATAAACTCCGCGGCTATTCATACCACAACTTAAGTAATCTTGAAACTAAACTAACAAGATCATTCAACTCTATATTAGATAGCATGCTCATTTTGTCATATCATCATACTCACATTTAATCGCACAAGGTTAAGCATAGTGCCACATGGACGGACACCTTTGGAGTGATAAATCACTTATGCTTTATCAACAACAAGTAGTCAAGTAATCACATAATCATGCTCACATTCATTCTAAGATTAAACAGCTTAATCCTAAATCATGCTTTCTTAAGTTCAAAACAGCATATGTTTATTGAGTACTTCTAACGTTAAGCTAATCATGCCATGGTTAATCAAGATAACAACTCTTAAACAATTCTAATCATGCTTAAGGAAAGTGGCTCGTATAATCTACGTATGCTTGAGGTTTCAAAGGTTCAGAATAACTTACTATCATTTCGAAATACGCATGCAATACGCTATACTTAGATCTTTGAAAGCATAGGAACTATACTAAGGAATATATACGTATACGTAGAGAAGAGTAGATATAGAATATCTACCGTTCTTCTTGGCGGTAGTCAGCTACGGATTAGGAAAATAGTTCGTCGGACGGAGTAACGGCTTAGGAATGGCTTCGATAGCTTCGAAAGAGAAAGGTTTCTCTCGAAACTTGATCTTGACTAATACTACTAAAACTTTTGGATCGGTAGGGTGGTGGAGTGGCGGCTTAGTGGCAGCACTAGAAGAGTTTCTTGAAGAACTAGGGAAGAACTTCAAGAACAACTAAGAACTAAGCAAGAACAACAAGAACAACAAGAACACTAGACTTTCTAGAGAGAAGTTGGAGCAAAGCTTGAAGGTGTGAGTTCAAAGGCTTGAAATGGCTTGCTATTTACAGGCCAAGTTGGTCTATTATCCAAGAGACAATATTTCCCCTAACATTTGTTATCCAATGGATCATAGATTGACTAGATTTGATTGTCCTTAGATTGGATGAGGTGTTGATCAAAGGACAATGACTAGGCTAGTTGTACACTTGCACACATCACACAAATCTCTCTCTCCCTCTCTCACTCTCTCCTGGCCTCTCTCTCTCCCTATCTCTCTCGGCTCTCTCTCCCTCTCTCTCTCTCTCTCTCTCTCTCTCTTTGGTCCAATGTACTAAGGTACAAGAGTTTGGAAAGACCAATGGATTTTTTTGTTCTTTCTTCTAACCTAGGACAAGGTTTAATCTAATCAAATGGGGTTTGTGTCTAGTCTAGAATAGAAAATAAGATATGGTAGTCCTTTAGGGTTGAAAGAATAAGAAACCCTAGATATGGTGGTACCAAGTGATGCAATAGGATGATGTAGGAAGATACGGGAGTACACTAGTCACACACATCACAATCTCTCTCCCTCTCTCATCCGAATTCTCTCTCTCTCTCTCTCTCTCTCTCTTGGACACCTAATCAAGAAAGGACAATGGTTGAAAGAGTAAGAGTAAACTAATAGTTTGTAAGAAGATTTTGGTAAGAAAATCTAGTACTAATAATCTAACCTATGTCATCCTAATGTCATCCTATCCTTCATCTTTCAAGGTACAAGTACTAATGTATATAGTATTAGGGTTTTGGTAGAAGAAGAATCAAGAAGGTACATGCATATCTCTCTCTCTCTCCCTCATCTCTCCCTCTCTCGGCCTCTCTCTCCTCTCTCTCTCCGAATTCTCTCTCTCTCTCTCTCTCTCTCTCCTTCCTTGGTTGATAGAAAGACTAGCCAAAAAGGACAATGTACTATGTGATCTTATTTTGGATTTCTAACTCAAACTATCCTATTAAACTATGTCAAAAATGCCACCTATGTACTTATAACTATATACTAATATATAGTATGCTAGGATGATGTAAACATATCATATACTTTAATCAAATTAGTACATATCATATCTAGGAAGGAATTAACTAATACTAACCTAGTACTATAGCTTGATATGGTTTTATGGACCAATGGATTATAACTCCCCTAACATTTATTAACCAAAGGTTAAAGATGGAAATACTAAACTTACATAATCTATCTAATATAGTACAATGACTCGTGGTGAATCTAATTAAACTAATGGACCTTGTACTAGGTGGAAAGGTTAACCTATCGTCCAATGGGTAATAAATCTCCTAACTTTATCGTCCAATGGGTAAAGATGGTAAGTAATACATAATCTTATAAGTGTACCTTGAAATCTTGTCACAATATCCAAGGGGTAAACCTATGGTCCAATGGATAAAGATTATCCTAGTATCTATCGTCCAATGGGTAATAGGTCAAGGGTTGACTTTTGGTCAAGGTCTCACTTAGGGTTCAAATGGTTCAAAGGTTCGATTAGGCTACTCTAACGATTAGTCGGAAGCTAGCTAGGCTTGCTAAATAGGACGACTTAGGGTTGCTATCTCGCCTGTCTTTAGAAAATGACTAGATCGCAAGGCGAAACGAAACTAGGGTTTGAATTGAATAAATCTAATCATGACGGATTGTTGGAAAATACGGAATTTATAGAGTCAAAATAATAAACAACGAGATTTTTATTTACTGAAAATCGGAGTTGTTACAACCTATCCCCCTTAAACAATTTCGTCCCCGAAATTAGACGGTCTCTGGGATTCAAACAGGTGAGGGTGAGTTGCCTTCATAGTCTCCTCTCTTTCCCAAGTGGTCTCTCCGGTTCCTCGGTGTTTCCACAGACTCGTACTAGTTTGACTGTCTTGTTTCGGATCGTCTTCTCGCTTCGGTCTTGAATCTCGATTGGTTCTTCCTCATACGTCGCATCTTCTTCGATGGTAATGTCTTCCCAGTTGAGAACATGCGTAGGTAAGGCGAGGTACTTCCGGAGCATTGACACATGAAACACGTCATGCACTCGATCCAGCTGTGGCGGTAGGGCTAGTCGATATGCGACTCTTCCGATCTTCTCCACGATGTCAAAAGGTCCAATGTAACGTGGGGACAGTTTTCCCTTTTTCCCAAATCTGATGACTCCTTTCTTCGGTCTTATCTTTAAAAACACGTGGTCTCCTACGGCAAAGGCTAAGGGTCGGCTCCTTTTATCCGCATAACTCTTCTGTCGGCTCTGAGCAGTTTGGATTCTTTGCCTGATGGTTTTGACCTTTTCCGTGGTGTCACGTACTATATCAGGTCCAATTAATCCTGTTTCTCCAGCGTCTGTCCAGCAGACTGGGGATCGGCAAGGTCGACCGTATAAAGCTTCGTAGGGTGCCATTCCGATACTTGCTTGATAACTATTGTTGTAGGCAAACTCTACCAATGGTAAATGCTGCTCCCAGTTCCCAGAGAAATCCAAAGCGCAGGCTCTTAGCATATCCTCTAAGGTCTGTATCGTCCTCTCTGTTTGGCCATCGGTTTGCGGGTGGAAGGCCGTGCTAAGCCTTACATCTGTTCCCAAAGCTTTCTGTAATCCTTTCCAGAAATGGGACACAAACCGTGGGTCTCTATCTGACACAATTGAGACGGGTACACCGTGTAGTCGTACAATTTCCCGAATGTACAACAGGCTCAGTTGTTCCACGTTTTCTGTCATCTTCACAGGCAGAAAATGCGCAGATTTGGTGAGTCTGTCCACGATCACCCAGATGGCAGTGTTGGTTTTGGTAGTTTTTGGTAGTCCGGTTACGAAGTCCATTGAGATGTGCTCCCACTTCCAAGTCGGGATTGGTAAGGGTTGAAGGTCGCCTCCTGGTTTCTGATGCTCGGCCTTGACTTGTTGACACATAAGACAGGTTGATACAAAGCGAGCTACATCCTTCTTCATTCCTTCCCACCAGTACGTCCTTCGCAAATCATGGTACATCTTTGTACCTCCGGGGTGGATTGCGAAGTTCGAATGGTGTGCTTCTCGGAGTACAGCTTCTCGAAGAGTTCCAATATTAGGTACAAAGACTCTTCCTTTGAATCTCAGGTTACTATCTCCCTCGATTGTCCATCCTGGTATCGCCTTTCCTTCTCTGATTCGATACCGAATGAACTCGCATTCTTGTTCAGTGGTTTGGGCTAACAGGATCTCCTGGTGAAGTGCTGGTTCTGCAACAAGTGCATATAGTCGGATATTCCCACTTTCTGAGGAAGGTTTCAGGTTGAATTCATTGAGAGTGTCCATCATTTCCCACTCTTTGATGGCAGTTTTGACTTTCTGTGCCCTGTCCTTCCGACTCAGGGCGTCAGCCACCACGTTGGCCTTGCCAGGGTGGTACTGCATTGTAAACTTGTAATCCTCCAAATACTCCATCCATCGACGCTGCCTCATGTTCAACTCCTTCTGAGTGAAGAGGTATTTGAGGCTCTTGTGGTCGGTGAAGACCTCGAATTGTTCTCCCCACAGGTAGTAACGCCAGGTTTTGAGGGCGTACACTACTGCAGCCAATTCTAAGTCATGAGTAGGGTAATTCTTCTCATGTGGTCGGAGTTGTCGTGATCCGTAAGCTCCGACCTTTCCATTCTGCATTAACACGCATCCCAAGCCATCTCTTGACGCGTCGCAAAAGACGGTATAATCCACGCCTCACTCGGGGATGATAAGTACTGGCGCACTGGTCAGCCTTCTCTTCATCTCATGAAAAGATTTCTCACAGGCTTCAGTCCAATCCAGCTTCACTCCTTTCTGGGTTAGTCTCGTCATTGGTTTGGCGAGACTTGAGAAGTCGGGTATGAATCTTCGGTAGTATCCCGCCAATCCTAGGAAACTTCTGATCTCGAACACAGAGGTTGGTTGCTTCCAATTCATCACGGCTTCAACTTTACTCTCGTCCACGGCTATTCCATCTTTGGATACTACGTGCCCCAAGAACTTAACCACTTCTAGCCAAAACTTGCATTTACTCGCCTTGGCATAGAGTTGATTATCTCGGAGTACTTGTAGTGCTATCCGGAGGTGTCCTTCGTGCTCCTCCTTATTGGCGGAGTATATCAAAATGTCATCAATGAACACCACCACAAACTTATCTAAGTAGGGTTGGAAAATCTTGTTCATGAGACACATGAAAACTGCCTGAGCGTTAGTCAGCCCAAATGGCATTACTATGAACTCGTAATGTCCATATCTGGTACGGAAGGCTGTCTTGGAGATGTCCTCATCTCGGATTCTGAGTTGATGGTATCCTGATCGGAGGTCGATTTTTGAAAAACAGGTTGCTCCTCTTAATTGATCAAATAGATCATCGATCCTAGGCAGGGGGTATCGGTTTTTGATAGTGACTTGGTTTAGCCTCTGGTAATCGATGCACAGTCGGAGTGTCCCTTCTTTCTTCTTCACGAACAAGGCAGGTGCTCCCCATGGTGATGTGCTGGGTCGGATAAATCCATTTTCCAACAGTTCTTGCAATTGAGTCTTGAGCTCCTTTAGTTCCGCAGGGGCCATACGGTATGGTGCCATAGAAATTGGGGCCGTCCCCGGTTGGAGTTCGATAGAGAAGTCTATCTCTCTAGGAGGTGGTAAACCAGGAAGTTCTTCAGGGAACACATCAGCGTATTCGCAAAGGATGTGTGGTAATCCCATCTCCATCCTGTCAGTTTCTTCTATTTGGAGACTAGCTAGCCATCCAAATAGTTGATTCTGCCACCTAGATCTTTTCACCGTTAAACTAGCCACTTGTCTATCCCCCTTAAAACGGAAACGAGTCCCATCAGGGGTATAGGCTGTTACGGTCTTCTGATGACAATCTATGACTGCTCGGTGAGCCGATAGCCAGTCCATTCCCAAGATTACGTCGAAATCCGCCATGTCGATCACTCTGAGGTCGCAGGTTAAGCGCAAGTTGGCTACCTCTAATTCGCACCCTCTACACGCTAGACTAACAGTTATACTCCCCCCCCCCCCAATGGTGATGCTACTTTCGTACTCGTACTAAGGGGTTCTGTTTCTAGCGCTAGAGCAGCTACGCAGGCAGTAGAAATAAATGAATGGGATGCACCAGAGTCAAACAAGGCTTGCACGCAGGTACTATATAACAGTAGCGTACCTTGGATCACAGAGGGATCCTGCTCCTGTTCCTCATTCTGCAGCGCAAAGATTCGCCCTCCAGTATTTTGTTGGTTTCTCACGGGCTGCTTTCCCTTGTTCTGCCCATTCAGCTGTTGAGGTGAGATTCCAGGAGTTGGCTTTGCAAATCCGGCTTGTCCAGATTGAGCTCCTTGGTTTCCAAAATTCCCATTTCCCTTCTTCCGGGTTTGTGGGCATTGGCGGCTGTAATGGCCCATAGCCTGACAGTTGTAACACTTAACTGTCGACAGATCTCTATTGTCATGAGTTATTGCAGTGGTTTTCCAGGCTTGGTTGTTCTGAGAAAAAGCAAAGGGTTTGGTGAGGTAGGGTCCGCGGTTGTTGATGGTTACTTGGTTTCGGATAGGTCCGCCGGTTGCCTTCCTCCATCGATTCTTGAAGTCAGCTTCTTCACTCTCCAATCGAAGGGCACATTTCACCACACTAGAGTATGTGGAAAAGTTTGTGCCACTACGGCTCTACGAGCGGTCGTTAGACCCCACTCGAATCTTCTTGCCTTCTTGTCCTCGGTGGACACAGCGTCCGTGGCGTAACGGGACAGCTCCTCGAACTTGGCCGCGTATTGGGTCACGGCCATCGTTCCTTGCTTTAGGTTCATGAACTCTTGTTCTTTGGCTAGGCAAATGGGTGTAGGAAAATACTTGTCAAGAAACAGGGTTTCGAACTCAGCGAAGGTCATGGTGGCTATGGCATGGGTTGCCTCCATCAATTCCCACCAATAGCGGGCTTCTCCCTTCAGTTGGTACGTGGCTAAGGCTACACGATCTCCATCGCGGGTAATCTCCAAGGTGTCCAGGATCACCTTAGTTTCCTTCAGCCATGCTTCGGCCACGGTGGGGTTGGTATCTCCGTGGAAGGTCGGGGGTCGGCGTTTGCAGAACTCATTCATTGCTCGGGTTCGAGTCATAGGTCCGTCATCGCGGTTAGGGTTTTGGCGGTTGGCATTCAAGGCGGCTACGAATGCCTGCACGACTTGGGCTAGGCTAGGGTTTGCGTTGGAGGATTCTCCGGTTTCGTACCCTAATCCACTGCGTCGATTTACCATCTACGAGTAAAAATTGTAAAGGGGGAGGTTTAGCCTATTGAACAATTTCTTTTAGAAATTCGGTTTTCTCCCTAAGATTAACGACAGAATTTAAAACAGGGTGCAATATAATACCATAAAATAAGATAGCTTCTCATAGATGAGTAAAGGATTACAACGAAACATAGAGTTCTAAAAGAGAAACACAACACAGAATTCCTAATACAAGTTGAAATGATTCTACTAGTTCTGGTTACATGGTTTGGTTAGTCTACGTGCGCCATAGGTGCAATTACAACTACCGAACCTTATTCTAATACCACTAAACTACTAACTAGGTGGAATAAGCCCGAAATACTCTCTCAATTGCTCCTTCCATTCCTTCTCCCTTCTCTCGAGCCAGTGTTCTCCCTTTAGACGGATCTCTTCGGCGTATGCCTTTATTATCTCCATGAGTTGGTCCTTGTTGGTGAGGGGTGCCATTACAATAGACTGGTATATTTGGTGGTGCAATTACAACTACCGAACCTTATTCTAATACCACTAAACTACTAACTAGGTGGAATAAGCCCGAAATACTCTCTCAATTGCTCCTTCCATTCCTTCTCCCTTCTCTCGAGCCAGTGTTCTCCCTTTAGACGGATCTCTTCGGCGTATGCCTTTATTATCTCCATGAGTTGGTCCTTGTTGGTGAGGGGTGCCATTACAATAGACTGGTATATTTGGTGGCCAGTCTTGGGGTCACATATACCCAAGTGGGGTATCGCAATAGGGCTCTCAGGTGCCAGTATGGCCTTGATAAGTATCAGGTCCGCAACATTGGTCGGGGTAGCAAAGGTACGACTATCCATATCTACAAATAAGAAAATTATATATTAGACTTAACGGTGTAAAAGTGGTAGTCGCGTACAAGTATGCATATAAACAGTGATCACAAGATAGAAAGGAAACACATAATTTTTCATTGCATAAACGAAGCAAATACAACATAGATGGCTTATAACAGCCTAAACTTCCTACGCTATTTACACCAAGAGTTCAACTACTTCCTATGATACTTCCTACGTTCCGAAGGATTACAATTATTCCTTAGATAACCCTATTAGGCATAGTCTATTCTTGGGCCTCGTCTTCCTCTAGGGTTTCCTTATCGGCTTCCTCCTTGTCTCCAATTTCTTCCTCCTCTTCTTTAGTAGTCTCCTCATCACTAATCTCAAGGTCTCCCATCGGGGGTAAGGTACCAAAGATCTCATAGTAGGCACACAGGATTGGAAATAGTGCAGGAAACCAAGGGTCGGTTTCCACAGGAATAGGGGTATTTTGTTGCACTCTCATGAAATCTTGTTTTTCTGCGAGTACAGCGGCTAAGAAGTCAGGGCTCTCTGCTAGTTGAAAGGCCAAGATTTCTATGGTGGTTTTGAGTTGGCGAACTCCTGCCAATAGGTCGGCTAGGCGGCCCAGGTGATTCATCTACAAGGAAAGGTTAAACCTCGATTAGTAAGAAAATTTTGACAGGTTCACTATTGATAAGCTTAAGGCAAGGCTTTACTCAAACTAGAAAACTTTCAAGTTTTTAAGTTCCACATTCGATTCTCGATTTAAGTCATCATCCAATTGTTCGGGAATTCCCAGCTCGGTGGTATTGCCAATTTCCACACCTTGCTTCAATCCGGAGATTGCTTCGACAGAATTCCACCCAATTTGGGACGGTAAACTTAAACTCAATTCACGTTTGTGCAATGGTCATCTATCTTGTGGTTCTACCCATTCTACCCATGGCCGAGGTTTTGAACCTAAAGCTCTGATACCAAGTTGTAACGCCCCCATTTTCGGGTTCGTTAATTAAACATTTTATTGAATAAAAAGGCTAAGAGTCAAGCTCATTATTACAACATAAGTCTTACTAGAGTACTTTTATTACACAAGGAGGGAATTTCTAGGGTATTCTACTACTCCGCTTCTTCTTCCATCCTAGCAAGCTCTTCGGCTCCAAAAGCCTCCAACACGTACTGCTCACCTTGCTCATCAATTAACTCTGACACATTATACCAGCGTCGCCCCCAGTATAATATGTCAGGGTCACCAAAAAGGTAACACCATGAGCTACAAGCCCAATAGAATAAACTATACCCACTAACTCTTAACTTAAAGCAAGGAAGCATATAAACAATTACACATGCTCATTCAACAATATAGAAACACAATGATACATTCATATTCGATATCTTTTAGCGTTGGTGTCATGCCTTTTCGTGTTTCTCCTACGCGACTCATCGTAGACTGTGTCACATTTTCACTTTTACCAAAATCATAATTTTCCACGTTTCTTTCACAAATTGCTACTAACGAGGCTACCAAGTCCGGCTCCGTTAGTAACACTCACGACGGCTACCAAGTCCGGCCAATCATGGTTTCTCAAAACACATTCTTTCAAATCTTGCATTGGCTACCACGTCCGGCCAAGCCCCATTTCCACATGAGATTACCACGTCCGGTCCCATTGGAAATCTACGCAATGAGCTACCAAGTCCGGCTACATTACGGTTTTCGAAAACACTCACATAATGACTACCAAGTCCGGTCATTATGTAATTTCAAAATATTTTCCGCATGTTAATCCCATCCTTCATTTTAACCATATCAACCACACCCTAGGTGTCATGTTTCTACTTTCTCGATTTTCGTGTCTCGTTCGCATGCATAGACTCCGCGGCTATTCATACCACAACTTAAGTAATCTTGAAACTAAACTAACAAGATCATTCAACTCTATATTAGATAGCATGCTCATTTTGTCATATCATCATACTCACATTTAATCGCACAAGGTTAAGCATAGTGCCACATGGACGGACACCTTTGGAGTGATAAATCACTTATGCTTTATCAACAACAAGTAGTCAAGTAATCACATAATCATGCTCACATTCATTCTAAGATTAAACAGCTTAATCCTAAATCATGCTTTCTTAAGTTCAAAACAGCATATGTTTATTGAGTACTTCTAACGTTAAGCTAATCATGCCATGGTTAATCAAGATAACAACTCTTAAACAAT
The DNA here is from genome assembly GCA_018127125.1 of Rhododendron griersonianum. Taxonomy (NCBI): domain Eukaryota; kingdom Viridiplantae; phylum Streptophyta; class Magnoliopsida; order Ericales; family Ericaceae; genus Rhododendron; species Rhododendron griersonianum. The sequence goes on along the minus strand of CM030798.1, from coordinate 2,700,163 downwards.
TCTAATCATGCTTAAGGAAAGTGGCTCGTATAATCTACGTATGCTTGAGGTTTCAAAGGTTTAGAATAACTTACTATCATTTCGAAATACGCATGCAATACGCTATACTTAGATCTTTGAAAGCATAGGAACTATACTAAGGAATATATACGTATACGTAGAGAAGAGTAGATATAGAATATCTACCGTTCTTCTTGGCGGTAGTCGGCTACGGATTAGGAAAATAGTTCGTCGGACGGAGTAACGGCTTAGGAATGGCTTCGATAGCTTCGAAAGAGAAAGGTTTCTCTCGAAACTTGATCTTGACTAATACTACTAAAACTTTTGGATCGGTAGGGTGGTGGAGTGGCGGCTTAGTGGCGGCACTAGAAGAGTTTCTTGAAGAACTAGGGAAGAACTTCAAGAACAACTAAGAACTAAGCAAGAACAACAAGAACAACAAGAACACTAGACTTTCTAGAGAGAAGTTGGAGCAAAGCTTGAATGTGTGAGTTCAAAGGCTTGAAATGGCTTGCTATTTATAGGCCAAGTTGGTCTATTATCCAAGAGACAATATTTCCCCTAACATTTGTTATCCAATGGATCATAGATTGACTAGATTTGATTGTCCTTAGATTGGATGAGGTGTTAATCAAAGGACAATGACTAGGCTAGTTGTACACTTGCACACATCACACAAATCTCTCTCTCCCTCTCTCACTCTCTCCCGGCCTCTCTCTCTCCCTCTCTCTCTCTCCCTCTCTCTCTCTCTCTCTCTCTCTCTCTCTTTGGTCCAATGTACTAAGGTACAAGAGTTTGGAAAGACCAATGGATTTTCTTGTTCTTTCTTCTAACCTAGGACAAGGTTTAATCTAATCAAATGGGGTTTGTGTCTAGTCTAGAATAGAAAATAAGATATGGTAGTCCTTTAGGGTTGAAAGAATAAGAAACCCTAGATATGGTGGTACCAAGTGATGCAATAGGATGATGTAGGAAGATATGGGAGTACACTAGTCACACACATCACAATCTCTCTCCCTCTCTCATCCGAATTCTCTTTCTCTCTCTCTCTCTCTCTCTCTCTTGGACACCTAATCAAGAAAGGACAATGGTTGAAAGAGTAAGAGTAAACTAATAGTTTGTAAGAAGATTTTGGTAAGAAAATCTAGTACTAATAATCTAACCTATGTCATCCTAATGTCATCCTATCCTTCATCTTTCAAGGTACAAGTACTAATGTATATAGTATTAGGGTTTTGGTAGAAGAAGAATCAAGAAGGTACATGCATATCTCTCTCTCTCTCTCCCTCATCTCTCCCTCTCTCGGCCTCTCTCTCCTCTCTCTCTCCGAATTCTCTCTCTCTCTCTCTCCTCCTTCCTTGGTTTATAGAAAGACTAGCCAAAAAGGACAATGTACTATGTGATCTTATTTTGGATTTCTAAGTCAAACTATCCTATTAAACTATGTCAAAAATGCCACCTATGTACTTATAACTATATACTAATATATAGTATGCTAGGATGATGTAAACATATCATATACTTTAATCAAATTAGTACATATCATATCTAGGAAGGAATTAACTAATACTAACCTAGTACTATAGCTTGATATGGTTTTATGGACCAATGGATTATAACTCCCCTAACATTTACTAACCAAAGGTTAAAGATGGAAATACTAAACTTACATAATCTATCTAATATAGTACAATGACTCATGGTGAATCTAATTAAACTAATGGACCTTGTACTAGGTGGAAAGGTTAACCTATCGTCCAATGGGTAATAAATCTCCTAACTTTATCGTCCAATGGGTAAAGATGGTAAGTAATATATAATCTTATAAGTGTACCTAGAAATCTTGTCACAATATCCAAGGGGTAAACCTATGGTCCAATGGATAAAGATTATCCTAGTATCTATCGTCCAATGGGTAATAGCTCAAGGGTTGACTTTTGGTCAAGGTCTCACTTAGGGTTCAAATGGTTCAAAGGTTCGATTAGGCTACTCTAACGATTAGTCGGAAGCTAGCTAGGCTTGCTAAATAGGACGACTTAGGGTTGCTATCTCGCCTATCTTTAGAAAATGACTAGATCGCAAGGCGAAACGAAACTAGGGTTTGAATTGAATAAATCTAATCATGACGGATTGTTGGAAAATATGGAATTTATAGAGTCAAAATAATAAACAACGAGATTTTTATTTACTGAAAATCGGAGTTGTTACAAGCACCCCTTCCACTTATAGCTCTATCACATTAACCCCAATTCAAATAAACTCAATAAATTTCACATTTTTCTCAATTTCTAACATTTGTAAAACTTTCAAATAATATCCGAAAGATATGGGTCCTTACAATGTCATGTTCGCTGGAACGGTTTATGAGGAAGAAGTAGAAGACCTGATTGAAGAAGAAGGGCTTCGCAGGGTTCCAATCTACTTTTATGACCCTTATGCACCTACCGATGATTATTGGCCAATAGACGAGGTCAACAACCTCGAGACTGAAGAGGCAAAGGAAGAAGAGTCTGTCGACAATGACCCACTAGACGAAATATCACTAAACCTACTCTTTGATGAGGGGGTCACCAACAATGAAATAAGGGTGATCCACCCCATCATAGATAGCTTTGGTAATTGGTGGGGCTTTGTTGGCACACGACGAGTCGACAACAGCAACGAAGCCGAGGTTGAAGCGCAATTGGAGGAGATAACAGCGATAGCAAATCAAATGGCCCTCCAAGACTTGCAGGGTGACAATGATGAAAGTGCGAATCAAGGTGACAGTGAAGTGCTGGTGATCAACCTTGGTGATGAAAAAGACTGCTCTGAGCTGATTGTGGATGCTGAAAAGGGGCTTACCCTAACTGGACCGTGGAACACACTCTAAAATACAAAATGAAAAGCGCTAATTCTGATCTTAGTTCTGATTCCGATTCCGACTCCGAGTCGACTCAGTCCGAGTCAAGTTTTTCATCCTTTGAAACTACTAAGTCTAGTGAGGAAAACCTGGTCAAAGTACCAAGGCATAGCATTTATTTTGAGTTCGACTCTGAAATGTCTTTTGATAAACTTAGCAATGAGAAGGAAGATTTAGAGTATTTCACTTTGCCTATGATCAATTGTGTGGATTCCGACAAACCAAATTTTGAGGAAAAAATTCCAAAAGAAATTCTAGAATTCATCGAGAGAGAAGAGGAAAGGCATGCTAAACCTTTTTCTGAGGAAATAATCACAGCAAACATAGGCTCTGAAAACGAGCCCAAAATGGTTAAAATTGCTGCCGCACTATCCCCGGAAGAGAGTGAAAAACTAATCCTTTTGCTAAAAGAATACAAAGATGTTTTTGCCTGGTCTTACGAGGACATGCCTGGAATAGACCCTGAAATTGTTCAGCATAAAATTCCCCTTCATCCTGATGCAAAACCAGTTAAACAGAAACTGAGACGTATGCGCCCTGATTGGGTCTTAAAGATAAAAGAAGAAGTCATTAAACAAATCAACGCCGGTTTTCTCATAGTCACCGAGTATCCACAGTGGGTAGTCAACATCGTTCCCGTACCAAAGAAAACTGGAGGAATCAGGGTTTGCGTAGATTTTCGAGATCTCAACAAGGCTAGTCCAAAGGATGACTTCCCATTACCTCACATAGACGAGCTAATAGATATCACTGCCTAGGACAGAGAAGGAAGTAAGGAGTTTCTTGGGGAAGATACAATTCATCAGCAGGTTCATTTCCAAGCTCACAACCACCTGTGAACCTCTTTTCAAGCTACTGAAGAAAGGTACTGATTTTGAATGGAGCCAAGACTGTCAGCAAGCGTTCGAGGCAATCAAAGAATACCTTCAGAACCCACCTGTACTGTCGCCGCCCATCCCTGGAAAACCATTGATTCTGTATCTCTCAGTAACAGACACGTCCATGGGATGTATGCTAGCGCAAGAAAACGACGCCAAAGTAGAGTGCACCATGTACTACCTCAGCAATAAAATGATGGATTATGAGACAAGGTACACTCCCCTCGAGAAAACCTGTTGGGGGCTAGTATGGGCCACAAAGAAACTGAGGCACTACCTGTTAGCACATCCGGTGGTGCTGGTCTCTCGTTTAGACCCAATCAAGTATCTTTTCAAAAAGCCAGCACTTATCGGAAAGCTAGCTAGGTGGTTATTGCTGTTAGCAGAATTCGACCTCAAATACATGACAAGGAAATCAGTAAAAGGAAGAGTTGTGGCAGGATTCTTGGCAGATCACCCTGTGACAGAGGCCAAGGCGGAGGACTTCATGTTCCCCGACGAGGACATCTTATGTCTCTTAGATGACACCTGGCAACTTTACTTTGATGGAGCATCAAACCGATGTGGATATGGCATAGGGGTATTGCTAGTTTTCCCAAACGACTCCCACATCCCTTTGTCATATAAACTGAGGTTTGAGGTCACTAACAATCAAGCTGAGTACGAGGCTTGTATTGCTGGAATGGAGGCAGCCCTGGAGCTAGGGGCAAAAAGGGTAGAAGTCACTGGGGATTCAAATCTGGTGGTATCTCAAGCCAGAGGAGACTGGAAGGTCAAGGAAGATACACTGAAGCTATATCACTCTGTGCTGGAAGATCTAATTCCACAATTCGATTCTGTTATCTTCACACACACTCCTCGAGTGAGCAATAGATTTGTAGATGCACTGGCGACATTAGCATCTATGGTCGAAATACCCCTGGGATTCACAATGCGGCCTCTCATGATCGAACAAAAAGTTAAACCAGCATGTGAATGCACCTTTACCGAGGAAGGTGAAGACGATGGCAAGCCATGGTACGAAGACGTGAAGGAATTCCTGGAAAAAGGAGAATACCGAGGCCACCTCGAAAGACAAAAACGGCTTTGCGGAAGTTTGCTGCCCGGTTTGTAATCTGTGGAGGAACATTGTATCGAAGGGCACACTTGGGTCCAAGTCAACTTTGCGTCACGACGGAGGACAGCCGCAAGGTAATGGAGGAAATACATGAAGGAATTTGTGGGCCACACATGAATGGGGCAACGATGGCGAAGAAGATCCTACGTCAGGGATATTACTGGACTACAATGGAGGCCGACTGCGCTGATTATGTCCGCCGATGTTACAAATGCCAAACTCACGCTGACCGTATGCGTATTCCCCCTACGGAATTGTATAGCATGACATCCCCTTGGCCATTCTCCACTTGGGGGATAGACGTCATTGGAAGCATAAATCCAAAGGGAAAAATACAAACATCAGTTCATTCTGGTGGCCATCGACTACTTCACCAAGTGGGTAGAAGCAGCCTCTTATGCTACTCTCAAGGCCACTCATGTGGCCAAATTTATTCGCACTAATATCATCTATCGATATGGTGTACCTCACGAGTTCGTCTGTGACAATGGATCGCATTTCAAGGGGGCGACAAAGAAGCTTTTCGCCGAATTTGGGATACAGAATCATCGGTCATCTACTTACCGACCTCAAACTAATGGAGCAGTTGAGGCTGCAAACAAGAATGTCAAGAGGATTCTGCGGAAGACTACTGACACTTACGCAGACTGGCCAGAAATGCTACCTCTGGCGCTATGGGGATATCGAACGACTGAAAGGACTTCAACTGGAGCCACTCCCTACTCTCTGGTCTATGGAATGGAAGCTGTCTTGCCTATCGAACTGGAGTTACCTTCGTTAAGGGTTCTAGCTGAGACTGGAATGATCGAAGAAGACTGGGTTCAAAACCGTTACGACGAGTTGGCACTACTAGACGAAAGGAGACTGAGAGCCTTATACCATGTACAAGGGTATCAACGCCGCATTGCACGTGCATTCAACAAAAAGGTGAAACCTAGGGACATCAAGGTAGGAGACATGGTGCTCAAAGCAATTCGTCGTCACGTCTCAGACCCAAGGGGCAAGTTTAGACCGAACTGGGGAGGCCCCTACCTTATCAAACGCATACTTTCTGGAGGAGCAACATACATTGCAGACTTGGATGGAATGGAATTCGCAACGCCGGTCAACATCGACAAGTTGAGGAAGTATTACCCATGAGAGATGCTCGTTGGACCGAAAACCACAAGGGTGGGCGGATCCAAGCAAAAATTAGAGCAGCCTGCTAGGTCGAAAACCCGCAAGGGCGGCTTAGGCAAAAACTAAGGCATAAATAAAACACTCGCTAGACTGAAAATTCGCAAGGGCGGTTTTAGGCAAAATTTAGAGCACAAAAGGAGAGGAAAATACCCGAGTGGACCCTAACTAAAAACAAAACAAATTCCCTTTGTTGGAACTACGTTTATGGCCTGATTCCCTCCATGGGATACGTAGGCAATCTCCAAGTTTGAGATTCGGCCACTGCTATTATCATCACTTCCAAAATTTCTAGGTCTATCCTAAAGCATGTTCGCTATCAAATCATGGCAATAACATCTTTAAATAAAATGACCAAATATTTTATTATTTCCAAAGAAAGAAAGGAAAAAGCAAACCTAAGCAATTCTTAATCCATGAAAGCTAGAATCAAACAAACATCTTTTGAAAAACATAAGCAAAGCGTCAATCTCTAGGTCTTCCTTCTTTTTGCACTACTATCCTCCAAAAGGTTTTTCTTCAACCAGCGTTTGTAAGAACCCGATAGCTTGGCAACGAAGTTCTCAGTAACCTCCTGCATCACTCTATTTGGCCAAAGACGCAACATGTTGCGGCGGAAGTTGGCATCATGGATCTTAGAGACGGTATACTCAGGGTCACCCAGGATTGCGGTTTGTTCAGCCCCAAACTGCCTTTGAAAGCGAGCAGGAAAGTAGAAAACGACTCGAGCGATACCAATCGCTGCTACACCAAAATGGTTCATGGTACTCACAGTCATACTCTCTATACCATACCAGGGACAAACCCATTGAATCCAATCACCTCTGCAAGTCTTCATCCATGCTTCCCAAGCAGCCTCAGTTGGGAATTGCTTAATCATGTGACGCTCCGTGCATTGGTCTGGATTATAAGGAAGTCGCTCCAGCACATCCCACACCTTTAGCTTCTCAAACAACCACACCTAGAGAACAAGGGGAAAATTATGAGTTGAGAAAACACGTGAGTCAAAACAAAAGAGTGATGAGTAAAAAGATAAACTTGACAAATAAACAAATAAAAGAGCGAACCTGCAATAGCAAGGGACTGCCTGAGAACTGAGCTGTAGGACTACCCTTTATCACATCTAGACCCATCAAGGTCTCTGCCAACACTAAGCCAGCGAAACCCACATGATTTCCAATTTGCTGAGCAAGGTTAAGCAATACAGGATCATCATGACCAGAGGAAGGGCCAAGCAAGTAGTAATGAAGGAGACAAATGCACAACGCATGAAAACACGACTTCTGTAGGGAAACTTGGCGATGAGCCTCAGCTTTACCAAAACGCTGGATAAGTTGCAGAATCTCCAGCCTTCCTTTCACTAGGAAGAATTTAACTTCATGCTTCTGAACTTGGAGTAAATCCTTCAGAAGATCACTTCGGTTGAATAAAGGATTAGGGACAATGTAAAGTCCATATTTTGGCAAATCCCATGACAAAATCGTTTTTGATTTGTACCCCAATAATCATGCTGAAATTTATTGGTTTAGAGAATTTGTTTAGGAAAGTCAATCAATTGTATTCTGTAATTTATCAAGAAAGGCATAACGAAAAAGTTGTCAAAGGAAAGTAGTTTTGGAAGGGAAAGAAGTGTGGCTGTCAAAGAAGTATTCGGCACATGCTGTATTAGAAAAAGGAAAAGAAGATATCGTGGGTGACAATTTATGGAAATGATTGTCTGTCATGGTGCTCGAGCAACTCAAGACAGGGTACCTTCTGTGCTCGAGCAATGTTCCTGTTTCAGTCTATTTATATGCGGTTTTATTGACTGTTCATGGTTACCGAAACATATCAGAGCTTTTCATCTTGGTGTCCCATACTGAGTAATGTCTAAAGGTGACCGGTTCGTATATCTTGAAGTTACACATGACTCGTGATCATGAACCCTTCTGCATAAACTTCAAGTGTTCTTTTTCAACCACTGTTCCAACAAGTTGAATCATTCTTCCGGTGGATTCTGGAAGTATATCGGAGGACTTGTGGATTCAAGGCGTGCGGCAATCAACCACTTGGTGCGGTGTACGTGGATTCGATAAATCGGTCTTTGGTCAATCGGTGAGGATTCACGATTGTTTTATTAAGATCATTTGTAACTGCACAATGATTATTTTTAGTGGTTCGATTTCCTCCCGTGGTTTTTACCCTTTTTAAGGGGTTTTCCACGTATGTTCTTGTGTTCACCTGTTATTGCTTTTTCGTTCCTTTATTACGTTGCTTTTAAGTAATTGATAAAACAAAAGGAATTTCAGACAACAAAACCCTCTCTGTCTGAATGGCCCATAATGGCCGCAAATTCCTCGATACTAGGACACAACTCCTCTCTCTTAAAGCGAAAAACGTGAAAATCAGGGTCCCACAAACTAGCTGCTGCCCTAAGGAAGGCAAAATTCACAGGAATTTGACGAAGGGAAAAAGTCCATGCCAAAGGACTTAAAGTGTAAACGGTCGAGGCCATTAAAGGAAATCAACCACTGATCAAGGACTGGTTGTGCCATACGTAAGGAATTGCTACTGACAACGCTATCGGGTTCGTAGAACGCGTATTTATAAAACTAAGTCGAATCTTAGTCCGAATCGGAATCGGATTCTTAATCCTCAGAATTTCAATCGGTCTCTCGGCCGATACTTCGATATGACGGCCGTAGGATCTATCCATCGGCCCGTAAAAATCAGGTTTGACCTACAAGTCAAACCCAGGCAAACAAAACGATCCTTCGGCCGGCAGATCAAAGCTTCGGCCGCGTAATCATTCAATCGGCCGCCAGAACGGCTATTTTACAGACTGTTTCCACGGTTCAGTTCGTTTCATTGGATTAACAAAGCTATCATACGCAAACGGTGCAAACATAGCATACACAATCCACGTAATAGAGCAAAAGGTTTTTTTGTTTCATATATCGAAAGTTTTTACATCACAAGGTGGATCATCCCACATTTCCTAAACAAACTATACATCGATTTTCTGTCGAACTAACCTATGCAGGAAGAGAAACAGAAAACAACAAAAGAAGAGGAAGCAGAAGAGGATGTCGAACCCTCTGGTGGTCCGAACACAATAGACCAGCTGCAAAAAAGAAAAGGAGACCCCTGGGGCGATGTATACCAAAGGAGTACTACGGTTCAGAAGGGACACCACATGGCTCCAAAGAATCACCACATGGCCCAGAAAAATCACCACACCGTGTACCACCGCCATGCCAGGAGCTCCGCGTCACGGAAGCAAGCCACCCATGCGAGGGCCCCTAATCAAGCATACCCATGCGAGGGTCCCAAATCAAGCATCGAGACAGGACCAAAAACAACGCGGTCTCCCTCCGCGCACGCTAGCCGCGTCAGCATATCACCCACGGCCCAGAGCTGTCAGAAACGAAGAGAAACGGAAGAGGTCTTCGGTGGAAGTCTCGGACGCAGAGAGAGAGATAGAGAAAAGAGGAAAATAAGATGAAAGGACGCCGTGGCCTCGGCTTTTATAGTACTCTGGAATCCGAGCGATTACGCGGCCGATACTTCAATCCCTCGGCCGAGACATTGCTCCTTCAGCCGAGAGATCGATCTCCCGGCCCCTTAATCAAATTCCCTCAGCAACAGCAGATTTTGCTCGGTGCACTAACTCAAGCCATCATGGAATTCTGGGTCCATGACCAACAGAAGCAAAAATCAAATCGGCCTTGGGGGCATCTCCAAACCAATGCAGGATAATCAAAACTAACTTTGGGGGCATGCCCAAGCATCGAAGGTCTCTCTCTCTCCACAAACTGCTGGCCAAAACAAGTCAAAACACCCAGCGGCTCTATGCCCGTATCCATTATCAAAGAACTCAGCAGCTCCATGCCCATGATCACCCATATCAACTCACCTAGCAGCTCTACGCTTGCCATTCCAGCGACCATACAACCATCAACTTACTCAGCGGCTCTATGCCCATACTCACTCACTCAGCGACTCTACGCCTTCAACTCAGCGGCCCTAAGCCCATTACCTCAACAGGCTCGAAGCCTATGTTTACCATCTCAGCGGCTCCAAGCCCTCGACTCAGCAGCTCTACGCTCGCTATCACAAACAACAGGCTCTACGCCCGTTATCTCACCACAACGGCTCCACACCCACCATTTCAGCGGCTCGAAGCTGTAATAACCAATTCAGCGGCTCCAAGCCCACCGTTTCAACTAGCTCGAAGCCATAGCAATCAACTCAGCGGCTCGAGGCCCATTATCGACAGGCACTACGCCTGTACTTATTCACTCATTCAACAGCTCTACGCTTGCTATCACAATCTCGGCGGCTCGAAGCCCTTTACTCCAACAGGCTCGAAGCCTGTATCTATCGTCTCAGCTGGCTCAAAGCCGTAAACAACCAATCTTAGTGGCTCGAAGCCATAACAGCCAACCCAGCGGCTCTAAGCCCATTGTCTCAACTGGCTCGAAGCCGTACACAATCAAGTTCTTAACAGGCTCGAAGCCTGTGTTCATCATCTCAACTGGCTCGAAGCCGTAAACAAGCAACAGGCTCTAAGCCGCCCCATCAATCAAGACATCTATTCTCGAGCTCTACGCTTGAATGCTCAAAAATCTAACATTTTTGAATGCTCAAGCTCTACACTTGGATGCCCAACCACTGTGTACTGGATGCTCAAGTTATACACTTGAATGCTCAAGCTCTACGCTTGGATGCCCAACCACTGAGTACTGGATGCTCAAAGCCTGTACTTTGAATGCTCGGATTCTGCTGTCCGAATGCTTGAGCTCTACACTCTGAATGCTCAAGTCCGGAACTTGATAGAAGCTCTAAGCTTAAAACAAACACACACGCACGGGCCTGTGCACATATTGCATCAACATTTTCACATCGAGTCTGCACAATCATATCTGTTCACATCTAACAACCATCATCACACATATACACTCTGCATATCTCTCATGAAACAGGTCAACCCTGCAATCAACCGGCTCTACGCCTCGGTTTTATTGATCGGTTCAGCGCCTCGATCCTTTGGCTCCACGTCAACACTTATGATGGAAAAGCTCCGTGCACAGACCATCAGAATGCAACCAGCTCTACACTTCGATTCAAATCACATCAAGCTCTAAGCTCCGACAACTCAGGCCCTCGCCTCAAGACTGCAGCAGGCTCCACGCCTCAATCTAAATCACCTCAGGCTCCACGCCTCAGTTCCTTCACCTCAGGCTCTTGCCTTATGCCAGCTCCGCGCCTCGGTCCATCACGTCAAGCTCAAAAGCTCCGACACCTCAGGCTCTCGCCTTATGATCAACACCAGCTCCGCGCTTCGGTCCTATCCAATCTCCTCAGGCCTTCGCCTCAAGACTGTAATAGGCTCCACGCCTCGATTTCATCACACCTCAGGCTCTCGCCTCATGACTACAACCGGCTCCGTGCCTCGGTTCCCTCATCACCGAAGCTCCGTGCTCTAGATACTGGCCCTGTGCCCCCCACATCTTAAAAACAACCGGCGTCCGACTCATCCCAGCAGATGGCTTGGATTCCACCCCACTACATCAATTCCTTCCAGCTCATTCGCAAGGATAGGCTACTCTACCGAGCTCCTTTCAATCAAAGTAAGGATGATCAAGAAAAGCAAACGCACCTGCAGTGTACTAATCTACCCCAAAATACTAAGGAAGCTCTCCGCAAAAGTTCCCCCGGCAGCCCCGCGCTCCTTCAACTATTCTTCGCCAAAACCCTGGCTCAGTCTAGGTACGTCACACTACGGCTTTTTAAGCCCTAAGGTACGTCTTCTGTCCCTAACCCTCCAAACTTTTATTTTTCTTTATTGCCCGAACTACGATTGGTCTGAATTTCCCTTGTGGAATACGTAGGCAGTCTCCCGGCCCGACCATAACAAAACCTTTTTCGAAAACCCCTTGGGATAGTGGTTGGACCAAATTGAGTTGCTTTTTCCAGCTTTGACTCTTACTCAAACATGTCTCGCGATCCATATGAGTTCAGTCAAAGAGGGGCATCTGTAGACACCCCAATTTGGCCTAACGATTATTTCAAGTCCCACCTTGGGACAATCCCGATGATGAAATGGATATAATGATTGCTGATTGCTTCCTTGAGGACCTTAGGACTTTCGGTAAGAACTCTGAGCCACTTAGAGGACCCAATTCAAAGCCATACAGCCTTTCAGACATAAATACAGAAGCCTAGGAGAATCCATCTGTCGGCCGTGACATCGATCCCACGGCCTTAACATCATTTCCTCACCCGAGCAACCTGTTGCTAGCCAAATCTCCCTGAGAGATCAATCCCTCGGCCGCAAGATCAATCCTTCGGCCAAGACATCCATTCCTCGGCCGTGATATCCTTTTCTCGGCCGCCAGATCGATCTTTTCCCAGACTCTGGAACGTGTTCTGTCAGACGTTTGATCTGATTACACTACCTTCCCGATGCGTTCGGGCTACGTTAGAGGATTGCCATGGAGAGTTAGAATCACACTCTAACTCCAATTTTTATCGTGCATTGCGATTGGCCGGAGTGAGTCATCCCTATGCATAGAGGAGCCTTTGGGTTCCAAAATTGATATACCTTCACACTCTTTCAAGCCTCAAAACTCTGCACAAATACTCTCTCAATCCCATACTTCAAAAGCCCTAACCTCCCGAAGGCAGCCGTCAATCCGGCGATCAAACCCCGAAGTTCAAACCCTAACCCTAGGGTTCTCAATCAAGCAATCAGTCAATTACACCCAATCCGAAGCAATCAAGCAAATGAGGGATCAAGGTGGTGAGGCCCAACGGCCTCTGGTTTGTCTTATTTACCATGTTTTTGACTAACCGTAGCGTTTTGATTATCCATTAATCTTTCTGTCTGGTGTGAGGAAGAACACCGACCGAGGCTTCGATCCCTCGGCCGGTACATTAAACCAGGGTGATTACTCGGCCGTGACATCCATTCACCGGCCGAGTAATCGATCTCCTGGGACATTTTTATTACTCTTCTGCTTTCTGAATGCATGCTTCAATTATCGCACTGGCTCACTTTGCTTACTGTTTAAAGGATTAAATAAACAGACTATGTGTTAGAATTAAACAAAGCATCTACACGTCTTATGTTGAATGATTATGGGCCAGTCTCACGACTGGGCAAAGAGGGGTGCCTAACACCTTCCCCTTATTGTACTTTTGGCTCCCGTATCCAGAATCTCTGTCTATTTTCCCAGTTTTAATAAACTGGGTGGCGACTCTATTTTGATGATAACCACTATCATGTGGCGATGTTCCTAGCCATGGGAATGTCCATGATTTTGGTTTACGAAGCAAGCAACCAATCGAGCAAACAAATGTGATCAATCTGTATGGCGATACCCCGTTTGGGAGGTGTCTACAGACAAGAACAAAACAATGTCCACCAACTCGATAAAGTGAAAATACTAAAGATAGAGTGGATGGCATGTCAACCAACCTTGACCCCGACCAAGTTTGGGGATTTCTAACCAAGGCCTCCGGCCTTCGGGTGTTTCTTTCTTCTTCTTCCATTCTCTTTTCTCCTCCTTCCTCTCTTCTCAATCCTTATTATCATTCCAATCCGGCTCATCGCCCGCGAAGTCGTCACTATCCTCTTCTTGCTCAATAGGAGGCGGGGTGTATGGCTCTTGAGTTCACCCTTCCGCCCGATGGGATAACCATTCCATGCGGTGTTCCATTCGTGCTTGCCTCCGGTCCATCTCCCAGCTCTCCTTCTTCAACTTCCTCATGCTTTCAATGATCGACATGCCTTGGCGAAACAACTTCTTGTACCAAGTGGTTTTCTTCGCATTTCTCGACGGCATTGTAGTTAAGTTGCTTCCACCGGGCACACCTCTTGGTACTCGGGATTGGGAGACACTCTGGGTCAAGATACTACTATTAAAGATTCCTGGTTCAAGCCTATTGTTGTCCATGTACTTTTGCTCCGTCACTTCATGCGCTCTACAAATCTTCGTAATCAAGCAAAGGTATGGCATTCCTATCGAAAATGACACGTTGGCCTTGAACTCAATGAGTTGCTTGAAAATGTAGGCCGACTCGTCAATCATCGTGCCCAATCACATGAACGCATAAGGAGCTTCCCATCTTTGAGTGATGGTTTGTTCTCGGCGCCCTGTGGGTTTAGACTGAAGTGCACCAATTGGTTTATCAACTTGTACTCCTCTTTGAACTTGCCCGGCATGTGAGGATCTCGGGCATCCGCCAAGTTGATGTACAATGCTTGGTTGATCTCATCAGCCGTAGCAAATTTGGGCCTTGGGTAATTTCTCTCGTGATCGAGAGGATGGTTGAACTCTAAAGCAGACGCAATCACATCTTGGTCTATTTGTATCTCAATTCGTCCAATCTTGGACGTGACCATAGCACCGAGTAGATGCTCACTACCCATCTCAGGGATTTGCATGTTCTTGTAAAAATCAACTACCAACGCCTTATTGTAACCCAGGTTATCGTAGAGGAAGTATTACAAACCTTGCGCGATGACTCGTTGGATGCTCCGGTGGTTGACCCCAATACTTGCAACGTCCATGTGGCGCTCGTTCTTCCCCGTTCTCTTCGCCATTGTCTCCATCCACTGCTTTTGCCTATCCCTTCAGACCTCCTTTGATGTTCTCTTCTTCTTTCGACCCACGGATGAACCCGCTTGGTCCGGATTTTCCATCATTTCCTCCTCCTCCTCAAACTGCCCAAGTATCTCATCATCTTCCTCAATTTCATGTCGGTGAGAGGAGGAGGGTGCATGCTTAGCCTTTTGAGCTGTAGTTTTCACTTTCGGCATGGTGAGTGTATCACACAAAATTCGAGTCTATGGAAAAGACGGAAAAATGTTGAATAAGTCAATTTTATTAATTTGAGAAATTTAAGGTTACAATCTCTGATGCAATTTTTAAAGAAAATAATCCTCTGAATCTTCTCTTTGATTTGTTGAAACGAGGGCTTGTCAACTTGATCTCGATTTGAATGGTGATATCTTATGCGATCTTTGCGAAGATGATGGGCTTTAACTTGAGGGCTTTGAAGCTTCTTCTCAAGTTGAATTGCTTGATCTTCTTCAATTTTATTGAAAAAGATGATGGATTTATGGATATTGACTTGAGAGTTTTGGAGCTTCTTCTCAAATCGGTATTTGAGATCTTCTTCAGTTTGGTTGAAAGAAAGGCGGATTTGTAGATGTTGATTTGAGGGCTTTGGAGCTTGGTCTCAAATCGGTGATTGAGATCTTCTTCAATTTGATAGAAGGAGATGGCTGGTTTGTAGATATTGATTTGAGGGCTCTAGAGCTTGGTCTCAAATCGGTATTTGTGATCTTCTTCAATTTGGTAGAAAGAGATAGAGAATTGATTTGAACGTTCTTCGTAACTTTGAAGTTTTGATATGAAGAACCTTCTTGTTTAATGTGGCTGGACTCGAAGGATTCTATAAGGCTTGGAGGCTTTGATCTTCAGATCTCTTGAGTTTTGATGCTTGATTGTGTTGATGATTTGAAGGAATTCTGAAGGGCCTTCGTAGCTTCGATCTTTAGAGCTCTGGATGCCTTGGATGGGATGATCCTGAAACGAATGGCGGAATCTTCTTCGAGATTTAAGAAGAAGATGATGACTTCGGTTGAATGTTTTTCGAGGCTTTGAAGCTTCGATCTGAAGAACCTTCTTGTTGGATGCAGACTTGAAGAATTCTGAAAGGCTTGGAAGCTTTGATCCTCAGAGCTCTGGATGCCTTGGACGAGATCCTCCATGTTGATGGAAAAATATAAGAGGGAGCACCTCTATTTATAGAGATGTGGGATGAAGAGTCATGACAAACCCTAACTACTTCTCTAATTATTTCTTTATTTAATCTAAAAGGAAATAATAATAATTTGATAATTATCCTTCTTCCTTTTAATTTAAGAAAGACAATTATATATAGAGAAATACAATTATTATTTTATCAAGTGGCTTAATTTGATTGGCCGGACTTAATAAAAATAATAATTGCGTCATTTCAACACGTGTGTTTACATCCAAAAATATACCTCCCAAAGAGAAAATTACACGTGGCACTAAACAGTGTGCGGACCAATCAAAACACGTTGTAGTTACGCATGAGATATATAGAATTGATGGGTTTAATTACGATGTTATTTTAGTACTATACGGTATCGTTTAGATTGGAAACGACCACGTTTGGACATAAAATGACAGATATTAAGAGGATTATTAAGCATAACCGTTGATTAACTCCTTAAATCATCGAACGGTGACATTAGAGACTCGTTTTACAAGGAGAATCAGTTATGTTTATTCATATTCATCTGGGTAACCCATTTTGAAGCACACTAACTCATATTGCGCAGAAATAGGAGCCCATTATCCATGTGTTAAGCCACGTTCTACAGCAACAAACGTGGGAAGCATAATGATTTTCTGGAAAGACCAAGTCAACAGCAATTCGAAGGCAGTTACAACCGTTCTTGGAGGGAATCAAGGCATTTTAAATTAAATTTGAATGAAGACTTGGGCGCTAAAGGTAAACGTGGAGAACAAGAGTTATAGACAGACCCTTTGTCTATAAATAGAAGAAGCAAATGAAGAAGAAGCCCCAACAAATCATCATCTGACATCCCATACAAAAAATGGTTGTTCAGAGATCTAAAGTAGTTTAGGACTTAGGAATTAGTTCGAAGTAGTTAATATAGTTTGTAGCTTAATATTTTGCAAGTTTGAAGACTTATTTGAATGTAAGCTTACTTTTGATTAAATTCAATTTATCTTACATTATTCTATCTTGTTCTTCCTAAAAGAGCAATCGCATATAAGCTTGATTTTGATTAGATTCAAGCGTGCTTATATTTCTGTCTTGTTCTTTTTGAAATCCTAAGAGTAATCATATATAAGCTTGCTTTTGATTAAATTCAAGCCTTCTTATATTCAGTTATCTTTTCTGATTTCTCTGTTTGAAGAGTGTCGATTCAGTTTGGTTGATACCTTATAGAAAAATCCTCTTCGTTGAGGTAATCGAACGGATAATCACAATTGCCTGATTAAGTTAGCTATTTTTGAGTTAATCTGAAAAGATAAATTCTATTCTTTTCTGGCATGCCTGCACACAATCATTTTGCCAAAGATTGAGCTAATTTAGCACAAATAATTTTTGGCACACCCGGTGGGACTCGAAGGTGTCAAAATGCCAAGATTTAGAAAGCAAAAAACACCCAACTTTGGCCTAGAGCTAGAAGATGAGATCATAACACAACTTGCTAGGGAGCAAGGCCTAATCATTGGCCTAGAAGTTCCCCCAACGTCTGAGAGATTAGAGAGACCTTCCCATGAAGCACCTCGAAATGTCCAAGAGGGGCAGTCAAGTGATCAAAATCATGACAAAGAGGAGGTTTTCAGAGAAATGATGATTGCTTTTTGTAACGACCCTGATTTTTTGTCAGTAAAAATTTCGCTAAATATTTGAATTTTTGTTTTTATTAATTTTCTTGGCTAGGAATCCTACCTTTCTTAGGATAAATTATTCCAACCAATTAGTTAGCCAAGTCAATTGGATTCTAAGCCTAGTTAAACCTCCCTAACTATTCTTGAACCTTATGACCCTTATGAACTCTCCTAATTCCTAGGTGAACCCTTTCATCTTATGAACCTTTCTACACCCTAGTTGAACCTTTCTAACCCTAGACTAGAAAATCATTACACTTACTTGACTAGTCATTTCAAGACTTATTTCTCATCATTACTTCTACCAAGAATATCTTTCCTCTTTACCCATTGAACAATAATTCGTAGGGTAATTATTATCCTTTGAGTAATAGCCATAATCCCATGAGTACATAGATTTGACAAGACACTCCTGCTGTAATATTGGCTTCGGCCATCTGAATAAAAGGTGTGTTTCTTTTACGATCCTTGTATTTTCCAGTACTTATTTGGTATCAGAGCCAAAATGGCGTAATTATTGTTAGTGCAAATATAAGTTACTACTTATGATGGAGCCTTTTGAATAATTTTGATAAAATCTTTCAAAAAATTTAAATGTAAGATATCATTATGGGTAGTGGGACGTCACTCAAGTCGCGTTCGGATTTGTCCGGCCTTGGAAACCCGGTTAGGGTATTTTGGCCTTGCTCCGATAAATCGTTGACAGACGTGCTACTTATAATGCTATCCTTCATTTAAAAAAAAAAAGCAAAATCATAAGAAAATATCTTATATGAGCACTAACACTTTCTCACCATGAGAAGAATATTTAGATCTGATAATGATAAAATTAAGAATTCCGAATTAGTGGAATATGCCAATGTGCAAGAACAACTGAATCACTGGACTATTCCTCCAGTGCGTCCATCTACTATTTATGGACGAGGAACTTTTGAATTTAGGAGTACTTTGGCTATTAAAACCAAAGAGAAAACTGAAAGCATAGAGCTGAATGATAAGATAATTAATCTTCTAGATAGAAGTGATATTCTAGCTCATATGCGAAATTATAATTACATTCATATTGGTTTAGTGCAAGTTGCCCTTAAACCCCTAACACTGTTAGGAATGGATACCTGTCTCCAAGTAACTTTGCGAGATGGCAGATGTAATAATTGGAGATCCTCAATAATGGGGGCAATTGAGACCAGTTTATGTCATGGTCCAGTTTACTTTAACGCTTATCCTAATCTGACTGTTTCTTTAACAGATAGGAATATTGGTGAGGTCCTAAATTGTAGGATCCAAACTAGAGGTTATGATTATTTACCCGGATCTGAGGTAATAGCTGTAATCTACAGAATTTATTATAAAGTTATGAATACTTTGAATCCTAGGGTACGAAACTTATCGTCCCCAGACCAAACGGTCTTGATAGAAACCAATATGTTGACTTCTAACATTGCAACCAATAGGCTGATCAACTGGGAAGAAATTACATTCCCTGAAAATTGGACTATCACCAATGCGGTCCCACCGAGACCAATAATAAACCAAATTGAACAAATAGTTCAAGATAATGAGGGAACTGTTTCCCTGAATTTTAGGAATTCTCGATCTGAGAGACTTCTTAGAAGTAATAGCACTAGAAATAGCTTTTCTAGTACCCAAATACCTTATAGGGTGAGTATTCCTCCTACTAGTAGACACTCAACTTCTGAAATTCCTAGTCCGGATGAGATTAATTTGGCAGGAATAAGAATATCCCAAAATCAAATTCCTCATGGAGTTTATAATGTTCCAGAATCAGTAGAATCACCTATTGCCAGTGACATGAATTTTTCCATTAATGACAATAATAGATCCTGAAATCAGGAAAGGTATTAGTAAGGAATTTTATCAACCTAAATACAGAGAATTTAGGGAATGGTATTTCTCAAAATATAGTGAGAAACAACTACAAGAGTTTAAAAGGGAGTTTTATGATTGGATTGAGTATTCTAAGATAATCATCCCTTTTGCCCAATGGTTTTATGGTAAATATTTTCCTGAAATTGATAGATCTATTCATGTTATTCAAGACTATCATAGGAATTGGAGAAGTATGTCAGGAACTGTACTTAAAGCAGTCCATCCTCCCACTATTCCTTTATCTTTAGAAGGAAGTTCAGAATCTGAACCTACTCTTGAAACTGTGGCTTTTATTAAGCCTGCTAATGCAGATTTAAATGGTAAACTGCATAAATAGAATAATCACACCAATCTCCACCTTAGTACTATAGGAGAACAATTGGTTAGAATAGAGGACCAAGTCACCCAAATAAGGGATGACATTAAGAATTCTCAGACTAAAGAGAGAATTGAGGAGGTTATCTCTCCCTCTAATATTCGTCCACCTATTCCTATAACAAATTTTAATTTGACCAATCCTAATAAAAACTCTGAATTGGTTAAAGAACTGCAAAAAAGGTTAAGAGGCCTTTCTATTAATGTTATTTCTGAGGAAATGGAGGAAATGAGTAATCAAGAGATTTCAGAATTGGAGAATGTTTTCCTTCAGAATGAAAGTATTAATAAAATCCAATATCCTCCACAAAGACTCCCTTATGCTGGGGCAGATAGATACTACTATCCTAGGCCTAGTCCTCAAGATATGTTATATGAGGAAGCAGGATTTCAAAAACAAATGTCTTATAGTGGAAAGACCATTTATGAATGGAACATAGATGGCATGACTGAATACCAAATTTTTGGAGTCGTACACCAAATGATGATGTACAGCACAATTTGTGCTCAGAATGGTAATGGTGATAGAGATATTGCCAGATGGATCACCGCCGATTTTACAGGAATGATAAAAGGGTGGTGGGATAATATCCTTAATGCAATCCAAAGAGCAGAAATTTTAGATGCAGTAAAAATTGAGAATGATATTCAAAGACCTGATGCTGTTTATACTTTAATAAACACATTAATCCTCCACTTTGTTGGTCACTGGGATAACCAACGGGAAAGAAGTAGAGAATTACTTCAGAATCTAAAATGTCCAACGTTAACTCATTTTCGTTGGTATAAGGATGTTTTCCTTGCTAAAGTAATGCAAAGAAACGATGCTAATAGTGAGCATTGGAAGTCAAAATTCATTGACGGTCTACCCCATTTCTTTGCTGAGAAAATAAGGAAAAAATTGAAAGACCAAAATAATGGTATAACAATAATTTATGATAATTATACCTATGGTCAATTGGTATCCATAGTAATCCAAGAAGGATTAACTTTATGTAATGATATAAAATTACATAACCAGTTGAAAAAACAACACCTAACTGGTAAACAGGAATTGGGCCAATTTTGTGATCAGTTTGGTTATGATATGCCTAAATATCTAAAACCAACTACGAAAAAGAGTAGTAATAAAACTACTACTAAAAAATACTCTAAGAAAAAATCTTATAACAATAAGAAGAATAAAGGTGAGCAATCTGGCTCAAAAGAGTCTATTTCTAAAAAGCATAATAAGGCAAAGAAGAAGTCCACAGCAAAATGTTTTAAGTGTGGAAAAATAGGTCATTATGCTAATAAGTGTAAGACTAAGAAAAAGCTAGATGAGCTTCAAATAGATGAAGGGTTAAAACAACAACTCTTCAAATTACTTCTTGATTCAAGTGAATCAGATTCTTCAGACGAAGAATCAAGAGATCAGGTTAATGAGGTTTCTGATCAAGAGGAAGACACTTCTTCTGATTCAGAAGAAGAGATTCCCAATAATTGCAATTGTAATAATCTGGAATGTTCAACTTCCAATAATTATTGGAAGGCTATAGTTGAGATGAATGGTCTCAGTATTAATGTTTTAACTGAAAAACAACAAAGTCTTTTGGACATCATTGATCAAATTGATGATCCTCAATTAAAAATAAAAATCATTGAAACTTGTATCTCTTCTAATAAAGAAGAAGAAGAGGTTAAACCTCAGATTCAGAAGGAGACCTATAGTCTGAAAAATGTTCTAGACAGATTAGAACAAAATGACAGTTACAAACCTGTAACAATCCCTGATCTTAAGGGTGAAATAAATATTTTGAAAACAGAAATAAAATTGTTGAAATCATTTCAGAATAAAGCTACCCATGAAATCTATGAAATGAATCAAAAACTTGATTCTTTGGAAAAGAAAGGTAGCACAGATAAGGAGGATATTCCTACTGAGGATTCTAATGATTCTTTGAATTTAATCAACAAAGTGGTTTACCAAAAATGGCATGTTAGGGTAAACCTAGTTATTCAAAAGGAATATACTATCAACAATATAATTGCTTTGGTTGATAGTGGTGCTGATATGAATTGCATTCAAGAAGGAATAGTTCCAACTCAATATTTTGAGAAGACTTCTCAAAGTCTCACTAATGCCAGTGGATCAAAAATGTTGATCAAATATAAGCTTAACAATGTTCACATTTGTAATAAAGGAATCTGTTTGGAGACAACATTTCTCTGTATAAGAAATCTCCAACAGGAACTAATTTTGGGAACTCCCTTCTTAGCTATGCTAATGCCTATGCAAACCAGTACTGCTGGAATAACTGCCCATATTGATGGCCATGAGATATTCTTTGAATTCGTCTCTCCTCCTGTTTACAAAGAAGTAAACGATATTATAAGGAAAATATCCAATAAGGATAAACAAATAAATTTCCTTCAAAAAGAAATTAGAATAATGGGAATTGAAGAGACTCTTCTGAGTCCCACAATGATAAAGAAAATTTCCCAAATACAAGAGAATTTCAATAAAGAAATTTGCAGTGATATTCCTAATGCTTTTTGGGATAGGAAGAAATATATTGTTTCACTTCCTTATGAGAATGATTTTAATGAAAGAAAAATTCCCACAAAGGCAAGGCCTTCTCAAATGAAACAAGAATATTTGAAAATGTGTCAGAATGAAATTGACAGTTTACTCAGTAAACAACTAATCAGAAAAAGCTATTCTCCATGGAGTTGCACAGCTTTTTATGTCAATAAAAATGCAGAGAAGGAACGAGGTGTTCCTAGACTTGTTATTAATTATAAACCCCTCAATGAGGTTTTGATGTGGATAAGATATCCCATTCCTAATAAGAAGGATTTATTAGATAGACTTAATAAGGCAGCTATCTTTTCCAAATTTGATTTAAAATCAGGATATTGGCAGATTCAAATTGAGGAATCTGACAGATATAAAACTGCATTTACTGTTCCTTTTGGTCACTTTGAATGGAATGTAATGCCTTTTGGCCTGAAGAATGCACCTTCAGAATTCCAGAATATTATGAATGATATTTTCTATCCATATGCTGAATTTGCTATTTGCTACATTGATGATGTTCTAATATTTTCTCAGAACATAGACCAGCATATGAAACATCTTAGAATTTTTAAAGATGTTATTAAAAGAAATGGACTTGTTGTTTCTGCTCCTAAGATGAAATTGTTTCAAACTAAAGTCAGATTCTTAGGACACAATATCCACTAGGGAAAAATTATTCCCATTGATAGAAGCATAGAATTTGCTTCCAAATTCCCAGATGAATTAAGAGAGAAAACTCAATTACAGAGGTTTCTTGGTAGTCTCAATTACATCGGAGATTATTACAAAGAATTAGCTCAGGATTCTGCACCTCTTTATGATAGATTAAAGAAGAATCCTCCTCCTTGGACAGAAATTCATACCAAAGCTGTCCAAAAGATTAAATTAAAAGCAAAGCATCTTCCTTGTTTAGCTATTGCCAATCCAGAATGGAGAAAAATAGTTGAAACAGATGCCTCTAATATTGGTTATGGTGGCATTCTAAAACAATACAATCCTAATAATTCTAAGGAAGAATTAGTCAGGTTTACTTCTGGACTTTTCAAAAATGCTCAAGCTAATTATAGCACAATAAAGAAAGAAATTCTTTCTATTATTAAATGTATAAATAAATTCCAGGATGATTTATTAAATCAACATTTCTTGGTAAAAGTTGACTGCAGTGCAGCAAAGCAGGTTTTGAAACAAGATATTAAAAACCTGGCTTCAAAACAAATTTTTGCTAGATGGCAGTCTGAATTATCTGCTTTTGATTTTGATATTGAATATAAAAGGAGAATTTCTCATCATTACTTCTACCAAGAATATCTTTCCTCTTTACCCATTGAACAATAATTCGTAGGGTAATTATTATCCTTTGAGTAATAGCCATAATCCCATGAGTACATAGATTTGACAAGACAAGTCATTAGAACCCTTCATCATGAACTAGCCTTGCCATGCATGCACACCTAATATAATCATGCCTATTATGCCTAGGTGCACTTTCTAGGAAAACTAATACCCATTGGACAATGTTCTTGTCATTGAAAGCCACCTTTAATCATTACCCTTTCCTTAGACCTAATAGGACTACTTAGGCCTAAGTATACTTAGCTATATATATACATAGATATATACTTTCTAGGAAATGTTTTGACCATTGGATATTACCTAGCACTTGAAAGCCTTGACTATCATCATTACCCTTTTCTAGACTTAGTAAGCTAGCTCACTTGGCACTCAAGTATACTTAGTCTTACACCTATATATATCAATAATACAAATCGCGACGGTGTGGTGACCCACATATTTTTCATACATAAATCTTGACCATTTGATTTAACACACATTTTTCTGCATAAATCTCCATCCTTCATTCAACCTTGGCATTTTTGTAAATACTTTGCATTTTCTGGAATAAATGGTTGATTAATTATTCTTTTAGTTTTGGTAAAGACTTCGCTGAGATTCTGTGTCTTCTTTCCTAAAATCACTTT
Source organism: Rhododendron griersonianum (assembly GCA_018127125.1). Lineage (NCBI taxonomy): Eukaryota > Viridiplantae > Streptophyta > Magnoliopsida > Ericales > Ericaceae > Rhododendron > Rhododendron griersonianum. Next base: position 2,675,836 of record CM030798.1, on the reverse strand, counting down.
TAACAATCCAACAGCTAGGATTTCTTTTAGGATTTGAAATCTCACGAAACAAATATTGTTAATTTGCTGCATTAAGCCATCAATTACGCCCAAAGATAGCGTACGGATCAATTTTGGTAGATTAGTTTTCCATGTGATGGCAATATTTCTCCCTTAAAGAATCTTTTCAGTCAAAAGCACAAGTGTTTGATGGCTGAGATTGAAGCCCTAAATTGATCCAACGAACATCAAGCAGTATCGTTCAAATTTTGAACCAAGGATCAAGTGGAGCAATTCGAGAGATCTTAAGCTACCATGAACAGCCCTTTATGTTTTTGTTTTCATCCATTACTTTTCTCTCTCATTCTTTCGTATTTCATTAGAACGTTTCTATTTCTCCCTTCTTAATCCTACCCTACTACTCCCCTCTCCCCTCTCTTCTCTCTTCCTATCCTTCAATGCAACTGTAACTTCCATCACGCACAGAAAAATTTTCAGTGTCGGGTGGGTACCACGTGGTGCCCGCTCGGCGCATCAGAGTCATTCATTGCATTTTTGGACAGCTCGGACTTGGAAAGAGAAAGAAGACAAAAAGTGTTGGTGTGAGAGGAGAGAGAGTTTCAATCCGAGCCATCCAAAAATATATTGGATGGCCCGGATGTGCTGAGCGATTACCACGTGGGATATACCCACCCGTCACCGAAAAATTTCTCATCGCGCACACCACCACCATGTACATATGTAGTGATTATACTTAAAACGGTCGACTAGATCAGCCATCAGGTGGAATAAACCTTCTTCTTCTTTTTTCATTATAATGGGTATGATCCATTATGAGTTTTGTTTTGTTTTGTTTTTTGTTGTGGCAATGTAATTCGAATAGTTGTAGATTCTAAATTCTAAATTAAGTTTCATACATTGATGTCTTTTTCAGATAGTTCGATTCTGAACGTGAAGATAATTGAAGCTACAACCACGGAAGTGTGTAAGATCTTTTATTATTATTATTATTATTATTATTATTATTATTATTATTATTATTATTCATTTTGCTCTTAATTTCAATTATATTTTAATGTTCATGATGCCATGTTTTTTGCTTCAATTTTGAACCGCGTCTACTTATGATGAAATGCTTTTACCTCTTATATGGTGTTTCTTACCCGTTGTAGACACCCCAATTTGGACCTATTAACTATCCTTAATTTGTGCCCTCGAGGCTCCCCGATGATGAAACGAAATCGAAACAGGCCTTGAACAAGCTTGAACGGCGCTTCTTGTCTTTTTCAAAACCAAAACTCTTTTTTTCCCGATACCCTGAGGGTAAAATTGGCACACATTTCAGCATATAAAATACATTTGAATGAAACCAATTGGGTTAGTAAGAGGACTTAACGAGCTTTCCAACGCTTCAAAAAACACCCAAAACTGAGTTCGGGAGTGTCCGTGGCGCCCTTTTGAAGTTGGGCAGTCACTTCCAAGCGCTTGGGAATGCTGACAGACCAATGCATGTTGAGCTTGACCTTTGACCATGGCTTTTTCAGATTTTTTAGATCATTCAAACCTGCACGTTCCAGGCCTGGCAGGGCATCTCATCATGAGAATTTTCCCTCCCAAACTTTCTTTAATCTTTCATTTTATTTCCAAACCATTGGTTACGTTTGCCTATAAATACCCCAATGTTCCACCCTTCAAGGGGCCACGAAATTGAACTCTCTCACTCCCCTATGTTCAGGAAACTCTAGCTCTCAAACATCTTCAAACATTTTTCAACTCAAAGCATTTTCCAACTTTCATTTTCCAACAATTTTCAAAGAAAATCCAAACATCACAAAAGTATTTGAAGTCTTAGACTTCATTCTTCTACTGTTTTTCAGCCCCCATTCAAGCATCCAAGTCAATCCAAGAAGTCTTGTCCAAGCAAAAGGTATAAAATCTGATTTTATACTTAGAAGCCTACTGTTTTCCCCTGTCTGAGGGAGATCAGTGGCTCATACCAGTTCCTCATACTGATTGTGAGCCACCTGATCTTGGTTTAACAACAAAAGCAAAAGGTTAGAAGGAGTTTTTCAATACACTGGAATCACTCCCGAGCGCTCGGGAGTATTGTTCTTCTGCTACAACTTGTTTTTCCCCTTATATTGCTGTTCATACAAGTTTCTGAGTACTGGGTGTGCACTGGTCCTTCCAGAGCCCAGTAGGGTTTATTTACAGTTGCAGGGAAGCAAGGTTTGAATGGTTAAGACTAGTTCTTAGCTGTTTAAGCCTCTAGTTGAGCACGTCTATACTTTGATTTCTTTGTGATTTTTCTGGCAGTGCTAGCATGTGAATATGTCTAACGAAATTTGCAGAAGGTGTTGACTACACTCCCGAGCGCTCGGGACCACTCCCAAGCGCTCGAGAGTGATCCCAATGACAGTTCATTTTACGTGCTTCATCATTCTATTGCACCTTGTACACTTTGCACATGCATGCATTGCTATCTTTTGGTATTTATACATACTTGTTAGTTGGTTTAATGAAACAAAATATTTTCGACAAAATCCCACAAACATTGAGTAGAGACCGACGTCGCGTCAGGCGAGGGGGGTGCCGTAAAACCCTTCCCCCCTCGTAACATGGCTTTCAAACCTCAAACGGATCTCTGGTTTTCAATTCAAATCAATCATTTTCAAATCAAAACGGTTTCTCGGATGGCGAACCACAAATCCGGGTGGCGACTCTTCAAATTTTTTTGATTCGATTCAAAAACGGTGCTATTCGGGCCGCCCCGATCCACCCGAGGCTGTGGTAGCCCACAGTGGCGACTCCGTTGGGGAAAAGGTTTATTTAATACTTGAGAAAAAGTCGGTACGTTGACAAGACGGCCTGCTTTCCTTAAGCATCAATTAAACTTGTGAGCCAAGCTTGAAAAATGTTTGTGGGATTTTCAAAATATTTTGTTTCATTTTCTATCTTTTGTACATATATCTTGTTCAACCTCGCTGTGGTGTTCTGGCAATCCTGCCCGGCTTGCTGGTGATAGGGAATCCCAGAATGCTTGGCAACCCTCAACTGTGATGAGTCACCTCTGTTGTTTGTACCATTATTGGGTGTACGCTCAATAGTGAGAGGTAGACCTTGACTCTAGTCTGGGGAACCCTCTTTAAACCAAAACCGCCCTTTATACATGTGTAGAAAGCAATAGAACCTTCGAAACTAGGACAGGGACCCGCAAGTTAGGACTATGTGCTATATCCTGCCTACATGTTACTGCTTTTGGCACCTCACCATGCATCTCATCCATGTCATGCCATCATGCTGTCTGTTCAATTTCAAGCCCTGTGCTCTTAAGACTCGATCGCGCGGTCTGTAGAAGGTTGCCGAGACCCGATGAAGAGTCGTGCACCCTAGTGTACGTTGTCTAAACTACATGAGTCCTTAGAACAATGAGACTTTGGGAAATTAAAACTTACTAAGTCCTTGACTAACGCCTAATCGAAGATTCAACGGAGAATAAGGAATAACAAGGAAATGACGCCGTGACGCCACGTCACTTACACCACTTCGGCTAATGGCACCATGCCACTGACGCCACTCTGGTTATGGTTTCATGTCGTCTATACTAAGCTATTCCAAGTTCAAAATTGAAACTTCAAATGAGGACTACTTGAATACTTAGTTCATTTTGATATCTCTTAGAACTTGTCGTTTTAAACAAAGGATACATCCTAAAAGAAATTATGAGGAATGAGGCAACCTTCGAAAGACCGTAATCTTATCCCGCTGTCCATTTGCTTTCGGGTAGAACTCTTAGACTCGCTCACGCGGCTTGTTTAGGATTGCCTAGACCGATGAAGAGTCGGGCTTTTAAAGGCACGTTGTGGGAATTAATTAGTCCTTGGAACGATGAGTTTTAGGGATATCAAAATTCATTAAGTCTTCAATACATTTTTCAATCATGGATTCAACGAAAATTAACGAAACAATTAGGCTACAATGTCGTGATACCCACACCACCCAGGTTATAGTGCGAAGTCACTTACACCGCTTAGGCTAATGGCGCCATGCCACCTACGCCACCCCGGTTACGGTATCATGTCATTTATGCTAAACGGTCTTTGAAACCAAAACAGAAATTTTGAGTGAAAAATGTTAAAGGCTTAATCTGTCTTGATATCTCTCAAATCATGTCATTCCTAATCAAAGGATACACACTCAAAAGAATCTCTGAGGACTAAGGCATTCCTTCGCAGGTTGTTATTTCTTGAGTCAAGGTCTAGGAGACCATAAATCCATGGAGTTTGAGATACCTCCGGTGTTCACCGTGCCCGAACGGCTCCTTCTAGTTCAGTCTAGCCTTAAATGCATTTTCCAACAGTCTTATTGCTCTGTCTCGGATGGTCTTAGATAAGGAGATTGGCTCTGATTCCCAACACGCGGAATTTAAACTGCCTGACAACGACCTACCCGTGACTGTTGGAACTATCCGTAAAGTTTGATCCCTTGAGTCGACGATGACAACACATATTTTTCAATAAATCACGACATGGGCACATTCTGAGTCCACTTTTTTTCTTTGCTGTCAGTCCGAGAGCGATTGGGCCGAAAAAGAAAACCCTACCTTCATAGACTCAGAATTTGTGGGAAGATATGGAGCAGCCGGTGGAAAATTTGAATGGGGAACATCTGAATGGGGAACAGCCAGCAGGGAATCCGAATGAGTTGGATCAAATCCGAACCTCTATCCAACAGATGGGTGAACGAACAGACAATCAGATTACCCAGTTGATGCTCATGATAACCGGGGTTGCCAGACGACTTCCACCTCCACAAAACCCAGAAACACCCATCGAAAATAACCATGAACCAACCCCTGAACCAAAGCCCAGAAATGGCCGCCATCAAAGCCAAATTAGCCCAACTTGAGCAGTCCTTAGCCAGAAGCAAAAGAATCACCTCAATTGGTTTCGACATCGACGAGCTCTGCCTCTTCCCAAATGCCAGACTACCCAAGAAATTCAAGCCAATCGAGTTTGCAAAGTTCGACGGAACCGGTGATCCAAAAGCACACTTGACCAGCTATATTGGGGCACTTTCCATGTGGGGCGTGGAGAAAGATGCCATGGCCCAAATGTTTGCTCAAACACTGGTTGGACATGCCTTGCACTGGTTCACTGCCTTGCAAATAACAAAGAAGAAATCTTGGGAAGACATCTGTGAGGCTTTCGTGGCCCAGTTCGACTACAACATCCAACTTGAGGTCACCACTCGAGAGTTGGAATCCACAAAGATGGAACTGAATGAGTCTTTTATGGATTTTGTCTGAAGATGGAGAGCAAAGACTGTTCAGATGAAGAAGAAACCATCTGAGAAAGATCAAATTCGGATGATTGTCTGAAATCTCCAGCCTGCACTTGCCAAGTACATGATCCTAGCTCAAGCCTCTTCCAACTTTAAGACATTCTTCGAAACAGGCCTGGCCGTCGAAGAAGCCGTCCAGTTGGGCATCCTCGAAAGTGTTGATTCCTTCCCAGAAACAAAAAATGTGGACCCCGACAGCAGCAGCACGCTGTATGGCAATGCAAGCTACACCAACCTGCCATCTAACCCTACAAATACCGATCCCGCTAGCCAGATCGTTGCTCAAGCCACCAAGCCTAAACAACCTCGTGTCTTTTCTGAGTTGTTCGTACCACTATCCATGGTATTCGAAAGACTTATCGAAAGCGGAACCATCAAACCACTCCTTCCAACTCCCCTACCTCAAAAGCTCCCAGCCTATCACAATCCATATGCCTTCTGCGCCTTCCACCAAATGCCCGGTCACACTACCAATGATTGTCACCGTCTCTGTCACAAGATCCAAGACCTAATTGATGACGGAAGCATCCCAATGCTGAACCTCGGATCTGGAGGAGGATTTTGAGTGCAGTAAAGTCAATCCATGGATGAAATTTCTCACGAGTTTGGAAAACTTTTAAGTTTCAAGTCGAGTCTTTTTCAAGTCAATTTTGAGTCAATTTGTACCTCGAGTCTTTCATGCTTTCGTGTCTGTATGTTTTCAAATTCAAGTTTGTAGTCAAAGAAGAAAAAACCAAAAAGAGAGTCAGTTTTGTAGTCCCGAACTACGTTATGACTTGATTCCTTTGCAAGAAGGATACGTAGGCAGCCTCATCCCGAGGCCCGGTCATGTTCATTCGAGTAGATCCCAAAATTCGGTCACGATCTTTTGAGTCAATCCTTCGTCGATCCGCCTTTCGAAATCAATCTCAAGCTATTTGTGTCGAAATTGTGATAATAAACTCGCGTTTTGTGATAATCCCTTAACTTGGAATTGTTTTTCACCATCAATTGAGGAATTAAAACATGAGATACTTCACCCTTGCAAGAAGAAGAATTTCATGGGACCACTCCCTGACGCCGTCAAGAAGCAACACCTTGGCCTGAGAAGAAGCTCGATAGATCAAAACCTCAAAATGTGATCTAGGCAAAAGTTAGAGCACACAAATCTCTTAAATTGCATCTAGGATCCAGTTATCAAGTTGTGCAATTCAAAATGAGGAAAGGCATTCTTTTCTCTTATCAAATGCTTGAAGATATATATCCATTGATATCCCCTTTGAGCCTAAATTGATTTCTTTGAAAGAGCCCGGCTAGGTAGCTATCCCCCACACTGGGGTGAAATGAGGAGGACAAATGTGCCAAACACATGATTATCATCGGCACATCAGAATTCAAAGCGTGAAAGTGCCAAATACATGGGCACAATGAGGTGCAAAACATCAAAGAAAAATCAGAGAAAGCTCAAAATCAACAAAAGTGCCAACACATCGGCACAACAAAATGCGAAGGAAATCAAATGAAAGAAGGCGCCCATCAAAAGCAAAAAGGGCACAAAAATATTCAAGATGGCTGCTAGCTCTCGAAACCCTAAGAAAATGAAAATTCTTGAGCCTATTATCCTTTCTTTGTTAAGCCAAACCTTGGCCACGTTATAACCCGAATTAATAAAGTCCTTTCAGATTGGAAAACACAACTTGATAACAAAAATCCTAGACAATAGGAGAAAACAAGAAGGAGGGGCAAGGCATTTTGTGAATCCTGCAAAATCCAAGCTAAGGCATTTTCAAAATCCATGGGTTGTCATCAGCAATCCAGGGCACGGTTCGTGTTTTGACAAAACAAGATCAAAGAAAATCCCGAATGAGCATCACTTGATGGAGCTAAAACAATTTTAAAGCCCCAAATGGGAAAATCATCGAAACTTGATTTTATCATGACAATTTCAAACATCAATTGTGGGGCATGCTTGCCATTTTTCGAACCCTCAAGTAATCAAGTTTCTTGTCTAGTCAAATCAATTCCTCGTCCAGTCTGAGTCAGTCCTCTGATAAATAGTCTTTCTTGTCTTTTGAGTCATCTAGGCCTTGCCCAAATTCACACAAGGTCATTCTCGGTCATCATCTAGTCAAGTCACTTTGATCTTGAGGTCCGAACTCGTGAGAGAAATTCCAATACATGGAAGAACCCACGCTTGTGCTCATGATAAAATTGGTTGCCGAAACTATCAGTGGAATCGAGGAAGAGAATCAGAACTTGTAGACACCCCAATTTGGCCTAACGATTATTTCAAGTCCCACTTTGGGACCATCCCGATGATGAAATGGATACAATGATTGCTGATTGCCTCCTTAGAACCTTAGGACTTTTGGTAAGAACTTTGAGCCACTTAGAGGACCCAATCCAGAGCCATACAGCCTTTCAAACAGAAATACAGAAGCCTAGGAGAATCCATCTGTCGGCCGTAACATCGATCTCACGGCCTTAACATCATTTCCTCACCCGAGCAACCTGTTGCTAGAAAATCTCCCTGAGAGATCAATCCCTCGGCCGCAAGATCTATCCTTCGGCCGCGACATCCATTCCTCGGCCGTGATATCCTTTACTCGGCCGCCAGATCGTCCTTTTCCCAGACTCTGGAACGTTTTGTCGATTGTTTGTCCAACTACAATACCTTCCCGATGCATTCGGGCCACGTTCAGAGATTGCGACGAAGAGTTTGAATTGCATTGCAATTTCAATCGTGCCATTTGATTGGCCGGAGTGAGTCATCAATTGCCAATATAAAGAGGCCCTTAGACCACGAAATTAATAAGTGAAATCATTCACCCAAGCTCCAATACTCTGTCAAAATACTCTCTCAAACCCCCTCTTCAAAAGCCTTAACCTCCCGAAGGCCGCCATTAATCCGACGATCAAACCCCGAAGTTCAAACCCTAACCCTAGGGTTTTCAATCAAGCAATTAGTCAATCACACCCAATCCGAAGCAATCAAGCAACTGAGGGATCAAGGTGGTGAGGCCCAACAGCCTCTGGTTTGTTTTATTTTCTGTCAATAATCATGATCTTAGCGTTTTGATTATCTACTAACGTTTCTGTCTGGTGTGAGGAAGAACATCGACCGGGGCTTCGATCCCTTGGCTGATACATCAAACCAGGAGGATCCCTTGGCCGTGACATCCATTCACTAGCCGCGGGATCCATTACCCTAGAACAACTTTGTTTTGTTCCCTGCTTTCTGATGTATGTTTCAATCATAGTCTTGGCTCACCATTAACTGCTTAAAGGCTAAACACAGATTACGTGTTAGAATTAAATAAAGCATCTACATATCTTATGTTGAGCAACTACGGGCCAATCTCACAGCTGGGCAGAGAGGGGTGCCTAACATCTTCCCCTTACTGTACTTTTGGCTCCCGTACCCAGAATCTCTATCTGTTTTCCTAGTTTTAATAAACTGGGTGGCGACTCTATTTTGATGATAACCGCTATCATGTGGCGATATTCCTAGCCATGGGATTGTCCATGATTTTGGTTTACGAAGCAAGCAACCAATCGAGCAAACAAGTGTGATCAATCTGTATGGCGATGCCCCGTTTGGGAGGTGTCTACAGTTTTTGGCGACTCTGCTGGGGAACTTGAGAGCCATAACCAGAAAGTTCAATATAAGACTAATACATGCTTTATTCAATTCACTTATCATATGCATCGAGCGGGCAACCCGTTGAGTTCACCTGATATCCCGGCATGACACGAGCTATGTTGGGGGTTCCAGCAAACTCCACAGTCACTCGTACCTAGTGGTATATCAAAAAGGGAATCACCCAATCACCGCCTATGATGGGCTGGTGAGAGGATTGGTGCCTTTTGACAACGGAGCACCCTGAGACTACCAAAACCTTGCATGTATTAGAAAGCCATAGAACTTATCAAACTAAGACAGGAACCTACAGGCTAGGAACCTATTTGCATTTGCTTGCAAAAGTTCTTCCTCACACCCATTGCATATATGTATGTTGTAAAGCTTTTCTTTTGCAGGTTAAACCTTAGGAATCTCTCTAAGTCGAATGAACAGTAGGTAAGATTAATCAATCTAATTAAAATAAAAACCTTTTCAGGAAAAAATGGCTGCATCACTGTTCATGTCTGATTCGCACTCTCAAGTTGTCACCAAGCTGTCTGGCCCGCTCCACTCCGCTGTCGAGGATTTCGACCCCTCCAAATACATCACCCCGGTGGAACAACCATGTCATGTTCGCTAGAACAGTCTATGAGGAAGAAGTAGAAGACATGATTGAAGAAGAAGGGTTTCGTAGGGTCCCAATCTATTTTTATGACCCCTATGCACCTACCGACGACTATTGGCCGATAGACGAGGTTGATAACCTCGAAACTGAAGAGGCAAAGGAAGAAGAGTCTGTCGACAACGACCCACTAGACGAAATATTACTGAACCTACTCTTTGATGAGGGGGTCACCAACAATGAAATAAGGGTGATCCACCCCATCACGGATAGCTTTGGTAATTGGTGGGGCTTTGTTGGCACACGAAGAGTCGACAACAGCAACGAAGCAGAGATTGAAGCTCAATTGGAAGAGATAACAGCAATAGCAAATCAAATGGCCCTCCAAGAATTGCAGGGTGACAATGATGAAAGTGCGAATCAAGGTGACAGTGAAGTGCTGATGATCAACCTTGGTGATGAAAAAGACTGCTCTGAACTGATTGTGGATGCTGAAAAAGGGGCTTACCCTAACTGGACCGTGGAACACACTTTGAAATACAAAATGAAAAGCGTTAATCCTGATCTTAGTTCTGATTCCGATTCCGACTCCGAGTCGACTCAGTCCGAGTCAAGCTTTTCATCTTTTGAAACTACTAAGTCTAGTGAGGAAAACCTGGTCAAAGCACCAAAGCATAATATCTACTTTGAGTTTGACTCTGAAATGTCTTTTGACAATCTTAGCAATGAGAAGGAAGATTTAGAGTATTTCACTTTGCCTATAATCAATTGCATGGATTCCGACACGCCAAATTTTGAGGAAGAAATTCCAAAAGAGATTTTAGAATTCATCGAGAGAGAAGAAGAAAGGCACGCTAAACCTTTTTCTAAGGAAATAATCACAGCAAACATAGGCTCTGAAAACGAGCCCAAAATGGTTAAATTGGTGCAACATTATCCCCTCAAGAAAGTGAAAAACTAATCCTTTTGCTAAAAGAATACAAAGATGTTTTTGCCTGGTCTTACGAAGACATGCCTGGAATAGACCCTGAAATTGTTCAACATAAAATTCCCCTTCATCCTGATGCAAAACCAGTTAAACAAAAACTGAGATGTATGCGCCCTGATTGGGTCTTAAAGATAAAAGAAGAAGTCACTAAACAAATCAACGCCGGTTTTCTCATAGTCACCGAATATCCACAATGGGTAGCTAACATCGTACCTGTACCAAAGAAGACTGGAGGAATTAGGGTATGTGTAGATTTCTGAGATCTCAACAAAGCCAGTCCAAAGGATGACTTCCCATTACCCCACATAGACGAGCTAGTAGACAACACCGCAGGCCATGCGTTGTTATCCTTCATTGATGGATTTTCTGGGTATAATCAAATCCTTATGTCTCCTGAAGATAGAGAGAAAACCACCTTCAATACACCTTGGGGAACCTACTGCTACCGAGTGATGCCATTCGGGTTAAAGAATGCTGGAGCCACTTACCAAAGGATGGCAACAACACTACTGCACGACATGATGCACAAAGAGGTCGAGGTGTATGTCGACGATATGATAGTCAAATCAAAGGAAAGGGAAGGACACCATGAAGCACTTGAGAAGTTCTTTGAGAGGATTAGGCAATACAAGCTACGTCTTAATCCTCAAAAATGTACTTTTGGGGTAACGGCTGGAAAAATGTTGGGATTTCTCATCACTCAAAGAGGAATCGAGGTAGACCCTTCCAAGATACAGGCTATCATGGAAATATCACCGCCTAGGACAGAAAAGGAAGTAAGGAGTTTCCTGGGGAAGGTACAGTTCATCAGCAGGTTCATTTCCAAGCTCACAACTACCTGCGAACCCCTTTTCAAGCTACTAAAGAAAGGTACTGACTTTGAGTGGAGCCAAGACTGTCAGCAAGCATTTGAGGCAATCAAAGAATATCTTCATAATCCACCTGTACTGTCGCCACCCATCCCTGGGAAGCCATTGATTCTGTATCTTTCAGTAACAGACACATCCATGGGATGCATGCTAGCGCAGGAGAACGACGCCAAAGTAGAGTGCGCCATATACTACCTCATCAAAAAAAGATGGACTATGAAACAAGGTACACTCCCCTCGAGAAAACCTGTTGGGGGCTAGTATGGGCCACAAAGAAACTAAGGCACTACCTGTTAGCACATCCGGTGGTGCTGGTTTCTTGCTTAGACCCAATCAAATATCTTTTCGAAAAGCCAGCACTTATCGGGAAGCTAGCTAGATGGTTATTGCTGCTAGCAGAATTCGACCTCAAATACATGACAAGGAAATCAGTAAAGGGAAGAGCTGTGGCAGAATTCTTGGCAGATCATCCTGTGACAGAAGCCGAGGTAGAAGACTTCATGTTCCCCGACGAGGACATCTTATGTCTCTTATACGACACCTGGCAACTTTACTTTGATGGAGCATCAAACCAATGTGGCTATGGCATTGGGGTATTGCTAGTTTCCCCAAACGACTCTCATATCCCTTTGTCATATAAACTGAGGTTTGAAGTCACCAACAACCAAGCTGAATACGAGGCCTGTATTGCTGGAATGGAGGCAGCCCTGGAACTAGGGGCAAAAAGGGTAGAAGTCATTGGGGATTCAAACCTTGTGGTATCTCAAGCAAGAGGAGACTGGAAGGTCAAGGAAGACACACTGAAACTATATCACTCTGTGCTGGAAGATCTAATTCCACAATTCGATTCCGTTATTTTCACGCACACTCCTCGAGTGAGTAATAGATTTGCAGATGCACTGGCAACATTAGCATCTATGGTCGAAATACCCCTGGGATTCACAATGCGGCTTCTCATGATCGAACAAAAAGTCAAGCTAGCATGCGAATGTACCTTTACCGAGGAAGGTGAAGACGATGGCAAGCCATGGTACGAAGACGTGAAGAAATTTCTGGAAAAAGGAGAATACCCATCCGAGGCCACCTCAAAGGACAAAACGGCACTGCGAAAATTTGCTGCCCGATTTGTAATATGTGGAGGAGCATTGTATCGAAGGGCACACTTGGGTCCAAGTCAACTTTGTGTCACAACGGAAGACAGCCGCAAGGTAATGGAGGAAGTACACGAAGGAATTTGTGGGCCACACATGAATGGGGCAACAATGGCAAAGAAGATCCTGCGTCAGGGATATTACTGGACCACAATGGAGGTCGACTGCGCTGACTATATACGCAAGGAATTGCTACTGACAGTGCTATCGGGTTCGTAGAACGCGTATTTATAAAACTAAGTCGAGTCCTAGTTCGAATCGAAATCGGATTCTTAATCCTCGATAATTTGGTCGGTCTCTCGGCCGGCACTTCGATATGACGGCCGTGGAATCAATCCATCGGCTCGTGAAAATCAGGGTTGACCTACAAGTCAAACCCAGGCAGACAAAACGATCCCTCGGCCGCGTAACCATTAGGTCGGCCGCCAGAACGGCTGTTTTACAGATTGTTTCCACGGTTCAGTTCGTTTCACTGGATTAACAAGTTATCACACGCAAACAATGCAAATATAGCATATACAATCGCAATAGCAGAGTAAATGGTTTTTGTTTCATATAACGAAAGCTTTTTACATCACAAAGTGGATCATCCCACATTTCCTAAACAAACTATACATCGATTTCCTGTCAAACTAACCTATGCAGGAAGAGAAACAGAAAAACAAAAAAGGAAGGAGAAGAGGATGCCGAACCCTCTGGTGGTCTGAACACCAGAGACCAGCTGCAAAAAAAGAAGAAGACACCCCCAGGACGACGTGTACCGAAGAAGTACTGCGGTGCAAGAAAGACACCGGGTGGCACAGAAAAACCACCATATCACGTACAAGTACCATCCCAGGAGTTTCGCGTCACGGAAGCAAGCCACCAATGCAAGGGTCCCTAATCAAGCATCAAGACGAGACCAAGAACGTCGCGGACTCCCTCCGCGATCACCAGCCGCGTGCTATCCATGGCCCAAAGCTAACAAGCACCAAGAGAAAGATGAGAGGAGCTCTCGGCGAGTTTCTCGGACGAAGAGAGAAACCGAGGAAAGAGAGAAATGAAATGAAATGGCTGAGGCCGTGGCCTTTTATAGGCCCCTGGAAACGAACCGATTAAGCGGCCGGGTATTCGATACCTCGGCCGAGACATCAATCCTTCGGCCGAGAGATCGATCTTCTGGCTCTCCAATCAAATTTCTTCAGCAAAAGTGCACCAAAGCTCAAACCATTGTAGAATCCTGGGTCCGTGACCAACAGAAGCAAAATCAAGTAGCCTTGGGGGCACCCCCGAGCCAATACAACGTAATCAAAACTAGCCTTGGGGGCACACTCGAGCATCGAAGATCCCTCTCTCCACTATAGCTGGTCACTTGACCACTAAGGATTGTCCAAACTAAGCTCTTACTCCACGCCCACCATCTCACTGCATCAACAGCTCTACGCTCAGTAGCTTTGTGCATAAGTCGCTCGGCAGCTCTATGCCTATTCCCAATCATCACTCAGTGGCTCTATGCCCGTATCAACTCAGCGGCCCTGTCAACTCAGCGGCTCCAAACCCATTTTCTCAATGGCTCTATGCCCGTATTCATTCATTTAACAGGCTCTAAGCCCAATCACCGTCAGCAGCTCTACGCTTGCTATCTCAGCGGCTCAAAGCCCATTACCTCAATAGGCTCGAAGCCTATGTCTACCACCTTAGCGGCTCGACGCCCATTATCGACAGGCTCTACACCTGTAATCACTCAACTCAGCGGCTCTACGCCTATTATCTCAATTGGCTCTAAGCCGTAACAACCATCTCAGCGGCTCCAAGCCCTTGACTCAGCAGCTCTACGCTTGCTATCACAGCAACAGGCTCTACGCTCGTTATCTCATCTGGCTCGAAGCTGTAAACAAGCAAATCTCAACGGTCTCTACGCCATCCCAACAATCAAGCCATCTGTTCCCAGGCTCTACGCCTGAATGCTCAAAATCTAACATTTTGAATGCGCGAAGCTCTTCGAATGCCCAACCACTGTGTACTGGATGCTCAAGTTCTACACTTGAATGCTCAAGCTCTACGCTTGGATGCCCAACCACTGCGTACTGGATGCTCAAAGCCTGTACTTTGAATGCTCGGATTCTGTCGTCCGAATGCTCGAGCTCTACGCTCTGAATGCTCAAGTCCGGAACTTGATAGAAGCTCTAAGCTTAAATCAACACACACGCACGGGCCCGTGCACATTTGCATCACCATTATCACATCGAGTCTGCACCATCATATCTGTTCACATCTAACAAACCATCATCACATATATACACTCTGCATATCTCTCATGAAACAGGTCAATCCTGCAATCAACCGGCTCTACGCTCGGTTTTATTGATCGGTCCAGTACCTCGATCCTTTGGCTCTACGCCAAAACTTATGATGAGAAAGCTCCGTGCATAGACCATCAGAATGCAACCAGCTCTGTGCTTCGGTTCTATCAACCTCAAAGCTCCGATCTCCTCAGGCCCTCGCCTCATGACTACAGCAGGCTCCACGCCTCGATTCCATCACCCTAGGCTCTTGCCTCATGACTACAGCAGGCTCCACACCTCAATTTCATCACCCCAGGCTCTCGCCTTATGACTGAAACCGGCTCCGTGCCTCGGTTCCTTCATCCCCAAAGCTCCGTGCTCTAGTTACTGGCCTTGCGCCCCCCATATCTCAAAACAAACCGACATCCGATTCATCCCCAGCAGATGGCTTGGATTCCACCCCAATTACATCAATTCCTTCCAGCTCATTCGCAAGGATAGGCTACTCTACCGAGCTCCTCTCAGTCAAAGTAAGGATGATCAAGAAAAGCAAACGCACCTGCCATGTACTTGTCTACCCCAAAATACTAAGGAAGCTCTCTGCCAAAAATTCCCCTGGCAGCCCCGCGCTCATTCAACTATCTTCCGCCAAAACCCTGGCTCAGTCTAGGTACGTCACTACGGCTTTTTAAGCCCAAAGGTACGTCTTCTGTCTCTAACCCTCCAAACTTTTTACTTTTCTTTATTGCCTGAACTACGGTTGGTCTGAATTTCCCTTGTGGAATACGTAGGCAGCCTCCCGGCCCGACCATAACAAAAACCTTTTTCGAAAACCCCTTGGAGTAGTGGTTGGACCAAATTGAGTTGCTTTTTACAGCTTTGACTCTTACTCAAACATGTCTTCGATCCGTCTGAGTTCAGTCAAAGAGGGGCATCTATAGACACCCCAATTTGGCCTAACGATTATTTCAAGTCCCACCTTGGGACATGAAATGGATACAATGATTGCTGATTGCCTCCTTGAGAACCTTAGGACTTTCGGTAAGAACTTTGAGCCACTTAGAGGACCCAATCTAGAGCCATACAGCCTTTCAGACAGAAATACAGAAGCCTAGGAGAATCCATCTGTCGGCCGTAACATCGATCTCACAGCCTTAACATCATTTCCTCACCCGAGCAACCTGTTGCTAGAAAATCTCCCTGAGAGATCAATCCCTCGGCCGCAAGATCTATCCTTCGGCCACGACATCCATTCCTCGGCCGTGATATCCTTTACTCGGCCGCTAGATCATCCTTTTCCCAGACTCTGGAACGTTCTGTCGATTGTTTGATCCAACTACACTACCTTCCCGATGCGTTCGAGCCACGTTCAAAGATTGCGACGAAGAGTTTGAATTGCATTGCAATTGCAATTGCAATTGCAATCGTGCCATTTGATTGGCCGGAGTGAGTCATCAATTGCCTATATAAAGAGGCCCTTAGACCACGAAATTAATAAGTGAAATCATTCACCCAAGCTCCAATACTCTGTCAAAATACTCTCTCAAACCCCCTCTTCAAAAGCCCTAACCTCCCGAAAGCCGCCATTAATCCGACGATCAAACCCCGAAGTTCAAACCCTAACCCTAGGGTTTTCAATCAAGCAATCAGTCAATCACACCCAATCCGAAGCAATCAAGCAACTGAGGGATCAAGGTGGTGAGGCCCAACGGCCTCTGGTTTGTTTTATTTTCTGTCAATAATCATGATCTTAGCGTTTTGATTATCTACTAACGTTTCTGTCTGGTGTGAGGAAGAATATCGACCGGGGCTTCGATCCCTCGGCCGATACATCAAACCAGGAGGATCCCTCGGCCGTGACATCCATTCACTGGCCGCGGGATCCATTACCCTGGAACAGCTTTGTTTTGTTCCCTGCTTTCTGATGCATGTTTCAATTACAGTCTTGGCTCACCATTAACTGCTTAAAGGCTAAAAACAGACTACGTGCTAGAATTAAATAAAGCATGTACATGTCTTATGTTGAGCAACTACGGGCCAGTCTCACGGCTGGGCAGAGAGGGGTGCCTAACACCTTCCCCTTACTGTACTTTTGGCTCCCGTACCCAGAATCTCTATCTGTTTTCCTAGTTTTAATAAACTGGGTGGCGACTCTGTTTTAATGATAACCGCTATCATGTGGCGATATTCCTAGCCATGGGAATGTCCATGATTTTGGTTTACGAAGCAAGCAACCAATCGAGCAAACAAGTCTGATCAATCTGTATGGCGATGCCCCGTTTGGGAGGTGTCTACAGAACTGAGGTCCATCACTCACTGTGGCACATCAACCCAATGCCATCAATTATAGCCAGCATACAGCCAACATCAAGACTGGGGCATGAATGCTCAAAACTCAAGCCCTGGGTCCAGCTCAAACCCAAGTTCCATCCAAAGACAAATTCCAGCCCAAATCCCAAGGTCCTGAAAATACCAGCCCTCTGACCAAAAACAGTAAAGCAGAAAGGGTACTTGGACATGTCCTTTGTTTTTCAAAAAATAAAAAAATCATCGTTGTTGTCAAATGTCGAAACACGGGTCTCACTTTCTAGCCTCGACCTCTTATGGTCGCCTTCATCTATTATATTTATCAACATGACTGCTTGACATGCTGCCATAGATTTGGCATCGTCTTCTTGGACATCTTTCAATCATCTTCTGCCATAGATTTGGCACCGTCCTGAGGGGCATCTTTTAATCAACTTCTGCCATAGATTTGGCACCGTCCAGAGGGGCATCTTTTAATCACCTTTCGCCATAGATTTGGCATTGTCCTCCTGGACATCATTCAATCATTTTCCGCCATAGATTTGGCATCGCCCTGAGGGACACCTTTCAATCAAATTCTGCCATAGATTTGGCATTGTCCTGAGTGACATCTTTCAATCATCTTCTGCCATAGATTTGGCATCGCCCTAAGGGACACCTTTCAATCGAATTCCGCCATAGATTTGGCACCGTCCTGAGAGACATCTTTCATTCATTTTCTGCCATAGATTTGGCATCGTCCCCAGGGACACCTTTTAATCAAATTCCGCCAAAGATTTGGCATTGTCCTCTGGGACGCCTTTCAATCATTTTATGCCATAGATTTGGCATTGTCCTGAGTGACATCTTTCAATCAACTTCTGCCATAGAGAGAAAACCACCTTCACTACGCCTTGGGGAACCTACTGCTACCGAGTGATGCCATTTGGGTTGAAGAATGCTGGAGCCACTTTCCAGAGGATGGCAACAACACTACTGCACGACATGATGCACAAAGAGGTCAAGGTGTATGTCGACGATATGATAGTCAAATCAAAGGAAAGGGAAGGACACTATGGAGCACTCCAAAAGTTCTTTGAGAGGATTAGGAATTACAAACTATGTCTTAACCCTCAAAAATGCACTTTTGGGGTAACAGCTGGAAAAATGTTGGGATTCCTCATCACTCAAAGAGGAATCGAGGTAGACCCTTCCAAGATACAGGCTATCATGGAAATATCACCACCTAAGACAGAAAAGGAGGTAAGGAGTTTCTTGGGGAAGGTACAGTTCATCAGCAGGTTCATTTCCAAGCTCACAACTACCTGTGAACCTCTTTTCAAGCTACTGAAGAAAGGTACTGATTTTGAATGGAACCAAGACTGTCAGCAAGCGTTTGAGGCAATCAAAGAATATCTTCAGAATCCACCTGTACTGTCGACGCCCATCCCTGGGAAGCCATTGATTCTGTATCTCTCAGTGACAGACACATCCATGGGGTGCATGCTAGCGCAAGAAAACGACGCCAAAGTAGAGTGCGCCATATACTACCTCAGTAAAAAAAATGATGGACTATGAGACAAGGTACACTCCCCTCGAGAAAACCTGTTGGGGGCTAGCATGGGCCACAAAGAAACTAAGGCACTACCTATTAGCACATCCGGTGGTGCTGGTCTCTCGTTTAGACCCAATCAAGTATCTTTTCGAAAAGCCAGCACTTATCGGAAAGCTAGCTAGGTGGTTATTGCTGCTAGCAGAATTCAACCTCAGATACATGACAAGGAAATCAGTAAAGGGAAGAGCTGTAGCAGAATTCTTGGCAGATCACCCTGTGACAGAGGCCGAGGCAGAGGACTTCATGTTCCCCAACGAGGACATCTTATGTCTCTTAGACGACACCTGGCAACTTTACTTTGATGGAGCATCAAACCGATGTGGATATAGCATAAGGGTATTGCTAGTTTCCCCAAACGACTCTCACATCCCTTTGTCATATAAACTGAGGTTTGAAGTCACTAACAACCAAGCTGAATACGAGGCCTGTATTGCTGGAATGGAGGCAGCCCTGGAGCTAGGGGCAAAAAGGGTAGAAGTCATTGGGGATTCAAACCTGGTGGTATCTCAAGCAAGAGGAGATTGGAAGGTCAAGGAGGATACACTAAAGCTATATCATTCTGTGCTGGAAGATCTAATTCCACAATTCGATTCCGTTATCTTCACACACACTCCTCGAGTGAGCAATAGATTTGCAGATGCACTGGCAACGTTAGCATCTATGGTCGAAATACCCCTGGGATTCATAATGCGGCCTCTCATGATCGAACAAAAGGTCAAACCAGCATGTGAATGCACCCTTACCGAGGAAGGTGAAGACGATGGTAAGCCATGGTACGAAGACATGAAGGAATTCCTGGAAAAAAGGAGAATACCCATCCGAGGCCACCTCGAAAGACAAAACGGCTCTGCGGAAGTTTGCTGCCCGATTTGTAATCTGTGGAGGAGTATTGTATCGAAGGGCACACTTGGGTCCAAGTCAACTTTGCGTTACAACGGAGGACAGCCGCAAGGTAATGGAAGAAATACACGAAGGAATTTGTGGGCCACACATGAATGGGGCAACGATGGCAAAGAAGATCCTACGTCAGGGATATTACTGGACTACAATGGAGGCCGACTGCGCTGATTATGTCCGCCGATGTTACAAATGCCAAACTCACGCTGATCGTATGCGTATTCCCCCTACGGAATTGTATAGCATGACATCCCCTTGGCCATTCTCCACTTGGGGGATAGACGTCATTGGAAGTATAAATCCAAAGGGAAAGTACAAACATCAGTTCATTCTGGTGGTCATTGACTACTTCACCAAGTGGGTAGAAGCAGCTTCTTATGCTACTCTCAAAGCCACTCATGTGGCCAAATTTATTCGCACTAATATCATCTATCGATATGGTGTACCTCACGAGTTCGTCTGTGACAATGGATCGCACTTCAAGGGGGTGACAAAGAAGCTTTTCGCCGAATTTGGGATACAGAATCATCGGTCATCTACTTACCGACCTCAAACTAATGGAGCAGTTGAGGCTGCAAACAAGAATATCAAGAGGATTCTGCAGAAGACTATCGACACTTACACGGACTGGCCAGAAATGCTACCTCTGGCACTATGGGGTTATCGAACAACTGAAAGGACTTCAACTAGGGCCACTCCCTACTCTCTGGTTTATGGAATGGAAGCTGTCTTGCCTATCGAACTGGAATTACCTTCATTAAGGGTTCTAGCTGAGACTGGAATGATCGAAGAAGACTGGGTTCAGAATCGCCACGACGAGTTGGTACTACTAGACGAAAGGAGGCTGAGAGCGTTATACCATGTACAAGGGTATCAACGCCGCATTGCACGAGCATTCAACAAAAAGGTGAAACCTAGGGACGTCAAGGTAGGAGACATGGTGCTCAAAGCAATCCGTCGCCACGTCTCAGACCCAAGGGGCAAGTTTAGACCAAACTGGGGAGGCCCCTACCTTGTCAAACGCATACTTTCTGGAGGAGCAGCATACATTGCAGACTTGGATGGAATGGAATTCGCGACGCCGGTCAACATTGACAAGCTGAGGAAGTATTACCCATGAGAGATGCTCGTTGGACCGAAAACCACAAAGGTGGGCGGATCCAAGCAAAAATTAGAGCAGCCTGCTAGGTCGAAAACCCGCAAGGGCGGCTTAGGCAAAAACTAAGGCATAAATAAAACGCTCGCTAGACCGAAAACCCGCAAGGGCGATTTTAGGCAAAATTTAGAGCACAAAAGGAGAGGAAAATACCCGAGTGGACCCTAACTAAAAACAAAACAAATCCCCTTTGTTGGAACTACGTCTATGGCCTGATTCCCTCCATGGGTTACGTAGGCAATCTCCAAATTTGAGATCCGGCCACTGCTATTATCATCACTTCCAAAATTTCTAGGTCTATCCTAAAGCATGTTCGCTATCAAATCATGGCAATAACATCTTCGAATAAAACGACCAAATGTTTTATTATTTCCAAAGGAAAAGGACAAAACAAACCTACACAATTCTTAATCCATGAAAGCTAGAATCAAATAAACATCTTTTGAAAAACATAAGCAAAGCGTCAATCTCTAGGTCTTCCTTCTCTTTGCACTACTATCCTCCAAAAGGTTTTTCTTCAACCAGCATTTGTAAGAACCTGATAGCCTGACAACAAAGTTCTCAGCAACCTCCTGCATCACTCTATTTGGCCAAAGACGCAACATATTGCGACGGAAGACAGCATCATGGATCTTAGAGACGGTGTATTCAGGGTCACCCATAATTGCGGTTTGTTCAGCCCCGAACTGCCTTTGAAAGCGAGCAGGAAAGTAGAAAACGACTCGAATAATACCAATCACTGCCACACCAAAATGGTTCATGGTACTCGCAGTCATGCTCTCAACACCATACCAAGGGCAAACCCATTGAATCCAATCACCTCTGCAAGTCTTCATCCATGCTTCCCAAGCAGCCTCAGTTGGGAACTGTTTAATCATGCGACGCTCCGTGCATTGGTCTGGATTATAAGGAAGCCGCTCTGGCGTGTCCCACACCTTTAGTTTCTCAAACGACCACACCTAGAGAATAAGGGAAAATTGTGAGTTGAGAGAATATGTGAGTCAAAACAAAAGAGTGATGAGTGAAAAGATAAACAAAATAAACAAACACTGAGCGAACCTGCAATAGCAAAGGACTGCCTGAGAACTGAGCTGTAGGGATACCCTTCATCACATCTAGACCCATCAAGGTCTCTGCCAATACTAAGCCAGCGAAACCCACACGGTTTCCAATCTGTTGAGCAAGGTTAAGCAACACGGGATCAGCATGGCCAGAGGAAGGGCCAAACAAATAATAATGAAGGAGACAAATGCACAACACATGAAAGCACGCCTTCTGTAGGGAAACTTGACGATGAGCCTCAGCTGTACCAAAACGCTGAATAAACTGCAAAATCTTTAGCTTTCCCTTCACTAAGAAGAACCTAACTTCATGTTTCTGAACTTGAAGTAAATCCTTCAAGAGATCACCTCGGTTGAACAAAGGATTGGGGACAACAAAACCCTCTCTATCCGAATGACCCATGATGGCCGCAAACTCCTCGATAGTAGGACACAATTCCTCTTTCCTAAATCGAAAGACGTGAAAAGCAGGGTCCCACAAACTAGTGGCTGCCCTAAGGAAGGCAAAGTTCACAAGAATTTGACGAAGGGAGAAGAGAAAGTCCATACCAAAGGACTTAAAGTGTAAATGGTCGAGGACATTAAAGGAATCCAACCACTGATCAAGGACTGGTTGTGCCATCTGCAAGGAATTGCTACTGACAATGCTATCGGGTTCGTAGAACGTGTATTTATGGAACTAAGTCGAATCTTAGTTCGAATCGGAATTGGATTCTTAATCCTTGGAATTTCAGTCGGTCTCTCGGTCGACACTTCGATATGACGGCCGTAGTATCTATCCATCGGCCGTAAAAATCAGGGTTGACCTGCAAGTCAAACCCAGGCAGATAAAACAATCCCTCGGCCGCCAGATCAAAGATTCGGCCGCGTGATCATTTAGTCGGCCGCCAGAACGGCTGTTTCACAGACTGTTTCCACGGTTCAGTTTGTTTCATTAAATTAACAAGTTATTACGTACAAACAAACGTAAATTCAGCATACACAATCGCAAACAAAGCAAAAGGGTTTTTGTTTCATATAAACGAAAGCTTTTTACATCACAAGGTGGATCATCCCACATTTCCTAAACAAACTATACATCGGTTTCCTGTCGAACTAACCTATGCAGTTTGAGGATCAGAAAAAAAACAAAAAGAGAAAGGAGAGGAGGAGCTGAACCCTCTAGTGGTCTAAACACCAGAGGCCTGCTGCAAAGAAACTAAAAAAGAGGACACCCCTGGGGCGGTGTATACCGGAGTACTACGGTGCAGAAAAGACACCACATGGCTCCAAAGAATCACCACATGGCCCAGAAAAATCACCATACCGCGCACTGCCGCCACCCCAGGAGTTCCGCGTCACGGAAGCAAGCTACCCATGCAAGGGTCCCTAATCAAACATCAAGACAGGACCGAGAACAGCGCGGCCTCCCTCCGCAATCTCTGGTCGTGCGTCATCCATGGCCCGGAGCCGTCAGGAATGAGGGGAAGTGGAAGAGAAGCTCTCGGCAAAGTTTCTCTGACGAAGAGAGAAAACTGAGGAAAGAGAGAAATGAAATGAAACGGCTGAGGCTGTGGCCTTTTATAGGCCCCTGGAAACGAACCGATTAAATGGCCGAGTATTCGATACCTCGGCCGAAACATCAATCCTTCGGCCGAGAGATCAATCTCCTGGCCTCCTAATCAATCTCCCTCTACAACATCAGATCATGCTCAGTGCATCCTAAAGCTCAAGTCATTATGAATTCTAGGTCCATGACCAACAGAAGCACCAACCAAGTAGCCTTGGGGGCATCCCCGAGCCAATGCAACGTGATCAAAACTAGCCTTGGGGGCATGCCCGGGCACCAAAGATCTCTCTCTCCACAAACTGCTGGTTATAAGCTCTTGCATACGGTAAATCAAGACATTCAGCAACTCTGCTATTTACTGCCATCAAAAGAACGCAACAGCTCCGAGCTCATCACTGCCAAGTCAACTTAACGGCTCCATGCCCGTATTCACAAACTCAGCTGCCCCAGGGCCTATCAACTCAGCAGCTCTATGCTCGCTATCACAGCAACAGGCTCTACGCCTGTACTCATTCACTCAGCAGCTCTACGCTCGCTATCACAACTCAGCGGCTCGAAGCCCATTACTTCAACAGGCTCGAAGACTATATCCACCGTCTCAACTGGCTCGAAGCTGTAACAACCAATCTCAGCGGCTCGAAGCCCATTACTTCAACAGGCTCGAAGCCTGTATCTACCATCTCAGCTGGCTCAAAGCCATAGCAACTCACTTAGCGGCTCCAAGCCCTCGACTCAGCAACTCTACGCTCGATATCACAATCTCAGCGGCTCTAAGCCCACTGTCTCAACTGGCTCGAAGCCGTAAACAAGCAAATCTCAACAGGCTCTACGCCACCCCAACAATCAAGACATCTATTCTCAGGCTCTATGCCTGAATGCTCAAAATCTAACATTTTGAATGCTCAAGCTCTACGCTTGGATGCCCAACCACTGTGTACTGGATGCTCAAGTTATACACTTGAATGCTCAAGCTCTACGCTTGGATGCCCACCACTGCGTACTGGACGCTCAAAGCCTGTACTTTGAATGCTCGGATTCTGCCGTCCGAATGCTCGAGCTCTACGCTCTGAATGCTCAAGTCCGGAACTTGATAGAAGCTCTAAGCTTAAAACAAACACACACGCACGGGCCCGTGCACATATTGCATCAAATGCATCAACATTTTCACATCGAGTCTGCACAATTATATCTGTTCACATCTAACAAACATCATCACACATGTACACTCTGCATATCTCCCATGAAACAGGTCAACCCTGCAAACAACCGGCTCTACGCCTCGGTTTTATTGATCGGTTCAGCGCCTCGATCCTTTGGCTCTACGCCAACACTTATGATGAGAAAGCTCCGTGCACAGACCATCAGAATGCAACCAGCTCTACGCTTCGGTTCAAATCACGTCAAGCTCTAAGCTCCGAAACCCAGGCCCTCACCTCAAGACTGCAGCAGGCTCCATGCCTCAATCTAATCACCTCAGACTCTCGCCTTATGATCAATACCAGCTCCGTGCTTCGGTCCTATCAAGCTCAAAACTCCGACACCTCAGGCTCTTGCCTTATACCAGCTCCGCGCTTCGGTTCCATCAAGCTCTAAGGCCTTCGCCTCACGACCACAGCAGGCTCCACGCCTCAGTTCTATCACCTCGGGCTCTTGCCTTATACCAGCTCCGTGCTTCGGTTCAAACACGACAAGCTCTAAGCTCCGACACCTCAGGCCTTCGCCTCACAAACCACAGCAGGCTCTACGCCTTAGTTCTAATCACCCCAGGCTCTCGTCTTGTAACCACAACCGGCCCCGCGCCTTTGGTTCCATCACATCATAAGCTATCACCTTAGGCCCTCGCCTCATGACTACAACCGGCTCCGTGCCTCGGTTCCCTCGTCTCCAAAGCTCCGTGCTCTATGTTACTGGCCATGCGCCCCTCACACCTCAAAAAAAACCGGCGTCCAACTCATCCCAGCAGATGGTTTGGATTCCACCCCATTACATCAATTCCTTCCAGCTCATTCGCAAGGATAGGCTACTCTACCGAGCCCCTCTCAGTCAAAGTAAGGATGATCAACAAAAGCAAACGCACCTGCCGTGTACTGATCTACCCCAAAATACTAAGGAAGCTCTCCGCAAAAACTCCCCTGGCAGCCCCGCGCTCCTTCAACTACTCTTCGCCAAAACCCTGGCTCTATCTAGGTATGTCACACTACGGCTTTTTAAGCCCTAAGGTACGTCTTCTGTCTCTAACCCTCCAAACTTTTTGCTTTTCTTTATTGCCCGAACTATGATTGGTCTGAATTTCCCTTGTGGAATACGTAGGCAGCCTCCCGGCCCGACCATAACAAAACCTTTTTCGAAAACCCCTTGGAATAGTGGTTGGACCAAATTGAGTTGCTTTTTACAGCTTTGACTCTTACTCAAACATGTTTCGCAATCCGTCTGAGTTCAGTCAAAGAGGGGCATCTGTAGACACCCCAATTTGGCCTAACGATTATTTCAAGTCCCACCTTGGGACAATCCCGATGATGAAATGGATACAGTGATTGCTGATTGCCTCCTTGAGAACCTTAGGACTTTAGGTAAGAACTTTGAGCCACTTAGAGGACCCAATTCAGTGCCATACAGCCTTTCAGACAGAAATACAGAAGCCTAGGAGAATCCATCTGTCGGCCGTGACATCGATCCCACGGCTCTAACATCATTTCCTCACCCGAGCAACCTGTTGCTAGCAAAATCTCCCTGAGAGATCAATCCCTCGGCCGCAAGATCTATCATTCGGCCGAGACATCCATTCCTCGGCCGTGATATCCTTTACTCGGCCGCCAGATCAACCTTTTTTCAGACTCTGGAACGTGTTCTGTCAGACGTTTGATCCAACTACACTACCTTCCCGATGCGTTCGAGCTACGCTCAGAGATTGCGACGTAGAGTTAGAGGTGCATTGCAATTGCAATCGTGCCATTTGATTGGCCGGAGTGAGTCACCAATTGCCTATATAAAGGGCCTTTGGACTTCGAAAATAAACACACAAAATTCATCAGAGTATACACTCTCTCAAGCCACGAAACTCTGTCAAAATACTCTCTCAATCCCACTCCTCAAAAGCCCTAACCTCCCGAAGGTAGCCGTCAATCCGGCGATCAAACCCTGAAGTTCAAACCCTAACCCTAGGGTTTTCGATCAAGCAATCAGCCAATCACACCCAATCCGAAGCAATCAAGCAACTGAGGGATCAAGGTGGTGAGGCCCAACGGCCTCTGGTTTGTCTTATTTACTGTATTTCTGACTAACCATAGCGTTTTGATCATCTGTTGATCTTTCTGTCTAGTGTGAGGAAGAACACCGACCGGGGCTTCAATCCCTCGGCCGGTACATCAAACCAGGAGGATCCCTCGGCCGTGACATCCATTCACCGGCCGCGGGATCCATCTCCCTGGGACAGTTTGTTTTGTTCTGCTTTCCTGATGCATGTTTTGCTTATCGCATTGGCTCACTTTACTTTCTGTTTAAAGGAATAAATAAACAGACTATGTGTTAGAATTAAACAAAGCATCTACATGTCTTATGTTGAACGATTATGGGCCAGTCTCACGACTGGGCAAAGAGGGATGCCTAACACCTTCCCCTTATTGTACTTTTGGCTCCCGTGTCCAAAATCTCTATCTGTTTTCCCAGTTTTAATAAACTGGGTGGCGACTCTGTTTTGATGATAACCGCTATCATGTGGCGATGCTCCTAGCCATGGGAATGTCCATGATTTTGGTTTACGAAGCAAGCAACCAATCGAGTAAACAAACATGATCAATCTGTATGGCGATGCCCCGTTTGGGAGGTGTCTACAATGTCCTCAAAGGACCCTCGACAAGCTAGGGGTAAGTGCCATCGACATACGCCCTTCAAGCCAGGGTGTAAGGGGCTATGACAATTCAAAAAGAAGAGTGGTTGGGTGTGTCACACTGCCAGTAGAAGTGGAGAAGATCAAAAGAGATGTGGAATTCCATGTGATGGATATACCAGCCACCTTCAATCTTTTACTAGGAAGGCCTTGGCTACATGACGCTGGGGCAGTGCCTTCCACTTTGCATCAGAAGGTCAAATTCGCAGTAGATGGAAGGGTCATAACTATTCTGGGGGATTCATCGATCCGAGCTCGTTCTGATACGCCTGTCCAAGAGGTAGAAACCGAGGAAACCTTCCTTACTGGATTTAGTCTTGAGGAAGCAACTGTTGTGCAAGCCTTAATGGCTGAGAGAAACTTCTACGTAAGCACCCCCGCCATATGGATGATGAAGAAGCAAAACTACCTCCCTTGGTTGGGTTTAGGCAAAAGATCACAAGGCATCCCGCAAATGATTGATCCTCCGCATAATCAATATGCCTTTGGTCTTGGCTACACCCCGACAAAAGCCGAGGTAGAAAAGAAGAGAAGCATGGAAAAGGCTAAGGCAAGAGGGAGCAGGGTCAAAGAATAGAAACTCGTGATCCCAAAAACACTCAATGGTTGGTTTGTAAGAGAAGGAGAAGACTTTCCATTCTGTGGCTTCGCATATACATGGGAAGACAAAATTACCAAGCAAAGATACACTGGAATGCAAATCTTCTTTGATCAGGAATGGACTGACAGTGACATGGAAGAAGAACCAACAAATTCATCTCCTACTCCCAAAGACTGGATTGAGGTGCTAGCTGAGTTTGACCTAAAGATTCTGTTTGACAAAGAGGGTGAAGAAGAGTATAAAACTGCAAAAGAAAAAGGAGCCATTCCCGAGATACTGCAGTAAATCGCATGACAAAAACATTGCTTTCATTTCCTAAAAACGAGTTAGGACGTGTTTTAAGCCCCTGTTTGGGCATTATCTACAATTAAATAAATCCCCATTTTATCACTTTTATGCTTGCCAAATGATTCCATCTTTAAAATGTGATTGCTATACACTACAATCTCTCTGCCAAAGATAAAAGGATCTTAAGAATCTAATTCTTTATGTTGCAGGCAAAAAGGAAAGAAGGGACGAACCCTGATTACTTAGAACTAGGTTTTTATCAAAACTCAAGAAGAAGACGCAATCTCCGTGAGAACACTTAGGGTTAGCTTACCCATTGTGAAAGTACAAACGCAACAGGAGATTCATAAAAACATCTCCATCAAATTCCTCTCCAAAACACTAAAACCCTCTTGAGAGAAAAATGCTCGTTGGGCAATATATACACCCAAGCAAAAGTAAGAGCAGAGCCTACTAGGACAAGAAGATGCGAAAAACGCAGCCTAGGCAAAAGTTAAGGCATTCGAAGGAAAGCTCGCTAGGGACTCAACCTCTATCAGGTAACCTAAGCAAAACTTAGAGCATGAGAGAAAGAAAAACCAAGAGTGAAAACCCAACCCCCAAAGGTGGTGATCTTGGAACTACGTAAAAGGCCTGATTCCCTGATTGGGATACGTAGGCAATCTCACAAAGAGATACGGCCCAAACATTTGGAGAGAAGAAAAACAATATCAAAAGGTTTGTACTCAATGATAGGCATAGCTAACCCTGCGTATTGAGCTCGCAAAAGATGAGTTAGTCATTTTCCAGGGAATTGGCAAAAACAAAGACACGTAAGAATCATCGTTCGTCCTCTCTGACTCAAAAGTCGTCAACATAAGGGACAAAGCATTCTAACGATCCCAAAACACGGCAAAGAGGTTGTAGGAACAGCAAAAGCAAATAAAGAGCCTGAATCAAATTCAAGTGTAAGAAGGGAAAAACGCCACTTGGCTAAAGCAAAAATCCAACTTCTTTAGGAAATAGAAGTAGCGGCCGAAGAATGGAATCCTCGGCCGAGCGATCCATTCCTCGGCCCATGTTTAAATCCAAACACTCACAAAACTTTGAAAATATTGCATACAAGTCTGAAGTATCTTGAGACAAAATAATTTCCAATACATGCTGAGGTTGTTTCATAAAAATACAAACATCAAACTATCTGTTTTGGAGCTAACAAATACAGGTACAAGAAAGGAAAGCTAGCTACTGCCCACGACCCCTCTTGGGCGCAGGACGAAAACGCTCAGGAACTGGGACACTAATCCTCTGTCCCTCACCAGCTTCAGCATCTCCATCACCAGCTCTGGTACTCCCACCCTCGCTAACTCCAGCACTCTGGGTAACCGACACTGTCGGTACTCGCTCTGCTTCAAGCTGCAGAGACACAGGATATAGGCATTCAGTTTCACATGAAACGTGGGATGGAAAAAGGAGAGATCAAAGGATGTATACCGCAGCTATTCGGTCACGCTGCCGTCGAGCCAAAGCCTCTGCACTCTGGAAAGCACGCAACCATTCCTGAACCACCTCAGCAGGCACCTGCAAAGAAAGCAATTGCATATACAACCAAGTAAGCGAGGAATGCTGAAGGAAACCAAAGCAGAATCTACAATATTACTTGTTGAATTCTGGTAGGAAGCACGTAGAACTGTGTAGCACACGGTGTCAGTGTCAAACGCTCCTCTTCTCCATTTGCATTGTGGAAAGAAATGAAACTGGGGGCCCGTGGCCAAACAGGAGGAGCAACAGCAGCGGTAGCAGTAGGAAGGGTCAATGAGACCGAACGAAAGGCTGAGTAATCTCCCGCTACGAGGAAACTCATGGCTGGCTGTCTCTCAAGAGCAAGTAGCAAGCCCTCCCCGGTCAAAAAGATGGGTCGATCTCATACCAACAGGAGGAGGGAGAGGAACAAGCTGCAACGCCTCGGAATGTGGAAAGTACTGGCTCGCTACCCTCTCTCCGAGATACCAGGCTCTCGAAAATGGCCCCTCCAAAAGGAAGTGCTGGCTGTCCAACGCCCGAGCTGAGGTCAACTCTAGAGGAGCATCATCAAGTAGCACGCCCCATGGGTCAAAATGCACCTGTGAAAAGGGGAATAATGTCAACAAAGGTAGGGAAACGGCACAAAGAAGGATAGGATATATCATACCTGATCCACCGTTAGGCGGTCCAAAACTCGCCTCCAAGCCAGCAAGTCCATGGCAGGCGACCGTGACTTCCGAACTCCTTTCAACCAACGGGCTGCCCGTGGAACAAACCTAGGCTCTCTATGCCTGGTCAGAGGAGGAAACTGCAACAAGTGTTCAAAAGCCCAGAGCTACAAGCAAAGACGGAAAACATGAGTAACAAAGATAAAAGCAACAAGGGAACAACGCAAAAATCAAAGTATGTACCTCAAGAATACGGTGGTGTCCGCCAAGCGACAAACTAACCCCCCCGGGAACAAGCACTGAGGTGTCCATACAGCGTGGCTAGGGCGGGAGTTCCCCAATCAAACTCTGCTATGGTCTCTAAGTGCACCAAGGCAGCCAAAAACTGGACATGCACCGAATTCTCCTTGTTGCAAAACAAAGTTTGCCCAAGGAGATAAAGCAGGAAAGCTTGTACCAGCTGAGAAAGGGGAATCTTCGTCAGGATATCAGCTTGATCAAACTCTTCCCGAAGCCAGGTATATGTGATATGACCACTCTCGGACACAATGGGAATCTTCCCCAAAAGATATTCAAGAGCACCCTTTCGCTCATGGATCCGTGGGTCAATTGGAAGAGGATCACCGCCAACTCTCAGACCTGTAAGCAAAGCGAAGTCACCTGGAGTGATCGTCATCTCCCCAGCCTCCGGAAGGTGGAAAGTATTGGTGGTATCCCACCACCGCTCCACCAAAGATGTGGTCAATCCCAACTCCGCCTTCGGAAGGTGGAAACCAAGTATCAAGGGCTCGAAGCCAGCCAAAGCAACTGCATCCTTGGCCTCCTGAGGAAGCCTCTCATACCACTCGAACACCTGGGGGCAGCTTCCCCACATGCGCAACCTCTCATTTGCCTGACAAAATACGAAGAAGGAATCAAATACAAAAAATATCGCCTATACAGGGGCAACTTCTAGAGCTCAAACTCCCTATCAAAATATCAAATTATCACTCTGCGAAATCTTATATACAAAAAATCATTTGACAGGATAAAATTCTACCTTCCTATTGGTAAAACCAAGGTGCTGCTCTGGCTCTCTGTGCAAGACCTCAGGCGGGATATCACTGAGGGGAGGGCGATATCGCAATGAACCACCACGCCCAACCATATGAACCTGAAGGGCGTATGTGGCAACATCAAACGGAGGAAGAGCATCACCACCTGCATCAGTAGAAGCATCGGGTTCGACCACAGGAGGAATGGGTTGCGAGGAACTCCCTCCAACAGTGGCTCTGTGCCGACTTGAACGAAGAATGCGGGAACTTGAAACCCCTCCAAGAATCGCAGCCTCAACAGCTGAAGCTTTGCCCGTATCCCTAGGCGCAGCAGGAGCGTCAAATGATGGAGGAGGCGGTGATGATGCCATAATGATCGGAACCGTGTGGTCAGAAAGAACGACGGCGGAAAGGTGGGGGACGGCGACGGCCGACGAGGAGAGAGAGGAGGGTGCGGCGGCGATTGTTTGAACGAGAGAAGAGGATGAGGGGTAGAAAGGATGAAATGACCCGTGAGATCGATTAAGTTTAACTTAAATCGATTTTCTGATTTTTGGCTATCTCACGGCCGAGACATCAATTCCTCGGCCGAGGCATCAATCCTTCGGTCGAGAGATCGATCTCCTGGCCTCCCAATCTATTTCCCTTAGCCATATCAGGTCTTGCTCTGTGCACTGACTCAAGCCACTACAGACTTCTAAATCCTCAACCAACCAAGTAGCCTTGGGGGCACCTCCAAGCCAGTACAATGTGATCAAAACTAGCCTTGGGGGCATGCCCAAGCATCAAAAATCTCTCTCCACAAACTGCTGGCCGAAGCAAAGCAAGACACTCAGCCGCCCTGAGCTCATTATTTTAGCAGCTCCACGCTCAATAACCTTGTGCACAGGTCGCTCAAGTCACCCAGGCTCTATGCCTATACTCACTCAGTGGCCCGAGGCCCGTCGTCATGATCACCTACTCACCAATCATCGTCAGCAGCTCCATGTTTGCAATCTCCGAGGCTCCAGGCCTATTATCTCAAACAGGCTCTAAGCCCAATATCCGTCAGCCGTTCCAATGCTCAGTACTCCAACAGCTTCATCACTATCACTCAGCAGCTCTACGCCCGCCATTTTATCAATTCAGCAGCTCTATGCTCGCTATCACAGCAACAGGTTCTACGCCTGTACTCATTCATTCAGCAGCTCTACGCTCGCTATCACAACTCAGCGGCTCAAAGCCCACCATCTCAACTGGCTCGAAGCAGTAAACAAGCAAATCTCAACAGGCTCTACGCCATCCCAACAATCAAGCCATCTATTCTCAGGCTCTATGCCTGAATGCTCAAAATCTAACATTTTGAATACTCAAGCTCTACGCTTGGATGCCCAACCACTGTGTACTGGATGCTCAAGTTATACACTTGAATGCTCAAGCTCTACGCTTGGATGCCCAACCACTGCGTACTGGACGCTCAAAGCCTGTACTTTGAATGCTCTGATTCTGCCGTCCGAATGCTCGAGCTCTACACTCTGAATGCTCAAGTCCGGAACTTGATAGAAGCTCTAAGCTTAAAACAAACACACACGCACGGGCCCGTGCACATATTGCATCAAATGCATCAACATTTTCACATCAAGTCTGCACAATCATATCTGTTCACATCTAACAAACATCATCACACATATACATTCTGCATATCTCCCATGAAACAGGTTAACCCTGCAAACAACCGGCTCTACGCCTCGGTTTTATTGATCGGTTCAGCGCCTTGATCCTTTGGCTCTACGCCAACACTTATGATGAGAAAGCTCCATGCACAGACCATCAGAATGCAACCAACTCTACGCTTCGGTTCAAATCACGTCAATCTCTAAGCTCTGACAACCCAGGCCCTCACCTCAAGACTGCAGCAGGCTCCACGCCTCAATCTAATCACCTCAGGCTCTCGCCTTATGATCAATACCAGCTCCGTGCTTCGGTCCTATCAAGCTCAAAGCTCCGACACCTCAGGCTCTTGCCTTATGCCAGCTCCGCACTTCGGTTCCATCAAGCTCTAAGGCCTTCGCCTCACGACCACAGCAGGCTCCACGCCTCAGTTCTATCACCTCGGGCTCTTGCCTTATACCAGCTCCGTGCTTCGGTTCAAACACGACAAGCTCTAAGCTCCGACACCTCAGGCCTTCGCCTCACAAACCACAGCAGGCTCTACGCCTTAGTTCTAATCACCCCAGGCTCTCGTCTTGTAACCACAACCGGCCCCGCGCCTCAGTTCCATCACATCATAAGCTATCACCTTAGGCCCTCGCCTCATGACTACAACCGGCTCTGTGCCTCGGTTCCCTCGTCTCCGAAGCTCCGTGCTCTATGTTACTAGCCCTGCACCCCTCACACCTCAAAAAAAAATCGGCGTCCAACTCATCCCAGCAGATGGTTTGGATTCCACCCCATTACATCAATTCCTTCCAGCTCATTCGCAAGGATAGGCTACTCTACTGAGCCCCTCTCAGTCAAAGTAAGGATGATCAAGAAAAGCAAACGCACCTGCCGTGTACTGATCTACCCCAAAATACTAAGGAAGCTCTCCGCAAAAACTCCCTTGGCAGCCCCGCGCTCCTTCAAATACTCTTCACCAAAACTCTGGCTCTGTCTAGGTATGTCACACTACAGCTTTTTAAGCCCTAAGGTACGTCTTCTGTCTCTAACCCTCCAAACTTTTTGCTTTTCTTTATTTCCCGAACTACGATTGGTCTGAATTTCCCTTGTGGAATACGTAGGCAGCCTCCCGGCCCGACCATAACAAAACCTTTTTCAAAAACCCCTTGGAATAGTGGTTGGACCAAATTGAGTTGCTTTTTACAGCTTTGACTCTTACTCAAACATGTCTCGCGATCCGTCTGAGTTCAGTCAAAGAGGGGCATCTGTAGACACCCCAATTTGGCCTAACGATTATTTCAAGTCCCACCTTGGGACAATCCCGATGATGAAATGGATACAGTGATTGCTGATTGCCTCCTTGAGAACCTTAGGACTTTAGGTAAGAACTTTGAGCCACTTAGAGG
This sequence comes from Rhododendron griersonianum, assembly GCA_018127125.1. Lineage (NCBI taxonomy): Eukaryota > Viridiplantae > Streptophyta > Magnoliopsida > Ericales > Ericaceae > Rhododendron > Rhododendron griersonianum. The sequence goes on along the minus strand of CM030798.1, from coordinate 2,641,431 downwards.
ACCCAATTCAGAGCCATACAGCCATTCAGACAGAAATACAGAAGCCTAGGAGAATCCATCTGTCGGCCGTGACATCGATCCCACGGCCCTAACATCATTTCCTCAGCCGAGCAACCTGTAGCTAGCAAAATCTCCCTGAGAGATCAATCCCTCGGCCGCAAGATCTATCCTTCGGCCGAGACATCCATTCCTCGGCCGTGATATCCTTTACTCGGCCGCCAGATCGACCTTTTTCCAGACTCTGGAACGTGTACTGTCAGACGTTTGATCCAATTACACTACCTTCCCGATGCATTCGGGCTACGCTCAGAGATTGCGACATAGAGTTAGAGGTGCATTGCAATTGTAATTGCAATCGTGCCATTTGATTGGCCGGAGTGAGTCACCAATTGCCTATATAAAGGGCCTTTGGACTCCGAAAATATACACACAAAATTCATCATAGTATACACTCTCTCAAGCCACGAAACTCTGTCAAAATACTCTCTCAATCCCACTCCTCAAAAGCCCTAACCTCCCGCAGGTAGCCGTCAATCCAGCGACCAAACCCCGAAGTTCAAACACTAACCCTAGGATTTTCGATCAAGCAATCAATCAGTCACACCCAATCCGAAGCAATCAAGCAACTGAGGGATCAAGGTGGTGAGGCCCAACGGCCTCTGGTTTGTTTCATTAATCGTTCTTATGCTTAATCATAACTTTCTGATTATCTGTTAATCGTATTTCCTGGTGTGAGGAAGAACACCGATCGGGGCCTCGATCCCTCGGCCGGTATATAAAACCAGTGTGATTACTCGGCCGTGACATCCATTCACCGACCGAGTAATCGATTTCCTGGAACAACTTTGTTTGCTTTTTCTGCTTTCTGATGCATGCTTCAATTATCGCACTGGCTCACTTTACTTACTGTGTAAAGGCTTAATTAAACAGACTATGTGTTAGAATTAAACAAAGTGTGTACATGTCTTATGTTGAATTACTATGGGCCAGTCTCACGGCTGGGCAGAAAGGGGTGCCTAACATCTTCCCCTTACTATACTTTTGGCTCCCGTACCCAGAATCTCTATCTGTTTTCCTAGTTTTAACAAACTAGGTGGCGACTCTATTTTGATGATAACCGCTATCATGTGGCGATGTTCCTAGCCATGGGAATGTCCATGATTTTGGTTTACGAAGCAAGCAACCAATCGAGCAAACAAACGTGATCAATCTGTATGGCGATGCCCCGTTTGGGAGGTGTCTACAACCATGATGAGTTTCGACAACTTCTACCCTTTGAATTTCCTAAATGATTCGTGTTGCCAATTGCTTCCGTTGATATTGATGCTATTTCTTTGCTTTGTTGAAACAGCGCACCATGAACATATACGGCCACGGGGGTTCAGCTAGCTCGCTGAAGTATTTCAAGGCATTGCCCGAGAGAGTGCGAGCACTGGTGGAGGCAGCAGGCTTTGGTCCTTTCATACCGCTGATGACGATGGTGAGAGTGGACCGGGCCATGCTTACGGCGTTGACGGAGAGGTGGTGGGACACCACCAACACGTTCCACTTCCGGTTTGGGGAGATGACAATCAGGCCCCTCGACTTTGCAGCGATCACGGGACTTAGGGTTGGAGGAGACCCCATTCCATATGACTCAAGTATAGTGCTGGACGACGCAGCCTTGAGGTGGTTTCTTGGACAAGTTCCACGCCATAGCGGTGTGGTGGCGACGTACAGGCAGTTCGTGGAGTATTGGGACCACGAGCCCGTGAGGGACGAGGAGGCGGCCCAGATGGCCAGGGCGTACTTGCTATACCTGTTTGGGGCTTCTCTTTTCTCAAATAGGCGTAGTCGGGTCCACCTTTGCTACTTGGCGGGTTTAGTCGACTTGGGGCAGGCGGGGCGCTTCGACTAGGGAGGTGCTGCTCTGTGCACACTCTACTGCTTTTTGGGAGCTGCTTCACATGGTGTTGGCGACACCATTGGCGGGTACTGGAGGGTGGTTGAGGTATAATCTCAAATTACTACTTTTAGCCTGCTTTCGACTGCTTATTGATTTGAATTATGCATTGAACTGACTTGAACACCAAAATTTTGCAGCTCTGGGCCTATGAGGTTCTGGGGATGTTCCCCCCTGAGAACACGTGCCGAGATCCTGGTTTGCTTCCTCTCGGGCTTGCGTGGGGTAAGGCTTACAGGAGGACAAAGGAGAGGAGAGGGGAAGTGATGACCTTCCGACGCTGGCTGGATAACCTGACTGGGGTAGTGGTATGATTTGTTCCTTTCAGTTTTCTTTTCCACGTTTTTCTGACAATCAAGATTTCCATTATTAATGCAAGAATATTGAATACAGGTTCACTGGGATCGCTGGGCCAGGCTGGAGGCTGAGTTCCTCCCGAGGAGTCGGGAGGTGACACGGAGCAAAGTCCTGTTGGAGTGCCCCTTGGGCTGGCAGTGGTACCTGGGGGATCGCATGACTCGGCAGTCACTCGGTCTTCCAGCGTTCGTAGTGCCTGGGCTGCTTCCTCCACGCGTGCAGAGGACAGAGTCCTATACCCGTGCTGAGCTCGAGCTGTTCACCATGCCGGATACAGACTTGGAGAGGCACCTTCGACGCACTCTGGACTACGCAGCTTACGTAGGCCAGTACTTGGCCACAAGTCTAGGGGTGGATGAGGAGTTTGAGAGGCGGGTGGCCGGAGTAGGAGCTCGAAGGGACGAGACTGGAGCGTGAAGTCGCGGTGGCCGCTCTACACGGGGTAGAGGACGAGGTGCTGGTGCCTCAGGTAGGGGAGAGAGTAGTACAGGAGCCCCAGAGACGGTGGAGACTCCGGTACCGCCAGCGCTTTCGGTGCTGAAGTGGACGATAGGCGTGACTAGTCCGTCTGATGCACGGGAGGTGATAGACGTACCACGCCTCCCGCAGCCACCGATGCGGTTTCCTGCTCAGGTATGGTCAACGTTTCTGCTTGTCTTGTACATTGATTGCTCCTTGTTTGCATATTTTGAATCCTCAATCATCTTGCAGGTGCCGCGAGAGTGGGCTGAGCAAGCTGTGATGCTGATGGTGGGGATGCGCCACCTGCTGAAGGATTGTGCTAAGGGGAGGGTCCTTCGGACCAGACCTGCTCCCGAGTCTGCTTCTCCTGTCGTTTCTCAGGTATAACACGCATGTACATTTCATATTTCAATTGAGCAAACAATATTCAGATATGCATGGAATGAGAAAATGTTTATGATATGCAGGTGCAGCCACGGCGCTCAACTAGGACGCGTCCGCAGGACACCACGAGTCTTCCCGTTCCTGCCAGCACACAGGGTCGGGGTACACAGAGTGCGCCACGGACTGTTGTGGGGGCGAGACGATTTGAGGTTTTGCCTCGGGCGGTGTCCCAGCGGAGACTCGTTCTCGAGGAGCCGGAGGAGTCTGAGGAAGGAACGGAGGAGGAGACAGAGGAGTCCTCTGAGTCACACATTTTAGGGACGACAAACTCAGAGACTGCTTCTGGCTCTCCTGGCGAGGATGATGGCGACGAGAGCGAGAGCACGGAGCCCGAGGGCCAACAACGGAAGAGGACTCGTCGAGACTGAGCCTTAGGTTTTTGCTTTGCTAGCTTTCTTGTTCATAGGCCTGCGTGCCAACGTAGTTGTAGCTTCTAGGCCTGCGTGCCTTGGTTTTGTTTGGGCCTGCATGTCCCAGTAGTTAGGATTGGGCGTGTGTTTGCCCCAGTTTTTGTACCTCCTTCTTTACTCATTGTAAACACCATGTTCATTTATGAAAATTTGCCCTTTTGTTCTTTCTGTTTGTTCGCACTCCCATTACAGAATTGTATTTTATGAAATATGTTCGTCTAGCTTGAAAGAACGTAAAGAGCACGCGGATTTCAACCGATACTCTCGAAGTATGAGCAAAAACTTGACATTATTCAAAGATAGACTTTTTAACAATCGACTATGGAAAACTGAATTTAAGGGCATTTGATTAACACAGAGTACACCGTTCAGTTGATAATGAGTGTTATGACCTGCGAGGACTGCTAGGATTACAACGATACCCTTGATACGAAGATTGACATACGCTTACGCTTGAAAACGATGATTTTGGGATGAATGAAGGATGAAAACTTGAACTAAGAGCGTTAACGCGCATTTGATCATGTCATACAGTCACTAATGCACGTCGTGACTTATACGCATCGCTGGATTCAACCAAATACGCCTAACGTGGATTTTGACATACTCGCGGAGAAAAAACCTTGAAAGTTTTGGGCTTTTTCGAGGAATATAGACTTGAATGCACACGAAAACACATAATGGAACTGCTGTATCCCCTAGGAACATGTTAAGAGCCTTCTGATCTGAGCTGTATGAAGTTACAATGTTGTATTGAGGCTGAAAAATTGAGAACCAAAACCTGCTGTAAACAGCAGAACTCTCGAGCGCTCGAGAGTGGTCTCAAGCGCTTGGGACTTCACTCCCGAGCGCTCGGGACAGCTGCTACATGCAACCCAGTGCTGTTTCCCAATGCCACTTATTAGCTCTCCCATGTCGTTTTCTTCTACATGCACGTTTCCAAGGTGGTTTATGACCTTGCACCAACTGTTCCCCAGGGCAAATGACTCCTTCAAAGCAAGACTTGTGTTTTTCCAATACTTTTTCAAGTTTCCAAAGTTTGAATTTTAAAAAGGTTTTTGAAAATGTTGAGCTGTGCCCTACCGTCGAGGAGTTCCACATCTATCTTGGAAGTCACGAGTCCGCTGAGCCCGTTGTTCCTATGATCAGGGACAGTGTGAAGAACATTCTCAAAGCCAAACTGGGTGTCAGTGGAAATACCGTTGAGTTTCTCACTCGGGGCAACGCTGTCAACATCATACAGTTGTATGATAAGTTCAGTCCACCTGGAGACTTGACAAACTTTGAGTATCAAGGTCGGCGAATGATGGCTTGTTGCATTTGTCTCCTAGCGGCCTTTTTGCTGGTTCCGTCTGTTGGTCAGCCCAACTCTTTATTGGTGGGGGTTGCTACTCAGATTGAGGCTCGCAAGGATGTTGCACCTTTGGTTCTTGCTGAAACCTTGATGGGGTTAGATGCTGTTCATGCTGGTCGCACGAGGGTTTTTGGTGGTAGTCCGCTGTTGCTGCAGGTTAGGGACCTCACTCAACTCTCCTTTTTCTATTTCTCTCATTCATTTTACCTCAACGCTCGGTTTAGGTTTTATCTGGCTCCTTACTTGTTTTCTCTCTTTTCTGGTAGATGTGGCTTTGTGACAAATTGAATCTGCTGACACCCCCGGCCAATGATTGGTTGGTGGTATCGTGCAAGCGGATGGAACCGTCCCTTTCAAGTGATGCACGGGAGCGAAGATGATTGGGCTGATTTCCTTGCCTCTGCGGAGGAAGATGATATTGCTTGGCGGTGCCATTGGCTGAGGCTTCCTGCTATGACTACTGGTAACATGGGTTCGACGCACATGCTTGTGGCTGGCTTGACAGGCTTCTCCTTCTATTCACCTTTCCGCATTCTCCGTCAGTTTGGACTTAGCCAAGAAGTGTCGCCACCGGGCTCTGAAGTGCTTCGTCTCCCTCCCTTCACCATTTCGGGCCTTCGGGGTTATGTTCGATCGTGGGGGACTCGTAGGACTGAGCCAAGTGACCCACTCTTCTCTATTGCTTCTACTGGAAGGTACCGCAAATGGCTAAGGAGAGATGTGGAAGCAAGGATGGGTTGACTGCTTACTTTGCCGTTCTTTGAAATAAATAGTGTATTTTGATTGTATGTTTTCGTTTTCATGCTCAGCTTGTAATAAAGAAATGATCTGAATAAAATTGACTGATTAAGGATTTCCCCCTTTCGGTTCATTAATCACGTGCGCCTTTGAGAAAACATTCTGATTTGTCAATTTGGATTTTGATTTTTGAGATCTAGGACCGAACCTCAGTGTGAGATTGCCTACGTATCCCTCGAGAAAGGGAATCAGGCCCATATGTAGTTCGGGCTAGGGTTCGCTCGGGTATTAACGCTCACCTTTTGCGCTCTAAATTTTGCCTAGTACCGCCCTTTCGGGTTTTCGGCCTAGCGAGCTTTTTTCAACTTTTTGCCTTAACTTTTGCCTAAGCCGCCCTTTCAGGTTTTCGACCTAGCAGGCTTGCTCTAATTTTTGCCTGGGACCACCCGCCCTTGCGGTTTTCGGCCCAGCAAGCTCTCTCAAGGGTAATATCGCTTAAGTTGATCCAAATTGACAAGACTCGAGAATTCATTGCCGTCGAGGTCGATGATTGAGGCCGCTCCCCCGGAGAGAATGGTCTTGATGATGTAGGGCCCTGCCCACTTAGGTCAAAACTTCCCTCGTAAATCAAAAACTGGCGCACGGATTTCCTTGACCACCATATCCCCTTCCTGCAGGTCTCTCGACTTTACCTTCTTGTTGAATGCTCGGGCAATCCTTCGCTGATAACCCTAAATGTGGTACAATGCTCGCAGCCTCCTCTCATCGAATAGCATGAGCTCCTCAAACCTTCCACTGATCCATTCGGCCTCATCCACTCCGCACTCAGCCATGACCCTCAGAGATGGTACTTCTAGCTCGATGGGGAGAACGGTTTCCATACCGTACACCAAAGAATAGGGTGTTGCCCCTGTCGGTGTGCGGATAGACGTCCGGTATCCCCACAAAGCTAGTGGTAGTTGTTCGTGCCAATTCCTAGCCGACTGACTAGTCCTTTTGAGAATCGTCTTGATGGTCTTGTTCGCTGCTTCAACTGCCCCATTTGTTTGTGGCCGATAAGTGGTCGAATGATGCACTTGAATCTTAAATTTGTCAAAGAGTTCCAAAACTTTTCCCTTGAAATGAACACCGTTATCAGATACGAAGGCTTGAGGGACCCCATACCGATAAATGATGTTTTGCCTGATAAAGTGAGCCACTTGAACTGTCGTCAAAGTCTTGTATGAAGCTGCTTCGACCCATTTGGTGAAGTAATCGACTGCTACCAAGATGAACCTGTGACATTTAGAAGCCGCGGGTGTGATCTTTCCAATAACATCAATGCCCCAGGCAGAGAATGGCCATGGTGTTGCCATTGAGTGTAATTCCGAGGGTGGGATATGGATAAGATTGGCATGAGTCTGGCACTTATGACACCGGCGTACATACTCGATGCAATCTGTCTCCATGGTCGACCAATAGTATCCTAGTCTTAAAACTTTCTTAGCTAGCATCATTCCATTCATGTGGGGCCCACAAACTCCTTCATGAACTTCTTCCATTACTGCTCTCGACTCGTCACCGTGAACGCACAACTTGTGGACTCCGCACGGAGATCGCCGGTATAATTGTCCTCCACAGATAATGTATTGAGATGCGAGCCGTTGTAAGGCGATCCGATCCTTCTTAGTTGAATCTGCAGGGAACTCTCCTTTTTCCACCAGATTCCAAATGTCATGGAACCAAGGGAGCCCGTCATCTGGTTCGTCGATGTTCATGATATAGTCGTACACGTGCTTTCCCCTCTGCTCAATCATGACAGGCCTCAGCTTTACCCCGATTGGAAGTTCCAGCATGGATGCTAAAGTAGCGAGTGCGTCGGCAAAGCAATTCTTCATCCTTGGGACATGTGTGAAGGTCACCTTTTGAAAATTCGGGATAAGCTCGTCGAGCTGTTGATGATATGGCTTCATCTTTTCGTCCCTAACTTTCCATTCTCCGTTTGCTTGTGACACAACCAAGTTGGAATCTCCCACGACCTCTAGCACCTTGACTCCAATCTCCAGTGCGGCTTCCATTCCCACAATGCATGCTTCGTACTCCGCTTCGTTGTTCGTGACTTCGAAGTTCAACTTGAACGCGAGAGGGATATGTGACCCTTCAGGTGAGACTAGCAGTATGCCAATCCCAAAACCCTTCTGATTAGCGGCCCCATCGAAGTACAGAGTCCATGTCTCGTCGACTGCCGTCATTACGTCTTCATCAGGAAATCGAAATTATGTGTGCTCCGGTCCCTCAATCGGATGATCTGCTAAGAATTCTGCAACGGCCCTGCCTTTCACTGACTTTCGAGTGACATACTTGATTTCGAACTCTGCCAATAAGAGCAACCAACGTGCTAACTTACCGGTAAGTGCCGGCTTCTCGAATAGATATTTAAGGGGATCCATCCGAGAAATCAGTATCACCGAGTAAGCGAGCATGTAGTGTCTCAACTTCTTCGTGGCCCATACAAGCGCCCAACATGTCTTTTCTAACGAAGTGTACCACTCTTCACTTCCCACCATCTTTTTGCTCAAGTAGTAAATTGCCCTTTCAACCCCATCTTCTCCCTCTTGTGCCAGCATGCACCCCATTGATGAGGACGTGACGGACAAGTATAGGATCAAAGGTTTTCCCGGGACAGGTGGCATTAGGATCGGAGGGTTCTAGAGGTAAGTTCGCACTACTTCGAAGGCCTTCTGACACTTGTCGTTCCATTCGAACTTCACATCTTTCTTGAGTAGTCGAAATAATGATTCACAAGTCAAGGTTAACTTGGCGATGAATCGACTGATGAATTGAATTTTTCCCAAGAAGCACCGGACCTCCTTCTCGGATTGGGGTGGCTCCATCTCAAGAATGGCTTTGATCTTAGAAGGGTCTACCTCAATCCCCCTGGTCGTGATCATGAATCCAAGCATCTTTCCAGCCGTGACCCCGAACGTGCACTTCTACGGATTAAGACGCATCCTGTACCTCTGAATTCTCTCCAAGAACTTTCTCAACGCTGGGAGATGATCCTTCCGCTCCTTTCCCTTCACTATCATATCATCGACATATACCTCGACCTCCTTATGAATCATGTCATGCAGCAGTGTCGTAGCACCCCTTTGGTACGTAGGACCGGCATTTTTCAACCCAAACGGCATAACCCGATAACAGTAAGTTCCCCACTCGGTGATGAATGTAGTCTTTTCTCTGTCTTCCGGAGTCAAGAGAATCTGGTTGTACCCAGAGAAACCGTCCATGAAGGATAGTAAAGCATGCCATGCAGTGTTATCGACAAGTACATCTATATGTGGCAATGGAAAATCATCCCTAGGGCTCGCTTTGTTCAGATCTCTAAAATCGACACACACTCTGATCTTTCCATCCTTTTTAGGGACGGGCACGATGTTTGCAACCCAAGTGGGGTATTCAGTTACTATTAGAAAGCCGGCATCAATTTGTTTTGTGAGTTCCTCTTTTATCTTTAGCACCCAATCGGGCCGCATCTTTCTCAGTTTCTGTTTAACGGGTTTTGCATCGGGATAGAAGGGGATTCTGTGCTCGACGATCTCTGGGTCGATTCCGGGCATATCCGCATGGGACCAAGAAAAAACTTCTTTGAATTCTTTTAATAAATCGGTGAGCTCTTGAAGCTCATTGGGATACAGCCCGGAACCGACCTGAACCAATCGAGGGCTCTCCTCATCACCCAAATTTATCGAGATTATTTCTTCTTTTAGGGGCTGAGCATGCCTTTTGTTTTCACGCTCTATGAGGGAACGGATTTCCTTGGGAATGTCCCCATCGAAATCTATTCCTTCATCATCAGGATCCAAACAATTTATTTCAAAGTCCGGCAAGTTAGCAAAGGCATCATTCATTTCATTGATAGGCTCCTCAGAGGGAGGGAATGCAGCAGTGGATTCAAATTCAAAGTAAAAGCTACGGTGGGGAGGGCCAATAGGCACGAACTCCGACTCAGCGCTAGACGAGAAGTCAGTATCAGACTCAGACTCGGACTCGGTGCTAGTGTTGTGAGTGAGTTTTACAAGTGGAATGAAAGTGCAGTTTTCATATTTGCCTACAGCGTCCACAATGAGCTTAGAAGGGTCTTCCATCTCTTCTTCTCCTCCCAGCATGAGCACAGCAGCATCTTCCATCATACCCTCCGATTCCTCGCCCCCGAACAGAGATTGGAGACTACCCAAACCAAAGGCTTCAAGCCAATCCAATGCTTCAGACAATTCCTCCATCTTCGTTACCTCTTCATCACTATCCCAGGTGTCATTGGCAAAGATTTCAAACCCAGGATACTTCACCTTTGTCTCAACATCCACAAAAGGCTAGGGCTCGGGCTCTCCTTGATACGGTGCTTCCTTCTCCTTCAGCTTCATTCCGGCTGCATGAGCCCGGGCGCGGTTGCGCCACCTTTTTGCCGAATCACTCTTCTTGAGCTCGTAACCCAGGCCAAAGCGTTCATTGCTCCCAGGGAAATGAGGGAACTCGGAGACTCCTTACCCATAGAGTCCCAAGCCCATGCCTGGTAGGTAATTCATTCACTTCATGATTTCCAATGCCGCAGAGCTCACCAAGAAACCATCTTCAGCCCGAATGGTGCAAACCTTTGAAGTCACGACAGCAAACCCCCCCATGGCTATGTCTTCTTCCCTGTGCATGATTTTCAGAAGTGGGGAGTTATCTTCGGAGTGAGGATGGATACTAGAGTCCCCATGAATGATAAGAGTCCCGGAATCCAATCCCAGGATGAGCTTTTGGTGCAGCGTGGATGGTACTCCCATGACATCAGAGCGGTGCAGCCACGGCCTCCCTAGCAGGAGGTTGAATGAGGCGGGGATCTCTAGGACACAGAATTCCACAGTGGTCTTGAACTTTCTAGTTGCCAGCTCTAAGTTGACCATTCCCAGGTGTAGACACCCCAATTTAGCACAACGATTATTTCAAGTCCCACCTTGGGGACCATCTCGATGATGAATATGATATGTGGTTGTTGTGGTTGACTTCATGAAAGTCTTAGGAACTTTGTGGAACTCTTAAGGGATTAAGGAACACTTTGAAATAGGTGATAGGAGTACCAAGCGATACTTAGAGTGGATAGAAACGTGTTTTAGCCTTAGTAGCATCGTCGATCTTCAATTAAGTCTGCTTTTAGCCCATTTTTCATAAACTAAAGCTCCTTATTTTGGTGGTTGGATTCCACCATCTTGTAGTACTTTCAAAACCCTCTTTATTGATATATAATATGCCTTAAACCAATTTGAAACGAGGGAGATACGAGAATTTTACCAAAACAATCCATTTTCTGACCCACTAAGGGTAAAATCGTCATATCTTTTGATGTACTAAATATATTTGATCCAAACCACTTGGGTTAGAAAGTAGACTCAACAAGCTTTCCAACGGTCCAAAGAACACGCAAAACCGAGTTCAGGAGTGTCCGGAGCGAGCCCGCAAAGTTTGGCCTTTTGTTGGAAAATCCTTTCCGTGGCCGCAAAATCCTTTCTTCGGCCGTGAAATCCTTTGGGCGGCCAGCAAACCGATGTTTTTCAGATTCTGGAATGTTCAGCAGCTTTTCAATCCGTTCGCCCAAACCCTAGCAGCCGCGAACCATTACTTCGGGGCTACGAATACACTTACCATAGAGGTCTTATTGCCCTAGAACTCCACTTTGATTCACGCCATTTGATTGGCCGGAGTGAGTCACCAATTGCCTATATAAAGAGCCTTAGGGTTCCGAAATAACAACCACGAAATACACATCTCTCCACTCCATGATCCGCCCCCAAACTCTACAGAAATCATCTCCTATCAATCCTCTACAAAAGCCCTAACCTCCCGTGAGTAGCCGCATCCGAGAGTAAAAACCCCCCAAAGAACTCACTTTGTTCTAGGGTTTTGTGAAGTTGACTACCACAATCAACCCCTATTATCTAGAATCAATCGCAATCCAAGCAATCAATTACTGAGGGATCAAGGTGGTGAGGCCCAACGGCCTATGGTTTGATTTAATTTCCATCTCTCGCTTTTAATTAGTTCTTTCTATTAACTGTTCGTATTCTGGTGTGAGGAAGAACATCGGCTGGGGAATCAATCCTTCGGCCGATATATAGATCCAGTGGGATTCCTCAGCCGTGATATCAATTCACCGGCGAGGGATCTATTTGCTGGGACATATTTGTTTTCTGTTTATTCTGATGCATGCTTTCATTTATCGTACTGGCTCACCTTATCAACTGTTAAAGGCTAAAAACCAGATTATGTGTTAGAATTAAATAAAGCAAATATACATTGTATGTCGAACGATTATGGGCCAGTCTCACGACTGGGCAAAGAGGGGTGCCTAACACCTTCCCCTTATTGTACTCTTGGCTCCCGTACCCGGAATCTCTTTCCATTTTTCCTAGTTTTAATAAACTACGTGGCGACTCTATTTTGATGATAACCGTTATCATGTGGCGATGTTCCTAGCCATGGGAATGTCCACGATCTTGGTTTATGAAGTGGAACCAAACAAGCGTGATCAATTTGTATGGCAATGCCCCGTTTGGGAGGTGTCTACACTAGGACATCGCGACATGTGTTATCATAAGCACGGACACCCAGAGTTGATGACGCAAAGTCCTTGTTTTTTAGGCCCAGACAGTAAGCAGTGCAGAGAGGGCACACATTGATGGCTGAACCATTGTCTATGAGTATCGCGGGGACCCACTTTCCCAGGCATTTCATGGTTACATGGAAAGGCTTATTGTGATCAGCTCCCTCAAGCGGGAGGTCTTTCTCGGTGAAGGACAAGGTGTGTTGGGTGAGGGTTGGGGTTATGAGGGCGATTAGGGCTTCCGGGGCTATGTCGGAAGGGACTTCGAATTTGGAGATAGTGTTGACGAGCCTCCGGCGGTGCTCGCGGGATGCTGCCAACACTCCCCACATGGACATGCGGACAGGGGTTTCATGGAGTTGCTGGATGATGGGGTCGGTGCTGGCAATTGGGTTTTGCTGCTGAGAGGCACTGGGGTTTGAGTTGACGAATGAGTTAAGGTTGATGGATGGGTTAGGTTGATGTGGAGGGTTAGTGGAGCTTGAGGGGTTATTTTGTGGAGTAGGTGGGATAGGGGTGTTTGGATTTGCGGAGTTGACAGGGTTTACGGGAATGCCAGGGTTATTCTGTTGTGGTGGAGGCGCTCGGGATGAGCTTCCCTGCTGGAGGTTGGTAGGCTGGTATACCCTTCTGCTCCTGGTAAGATTACTAATTGTCTTGGGGGCAGTCTCCCACCAAGAACCTTCCCAAAAGTTGGAGAGATCAGTTTCAGCCTTGCGCTTTCCTTTGTCGAGCTTCGTTTTCTCCAGAGTGTTATTGAGAAGTTCCATTTCCAGAGCATTCCATATGTTCTCCTCTTCCAGCGAATTCCAAAAGTTGACGTTGTTGTTGACTTGTAGGGATCCTTCATCTATCATAGCCTTGTTGACGGTTAGTTCTTCACCGTCCACCCATACATTCACCAATTCAGTCTTGCCCCATAGGTCTTCAGGATCTAGCACACAAATGTTGGGTTCATCGGGAATCTCAACTATCGGTTGAGGGAAAAACTCATCAATAATATACTCCTGCAACCCCGGTTATCATAAGCACATGCATGGACATGCAAAGGCAGTAGAGAGACAAGACTGGAGAAAGAGTGAAGTGAGATGGCATGCAGACACTACCGAGCGCTCCAGAGTGATCCCAAGCGCTCGGAAGTGGTTTGCACCCCAAACTGGTTTTGACCAACTAACGACCCTACTGTGACATGTTGATGCACCAGATCTGCCTTTTTGAAGATGAAAAGTTCCCTTTTAAATTCTAGAAGATACACTTTTGAATGACTTTTAAATAAAAATAGTTTTTGTCTTTGGGAAACAGACCATTCACATCAATACGCCTCAACAGAACTACTTCATTTAAAATCATACTTCACTCCTCCTGCATGTCTACCTAAGTGCCAAAAAAAAAGGGAAGATGGGACTGGAGGCACTCTCGAGCGCTTTAGAGTACTCCCGAGCGCTCGGGAGTGCTTCCAGTGAGTTAGTACAGAAAATGTTTTTATGCCCCTTTGCTCTTGCTTTTCACTAAGATCTTCCAACCACACACCCAGTATTAAAGACTGGGGTGGACTGGAAGACCTCCCCCAGAAAGGAAGAACAGCCATTTGATTTGAAACAAAAGAAATAGAAATGTTTCTACCTCTGGGAGACTTTGCTTCTTGAAGTTACTTTAAGAGGTGAGGAACAATGGGAAGTATCAGAGATCAGAACTTGAAACCATACTGAAGTCCTGGCATTTCTTTGATGCTTGGATCTTTTTCAATGTGTTTTGAAAATCCTTTTTGAATTTCAATAGCCAAATTTTTGCCAAGAGGTTTGAAGATTTTTGAGACTTGTTTGACCAGAGAGAGAGGGTTAGAGAGTGAAATTTTTCGTCCCCCTCCCCACTGACCAAATGGGTATATATATAGCAAATATAACCCAAAGTTTTCATTTGAAAATGAAATAAAATAAAATCTTTTGTTTGGAGGGAAAATCTCCGGGTCTGACTCCCTCTAACTGAGGTGGAGTGTTGCCTGAAGAAAATCCTGGACCAGCTGGCTGTAATGATGGATTGCATGGATAGTGGGAAAACTTTTTCACCCATTGGGCAACGACGGAGGTCTCGAGCGCTCGGGAGTAGTCTCGAGCGCTTGGGACCACTACTCTCGAGCGCTCGAGAGTGGGCCTGCTCCAAGGTTTTTGGAAAATGTTTTTGAGCGCTTGGGAATGCTTCTGAGCGCTTGAAACTGATTTTGCACCTTTTATTTTACTCTTTAAAGTTTTCCAAGAAGCATGGTCTCAATCGGTCCAAGGCTTGTTTTAATCCGAGCTCATCATCGGAGAGCCTCCGGGCCACAAATCAAGGAAATTCGAGAAGTCCAAATTGGGGTGTCTACAGCCCCAAAATGAAATTAAGGGTTCTGAATCTCCAACTTTGAGACCAAGGGTAGGCGAATGAGCCTAATATTCTGCTAACTCAAGGGTTCTTCAGAGTGGTCCTTAAACTGAATCGCTGTTGTGCTTACATCTAGCTCTATGACCTACATTTAAACTCATAAAATTTGTTTAGGGCAACAGGAATATGTTAGAATTTCACAGTTACAAGCCCTAATTTCTTGCTCCAATTCATGGCATGTGAAATAAACTTGAGATTCGTAGCATTTACCTGAGAGTGATGAGGAGGCCATGATCTGAAGTATATAGCAACTAACTCTTGTTAGTGATCGAGCAGATCACAAGCCGAAGCCACACCAACACCACAACGTCGTTCTTCCCTCACTAGAGAGAGACACTACCCTCTTGTCCTGTTTCTGTAGAATGTGTTTTTAGTGGGCCAAAACACAAATATATAGGATGAGGGCAGGATACTCCTCTTGTGCCTAATAAAATGGCCCAGCCCATTATGGGTCCAAATTAACCATATAGCACGAGGCCCACACTTAACGAAATACATACTAATAAATTAGGTGCACCAAAATGACCCATTATAAAATGGTGATCACTAACCAAATAGGTCTAAACAAATACTCCGATATATTTGATAGTCGAACTAATCCCGGACCTTTTAACATAAATGAAATATGCTAGTCCACAAAATTGGAATAAATCTAACATTCTCCCACTTGGACAGCATATGTCATTATGTAAAGACACAAAAATGCTTTATAACGATATAAGCAAACATATATCCGGATTAGCTAATAAGTGGCCACAACAAGGACTATCAAACGTGAGTCGGCACCCAAAACCATTCCTGTGTTCATAAGGGGTACATAAGTATTCAATCATGTAAGTCAATGCATCGACAGGATACAAAGCACACAACCAAACACTTACAACCCGTGACACAGATGGTAGTATTAAAGTGTGGTGTGGAAAATATACAAAATGTGATCATCACACCAATTTCCACAAGATCCATGTGTCTGCCCAAGACACTGTGCCTACTGAGATTGGGTCAAAATATCTCAGATTCTAGCACCAATAAGATCCATGTGTCTGCCCAAGACACTGTGCCTACTGAGATTGGGTCAAAATATCTCAGATTCTAGCACCAATAATGCCACAATTAACAAAATTGCGCGCCCAACAAATTATGGCAATAAACTCAGGAATGCCATGGCTAACAAAATGCGCGCACAACAAAATATAGCAATAGACATTGATCATAGCATGCATACAAAATTCTCGAGAGTATGATCAACCAAAAATAACACCATTAACACAGTAGCAGCTGATTACAATATACAAAACTCCCACTAAGCAAAAGCGACAGAAAACTCAACAAATCACATATGAGTCGCATGCTCTTGCAACACTTTAGGAGCCAAACCTAAAGTTAGTGGGTCAGCCAACATTAGCTCTGTGAAAATGTGTTCAACATTTAGAAAACTGTAGCAGAGTTATCACAAAATTGCAATCTTTAGTGGTTTCAAAAAGGAATCAACAATTCCAAACCCAAGAAACAAAATTGCACTGCGAAAATGCAAGACAAATAGCTTCATAACAAGCTATGAACTCTGCCTCCATAGATGAGGTAGCTGTAAGTGTCTATTTGACACTTTTCAAGATACAGCTCCATCTGCCATCATAAATACATAACCAGAGGTGGAATTTCTATCGTCTATACAACCAGCTAATCAGCATCAGTGTATCCAACCACATTCAGAATATTGGCGCATCGATAAGTAAGCACAAAATCCTTGGTACCCTGTAGGTATCTCAATGCTTTCTTTACAACTTTCCAGTGATTCAAACCAGGATTACTCAATTAAAGTCTCTTCCAAGTAATAATTTCTCACCTTTCACAATAGGTGCTTTTTCTGGCGAACTAGACTGCATGTTAAACCTACCCAAAATTTTATCAATGTAGGTTTTCTGAGACAAGCCAAGAGTACCATTTGTTCTATCACAAAGGATTTGGATACCCAGAACATAAGATGTCTCACCAAGATCCTTCACACCAAATGCATAAAGAATAATTGCTTTGTCTCAGTCAAAAGTGCATTGTCATTAGCAGAGTAGAATATCATCGACATACAAGACAAGAAAAAATATAACTACTCCCACTGACCTTCAGGTATATACACTGATATACAACGTTCTTGTTAAAGCCACAAGAGGTGACAATCTCATCAAAACTTCAAGTACCATTTTCATGAAGCTTGTTTAAGTCCATAAATGGATTTCTTAACTTTGCATATCATGTGCTCCTTACCATTTGCCACAAAACCATCAGGCAACTCAATTAAAAAACCATACTTCATTTTGGTCATTGACTCCAACCCATCATGCATAGCATCTATCCAATATTGAGAATTAAAGCTACCAATGGCATCATCAAAAGTGACTGGGTTAGAGGACATACCAACATTATATTCATGCTCCTGCAAGTAAACGATGTAGTTATTCGAGATTGCGGACCTGCGTGCCCTTTCTGATCTTCTCAACCAAATGTCCGAAGTACCCTCATCAACAATAGGTTCCATGGGAAAATTACGTTCTTAATGTGGAACACCCTCTTGCTCAATTGGTGAAGGGACAAATACAAGTGATGGAACAAGAGATACTGGAAAGATCAAACGCTCCTCCTTAAAACACAATCTTGCGTGGTGTAGAACCATCAACCTTATCCTCAAGAAAAACAGCATAATCGGACTCAACAATTCTGGTAGTGTGAAGAGGGAATAAAATCTAGAGCTTCTCAAGCCAATGCAATAGCCAACAAAATATCCGCTAATAGTATTAGCATCAAGCTTTTCAACTGCGGACCCCACACACAAAAAAATGGCTCAAGCCAGATTTCTTGCCAGCCCAAAGCTGATATGGAGTTTTACGAACAGATTTGCTACGCACTTGATCCAAAATATATGCAACGGTTTTCAGTACTTCACCCCGTAAGAATTCTAGAAAAGAAGAATTGTGAAGCATACAATGCACCATATCCATTAGAGGCCACAAACACGACAAAGGAGCCATTTTCCTTTAAAAACCTTCAGCCTTAGCATTCACATTATCAGGAACACATTGCTTAATAGACTTGTCCATAGTGTATTTCATAATCATGAGACAAGTACAATTAGAATGCTCCCACCTTTCATAATAAGCTTTTATGGCAGCGGAACTTCCAGCAATAGGCTTAGGTGGTGCTTTCTCCCTTAAAGCCAAAACCAAAATTCTTAATGGCCAAGTTCACCATAAGCGACTCATTCCAATCCTCCCAAATGGTCTCATTTAGTGTTTTGATGGCAGACATGCAGAGATAAACCAGGAATGAAAGATGAAGAAATAATACCCACGTTTTACCAAGCATGTAAAAACGACTTATCAAAAAAATTTCTTCACTTTGCTAGCTACAAAAGTTCTACTAGAGTCTTAAATCACAAGACCAGTAAGACTCTTACGTAGGACAAAGCAGAACAATTAAATATAACGACTTAAAATGACCAACTACCGACAGGGTAAAATTGAGTCACCAAATGCAATATAGTTAATTGTTCTCTTTATCGTTCAAAGCATCCTTCCAACAATGATTTACCGATAGGGTAAAGTCATAGCCAGACTATATGGACCTTTGTTAATCTCAACAATATCGCCGTAATCATCATAAGCGGCGTTCAAAGATCAATTTTTTTTTTTTTTTTGATAACCAGTAAGGATGAAAAAATATTACCCACTTTAGCACTTAAAAAACTGGTTATAAAACCAATCTAAAATGGTACTTTGATTTGTTTATCGAAACAACAGCCTTTTTAAAAAAAAAAAGAAACGGAAAAGACGGAAGTGTCGAGAGGTGCAACAGTCAATAGGTTTCACCACTTCCCTTATTTTCGTCAAAGATAAGACCAATCAAGTCCTCCAAAATTTTGTAAAGCCATTATTAATATTATCACCACAGAAAACATGTTCTCCTTTAACAATAGACAAAGAACACCAAAATTCATTTGTCAACAAGTTTAGTAAATGACAAAAGGAGGAAATTAAGCCCATCTTTCTCATGGTTACACCAACACACCATGAATGCCAACAGGTGGTAAAATCTTTTCACAAGGTTTAAATACCTCTTTTATGTCAAAGACTAAACCAATCAAGGTACTCAACCAAAACCATAATCGGTTAGAAAAGGACAAAACCAACATAAAACAAAGTTTTATTTGTTTATGCAAGAACACCCAATTAGCTTGCAAACGGCAACAGCTAGCAGCTTTAAACCGAAAACACGAGAAGCTTTAAACGGGAAAAAAACGAGAAACGACGCGAGCACGAAAGGTGTCCCAGCACTTCTTCCTTTTACAAGGATTAAACAAATGAAAGCTCTCAACTAAAGCCCAATTTGTAACATAGAGACAAAAAACCCTTAAAGAAAAAGAAGAACAATGATTGGTATTTGCCGAAGAGAAACAGTAGTCGGCAATTGGGAAAAATTCGAACAGGTCTCCGACGAAACACGATCTGAGAGTACATCAACCAACAATTGAGGAAAAACACAAACTAATTCGCAATCACAGCACATGAATCGAAAAGCAAGTAGCTCTGATACCAATTGTTAGAATTTCACAGTTACAAGCCCTAATTTCTTGCTCCAATTCATGGCATGTGAAATAAACTTGAGATTCGTAGCATTTACCTGAGAGTGATGAGGAGGCCATGATCTGAAGTATATAGCAACTAACTCTTGTTAGTGATCGAGCAGATCACAAGCCGAAGCCACACCAACACCACAACGTCGTTCTTCCCTCACTAGAGAGAGACACTACCCTCTTGTCCTGTTTCTGTAGAATGTGTTTTTAGTGGGCCAAAACACAAATATATAGGATGAGGGCAGGATACTCCTCTTGTGCCTAATAAAATGGCCCAGCCCATTATGGGTCCAAATTAACCATATAGCACGAGGCCCACACTTAACGAAATACATACTAATAAATTAGGTGCACCAAAATGACCCATTATAAAATGGTGATCACTAACCAAATAGGTCTAAACAAATACTCCGATATATTTGATAGTCGAACTAATCCCGGACCTTTTAACATAAATGAAATATGCTAGTCCACAAAATTGGAATAAATCTAACATTCTCCCACTTGGACAGCATATGTCATTATGTAAAGACACAAACGTCATCCCCACACCAACCCTCGAAAGGCACATGTCTTTGTCTCTCGCCCCTGGGTCCGGGTTCTCACCGGTCTCAGATGACGTCACTTCGGCCTACATCCGCCTACTGCAGCGTCGCGACGACGAACGCGACAATGAACTAGCAGCGCTAAGGGCGGAAGTGGCCCAAATGAATCAACGCATGCAGCAGGACGCCACCCCTGCCGCATCGAGATCTGGTGGAGGTGGAGGAAGAGGCATGCAAACTCCACCCCCTCCACCTCCACCACCACAAGGGCGTCAGAACGAGGGAGGCCAACGCGGATCTGTGAAAGACCCCCCAGGCTTCACTCCAGCACCAGGCGACGCCAGAGAAATCATACTCTACAAGCAACCCGCTGTATCTGGAACACATCATTCTAAAAGCCATCACGACGGAACCAGGACAAGGGACACCGAGTCGTTTACAAGCACGTATTCGACTGGTCGTGCAGAGTTCTTTCGCACGACGGCCTCGCACCGTAGCCGAGACTCTGCACGGACCAGACCCCATGTCTCCGAACGCCTAGGGAAAACCCCGATTGAAAACAAGGACGACGAGCACCACGCTCGGCGCAATGGGAAAGGCGTACATATCGAGGGCGCGAACGATGAGAACAAGTCCCATCGCAACAAGGATAAAACCGTCGACGGCCCACGCCGAACAGCGACGGACCTACGAGACAAGCTTGGGCGAAGGGAAGCCGAGAAAACGTCGGCAAAAGAACACAAGGAAAGGGATTCAAAGAGATCAAAAATGGACGAGCACGGCAAACCGCCGCGCCCAGGGTTCGAAAGACAACTAAAAGATCTCGGCGTCTCCCCATTCACCTCCCACATAATCAACACGCCGCCAGAGCCCACTTTCCACCTGCCCAAATTCACGAAGTTCGATCCGTCGACGTGTGAGGCCTACACTCACCTCATCCACTTCAGACAAACCATTGAGCTCTACACGCTAAAAGATGAGGTAAAATGCAAGGCGTTCCCGTCCAGCCTCGCCTCCCTGGGACTCCAGTGGTTCAACAAATTGCCCGCTGGATCCGTAAGGAACCTGGCCGACCTTGAACGCGCCTTCAACACACGCTTCATCACGAGCAACAAAATGGCTAAAGAGCCTGAATCACTGTCTCGGATGAGAAAACTATCATCGGAAACCCTCAGGCAATATGCCGAGCATTACTGGCAGTTATTCAACGAAATTCCAGGAATCGATAAATATTGGGCTGCGCGCACTTTCAAGAACGGCCTGGAAACCGGGAGCAAAATCTTAGACGAACTCGCCATCCGCCCACCACACGGCATGGGTGAACTGATGCGTGTCGTGAAAAGATTTTGTGCTCTCGAGGAACTCTATGCAGACAGGGCCGCACAGGGAATCCCAAGCTCTAACAATCCATTCTCCTCAACCGTACACCATCTGCCGGTACAAACGGCGACCCAACAAGCGCAGCCGAAGAAACAAGTGCACAACATCAAAGAGGGGAAGAAGCGTCAGCCGAAGGACCATGACTTCGTGGCTGAAACCACACACTTCAAGGAACCAATATGGTCTTTTCTGAAGGAAATAATGAGACAACCATGGTTTGAGTGGCCGACGGGCAAGCTAGGAACCGACACCGGACAACCGGATCAGAATCCAAGGAAAAAGTGCTCGTACCACAACGAGCTCGGCCACTACACGACTGCCTGCGCACCATACAAGGCTCTCCTAGAGAAGCTTGCGGCTCAAGGTCATCTCGATCAATACATTGATCGATCAAAGACGCCCGCCCGGCAGACAAATCCCAACCCCAACGAACAACGCCCGCTGATCCATGTCATCCACGGTCCAGTAACCAAGGCGTCCGAGACTGCCCTCAAAGCCGACATCGATCACGCCTCGACTTCCAAGGAAGTACTCTCAGTCGGCTACGGATCCAAGCGTCAACGACCACAAGACGTGCCAAAGTGGACGATCAGCTTCACCGAACGTGACCTTGAACACGTTCAAACACCGCATTCAGACGCCCTCGTCGTTACCATCCAGATCGGCGTTCACGACGTCAAACGCGTCCTCATTGATCAAGGGAGCTCGGCCGAGGTTATGTACTACGATCTATTCAAAAAGCTGGAACTACCGAAATCGGCACTACTACCAACCGAAGTACCCCTAATCGGCTTCAGCGGAGCACCTGTTTGGCCAGTTGGCCGAATCTTCCTCCCTGTCGTCGTCGGCACAAAAACACTCTCTGTTGAATTTATCGTCGTCAACGTGCCGAGCCCATACAACGCCATCCTGGGATGAAATTGGCTTCATGGAATGCAAGCCATTGCTTCCACGTACCACCAACTCATCCGCTTCATCGGCACCACTGGAAGACAAGAAGATTTACGAGGTGACCAAATCGCCTCCAAAAAGTGCTACGTTTCCGTCGTACACAGTTCTTCCAAAGCAAAACAAGTGCAGTGGGTTGAAGTACCAGACTTGGCCGTAATCGAAGACGTCGGCCAAAAGGCCGAGGACAAAGCCGAGGAGGACCTGGTGAAAATGCCCATCAACGAGGACGGATCACGTTTCTTCTTGCTTGGCTCCTCACTATCTGACGCCGAGCGAGAAGAGATGTTCATGTTCCTCAAAAACAATCTCGACGTTCGGCACCTGAACACGCCGACGCCGTCATCGAAGAGGTCAACCGACTTCTCGACACCAACGCCATTCAAGAAGTACAATACCCAACCTGGCTCTCGAACACGGTGGTCGTCAAGAAGAAGAATGGGAAGTGGCGAGTCTGCGTCGACTACACGAACCTCAACGACGCCTGTCCCAAGGATTGGTTCCCACTACCAAAGATCGACCAGCTCGTGGATGCAACAGCCGGCCATGCTCGGTTAAGTTTTCTCGATGCCTACCGTGGCTACCACCAGATTGCCATGGACCCGGACGACATGGAGAAGACAGCATTCATCGCTCCACATGGCATCTTTTGCTATAGGGTGATGCCGTTTGGCCTGAAGAACTCCGGGGCTACATTCAACAGAGCAATCTTCAAAATGCTCTATGCACAAATAGGCAACATCCTAGAGGCATACATTGACGACCTCGTCGTCAAAAGTCAAAAGGAGCACAACCATTTGACGGAGCTGGCCGAGGTCTTCGAGATCCTCAAATTCCACAAACTCCGTTTAAACCCGGAAAAATGCGCGTTCGGCGTAAGTGCTGGTAAATTCCTTGGCCACTTGGTCACACGACGCGGCATCGAAGCCGACCCCAACCAAATCAAGGCAGTGGCAGACCTTCGGCCACCAAGATTAATCAGAGAGGTACAAAAACTAACTGGGATGGCGGCGGCCCTCAACCGCTTCATCAGCAAATCGTCCGACAAGTGCCACTCCTTCTTTCACGCTCTCAAAGGGAAAAGCCGACGAAGTTTCGAGTGGACGCCGGACTGCGACAGAGCGTTGGCCGAGCTCAAAGATTACCTGGGTTCTTCACCGCTAATGGTAAAGCCCAAAGAATACGAAAATCTCTATCTTTACCTTGCAATCTCGAGCCACGCCATCAGCTCAACACTTGTTCGGCGAGAAGGGACCGACGACATGCCAGTATATTTCACGAGTAAGACATTCCTACCCGCCCAGACTCGGTACCTTCCACTGGAAAAACTGGCACTCGCCCTGGTATCTGCGGCGAGGAAACTCCTGCCATACTTTCAGGCGCACACAATAACAGTGTTGACCGAGCATCCTCTAAAAGCGCTTTTTCGAAAAGCCGACCTCTCAAATCGAGTTTCGAAATGGGCGGTCGAGCTTGCGAACTTTGATATCCGCTTTGAACCGAGGACAGCAATAAAGGGGCAAGTCCTCGCCGACTTTATTGCTTAGCTAACACCTGAAGACTCCAAGATCCTAAACACTCCTCCAACTGCTCAACCCTCTGCCGAAGATGAACCAAACAAGGAAAGGTGGCTCCTCTTTCAGGGAGACACATGGCGATTGCAAGTTGACGGCGCCTCCAACAACAACGGAGCAGGCGCCGGAGTCGTTTTGGTCTCACCATGCGGAACACTTCACGAGAGTGCTATCACCATCGATTTTCCTGCCACGAATAATGAGGCCGAATATGAAGCACTGCTTGCAGGCTTACGCTCGGCAATCGCAATGAAAGTTGATGACTTGGCCGTGTATTGCGACTCTCAACTTATAGTCAATCAGGTGCTGGGAGACTATGAAGCTCGGGACCCAAGAATGATGAAGTATCAGGCAACGGCGGCCGAACTCATCACTCACTTCCAAAACTTCAACATCATGCAGATCAACCGAGAGCACAATGCTCATGCCGACGCTCTTGCTGGTCTAGCTTCGGCTTCAAAGGCATCAGAATTCCGAACCATAAACTTTGGCAACATCGACCACCCCAGTTTCGACACAACTCCAGAGGTGCTCAACATTGAACTTGGTCCAAGCTGGATGGATGAAATCGTCTCTTTCCTGAGGAACGACACCTTACCCGACGACAAAAAGGAAGCCTTTCGAATCAGGAACAAGGCCGCGTACTATTGGCTCTCTGAGAGCGGACAACTCTATAGGAAATCCATTTTCGGGCCCTACCTTCTCGTTATCCACCCGAATCAAGTTCCTGAGATCCTTGATGAACTGCATTCCGGAAGCTGCGGCTGCCACTCTGGCGGTCGTTCGTTATGCCAACGCGCGATGAGTCAAGGGTACTTTTGGAAAAACATGAAAAAGGACTGCGAAGAAATCGTCAGAAGATGCCAACCGTGCCAACTCTTTTCCCCAATCCCAAAGCAGCCGGCTCAGAATCTCTCCCCCATCACAAGTCCATGGCCATTCGCGCAATGGGGGCTCGACATCGTCGGGAAACTCCCGACAGCACCTGGAGGCTTCAAATTCTTGATCACCGCAACAGATTATTTCTCCAAGTGGGTTGAAGCTGAGGCCCTCGTCACCATCACAGAAGCAGACGTCCGACGATTCGTATGGAGGAACATTGTGACAAGGTTCGGCGTACCCTATGCCATCGTCTCCGACAACGGCACGCAATTTGTCGGGGACGGCCTCACAAGTCTCTGCGAGGAGTTCGGCATACGATTCTTCAACTCAACCCCTGCTTACCCTCAAGGAAATGGCCAAGCCGAGGCCTCGAACAAGACGGTCTGCGCAGGAATAAAACGAAGATTGAATTCAAAGAGAGGAAAATGGGCAGAAGAACTCCTCAGAGTCTTATGGGCGTACCGTTCAACACCCCATCGTTCCACAGGCCAAACACCCTTCTCAATGGCGTTCGGCATGGAGGCCGTCATCCCGCTGGAATCGAGGTTTCCGACCCTTCGAACAGAAACATTCAATCCTGAGACAAATGACGAAGCCGTGGAGCGAGAACTGATCCTGGCTGAGGAAAAATGCGATGACGCTCGGCTGAAGCTTGCAGAGTATCAACAGACTGTGGCCAAAGGATACAACAGAAGTGTCAAAATCAAGAAGTTCAAGCCCGACGACTTGGTTTGGCGAAAGGTCGTCCAAGCAAGCAAAAAGAAAAAATTTATGCCTAATTGGGAGGGGCCTTTTCGCATTGTCAAGGTTGCTGGTCAAGGGGCTTACACCCTTGAAGACATGCACGGGAAGGTGCTCACCAACCCATGGAATGCACAGAACCTAAGGAAGGCATACATGTGACGCTCCCTTCACAAGACATCAAGCTGACAACCACCTTCGGCTAACACTTCAAGCAAAAAAGAGTCCCAGTCCTCTTCAACTTCGGCCTGAATATTTTATGTTTTTCTTTTACATTTCAAAGAAGGGCCTCGACCCACTATTACTGTTTTTCTCTTCTGCTTTACCTGTACTTCGAGGATTATCAATGAAAAGACAAGCCTTTCTTGTTTGAAAGTCTTCAAAAAAACATTTCATGCATTCATTCCACCCTCGGCTAGAATGCCAACCACAAACGATTACTTCGGTCACACCCACCAACGGCTTCTTAAAAAGCCTTTTGCTTTGGCCAATATCACCGCCCAAAGAAGCAATCACTAGACATATGGTCCGCCGAGCCTGAAATACACATTTCTATTTGGAACTTAGGCTTCAGCTCGGATTGGCAAGACACTATGGTCGGCCACCGAAAGGTTACACTCGTAATTTGGCGAGCAAACCACCCCCAAACAATCACTACTCTCAAACGTTCCTCTACCATGGCCAGGGGCTGACACTTTGGCCGAGCCCTATCCACTGGCAAGGGGGCACTTCACACTCTCAAACTAGTCAAAGGTTGGATCATGTCAGATCACAATACATCCATGTTCGGCAACTTACTTCCTACGGCCATACTACTTTGGTCAGGGCTCGGCTGCAATATCTATACTTAACCATTTTGATCATGAAATATTCTCAACTATTCTGCCGAACCCAAACCAAAGTGGGGGCTACGGACAAATACACATTCTCAAACATAGAAGACCTACAAAATCATGAGAAGACATGAAGGCAATCAGACAAGCTCGGCATCAATAGAGACGTTGCAAAAGAAGCCATGCATTCATTCAAAAACTTCGAAATAAAAACAAGTGTTGTTAAAGATCCTAAGCTAGGAGGTACGGCGTAGTAAACCGTTCGGTGCCGACCCCCCCTTCAACTATTACATCTGGCACGGTAAACCCCCAAGTTCGGAGCCGCCCAGTCCAACACAAAATTAAAGAAGTTCAAAGAAAAAACACAACTCTAAGAAACTTGAAGCCCTAGATTTGGGGAGGATCACCCTCTGCCGCAACATCAGCAAGGCGAACAGCACTGTCATCGGCATCAACAGCCATCTCATCATTCTTTTCAGCTTGATCGGTGTCTTGCTCGGCGGTCACAGCCTTGGCCTCGGCCTTCTCCCTCCCACTAGAACCGTCCACTCCACCTTCAGCGTCGGCCACAGTCAGATCATCAACGTCGTCTTCGCTCTCAGAAAACTCCTTCGGAGGAAGTGGCGCACATTCCTCTTCCGTGTACGGCAGCACGAGCTCGGGCACCACGGCCGCAGGGATGGTCTTCATCAGGTTCATATCAGGCTCTAGCTGCATAACTGCACAGGCAGCTTGCACCCTAGCCTTGTACCCTTTTCGGTACGCAATGGGAACCCTCTTCTGGACCTCCTCATTCACCATCGATCGAGCATCTCTCATGTACTCAGCTCCGGCTTGATCGTACCCCGCCTGGTAGGCCTTCGCGTCCACCTCTTTCATCTTCCTTTTTTCCCTCCTCACAACTTGACCGAGCTCGGGGTCAGACTCCTTGGCCTTCTCCAGCGCCTCGTCCCTCTCTTTCTCAAGCTCGGCCACTTTTGCTTTAGCCAGCTTCAGTGCAGTCTTGACGGCCTTCATTTTTTCACGCTCGGTCTTAGCGTCATCACGATACCGCGTTCTCTCGGCCGCCAA
This sequence comes from Rhododendron griersonianum, assembly GCA_018127125.1. NCBI lineage: Eukaryota > Viridiplantae > Streptophyta > Magnoliopsida > Ericales > Ericaceae > Rhododendron > Rhododendron griersonianum. The sequence goes on along the minus strand of CM030798.1, from coordinate 2,614,083 downwards.
CAAATCAGCCTAGCTGGACACCCGCAGAGCAGCCTGCCCGGCCTGTAAAAAGGAAAGATGGTCATACTCGGCCAAAAGGGAAAGAAGTTAACACAAAAAAGGAAAATTCAAAAGTAAAGTCGAGTACCTGAACAAGGTAGGCGCTCAAATGAGCGATGCTCGGCTGCAGCTCCCCTGGAACTCTGTCCATATCCCTCGGCAGAGCGAGACCGTGAAGCATGGTAACGGCCAGCCCAGGCTCGACCTTTACACTGTCTTCGACAGTGACGATCCTGCCGTCGGCCATTGCGAAGGACGGTGCGAACTCTTGCACGATCGATCGACCACCCGAGCCCGCCGCCTCCATAGCCTTCGACCCAGCCGCTGCCGATGATTCAGTCTGCTCCTTCTCCCTCGTGATTGGCGTCGGCGGCCTGGTAGGGAAAAAGTCGCGTGTGATCTTCTGCTTCTTCGCAGGATTATCGGCCAGTGCAGCTTCCTTCTGACGGGTCGCGGCACCGTCCCTTAAATTCATCTTCACTACATTCCTCCTTCCCATCTCGTCGGCAAACTCGGGGATGAGGGTTCGGATAGGCGGAATGTTGATACCTTGAAAGTTGGCTGGTTGGCTGTTTTGGAACAGAAGTCGGCTGACTTCTTAAAAGATGGGAACTTGAGTCTTGGTTCTTTCGCCTTCTTGCTCGGCTTGCTCCCTCCCGCTTGATCCTCGGCGACCTTCTTTTTACCTTTAGCTTTTGTGCTCGGCCCAGCCTCTTTCTTCTTCCTCCTCAACTTACCCTTGTAAGAGGGAATGTAGTCGAGCAGCGTCGGTGCGTCGCGGCAAATTTGAGCCCTCAACGTTTCAACGTTAGCCTCAACGGATAAAGAATGCTGTGTCTTGGTTATTGCTCGGTTATCTGCAAGGAAAGGGTATCTTCAAAACTTTCAACAATGCAAAAAAGGAATAAATCATACTCGGCAATATAGAGAAAATAAAACCCAACCTCGGAAGTCCTTTATCTTCGGCACTGAGTGTAGCCGCATTAATTGACTGCCGAATTCATAGTTCCCACTAACTTCAACATAGAAGTTAGCCCACTTATCGGTGTCGGGAAGCCCATTTATCAGGGGCTCCTTACCACTACGTGTGGACAGGTACCTGCGCTCGGTCCCGCCGTGCCTGGACATGATATACGTGTGAAAGAGGTCGGCCACGGTAAACTCGAGGTCATGTAGCTCTTTCAGTTTAATTATGGACATCACTATTCTATAACTATTAATGGCAAAGTAATGGGGCACTATGCCGAACCTGGCCAGCAGTTCCCTCAGAAAAGGATGAAGGGGAAAACGGAGCCTGGCCTCGCAGATGGCCATCAGAGGGACCGTTATATGCTCGGGACGATCTTCCCTTTTATCCCTAATCCTATTACTAGCTACCTGGTGGACTACGACGTCGGCCGGGATGTGGTATGTTCGGCAGAAGTTTTCATACTCGTCAGGACGTCCGCTAAAGTAATGAGCATGGGGACAGGCCTGCCCCCTCTCGAATAGGTCGGCAAACTCCCTATTGTCGGAAGAAGTCTCGGCGGGAGCAGAACGGGAAGAGGTCGTGGCTCCGGCTTGAGAACGAAGCCTGGACTCAGCTTCGGCCCCAAGTTCGTGCTCGGCTTCAGACTCTGTGCTAGTGGAGAAGGTTATCTCCGGTTCGGTGTTGAAACCGCCGTACTCGTGGTCACGCTCGGCGTTTGAGTCACCAGAATCTGACATGTTTGAGTCTATGGAGGAAGATCGACGTCGGCTTCTGTATCTCTCCACGTATTTTCGAATCACGAGATCGGCAGAATCGTCCCCTGAAGTCTCAGAGCCGGATGAGATGACGATGACTGGGTGAGCCAGACCTAACAAAGGCAGAAACAAAAATGAGAGACCTCGGCGTCGGCCAAAAGCAGGGATCTCACTAACGCTCGGCATCCTAATTGGCCCACCCCATCATTGTTCTTAAAGGTTCGGCCAAATCTGCGTTCGGCCTGACGTCAAGAATTGGGGCTCGGCCAACCCCATCGTCGGCCAAACCCTGACGTCATGAACGTTCTGCGCTCGGAAGAACAGGTTGAAGAGGGAGATGAACAGTCCGTTCATCTCCAGGGTGCACTGTTCACTCAGAACAAAAATGCCCCAAAAAACCCAGAAAACCAAAAGGTAGTGGACTGAAAACTACATGAAATGAAGAGAAGCAAGAATCGAACACATACCTGTGATTTTCAGCAAGATCTCTTGGCAGAATTGTTGGGAGTCAAGATTGGAAGATGAACCGTTGTTCTTCAGAGCTCTGGCGATGGGTTTTTAGAAAGAGAAAGAGAACGAGAGCTTTCTCTCTCCTCGCGTCTCCCTTTATATAGGGCTAGGGTTGGGAATTCGAAAATCCCGCCCATTATTACTCCGCCGAACTGATAGCCATTCAACGCGTGACACGTGGCATGGAAAGGACAGCCTGCAGAGTTTGCCAGCCATCCCCTCGCCAGCCGTGCCCAGCCACAGGATGACATCTAGCACTCTTCCAATGGAGCTCTACATTGACGGCCAAGCTTGCTCCTAGAAAATGAGATTCATCAAGCTCGGCGAAAGTTCTCCTTCAGCGAACAAAACGCGATCGACGGTCCAATGTGTTCGACCAAGGCTTGACTTCAATCCCTGCCACGCGTACGGCATCGGCAGAGATTGAGGGGCTATTGTAGTAGGCCGAACATAGCAGTTCACAATAGTGCGGACCGAATATGCTCCGTAGCCAAACATAGACCTTGTGCTCGGCTCCCGATGGTGCTCATCTTTGACATCCCGCTTCCCACAGCCCCGCCAGAAGACACGACCTTGTACGGTCTCCGCCCTCGGTGAGGTCCTCGGCAACGTTACCTTCCCCGTCAGCCGTATGATTGGGTTCGGCAAAGGATTCATGCTCGGCCACCTGTCTAGACACGTTCTCGGCCACCTGCGGAGCACGACTGAATGTCGACGATGGTTGCCTGCTGAGTCACGTGTCCCCCCATATGCGGAAACGGTTATAACAGAAGGTGATCACGAGCGCACATGGGTGTGCCAGCTCAGCCCCAAAAGCGGTTACCAGATCCATTCCGTGATGTCATTGTGACGTCACAGCCCGTGGAAGGCACGCGATCGTACTTGGAGAGCAAGCCAAGAGGCACTATATATACCTAGTGATGGTAACCCTAACAGACACACGCTACTCAATACTCAGACTGATTCTTTCTAAGCTTTCTGCTTCCTCTCTGCGCTATACTCATCCTCTCGCCGGAGGGCCTTGCCGGGACAACCCCCGGCCAGGTCTTAGACGTGCGTTCCTTGTGCAGGCTAAAAGAAGAAAGCTAACCCATCATCGAACCACTAATGAAGGATCAAGGACCAAAGGATCACGGGCCACACAGATTCATATTTGTTCATGGAATTTTAAGTAGCAAGTTCGGCTCCGTTTGTTACGAGAATTGCTCAAAGGTTGATTTCCCTCTCCAAAGTCCTACACATTTATGAGAATTTGATCATGATATTGCGAGATTTTGTTAATCCTTTATATGCAAATTCTTTTGGCAGGTTTAAGATTTTGACAGTTGAAAGCAATTTGGATCTCGCACCGCTCAGTTCTGCTAACCACTAGGTATAATTTCCTCTCTGCTTCATATACCTGTCTTTCAAATTTTTTTGTTTTGGCATCGGGCCAGCTTTTTCCCCACATTCTCATAGTATTTTCCTTACATTATTCACACTTTCTGAAAGTAGGAATATAGAATAGTGTCTCATTCATGCCAAGTTAATAAATTGTTGTATTTTTGTATGTTACCATGCTTACGAAATCTTATCTGAATATCAGTTATTGTGTTATGCTAGGAGCTGCTTGAACTTCTTGGGATGCCCATTCTAAAAGCAAAAGGGGAGGCCGAAGGACTTTGTGCCCAGTTAAATGGTGAAGGTCAGGTAGATGCTTGCATTACAGCTGACAGTGATGCATTCCTCTTTGGGGCTCATTGTGATATTATCTTCATTTGGCTGCTACTTTTGTTCCTACTTCATATTGTGAACATGATGGTGATGGTGGTGGTAATGATGATGGTAGTGCTGAACTTGGACATGGTCATTTGGAATTGGTTGGAATGCAGAGCTTGGATGAGTATTGACTCCAGATTTGGACATTGGTTGATCATTAAAAGCTGCTGGCTTGGTAAAAGCATTGTTAGTAGTACTGCCATGGGAACGGTGATTAGGGGTGCCATCTGAATTAGAATGTAGGTTTTGCATTGATTCTATTTTTGCTGTTTCTGAGGTATTATCAACTGGATAACAGTTGCCCACATTCCCTGCTAGAGCCTGATTAGCAGTTACAGTTGTATACCTGCATAGCAATGAGACTCAAATGATTTGTTCTTACTACCAAATGGTAAAATGTGTAAGCTATTTGAAAATAATCTTCTATGCAAAACGGTGTCGTTATGAACCTTTTTCTTTTTCATCCATGATTGCTACCAGTAATTGTGTTTAATGTTCACATGCTACCATTATATTTTTTCATAAACTAGTGTTCAACCCGTTCTATGCACGGCCAAAACTAACCCGTTCTAGCGTTGTGCCCGTTCGATGCACGGGACAATTAAAAAAAGTAGGCTCGAACGGGCACAACGCTAGAATGGGTTAGTTTTGCCCGTGCATAGAACGGGTTGAACGCTATGGAGAATGAATCGTTAGTATGTGGGAGTTTGAAATGACAAGGAACGGTTAGTTGCACGTTGTTATGTTTTTATAAAATTTATGATCTTCTAAGCAGATTACGAGAAAACTTATAAAACAAAAGTTGTAGATCTTGAAATTTTAAGTAACTTTGATATAAAATTTGTCTAAATTCGAGTTCAGTAGAATTAGTTATGAAATTTTGAAGTTGCTATCTCAATGCAGTTTCGAGATAGATTAGCGAAATAATCCAGTCAGATGATGGATTTGGATTTTGAGTAAAACACAAAAGTTGTAGATAATCAAATTCTAAGTGAGTTTCATATAGAAATTGTCTCAAATGGAGATTAGAGATATTTATTATGATTTTCGGAAGTGACTGCACTGTGCAAATTTTAGGCAGCTTACTGTTCTGACTAAAAGCTTAAGTTGACCTCTTTTAATGTCAAAATTAGACTTCGCATGAAACAAGAAAGTTGTTCTTAATGTAATAAACTATGCTACTGTAAAATGTCGTAATTTTTGGACTTCAATTGCAATTTTTATATAAAAATTGGAGGTTTTTATATTTCTTATGTCATTGAATCTTGGTATTTGTGTTTTTAAGTTCGTTGTAGTTAATTTTTGGACTTATGTGATTAATGGACCCATGTGATGCATGAACCCCAATGACATGTTGGATAATAGTTAACGTAAAAGTTATGACCGTATGAGTTGGGGGCGTTCCTATCCGGCATGGGTTGTAAGCCAATCGCAATGCCCCAAGGTAGTTTTTAGCAAGCCATGGTCCTTTGGGTTAGGCATGGTGGACGGGAGCCTCCGAGATCGTTTTTAGCCGACCATGGTCCTAGGAGTTGGAATGTTGGACGGGAGCCTACGATGTGGGATTATTGTGGATGAGAATCGATACTGGATAATGATTGATGTAAGTGGAGAAAAACGAAAGAGGCTTTGAACAACACAAGAGTGTAATGGCTACTCGTGCCTCTTCACTAGATTCCTAGCACGTCGTCGGAACCCTAATCTGCAAAACAGACAAGGGGTGAGCGCACCTTTGCCTCTCGTGGCAAAAGCCCTCCGATGCCTAAGTTAGTATCACGTACTAGCAGAAAACCCTAATTATCAGTAGGAAGTATTGAATGATGCAACGTATTGTGTACCTTTAGCCTCTAGGTTTACCTCATATTTATAGATTTACAGATGCTTGCTGCCCAAGTATCCTTGTTGCCCTAGGTTTCCTACCTCGTATAGGAAACCTGGAATATCTTGGATTCTCGTTCCCTTATCAACTCATCACTTTAGTCCTTTTAGGACTCTTTTCCATAGCTGGCCGAACATCCCATTCCCGTTGGGTATCTTTCCCAGATCCTATATTCTCGAGATCTTATTCCTTCACGGAATTCCACTGTTCTGGAACCTTCTAGAGTGTTCTTTGCACCCGAGACTGTTTTCCCCAGAACTCCCCTCCTGTTCGGCCCTCTCATCGCCGAACAGACTACTTGGACTAGTGACTTCTCATGTCACTGGTTCAATCTCCTTGACCAATAACATCTCATGCTCACTGGCCCTTGCCCTGAATAGACTCCCTAGACCAATGTCTTCTCATGTCATTGGCCCATATCTCCGACCACCTTCTTGCACAGCGACTGTCCCTGTCGTATTCATACCATGGTCCCACGTACCACATGTTCGGGCCCCATTTAAGCCTATTCGGGAATACCTCCCTACAATTGATTTGATTGAGAAATTGAAAAATGTGAGATGTGATATTAAAAATTTGATGCTGAATGTTGGTCCATTGAATTGGTTGTGGGTTGTTAACCCTTGGAAATTGAAAATAAAACGGTTGAATCTATCGAATCTATTGAGCTAATGGATTAAGAGAATGATTTATTTTGTTGAAGTTGTAATGTTTAAATCTTCAATTCATCATGTTTCTATGCTATAAATGTTATTATTTGATGCATGAGTAAATTTTAGGAAAGGGGTGGCTTTGGGTGCCCTACTGAGTGTTTTCACTCATGGTGCTTCTTTTTGTGGTCCTTGCATTTTACGCCAGGTTTTAAGGATAATGCGGAATATGAGGGGTCACCTGCAGAATACGTGGCGATGGAATAAGAGGATGGAAATAGACCGTCAGAGTCGTGGCTTTATCAGTAGTTCCACTAACGTAGATGGCTTTGAATAAATTCCTATTTGAATTGAACGCTTATTTAATTTTGAGTTTTTCAAATAATTTTTTATTTGGACAAATTAATTGAAATAAGTTAGTTAATTTTCTTTACTCCTTAGAGGTTGAGATTTTTAATTATCAATGAGTTGATTTGTTTCTTTAAATAAAAAGAGAAGTTTTATTTATTAACGTATCCAATTTTTGGGGCATTAAAATATTTAACCTTAACGACCTTTCAATTTTAATTAGTTTACTGGGATGCTCTGATAAGAAAAACACAAATTTAAATGTCAAAAAAATTATACTAGGGTATAGTAGTATACACATTTGGTGTTTCGGTTTCTTAAAAAAGGAACTTTTAGAAAAGGAAGGTAATTTTCAAGTTTAAAAATCATGTGTTTATGCAAATAATTTTCCTATCAATATGGATCTTGTTTGATAGATCTCATTGAGAACTTTTAAACAATGTAAGAAAAATTAAAAAATTATTTTTAATTTTCATTATATTTGAATTTGAAATTACCTTCTTTTTGAAAAGAAAGGTCGAAAAAAAAAAGAGGAACGGGTTGTGCCCACAGGATTGGTGGACAAAAATGAGGTAACACAAGTTGTGCCCACAGGATAAAGAATCCTACTAGGGTTTGGTATAAGTTTATACTTTAAACAGTGTCGTTGCCTCTTCGACTCGAGAACGACGACCACAAGAACACTACACGAGACGACATCACCGGTTTCGTCGACCGCCGTAAAGGTAAGTTTCCGAGCATTACAGCACTTCGTTTCACCTTTTCTTCTCCGTGTTGGATCGCTGCAATGGCCGTTCCGGCTTGCGTACGATCCGCGATTGGGATCGGAGGTTCCAGATCGCAGATCGCTTGGGGGGAGCGTTTGGTGGTAACCCTGGTTATGCCTACAATAAAATTTACTACCACTAAATTTTTGTGGGAATTTTGTCTCCTTTTTTACCACCCTTTCTTCCCTTTCTTCTTAGTGTAACTTCTCTCGACTCTGTTTGTAGGAAGTATTTCAAGATGTCTCGTGTGTATGTTGGGAATTTGGATCCGCGTGTCTCTGAGCGAGAACTTGAAGATGAGTTTCGAGTGTTTGGAGTTATCCGAAGGTAAGATAGCTTTGAGGTAAATATGTGTATATTTTTTAAATGAGATATAGATATGTTGAACTCATTGAAATATGAACGGTAATTTTCATACGATTGGTGTTTGAAATAAGATATCCCATTGTGCTTTGGAATTGTATTGTATCCCTGCTAGCAGGATTCTCTATTACGTGCATTCAATCATGTAACTAATTGCCACTTAACGGTGTGAATTCAGTTAGTAGTCTTGTCACCTTGTTAATGAGCTTTGCTTAGATTGCATACGTCCTTTATTTTTGAACATAGAATCCATCCCTCTCATTTCCATAATAAAAAAGATTCCCCTACTAGCCTCCATCATCTTTTGCTATGAAGCACGGATACTCTATTTTGGCCTCCGTATCACGTATCGTATCCGTATCGGATACCGATACTCTCGGATACTCTCCGGATACGTATCCGATACGCTTTTAGAATTATTTTTTGGTATCCCGATACATTTCGGATACGCGCGGATACTCTCGGATACGTATCCGATACGTTTTTTTTTTTAAAGTATCCTGCTTTTATAATTATTTTCGGTATCCCAATAAGTTTTGGATACGCGCGGATACGTTTTGGATACGCGCGAAGGTAAATATATTATTACTTAAAATATATGGGTTAAAATTGCAAGTAGGACTATACTTTTCTTTTTCCCGCACCAATCAACACCAGAAACACACCGACGATATCCTCTCTCTCGACAACCTTGTAAGTCTCTCTCTCGTTGTGTGTATGTAAATATATCTCTCTCGACATGTGAAATGGTGAACTTGTGTGATGGAAAACTTTAATTATTAATGAAATTTTAGGAATTAAAAATTATATATACACAATAACAACAACAGAACCCATGTAATCCCCCATCAAAAATTATATATAATATATTTTTTATTTACTTTTATATTCAACGTATCCCCCTACGTATCGTATCCTTCTTTTTGAAAAAATCACGTATCTGCGTATCCGTATCGTATCGTGTCCGTATCCCGTATCCGTATCCGTATCCGTGCTTCTTAGATCTTTTGTTTCCTTTTGTTAACTATTATTCTTTGCTTTGACATGCATGTTTATCCGAAAATGCTGGAGGTACCGACCAAATGTGCACGGCACACGGGGCCCACTCCGGGTCCCGCACGAATAATCCGAGCCGTTTTATAATTTTAAAATAATTATTTGAAAAATTAACTCAACCGGATAAGTGTAGGTGCTTTATCCATTTTTTCATTCAGATTGCAGAAATCTGTGCGAGACCCTATGTGGGCCCCGTGTGCCAGTCTGATGCACGTTTGTTCAGTTCCCATAGAAGGGTTTTTCAGTCTATCTAGTGTGAAAGACTTGCATCTTTCTGCTACTGCTTATGTTTCAAGTGAACAATTTAAATTACATCAACAGTTGTTTCCTTTTTTTGCTGAATTTCCATATTTTAGAGTCGGATAATTCTAGGCGAGGAAGTAGGAGAGATGTAAGTATGTCGCATCCAAATCGTGAGTTGAGACAAAATTACTGTGCGTACTGTTCAATTTCTGTGACTGTACGGAATTTGATTTATTACTTTGTAACTTAAATGTTTCTAAGAATTGCAATGGTTTTCTTGGTGTTGGATTTTGGTGATTCTAGTCTGTTTAAATACACTATTCTTATGTAAACATATCGAGCAATAAAAGCCCAAGTAAAGGTTATAACCTTGGAGCAATATGTTTTTTGACTCCAAGAGAAGGAATACGCATTCTACAGGCTGCCAATTTGTCTTGGTGTCAGCATGTTTTCACGACGACTTGACTTCTCACATTCAAGGTGTGCTAGAGCTACTAGAATTCTTTAATTAATTGTAGCGTGACTTGGGCTTTTGAATCTTCTGCATGCAGTGTTTGGGTTGCAAGAAGGCCTCCAGGTTATGCTTTTATTGACTTTGATGACCGCAGGGATGCACAAGATGCAATTCGCGAATTGGATGGTATGCGTAGTAACTTCAACCCTTGTTGAAGACAATATTCCCTTTTTTGGGTCTTCTTTTCCTTTCTCTACTCAATACTTATCAAGTTGACAAGTTTCATTGATGAGAGGTCCTTGGATGTGCTTGCTAATAGCTATTAGGAATTAGGATGCTCCTAGCCTCCTAACCTTGTGTTTTTAGGCATATTATGTGAGAACTGCTAGACCTGCTACTGCAATAGAAGTGGCTACCATGCTCCTTTTGGCATGTATTCCAATTTACCACTATGTTCATGATTAGATGGACTTCTACAAATCAAGCTTGAGACTTGAGCTTCTCATCTGTTCAGGAACTTCATTTTTTGAGCATTAACGATTTGTCATCAGTTTCCATCGGCGTCCACAATGTACGACTGAAGTAGGTGAACGTTGAAAGTCTCCATGTAGCTTGTTGTGCTGAATGTTTGTTACATTTTGGATTATATTTGGGAATTACTAAAACGGTAACCCTTACAAAGGCAATGTATTGTGGTTTTTTTTTTTCTATTCTGCCTAAAACCTGTTGATAAATATATATGTGAGTTGTCAACCTTAGTAAAGGATTTCTTATCTTACTGTGGTTTTCTTTTTCTTGTTCCTTTTTCTTTGTAGCATTTGCATATAGCTTTTCCAGATGCCATCCTAGATATTTGGAGCTGATTAATCTATGTATAAATTTGACTCATCTCTGTTGCATTAGTAATTTCTTCTTCAAGGTTCAAGCTATTGTTAATTCGGGTAGGGTTGATTGAGTTTAATGAGAAAATCTCTCTCTTTCTATATGTAAAATACATGAATGAATCTATGTGTATTACAGATCTTGGTTGCCTTGGAGGGTGTACACATAGGAAATGTGCATGTATATTAACCCTTCAGATTGAATTTCAAATGCTCGTGCATATTGAATTTCAAATGCTCTGACTTGCCATTTTTTTAATTGTTTTGTATGACAATTTTTTTTCCTCATGACCTAGATAGTCAACTTTTCTTGTTATTCAACGGTGGACTTTCTATTAAAACATGGACAGTGTTGTTCTCTCCTTTTACTCGTACTTCAAATTGCTAGGTGTATAAACTCCGGGCCTCATCCTAGACTGCCCTGTCTAGCTGTGACCAAGCATGCTAGCTGGTTATGAAGCATAATTTCGTTCCATACTGACTGAAGCTTCCGTTGAATGCATTGATCGATGAAGAATCCAAATTCATTGAGATGAACCTCAACATGTTTTAAGTGAAATGCTAGTTTTCGTTTAGGATGATAGGTTGTCATGCGAGTATTTTTGTTCTAATTTCATGATCACACATTTTTGCGGTACTGTTGGCATCCTCCGTTAACTCTCGTTAAACACAATTGGATCCTTCTACTAAAGAGATCTCTAACTTTCTGTTCTTTTTTTCTCCCAATTCGGTTAGGTAACCTCTTCTGCGTATTTGGCAATCAATGAGCCGATAACCTGTTTTCTTCCACCTTTTCAAATGTCATAGTATACTGAATATAAACCCCTTAGCTCCTTCCTCTGTGCTATCAACTCTTAGGAGCCAGTGCATACAGACTTTGTCCCGGCTAGTGGATGGTGGGATTGATTGCCGAGGGATTAGTCGAAGGGTGTGTAAGCTGGCCCAGACACTTTAGTTATCAAGAAAATAGTATGATGGATGTTAGTTTTGTAACTTTGTTCCCTTGGACAATCATGGTTTAGTCGGTTCCTAAATGCGTTGTGCTAGACTTTTTCATTTCACGTTGCTTAAGTTTTGTCTATAACTTCTTGTCTACTCATGATTTAAACAGGTAAAAATGGCTGGAGAGTTGAGCTTTCTCACAACTCTAGGGGTGGAGGTGGAGGTGGTGGTGGCGGCGGCGGCGGTCGTGGCGGGGGTGGAGGGGGCCGGGGTCGCTCCGGTGGTTCTGACTTGAAGTGCTATGAGTGTGGTGAGCCAGGTCATTTTGCTCGTGAATGCCGCATGCGTGGCGGTTCTGGTAGACGCCGTAGCCGCAGTCCTCCTAGATACCGCAGGAGTCCAAGTTATGGTCGGAGGTGAGGCTATCAAATAAGACGTTTCAATTTTTGTGTTATGAAGGTTAATTTCCTGCTTGCTTTGTAGTTTTAAACAATCTCTTCTGGTTTTGTTGCCAGTATTTGATTGTCTTTTTATCTGGGAAACTACGAGTTTTTATATCCGTGGGCCTAACAAAAAATGGGCTTCTTTTATTTATATATTTATTGTATTTGACATTTGATACTCTACTTGGTATACTTGCTGTGTTGAATCAGGAGTTACAGTCCTCGTGGGCGATCACCAAAACATCGCAGTTTGTCGCCGCGTGGGCGCAGCATTAGCAGGTCACCACCATATCGTGGACGTGAGGAGTTGCCATATGCCAATGGGTGAGGTTCTTTTATCTTAAAATTTTTCTTGATGATAAAACAAGGTATGAAATGTTTGAAATTCTATTTGTAAGACCATCAGACAGCAGCCCTTTTAGGGCTTGCTTCGAGGGTTGAATGTAACTTCAATGCATGCCATATGTCAACCGTGCATCTTATTAGAGGTGGAAGTTCAGGTAGTGGGCTTCTTAAATGCAAAATATCTGATTGTGCCTCTACTGGTATGTGGTTTAGGTCATCTTTGAAGTTTCTGCAAATATTCTTTTTTCTTCCAAAATGCATTCTCACTCTCCCTATATGTGATCTTTACTCCTTTGGTGGCCACCATTTGCGCTTCCCATCATTTCCCAACAGCTGACATTGACATCTGTCTTTTGTTTGGGTGCTTGACGGGTGATTTAGGTTATGAAACTCGTGTAACCTGTATGCCAAAAACTGATCTTAGTGATCCTTGAACCCTAATCTTTTACATTTTCCCATTGGCTTTGCAAACCTTACCCTCAAATCATTCTTGCATCCAAAGCTGCATGTGTGAGCGGAGGTGAACGGAGGCATGCTCTGAGATCTCAAGTTTATGCACGTGCTTTTGGGCTAACATGCTCTTATCGAGAATATATGAGAATATAATTGTGCTTGAGGTATTTTACTAAATTGTTGCTTACTGAATCTTGTGCAGAAATGGTCTCAGGGAACGCCGCCGAAGCAGGAGCTGAATTGCAGGTTCTGTGACTGCCATTTATTGAGGTCTTTCAGATGACTATTAGTGACTACTATGCTTGGACTTTGTTTAAGTTGGGTGATTCCCTCAGCTTCGACTCATGGATTTGGTTAAGTTTCTTTCTTGCTGCAGCTTCAGGTTGTTAATTTTCTTTTTGTTCTAGCTATGCACTATAGTCCTAGTTGTTTGAAGGCAATGGATCTTAAGATTACTTTCCTGTTATTATAAAGTCCTAAACTGAAAGAACTCTGCTGAAGGTTTATGCTTGTGTTTTTCTGTCGAGGTGTCTTCGTCTCTTCGTGGTTCTGCTTCATTGCTTTTGTGCTCCTACACCCCTGTGGTTTCGTTCTTCACTGCCCTTCATTGGGATCTTCAATTTTTTTGAATGATTGTGGGTCCCAGCTGGCTGCATTACTAGATGCCTGTGTGTGATTGAATCTGCAGCTGTGATGCGCCTCTTCCGCAAAGAACTCTGCTACAGGTTTATGCGTTTGTTTTTGTGTTGAGGTGTCTTTGACTCTTCGTGGTTCTGCTTCATTCGTTTTCTGCACCTTCACCCCTGTGGTTTTGTCCTTCGCTGCCCTGCTCTGGGATCGTCAATTTTGAATCATTGGGGTTCCGAGCTGGCGACGTCATTATATGCCCCTGTGTGTGGTTCAATCTGCAGCAGTATTGTGCCTCTCCCTCAAATTGTAGTGGCACTTGTTTTAGATACTTAAGGATTGAGAAGCTGCTTCAAACACTTCTGGCAGGTACTTGATCTATTTTATTTTAGTTAGCCCTTTAGGAAATTGAGTTTATTGAAACTGTCTCCTGGCTAGGGTTTTCAAAAGAACGAAAGTTTAACCGACTTGGGCGTTTTTGTGTAACGAGGTGGAAATTTTGTATTATACTCACAAGATGAAACTCTTGCTTTCTCAGAAGAATGGCCAGTTTCCTCCCCTTATAATGCAGGAGAAAATGAATCATTTTACTGCACCAGATAGATTTCGAATCCTTTTCTCCTTATTTTGGGCATGGTGTATGAGAAAGTTGAAAATTATTTAATCTTTTGAATTAAGGGATTGACTATGAAAATTGGCCAAGTCTTCTTTGCCATTGCTGACCCGGATATATATATATATATATATGTTTTTGTACTGGCCAATACTTGGTATATACTAGTTTTTCTATGTAGTTTATTCATATTCAGGGTTGTCACTGCGTAAACTTTGGATAAATAAGAACCATGATGTAAAACCACTTGTTAAATTGCATCATCCATTCTTTTTGATTAGACTGGAAGTTGGAGTTTGAGGTCCTTTTGACTTGTGTTTCTCGAATAGGGAAAAATTCAAAAAAACCCCTGAACTTTGAACTCAATGTCAAATAGGCACCTGAACTTAAATAAACTTCAATTGAACACCTGAATTTTCATTCCGTTATTCAATTTACCCCATGCCGTCTCAATCCGTGACTTGTCGTTAACGGCAAAGGCACAGTAGCCCTACCACACACCAAAATGGCAACGTTTTGGTTAAATAAAAAATACTTCCCACCAGTTTGCAATCCTATGAAGCAGAAACGTGATTATGAGAGCCTTAGAGACTCTTTAGAATAATATGATCAGAATAATAAGATCTTCACACCCGTTCAAACGGATTAAAAATTGGAGCACTTAATTTTTTAACCATATTTTTTAATATATTAACGGTCTAAAAAAAATTAAGTGCTCAAATTTTCAAAAAGAATTTTAAAAAAAATTTCCCCTACTTCCAACGTTTCTCTCTCTATCTCTAAGCAATTTACCTTAGGGGCACAGGAGCCCGTACCCACACTGCCAAAACGTTGTCGTTTTGGTTAAATAAAAAATCATTGCCATCGATTTGCAATCCTATGGAGCAGAAACGTGATTATGAGAGTCTTAGAGACAAAATTTGATTATGTCTCTTTAGAATAATATGATCAGAATAATAAGATCTTCACACCCGTTCAAACGGATTAAAAATTGAAGCACTTAATTTTTTAATCATATTTTTTACTATATAAACGGTCATAAAAAATTAAGTGCTCAAATTTTCACTCCGTTTTGAATCAGTACAAAGATATTTAAGTGCTCATAAATAAAAAATTAAGTGCTCAGAAAATTAAGTGCTCATAATCATATTTCTGCTCCATAGGGTCCTAAATAAAGAACACATACTTAATATGAGAGCCTTAGAGATAAAAATGAATTACGACCCTTTAAAATAATATGATAAGAATAAAAAAATCTTTGCACCGATTCGAACGGAGTGAAAATTTGAGCACTTAATTTTTTGAGACCGTTTATATATTAAAAAATATGGTTAAAAAATTAAGTGTTCCAATTTTTAATCCGTTTGAACGGGTGTGAAGATCTTATTATTCTGATCATATTATTCTAAAGAGACATAATCAAATTTTGTCTCTAAGGCTCTCATAATCACGTTTCTGCTTCATAGGATTGCAAACTGGTGGTAAGTATTTTTTATTTAACCAAAATGTTGCCGTTTTGGTGTGTGGTAGGGCTACTGTGCCTTTGCCGTTAACGGCAAGTCACGGATTGAGACGGCAGGAGGTAAATTGAATAACGGAGTGAAAGTTCAGGTGTTCAATTGAAGTTTATTTAAGTTCAGGTTCCTATTTGACATTGAGTTCAAAGTTCATGGGTTTTTTTGAATTTTTCCCTCTCGAATAATACAGGATTAGTTTTATGGTATATCTGTGCTGAACAAATCTCTCTCTCTCTCTCTCTTATGACCAGCTAGCTAAGTTGCCTACTTTGGTTCTGGTGCATGTGGTGTTGTCTTCAATGCTATCATTGGAAACTACTATTCCCAACTGTGGTTCGTCTTTCTAGTGGTGTGTCTGGTGGATAAGAATTTCGTCTCATTGTTACTTTGTTAGAGCAAGTTTACTAATGAAAAGGTAAAATACCCTGTGAACAGTATACTTTTTTCATTTTACCTACTCAAATCTCTCTCAACCCTACACCAATCCTCTCTATTTCCATCTCTATCCTTATAAAATACTATAAAATATTACTATTCATCCGGTAGTTGAGTTCCATTGGGGAGAGGGAGAGAGAGGAAGAAAGAGAAACAATCATTTGTTTAATGAGAGCTCATGAATAGTTCCAAGCTATTAATACAGAGCTGAACCAACAAGAGCTATTTTACCTTTGGGTTTTGCTCCGCTGATGCAAAGGACTTTTTCTTATTTTGACAAGCTAAAATAGATAAAAAGCAATTTTACCTTAACTGGTAAACTTGTTCTTAGTGGTAGGTTGGCTCTAAATGATGGTAAAGAAGAAAATGATTGTGTGTGTGTGTAGGGGTCGTTCCGCTGACACATTTTGACAAAACGGAGCCCCACGCCAGTAATCGGAGCCGTTCAATGTTTAAAACATGTTTTTAAGAGTTCCTGTACAAAATCAGCTCATTTGGATACCTTTCAAGCCCTTAATGATATTCGAATGAGTTGATTTTTTAGAACTCTTAAAACCATGTTTCAAGCAAATTCAATGGCTCCGATAATTTGCATGAGACTCCAAAATGAGTTTCACACTATATTATATATATATATATATATATAGTTGATTTCTCGGGTACCTTTAAAATCACATTCTAAACACATTGAGCGGCTCGGATCATCGAAATTCGATCGAGAAATAGAGAAATGAGGTCTGTATTTTAACTAAAATGAGGATCTCCTGACTGACAGTATATATATATATATATAGGGACGGTTCAAGGGACACTTAAAAAAACACCCCAAATCTCAATCTCATAGTTTCTGATCAAATTTTTATGATTCGAACTGCCCAATGTGTGCAGAATGTGATTTTAAGGGTGCTCGCGAGAAATTAGCAAAACCATATGACCGGGAAGTGCTTATTTTGAGCAGTTTTTAATTGAACCGTTCATTAAATCTAAGTTAAAAACTGCTCAGATCAAACCTTTTTTTGTCATTTTTTTTTGCCAATTTTTTGCGGGTACCCTTCAAATCACGTTCTGATCACATTGAGCGGCTTGGATCATCAAAATTTAATTGGGAACTATGAGGTGGTTTTTTAGGTGTCTAATTAGTTATCCCCGAAATCGCTCCGTGTATATATATATATATATATATATAGAGAGAGAGAGAGAGAGAGAGAGAGAGAGAGAGAGAGAGAGAGAGAGAGAGAGAGAGAGAGAGAGTTAACAAAGGGAATTGATCAAGAAATGGATGCAGTACCTACTACGACCTGGAAGATACTGGGTAGTAGTTGGAACAATATTCGGTTTACTAACTTTTTCCCCCGACTCTTGTAGTCTCTCATGACGCTGTCCCACTGTGATGTTCTCGGACTAATTCCAGCAATTGCTTGGGGGATCAACTAGACCAAATGTATCTAGCCACTTGTTGATACTGTCTGTGATCAAAATGTTTTTATTTTCTTCAAACTGTAATATTTTCCCTCTCCATTAGCGAGCTGGTGTTCTCTTTCTTCAACAAGAATTCAAGCAGCCAAAAAGAAATCCATCTCGCACGTAATCTGTTGTCAAACGATGTCTGCCTTTGAGTAGATCTTGAAAGAAGTAGCAAATTTTGCCATGACAATGCTAAAGGTGTTTTGGAACTATCAAACCGTAAAAATACTGCAAATTTGCATCGATTGATTGCGGAGTCACTATCATGAATGTTTAACATATGCAAGAAATTAATTTTAATAGCACAACTCACTGCCTCAATAATAGGAATTATATTTGGGAACACAATCCTTTTGAATCAATAAACTTCTGAAAAAAAAAAGCCAACAAGCCTAGAGTTAACCATGAGGGTAACTCCCACCACATCTTTCTTGAGCTGCAAATTAAAGGCATTAGCACAAATATATCCACAATTGGCTCATCAACAGAACAAAAGCAAGGAATTACATGGGAAAGAAGTCTAATGTCAAATATTAGTGTATCCACAATGTTATAATTTAAAATGGATAACCGCAAGTTTAGCTTGTGATTATCCATTTAAGAGATTGCTAAGGTTAGCAATGTAGAGGTTTACAATGGCATATCAAAATTGAATAACTAAACCTTGCTCCATCACCTTTTCAAACTACAAAAAAAAATATAAAAAAAGATTTTTTTTAATAAAAAAACAGCTTTTGTGTAACTATAGTTTTTGAAAAATACTAGTTTTTATATAAGAAAAGGTTTTAAAAAAATAGTTTTCAAAACAAAACAGTGTTTCAGAAAAAAGTAAATTTTTTTTATATAAAAATTGTTTTTGAAAAACAGTTAAATTATTTTTTGGAAAAAAACAGTGTTTTTTTAAAAATTTAAGTATTTTTTTTGAAAACATTGTTGAAAAAGAAATAGAGGGAGAGAGGAAAAAGGAAAAGAGTGAACATTTTTGTGTAATGATGGGTGTATTTAATTGAGAATATGAGGGGTTCACTAAATTTAATTATTGGCAAAAGATTGCTAGTTTTGGTTATCTAAAGCCTAAAATTGTGTTATTTTTAAGGAGGTTGTTAAGTTTAATTATAGTATTGTGAGCTATATTTTGTATCAATATTGTTAACTTAGAAACCTATTACTTTTGATTATACCATTGTAAATACTCTTAGAGCTACACATTTTGTACAGTAGACCATATTAATGTGGGGAGAAAGAGCCGTGGAGCACCGAGCTCAATGAGTAATTAATAATTTTCCGCCCATTGTATCAAATATTTTGATAACATTGACACATAGGATCTTTCCTCATTTCGGTATATCTAATACTAAGAGTATCCACAATGCTATAATCAAAAGTAAAAGGTTGTAAAGTTAACAATATTGGTGCAAAATATATAATCAAACTTAACCACCTTGCAACGACCCAATTTTCCAAAGAATTTCGGAAGCATTATTAAATAATTTATTTAGAAAATATTAACTTAGTTAACCATGATTAACAGTAAGTAGCAATTTGGCTTATTACAGACCAGAATTGAAAGTACTGCAATATTAAAGTTTGACATTTTAAAATAACAGAGCTATCTAAGCTTGATACGGATCCCAGACGAACTCTTGCTCAGTCTCTGCCCCTGGAATCCCTCCGGTGATTAACTGCTCCAAATTGGGGTCCTGCTCATTTGATGGTTTCTCTGCAAAATCTGGCGCGGAGCCAGGGTACTCCGTACCGTGAGTGATGAGATTCACCCAATAGATATCCCTAACCCATTAATTCATAAAATACAAGTAATAATATAATAATGAACAGAAAGAATAAAGTTGCAGCAACAAAGAGTATATTATGAATTATCTTGTCTTTAGGTGATTTCTAGATTTCTCTACCATGAGAAATAATCCTCCCAAACAATCTCTGAACTATGGCGACTTTGCTGATTTACCCTCTCCTTGCTTGCCCAGCCTGGGGTCCTAGATGAATAAGACCAAACTACATGTCGGGTCGAACTCGACTGTACCATCACAAGGAGCGAATGATAACCCACCAACTACGAGAAATAATACCCATACTCCGGTTTCATCCAATAAATCCACCCCCAGAATATTCGGAAGATAAATCCAACAGTGCCATGTTTAGGGTTCGCATAATGATATTCCACCGGTCTTAAACCACAAGTGCCGATACTGACGCCCATTCTTTCAAGAACCCACGGTCCTCAGCCACTCTGGTTATATCCTGACCGTAACGTCACAACTGTGACAATAAACAATAATTCCACTTTCCCTAGGGTTTTAACGTCTAATCAATTTATTCCAACGTACGAATACCACCCGAGATACCTATTGTCCAATTTCTACGTTCACGCAGCAAACAACAAGGCAATAACAACAACTTATCGAAATTCATGAAATACGTTTCCACAAATTTGTCATCTTTAATTTATTAAGTCGTCTTTTTGTTATAATCTTTTAATACTTTATTTATTATTGGTGATATAACTAGTTTATTAACTATAATGACAAATTAGTAACTTTTACTATTTTATAGAATAGTCCCCTTAATACTAAATAGTTTAAAATAAATTTCTTTTTAAAATTTATCACAAGGATATTTTTTTTATACACTATAAATATTATCTTTTCCTTAACGATATTTATTATCTTAAATTTACATAACATAAATAGAAATATCTTCTTTTTCTTTTTGTGCAAAATACTAAATTTTAGTAGGATATTGGAAACCATTGTATTAAGTCTTTCTTTTTCTTTCTTTTGAAAATCCTATTATTAGTTAACAAGGTTCATTACTCTATTGTTTTACCCTTAACGTAATCTAAGGAAATACTTTATTATTACTAGTGATACTAATTTTAATACTATTACTTTCTTTTATCCTCCAATTTCCATTTTAAGATTACTAAATGAAAACTATTATTAATTAAATCATTTTTTTCTCAACAATCTCCTTTGTTTCCAACATAATTTGCAAGAGCTCTGAGTCACTTCTATCACAATAATAATCCAATAAATCATTATGATAAACAATAATAATAAACTAAAACTTCGAACAAGCTTAATTATCAAACGGAACGGAATTTTAATAAACCAAAAATACCAGAATTTAAATCTCAAAAAAATGAATAATCTTTTTTTTTTTCAAGTTTGCGGCTGCAAACTCCACAGCCAAAAAAGATCGTGTCCGCAAACTTCGACCTTGCGGCCGCGAGGTCAGATCTGGGTTTCGACGGTTTCTTCCAAAACTGAGTTTTGACAATAGGGTTCGATTCAGACCCTCTCCTAAGGCCAATTAAAACTTGATTAATATACTTAGAATTAATGATGGAAAGGATATCTACCTCTCATCTGATCGATTTAGCTTAAAACAAAGGTTTTGTAGTTTTTGGTTTCGCCGTAGAAGACAACCTGAGAATGGGTGTTTGGCTCGGTCTTGGGGTAATTGGAGGAGGGTTCTGAGTTGCTTGAGGTGGGTATGGAAATTTTGGAAGGTTAATTCGGGTTAAGAGGTGGTGCAAGTGGCAAACCCATTTCTCTCTCTCTACGATTTCTCTCTCTAAACCTCTATGGTTATGGAGCTCAAGCTTTCACTCTCCTACCTCTCTACTGGTTTTTGAACGCACAGAGGTTGAGAGAGGTGTGTGTGGAGCTGTGGTTTCAGAGGTGAGGGAGGGGTGGTATTTATAGAGAAGTTGGAGGGAGATGAGATGCGGGAGATGATCGGAGGTGGTGGTGGACGGCTGGAACATGGCTGGCGGCAGCTGGGTTATGGCTGGAGCCAATTGTAACCAGCTAGGTACAGTTGGTTTTGCAGGAGCAAGTGTCAGAGGTGGAAGGAAGAAGAAGAAAAGAGGGAGAGGGGGTGAGTTCATGGAGAGAGAGAGAGAGAGAGAGAGAGAGAGAGAGAGAGAGAGAGAGAGAGAGAGAGAGAGAGAGAGAGAGAGAGATGGCAGAGAGGTGTACTGTCAGTGCAACTATGCAAGTATGGGAATCGGTACATGCATATGCGGAAACGTGTCTCACAGTGTTCAGTCGTCCGGTTTCGATTTCAGAAAATTCTAAGAATTTAATCGCAACGTCACAAAATCATTTCGATGCTAACTGCGGTCTTGCTTAGTGAAAAAGTAATCTCGATGATCAAAGAAAATATTTTTGTGAATTTTTGAAAATTCGATTTGATTTGAAGCGGTCCTTAACTAATTAAATCGGGATTTAATTAATTAAAACAAGGATTTAAAGAAAAGTTAATATTATGGAATTTTTATTTTATTAAAAAATTCAAAATATTACAACCTATCCCCCTTAACAAAATTCGTCCTTGAAATTTACGGTGCACTCTCTACAGGGAAAAGTTGTAATTCTCTCTCATTGCATCTTCTCTTTCCCAGGTACTTTCTTCTATTCCATGGTATCGCCAAAGTACTTTAACTAGCTTGATTATTTTTCCTCTGATGACCTTCTCTCCATGATCCTGGATCGCAACGGGTCTCTCCTCAAAAATCATGTCCTCGTCAACTGTGATGTCTTCCCAGTTGATGACGTGGGAAGGGTGGGCCATGTACTTCCTCAGCATGGAGACATGGAATACATTGTGCACTTTGTCAAGTTGCGGCGACAGTGCTAGCCTATACGCAACTTCTCCAATCCATTCGAGAATCTCATATGGTCTAATGTAACGCGGCGACAACTTCCCTTTCTTTCCGAACCTAATGACTCCACGTCTAGGTCTGATCTTGAGGAAGAAATGGTCACCAACGGTGAACTCTAAGGGTCGCGTCCTCTTATTCGCATAACTCTTTTGATGGCTCTGAGCAGTCTTGATGATTTTGATCTTCTCCTTTGTCTCCATGACAAGATCTGGTCCATGTAGGTGCATCTCTCCCACTTCGGTCTAGCATACAGGTGATTTACAAGGGCATCCATACAGTGCTTCGAATGGAGCCATTTCTATGCTTGCCTGGTAATTGTTATTGTAAGCGAACTCCACTATGGGTAGATGTTGCTCCCAACTTCCTTTGAAATCTAGAACACAAGCTCGAAGCATATCCTCCAGGGTCTGAATCGTCCTTTCGAATTGTCTGTCTGTCTAAGGATGAAAAGCTGTGCTCATCCTGAGATCTATTCCCAGTGCTTTCTGTAAACCTTGCCAGAATGCTGATTTGAATCGAGGTTCTCGATCTGACATAATCGACACTGGTACTCTGTGCAATCTGATGATCTCCTTGATGTACAGTCGGCTTAGAGTATCCATGGAGTTTGTCATTCGCACAGGTAGGAAGTGTGCGGACTTTGTCAAACGATCGACGATTACCCAGATAGCATTGTGGTTGTTGACCGATCTAGGCAATCCTGTGACGAAATCCATGGTGATGTGCTCCCATTTCCATCTTGGAATAGGAAGAGACTGTAGTTGTCCTCCTGGCTTCTTGTGCTCGGCCTTCACTTGCTAACACGTGAGGCATGTGGAGACGTACTTGGCCACGTCATCCTTCATTCCGCTCCACCAATACTGGTAGCGCAAGTTATGATACATCTTGTTGCCTCTTGGGTGTATAGCAAAGTTGGAATGATGGAACTCCTTCAGAACTGCTTCTCTGAGAGTCCCTATGTCTGGTACAAATATTCTGTTTCTGAATCTCAAGCTCTTGTTGGGGTGAACTGTCCATCCTGTAACTGCTTTGTTGGTCGCCATTTGGTATTGAATAAAGTCGCACTCCGGATTGAAAGTTTGAGCGAGCATGATTTCTCTGTGCAACGCTGGTGTAGCGATCATGGTGAACAAGCATGCTTCGCTGGATTTCAAGGATGGTTGCAATATGAACTCATTGAAATACTGTTTTCTCAAAACGAGCTTAACCTTTGACAACTGTCACGCCCTCGATTTTTAAACATAAATAAATGACCATTTCAATAAAAGTCCTCGCATTAAGTAAATAATATCCCAAAAGAGAGTTCCCGCCTGTTTAATTACACGCCAAGTCTCCAAGTTTCAAAATATACAACATTGGCACTCCGGCCCAAGTTAAACTTCGATTCAAGTACAAGTATTAAGAACGTTACAACTTTAAGCAAAAGATCGTTCAAAAACAAATTTTGTTACAAGGCCATCTCAAACCCAAAAGTAAACTAAATACAAAGATGGATGAGTAACAAAGTCATGTGAGCCTCCAAAAGTCTCCACGTCTCAGGTTCAAGGCATGCACGCTACTGACCGGAGTTTAAACCTGAAAAGAAGGATTTTGTTGAGCTACTAGAGCCCAGTAGGAAATTCTCTACAGATTCTATATGCAATAAGATTGATAAGCATGAATGTGGCACACTGAATTTCATGACAAGGTCCTACAACGCAAGTCAATACTATTTCAAGTAACGTACCAATTCTCACACACACACATCCTCCAACCCATCTCCACCCCTTGCGAGTTGTGTTTCCACCCCTTGCGTCACAATATAATCCACCCCTTGCGATTCTTGTGTTCCCACCCCTTGCGTCACAATATACTTCACATTCATCTCACAACAACGACTCCATTATCACCACAATCAAGACCGGTGCCTTAACCACATTTAACGCATACGGACATTATCAAATATGTTACAACAAGCTCATAAACCATAACAATCAAGACTATTGTGCCCATTTTCAATGGAATATGCAATCACCAAGCCACATTCACTCAATTCAACAATAAGTAGCATTCAAACACCCAAAACATGCTTAATCAACTTAGAACATGTAGAGAATGAGAGAAATCCCTACCGAAGTGGGTTTTGAGCAAAACCCTAGGTCTATCGAGAGCCAAACACTTGAATCCTTCAAAAACAAGCCTCACCCGAGCTTGGGTACAAGATCTAGAGTGAATAAAGTCCACAAACACGAAGAACAAACAAAGATCAACCAATAATCGAGAGGAGAGAGAGAAAAACGTGGGTAAGCCTCTAGGAGTGAGAACAAGTACATAGAACTCACCCTTGGTTCACCAAATGCAAGAATCTTGTGATTTTGAGGAAGAAAACCCTTGGATCTTGAAGATTTGAACTTGAAATCAAGGGTCTTGGGTGAGATTGGAGTTGGGTAGGTGAGAGGGGGTGTTTCCAAGTGTTTTTCGTGGGTTTGGAGTGAGAAATGCCAAAAAGGAGGTATTTATAGTGGTCCAAAAAGCGTGCTGAAAAAGTGCAGAAAAAGGAGCATGTACCGGTGGGGAAAATGCGTACCGGTTCATGAACCTTCGAAGAGTCAAAAAGCACAACTTCTGGACACCATGTACCGGTACGGGTAAAATGCGTACCGGTTCATGAAGGGCAGAAAAAGAATTTTTTTCACGGACACCGAAACAAACCCGACTTGGTACCAACACTTCCAAACATCAATACAACATCAAAACTAACATTTTACCATCCTCCGAGAGTCCGATACACATCCGGATACGTATCTCCGTACACCCCCACAACATACGAGCGATTTTACTAACAATATATATACTTAACGGAATAAATGATTTCCGAAATTAAAACAAGTCTGCGTCGAGTCTCTACAATCTATCCTCCTTAAAGAAATTTCGTCCCGAAATTTACAATTCAAGTCAAACATACTTATGCATCAAGTGGTCTTGCCTATACCACAACACATATCATGAAACGATCAAATCAACACTCACACAACCAAAATTCGAGATTTACATTGATTCAACTTGAAAATAGGTGCGGATACTTCTCCCTAACCTCGTCTTCCCTCTCCCATGTCGACTCTTCCTTCCCGAGATGACTCCATAGGACTCGCACTAACGGAATAGTCTTGCCCCTCAATACTTGGTCACGCGAATCTAGGATACGTATCGGTTCCTCCTCATAAGACGCATCAGCTTCCAACTCTAATTCGGACCACTCTAAGACATGAGACGGATCCGGTTCGTACTTTCGCAACATTGATACATGAAATACGTTGTGAACCCCCGATAACCTCGGTGGCAAGGCCAGTCGATAGGCAACTTCTCCAATCTTCTCGATAATGTCAAACGGTCCGATGAAACGCGGTGAAAGTTTCCCTTTTTGCCCAAAACGAGATAGTCCCCGACGTGGCGATACCTTAAGAAACACGTGATCCCCCACTTCGAAAGATAACAGTCGGCGACGGCGATCAGCGTAACTCTTTTGCCTACTTTGCGCGGTTAACAATCGTTGACGAATCACTTTGACTTGCTCGGTGGTTCTCTTTTGTGCTTCAAGAAGACGTAGGCGAATCGCTCTCATGCTTTCGGAAGTCTCTTGAATCAATTCCGGCCCGACCAATGTAGCCTCGCCCAACTCGGTCCAACAAACAGGTGATCGACACGGTCTCCCATACAAAGCCTCATACGGTGCCATCTCGATACTAGATTGGTAACTATTATTGTAAGCGAATTCGACTAACGGTAGGTGATCTTCCCAACTACCTCGAAAATCCATAACGCAAGCCCGGAGCATATCTTCCAAAATTTGGATCGTTCTCTCGGATTGCCCATCCGTTTGAGGATGATACGCGGTGCTAAATAAAAGATTGGTGCCAAGAGCGGCCTGCAAACTTTGCCAAAAGCGCGCGGTAAACCTTGGATCTCGATCCGACACGATAGAAACGGGAATCCCATGAAGGCGGATAATCTCACGGATATACAAACGGCTAAGCGTCTCAATCGAATCCGAAACCTGAATAGGTAAGAAATGCGCTGACTTGGTCAATCGATCAACTATCACCCATATGGCATCATGCCCCCTCGGCGACCTTGGTAAACCGGTAACGAAATCCATAGTCACGTTCTCCCACTTCCATTCGGCCACTGGCAATGGTTGCAACTCCCCGGCGGGTCGTTGATGTTCAGCTTTGACTTGCTGGCACGTAAGGCATTTGGATACGAAAACGACGACGTCCCTCTTCATTCCCGGCCACCAAAATTGTCTACGCAAGTCATGGTACATTTTCGTTCCCCCGGATGCACGGCTAAAGGCGAATGGTGAAATTCTCGCAAGATTTCCTCCCGACACGAAGTGGGTACGAGCAATTTTCCTTGGTATCGCAAACCTTGATCGGCATGAATCATCCACCCCTCTCGAGCGTTTCCGCTAAGAAACTTGGTGCGAAACTCTCCCGCTTCTTCATCTTGTTGTTGGGCCTCAATTACTCGAGTCGACAAGGTTGATTGAACGGTTAAGTTACATAAGGTGATTCCCTCTCGAATCTCCTCAAAATGCAAAGCATACGAACCTAAGTCGTTCATCGTTTTCCACTCATGGATAGCTAAACTAGCAAGATGCGTCGATTTTCTACTCAATGCGTCCGCTACAACGTTCGCCTTTCCCGGGTGGTATTGTAACTCAAAGTCGTAGTCTTCCAGGTGTTCCATCCAACGGCATTGACGTAGATTGAGTTCCTTTTGAGAAAACAAATACTTAAGACTCTTATGATCAGAAAATACCTCGAATCTTTCACCGTAAAGATAATGACGCCAACTCTTTAATGCAAAAACGACGGCCGCAAGTTCTAAATCATGGGTAGGGTAATTCCGCTCGTGAGTCTTCAATTGCCGCGATCCGTACGCTACCACTCGCCCCAACTGCATCAATACGCACCCTAACCCTTCTTTCGAAGCATCACAGTACACTGAATAACCGACTCCCCGTTCAGGCACAACCAAAACTGGCGCGGTAGTCAACCTCCTCTTCAATTCTTCAAAGGCCTTCTCACACGCGCCGTTCCAAATAAAACGAGTTCCTTTACGAGTCAACTTCGTCATCGGAGCCGCTAAACGGGAGAAATCGAGAACGAAACGACGATAGTACTCGGCCAAGCCCAAGAAGCTACGGATTTCAAAAACACTCTTCGGTCGTTGCCAATTCATCACGGACTCTATCTTTCCCGGATCAACGGACACCCCATCCTTCGATACGACGTGACCCAAAAACTTAACCTCGGACAACCAAAATTCACACTTGCTAAGTTTGGCGTACAGTTGGTTCTCTCTCAAGAGTTCAAGAACGATAGAAAGATGAGATTGGTGTTCCTCCTCCGAAGGTGAGTAGATAAGGATATCGTCTACAAAAACGACCACGAAACGATCAAGATAGGCACGAAAGATGCGGTTCATTAAGTCCATAAACATTGCCGGTGCGTTCGTCAACCCAAAAGGCATAACAACGAATTCGTAGTGGCCATAACGAGTACGAAATGCGGTCTTAGGAATGTCTTCCCTTCGAACCCTCAATTGGTGGTAACCGGACCTCAGATCAATCTTAGAAAAACAAGTCGCGCCTCGAAGTTGGTCAAATAAATCGTCAATTCTAGGCATAGGGTACTTATTCTTAATAGTGACACGGTTCAACTTACGATAATCGATGCACAAACGAAGCGACCCATCTTTCTTCTGAGCAAATAAGGCCGGTGCTCCCCATGGTGACGTACTCGGACGAATAAACCCCAAACCTTCCAACTCTTGCAACTGCGTCTTCAATTCTCTCAACTCGGCGGGCGCGAAACGATAAGGAGGTACAGAAATGGGAGCAGTACCAGGAAGCAAGTCAATAGAGAATTCGATTTCCCTTTCGGGTGGCAAACCAGGTAACTCCGGAAACACGTCTGAAAAGTCACAAACAACAAGGGGTAACTCCCCACGCGCGGATACGTCCTCATCTAAGGCCAAACTTGCTAATAACGCATACATCGACTCACGTTCCCGAGACCCACACAAATACGGTTCTAACGGTTCCCGACGTTCCCCGAAAAACTCGAAACAAGGACCCTCAGGCGGACAGATACGGACCCGACGCTTGAAACAATCAATGGTTGCACGAAATGTAGATAACCAATTCATTCCCAATATGAGATCGAAACTCGACATATTCAACACAATGAAGTCAAAAGTGAAACGACGATCTTGGATGATAAGTTCGCAATCCCGACAAATACGATCTAATGGCGACCTACCTCCTATAGGCGTCTCAACGAACAACGGAGGACTAATACTCTCAAATTCCAACTCCAAAGCACAAGCAAAAGATGCAGCAATGAACGAATGTGATGCTCCAGAATCAAATAATACTCTAGCAAAGGAATTAAACAATAGAAATGTACCCCTTACGACCGAAGCCTCTGGGGTCTGAGAAGTGATAGGAGGTGGTGGCGGAATGGCTGAAGTGATAGCAAAAGCCCTTCCCTGAGTCATCTGACCCTGAACGTGTCCACCCCGCTGACCAGAACCCTGAGTAGGTGCTGACGAACTCGCCCCTCTCTCAGCCTGAGATCCCGGAGCTAACGTGGTCTGACGGAAGTGAGACTGTTGCTGCCTCTGATTACCCCGAAATGATTGCCGACCTGAACTCTGACCACCCCTCGGTTGCTGCACCGAACCCGATTCGCTTCGTGTCCCTTCCCCAAGCGGACAATTCCTAGCAAAGTGACCGGCCTTCCCACAAGTAAAACACGTACCCAATAACCGCGGACACTGAGCTCGGATGTGCCCCGCTAGACCACACTCGTGACACACAATCGGAGGCCTATTCGAATTTCCCCGGGTCCCAAACGACGAAGAAGATTGAGGTCTAAAGTTTGACGGACCCTGCGAAGCCGAAAATTGATCTCGTTGCCTCTTCCTCCCCTGACTACCAAAACTCCCCGAAGAAGAGCTCACGCCTCCAACCGGTTGCCTTGGTTCCCAAGCCTTCGGATTTCTCGGCGCTTCCCTCGGAGTCTCGATACTCCTCGCACACTCCACAACCTCGGAAAACTTCCCCTTGCGTTGTGCCACCACAAACTTCTTCACAGTCTCGTGTAAACCCCTCTCGAACCGCCTACATTTTCTTTCTTCAATTGCCACCAATTCTGGCGCAAAACGGGATAAGGACTGGAACTTTAAAGCGTATTCCGACACGGTCATATTTCCCTGTTCTAACTTCTCAAACTCCTCCCTCAATTGGTCACGGCTAGTTTGTGGAAAATATTGCTCCTCGAAGAGCATTTCGAACTCGACCCAAGTTAAGCTCTCCACATCCGGCTCATTTGCTTGAGCCGCGGTCCTCGCCGCCCTCCTCGCATCCTTTCTCGATTCTAGGACTGACTCCCACCACTCATTTGCTTCCCCGGTAAGTTGTACGGCCACGATGTTTACCCGTAAGTCATCCTCTGTAATCCCAAGAGCCCTAAAAAGCTTTCGAATCTGAGCTAGCTAGTGATCAGCCACAAGAGGGTCACTACTCGACCCGTCGAACGTTGGTGGATTCCTACGGCTAAATTCCCTCATAGCCGACAAAGCACGACTATCGGCACCTTCCCTCGGTGCGGGGTTTAGAAGGTTAGCAGCCGCAAGAGCCGCAACAAAGTCCCTAGCAAAAGGGTTTTGAACTATCGGTTCTTCCTCTCCTCGACCACCTCCGGCCCCTTCCCCCAAATTCCCACTCGGATTCTCAGCATGATGGCTAACCTCATCCTCAACCGGTTCCCTCCGGCCACGACCACGGCCACCCCTACGGCCACGACCACGGCCACCCCGACCCTCGGCCTCACCTGCTCTAGCATGCGTTCTCGGAGGCATCTAGCTACAAGGCATAAAAAGAGGAACTCATCAACAACAACATCACTTAATGAAGTTAAAAACCCCCAACTACCCCAACAAGAGCCAAATCAACTCAACACCATCCTATCATGTTTAAAATGCAATGCCACGTAAGCCAAGTAACGATCAATGCAAATAAACACCTCTATGTTACGCAAATGGCGTGACTTTTGAACCCATGAGACTAGAAGTCTCCCCACGGTCTCAAAGTATTCAAACCTAGACGCTCTGATACCAATTTGTCACGCCCTCGATTTTTAAACATAAATAAATGACCATTTCAATAAAAGTCCTCGCATTAAGTAAATAATATCCCAAAAGAGAGTTCCCGCCTGTTTAATTACACGCCAAGTCTCCAAGTTTCAAAATATACAACATTGGCACTCCGGCCCAAGTTAAACTTCGATTCAAGTACAAGTATTAAGAACGTTACAACTTTAAGCAAAAGATCGTTCAAAAACAAATTTTGTTACAAGGCCATCTCAAACCCAAAAGTAAACTAAATACAAAGATGGATGAGTAACAAAGTCATGTGAGCCTCCAAAAGTCTCCACGTCTCAGGTTCAAGGCATGCACGCTACTGACCGGAGTTTAAACCTGAAAAGAAGGATTTTGTTGAGCTACTAGAGCCCAGTAGGAAATTCTCTACAGATTCTATATGCAATAAGATTGATAAGCATGAATGTGGCACACTGAATTTCATGACAAGGTCCTACAACGCAAGTCAATACTATTTCAAGTAACGTACCAATTCTCACACACACACATCCTCCAACCCATCTCCACCCCTTGCGAGTTGTGTTTCCACCCCTTGCGTCACAATATAATCCACCCCTTGCGATTCTTGTGTTCCCACCCCTTGCGTCACAATATACTTCACATTCATCTCACAACAACGACTCCATTATCACCACAATCAAGACCGGTGCCTTAACCACATTTAACGCATACGGACATTATCAAATATGTTACAACAAGCTCATAAACCATAACAATCAAGACTATTGTGCCCATTTTCAATGGAATATGCAATCACCAAGCCACATTCACTCAATTCAACAATAAGTAGCATTCAAACACCCAAAACATGCTTAATCAACTTAGAACATGTAGAGAATGAGAGAAATCCCTACCGAAGTGGGTTTTGAGCAAAACCCTAGGTCTATCGAGAGCCAAACACTTGAATCCTTCAAAAACAAGTCTCACCCGAGCTTGGGTACAAGATCTAGAGTGAATAAAGTCCACAAACACGAAGAACAAACAAAGATCAACCAATAATCGAGAGGAGAGAGAGAAAAACGTGGGTAAGCCTCTAGGAGTGAGAACAAGTACATAGAACTCACCCTTGGTTCACCAAATGCAAGAATCTTGTGATTTTGAGGAAGAAAACCCTTGGATCTTGAAGATTTGAACTTGAAATCAAGGGTCTTGGGTGAGATTGGAGTTGGGTAGGTGAGAGGGGGTGTTTCCAAGTGTTTTTCGTGGGTTTGGAGTGAGAAATGCCAAAAAGGAGGTATTTATAGTGGTCCAAAAAGCGTGCTGAAAAAGTGCAGAAAAAGGAGCATGTACCGGTACGGGGAAAATGCGTACCGGTTCATGAACCTTCGAAGAGTCAAAAAGCACAACTTCTGGACACCATGTACCGGTACGGGTAAAATGCGTACCGGTTCATGAAGGGCAGAAAAAAGAATTTTTTTCACGGACACCGAAACAAACCCGACTTGGTACCAACACTTCCAAACATCAATACAACATCAAAACTAACATTTTACCATCCTCCGAGAGTCCGATACACATCCGGATACGTATCTCCGTACACCCCCACAACATACGAGCGATTTTACTAACAATATATATACTTAACGGAATAAATGATTTCCGAAATTAAAACAAGTCTGCGAGTCTCTACAACAACGCCGTTGGATGGAACACTTGGAGGATTATGATTTCGAGCAATATCACCCGGGAAAAGCGAATGTAGTTGTAGACACCTCCCAAATGGGGCATCGCCATACTGATATCCTCTTTCCTCAATTCCACTTCATAAACCAAGATCGTGAACATTCCCATGGCTGGGAATATCTCCACACGATAGCAGTTATCATCAAAATAGAGTTGCTACCTAGTTTATAAAAACTAGGAAAAACAGGTAGAGATTCCGGGTACGGGAGCCAAGAGTACAATAAGGGGAAGGTGTTAGGCACCCCTCATTGCCCAATTGTGAGACCGGCCCATGATCATTCAAAATACAATTAATGTTTGCTTTATTTAATTCTAAACAAGTAATCTATTTTTAGCCTTTAAACAGTTAATATGGTGAGCCAGGACAAAAAGTAAAGCATGTATCATAGACAAACAGGAAACGACATGCTGTCCCAGTAAATGGATTCCATGACCGGTGAATTGATCTCACGGCCGTGGGATCCCATTGGTTCAATGTATCGGCCGTGGGAACGATGTCCCAGCCGATGTTCTTCTTCACACCAGAACACGAACTGTTTAAACAGAAATCAAAATTTTAACACTACGACTTAAAATACATAAGGATAAACAAACCATAGGCCCCTGGGCCTCACCACCTTGATCCCTCAGTAGCTTGATTGCTTCGGATTGAGGGTGATATACCGACTTCCTTCTTGAAACCCTAGGGTTAGGGTTTGTATTTTGGGGTTTTGATCGTTGGGACGCAGCTACTCACGGGGAGTTAGGGCTTTTGTGAGGGAGGTATGAGAGAGTATTTTTGCAGAGATTCATGGCTAGAGAGGGTGAATTGTGTTCTTTTTTTCGAACCCTAAGTGCCTCTTTATATAGGCATGGGGTGACTCACTCCGGCTAATCAAATGGCGTGAATCGAAATGGAATTATAGGGTAACAAGATCTCTATTCAGAATCTCTTTTCATAGCCCTGAAGGATCGGAGTTTGGCTGCTAGGGTTTTGCATGCTCGATCAAACGAGATAGAACATTCTAGAATTCTGGTCTAAAGCGATCTAGCGGCCGCCAGAAGGATCTAGCGGCCGAGTAAATGATCTCACGGAGAGATTTTCAACACAAGATTCCACGGGTGAAAGAAAGAAGAGGTGGCCGTGAGATCGATCTAGTGGCCGGCAAATGCTTTTGATTGGGATACTGTATTTCTGTCTGAAAGACTATTTGGCTCTGAATTGGGTCCTATAAGTGACTAAAAGTACTCACCAAAGTCCTCAGGTTTACGAGAAGTCAATTAACAATCATTGTATCCATTCATCATTGAGATGGTCCCCAAGGTGGGACTTGAAATAATCATTAGGCCAAATTGGGGTGTCTACAGTAGTGGCGGATGCGTTGAGTAGAAAACCAACACACCTAGTGAGTCTAGCTATCCACAAATGGAAAATGATGAATGATTTGGGCTTTTGTGCTTTGCACTTTGCGTGGGATAGTTCCTTTCGTGCGGCTTTAGTTGACGTGAGCCGTACTCTATAACTTTCCCATTCTACATGAGCACGCATCCAAGTCCGTCTCTTGAGGCGTCACAGTATACTGAATATCCCACATTTCTCTCAGGAATGATCAGTATTGGCGCACTGGTCAACCTCCTTTTCATCTCCTGAAATGTCTTCTTGCATGCTTCATCCCATACGAACTTAACTCCTTTCGGAGTTAGTCAGAACATGGGCTTGGATAAAGCGGAGAAATCTTGAATAAACCTTCTGTAGTATCCAGCTAGTCCCAGGAAGCTCCGAATCTCAAACACTGTCGTCAGTCGCTTCCAATTCAGAACGATGTCAACTTTGTTGTCGTTGACGGAGATTCCTTCTTCTGACACAACATGTCCCAAAAATTTCACCTCTTTCATCCAAAACTCGCACTTGCTAGCCTTAGCATACAATTGGTTGTCTCTAAGGGTTTGCAGTACGATTCTTAGATGCTCTTCGTGTGCTTCCTTTGTTGGCGAGTAAACCAAGATATCATCGATGAAGACCACCACAAATTTGTCCAAGTACAGATGAAAGATCTTGTTCATTAGACACATGAACACTGCTGGTGCATTGGTTAACCCAAACGGCATCACCAAGAATTCGTAGTGACCGTATCGAGTCCGGAATGCGGTCATAGGAATATCGCTATCCCTAATACGCAATTGGTGATATCCGGACCTCAGATTGATCTTCGAGAAACAAGTTGACCCTCTCAGTTGGTCAAACAAGTCGTTGATTCTCGGTAGTGGGTATCTGTTCTTGATTGTCACGCGGTTCAACAGTCTGTAGTCGATGCATAACCGCAACGTTCCTTCCTTCTTCTTGACAAAGAGTGCTGGAGCTCCCCAGGGTGATGTACTTGGCCAAATAAAAAAACCCTTATCCTGCAATTCCTCCAATTGAATCTTCAACTCCTTTAATTCTGCTGGCGCCATTGTAGAGACCCGTATTTTTGGAAATTGTTTAAAGGTTTTATTAATATTAGAATATTGGATAAATATAAAATTTGTTGGATTTATTTGATTTGGGGCTTGAAAGATAAGGATTGAAAGTGGAGGGAGTGCAAGTGTGATTAGTGTGTGTGTATCCTAGTATATATATGTGTGAGGGGGTGTAGGGGATTAAAAATCCCCAATCCCACTCTCTCTCTAACTCCCGACCTCTCTCCCACTCTCGGCTCTCTTTCTCTCTCTCACTCCTTCACCCAAATTTCACCAAAACAACTCAAAGCCCATTCAAACCGACCTTCAATCCTTCATCTATTCGCGCTTTCAAGCTTGGGTTTCGTCGGGTAAAGCTTGGAACGAAGCTTTGGAGTTCAAGGAGGCTAGGGCTTTCAAATCTCGTAGATCTTGGTTTTCATTGCGAGGTAGGGATTTCTTTACCTCTTTTATGTGTATATGTGTTGAAATGGTGTAGAAATCGTGCTTTGATCGTCCCCCTTTGGTGTTTTGAAAGTCTATCAAAACTGCAGAAAATTGCCTCCGAACTGCGTGGTATCGATACCCAAACAAGGAAGGGGTATCGATACCCCTTCCCTCTCTGGACATTCTGCTCGTCATCTGGGTTTCAGCCTAACTTCAAACGGCCATAACTTTCTTGTCCGACGTCCGATTCATGCAAACTTGGTATCGATTCGAAGGTCTTGAAGTTAGATTTTCAATGCCACCAAAATCACCT
This sequence comes from Rhododendron griersonianum, assembly GCA_018127125.1. NCBI lineage: Eukaryota > Viridiplantae > Streptophyta > Magnoliopsida > Ericales > Ericaceae > Rhododendron > Rhododendron griersonianum. The sequence goes on along the minus strand of CM030798.1, from coordinate 2,578,815 downwards.
TAATACTTTGAGTATACAAAAAGTTATGACCATTAGAGTGAGGGTGTGTCGGCCTCCCAACATCCGTTGGCTATTCATAAGGTTGTTCTCGTTCCGTGTTATGACTCCCTATATAATTTGAACATGTTTAAGTCACTCTTGAGTATGTTAACTTGTGCTCTAATGACTCATTCGATCTTGTCTCTTGGCACTCATTAGAGTATGATATTAGTGATCCGATGGATAGGACTATGATTCGTATCCTCGTGCATCGTCTTGTTGACCTTCCTAGGTTCCTTTGGCACTTGTTCGGTAAGATTCCAATTTAGAACCTAGCGAATGGTGTGTCGCGGAGTCATTTGTGGGTACGGTATGTGACGTAGGGCATTGTTATAGACTCAGAGGATTAACTTGATCTGAAGGTATTTATTAATGTACGATACGACAACTTGACAATTGATGCCATGTAGTACGAGGGGTGAGTCGAGATAAGGAGTTTGGGAACAAAACGGAAATACGAGTTAATATGTGAACAACCTACTTAACATCAATATCTTTCTCCTATCGACATTCTTGAAATTAGAGTCTTGGAAATACGTGGGATGAAATGTGAAATGGATGTACGGGGTCACGAGTACCCGGAATGTATTGTGGGTATATGGGGCCCTATGACCCGGAAAGTTTCTTAGGTCCACTATTTGATGAGTCGATGAACAATGAGCCACTTGAACTCATGTTGGAGATCTCTGGGAGACGTACGGGGTTCTCAAGACCCAGAATGTAAGTCCTTTAGTATGGTAACCGTCATGGTGTTATACTGTAATGCAAGGGGGTGGGAATATAGATGGTGGAGATTGGCGATAGCGAGTCGTGTCGAGATTACTAGAGTTGTCAATGTCTTGTGAACTAGTTGGCATATTGTGATAATGGCATGTCTTAGAATGATCGTATTGAACGTTGGCATCCTCATGAATTGATTGTTATCCATCGATTGACTTGTATCGCTTGTCTTTATCCTTATGCACTTATCATCATATTTACACATAGAATTGGTAAAGATTTTCCTACTAGGCTAGTGTAGTTCAACCTATCATTCTTTTCAGGTTCAAATGCTGGTTAGTAGCTGCAGGCATCTTGTGCTTGGACACTGAAGACTTTTGGAAGCTAAGTATTGTTTAGTTTCCTTATCATTTTTGTAAAGACTTTCTTTGATAAAGATGAGTTTGTAACTAGTTACTCTAAAATTTCTTTTGACTAAGTCGTCTGTAACTTGATAACTTTATTGCACTTGAACTTAAGCTTAATTTGGGCCAGAGTGCCAAAGTTGTATATCTTTGACTTGGGGACTTATTTTGTAAATTGAATAGGTGGGAACTCGTTTGGGTATTATTAATGTTATGTGAGGATCTTTAAATGAAATGAATTATATATTTATGTTTAAAATTGAGGGCGTGACAAATTGGTATCAGAGCTTTAGGTTTGAATACCTAGAGACCATGGGAAGACGTAGTCTCATGGGTTCAAAAGTCATTGCATATTTTTAACAAAACATGTGTGTGCTTGCATAACCGACGTTTGTTCGTTGACGTGGCTTTGCATTTACGTTTACTCTGATCGGTGGAATGTAGTGTGTAGGGAGTGTGGCAGCGTTTGTCGTTATTGTTGTGGTTTCCGTTAGCAGCCTTGTTATTGGATTCTATGTGGTAAGATGCCTTCTAGATGATCTTGAAAGTCATGAAGGATTGTGGTGGTTATGCGTAGTGGCGAGGTCAACACGTGAGAGGTGATATTCGTTAATATGTAACAGAAATGTTAGATTGTTAGTAAGATTTGTGAGTTAAGTGCTTGATGTGTTTTATTTGGATTGTGTATATTACTCGTTAAATTTTAAATACTTTAGGTAATTTTTATGTGAAGTAAGGTGTGTCAGGAACATAGTTTGTCTAGAAAGTGGGTGAGGTGTATCATAATCAGAGGATTGAACTAGTGAGTGATTAGAATGTCTTTGAAGGGATGATGTTTTGTTGTGGTAATGATTGAGGTTTGTTATTGTTATGGTAGTCATTGAGGTAGTGATTTTAAGTAAAGGTAGGACAAGCTGAGCCCACATAATGAACTATACGTAGCTAAGGTTGACTTAAGAAAAGAGGGTTATAAATAGGGTGTCAGGATACAGTATGTGTCTTCTGGACACCCAGGCGACTACCGATGAGATCCAGTTGGAAGAGACGCCTGATCACCGCTTCTTCTAGATGGAAGTCTCGGAAAGTCAATTGGACACTAGGATTGTGTATAGGGGTTAGATCCCTAGGTTCGAGATAGATTATTGTACAAAGAAATTTCGTAGAAAAAAAGAAGAAGAGAGAAGTGTAATGGTATTGTTGTTGTCTTGTTGAGGTGAATGTCGTGGTGGTGTCATTATCATAGGATAGTAGAAAATAGTGATAGCATTGTTGGTAAAAAAAAAAAAGAGGAGACAAGACTTGAGGTGTACTATATCGATGTGACTTGAGGCGAGTGATTGATGTCAGTGTGTGGAAAGAAACTTGTTTGAAGTGAGAGTGCTGCAAATGTGAACTATTGTGGTTAGTAATAAAGTGAAGTGTAGTCGATGTCTTGAGTTAAAATGATGGAAACTTTGGAGCGATAGGTATGAGGGAGACTGAATGCTGTGGGTTGAAGGATTTGGGTATAGAGGTTGTGTACAATGTTTGTTCGGTAATATAGATTTAGATTGGTAGTGGTAGAGGATGTGTCAGAGTATACTCTTGGGATGATATTTATTTATTTGAGTGAGATTAGGAGATGACAATGATAGTGGTGATGGTGATAGGAATGGTGTTGTGGTTATTATTGTTGTGGACGTGAGGTTGAGTACAATTGTGGTGATTGTCTTTGAGGAATATTGATGTCGAAATGACCACTTAGTGGAGAGAAAGAAATTTGTGAGCTGTGAAATTTATGATGAGCGGGACCGTTAGAAGTTACCTGAGCAAGTAAAACTGATTCTTAGGTAATGGAGAAGTAGATGTCTTAGAACATAGTTAGGGGTATAGGCAGGTTGTTGTTTGAAAACCCCTGAATCTTGTGGGCATTAAGGAGGAGGTCTGTCAATTTGTTGGTGTTAGTTAGTGTCTAGATTATAGTCTAGAGATAGTCGATAGTGTTGGGTGTCCGTTGGTGCAGCTATTGCACACTTTGTGTAGGTATTTGGGTGATGAGATACTGATAGGTTATAATGTTGTCGAAATAGATGAATGATTGGTATCGACGATATGTGTATCTGAGATGTAATTTGAGGCAGTGAATATGAGAAATACGTTACTTGATTAGAATAACTGAATGAGATTATTCGCGACTGATGGGTGAACATAAAATGTGAGAAGTATTATGAGATTGAAATGAGAGTGATTACTGTTGGGCTTTCTAGAGCCATGAATTATGAAATGATGGATACTTTGTGAGTCCGCTGGATACTTTGTGAGTCCGATGGTACTTTGTGAGTCCGTTGGATACCCTGTGAGTCCGTGGGATACTGAGTGAGTTTGTAAATACGTGGATGAGTCTGGTGTTGTGTAAGTCAGTAATTTGTATGGATAGTTTGTTGAAATATTTTGTGTGCAAAATTTATTATTGTTTGACGTTGACATGCATGCTTGACTTGATGTGCAATCTTAATGTGTGTAATTGGCTCATAGTTATGGTGCAGAGTAAACGCTGATGGGTGCGAGGGTACGAGGAGGTGATTCTTAGTTAGAATCTGGCATTTGTCCTTGCTATTTCTTCTTGTATGATATAGTTAGAAAGTTAGATGCGGAAGGTATCAGCAGTATGTCTGTCAACTCTTAGTTGAGAGTAGCAAATGACTTGTGATAAGGAAAAATAGCAAACTTCGGAGTTTACCATAACGGTTTCGACGTCGTGTTGCATTGAGATATGTTTATACTTGAAGTCGAGAGAGATATCAATAGCTTGGTGCGTGAGGAGTTTGACTATGATGAGTGAATGGGTATAGCTGAGCAACGGGTGATGAGTCATTACATGGTTTAAGGATTCTAGGCTTTTAGCTTTGTTCCAGTGGAGGTTATTTGAGGTTCGTGGAGGTTGGTGAGTAAAGGATTGATTCGTGGGTTGATGTAGATTGGGAAAGATAAAGCTTGGAGTTTAGAATTTGAGTTTTATAAGTGGTTCAATATGTCCTTCTAGGAAGTTCGAGGGGTATATGGTAAAATGAAATGCATGGAGTGAAAAACAGTGGAATTCGGAGTTTGGAGAACAAGGAGGTACTATTAATTGAGTTTCGGTGAGATTGTCATATGGGTATGTGAGAAATAGGATTCTTGTACAAAAGATAGGACTTGAGGAATTGATACGAATGATAGAGGTCTGTGATTGAGTATTGAGTAGAAGGGTCATACCGTTAGAGAGGGTTTTGCGGAGTAATTGGGATAAGGAGAAAGTCTACGTAGAAAAGAGATGATGAAGTTATGGAGTGAGGTTTGGCATTACGATGGGTGACTCGGTTGGATTTGGATTAGCAAATTTCGAGGACGAAATTTCTTTAAGGAGGGTAGGATGTAGAGACCCGTATTTTTGGAAATCGTTGAAAGTGGAGGGAGTGCAAGTGTGATTAGTGTGTGTGTATCCTAGTATATATATATATATATGTGTGTGTGTGAGGGTGGTGTAGGGGATTAAAAATCCACAATCCCACTCTCTCTCTAACTCTCTCCCTCTCTCCTTCTCTCGGCTCTCTTTCTCTCTCTCTCTCTCTCTCTCTCTCTCTCTCTCTCTCTCTCTCACTCCTTCACCCAAATTGCACCAAAACAACTCAAAGCCCATTCAAACCGACCTTCGATCCTTCATCTATTCGCGCTTCCATGCTTGGGTTTCGCCGGGTAAAGCTTGGAACGAAGCTTTGGAGTTCAAGGAGGCTAGGGCTTGCTCAAATCTTGTAGATCTTGGTTTCCATCGCGAGGTAGGGATTTCTTTACCTCTTTTATGTGTATATGTGTTGAAATGGTGTAGAAATCGTGCTTTGATCGTCCCCCTTTGGTGTTTTGAAAGTCTGTCAAAACTACAGAAAATCGCCTCCGAACTGCGTGGTATCGATACCCAAACATGGGGTATCGATACCCCTTCCTTTTCGGGAAAATTTCAGCCAGGAATCGATACCCAAACAAGAGGTATCGATACCCCTTCCCTCTCTGGACATTCTGCACGTCATCTGGGTTTCAGCCCAACTTCAAACAGCCATAACTTTCTTGTCCGACGTCCGATTCAAACAAACTTGGTATCGATTCGAAGGTCTTGAAGTTAGATTTTCAATGCCACCAAAATCACCTTAATACTCTGAGTATACAAAAGGTTATGACCATTAGAGTGAGGGTGTGTCGGCCTCCCAACATCCGTTGGCTATTCCTAAGGTTGTTCTCGTTCCGTGTTATGACTCCCTATATAATTTGAACATGTTTAAGTCACTCTTGAGTATGTTAACTTGTGCTCTAATGACTCATTCGATCTTGTCTCTTGGCACTCATTAGAGTATGATATTAGTGATCCGATGGATAGGATTATGATTCGTATCCTCGTGCATCGTCTTGTTGACCTTCCTAGGTTCCTTTGGCACTTGTTCGGTAAGATTCCCATTTAGAACCAAGCGGATGGTGTGTCACGGAGTCATTTGTGGGTACAGTACGTGACGTAGGGTGTCATTTTAGACTCAGAGGATTAATGTGATCTTAAGGTATTTATTAATGTATGATGTGACAACTTGACAATTGATGCCATGTAGTACGAGGGGTGAGTCGAGATAAAGAGTTTGGGAACAAAACGGAAATACGAGTTAATATGTGAACAACCTACTTAACATCAATATCTTTCTCCTATCGACATTCTTGAAATTAGAGTCTTGGAAATACGTGGGATGAAATGTGAAATGGATGTACGGGGTCACGAGTACTCGGAACGTATTGTGGGTATATGGGGCCCTAAGACCCGGAAAGTTCCTTAGGTTCACTATTTGATGAGACGTTGAACAATGAGCCACTTGAACTCATGTTGGAGATCTCTTGGAGACGTACGGGGTTCTCAAGACCCGGAATGTAAGTCCTTTAGTACGGTAACCGTCATGGTGTTATACTGTAATGCAAGGGGGTGGGAATACAGATGGTGGAGATTGGCGATAGCGAGTCGTGTTGAGATTACTAGAGTTGTCAATGTCTTGTGAACTAGTTGGCATATTGTGATAATGGCATGTCTTAGAATGATCGTATTGAACGTTGGCATCCTCATGAATTGATTGTTATCCATCGATTGACTTGTATCGCTTGTCTTTATCCTTATGCACTTATCATCATATTTACACATAGAATTGGTAATGCTTTTCCTACTGGGCTAGTGTAGCTCAACCTATCATTCTTTTTAGGTTCAAATGCTGGTCAGTAGCTGCATGCATCTTGTGCTTGGACACTGAAGACTTTTGGAAGCTAAATATTGTTTAGTTACCTTATCATTTTCGTAAAGACTTTCTTTGATAAAGATGAGTTTGTAACTAGTTACTCTAAAATTTCTTTTGACTAAGTCGTCAGTAACTTGATAACTTTATTGCACTTGAACTTAAGCTTAATTTGGGCCAGAGTGCCAAAGTTGTATATCTTTGACTTGGGGACTTATTTTGTAAATTGAACAGGTGGGAACTCGTTTGGGTATTATTAATGTTATGTGAGGATCTTTAAATGAAATGAATTATATATTTATGTTTAAAATTGAGGGCGTGATAGCCATCCTGTATGGTGTCATGGATATTGGTGCAGTACCCGGTTGAAGTTCAATAGTGAAATCTATCTCCCTCTTCGGAGGTAGTCCAGGCAATTCTTCTGGAAACACATCTTTGTATTCACACACAATTCCGGGTAGGTCTAGGTCCATCCAATCATTCTCTTGAAGTGACAGACTAGCTAGCCATCCCAACAGTTGGTTGTGCGGTTTGTGTGCTGATGAAGTACTGGAGACAGGATCTTGCCTATTCTCCTTAAATTTGAAGCACGTCCCATCCTTCGAATAAGCCGTCACCATCTTGCGATGGCAATCTATGACAGCTTGATAAGAAGAAAGCCAATCTATTCCCAAGATCACATCAAAATCCGCCATGTCTATAACCCTGAGGTCACATGTTATTCGCAGTCCAGAGACTCACACCCTTTTCAGACTAGTCCAACTGTTATCTTACCCCCCCTAATGGTGAAGTAACCTACATCGTTGCTCCTAAGGGTTTTGTGTCTAGTCCAAGTGATTTCATACATGTAGTAGAAATGAACGAGTGCGATGCTCCAGAATCATTTTGTAGAGACCCGTATTTATTTTTATCAATGTTAATGCTTTATAAGTGCATGATTATTGAGAAAGAAATGTGAAATAATAGTGCTTATGTGATTTGGGACTAAAGTGATAGAATTGATTGTGAAAGGGTGCAAAGTGTGATTTGCGTATATGTGTGTATAAATAGGAGGGTGAGAGAGTAGAGAATCATTTTTCTCCTCTCCATCTCACACGCCTCTCTCCCTCCCTCCGACGTCTCTCTCTCTCTTGCTCTCTCCCAAAATTCCACTCAATCTCTCAAAACCCTCACTAATCAACCTCCATTCCACCTTCTACTCGAGATTTTGAGCTTGCTTTTCGTCGGTTGGAGCTCAAAGTGGTGTATTCCGGTCGAATCGAGGTTCTCAAAGACTAGGGTTTGTTCTATTTCGTGGGTTTCGTTCTCAAGACTCGAGGTAGGGATTCTACCTCTCAATATATGTAAAAGAAGTGTTTTTCTTACCTTGAATCATGCCTATGGTTGTTGTAGTTGTTGTTGTAGTTGAACCCTTGAAAATTTGCAGAAAATCTGCTCGAACTGATCTGGTATCGACACCATTTTGCATGGGTATCGATACCCTTGCGTCTGGAATGTTTCTTAGCACTCTGGTATCGATACCATTTTGCATAGGTATCGATACCAATTGCTTACAGAGAGCTTTGCTGCTTTTGTTCTAAACTCCATTGTTTTGACCCCCGATTACTTCTAACTTGTTCTAAGCACCTCCAAATCATCCCATAACATGATTAATTGTACTCGTTGAGTTCGTGGAGCATATTTGCATCTCTTGCCCTTGTTCGGTAGAATTTTACATTGAATACCCTATGCACTACGATTGAATTGGAATGACACATTACGAGGATACGAGATTCTTGAACACTTTTTTCTGTTCAAACGTCCGTGTTTATCACTGCGAGCCCAAAGACATTCAGTATAAACTCGTTTCATAGGCCCAATCTGAGAATTTAATGAAATTTTTTTATTAAAACACTAGCACAAGTCATTGCCTCCTATCTTACAAAACTAGCAAGAGACATATGAGCATACATAGAGACCACAACAAACACAAGCGAAGCGAAGCAAAAAGGCTTACAGGGTCTTGCCCCTAAAGGATTGGTTCTATGGTTACAGACATGAACTAAAGGTTAGGGTGGTCTCAAAAAGGGTATCCTGCAAGCTAAGGTTTGCACGCCTTTTTATCATACCGGGGTGGTACATAGCTTACGGGGGTGGCCGCGTTCCTCGGTTGGGGCTACTTAGAAATGCAAAACACTAAAGAAAACGGGAACTAGCCTAAATGAATGAACCAATGGCGCTTTGGAGTCTAGCCCTCTTAACTAGATTCCCCAGCAGAGTCGCCATTGTGACCCCGCCGCTCCTAGGGAGGGAATGCTCGCGTGACTGCTGCATGTGTGGGTAGACTTTACTGAAATCACGATGACCGGCACAACATTCTCAAATACTCGTGATAAAACAAGTACTGGACAAAACTCAGAGTCGCAACTTGGTTTAGGTTCAAGAACCATAAAATGACTCTGCAGAAAGACTTGATCCTTGCATCACCCCAGACGGGTCCGGGGGCTAAGGTACCGAGTGGGAAGGGGTTAGGCACCTACTCCGCCCAATCCGACGATTGGCCTCTACTCATCGTCATTGGTTCAAATCATCTCTATCCTAGATGCCTGAGACTTAAGCAAATGGATAGGTAGATTTTAGTAAACACGTTTTTGAAAAAGAAGTCTTTTGCAAGTGGGGAAAATCATTTGAAAACTATCTCCGTCGAACACATCACACAGAAAAGAAAACAAAAGCATACAACTTATGGATGAGGGCCTAGAGATGAACAGCCCATTATCATCTCGTATCCAAAGGTGATGATCAATAGCCATCCTTAGGTCCTCATACGGTCCCTAGATCTAAACTAGCACACAAAGATAACTAATCCGCCATTGCGAATGCCGGAAGGGGCCTTGCTTCTAGGGGGAGTTACCCTAAAGATAACGAGCATAACAAAGGCCTGAATTGAATGGGTGCATATGACATGTGATATTAAACTAGACATGCAACTAAACTAAAATTGGAAGCATGCATGAATATGGCTAAACTAGATTGATTTGAGCTAAACTATCGTGCAACATGAACAAATTAGGAAACTAGCTATAACTAGAAACCTGACTGGATTAGGAAACTTTCCAAATTAGGAAACCAGGCCAAATTAGGAAAGTAACCCGATTAGGAAACCACATGCATCGATAGGCTATTCATGGATAAACCATGAGGGTAGAACAACTAATTAAATGAACATCATGCTAATATGTGACATGCAAGGGGGAAAATAGTAATTTGACATGCTGCAGTGAAACCGACAGCGTAACGATTGAAAACAAATGATATGCACGGGGGTATACGGACAGCATAACAGTATAACTGGGATAATTAGTATGTGTGCGGGCAACATGACGACAGGGGTACAATGGTAAACGTGCATGCGAGCAAAGTAACGACTACGTGGATGCATGTGCGAGTGGACATACGGACAGAGTAACAACAAGATAATCTTTTCAAAGAATTAAACATGCAGCACTACGACTTAACATACGTGGAGGGCGAAGTAGTCATTACACATGATCTATCTAAACCCTAGATCAACATGCATAAACAAAAACTATGCTAGCATGCGACATTAAAATGAATTGAAAATCCTAAAGTTGCATGAAGTAAGTAAGAACATAAAATAAACCTTAAGCAAGCAACTAACTAATTAAACTAAGCAATAATTAAATAGCAACTAAACTTAACTAACTTGACAATAAAAAAAAGAAAAATGAACGACATACCTTGACTCAATGAGACTAAGCGGACCGCCCTTAGGAATTGAGCAAAAATTGGAACTAGATTACCCGTAGGGGAGCAACCTTGATGCAAGATGTCTTCGATAGCCTAACGGCGTGAGGAAAGACTTTACCTCGCTCGAATGCTAGGAAACCTCAACTAGCACAACTAGTGAACCTTCTGAATGAGCGAAAGTTCTGAACAAAATTGAATGAATGTTTTGAACTCCCTTTTTTTTGAACGAGTTGAAACCTATGGAGGTAAGCGGTTTATATAGGCTTGTCTGCGGGGAAAAACGAGTTAAACTTTCGATGTGGGACTGTGAAAAATACTGAAAAACACGAAAATCGAGGAAAAACCACTAAACAACACCGTACCACACATTAAGGCTGGCCTGACCTTGGGCCAAAGCCGACCCAATTTTTGTCCCTTCCACGGGCCTGGGCCATCTGTAGACACCTCCCAAACGGGGCGTCGCCATATAGATATCCTTTATCCTTAATTCCACTTAATAAACAAATATCATGCACATTCCCATGGCTAGGAACATCTCCACACGATAGCGGTTATCATCAAAATAGAGTCGCCACCTAGTTTATAAAAACTAGGAAAAACAAGTAGAGATTCCGGGTACGGGAGCCAAAAGTATGATAAGGGAAAGGTGTTAGGCACCCCTCTTCACCCAGCCGTGAGACCGGCCCATAATCATTTGAAATACAACTAATGCTTGCTTTATTTAATTCTAAACACGTAATCTGATTTATTAGCCTTTAACAGTTGAGAAGGTGAGCCAGGACAGTAAATAAAACATGTATTAAACAAATAGGAAAAGACAGGTTGTCCCAGAGAATGGATTCCACGGCCGGTGAATAGATGTCACGACTGTGGGATCCCACTGGATTGATATACTGGCCGTGGGAACAATGCCCCGGCCGATGTTCTTCCTCACACCAGCTCGAACAGTTATTAGAAAATCAAAACACTGTGACTAAAATACAAAAACGGAAAGTGAATCAAACCATAGGCCTCTGGGCCTCACCACCTTGATCCCTCGGTGCTTGATTGCTTCAGATTGAGGGTGATTGACTGATCTTCTTCTCAAACCCTAGGGTTTGGGTTTGTACTTTGGGGTTTGATTGCTCGGGACGCAGTTACTCATGGGGAGTTAGGGCTTTTGTAGAGGGGGGATGAGAGAGTATTTCTGTAGGGTTTCGTGATTTGAGAGGGTGTATCGTGTTCTTAATTTTGAACCCTAAGTGCCTCTTTATATAGGCATGGGATGACTCACCCCGGCCAATCAAATGATGTGAATCAATAAGGTAGTTTAGGATTGAAAGATCTTTGCTTGGAATTTATTTTGTAGCCCTAAAGAATCAGAGAATGGCGGCTAGGGTTTTGAGCACAGATCAAACGATGACATAACATTCCAGAATCTGAAAAAAAGATGATCTCGGCTGCCAGAAGGATCTAGCGCCAAGGGATGCATCTCGCGGGCGAGGAATCAATCTCTCAGGGAGAATTTCAAACACCATATTCCACGGGTGAAGGAAAGAAGTGGAGGCCACGAGATCGATCTTGCGGCCGACAGATGTATTTTCCTATATAGGTTGCTGTATTTATGTCTGAAAGGCTATTTGGCTCTGAATTGGGTCCTCTAAGTGGCTAAAAGTACTCACCAAAGTCCTTGTAGACACCATAATTTGGCCTAATGATTATTTCAAGTCCCACCTTGGGGACCATCTCGATGATGAATGGATACAGTGATTGCTGATTGACTTCTCGTGAACCTTAAGACTTTTGGTGAGTACTTTTAGCCACTTAGAGGACCCAATCCAGAGCCAAATAGCCTTTCAGACAAAAATACAGAACCCTAGGAGAATCTATCCCTCGGCTGTAACATTGATCTCACGGCCTCAACATCATTCTTTCACCCGTGAAGCATGTTTCTTGAAAATCTCCCTGAGAGATTGATTCCTCGGCAGCCAGATCGATTCTTCGGTCGCCCAATCTATCCTTTGGCCTCCTGATCTATTGCTCGGCCACCAGATCGTCTATTTTCCATATTCTGGAATGTTCTGTCATGTGTTTGATCTGATCACCACAACCCTAGCAACCAAATTCTAATGCGTTCGGGCTACGAAAGGAGATTATGAAAAGAGATCTTCTGGGTATATGCTTCCCATTTGAATCATGCATTACGATTGGTTGGAGTGAATCACCCCCATGCCTATATAAAGGGGCCTTTGGCTCCGAAATTATCATCACAATTCACCCTCTGTAGCCACGAATCCTTGCAAAAATACTCTCTCATACTCTCTCTACAAAAGCCCTAATATCCCGAAGGCAGCTGCACCCCAAGCAATCAAACCCCGAAGTACAAACCCTAACCCTAGGGTTTCGAGAAGGAATTCAATCAATCACCCTCAATCCAAAGCAATTGTGCACTGAGGGATCAAGGTGGTGAGGCCCAGGGGCCTATGGTTTGATTTACTTTTCAGTTATTGTATCTTAATTGTAGCATTTTAATTTTCTAATTAACTGTTCGTTCTGGTGTGAGGAAGAACATCGGCTGGGACATCGTTCCCTCGGCCGGTATATCAATCCAGAAGGATCCCTTGGCCGTGACATCTATTCATCGGCCGCTGGATCCATTTATCTGGGACAACCTATATTGTTTTCTACTTATTTTCTATGCATGCTTTCATTACTGTCTGGGCTCACCTTATCTACTGTTAAAGGCTAATAATCAGACTATGTGTTAGAATTAAATAAAGCAAGTATATATCATATGTCGAATAATTATGGGCCGGTCTCAGGACCGGGCAAAGAGGGGTGCCTAACACCTTCCCCTTATTGTACCTTTGGCTCCCGTATCCGGAATCTCTATTTGTTTTTCCTAGTTTTTATAAACTAGGTGGCGACTCTATTTTGATGATAACTGCTATCGTGTGGAGATATTCCTAGCCATGGGAATATCCACGATCTTAGTTTATGAAATGGAAACCAATCGAAGATGATCATCTGTTTGGCGATGCCCCGTTTAGGGAGGTGTCTACAGTTTTTGGCATCTCTGCTAGGGACTTGAGAGCCATAACCAGAAAATTTGACATAAGATTAATACTTGCTTCATTTAGTTCTTGTTTCATATGCATTGAGCGGGCAACTTCGTTGAGTTCACCTAATATCCCGGTATGTCACGGGCTATGTTAGGGGTTCCAGCAAACTCCATAGTCACTTGTACCTAGTGGTATATCAAAGAGGGGATCACCCGATTGCTGCCTATGATGGGCTGGTAAGAGGACTAGCACCCTTTGATAACGGAGCACCCTTGAGACTACCCAAACCTTACATGTTTTAAAAAGCCATAGAACCTATCAAAATAGGATAGGATCCTACAGGTTAGGAATCTACTTGCATCTTTTCTAGAAGTTCTTCCTCACACCTTGTATATGTTGTTGTAAACACTCTTTCTGTGCAGAAGGGTTGGGGCTTGAACTAAAGGCCAGCCCTAACCCTAAGTCTTTATAGCTGAGCACTAGTGGTGTTGCCTGCAAAGTATATTTCTGGTAAGTCAAAAGCATCACTGGTTATTTCTCACTCCCACTTTGCTTAAGGCACCGTGAAGCATGGATTTCTAGAACAAAATCAAACACTAGAAAAAAACATAAGCCGCCTTGTCAGCAATTGAACTAGGGGTTGCTTTAGCAATCTTTGCCTTGTAAAGCTAAAGGAACGGGGGGGGGTGAGGTAGTAGAGCAGGTTATGGATGATTGTATGCAAAGTCAAGGATATTATGGACAAAACTGGCGATACTTATTTCTCCATGGATGATTCAACATGACAAATTTTGGGCTTTGATTCCTATTTTCAAATCGGCCTACTAACCCATCTTTTAAATTCAAAATTTTGAACATGCTTACTGCAACGAGCCGGTAAGATTTAAGAGTTTGTCAATGCGCTGGCAAGTAATCATGCGGATCCCAATTACCTCAATCACTTTTTGAGAAAGAAAAAGAAAAAAAAAGAGGCTTGTCGAATGAGTTTCTGAAAGATCAACCCCGATGTGCTTTAGTAAAAATGAGTTTTGGAAAATACTTTTTGAAAGAATAATCTGAAGCTGGTAGAAAATCACGGTAGCATTGTTTGGAGTGAAGTCCTCAAATGACAAGTTTTTCTTAAAACCAAAAGTTGTGTAAGGTGGAACATTCAAATAGCTGCTAGCACAGCGATAGGACTCTAAGTCTACTTTATGTTGTAGTCATCTGCTCAACTTTTTCGGTCTGTCTTATAGTGTGGATTGGCTTGGAAGTAGGATCTTAAGTGGCATGCAGTATTTGTAAGCAAGAATCATCCTTATCAAAAATTGCTGGCTGTATATGGTATCTGATAAACTCATGCATGCACGAATTGCTATACATGACTCATCCATAATCTGTGCAAATAACTGTGGTGCTATATATATAATTTTGCTGGCCTTTCTCTAACCATGAAGGGGGCCAAACCAAAAGAGGAGTCCATCACCCTCATTTCCTTTCTTTGTTCATCGCATGTCGTTTGGTTGCGGCACCATATCATACTAGGGGCAACTTGCATTTTCGGGGGCAATAGACATAGGTGCATAGCACGATCACTTGATTTTGGACATCTCAACCTGAGCGTAACTAAGTTTTTGCTTTTCCTAAATTTTGGTTTTGGTGTTAGACGTGACAGTGATGCTTGACGAGAAGATTGAAGCTCTAGCTGCTAAAGATAATGTATTGGCTGAATCAGTGGCTGCCCTAGCCACCATTGTTCACAATTTGCAAAGAAGTCCTCCACAAGCTCCACCTTCACTTCCCCCTGCTAGATGGACGGAGAAAGCAGTTCAAGCGGAAATTCATTTTGCCAAGGAAAGACAAGAAAGAACAACAATGAACCTGCAGCCTCAACATATGGAACAAGTCGAGGGGGAAATCACCCAACCAAAAAGAACGCTTCCCAACCATACCGTTGTCACCAATGCCAGCGGTGCCATATTTCCACTAAATCCATCCCAGAACACCCTTGCTCACCAGAACCCCACTTCCAGGAATCCCAAACGTCGTGCACTCTGCCACCGCCAAAATCTTAACTCATCCCCATCTCAAGCCCTGGCTACTCTGGTCGAACAAGGACTCCTTGAACCTTTAGAAACTCAGTCGCCCTGCCCACCATTTGGCCCAAACTATGATCCTACCAAGCACTGTGCCTACCATAAAATTTCAGGGCATGAAACTGATCATTACACCCAATTGCAGCGTGATATCCAATAACTCATTGATCAAAGGGTGTTCTTATCTAGCCAAGTTGAATGTTTGAGCGACAATAGCCAAGTCTTTCACGTCTTAGTCTGAGTGTTGAGTCAATGTTTTTTCAGCTTCTTTTTACAATCTGAGTCTTGAGTTTATTTTCTTTTAGAAGTTTGAGTCTTGAGTTTATTTTCTCTTAAATATTAAAGTCATTTTGTTCATCTTGGTTTTTGACCAACTCTTTGCACTCAACATGAAATGTGAATCTCTTCCAGAATGTGAATCTCCTTAGACATGAACTACGAATGGCCTGATTCTCTTTAGAGATACGTAGGCACCTTAGGGTCAGCCACATTTTTGAAAATGTTTTCTCTTGTGCTAAGTTGCTGCCATAGAATGTTCATGATAACGTTAAATGTTGAAAACAATCCTTAGGGATTTCAAAGTTATCTCATGATATCTTTTTGAAACACATCATAAATCACTTGAGTTGTCAAATGCAAAGAATGAGTTTTCAAAACCATTACCCATGTCATTTCTGTTGAGTTGAGGAGTTGAAAATATTTCTTTACACTCGTGGGACCATTGTTAAAGATGAAGAATAAGTGTGGGCTCCCGCGCCCAACGCGTTCGAAGAGTCGCCACCCGGATTTTTGAGATGGATGATCCGAGAAACCGAGAGTTTGTTTGAAAGAAAAGGCCTTTGGTCTAGAGAAAAACGTTGAGATTTTGGGTTCGGGAGCCACGTTACAAACGGGGAAGGTTTTGTTGAAAAAGCACCCCGCTCGCCCGGCAAAAATCGGTCTCTACTAAGCATTTTAGATGGGGATTTAACACCATTTTGAAAACTTCAAAAACACATACGGGAAAGGGGAACAAGATGAAATATATCATGTTGTCGTGCATGTGGTGTTCACTGTACAAAAATGATGAAGGATGATGCGACAAAAATATAAGTAAGAAAAGCTTTTTAATCAAGCTGTCTGGATCATTATCTTTTGCTACACGGGATACCAGGATATGACGCGCGGCCATTCGATATGCCGTGCGGGGTTATGATCTGGTCTTCTGACTGTCAATGGCTTTCGGAACATCGCACGACGTTAAGAGTACGACGCACGGCGTTACTTCAAAATATCAGAAAGCTCACTGCCGTCAGATCATCTCAGAACCATACCATTCTTCCAAGCCACAAATAGAAAACAACTTTTAACACATTTGTTTATTCAGAAGGGTTGAGAAAGTTTGTTCATGGTGATGAAACATGGCTTGTATATATGATCCTGTTATGAGGTTACCGATGATAGATAGAAAAAGACCCAACGGAGGACGATCATGATCCACACAGCTTAAACAAGAAAATAACAGTTAATGAGAATGCCGTGCGTGTGAGTCTGCTACGCCGTGCGACGCATCAAAGCGCCGTGCGGCGTAGTTCTCCCAACACAGGGGCTATTTTGCTTTATGAAAATGATTTTTAGATTAGATCTTAACCAAAAGGGGTTAAGCCTGACAACAGAAAAGTCCCCTCAAGACCAGGATGAAGCCTAGCCCAAGGAAACTTGGTTTTTTACCTTTGATCTCGAGCTTGAATGAGGTTGGATGATGGTGGATGAGCTCCGGCAAGGCTGGTATAGAAAAGAGAAGTATGGAGGTGTGTAATAGATGGGTGTATGGGTAGTTGGGGTCTCAAAGTTAGTAAGGGACTAACTTTAATGGTGAGGAGAAAAATGGAGCAAGAGGCCTAGAGAATGTCTTTTCAAGACTTAGAAGTGGGGAATGGGTGTGAAAGCAAGAAGAGAGAGAAAGGGTATACTGGTGATCAAGGGCCCTTTTCTCTTGAGTGGAGGGGTGTATTTATAGGCAAGAGCCATGGATTTTGAATTTCAAATGATGGAGGTATTTTCTGGGTGGGCCAAAAGTGTATTTTCGGCTGAGCCATTTTGCAGCTGTGGCTCAAATGGGCGTGGCCGACAGCTTTCTGAGCCAGTCAAAACTTTACCTGAAATGCCGTGCGGCTAACCTCATGATTGCGTGCGGCGTAATGACTTTCGATATGACGTGCGATGTAGAGGTGTCCCGTGCGGTGTTCTAGGTCCAGTCTAGGGCTTTTGGACTTTCTTTGGGCTTTTGGGTTTATTTGGGCTGAGGGTCTGTTTGGGCTGAGGGAATCCTTCATTCAATCTCGCAAAGGTTCTGTTTCCTTTGTTTCATCATCGGGGCTGACAAAGACCCCTCGAGGTTCGGATTGGGGTGTCTACAGTAGTCCCTCTTTAACATAACTCGGGTACCATTGGTTGGTACGAGTGACGCTTAAAGAATAGGCATCCCAATGATGGAGGTATAAAGCCTTTGAACAGAGACAAAGTACTGGAAAATGCAAGTAAGTGACAAGGGTTGTCACGCTCGTGGAGCTGCCTACGTACGCCGTTTGCAGGGATCAGACCAACGTAGTTCAATTGGGACGATGCAAGCAAAACAAGTCCCGGAGGACAACAAGTAAAACCATGCAGTAAACTTGAGAATATTGAGTGCTAGTAGAGTGTTGTGTGAAAATTTGAAGCGAGCCTTCGGGAGGCTAAAAATTCGAGACGAGCCTTCGGGAGGCTAAAAATTTGAGACGAGCCCTCGGGAGGCTGAAAAATTGGAGATGAGCCCTCGGGAGGCTGAAAAATTCGAGACGAGCCTTCGGGAGGTTGGAAATTCGAGACGAGCCTTCGGGAGGTTGGAAATTCGAGACAAGCCTTCGGGAGGTTGGAAATTTAGAGACGAGCGAGAAATTCAACGCGAGAATATTGTGAGTCGATACTGGAAATGTTTCGGCGGTGAAAGAATGATAGCGGGTCCCGGAGGACGAATACTGCGAGAAGTGCGAACTCGGCGAGTCCTTGGGGGACGAGAATTAAGCAATTTTTAAACCAAGGCACAACATTTCAAAGAGATTCTGGATTAATAACAACTTGAATATTCGACTTCCAAGAAGACTTTGGTGGCTGGAGTGATCCATTCCCGAGGAAACTGGGTTTAAATCCTCTGGCATTAAAATGCCGTGCGGTTTACCGCAAAGCCGCGTGGTATTTCAAATTCCATGCAACTCTTCGATTTCTGAGGACAGTTCGGCTGATTTGAGGATGCCCATTAATACAGGCGTGCCCTTCCGTCGACTGGAACTACTTTTTAAAGGAAGGTGGGGCTTCACTTTAATCATCACTAAGAAACCCTTTCAAATCTCTCTGTATTCTTACAAAACAAATTACTCTCAACGGTCGAACATGGCAGACAGCGAATTGGCAGCACGAGTGGCGTCCCTCGAAGCCGAAATGGGCTTTTACCGTGAAGAGATCGAGTCCCTCAACCGCCAAATTGCGAGGCTGATCACTACGATCTGCACCCTTCGTCGCGCAGTGTCCAACCTGTAGGACTTTGCATTTGATCAACTGGACGACAAACATGACCCGGAGTACGCGCTGGGGCATGACTCAGATGAGACCGTGGAGGACTCGGAGGGGAATCCGAATGGTTCGGATGACCGTTCGGGCGAAGGGGACGGCGCTTTCGGCGGGGAAGCGACTGAGGATGAGGAACGAAGAAGATGAAGAAAAGGGGCAGTAGGATTTTATGTTTTTCTTTTGTTTTCTTTCTTTCTTTTTTTTTTTTTTGAACAATGTAATGGGAATCCCGGGGGTTGTCCCAGTTTTTATGAAATGAAAAGTCCCATTCCTCACTACTGTCTGTTATCTGCTTTCTCTGTTTACGAACAAACCCGGATGAATACAAGCGTCATTGCCTCGATCGTCAGAAATTGCTTTCAGAATTCAAACTGTCGAGGTAACCTAGTATGCCGTGCGCGGCATGTGAAGTGCCATGCGTCGTGACAATGCGAAGAATATCATGCACTCAAATTACTATGCCGTGCGCTCAATTCAATATGCCGTGCGGCACATCTAACGTCAAACCCGGTCCAATTTAATTCCAGACGAACCGGTTCGAGAGGGGTATATACGGGTGAGGCGTATACGATACGCCCCACCGTTCGAAATTCCCTCCTCTCTCTCGTCTCTCTCTCTAGACTGCTCTCTCTCTCTCGATCACCTCTCTCTCTCTCTCCCTTTTGCATCTCTCTCTCTCTCGCATTTCTCTCTCTCTCTCACGCATCTCTCTCTGTTCTCTCTCTCTCGCATCTCTCTCTCTCTCTCTCGGCTGCTCTCTCTCTCTCGCCTTTCGTATATGGATAGCATGGATACACCCGGTGGTGACCAACCACCGAGAGTTGAGGTTACACCATCCCCGGTCCCTCTGGAGAGTGACACGGTGGTTGAGGAGGCGCCGGAGACTGCGGGGGTCTCGGCTCAGGTGGCCGCGGCCGGAGGGGCCATGGCCTCGGCCACCACGGCGGGCGGTGACGGTGGTGACAGTGAGGTAGTGGCCGGCTATGGCCAGGGCACGGGGAGTTCGAGTGCAGTGGAGCCTAGGAATGAGGACGAGGCCACGGGCCAGGCGGAGGGTGTAGTTGACTTAGAGGAGAGGGCCATGGAGGCTCGCGACGGCGACGGGTTGGTTGGAGCGGAGGTGGAGACAGAGGCCTCTCCTGTGAGAGAGCATCGGACTGACTTGGGGAAGGACCCCATTGTCGAGGAGGAGGTAGTTGAGGAGCGGGAGACACCGGCCATGTTTGTTGGTAGTGGTGAGGGCGCTGGGTCTTCAGGGCCCGTAGGACTGGGCGACTACCTGGAGGCGGCTTCTCTTGACGACCTGGTTGAGACCCTACGGGGAGTGCCTGGGCTAACAGCAGCCTTACTCGAGGTTCAGGAGAGGGAGCTTCAGGCCGAGTTCGAGGCGGGGGCCACTGGAGGGCCACAGGGAGTAGAGGAGGAGGCTAGGGGTGAGGTAGCCCCCGAAGGAGCGTTGTGGAGGAGGCGACGGAGGCCCTGAGGGGGCGAGGAGCTTATGTGGCGGCGTCCTACGTGCCCTTTCAGCACGTGGTGGTGCCATCTCTCTTAGACGCCTACAGGCTAGAGCGGCCTACGTACGACGAGGCCCTAGTCTTGAGAGACCCGCAGCAGCACCTTTCTGCGTGCCGAGACGAGGTATACTTTTAGATGCTTGCATTTCAATTCAATCATATGATGCTCTCAATTCATTGCTTTGAATATTATACCTGTCTTGTATACTGCGCTTGTTTACTGAATATTGCTAATTTTCTGCAACAGGGGATCACGATCTCGTGTTACGGGGGTGCGTCTGATGTGCCGAAGTTCTGGGAAAGGCTCCCTGAGGCTGCGAGGGAGATGGTGAGGCAGTCTGGCTTTGGGGCGTTCGTGAGTGTGTTGACTCGGGCGAGCAACGACCGCCAGGTGGTGAGGGCACTCGCCGAGAGGTGGTGGGACACGACAAACTCGTTCCACTTCTCTTTCGGCGAGATGACAGTGACGTCGGTGGACTTTTCGGCGATCACTGGTCTGAGGGTCGGAGGTGACCCTATCCCTTACGACGCCACTATGGGGAGGAGTGCGGCGTTCCAGCGGGAGATGCTGGGGTACGTGCTGAGGGCGGAGAGGGAGGATGCCCAGCTGTTAGGGTTTTGGACGG
Source organism: Rhododendron griersonianum (assembly GCA_018127125.1). Taxonomy (NCBI): domain Eukaryota; kingdom Viridiplantae; phylum Streptophyta; class Magnoliopsida; order Ericales; family Ericaceae; genus Rhododendron; species Rhododendron griersonianum. The sequence goes on along the minus strand of CM030798.1, from coordinate 2,557,788 downwards.
AGGAGGTCCCTACTGACAGAGTGCAGCTAGAGCAGTTGACAAGGTGCTTCTTGTTGTATGTGCTCGGTGCGTCCCTATTTCCTAACAGGCTCAACTGAGTACATCTTTCACTGCTGCCTGCGTTGAGGAACATAGAAGAGATTGCCCGTTTTGACTGGGGCGGCGTGGCTTTGGAGAAGTGTTACGCCTTCATGGGGTCTCTTTCCTGGGGAGCGGGGAAGAGCCTCGGTGGTTACTGGAGAGTCTGGGAGGTAAATTTCAAACTTCTCTCGTGCTTATTTGCCTTTCTATTCACTTGTCGCATATCCTGTGTTAATCTTTGATGTTTAATTCTGCAGCTATGGACGTACGAGGTGCTTGATATGTACCATCCTGAGACCTCCTGCCCCAGTGACACGATACTCCCTCGGCCCTGCATTGGTCCAAGGAGTTCCGAGGGGTGAAGAAGGGGAGGGGCGATTTGAACGCTTACCGCCTCTACCTGGACGAGCTGCGTCTTGACAGGGTATGACTACACCTTACATGCTTCTAGTTTTTGATTATCTAGTCCACTTCTATTCGAACTTCATGCTGATGTTGCATATCCTTGATTGCAGGTTCGCTGGTGTGTATGGGACCGCTTTGAGCTCCCTTACGTGGTCCGGAGCAGGGAGGTGACGAGGGGGAGGGTGCTTCTTGAGTCCCCTTACGGCTGGCAGTGGTACTTGGGTGACCGGGTGTCATGTCAGTCGTTGAGGTTGGACGTTTTTCGAGTCCCCGGGCCACTCCCTTCCCTTGTGCAGCAAACGAGCTTGTAGACTAGGGAGGAGGTTGAGCGGTTTGTGCGGCCGGACCTCGAGCTGGAGCCGCTTTTCCAGGCAAACGCTTACTACTCCGAGTACCGGGCTCGGTACTTGATGCCGAGCTTTGGGGTATGAGCTGCTGCCTGGGAGGCGACGCTACTAGAGTCAGTTGGTGTAGGTGGTAGAGGTGGAAGAGGAAGGAGAGGAGGGAGAGGAAGAGGAAGAGGAAATGAAGGTGGTGGTGGTGGCGCGAGTTCGAGCAGGGCCAGTTTACCTGCGTTCTCTTGGACGGTGGACGTGGTGACTGCCCAGGGGGCTTCTGGTGTAGTGGTGGTGCCACGTCCTACTGCTACAGCTCCGGAGTTTCTTGCTCAGGTATGACACGCACTTTTCTATCTTTGCAAGCATTTGCTATTGTTATTGTACATTCTAATCGGTTTTTCCCATTGTGCAGGCGACTCCGGAGTACGTGAAAGAGATGACGGAGGCCATGATGGGCCTGGACCAGTTGGTGAGGTAGTACGCTATGGGCCATGCTCCAGAGGTGCTCCTTCGTGCTGGCAGGACGATGGTAAGACTCTCAAACTCTGACTATTTACTTTACTTCTTATTGCCTATATCATGATTATGATGCAAATGATGAATATCATGTTATTGCAGGCTGGAGGAGGGGCTTCACGTGGGCTGCATAGGAAGTCTGTGCGCATGCAAGCACAATAGGCTTCTTCCGCTGGCTCTCGGGAGGAGCCTCCGTCGAAGAGGCCACGTCTCTCAGATGGGACTGAGGGTGAGCCTATCGACGTCTCCGACGAGACTGAGGAGCCTACAGACGTTGACCTAGGGGATACCTCAGGGAGTACTGTGCCCAGGGCAACGGGTACTCAGGAGGTGGTAAGCTCCCAGGCGGAGGAGGTCTCTGAGGAGGAGGACGACGAGGAGGACGAGGACGAGGACGAGGACGAGGATGAGGATGAGAGTTGAGCTCCTTCTTTTGTTTGCTTTTGTTTTTGCCTTTTAGTGGAGCCTACGTGCTTCTTTTTGGGAGGGTGCCTGTTTACCCTTAGTAGATAGGACTTTGAGCATCGGGCTTGCACGCCTTCTTTAGTTTTGTACTTCGACTCATGGATGTTTTGGAAATTATATACAGGAAAATTTGTTCTTTCAATATTTATGCCATTCAATTCTTTTCGTTGCCATTGTATAAAGAAGATCGAATAGCTAAAACATTATCCATAGCGTACAACTAGTCATTGGTCGTAAAAACTGAAGTGGACTCAAGCTTTGTGGTGAGCAATATATTGACAAATAGGCATATTGACGACAGAATAGAAATCAAAGAAGGTAAATGAATAATTCTGAAAAATTGACACTAAATACACGAATTTACATGAATGCCCTTGTTACCGACTCTCATATGACCACACATGACAATAGCGACCTTCAAGACTTGACACGTGGCTAGAAAACTTGACCTCGCGTTCGAAAACTGCTTGAAAAGCAAGAAAATGTTGATTTTAGAAGGTGACATTCTCAAATTTTGGCTTTAACCACGAACCGAAACTTGGACCAGGTCACTTTTGACCATTATGACCTGTGGGACTCGAAAGATCAACTTGAAACGACTTGAAACGGATTTTGATACCTTGACACGGCTTAAGAAATGGATTTTATCGACTTTTTGTGCCATGACCTCAAATTTTGAGAGTTGACTCGAAGCGGGTGTAGACACCCCAATTTGGCCTAACGATTATTCCAAGTCCCACCTTGGGACAATCCCGATGATGAAATGGATACAGTGATTGTTGATTGCTTCCTTGAGAACTTTAGGACTTTCGGTAAGAACTTTGAGCCACTTAGAGGACCCAATTCAGAGCCATACAGCCTTTCAGACAGAAATACAGAAGCCTAGGAGAATCCATCTGTCGGCCGTGACATCGATCCCACGACCCCAACATCATTTCCTCACCCGAGCAACCTGTTGCTAGCAAAATCTCCCTGAGAGATCAATCCCTCGGCCGCAAGATCCATCCTTCGGCCGAGACATCCATTCCTCGGCCGTGATATCCTTTACTCGGCCGCCAGATCGACCTTTTCCCAGACTCTGGAACGTGTTCTGTCAGACGTTTGATCCGATTACACTACCTTTCCGAGGCGTTCGGGCTACGCTCAGAGATTACGATGTAGAGTTAGAGATGCATTGCAATTGCAATTGCCATATCGTGATTTGATTGGCCGGAGTGAGTCACCAATTGCCTATATAAAGGGCCTTTGGACTCCGAAAATAAACACACACGAAATTCATAGAGTACACACTCTCTCAAGTCACGAAACCCTGCCAAAATACTCTCTCAAACCCACTCTTCAAAAGCCCTAACCTCCCGAAGGCAGCCGCCAATCCAGCAATCAAACCTCGAAGTTCAAACCCTAACTCTAGGGTTTTCAATCTAGCAATCAGTCAATCACAATCAAATCCAAAGCAATCAAGCAACTGAGGGATCAAGGTGGAGAGGCCCAACGGCCTCTGGTTTGTTTTACTTACTGTATTTTTACTAATCGTAGCGTTTTGATCACCCGTTAATCTTTTTGTCTGGTGTGAGGAAGAACACCGACCGGGGCTTCGATCCCTCAGCCGGTACATCAAACCAGGACGATCCCTCGGCCGTGACATCCATTCACCGGCCGCGGGATCCATCTCCCTGGGACATTTTGCTTGCTTTTCTGCTTTCTGATGCATGCTTACTTATCGCACTAGCTCACTTTGCTTACTGTTTAAAAGAATAAATAAACAGACTATGTGTGAGAATTAAATAAAGCATCTACACGTCTTATGTTGAATGACTATGGGCCAGTCTCACGACTGGGCAAAAAGGGGTGCCTAATACTTTCCCCTTATTGTACTTTTGGCTCCCGTATCCAGAATCTCTATCGGTTTTCCTAGTTTTAATAAACTAGGTGGCGACTCTGTTTTGATGATAACCGCTATCATGTGGCGATGTTCCTAGCCATGGGAATGTCCATGATTTTGGTTTACGAAGCAGGCAACCAATCGAGCAAACACAATGTGATCAATCTGTATGGCGATGCCCCGTTTGGGAGGTGTCTACAGTTTTTGGCGACTTTGTTGGGGATATGAGAGCCATAACCAAAAAATTCAACATAAGACTAATACATGCCTTGTTTAATTCATTTATCATATGCATCGAGCGGGCAACCCGTTGAGTTCACCTGATATCCCGGCATGACACGGGCTATGTTGGGGGTTCCAGCAAACTCCATAGTCACTCGTACCTAGTGGTATATTGAAAGGATTGGTGCCCTTTGACAACGGAGCACACTGAGACTACCAAAACCTTGCATGTTTTAGAAAGCCATAGAACTTATCAAACTAAGACAGGAACCTACAGGCTAGGAACCTGCTTGCATTTTACTTCCAAGTTCTTCCTCACACCCATTGTATAAGTGTATGTTGTAAAGTTTCTCTTTTGCAGGTTAAACCTTAGGAATCTCTCTAAGTCAAATAAACAGTAGGTAAGACTAATCAATCTAACTAAAGCAAAAACCTTTTTCAGGAAAAATGACTGCATCACTGTCCATGTCTGATTCACACTTTCAAGTTGTCACCAAGCTGTCTGGCCCGCTCCACTTTGCTGTTGAAGATTTCAACCCCTCTGAATACATCACTCCAGTAAACCAACCAAAGCCTATGGTGGCTATCATTGAAGACAACCATGTCATGTTCGCTGGAACGGTTTATGAGGAAGAAATAGAAGACCTGATTGAAGAAGAAGGGCTTCACAGGGTTCCAATCTACTTTTATGACCCTCATGCATCTACTGATAATTATTGGCAAATAGACGAGGTCAACAACCTCGAGACTGAAGAGGCAAAGGAAGAAGAGGCTATCGACAATGACCCACTAGACGAAATATCACTAAACCTACTCTTTGATGAGGGGGTCACCAACAATGAAATAAGGGTGATCCACCCCATCATAGATAGCTTTGGTAATTGGTGGGGCTTTGTTGGCACACGACGAGTCGACAACAGTGACAAAGCCGAGGTTGAAGCTCAATTGGAGGAGATAACAGCGATAGCAAATCAAATGGCCCTTCAAGACTTGCAGGGTGACAATGATGAAAGTGCGAATCAAGGTGACAGTGAAGTGCTGGTGATCAACCTTGGTGATTAAAAAGACTGCTCTGAGCTGATTGTGGATGCTGAAAAAGGGGCTTACCCTAACTGGACCGTGGAACACACTCTAAAATACAAAATGAAAAGCGCTAATTCTGATCTTAGTTCTGATTCCGATTCCGACTCCGAGTCGACTCAGTCCGAGTCAAGCTTTTCATTCTTTGAAACTACTAAGTCTAGTGAGGAAAACCTGGTCAAAGTACCAAGGCATAGCATTTACTTTGAGTTCGACTCTGAAATGTCTTTTGATAAACTTAGCAATGAGAAGGAAGATTTAGAGTATTTCACTTTGCCTATGATCAATTGTGTGGATTCCGACAAACCAAATTTTGAGGAAGGAATTCCAAAAGAAATTCTAGAATTCATTGAGAGAGAAGAGGAAAGACACGCTAAACCTTTTTCTGAGGAAATAATCACAGCAAACATAGGCTCTGAAAACGAGCCCAAAATGGTTAAAATTGGTGCCGCACTATCTCCTCAAGAAAGTGAAAAACTAATCCTTTTGCTAAAAGAATACAAAGATGTTTTTGCCTGGTCTTACGAGGACATGCCTGGAATAGACCCTGAAATTGTTCAGCATAAAATTCCTCTTCATCCTGATGCAAAACCAGTTAAACAAAAACTGAGACGTATGCGCCCTGATTGGGTCCTAAAAATAAAAGAAGAAGTCACTAAACAAATCAACGCCGGTTTTCTCATAGTCACCGAATATCCACAATGGGTAGCAAACATCGTTCCCGTACCAAAGAAAACTGGAGGAATTAGGGTCTGCGTAGATTTCCGAGATCTCAACAAAGCCAGTCCGAAAGATGACTTCCCATTACCTCACATAGACGAGCTAGTGGATAACACCGCAGGTCATGCATTGCTATCTTTCATGGACGGATTTTCTGGGTATAATCAAATCCTTATGTCTCCTGAGGATAGAGAGAAAACCACCTTCACTACGCCTTGGCGAACTTACTGCTACCGAGTGATGCCGTTTGGGTTGAAGAATGCTGGAGCCACTTACCAGAGGATGGCAACAACACTGCTGCACGGCATGATGCACAAAGAGGTCGAAGTATATGTCGACGATATGATAGTCAAATCAAAGGAAAGGGAAGGACACTATGGAGCACTCCAAAAGTTCTTTGAGAGGATTAGGAATTACAAACTACGTCTTAACCCTCAAAAATGCACTTTTGGGGTAACAGCTGGAAAGATGTTAGGATTCTTCATCACTCAAAGGGGAATCGAAGTAGATCCTTCCAAGATACAAGCTATCATGGAGATATCACCGCCTAGGACAGAGAAGGAAGTAAGGAGCTTCTTAGGGAAGGTACAGTTCATCAGCAGGTTCATTTCCAAGCTCACAACCACCTGTGAACCTCTTTTCAAGCTACTAAAGAAGGGTAATGATTTTGAATGGAGCCAGGACTGCCAGCAAGCGTTCGAGGCAATCAAAGAATATCTTCAGAATCCACCTGTACTGTCACTGCCCATCCCTGGGAAGCCGTTGATTCTGTATCTCTCAGTAACAGACACATCCATGGGATGCATGCTAGCACAAGAAAACGACGCCAAAGTAGAGTGCGCCATATACTACCTCAGCAAAAAAATGATGGATTATGAGACAAGGTACACTCCTCTCGAGAAAACCTGTTGGGGGCTAGTATGGGCCACAAAGAAACTGAGGCACTACCTGTTGGCACATCCAGTGGTGCTGGTCTCTCGTTTAGACCCAATCAAGTATCTTTTCGAAAAGCCAGCACTTATCGGAAAGCTAGCTAGGTGGTTATTGCTGCTAGCAGAGTTCGACCTCAAATACATGACAAGGAAATCAGTAAAAGGAAGAGCTGTGGCAGAATTCTTGGCAGATCACCCTGTGACAGAGGCCGAGGTAGAGGACTTCATGTTCCCCGACGAGGACATTTTATGTCTCTTAGACGACACATGGCAACTTTACTTTGATGGAGCATCAAACCGATGTGGATATAGCATAGGGGTATTGCTAGTTTCCCCAAACGATTCTCACATCCCTTTGTCATATAAACTGAGGTTTGAAGTCACTAACAACCAAGCTGAATACGAGGCTTGTATTACTGGAATGGAGGCAGCCCTGGAGCTAGGGGCAAAAAGGGTAGAAGTCATTGGGGATTCAAACCTGGTGGTATCTCAAGCAAGGGGAGACTGGAAGGTCAAGGAGGATACACTGAAGCTATATCACTCTGTGCTGGAAGATCTAATTCCACAATTCGATTTTGTTATCTTCACGCACACTCCTCGAGTAAGCAATAGATTTGCAGATGCACTGGCAACATTAGCGTCTATGGTCGAAATACCCCTGGGATTCACAATGCGGCCGCTTATGATCGAGCAAAAGGTTAAACCAGCATGTGAGTGTACCTTTACCGAGGAAGGTGAAGAAGATGGCAAACCATGGTACGAAGACGTGAAGGAATTCCTGGAAAAAGGAGAATACCCACCCGAGGCCAACTCAAAGGACAAAACGGCTCTGCGGAAGTTTGCTGCCCGATATGTAATCTGTGCAGGAGCATTGTATCGAAGGGCACACTTGGGTCCAAGCCAACTTTGCGTCACAACGGAAGACAGCCACAAGGTAATGGAAGAAATACACGAGGGAATTTGTGGGCCACATATGAATGGGGCAACGATGGCAAAGAAGATCCTACGTCAGGGATATTACTGGACTACAATGGAGGCCGACTGCGCTAATTATGTCCTTCAATGTTACAAATGCCAAACTCACGCTGATCGTATGCGTATTCCCCCTACGGAATTGTACATCATGACATCCCCTTGGCCATTCTCCACCTGGGGGATAGACGTCATTGGAAGTATAAATCCAAAGGGAAAATACAAACATCAGTTCATCCTGGTAGCTATCGACTATTTCACCAAGTGGGTAGAAGCAGCTTATTATGCTACTCTCAAAGCCACTCATGTGGCCAAATTCATTCGCACTAATATCATCTATCGATATGGTGTACCTCACGAATTCGTCTGTGACAATGGATCGCACTTCAAGGGGGCGACAAAAAAGCTTTTCGCCGAATTTGGGATACAGTATCATCGGTCATCTACTTACCGACCTCAAACTAATGGAGCAGTTGAAGCTGCAAACAAGAATATCAAGAGGATTCTGCGGAGGACTACCGATACTTACACAGACTGGCCAAAAATGCTACCTCTGGCGCTATGGGGTTATCGAACAACTGAAAGAACTTCGATTGGGGCCACTCCCTACTCTCTGGTCTATGGGATGGAGGCTGTCTTGCCTATCGAACTGGAGTTACCTTCGTTAAGGGTTTTAGCTGAGACTGGAATAATCGAAGAAGACTGGATTCAAAACCGCTACGACGATTTGGCACTACTAGACGAAAGGAGACTGACAGCCTTATACCATGTACAAGGGTATCAACGCCGCATTGCACGAGCATTTAACAAAAAGGTGAAACCTAGGGACATCAAGGTAGGAGATATGGTGCTCAAAGCAATTCGTCGCCACGTCTCAGACCCAAGGGGCAAGTTTAGACCAAACTGGGGAGGCCCCTACCTTATCAAATGCATACTTTCTGGAGGAGCAGCATACATTGCAGACTTGGATGGAATGGAATTCGCAACGCCAGTCAACATTGACAAGCTGAGGAAGTATTACCCATGAGAGATGCTCGTTGGACCGAAAACCACAAGGGTGGGCGGATCCAAGCAAAAATTAGAGCAGCCTGCTAGGTCGAAAACCCGCAAGGGCGGCTTAGGCAAAAACTAAGGCATAAATAAAACGCTCGCTAGACCGAAAACCCGCAAGGGCGGTTTTAGGCAAAATTTAGAGCACAAAAGGAGAGGAAAATACCCGAGTGAACCTTAACCAAAAAACAAAACAAATCCCCTTTGTTGGAACTACGTTTATGGCCTGATTCTCTCCATGGGATACGTAGGCAATCTCCAAGTTTGAGATTCGGCCACTGCTATCATCATCACTTCCAAAATTTCTAGGTCTATCCTAAAGCACGTTCGCTATCAAATCATGGCAATAACATCTTCAGATAAAACAACCAAATATTTTATTTCCAAACAGAAAAGGAAAAAGCAAACCTAAGCAATTCTTAATCCATGAAAGCTAGAATCAAATAAACATCTTTTGAAAAACATAAGCAAAGCGTCAATCTCTAGGTCTTCCTTCTCTTTGCACTACTGTCCTCCAAAAGATTTTTCTTCAACCAGCGTTTGTACGAACCCGATAGCTTGACAACGAAGTTCTCAGCAACCTCCTGCATCACTCTATTTGGCCAAAGACGCAGCATGTTGCGACGGAAGTTGGCATCATGGATCTTAGAGACGGTGTACTCAGGGTCACCCAGGATTGCGGTTTGTTCAGCCCCAAATTGCCTTTGAAAGCGAGCAGGAAAGTAGAAAACGACTCGAGTAATACCAATTACTGCTACACCAAAATGGTTCATGGTACTCACAGTCATGCTCTCAATACCATACCAGGGGCAAACCCATTGAATCCAATCACCTCTGCAAGTCTTCATCCATGCTTCCCAAGCAGCCTCAGTTGGGAACTGTTTAATCATGTGATGCTCCGTGCATTGGTCTGGATTATAAGGAAGTCGCTCTGGCGCATCCCACACCTTTAGCTTCTCAAACAACCACACCTAGAGAACAAGGAAAAATTTTGAGTTGAGAGAACACGTGAGTCAAAACAAAAGAGTGATGAGTGAAAAGATAAACTTGACAAATAAACAAATACAAGAGCGAACCTGCAATAGCAAGGGACTGCCTGAGAACTGAGCTGTAGGACTACCCTTCATCACATCTAGACCCATCAAGGTCTCTGCCAATATTAAGCCAGCGAAACCCACACAGTTTCCAATCTGTTGAGCAAGGTTATGCAACAAAGGATCGGCGTGGCCAGAGGAAGGGCCAAGCAAATAGTAGTGAAGGAGACAAATGCACAACGCATGAAAGCATGACTTCTGTAGGGGAACTTGGCGATGAGCCTCAGCTGTACCAAAACACTGGATAAGTTGCAGAATCTCCAGCCTTCCTTTCACTAGGAAGAATTTAACTTCATGCCTCTGAACTTGGAGTAAATCCTTCAAGGAATCACTTCGGTTGAATAAAGGATTAGGGACAACAAAACCCTCTCTGTCTAAATGGCCCATAATGGCCGCAAATTCCTCGATAGTAGGACACAACTCCTCTCTCTTAAAGCAAAAAACGTGAAAATCAGGGTCCCACAAACTAGCTGCTGCCCTAAGGAAGGCAAAATTCAGGAATTTGACGAAGAGAAAAGAGGAAGTCCATGCCAAAGGACTTAAAGTGTAAACGGTCGAGGCCATTAAAGGAATCCAACCACTGATCAAGGACTGGTTGTGCCATGTGCAAGGAATTGCTACTGACAACACTATCGGGTTCGTAGAACGCATATTTATAGAACTAAGTCGAATCTTAGTCCGAATCGGAATCGGATTCTTAATCCTCAGAATTTCAATCGGTCTCTCGGCCAATACTTCGATGTGACGGCCGTAGGATCTATCCATCGACCCGTAGATATCAGGGTTGACCTGCAAGTCAAACCCAGGCAAACAAAACGATCCTTCGGCCGTCAGATCGAAGTTTCGGCCGTGTAATCACTAGATCGGCCGCCAGAACGGCTATTTTACAGACTGTTCCCACGGTTCAGTTCGTTTCGTTGGATTAACGAGAATATCACACGCAAACAACGTAGAAACAACATATACAATCACAATCGCAGAGCAAAAAGGTTTTTGTTTCATATATCGAAGCTTTTTACATCACAAGGTGGATCATCCCACATTTCCTAAACAAACTATACATCGATTTTCCTGTCGAACTAACCTATGCAGGAAGAGAAACAGCAAAAAAAAAAGTGGAAGCAGAAGAGGATGTCGAACCCTCTGGTGGTCCGAACACAAAGAGACCAGCTGCAAAAAAGAAGAGGATGCCCCTGGGGCGATGTATACCAAAGGAGTACTACGGTGCAGAAGGGACACCACATGGCTCAAAAGAATCACCACATGGCCCAGAAAAATCACCATACCGCGTACCACCGCCACACCAGGAGCTCCGCGTCACGGAAGCAAGCCACCCATGCGAGGGCCCCTAATCAAACATACCCATGCGAGGGTCCCAAATCAAGCATCAAGACGGGACCAAAAGAAAACGCGGTCTCCCTCCGCGCACGCTAGCCACGTCAGCGCATCACCCATGGCCCGGAGCTGTTAGGAATGAGGGGAAGTAAAAGGGATCTTCGGATATAGAGCTCTCGGAACGAGGAGAGGAAGAGGAAAAGTGGAAAGTAAAATGAAATGGCTGACGCCGTGGTCTTTTATAGGCCCCTGGAAACAAACCGATTAAACGGCCGAGCGTTCGATTCCTCGGTCGAGACATCAATCATTCGGCCGAGAGATCGATCTCCTGGCCTCCCAATCGATTTCAGATCATGCTCAGTGCATCAATTCAAGCCATCATGGATTCTAGGTCCTTAACCAATCAAGTAGCCTTGGGGGCATCCCCAAGCCAATGCAGCGTGATCAAAATTAGTCTTGGGGGCATGCCCAAGCATCGAAGCTCTCTCTCCACAAACTGCTGGCCAAAGCAAGATGAAATACCCAGCGGCTTTACACCCATATCCATTATCAACTCACTCAGCGGCTCGAAGCCCATATCAATTCAGCGGTCCTGTACCCATTATCTCTACACGACTCAGCAGCTCTAAGCTCCCACCTATCGACTCAGTGGCTCCAAGCCCATCATTTCAACAGGCTCGAAGCCTTCGTCTACTATCACCCAGCGGCTCGAAGCCCTTTATCATAGCGGCTCTACGCCCGTATCAATTCAGCGGCCCTGTGCCTATCATCTCTACACAATTCAGCGGCTCCAAGCCCACTATCTCAACCGGCTTGAAGCCGTAAACAAGCAATCTCAGCGGCTCAAAGCCCCTTATCTCAAATGGCTCCAAGCCATCACCTCAACAGGCTCGAAGCCTATGTTTACTATCTCAGCAGCTCTATGCCCACCATCACAGCAACAGACTCTACGCCTGTTATCACAATCTCAGCGGCTCGAAGCCCATTACTTAAATAGGCTCGAAGCCTATATCTATCATCTGAAATGGCTCAAAGCCATAACAAACAATCTCAGCGGCTCCAAGCCCATTATCTCAACTGGCTCAAAGCCGTAAACAAGCAACAGGCTCTAAGCCACCCCAACAATCAAGACATCTATTCTCAGGCTCTACGCCTGAATGCTCAAAAATCTAACATTTTTGAATGCTCAAGCTCTACGCTTGGATGCCCAACCACTGTGTACTGTATGCTCAAGTTATACACTTGAATGCTCAAGCTCTACGCTTGGATGCCCAACCACTGCGTACTGGACACTCAAAGCCTGTACTTTGAATGCTCGGATTCTGCCATCCGAATGCTCGAGCTCTACGCTCTGAATGCTCAAGTTCGGAACTTGATAGAAGCTCTAATCTTAAAACAAACACACACGCACGGGCCCGTGCACATATTGCATTATCACATCGAGTCTGCATCATCATAGCTGTTCACATCTAACAACCATCATCACACATATACACTCTTCATATCTTTCATGAAACAGGTCAACCCTGCAATCAACTGGCACTATGCCTCAGTTTTATTGATCGGCTCAGCGCCTCGATCCTTTGGCTCCACGCCAACACTTATGATGAGAAAGCTCCATGCACAGACCATCAGAATACAACCAGCTCTACGCTTCGGTTCATATCACGTCAAGCTCTAAGCTCCGACAACTCAGGCCCTCGCCTCAAGACTGCAGCAGGCTCCACGCCTCAATCTAATCACCTCAGGCTCCATGCCTCAGTTCTTTCACCTCAGGCCCTTGCCTTGTGCCAGCTCCGCGCTTCGGTCCCATCAAGCTCTAAGCTCACCTCAGGCCTCCGTCTCATAACCACAGCAGGCTCCACGCCTCAATCTAGTCACCTCAGGCTCTCGCCTTATGATCAACACCAGCTCCGCACTTCGGTCCTATCCAATCTCCTCAGGCCTTCGCCTCAAGATTGCAACAGGCTCCACGCCTCGATTCCATCACTCTCCAGGCTCTCGCCTCATGACTACAACCGGCTCCGTGCCTCGGTTCCCTCATCTTCAAAAGCTCCGTGCTCCAGTTACTGGCCCTGCGCCCCCTATCTCAAAAGCAACCCGGCGTCCAACTCATCCCCAGCAGATGGTTTGGATTCCACCCCATTACATCAATCCCTTCCAACTCATTCGCAAGGATAGGCTACTCTACCGAGCTCCTTTCAGTCAAAGTAAGGATGATCAAGAAAAGCAAACGCACCTGCAGTGTACTGATCTACCCCAAAATACTAAGGAAGCTATCCGCAAAAACTCCCCAGGCAGCCCCGCGCTCCTTCAACTACTCTTCGCCAAAACCCTGGCTCAGTCCAGGTACGTCACATTACTGCTTTTTGAAGCCCTAAGGTACGTCTTCTGTCTCTAACCCTCCAAATTTTTTTATTTTTCTTTATTGCCCGAACTACAATTGGTCTGAATTTCCCTTGTGCAATATGTAGGCAGCCTCCCGGCCCGACCATAACAAAACCTTTTTCGAAAAACCCTTTCGAATAGTGGTTGGACCAAATTGAGTTGCTTTTTACAGCTTTGACTCTTACTCAAACATGTCTCGCGATCCGTCTGAGTTCAGTCAAAGAGGGGCATCTGTAGACACCCCAATTTGGCCTAACGATTATTCCAAGTCCCACCTTGGGACAATCCCGATGATGAAATGGATACAGTGATTGCTGATTGCTTCCTTGAGAACTTTAGGACTTTCGGTAAGAACTTTGAGCCACTTAAAGGACCCAATTCAGAGCCATACAGCCTTTCAGACAGAAATACAGAAGCCTAGGAGAATCCATCTGTCGGCCGTGACATCGATCCCACGGCCTCAACATCATTTCCTCACCCGAGCAACTTGTTGCTAGCAAAATCTCCCTGAGAGATCAATCCCTTGGCCGCAAGATCTATCCTTCGGCCGAGACATCCATTCCTCGGCCGTGATATCCTTTACTCGGCCGCCAGATCGACCTTTTCCCAGACTCTGGAACGTGTTCTGTCAGACGTTTGATCCGATTACACTACCTTTCCGATGCGTTCGGGCTACGCTCAGAGATTACGACGTAGAGTTAGAGATGCATTGCAATTGCAATTGCCATCTCGTGATTTGATTGGCCGGAGTGAGTCACCAATTGCCTATATAAAAGGCCTTTGGACTCCGAAAATAAACACACACGAAATTCATAGAGTACACACTCTCTCAAGTCACGAAACCCTGCCAAAATACTCTCTCAAACCCACTCTTCAAAAGCCCTAACCTCCCGAAGGCAGCCGCTAATCCAGCAATCAAACCCCGAAGTTCAAACCCTAACTCTAGGGTTTTCAATCAAGCAATCAGTCAATCACAATCAAATCCAAAGCAATCAAGCAACTGAGGGATCAAGGTGGTGAGGCCCAACGGCCTCTGGTTTGTTTTACTTACTGTATTTTTACTAATCGTAGCGTTTTGATCACCTGTTAATCTTTCTGTCTGTTGTGAGGAAGAACACCGACCGGGGCTTCGATCCCTCGGCCGGTACATCAAACCAGGACGATCCCTCGGCCGTGACATCCATTCACCGGCCGCGGGATCCATCTCCCTGGGACATTTTGCTTGCTTTTCTGCTTTCTGATGCATGCTTACTTATCGTACTGGCTCACTTTGCTTACTGTTTAAAGGAATAAATAAACAGACTATGTGTGAGAATTAAATAAAGCATCTACATGTCTTATGTTGAATGACTATGGGCCAGTCTCACGACTGGGCAAAGAGGGGTGCCTAATACCTTCCCCTTATTGTACTTTTGGCTCCCGTATCCAGAATCTCTATCTGTTTTCCTAGTTTTAATAAACTAGGTGGTGACTCTATTTTGATGATAACCGCTATCATGTGGCGATGTTCCTAGCCATGGGAATGTCCATGATTTTGGTTTACGAAGCAGGCAACCAATCGAGCAAACACAATGTGATCAATCTGTATGGCGATGCCCCGTTTGGGAGGTGTCTACAGCGGGACTTCCCCGAAGTCCCAAATATCCATTGAGGTGTGTTCTGCGGTTGGTGATGCCCGAAAGTACCTTGAATTGATTCTAAACCCTTGTTAAAATCTGTAGAAATGCAGACTTACTACGCCGGGCGGGGCTTCAAAGTGCCGTGCGGGATTCCATTTAATCCCGCGGCATATCCATGTTATGCCGTGGTGTTTCCTTAGATTAGGTATACCGCACGTTGCTTCAATACACCGTGCGGTACTATTTTCCTGACAGTTTGCGATTGCTGCTTCCCAAGACAGATTGCACGATGGTTGAAGTTTGACTCCTTCAATGGCATTTCTGAGCCAATGCATGTCTGCTTTGATCTTTTAGGGCATGACCAAGCCTTTCCCCATGCAAGACTCATGGAAAATTTACACTTTTGGAACCCGAGGCTCTTTGAAAGTTGAAGTTGTCTCCTCCACTCTTCCTATAAATTCAGGCCTTGGGCCTCAAACTAACCACATCTCTCTTAATCTTTCACCTTCCTTAAGCCTTTCCTTCCTCTCAATGGCTCTTTCTCTCACCGGTTCTCTTCGCCCATGGTTGGTTTCTATGGAAGGGGTCGATTGGCTCAACTTTCGGGCTCATGGCCTCTACTACATGAGGCACCTTTGCAATATTCGTCTCTGTCCCGAGCTTTTGAGGGCTGCCACAAGTCTTTGGGACTCGGAGGTGCACGTATTTCGCTTTGGTGAACAAGAACTTTGCCCCACAATAGAAGAGTTCCGTGCCTATCTTGGCGGCTTCGGCTCTGGAGAGGTCATTGTCCCTCCTGTGCGCGAGAACATTTCCAAGGTTCTCGCTGCCTCCCTTGGGTTGAATGACGGTATTGTTCGTTACTTGGTTAGCAACGGTCACCTCAATGTGATGCGCCTCATTGAGATGTTCTCTCCTCTTGGTGATCTAGCGGACACAACCTACCAAACTCGACTCATGACCGCTCTTTGCATGTGCTTACTTGCTGCCTACTTCTTGGTTCCTTCCACCGGTCATGTTAGCTCGGCGTTGGTCAGCATTGCTGTGCATATTGAAGTTCGGAAGGACGTGATCCCGATGGTATTGGCCGAGACATTGATGGGTTTAGACAAGGTTTGCTTTGGAGAGACCGAGACTTTTGGAGGCAGTCCTCTCCTCTTACAGGTTGGTTTCTCACTCAGCTTTCCTCTTTCGGGCTTTTCTCTCATCCTTATTTTCCTCAATGCTTGGCTTGGTTTTCTATGGTTTCTCACTTGTTTTCTCTCTTTTTGGCAGATTTGGCTTTGCAATAAGGTGAATGTGCTGACTCTTCCTCCTGGCAACTTGGTGTATGAGGCTAGGTTATTGTCTTCTCGGTGCTTTGAATTTGCAGACAGGCGAGCTTCCGAGTGGGTCAACTTCTTCAAACGTCAGCGGGCTGAGACTATTTCCTGGAGGTGCTCATGGCTTGACCTTCCGCCTATGACTGTACACTAAATGGGTCCTCAATGGGTTGTTCTTGTTGGCTTGGAGGCTTTTACCTTTTACATCCCCTATCGGTTTCAGCATCAGCTTGGTCTGAGACAGGAGACTCCTGCAGAGGTCTTGGTGGATGTAGTTCTGCCTTTCTTCCGTCATTCGGTTCTTTGCAACTACCAACGATTCTGGAGGACTCGTGAGGTGACTGATGCTCACCCTTACCCATCTGTGGCAGTGCGCGGGAGTTATAGGAAGTGGCTCAGGAGAGACATTGCTGCAAGAGCTGGGGATCAAGGAAACTGACTCGATCCTACTACCCTGACCTTTGAATAAATTGTGGACCCATTTTTAATTATATTGCACTTTTATTTTCGAAAATCATGCTAAGGCTTATGTACTAGAAGCAGTTATTTTAATAAAGTGAGTTACAGAGGGTCTCCCATTCTCTGATTCTGCCTTTCTGGATTTTGTCAACCTGGATTTTGTTTTGATTGATTGTGACCGAGTCTCGGAGTGAGACTGCCTACGTATCCTTTTTGGTGAAGGAATCAGGTCATAACGTAGTTCAAGGATAGGGTTCGCTATGGTTTTAACACTCTCCTTTTGCGCTCTAACTTTTGCCTAGTACCGCCCTTTCGGGTTTTTGGCCTAGCGAGCTCATTTATTGTACGCCTTATCTTTTGCCTAAGATGCCCTTGCGGGTTTTCATCCTAGTAGGCTTTTGCTCTAACTTTTGCCTGGAACTGCCCGCCCTTGCGGTTTTCAGCCCAGCGAGCTTCTCTCAGGGGTAGTAGCGTTTGAGTTGATCCAGGTTGACCAAGGTTGAGAATTCGTTTCCGTCCAAGTCAATGAGTTGCGTAGCTCCTCCGGATAGAATGGTCTTGATGATGTAAGGCCCGGACCACTTTGGTCGGAACTTGCCCTGTGGATCATAGACTGGTGCCCGGATCTCCTTCAAAACCATGTCACCTTCTACCAAATCCCTGGGCTTTACCTTTTTATTGAACGCGCACGCAATTCTCCTTTGATATCCTTGAACATGGTAAAGTGCCCTCAAACGGCGCTCGTTGAACAGCATAAGTTCTTCGAATCGGTTGCTTAGCCAATCTGCCTCTTGGATATTACATTCGATCATAGTCCGAAGGGATGGAACTTCTAACTCAATGGGAAGTACAGCTTCCATACCGTAAACCAAAGAGTACGGAGTTGCCCCTGTCGGTGTACGTACGGACGTGCGATATCCCCATAATGCCAATGGTAGCCGTTCGTGCCAATCTCTTGCGGATTGAATGGTCTTTTCCAGGATGGCTTTGATTGTTTTGTTAGCTGCTTCCACGGCCCGATTAGTCTGCGGTCGATAGGTTGTCGATTTGTGTACTTGGATATGGAACTCATTCAAGACTTCTCTGGCTCGACCCTTGAAATGGACCCCGTTATCGGACACGAATGCTTGCGGGACCCCATATCGATAGATGACGTTTTGCTTGATAAAGTGCGCAACTTGAACTACAGTCAGAGTTGCATACGAGGCGGCTTCCACCCACTTCATGAAGTAATCAACAGCCACTAGGATGAACTTATGGCCATTGGAGGCTGCCGGTACAATCCTTCCGATGACATCAATACCCCACGTCGAGAAAGGCCATGGCGAGGTCATTTGCTGCAACTCATGCGGTGGAACATGTGTGAGGTTGGTGTGGATCTGGCGCTTATGACACCGTCGTATGTATTCCACACATTCTGTCTCCATGGTGGACCAGAAGTAGCCTTGTCTCAAAATCTTTTTGGCAAGCATCATGCCATTCATGTGAGGACCACATACACCTTCGTGGATTTCCTCCATTACCCTTTTTGCTTCCGCACCATGAATACATAGCTTGTGCGTGCCACAGTGAGACCTTCGCTATAGATTTCCTCCATAGATGATGTATTGAGTTGCCATCCTCTGAAGAGCGATTCTGTCTTTCTTACTAGCCTCAGCGGGATACTCTCCCCTTTCCACGAATCTCCAGATATCATAAAACCAAGGGTGACCATCATCGGGCTCATTGACGACCATGACATGCTGGTACACTGGGGTATCTCTTTGCTCGATCACAATTGGTCTTAGCTTTACACAAACAAGGATTTCAACCATGGAAGCCAATGTCGCCAAGGCATCGGCGAATTGATTTCTGAGTCTCGGGACATGAGTGAAAGTTACTTTACTGAAATGTGGAATGAGATCTTCGAGATCTTGATGGTATGGCTTTAACTTTTCTTCCTTGACCTTCCAATCACCGTTCGCTTGAGAGACAACCAGGTTTGAATCTCCTACAACTTCTAATTTTTCTATGCCAATCTCAATGGCTGCTTCCATGCCTACAATACAAGCTTCGTATTCTGCCTGATTGTTGGTGACCTCAAAGTTAAACTTGAATGCAAGTGGGATGTGTGACCCATCGAGTGAAATTAACAGCACACAGATCCCAAATCCTTTCTGATTAGCGGCTCCGTCAAAATACAAATGCCAAGCATCTTCGGCGATAGCCATTATGTCTTCATCAGGGAACTTGAACTCAGTATCTTCCCCTCCCTCGACTGGGCAGTCGGCCAAGAACTTAGCGACAGCTCTTCCCTTTACTGACTTTCTGGTGACGTACTTTAATTCGAACTCTGCCAGCATCAACAGCCATCGTGCCATCCTCCCCGTGAGTGCTGGCTTCTCGAACAAGTACTTCAGGGGATCCATTCGAGATATCAGCCTTACTGAATTGGCCAGCATGTAACACTACAAGAAAAATTGCGTTAGATGACGAATGAAAATTGTCACAAATTGCATGTTTTTCGTCACAAATAGTATGCGTGACGAAAAAAAATTTGTTGACTAAAGGTTGTCGAGGATTCCTACCTGGTGACGAAATTTGCTTTTCGTCACCTATAGTGTCTTTTGACGACGAAAAATTTCGTCACGAAAAAATCACCTGGTGACGAAATTTTCTTCGTCACCTATTATGCTTTTTGACGACGAAACATTTCGTCACCATTCTAATAATTATTTGTCACCCATTTTCAATTTCGTCACTAATTTTGGCAAGTAATTGATCAAGGTAAGTGCATAGGTGACAAAAAAAGTTTCGTCACCGAAGGAATTAATTAAAAATAATAATGGTGACAAAATATTTTGTCACCTAAAATTTCAAATTAAAGCCAATCAGTTGTCACTAACACTCTTCTTACAAAATATTATCCTATTCATTTTAGTATTCAATACTCATCCAAACAAATGAATTATACATTACACCATAATAGCCAACACATCTTCATAAACCAATATAATCATGAACCAAACTAGACATCCATTAACCACAAGAACTATGTATTCTACACCAAATGTGTCCATTCAACCTTAGGATCTAAAGCATCAATGTTCCCATGACAAAAACAAGAAAGGTAGACAATATATACCATATAAGTTCATCATAGTTCGGTAGCATCGTTAAAATGAAAAAAGAAGACTCGGAACTTCAACCAAAAAAAGAGTCTTCATAAAAGCATGTATCCAGAAAAGAAGACTTGGAACGTCATCCATAAAAGGAGTCTTCATAGAAGCATATATCCAAAAAAGAAGACTCGGACCTTCATCCAAAAGAGGAGTCTTCATAGAAACATATATCCAAACAAAAAATCTTCATAGAAGAGCGTATATATACCATCTTCCCTGCTACCAACCTTATGCATATTCAATCTGCACACATAAAAAGTAGGATAAAGTATTTTGGTTATGATGTTAACAGAACACAAAACATTATGGAAACTTAACAATATATAAATGACACAAGTGAGGACCTAACTCAAAATACAACACCAGTACCACGAGGCCTAATAGAAGCAACCAAAAGCAAGAACCAACTCCACCTTAACCGCAAGAGATGCCATAGGACTTCACTACCAATAATTAAGAGCAGACCTCACCCAAAAAACATCAACAAAGATCAGCTAAGCGATCCAGAAAATTAAGAGCAGCAATAGCAGACATGAGTAGCCAAAAACCACAATCACACCACTAGATGCAACAGCCGAAAGACAGCAAACAGAGCAGCAGCCCCCCAACAACATAAAACCAGCAACAGAAACAAAGAAACGCAAACCAAACATCACACAAAGCAACCACAAAACCCATACCAGAAAAGCCGGAAAACACACTCCTCTCACCCTGCCACAGAAGTCTATCCAGCCAAAATCAAAATCCTCAAGCTAACTCATTCACATCCAACTCCACACCCCACATCCCTCCGAAACCACCCACAACACAATCAATGAAAACGAAAAAATTCACCGCATGGGATGATTAATGTACGGTTCCAAACTTTTAAAGAGAGAAAAAGCCTCATACTCTTGTATAACTTGGTCATCTATTTATCTGTGAAGTGTATGTCTAATAGCCATGTTTGATTGATCCAATGGAACAGTGAGATTCTAAGCATAGTTGTGCTATTATTGGCAATATTAATTTGTGGGAGCTTTACCCATGCCCGTTTGGAAAATTAAGGCCCATACTTAATTACTTATAGTCCTACTGTACGTAACAGCATAATGTAGAATAATAAAAGGGTTGTTATGTTAAGCTACAAGGTTTTATACACCGAAGGAGCTGTGTCCCCATATATGTTGTGTCCCATGCGTGTCCATGTTGTGTCCCCGCCGTAAAGAGGTGGAAACCCCTCTATTTCGGGACACGAAAGCCGTTTTGGGAGAAGACAAATCAAAAGCAATTGGAGAGAGAAAGAGACGACGTGGAAGTTAAACCTGCAACCTGCAAGTGCAGTTGTCAGACCTCTGTTTGGGTTCCATTACTATTAGACTCAAGACGGCGTTGTGTAACTAGACTATTTTAGTGTAACTTGTTTCAGCCATATAAGATATAGAGATCAATTAATCAAGAAGGAACAAATAGTTATCATCAAATGAGAGCATATAAAAACTTTCATAATCTCTATAAATAGAAAACATATGCTCAAAAAGGGAAAAAAAAAAAGGGCAGAAAACCAAACCAACAAATAATACAGCCCATTCCCAGTTTTCTCATTATGAGTATAAATAGGGAAAGCATGATATACTGACCAGCAAGTCGTTAACCAGCGAATCCTTGGT
This sequence comes from Rhododendron griersonianum, assembly GCA_018127125.1. Classification (NCBI taxonomy): domain Eukaryota; kingdom Viridiplantae; phylum Streptophyta; class Magnoliopsida; order Ericales; family Ericaceae; genus Rhododendron; species Rhododendron griersonianum. Next base: position 2,536,098 of record CM030798.1, on the reverse strand, counting down.
GTTTAAGAAACGCCATAACACTAGCCAAAGTCCCCCTGCTCCTCTTATGCCTCTACTAGCTCGTCTATCTTATTGTTTGCTACTTCAATTCCTTCCGCTTGCTCTGAATTTTTTCAGCTTGCCCTTGCACCTTTCCCTTGAGGTGTGTTACATACTCCCCATTCACAGATACACCACTAGTCCTAATAGAGGAGGAAGGCCTAATGCCAAGTCCCTTCACATGAGGGTAACTACCATTAAATTGGCTTTCACAATCACTATCTACCAGATTTGGAAGGAGAGGAATTTAAGGAAGTTTCAAAATGTTAACTGCCCTGCTGTTATTGTGACTCATAAAATCTGTTCAGAGGTCAGGTTTAGGCTCATGTCTCGAGCTAAAGGTGATCAAGCTAGTTGGTTTGTAAATGAATGGAACTTGACTACCTAACAGATTGTTACTTGGTTGTCTCACCTTTTGCGTCCTACTGGTTTCGTTAGCTATAAAATGTCACTGCTATATGCTTTTAATGTAATCTGTTGCTGTTGATATTGCATCTATTGCGTCTTTTACAATCTGCATTTCAGGTCCATTTCTTGGCAACTATGGTGTGAACATATTAAGCACAAAAGGTTCAGCAAGCAGATTCGATGTGTGCTCATCCCTTGGTTGGCATATCAACTCCTTGCAAGCAACAAATCATAAGAGATTGTGCAGCTAGCAGGTACAGTATTCAAGTGGTGCAAATGGCTCAAGTGGTGCAAGTATCAATTATGGAACAGGTCGTGGGACTTAAAAGGAGTGAGCCACCATGCTGCTCATTACTCGTAGACATGCTCAAGTGGTGCAGGTACATGAGAAGTCTGAATCACTCGGTTCATATCTGCTATTACTTCTATTATCAATGGTAACTATTTTAGATCCTTTGATGGTATCTTTCCACAACCATCAGTAGGCAGGCTCATATATAGTCCATTTGGGCTTCTTGGTTTGAGAGAGATCTACTACAATGTGTGTTTCCCGGTTAGCTGTGAGTTTGAGCCTCATCCTTTCTTGGAGAGGAGGTAATAAACAACAATAGGAGCCAAGGGCAGAAAAGAAGGATGAGGTAAGTCAGGAGTCTAAACTTAAGAGGCACTACAAAGAGCTCCCAGAATCAACAACAATAGGCACAAGGGCAAAAAAGAAGGCTAAAAGGCAGCAGCAAAATCAGCATTAGAAAATGGAAGAAAATCAAACCTTTTAGCGATGTTTTTTTTCTAATCGCTCCTACAAGACCAAATTCCAGATCTGATCCCAATTCGACTATGTCACCATGAGTAGAACTCCGGCCATAACATAATCGACAGATCCAAGATATAGCAGCACTCCATTCCAATGATTCAAGTACTTGATATGTTTCATCAATCTCTTGAGCATCACCATACCTGCATGCACACAAGAACAACGTATGAGGCAAACCGATCTGTATTGCCTATTAATGTAGGTGGAAAAAAGAGAGAGATAATGTTCCCAAATTATGTCTCAAATTCCACACAAACAATCATATCATTACAAAGAAACTTTCAGATAAGCAAGCTAAGAACACATCAAATTAGCTACCAATTAATCATATGGGAAGCATGGTACAAAAAATAGAAAGGGAAAATAAAAATTGCAATAAACTGTTAAAAAATCCAGGTTACTATATTCATTGATGTTCAAGGTCCTTCAAATGTGAAAGATGCATACATATGTGCATAGGATTGCCATGGAAACCTCATGCTTGGTCCAAGTTAACTGGGTAAGAGAGCATAACAGAGTCAACTTAATTAGCTACAATGGTTACCTTATAGAAGAAAGTTGATCCAATTGTCCCACATGATATCGAGTTCGGTGTCCATGCTTGTTTTTCTCACTGCAACAAAGAGTGAAACAAAAAAATTGTACTAGAAAAGCAATATATATATATACTAGTAAAAAAAGGCAGGTGCGATGCACGTTGCATATACTCCGCTTTTCTTACCCAAAAAAAAACCATTATGTCTACGAAACAAAATTTATAGCTTTAGCAAATGCATTGTACATGGTTTTTGGACAGATTTGCTTTAATGCACACTAATCTAACAAGCATGTCTACGCAACAAATAGGATCACTAAAATAATAAATGCCTTAAAATTCAAATAACAGCAAAAAACGAATTTGAAAGTTGAGTGATGAACTTCTATTTCCATATGTAACAAATTCTAAATATCAACTTTCTCTCACCCCTATTTTGCACCTCTCCCTTGCCAACTCTACCCCTATTCTAGACTCTAGATTATATAATATTCTCAAAACTACAAGTACAAGACATTGATTACCCAAACTAATGAGCTCCATAAGACAAAATTCAAGCTAAATTAATATCCATCCAAATCTTTGTTAGCCTTTATGCACCTTGCCAAAGGCATCACAGCTGACCGAAGCATTGACTCTCTTCTTGTTGCCTTTAAACCCCATATGAGTTAGGAACATTTTGTCCTATTAATCTTCTTGCTTTATGCTCACAATTTGTTTTCACACTCGTATTGCATACTCGTGATTTACTTCGGAAGAAAATTATACCTATAGTACTCTACTATTAGATAACCTCAAAATTATCAGCACATCTAGCAAATGAAAACGCCAAAAACGGTATGGGTATTTTGCTAATTTCACATGGAGTTGAGAAAATTCTTGACCAAAATAGAAGGTAAAGAAATAAATTTTGAAAGCCTATCTAACCTAATATCCTATCACGTTAGCAAGAGACAAATGCATCTTGAGGGCATGCAGTGAAGCTTGATGTGCATTCAAGAGCAAATTATCAGCTCATGTAGCAAATTACTACGCCAAATAAGGTAGAGGTAATATGCTCATTTCATGTGGAGTTTAGGAAATGCTCGACCAAAATACAAGATATCTTTAAAGGAATAAATTTTGAAGCAATCTCCTATTTTAATAAGATTAAAACAAAGACTTCTACAAGAATACCAACAAACCATGACAACATGGTATCATTTTGAAAGGCCACTCCCGTTTAAACCTGCTCAAACTAAGTCACCACCATTTGTAAGTCTTTGTAAATGAAATACCTTACACTTTTCGAATCGCATGACTCAGTTTTTATTAGTGGTATATATTTGGAGAAATTCTATTCCAACCAGGCATGTAATCGTTGATCCTCATTCACGCCATCTCGACAAACAACACATCTGTTGGGTTTGTCTCCCATGTGAGACACAAGAGATGCCTTCCTATGTGAACCACCAAAAGGTCGGATTCTCCATGTGCATGTGTATGAGGCCATGGGCCATGTTGAGTCACAGACATTTTTTTGTTTCCTTTTCTCTGTATAAATTGATGTACTAAGAACAAAGTGAGGAGTGGCAGCCAAAAGTAAGAGTCTGGAGAGGGTGAGGCCTGAGAGGGGGAGCCGGTTGTGGCTCTCCCCAGAGAGTTTGTTCATGTTTGTGTGTATATATATATACAAATGGAGTTTTTTATGATTTCAGTGTCTAAGTTGTGTGTGTGGTTTCCCTCCGGTCCTAACATCCCCATTCAAAATCAACTCAAATACTAAAATCATCACAAAAATCACAAAGACACCCCATTTGACACATTAGAGCAAAAATTCATTTTGAAAATCATATTACAGAGACTCTGGGAGCAAGGATGCTTAGCGTGCATGATTTGTTTATTGTAAAATGAGAATGAAATACGATGGGCTGAGTATATATTACTTCGTTTTAAAAAAGGGTTGCGACATTGTGTTACAGTCAGGAACACTCATATTTAGAAGACACATTTTATCAAACAGTTTGCACTCACAATGTTTGAACCAGCGAATATACTTAAGGAGAGACGGTGGTATGGTCAAAATAAAGATTTGAGCAATGTATTACCTGCCAGGTTTGGTAGAGAGGGATGATGGCCATTAGATTCGTGTGGTCAACAAGGCTCTTGGCAAGTTCAATGGAGGATGACGTGATGAAACAATTCCGTCTGACCATTAAATCGTGGCAAGTTGAGTTTGTATGCTGTTAGGACTGGCGGTTGTGTTGTACATATAATCCGAATGGTAGTAGCCAGGAGGCGTGGTGTCGTTAAGAATCAGTGTCGAATGGGACAGGTTACATACAAACATCCACACCACATGGAGTCAAATGGGTGCGTCATTAAGAACCAGTGTTGAATGGGGCAGGTATTTAACTGATTTAGGGGGGGCATTTGTGGCAAAGACAAAAGGAGATGTTAAGGCTTCGTACTTTTAAAAGAGAAGGAATAGATAATACTAAAAAGCAGAATATAAACTCACATTCTGTTTGTTTAAGATGTTCTGGTCTCTAACCAATTCATTCGTGCACCTCATTATAGAATGTTAGGAGACACTAGAAAATTAGTGTTCTGCAAGGTATAGAAGCGGGAGGTGAACATAAAAAAGATAAATTCTAAACCACAACAAAAAATGAAAATTAGAGATAATAAATCTTTGGAAATACGCTGAACCTAATAACAGAAGCTACCAAAACCTATTCATACAATTCCATTTCAAATTGAACAAGACCCCTAATTTGGAGAAAAAGAGAGAAAACTCACAATGGTTCAATAGAAGCCCAAACTTGCCTGAAATCAAAAGCCCTAACAGGTCTTGACGTCTTGTAATATTTTGACCAAAAGGCAAAAGCCCTAATTTGAAGCTTCAATACGTTGATAATGGTGATTAGGATACAATACGGTGATTACGGTCTGTAATCTGAGACAGACACAGAGAGAGAGAGAGACTCACCTGCAGTTGCCAACGGTTTGCGGTGGTGCATGGTGGTTCGCGGTGGTTCGTGGTGGTTCACGGTGTACAAACTACAAACAAAACGTAATAAAGAAGATGATGAACAGATCAACAGATGAAGTCTTGAAGAAGAGAAAGACTGACAGAGAGGGAGGGAGGGAGAAAAAGAGAGACTCACCCTTGGTCTCAGGAAAATCGCGAAATCGCCATGGAGGAGAAGTCTGAAGTCGGTGGCTTGTAGAAATGAGGAGATAGGGTTTGAGACTTCGGTGGGAAAGGGAAATATTGGGGGACAAATTCCCACTTTTTTTTTTTAATCGTCTAATTCCCTGTTTAAAATGGAAGACAAAAAAAAAATCGTCACCCAAAGTATTTCCTTTTGTGAGGAATTATTTCGTCATGTAATGTTTGCAAATATATGTGGAGGAAACGGATTAGCGACAAAATTTATTTTTTCGTCACCTTATATTTTTTTGTCCACCCATTTGCTGACAAAATTTATTTTTTCGTCATTGATTAACTATTTTTGGCGACAAAATAAAAATTGCTCACCTTAAATTTTTTTGACCTCTTAATTGGTGACGGAAAAATATTTTCCTCACAAAATAGGTATATTTTGAGACGAAATCTACTTTCCTCACCACCATTTCATCACATATTCTCATTTTTCTTGTAGTGTAATGTCTTAACTTTCTGGAAGCCCAAACGAGTGCCCAACATGTCTTTTCCAGCGGGGTATAGCGTTCTTCGGATCTGACCATCTTCTTGCTAAGGTAGTAAACAACCCTTTCAACCCCATCGTCTCCTTCCTGTGCCAACATACACCCCATTGAAGACGGGGTGACTGACAGGTACAGGATCAAAGGTTTTCCTGCTACAGGTGGCATCAAGACTGGCGGATTCTATAGATAGGCTTTGATGGCTTCAAAAGCTTGCTGAAATCTGTCATCCTGTAGACACCTCCCAAACGGGGCATCGCCATACAGATTGATCACGTTGTGTTTGCTCGATTGGTTGCTCACTTCATAAACCAAAATCATGGACATTCCCATTGCTAGGAACATCGCCACATGATAACGGTTATCATTAAATAGAGTCGCCACCTAGTTTATTAAAACTAGGAAAACGGATAGAGATTCTGGATACGGGAGCCAAAAGTACAATAAGGGGAAGGTGTTAGGCACCCCTCTTTGCCCAGTCGTGAGACTGGCCCATAATCGCTCAACATAAGACGTATAGATGCTTTGTTTAATTCTAACACATAGTCTGTTTAATTATTCCTTTAAACAGTAAGCAAAGTGAGCCAGTGCGATAAGCAAGCATGCATCAGAAAGCAGAACAAAACAAATTGTGCCAGGGAGATGGATCCCGCGGCCGGTGAATGGATGTCACGGCCGAGGGATCCTCCTGGTTCGATATACCGGCCGAGGGATCGAAGCCCCGGTCGGTGTTCTTCCTCACACCAAACAGAAAGATTAATGGATACTCAAAACACTACAGTTAATCAAAATGCAGTAAATTAAGACAAACCAGAGGCCGTTGGGCCTCACCACCTTGATCCCTCAGTTGCTTGATTGCTTTGGATTGGGTGTGATTATTTGATTGCTTGATCGAGAACCCTAGAGTTAGGGTTTAAACTTCGGGATTTGATCTCCGGATTGACGGCTGCCTTCGGAAGGTTAGGGTTTTTGGAGTATGGGATTGAGGGAGTATTTGTGCAGAGTTTCGAGGTTTGATTGAGTGTGTAGGTATCTCAATTTCTGTGTTTATTTCGGAGCCCAAAGGCTCCTTTATATAGGCATAGGGATGACTCACTCCAGCCAATCAAATCACGAGATGGCAATTGCAATTGCAATGCATCTCTAACTCTACGTCGTGATCTCCGAACGTAGCCCGAACGCATCGGAAAGGTAGTGTAGTTGGATCAAACCAAACGTCTGACAGAACGTTCCAGAGTCTGGAAAAAGGTCGATCTGGCGGCCGAGCAAAGGATGTCGCGGCCGTGGAATGGATGTCTCGGCCGAAGGATAGATCTTGCGGCCGAGGAATTGATCTCTCAGGGAGATTTTTGCTGGCAACAGGTTGCTCGGGTGAGGGATTGATGTTATGGCCGTTAGATCGATGTTACGACCGTCAGATGGATTCTCCTAGGCTTCTGTATTTCTGTTTGTAAGGTTATATGGCTTTGAATTGGGTCCTCTAAGTGGTCAAAGTTCTCACCGAAAGTCCTAAGGTCCTCAAAGAATCAATCATCAATCATTATATCCACTTCATCATCGGGATTGTCCCAAGGTGGGACTTGAAATAATCGTTAGGCCAAATTGGGGTGTCTACAGATGCCCCTCTTTGACTGAACTCAGACGGATCGCGAGACATGTTTGAGTAAGAGTCAAAGCTGTAAAAAGCAACTCAATTTGGTCCAACCACTATTCCAAGGGTTTTTCGAAAAAGGTTTTGTTATGGTCGGGCCGGGAGGCTGCCTACGTATTCCACAAGGGAAATTCAGACCAATCGTAGTTCGGGCAATAGAGAAAAGCAAAAAGTTTGGAGGGTTAGAGACAGAAGACGTACCTTAAGGCTTAAAAAGCCGTAGTGTGACGTACCTAGACTGAGCCAGGGTTTTGGCGGAAGATAGTTGAAGGAGCGCGGGGCTACCTAGGGAGTTTTTGCGGAGAGCTTCCTTAGTATTTTGGGGTAGATCAGTACACTGCAGGTGCGTTTGCTTTTCTTGATCATCCTTACTTTGACTGAAAGGAGCTCGGTAGAGTAGCCTATCCTTGCGAATGAGCTGGAAGGGATTGATGTAATGGGGTGGAATCCAAACCATCTACTGGGGATGAATCGGACGCCGGTTGTTTTTGAGATGTAGGAGGGGCGCAGGGCCAGTAACTGGAGCACGGACCTTTGCGTAATAAGGGAACCGAGGCACGGGGCCGGTTGTAGTTATAAGGCGAGAGCCTGAAGAGTGATAGAATCAAGGCGTGGAGCCTGTTGTAATCTTGAGGCGAAGGCTTGAGGAGATTGGATAGGACCGAAGCGCGGAGCTGGTGTGATCATAAGGCGAGAGCCTGAGGTGATTGATAGGACCGAAGCACGGAGCTGGTGTTGATCATAAGGCGAGAGCCTGAGGTGATTGATAGGACCGAAGCGCGGAGCTGGTGTTGATCATAAGGCGAGAGCCTGAGGTGACTAGATTGAGGCGTGGAGCCTACTGTGGTTATGAGGTGAAGACCTGAGGTGAGCTTAGAGCTTGATGGGACCGAAGCGCAGAGCTGGTATTGATCAGGATGATAGCCTGTGGTGTCAGAGCTTTGAGCTTGACGTGATGAACCGAAGCGTAGAGCTAGTTGCATTCTGATGGTCTGTGCACGGAGCTTTCTCATCATTAGTGTTGACGTGGAGCCAAAGGATCGAGGCGTTGGGCCGATCAATAAAACCGAGGCATAGAGCCGGTTGATTGCAGGGTTGACCTGTTTCATGAGAGATATGCAGAGTGTATATGTGTGATGCTTGTTCGTTAGATGTGAACAGATATGATGCAGACTCGATGTGATAATGCAATATGCGCACGGGCCCGTGTGTGTGTGTTTTTAAGCTTAGAGCTTCTATCAAGTTCCGGACTTGAGCATTCAGAGCGTAGAGCTCGAGCATTCGGACGGCAGAATCCGAGCATTCAAAGTACAGGCTTTGAGCGTCCAATACGCAGTGGTTGGGCATCCAAGCGTAGAGCTTGAGCATTCAAGTGTATAACTTGAGCATCCAGTACACAGTGGTTGGGCATCCAAGCGTAGAGCTTGAGCATTCAAAAATGTTAGATTTTTGAGCATTCAGGCGTAGAGCCTGAGAATAGATGTCTTGATTGTTGGGACGGCTTAGAGCCTGTTGCTTGTTTACGGCTTCGAGCCAGTTGAGATGATGAATACAGGCTTCGAGCCTGTTAAGAACTTGATTGCGTACGGCTTCGAGCCAGTTGAGATAATGGGCTTAGAGCCGTTGGGTTGGTTGTTACGGCTTCGAGCCAGTTGAGATAAGGGGCTTGGAGCCGCCAAGTTGAGTGATTACAGGCATAGAGCCTGTTGCCGTGATAGCGAGCATAGAGCTGCTGAGATAAGGGGCTTGGAGCCGCTGGGATAATGGGCTTGGAGCCGCTGAGATTTGTTTGTATACGGCTTCGAGCCAGTTGAGATGGTAGATACAGGCTTCGAGCCTGTTGAAGTAATGGGCGTAGAGCCGCTGAGATTGGTTGTTATGGCTTCGAGCCTGTTGAAATGGTGGGCTTAGAGCCACTGAGTTGTGATAACGAGCGTAGAGCTGCTGAGTCGAGGGCTTGGAGCCGCTGAGTTGTGATAAAGGGCGTAGAGCCTGTCGATAATGGGCTTAGAGCCGCTAAGATGGTTGCTATGGCTTCGAGCCAGTTGAGATAGCGGGCTCGGAGCTGCTGAGTTGTGTAGAGATGATAGGCACAGGGCTGGTGAATTGTGATAGCGAGCGTAGAACTGCTGATTCGAGGGCTTGGAGCCGCTGAGTGAGTGTATACAGGCGTAGAGCCACTGGGATGGTAGACATAGGCTTCGAGCCTGTTGAAGTAATGGGCGTAGAGCCGCTGAGATTGGTCGTCATGGCTTCGAGCCTGTTGAAATGGTGGGCCGGGAGCCGCTGAGTGAATTGATAATGGATATGGGCGTAAAGCCGCTGGGTGTTTCAACTTGCTTTGGCCAGCAGTTTGTGGAGAGAGATTTTCCTCATGCTTGGGGATGCCCCCAAGGCTGGTTTTGATCATGTTACATTGGCTTGGGGATGCCCCCAAGGCTACTTGGTTGGTTGAGGACTTAGAAGTCTGTAGTGGCTCGAGTTAGTGCACTGAGCAAAATCTGCTGTTGCTGCGGGAATTTGATTGAGGGGCCAGGAGATCGATCTCTCGGCCGAAGAATTGATTTCTCGGCCGAGAAATGGATGTCTCGGCCGTGAGAACGCCAAAAGTCAGGAAATCGATTTAAGTTCAGTTAAATCGATCTCACGACCCATTTAATCCTTTCTTCTCCTCCTCTCTCATTCTCCTCCGTTCCTCTCGCCCGACGACCACCGTACGTCGCCGCCCTCCACTACCGTCGGCCACCATCATCTCCGCCGACCATCTTTTCCGGCTACCGCTGTTGTTACCGTCGCCGCTGGCTTTGGTTTTATTGAAACCGTTGGTTTTCTTGGCTTGGACGTAATGGCCACGTCATCTTCGGGTGCTGCGGGTTCATCTTCGCATCCTCCATGTAGGTGCGAGTATTCGTCTTCCGATGAGGAGGCGATTGAGGAGCCCGGTTTGTTTGATGCTGCTACCTATATTCGTCCTTCGCGTAGGCTGGGTTATGGCGGTTTCCTGCAGTACCGCCCTCCTGTTGGTGGCCCAGAGGCCGAGGTGGTTCGTCGAGAGCCTGAGTTTCATTTGAGCATTCTGAACGTGCCGGTGAGTTTCCTGAAAAGCAAAAAGTTTTACTTTAGTTCTGAATTTTTGGAAATCCTCGTATTTAGAATAAAATTTTTGCTTGCGGGACGAAAATCCCTTTTTGGCTAGGAGCGTGAATGTGAGGAACCCATGTTTGGGTTGAATTTATTTTTGTTTAAAGAAACTAAAATAACTATGCCCCCTGTCTAGGCAATGCATGCTTTTAGATGTTAATTTAACGCCCCTTAGCATTTCTTTTGTTTACGCAATCATGAGATTAACTCCCTTTTGTCTTTGGCAGAGGAACAGGAGGCTAGAAGCTCACGGTGGAGGCAAGGAGGTGCACAAATGGTTCTTGAAGCTGCCAGAGCAGGCTCGGGAACTAGTACGTGCTGCAGGTTTCGAGATGTTCATTCTGGGCCTTGATCTTCCGAAGATGGATTGGTCATTGATGACCTCGCTGGTTGAGAGGTGGTGGGACACCACCAATACCTTCCACTTCCCTGCTGCTGGTGAGATGACTATCACTCAGGGTGACTTCTCTTTGCTGACTGGCCTGCGGATAGGTGAAGTTGCTCTTCAAGTTGACCCCCGGCTTTAGGAGCGAGACGGTGCTTTGAGGTGGTTTCTGGGCAAGGTGCCCCCTGTTCGTTCTCGGGGTCACATTGATCTTGCTTGGCTAAGCAAGACTTTCATGGTGGCTGATATTCTGACCCAGGTGAGTGCTGAGCAGTTGACGCGGGCCTTCCTTCTTTACCTCCTTGGGCAAACGTTGTTTGCCAACAAGGATGGTTCGGTACACATGCAGTTTTTGGCTCCTTTGCAGCACTTAGGAGCTATTTGGGAGTTTGACTGGGGCTCGTCTGCTTTGGCCACTTTGTACGGCAGTCTTGGAGCTTGCTTGCGGGACAAGAGTCCCATCCTTTGTGGTCACTTTCGAGTGCTTGAGGTATGTATCGTTCCTTTGTACTTCTGTTTTCACTTTGGCTTCTCCCTAGTTCTGAACTTGCTTTGTTGATCCTGCTTTTCAGCTCTGGGCTTTTGAGCACCTTCTTCAGTTTCCCCTTGAGACCAGGCACGGTGATGCGAACTGCATACCTCATTACGAGCGATGGTTGATGGGGCAACGGAGACCACGGTCACCAGTTTTGAGCCTTCCCGAGTGGCGGCGAGTTTTGGACCGACTTACGGTCGATCAGGTACCTTTTCTTTCATACCTCTTGTCCTTTAGACTTCTATATTCTTGTGTTGAGACTGATTTGTCCTTGCTCTTATAGGTACGGTTTGACCCTTGGGGTGGTGTACCAGAGGATGCCCCTCTTGCACGTTGTAGAGTCCTAGATCGGACTCGTAGCTTGCTCGAGGGTCCATTTTGCCGAGCTTGGTACTTAGGTGATCGGGTGGCCAGTCAGTGGCGGCCACGCGTTGAGGCTCTTCGGTTTATTCCCCCTTCTCCTCCAGTATCTATGAGGTCCACTTCCTTGATGTCGAAGGAAGATCTGAAGAATGCCCGGATCAGAGATTGGGCAGGTTTACTCCTCCAGACAGGTGACTATACAGAGTACTGCCGTCTTTTCTTGACCTCCTCTGTTGTGGCTCCTCCCGTTGCTCCTGTTTGGCCACGGGCTCCGTCGTATATCTCCTTTCACTCAGACGATGGGGAGGAGGAGCGCCTGATGCTGACTCCTTGCACGACCCCGCTCTACACTTTGCCAGTCGGGGCTTCACAGGTATTTTTAGCTTCCTATGTTAGCTTTCATTACTTCGCATTGTATCCTTGCTTTAGATGTTTGTAATGCTTGGCTGTTCCACAGGTTCCTGCCGAGATAGTGCAGGAATGGCTTCGCGCCTATCAGAGTACAGAGGTTTTGGTCCGGAGACAGTGCCGTAGGATCCTCGAGGTATGACTTTCTTCATAAGCTTTATCTGTTATGTATTATCCCTTGAGTCTGAATGTTTATATCTTCCTTGGCTGCAGCTTGAGGCTGAGAGAGTACCGGCTGCTGAGGGTAATGTGGGGACCAGTGAGCAGCCTTTGCCTTCTTCTCAGAGATCGCCTAGTTTTTAGGGTTTTTCTTTTCCCTGTTCATAGTTAGTTGATGATAGGCAGAAACTATATTTGTATAGTAAAAGCAATCACAGCAACGGTTTTGTAAACAAGTTTTTGTTTGAGAAATGCTTTTCATACCCCTAAATGTCTTGAGTTTGCATGCGATAGTCAGAACATGGCTTTTTGAATAAGTTTTTGCTGATAAACAATTATTTTGTGTGAAAATATTTGGCCGAAAAATCGATCACTCGGCCGAAGGATCATTGCTGCGGCCGAGATTTTGATTATCCGGCCGTTACGTCTATTTTCCCAAGGAGGATAGGTTTTGCTTTAGCCAAGTGGCATCCTGTTTCACATCCTTTCCTATGCTTAGTCTTTGATTTGCTGTCTCTTGCCTTTGCCATGCTTTACAGCCTGATTGCCAAACTTAAGAGTCCTTTGAAAGATCATACCCATTGCGTTGACGACTTTTGGGTTAGAGGAGATGAACTGTAATCCTTACGTGTCTTTGTTTTTGCCAATTCCTTGGAAAATGACTAACTCATCTTTTGTGAGCTCAATACGCAGGGTTAGCTATGCCTATCATTGAGTATAAACATGTTGATGTTTTCCTCTCTCCAAATGTTTGGGCCGTGTCTCGATGTGAGACTGCCTACGTATCCCAATCAGGGAATCAGGCCTTTTACGTAGTTCCAAGATCACCACCTTTGGGGGTTGGGTTTTCACTCTTGGTTTTTCTTTCTTTCACGCTCTAAGTTTTGCCTAGGTTACCTGATAGAGGTTGAGTCCCTAGCGAGCTTTCCTTCAAATGCCTTAACTTTTGCCTAGGCCTCGTTTTTCGCTTTTTCTTGTCCTAGCAGGCTTTGCTCTTACTTTTGCTTGGGTGTATAGGTTGCCCAACGAGCATTTTTCTCTAAAGAGGGTTTGTATTTTGGAGAGGAATCTGATGGAGATGTTTTTATGAATCTCCTTGTTGCATTTGTACTTTCACAATGGGCAAGCTAACCCTAAGTGTTCTCACGGAGATAGCGTCTTCTTCCTAAGTTTTGATAAAAACCTAGTTCTAAGTAATTAGAGTTCATCATTTCCTTCCTTTTTGTCGGGGACACAAAGATTTTGATCCCTTCGAATTTTTCCCTTGTTTTGGCAATGAGAGCATAGCGCATGGCAATTGCAATTTAGAAATTTGGATTTAGATAAGCATAATCTGGAAGATGAAAAAGGAATTCTCTTAGCGGAAATAAAATACCCAAACAGGGGCCCAAAACTCGTTCTAGTTTGTTTAAAGCAAAAATAATGTTTTGATGTTTCTTATTTGCCATGTTGTGACTTCTCAGCTACTGCAGCATGTCGGGGTCATTTCCCTTGTCTTTTGCAACTTTGTACTCTTTCCCACCCTCTTCCTTGCCAAACAGAGCCTTTGAACCGGGTTCATCTTTTGCACGATGGCTATCTCCTTGAGCCATGAGTAATCCCCAGATGGATGTGTCGGTAGGAAACTCCCGTGGTCATCAGTTATTTCCTCCTGATTGAATAGTGATGCTAAGGAGGTTTCATTGAGCGGATCATTGCACTCTTCTTCCATTTCATCAAAGTCGCTTTCCCCTGTTTTATAGGGTTCTGTGCACATGAAATCTAGATCTTCTCTTTCCTCTATCCATTGACTATAATCGCACTCGTTGTAAGGGTTGACCCATGGTTGCATTTGAAATTCCTCTACTTTCTCAATGAGATTGATTGTCTCCCAAACAATGGGCGGTGTTGGAATTTTAGGACGGTTGATGCGTACCACTATTTGGGCAGGCTCGAAGCGAGCGTGCCTTCTCATCATGATGACCCTTTCTTTTTCCTTCTTCCTATTCTCAAACCAAATACGAAGCCATTCGTCATTTTCTACAAATGGAATGTCTGGATCCTCCAAATTGTGTTTCGCCCAAGAGTGTTCCTTCCACTTCCTTAGCTTTTCCTCCTCTGCCTGATCTTTGCTACTTATGTCGGACATATCAATATCGATTACTTCTGACTGATTGGAATCATTATCCTCCTCCTCTTCCATCATGAAACACTCGTCCTCCTCGGGGAAGGCTAAGGTAGGTTTGGTTTGGTTGTCTTGGACAATGTATTGGCTGGGATTGTATGTGGGGTTGTGAGAGAGATTTATGAGATTGATATTTCGAGGTGGCGGCTCAGCATTGTGAGTAGGGAGTGGGTTGGTTTGCCCATCAGGTTTTGGTGGCTTTATGGTTCGACTATCAATAAGGTCTTGAATGTCGTGATGAAGACGCATGGAATTGTCTGTTTCATGCCCAGGGTGTAGAGACTCGCAAATATGTTTTAATTTCGGAAATCGATTATTTCGTTAAGTAGTTGTATTGTTAGTAAAATCGCTCGTACGTTGTGGGGTGTACGGAGATACGTATCCGGATGTGTATCGGACTCTCGGAGGATGGTAAAATGTTAGTTTTGATGTTGTATTGATGTTTGGAAGTGTTGGTACCAAGTCGGGTTTGTTTCGGTGTCCGTGGAAAAAAAATTTCTTTTTTCTGCCCTTCATGAACCGGTACAGCTTTTCCCCGTACCGGTACATGGTGTCCAGAAGTTGTGCTTTCTGACAGTTTGAAGGTTCATAACCGGTACAGCTTTTCCCCGTACCGGTACATGCTCTGTTTTCTGCACTTTTTCAGCACGCTTTTTGGACCACTATAAATACCTCCTTTTTGTCATTTCTCACTCCAAATCCACGAAAAACACTTGGAAACACCCCCCTCTCACCTACCCAACTCTAATCTCACCCAAGATCCTTGATTTCAAGTTCAAATCTTCAAGATCCAAGGGTTTTCTTCCTCAAAATCACAAGATTCTTGCATTTGGTGAACCAAGGGTGAGTTCTATGTACTTGTTCTCACTCCTAGAGGCTTACCCACGTTTTTCTCTCTCTCCTCTCAATTATTGGTTGATCTTTGTTTGTTCTTCGTGTTTATGGACTTTATTCACTCTAGATCTTGTACCCAAGCTCGGGTGAGGCTTGTTTTTGAAGGATTCAAGTGTTTGGCTCTCGATAGACCTAGGGTTTTGCTCAAAACCCACTTTGGTAGGGATTTCTCTCATTCTCTACATGTTCTAAGTTGACTAAGTATGCTTTGGGTGTTTGAATGCTACTTTATTGTTGAATAGAGTGAATGTGGCTTGGTGATTGCATATTCCATTGAAGATGGACATAATAGTCTTGATTGTTATGGTTCATGAGCTTGTTGTAACGTATTTGATAATGTCAGCGTGCGTTAAATGTGGATGAGGCACCGATTTTGATTGTGGTGATAATAGAGTCGTTGTTGTGAGATGAATATGGAGTATATCGTGACGCAAGGGGTGGAGACACTAGAATCGCAAGGGGTGGGTTATAATGTGACGCAAGGGGTGGAAACACAACTCGCAAGGGGTGGAAATGAGTTGGAGGTCGAGTGTGCGCGTGTGTGTGTGAATGTGTGTGGGATTTGGCATATTACTTGAAAAGATATTGACGTGCATTGTTTGGACCGTGTTAGTTAATTCAATTCATCGCATTCATGCTTGCCATCTTATTACATATAGATTTTGTAGAGAATTTCCTACTGGGCTCTAGTAGCTCAACAAAATCCTTCTTTTCAGGTTTAAACGCCGGTCAGTAGCAAGCATGTTTCGAGCATAGTGGTATGAAGACCCCTTTTGGAAGCTAAATATATCTGAGTTACGTAACCATCTTTGTAATGACTCCTTTTGATTAAAGATGGCTCTGTAACTAATCTTGC
Organism: Rhododendron griersonianum; assembly: GCA_018127125.1. Taxonomy (NCBI): domain Eukaryota; kingdom Viridiplantae; phylum Streptophyta; class Magnoliopsida; order Ericales; family Ericaceae; genus Rhododendron; species Rhododendron griersonianum. The sequence continues at coordinate 2,520,056 of CM030798.1, read as the reverse complement.
ACTTGTACTATCTTTTGGTAACGGTTTGTAATAGTCTAAACGTTCCGTACTTGTAATTAGATTAGTATGGGCTGGAGTGCCAAGGTTGTATTTCTTTTAAACTTGGGGACTTGATTTGTAATTGAACAGGTGGGAACTCTCTTTTGGGGTATTATTTACTTAATGCGAGGATCGTTTATTGAAATGGTTTAATTATTTGTGTTGAAAATTGAGGGCGTGACACAGGGTGTTGGTGGTAGGCGCATTGTTTGTTTGGATCGTGGTTTGGACCGTAGGGCGGCGGAGGAAGTGGCTTGTTTAGAGGTTTGAGATGCCCTTGACGGCTGAGAATGGTTAAGGCTTGGGATAAGGTCATATAGAGAGGATCAAAGTTGCGACGAGGTCGATTTGAGCTTCGGGATGGGCTAGTTTGGAAAGGATCTTGAGACAAAGAGCCAAGGGCATTTATGGAGGCGTGAGAGAAGGTTTTCTTAGGTGTAGGAGTGGCCTCTTCTTTCCCAATGAGTCCTAGTTTGATTCCATCTTCGATTTGCAACCCAGTGGCATGCAAGCGCTTGAAATCGGTGATAGCCTGCGTGTAAATATGCCTGAGATATTTGGGTTGCAAATTTTTGACAACTATCCTCACTTGGTCTTCCTCGGAGGGGCGGTTCTTCATCTTGGCAGCCTTTTCCCTCCATTTTGCCACAAAGGTGGCAAAGTCCTCATTGGAATCTTGTTTGGTCATTTCCAAGTCTCGAGTTGTTAGTTCAATTTGGACGTTGTATGCATATTGCTTGACGAAAGCATTGGCGATTTCTGGCCAAGTTTGATAATGTACAAACTCCAAAGTAAGGAACCAGTCGAGAGCACTTCCGGTGAGAGTTCGCTGGAACAGCTGGGCGATGAGCTCGTCATTCAAGCCCATCGACTTCAGGGTGTTGATAACATGGCGAACATGACTGGTAGGATTGCCAGTTCCATTGAACTTCTCGATGTTGGGCATCTTGAAATTCTCAGGAAGCTTGGATTCTGGGAAGAGGCAAAGTCCTTCGAAATCCAGAATTTGATCCCCTTGCGAACGAACCAAGGCTTGTTTGATTTCCTTGACTTGTTTGGTCAACTCAGGACTTTCTGCCAATACCACTTTATGGGGATTCTCATCTTCCATTGATTTTTCCTCATCTTCAGCATCTCTAGCTGCCTTTTCTGCTAGTAGCGCAGCAATTTGAGCTTGGAGGTCGGCAATAGTGGCGTCGTTGTCTGCCATGAAGGTAAAAGGGTTGCTTGACGAAGCTTGAGATTTAGTGAATGACGGGGCCCGTTGAGGGGAAGACCGAAAAGTTTCTGAAAGCGGTTGGAATTGTTGTGGTGAGGGTGTCTTGTCGGATGAGGACGATAGACGAGAAGGTTGCAGAGACCTTTGTTTGGCGTAGCTTCGGGTGCTGTAAGAGTACAAAGTTGGCTGTGGTTGCTTCTTTGATTTACCTATTGTGCCTACTTGAAAAGTAGAATACCTGGAAGTCAGTATTTCGCCTGTGTAGGGTTAGGATTTGGGCTAAAAATCCCAACCCTTCTGCACAGAAAGAGTTAATTACAACAACTTATGGTACAAGGTGTGAGGAAGAACTTTTGCAAGTAGAATGCAAGTAGGTTCCTAGCCTGTAGGTTCCTGTCTTAGTTTGATAAGTTCTATGGCTTTCTAAAGCATGCAAGGTTTTGGTAGTCTCAGGGTGCTCCGTTGTCAAAGGGCACCAATCCTCTCACGAGCCCATCATAGGCGATGATTGGGTGATTCCCTTTTTGACATACCACTAGGTACGAGTGACTGTGGAGTTTGCTGGAACCCCCAACATAGCCCGTGTCATGCCGGGATATCAGGTGAACTCAACGGGTTGCCCGCTCGATGCATATGATAGATGAATTAAACAAGGCATGTATTAGTCTTATGTTGAACTTTTTGGTTATGGCTCTCATATTCCCCAACAGAGTCGCCAAAAACTGTAGACACCTCCCAAACGGGGCATCGCCATACAGATTGATCACGTTGTGTTTGCTCGATTGGTTGCTCACTTCATAAACAAAAATCATGGACATTCCCATGGCTAGGAACATCGCCACATGATAACGGTTATCATCAAATAGAGTCGCCACCTAGTTTATTAAAACTAGGAAAACGGATAGAGATTCTGGATACGGGAGCCAAAAGTACAATAAGGGGAAGGTGTTAGGCACCCCTCTTTGCCCAGTCGTGAGACTGGCCCATAATCGCTCAACATAAGACGTATAGATGCTTTGTTTAATTATTCCTTTAAACAGTAAGCAAAGTGAGCCAGTGCGATAAGCAAGCATGCATCAGAAAGTAGAACAAAACAAATTGTGCCAGGGAGATGGATCCCGCGGCCGGTGAATGGATGTCACGGCCGAGGGATCCTCATGGTTCGATATAGCGGCCGAGGGATCGAAGCCCCGGTCGGTGTTCTTCCTCACACCAAACAGAAAGATTAATGGATAATCAAAACGATACAGTTAATCAAAATGCAGTAAATTAAGACAAACCAGAGGCCGTTGGGCCTCACCACCTTGATCCCTCAGTTGCTTGATTGCTGTGGATTGGGTGTGATTATTTGATTGCTTGATCGAGAACCCTAGAGTTAGGGTTTAAACTTCGGGGTTTGATCGCCGGATTGACGGCTGCCTTCGGAAGGTTAGGGCTTTTGGAGTATGGGATTGAGGGAGTATTTGTGCAGAGTTTCGAGGTTTGATTGAGTGTGTAGGTATCTCAATTTCTGTGTTTATTTCGGAGCCCAAAGGCTCCTTTATATAGGCATAGGGATGACTCACTCCAGCCAATCAAATCACGAGATGGCAATTGCAATTGCAATGCATCTCTAACTCTACGTCGTGATCTCCGAACGTAGCCCGAACGCATCGGAAAGGTAGTGTAGTTGGATCAAACCAAACGTCTGACAGAACGTTCCAGAGTCTGGAAAAAGGTCGATCTGGCGGCCGAGCAAAGGATGTCGCGGCCGTGGAATGGATGTCTCGGCCGAAGGATAGATCTTGCGACCGAGGAATTGATCTCTCAGGGAGATTTTTGCTGGCAACAGGTTGCTCGGGTGAGGGATTGATGTTATGGCCGTTAGATCGATGTTACGGCCGTCAGATGGATTCTCTTAGGCTTCTGTATTTCTGTCTGAAAGGCTGTATGGCTTTGAATTGGGTCCTCTAAGTGGTCAAAGTTCTCACCGAAAGTCCTAAGGTCCTCAAAGAAGCAATCATCAATCATTATATCCACTTCATCATCGGGATTGTCCCAAGGTGGGACTTGAAATAATCGTTAGGCCAAATTGGGGTGTCTACACATCCCATACAAATGGTATTCCTTTCTTGAGCAAGCGAAATATGGGTTCACATGTCGAAGTCAATTTCGCGATGAATCTGCTGATAAACTGTATTTTGCCGAGAAAACTCCTTACATCTTTTTCTGTCCATGGTGGTTCCATTTCCAAAATGGCCTTAATCTTTGATGGATCGACTTCGATGCCATGAGTGGTAATCATGAACCCAAGCATTTTCCCTGTAGTGACCCCGAACGTGCATTTAGCCGGATTAAGGCACATCCTGTATCTCCTTATTCTTTCGAAGAACTTTCTGAGCGCGGGTAGGTGGCCTTCTCGCTCCTTCGCCTTAACGATCATATCATCAACGTATACCTCTACTTCCTTATGAATCATGTCATGCAACAAAGTCGTAGCAGCCCGCTGATAGGTGGAACCGGCGTTCTTCAACCCGAAAGGCATGACCCGATAGCAATAAGTTCCCCATTCGGTGACGAACGTGGTTTTCTCTCGGTCTTCTGGGGCCATGAGAATCTGGTTATACCCCAAAAAACCATCCATGAAAGAAAGCAAAGCGTGCCCCGCGGTATTGTCAACTAGCACATCAATGTGTGGCAAAGGGAAGTCATCCTTGGGACTAGCTTTGTTTAAGTCCCTGAAATCGACTCAGACCCTAATTTTGCCATCCTTTTTCGGAACAGGAACAATGTTTGCGACCCACTGGGGGTATTTAGTTACCATTAGGAATCCGGCATTAATTTGTTTGGTGACCTCCTCTTTTATTTTAAGCACCCAATTGGGCCTCATGCGTCTCAGCTTTTGTTTTACCGGTTTTGCATCAGGATAAAGGGGAATCCGGTGTTCCACGATTTCAGGATCGATCCCGGGCAAATCAGCTTGCGACCATGCAAAAACATCTTCAAATTCTTTTAGCAAATTTAAAAGAGCCTGGCGCTCTTCTTCTAATAGCGCGGAACGGATCTGAGTTATTCGGGGATTCCCTTCATCTCTCAAATTTATAGAAACAACTTCTTCTTTTACAGGCTGAGCATGCCTTTCGTCTTCCCTTTCGATTAGAGACCGAATTTCTTTAGGGACTTCCTCATCGAAATTGGTCTCTTCATCGTCAGGGTCGACACAATTTATTTCAAAGTCAGGGAAGTAAGCAGAACCAGATTCATTTATTTCATCATTAGCAGAGGCCTTAGAGGCATCATACACTCGGGTAGACTCGAATTCAAAGTACAGACTCTGAGGAGCTGGGCCGAGAGGCACCAACTCAGACTCAACAGACTCAGAAGACTCGGAGGACTCTAGGGACTCAGATTCAGACTCAGGCTCATGACTGGTTGCGCTCGGTATGAAAGTCCAGTTCTTGTAATCTCCAGCGACATCCATGATGAGCGAAGTCGGGTCCTCAGGGGCCTCCTGCCCTAGCATTTGCACTTCTGCTTCCACGGCTATACCCATTGGTTCGTCTTCCCCAAATAAGGTTGCTAGACTGCCCATAGCAAAGACCTCAACCCAGTCAGCTATCTTTATCTGCTTGGTCACTACTTCTGGTTCTTCCTCACTTTCTGGCCAGACATCATTAGTAAATATCTCAAACCCTGGTAGAAAGGTGTTAGTTTCTCTATCCCAGAACGGTTCCGGCTGCCCTTGGTAAATCTGCTTTGCCTTCTCCTTGACAAAATAATCCTCCAATCTATCCCCCTTCTTCTCTTTCTTGTCTCCGGAAGAGTGATATCCCAAGCCAGTTATGCGGGTTAAAGCTCCTTGTTCTTCAAACTGTGCAGGCCCTTGGAGATTCTTCCCCAATCCCAAACCTGGCATGTAGGACATTTTCTTCATTATCTTTATGGCGATATTGCTAATGACAAAGTCGTTGTCGATCTTAACTGTGAAAACAGAATTAGAAGTGTCAAGCGAGAAGCCGCCTAAAGCGATGTCTTCCTCCCCGTGCTGTATTTTCAAGAGTGGGGCATTATCTTCAACTGGAGCACGAATCCCAGAGTCGCCGTGAATGGTGAGCATTCCGGTCTCAAGTCCTAGTCTAATTTTCTGATGGAGTGTAGAAGGAACAGCCATGATGTCTGGTCGATGCAGCCAAGGTCTACCCAGCAGTAGATTGAAAGAAGCGGGAATGTTCACTACATGAAACTCCACCTTCGTTTGATAAGGTCCAAAAGTCATAGGAAGCATGAGGGTTCCAACTACATCCCGACGGGTGTTGTCATATGCCCGGACTTTAACTTCTGATGGAGAGAAATCATTATTTTTGTACCCCAGAAAATTGGCAACACAGAGTGGACAAACATTGATTGCAGACCCGTTATCAATCAGGATTACTGGTACCCATTTTCCGTGACATTTCAGAGTGACATGGAGCGGCCGATTATGATCAGTTCCTTCAGCAGGTAAATCTCGATCGGTAAAGGTAATAGCATGTTTGATGGGTATGGTTTTGATGAGTGCTACGAGTTCATCAGGTGTTATGGTGGAAGGAACTTTTAGGTGAGAGAGGGCTTGAATGAGTCCTTCACGATGGCGGGTGGAGTGAACAAGCACATCCCAAACAGACATTTTGGCTTGAGCCTGCTCAAGTTGGCGCTTGATCATTCCTTCAGGGTTTTTCTCAGGACGAGAAGGTTCCTTAGCTGGTAGGGCAAAGGGTTGGAAAGTATCTTTCATTGGGGTAACGAAAGGGTTAGAAGGTTCTTTGGCTAGTGGAGCTGGAGGGTTAGAGGGTTCTCCGATTTGAAGATTAGGGGGTTGATAGATTCGACCACTCCTGGTCAATTGACCAATCTGACGGTATTTAGATTCCTCACTCCACAAGTCAGCGAGGGCCTTGCGCTTGTTTCCAATAGTGGTGTCTTGAAGATTGGTGGCCAGGTCAGCGATAACCAAATCTTCCCATAGATCCTCGGGCTTCCATTGCTCAGCTTCTGCCATCGCTCTATTTATAGTCCATTCTTCATTTCCCACTTTTATGTTAATGATTTTTGTATTTACCCACGGATTTGTTTTGGCTCCTGGTTCATCTTCCCATAGATTCATCATGGTGACATCAGCATCTTTCGGGAAAGTGACAGATGACCCAGATTTAGCTTCATCCACCAGGTAGTCCGTTGGGTCAAACTCATTACTAGCTGCCCCTTCTTCCGGTTCCGGCAGTTCTGTATATGGGGTAAGGCCTACATTGTTGTATGAATCGTTGATGATGAGGTCATGGAGGTAAGAGGGATTCGGTTGAAATGTAGCAAGCACGGGCCAATCATAGGCTGTCATTTGGGGTTGGTATTCTTCCGCGAATAGCATGGGTAGAGAGAAGGTATCCAGAGGGTCATTCCAGGCCAAGAGTTGGTATTCATCCGGGATTGGGTTCCATTCCCATTCAGGCATTCCTTGAAAGTTCTCGTTTTGGTTTTCGAACATCATGTACAAAGAAAACCCATCAAGAGGATCAGCGTGAATGTTCTGCCAGTCAATTTCCCATCCAGGCTCAAACAATGGGTTCACGCCCCCTTGAAAGATGGTGGCCTCGAATTCCTCCCAATCAGCAGTCAAATCTCCCAATTCCCAAAGGAAGCAGAGAGCAGTCTCTTCGGGAATTTCCACAACAGGCTTTGGTTCGGTATCAGGGATGATGAAAAGGGTAGGAGGCTTTGGTTCGGTATCAGGGATGATGAAAAGGGTAGGATTAAAGTCCTGGACATTTTGCCTTTTGGTTTGGGTAATTTGGTTGATGTGGAAGGGGGTGTTATGTTGTGGCAAGGGGTTTGTCATGGTGTTTGGTTTGTCTGAAGGAGGGGTATCAATGACTTTGTTATCAATGAGATTTTGGATCTCATGACGAAGGCGGATGCAATTGTTAGTGGTGTGGCCAGGCATTTGGTGGAAATCACAGTAGACATTCTGGTTCAGGTTTGGTGGAATGGTTTGTGGGGGTGAGAGAGGTTTTAACACTCCTACTTCTGTAAGTTCTTAAGTAAAGCAGACCTTGGAATGCTGAATTGAGTGAAGACTCGACTTTGGGATTTTGGTTTTTCAGAGATTTGGTTCACTTCTACCGGTTTGGTGGATGAAGTTCCAACCTGATTGGTATTCCCGAAGAGGACATTGCTGTTTGCTGAGTATACTCTTTTGGATTTTGACCCCGACTCCTTTTTCTCCACCATACCATCTCGTAGGGCCTCTTCTACAGCCAAACCCTAGTCGTAGAAAGTTTCAAAATTTGGGGCGGCCAGGGAAAGGACCATGTATGGGGCAAAAGAGCTTGGCAGGTTCTTGGTGATGATCCGTATTTGTTCCTTCAGATCCGGTTTGTTCTGCATTTGTGCGGCCTTGGCTCTCCAACACTTTACAAAATCTGCGAAGCTCTCTTTCTCACCCATCTTGGTACTTTCTAATTCTCTTGTGCTCATCTTTAAATCGACGTTGAAATCATACTGAGCCACAAATGCTGTCCCAATGTCTTCCCAAGTCCTTTTCTTAGAGGGTTCAAGAGTAAGGAACCACTAGAGGGCTGGTCCTGATAGAGACTCATGGAATAACTGGGCCGTGGCTTCCTTTTCGATTCCTCTCATGGTGAGAGAACCGATGTACCCTTGGAGGTGCGCCTTTGGCTCTCCGGTACCGTCGAGTTTTGCGAAATCCACACCCTTGAATTTTTCCGGTAACTTAGCATTGGGGAATAAGCATAACTTGTCCATGTCGATTTCCCCTCTTCCCAACCGCTTATTTTCTTGTACAGACTCCTCCAACTTACCAATCTTAGCTATGAGGGCGGCTAAATTGGGATCCATTGCTGGTGTCTCACTGGCCAATGTCTTACTCTTAGGTGGGTCAGGCTTAATTAAGAGCTTGTCACAGATTTCTTGCATTGTTTCCATCATCATATTCATGTCATTTTTCATGGACGCAACCGAGGTTTTGAGTTGTGCATCCACACCGGCAAGGGATTGTCTAAACTGGGTGTCCATAGCGACCATGTTCTGCCTAAGCTCTTCTACCCCGTTTCCTTAGTCAGCCATTGACAAGGGACTTTCAGGCAACACTTCGGCTAGAGATTCCTGTATTGCTAGTCTCGGTGAACCCTCTAATGACGATTGCCCTCTTGTTCTATATGGATCTCAAACAGTTGGGTTCCTTCCAGGGTGTCTATGCGAACCAACCTTTGGGACGGACGAAACCAGTTGGGTATAGCCTCTTCTTTTCGCAGGCGACCAATGTTTCTGGGCTGGCAACAAGGCAAAAGGGAGCAACTCAGAACCCATCCCAAGTGACCATCCTACCTTCTACGCACCTCTTAAATCCTAAGACCTACCGTGACTTGGGTCTCACTTGAGGCATTTGTACAGAAGATTTCTGATGGCCCGGGTAGGTACTGTCAGGCAGGTTAAATTCCGATCGCTTCGGAACCAGAGCCAATCTCCTTCCCTTGACCATCTGAGACAAAGCAATGTGACCATCAGAATCCAGATACGTATGTCCTCAAGGTTAGCCCCTGAGTCAAGGGAGCCGTTCGAGCACGGCAAACACCAGAGGTATCGCAACCTCCATGGATTTAAGGTCTCCTAGACAGACCGGAGTAAGCTTAAGAATTCTAAAGAAGCCCTATCCTTTAGCCCACAGAATGCAGTTATGTATGAATGGTATGTATGTACAGAAAAAAAATGCACACAAGCAGAATATAACACATAAGTCCTAATCTCCGGATCCCTGTCCTAGTTGGAAAGGTTCTATGGCTATGTACGAGTGCGAATGCTGGTTTTGGTCTCAGAAGGGTTCCCCGGACTAGAGCCAAGATGTACTACCCCATGTCAAGTGTATTGCAAGACAATGGTCGAACAGTACGATGGCCCATCATTGCCGAGACACACTAACGAGGCTTGTGCGGTGCATAGTGTAAAAGAAAGTTAAGTTTTCCAAATGATTTTAAATCCCCCAAGAAAAATGCCTTTCAAGCTTGGCCCTCTTGATTATTCAACACTTTTTTTTCTTCTTTTTTTATAAAAAAAGAACAAGTAAAGTATTGAATAAAAGTCCCCAGCAGAGTCGCCACTGTGGGCTCTCGCGCCCGGCGCGTTCGAAGAATCGTCACCCGGATTTTTGAGATGGATGATTCGAGACACCGAGAGTTTGTTTGAAAGAAAAGGCCTTTGGTCTAGCAAAAAACGTTGAGATTTTGGGTCCGGGAGCCACGTTACAAACGGGGAAGGTTTTGTTGAAAAAGCACCCCGCTCGCCCGGCAAAAACCGGTCTCTACTAAGCATTTTAGATGGGGATTTAACACCATTTGGAAAACTTCAAAAACACATACGGGAAAGGGGAACAAGATGAAATATATCACGTTGTCGTGCATGTGGTGTTCACTGTACAGAAATGATGAAGGATGATGCGATGAAAATATAAGTAAGAAAAGCTTTTTAATCAAGCTGTCTGGATCATTATCTTCTGCTACACGGCATACCAGGATATGACGCGCGGCCATTCGATATGCCGTGCGGGGTTATGATCTAGTCTTCTGACTGTCAATGGCTTTCGGAGCATCGCACGGCGTTAAGAGTACGACGCACGGCGTTACTTCAAAATATCAGAAAGCTCACAGCCGTCAAATCATCTCAGAACCGTACCATTCTTCCAAGCCACAAATAGAAAACAACTTTTAACACATTCGTTTATTCAGAAGGGTTGAGAAAGTTTGTTCATGGTGATGAAACATGGCTTGTAGATATGATCTTGTTATGAGGTTACCGATGATAGATAGAAAAAGACCCAACGGAGGACGATCATGATCCACACAGCTTAAACAAGAAAATAACAGTTAATGAGAATGCCGTGCGTGTGAGTCTGCTACGCCGTGCGATGCATCAAAGCGCCATGCGGCGTAGCTCTCCCAACACAGGGGCTATTTTGCTTTATGAAAATGATTTTTTAGATCAGATCTTAACCAAAAGGGGTTAAGCCTGACAACAGAAAACTCCCCTCAAGACCAGGATGTAGCCTAGCCCAAGGAAACTTGGTTTTTTACCTTTGATCTCGAGCTTGAATGAGGTTGGATGATGGTGGATGAGCTCCGGCAAGGCTGGTAGAGAAAAGAGAAGTATGGAGGTGTGTAATAGAAGGGTGTATGGGTAGTTGGGGTCTCAAAGTTAGTAAGGGACTAACTTTAATGATGAGGAGAAAAATGGAGCAAGAGGCCTAGAGAATGTCTTTTGAAAGCAACATTCTCAAGAATTAGAAGTGGGGAATGGGTGTGAAAGCAAGAAGAGAGAGAAATGGTATAATAGTGATCAAGGGCCCTTTTCTCTTGAGTGGAGGGGTGTATTTATAGGCAAGAGCCATGGATTTTGAATTTCAAATGATGGAGGTATTTTCTAGGCGGGCCAGAAGTGTATTTTCGGCTGAGCCATTTTGCAGCTGTGGCTCAAATGGGTGTGGCCGACAGCTTTCTGAGCCAGTCAGAACTTTACCTGAAATGCCGTGCGGCTAACCTCATGATCGCGAGCGGCGTAATGACTTTCGATATGCCATGCGATGTAGAGGTGTCCCGTGCGGTGTTCTAGGTCCAGTCCAGGGCTTTTGGACTTTCTCTGGGCTTTTGTGTTTATTTGGGCGGAGGGTCTGTTTGGGCTGAGGGAATCCTTCATTCAAGCTCGCTGTAGACACCTCCCAAACGGGGCATCGCCATACAGATTGATCATTTGTTGCTCGATTGGTTGTTTGCTTCATAAACCAAGATCGTGGACATTCCCATGGCTAGGAACATCGCCACACGATTGCGGTTATCATCAAAACAGAGTCGCCACCCAGTTTATTAAAACTGGGAAAATAGATAGAGATTCTGGGTACGGGAGCCAAGAGTACAGTAAGGGGAAGGTTTTAGGCACCCCTCTCTGCCCAGTCGTGAGTCTGGCCCATAGTTATTCAACATAAGACATGTAGGTGCTTTGTTTAATTCTAACACATAGTCTGTTTAATTAAGCCTTTAAACAGTAAATAAAGTGAGCCAGTACGATAATTAAAACACGCATCAGAAAGCAGAGAAGCAAAACAAGCTGTCCCAGGGAGATGGATCCCGCGGCCGGTGAATTGATGTCACGGCCGAGGGATCCTCCTGGTTTTATGTACCAGCCGAGGGATCGAAGCCCCGGTCGGTGTTCTTCCTCACACCAGACAGAAAAGTTAGGAGATGATCAAAATGCTACGATTAGTTATGAATACAGTAAATAAAACAAACCAGAGGCCATTGGGCCTCACCACCTTGATCCCTCTGTTGCTTGATTGCTTCGGATTTGATTGTGATTGACTGATTGCTTCTCGGAAAACCCTAGGGTTAGGGTTTGAACTTCGGGGTTTGATCGTCGGATTGATGGCTGCCTTCGGAAGGTTCGGGCTTTTGATGAGAGGGTTTGAGGGAGTGTTTTTGCAGAGTTTTGTGGCTTGAGAGAGTAATTTCGTAGGTGAATCTGATATTATTATTTTCGGAATCCAAAAGCCCTTTATATAGGCAATTGGTGACTCACTCCGGCCAATCAAAACACACGATTGCAATTGCAATTGCAATGCAATACTAACTCTTCGTGATGATCTCTGAGCGTAGCCCGAACGCATCAGGAAGGTAGCGTAGTTGGATCAAACGTCTGACAGAACGTTCCAGAGTCTGGAAAATAGACGATCTGGCGGCCGAGCAAAGGATCTGGCGGCCGAGGAATGGATGTTGCGGCTGAAGGATAGATCTTGCGGCCGAGGGATTGATCTCTCAAGGAGAATTTTAAGCAACAGGTTGCTCGGGTGAAGAAATGATGTTAAGGCCTTGAAATCGATGTTACGGCCGATAGATGGATTCTCCTAGGATTCTGTATTTCAATCTGAAAGGCTGTATGGCTCTGGATTGGATCCTCTAAGTGGCTCAAAGTTCTTACCATAAGTCCATGGGTTCTCGAGAAGGCAATCAGGAATCACTGTATCCATTTCATCATCGGGATGGTCCCCAAGGTGGGGCTTGAAATAATCGTTAGGCCAAATTGGGGTGTCTACAGATGCCCCTCTTTGACTGAGCTCAGACGGATCGCAAGACATGTTTGAGTAAGAGTCAAAGCTGTAAAAGCAACTCAATTTGGTCCAACCACTATTCCAAGGGGTTTTCGAAAAAGGTTTTTGTTATGGTCGGGCCGGGAGGCTGCCTACGTATTCTTCAAGGGAAATTCAGACCAACCATAGTTCGGGCGGGCAGTAAAGAAAAAGAAAAAGTTTGGAGGGTTAGAGACAGAAGACGTAACTTCGGGCTTAAAAAGCCGTAGTGATGTACCTAGACTGAGCCAGGGTTTCGGTGGAGAATAGTTGAAGGAGCGCGGGGCTACCGGGGGAAGTTTTTGGCAGAGTGCTTCCTTAGTATTTTGGGGTAGATTAGTACACGGCAGGTGCGTTTGCTTTTCTTGATCATCCTTACTTTGACTAAGGAGAACTCGGTAAAGTAGCCTATCCTTGCGAATGAGCCGGAAGGAATTGATGTAATGGGGTGGAATCCAAGCCATCTGCTGGAGATGAATCGGATGCCGATTTTTGAGATATGGGGGGCGCAAGGCCAGTAACTGGAGCACGGAGCTTTGGGATGAGGGAACTGAGGCACGGAGCCGGTTACAATCATGAGGCGAGAGCCTGGAGAGCGATGGTTTTTGACGTGGTGGAACCGAGTCGTGGAGCCGGTTGCAGTCACAAGGCGAGGGCTTAAGGTGATAAAATTGAGGCGCGGAGCCTGCTGTGGTCATGAGGCGAGGGCCTGAGGAGATTGGAGCTTTGAGCTTGATAGAACCGAAGCGCGTTGCTGGTATTGATCATAAGGCGAGAGCCTGAGGTGTCGGAGCTTAGAGCTTGACGTGATTTGAACCAAAGCATAGAGCTGGTTGCATTCTGATGGTCTGTGCACGGAGCTTTCCCATCATAAGTTTTGGCGTAGAGCCACAGGATCGAGGCGCTGGACCGATCAATAAAATCGAGGCGTAGAGCCGGTTGATTGCAGGGTTGACCTGTTTCATGAGAGATATGCAGAGTGTATATGCGTGATGATGGTTGTTAGATGTGAACAGATATGATGATGCAGTTGATGCAAATGTGCACGGGCCCGTGCGTGTGTGTTTGATATAAGCGTAGAGCTTCTTTCAAGTTCCGGACTTGAGCATTCAGAGCGTAGAGGTCGAGCAATCGGACGGCAGAATCCAAGCATTCAAAGTACAGGCTTTGAGCATCCAGTACACAGTGGTTGGACATCCAAACATAGAACTTGAGCATTCAAGTGTAGAACTTGAGCATCCAGTACACAGTGGTTGGGCATTCAAAGAGCTTCGAGCATTCAAAATGTTAGATTTTGAGCATTCAAGCGTAGAGCTTGAGAATTGATGATGTCTTGATTGTTGGGGCGGTGTAGAGCCTGTTGAGATAGTTGTTACGGCTTCGAGCCAGTTGAGATTACTTGAGTAAGCGTAGAGCCTGTTGCTGGGATAGCGAGCGTAGAGCTGCTGAGTCGAGGGCTTGGAGCCACTGAGTGAGTGAATACGGGCGTAGAGTCGTTGAGAGGGTGGGCTTGGAGCCACTGAGTTGATAGAGATGATGGGCATAGAGCCGCTGAGATGGTTGTTACGGCTTAGAGTCAGTTGAGATAGTGGGCGTAGAGCCGTTGAGTTGATGGATGAGGGTGAACATGGGCGTAGAGCCGCTGAGATGGTTGATGGTTGTGGGTGGCAAGCGTAGAGCTACTGAATGTTTTGAGATGGGCTTTGAGCCGCTGAGATGGTGGGCTTGGAGCCGCTGAGTGAGCCTAGAGCTGTTGAGTGATCTTAGAGTTACTAATGATGGTGATAATGAGGATAGGCTGCTGTGGTAATGAGCTCAGGGCTATTGAGTGTCTTGATTTGCTTCGGCCAGCAGTTTGTGGAGAGAGTGCTTCCTTGTGCTTAGATATGCCCCCAAGGCTAGTTCTGATCACGTTGTATTGGCTCGGGGGTGCCCCCAAGGCTGATTTAACCCTTGCTTTTGTTGGCCATGGACCTAGTACTTCATAATGGCTCGAGTCAGCGCACTGAGCAAGATCTGATGCTGCTGTGGGAGATTGATCAGGGGGCCAAGAAATCGATCACTCGGCTGGGGGATTGATGTCTGGGCCGAGGAATCGGTGTCTCGGCCGTGAGATAGCCAACAGTCAGAAAATCGATTTAAGTTAAGTTCGATCGATCTCACGGCCTATTCGATCTTTTCCTTCCTCCTCTCTTTCTCTCGTTCGAGTGGTCCCCTCTATCCTCCTTTCTTCGGTTACCGTTATCCCCTCGTCCCCATCGTTCTCCCGATCACCGGGGTTCCGACCACTGTTTTTCTCGGCTTATCATGGCTTCGTCACCGCCTCCTCCTCCGTCATCTGATGTTCTTGCCGCGTCTAGGGACACGGGCAAAGCTCCGGCCGTTGAAGCCGCGATTCTTGGCAAGGTTTCGAGTACCCGCGTCCTACGTTCGAGTCGACACAGAGCCACTGTTGGAGGGAGCTCCTCACAACCCATTCCTCCTAAGACAGAGCCAGAGGTTTCTATTGATGCAGGCGATGGTGCTTTACCGCCGTTTGATTCTGCCACATACGCCCCCCTCAGGTTCACATGATTGGACGTGGCAGTTCGTTGCGTTATCGTCCTCCTCTCAGTGATGTCCCACCTGAGGTCTTGCACAGAGAGCCGGAGCAGCACTTTGGTTTCACTAATAGGAAGGTAAAATTTTATCCTGTCAGATGGTTTTTGTATATGAGATTTCGCAAAGTGATAATTTGATATTTGATAGGGAATTTGAGCTCTAGAAGTTGCCCCTTGTATAGGCGATATTTTTGTATTGATCTCTTCTTTGTATTTCGTCAGGAAAATGAGAGGTTGCGCGTATGGGGAAGCTGTCCCCAGGTATTTGAGTGGCATGAGAGGCTTCTTCGGGGTGCCAAGGACGCAGTTGCTTTGGCTGGCTTTGAGTCTTTGATATTTGGCTTCCACCTTCGGAAGGCGGAGTTGGGGTTGACCACAGCATTGGTAGAGCGGTGGTGGGATACCACCAACACTTTTCATTTTCCCGAGGTTGGAGAGATGACGATCACCCCAGGTGACTTTGCTTTGCTTACAGGTCTGAGAGTCGGCGGCGATCCTCTTCCAATCGACCCACGGATTCATGAGCGGGAGGGTGCCTTTGAATTTCTTTTGGGGAAGATCCCCGTTGTATCCGAGAGCGGCCACATTACCTATTCTTGGCTTCGGGAGCAATTTGATCATGTAGGCATCGAGTCTGAGGTATCAATACAGCAATTGGTGAGGGCTTTTCTCCTATACCTTCTCTGCCAAACCTTGTTTTGCAACAAAGAAAACTCGGTGCACGTCCAGTTTTTGGTTGCTTTGGTGCACTTGGAGACCATAGCAGAGTTTGATTGGGGAACTCCTGCTCTAGCCACACTGTACGGGCACCTCAGTGCTTGTTCCCGAGGGGTTAGCTTGTCACTTGGTGGACACCACCGTATTCTTGAGGTACATACGTTGATTTCCTGTGTTGTTCCTTTATTGCTTTTATCTTCGTAACTCATGTTTGTTTTTCGTCTTCGTTTGTAGCTCTGGGCTTTTCAGCACTTGTTGCAGTTCCCTCCTCCGACCAGGCATAGAGAGCCTAGGTTTGTTCCACGGGCAGCCCGTTGGTTGAAAGGAGTTCGGAAGTCACGATCGCCTGCTATGGACTTACTGGCTTGGAGGCGAGTTTTGGACCGCTTGACACTGGATCAGGTATGTTGCCCCCTATATCAATTGATTTTCATGTGATTTCTTCATTTTGTTATTTTGATGTTGTTTCCCTTATTGCAGGTGCGATTCGATCCGTGGGGCACTTTGCTTGACGATGCTCCTTTGGAGTTGACCTCAGCTCGGGCTCTGGATAGCCAGCACTTCCTCTTGGAAGGACCTTTCTCGAGGGCTTGGTATCTTGGTGAAAGGGTGGTGAGTCAGTACTTCCCATATTCCGAGGCGTCGCAGCTTGTTCCTCTCCCCCCTCCTACTGATATGAGATCAACCCATCTTTTGACCGGAGAGGGTTTGCTGCTTGCTCTTGAGAGATAGCCAGCCATGAGTTTTCTTGTAGCAAGAGATTACCCAGCCTTTCGCTTGGCCTCGCTGACCCTTCCTACTGCTGCCACTGCTGCTGCTCCCCCTGTTTGGCCACGGGCCCCCAGCTTTATCTCTTTCCACAATGTCAATGGAGAAGAGGAACGCTTGACGCTGACCCCGTGTGCTACTCAGCTCTACGTGCTTCCTACCGGAGTTCAGCAGGTAACGTTGAAGACTCTGCTTTAGTTTCCTTCAGTGTTCTTCCCTTGCTTTGCTATGTATGTGACCATTTCCTTTATAGGTACCTGCTGACGTCGTTCAAGAGTGGTTGCGTGCATTCCAGAGTGCAGAGGCCTTGGTTCGACGGCAGCAAAGCTGGATAGTCGCGGTATATATCCTTTGATTTCTTCTCTTTCCATCCCATATTTTATGTGAACCTGAATGTCCACAAATTTTGTTTCGCAGCTTGAAGCGGAGCGGGTGCCAACGGTGTCGGTTACTCAGAGTGCTGGAGTTAGCGAGGGTGGGAGTACCAGGGCTGGTGATGAAGATACTGGAGCTGATGATGGAGGTGAAGGACAGAGGATTAGCATCCCCGTTCCTGAGCACTTTTGTCTTGCGCCTAAGAGGGGTCGTGGACAGTAGCTTGCCTTTTTCCTTGTACCTGTATTCGTTAGTTCTAAAGACAGATATTTGATATTGTATTTTTATGAAGCAACTTCGGCATGTTTGGCAAAATATCATGATTTGTACTTTTGTCCTGAGATACTTCAGATTTGTATTTAAAGCTTTATGAGTGTCAAAGCTGATTAAAACATGGACCGAGGAATGGATTGCTCGGCCGAGAATTCCATTCTTCGGCCGCTACTTCTATTTCCTGAAGAAGCTGGACTTTTTGTTTTAGCCAAGTGTCATTCCTTACGCTTGAACTCGATTCATGTTTTTTATTTGCTTTTGCTGTTTCCACACTCTCTTTGCCGTGTTTTTGGGATTTTTAGGATATCTTGTCCTTTATGCTGATGACTTTTGAGTCAGAGAGGACGAGCGATGATTCTCACATGCCTTTGTCTTTGCCAATTCCCTGAAAAATGACTAACTCATCTTTTGTGAGCTCAATACGCAGGGTTAGCTATACCTATCGTTAAGCACAAACCTTTTGATGTTTTTCCTTCTCTTCAAATGTTTGGGCCGCCTCTCGATGTGAGATTGCCTACGTATCCCAATCAGGGAATCAGGCCTTTTATGTAGTTCCAAGATTACCACATTTGGGGTTGGGTTTTCACTCTTGGTTTTTCTTTTCACATGCTCTAAGTTTTGCCTAGGTTACCTGATGGAGGTTGAGTCCCTAGCGAGCTTTTGAATGCCTTATCTTTTGCCTAGGCTGCATTTTTGCATTTTCTTGTCCTAGCATGCTCTGCTCTTACTTTTGATTGGGTGTACAGGTTACCCAACGAGCAATTCTCTTTAAGAGGTTTTCCGTATTTTGGAGAGGAATTTGGCGGAGATGTTTTTCGTGATATCCCCTGTTATGTTTGTACTTTCACAATGGGTAAGCTAACCCAAAGTGTTCTCACGGAGATAGCGACTTCTTCCTAAGTTTTGACAAAAACCTAGTTCTAAGTAATCAGGGTTCGTCCCTTCTTTCCTTTTTGTTGGCAACATAAAGAATTAGATTCTTAAGACCCTTTTATCTGTGGCAGAGAGACTGTAGCGCATAGCAATTGCATTTAAAGATTGAATCATTTAACAAGCATAAGATGATAAAAACGAGAATTTATTTAGTTATAGATAATACCCAAACAGGGGCCCAAAATGTGTCCTAGCTTGTTTTCAGGAAATGAAAGTAATTGTTTCCGTCATGTCATGCAATTTACTGCAGTATCTTGGGAGTCGCTCCTTTTTCCTTGCCTTTCACAGTTTTATACTCTTCTTCTCCCTCTTCTTTGCCAAACAGAATCCTTAGGTCAAACTCAGCTAGCACCTTGATCCAGTCTTCGGGAATAGGAGATGAATTCGTTGGTTCTTCTTCCACATCATTGTCAGTCCATTCTTGATCAAAGAAGATTTGCATTCCAGGATACCTTTGCTTGGTAGTTTCATCTTCCCATGTTTCTGCGAAACCGCAAAATGGGAAGTCTTCTCCTTCTCTTACAAACCAACCGTTGAGTGTTTTTGGGACCATGAGTTTTTCTTCTTTGATCCTGCTTCCTCATGCTCTAGCTTTTTCCATTCTTCTCTTTTTTTCCATCTCGGCTTCTGTCGGGGCATAGCCAAGACCAAAGCCGTATTGATTATGCGGGGGATCAATCATGTGCGGGATGCCTAGGGAACTTTTGCCTAAACCCAATCCAGGGAAGTAGTTTTGTTTCTTCATCATCCATATGGCAGGGGTGCTTATGTAGAAGCTTCTTTCAGCCATCAAGGCTTGCACAATAGTTGCTTTTTCAAGACTGAATCCGGTAAGGAAGGTTTCCTCGGTCCCTACCTCTTGGACAGGTGTGTCGGAATGAGTCTGGATTGATGAATCCCCTAGAATGGTTATGACTCTCCCATCTACCGCAAATTTGACTTTCTGATGCAAAGTGGAAGGCACTGCCCCAGCGTCATGTAACCAAGGTCTTCCTAGTAAAAGATTGAAGGTGGCTGGTATATCCATCACATGGAACTCTACGTCTCTTTTGATCTTTTCCACTTCTACTGGCAGTGTGACGCACCCAACCACTCTTCTCTTTGAGTTGTCATAGCCCCTTACGCCTTGGCTTGAAGGGCGTATGTCGGTAGCGTGTACCCCTAGCTTGTCGAGGGTCCTTTGAGGACATACGTTTAAAGCAGACCCATTATCCACCAAGACTAGTGGGATCCATTTAGTGAGACATTTAAGTGAAATGTAGAGAGGTTTGTTGTGTGCAGGTCCTTCACGAGGTAGATCCTTGTCAGTGAAAGCTATTGTCGGCTTTGGAGTTTTTGACGTCATTATGAAGCCTACCAGATCTTTGGGGGTGATGTTGATGGGAACTTTAGCTTTTCCCAAAGTTTTGAAGAAGGAATTGCGATGCTCGTAGGAGGACATAAGTAATCCCCAGATAGAGATATCAGCTTGGATTTTCTTAAGTTGTCTTAGCACTCTGTCTTCCTCAGGTTCGGTCCTTTGGCTCTCTTCTTCTTCTTCTTCTTCCATTACTCGTGTTGAGGTTGAACTTTCTCCACTTAGTTTAGGAGGTTTGTACACTCTTCCGCTTCGGGTGAGGTGACCTATTTCTTCTTCTTGGGTGCCCCAAGGATTAGCAGGCTCAATTCTTCCAACTTCCCAATCGCTTGGTAGGGCTTGGCATATGTCCAACCACCAATCCCTATCATCAATGGCGTAGATGTGGGATTCTCCTCCTGTTGCAAAGCACTCGTCATTCTTAGAGAAGATCAGGTATGGTTTGGCTTGGGTGTTTGGGATAATGTGTCGGGTAGGGTTATATGTGGGGCTATTGGATAGGCTTATGAGATTGATGTTTTGAGGCGGTGGTTCGTTATTGTGAGCCGGAAGCGGATTAGTTTGCACATTGGGTTTGGGAGGTTTTATAGATCGACTATCACTGAGATCTTGGATGTCATGTCGAAGACGCATGCAGCGGTCTGTCTCATGTCCAGGGTGTTGGTGGTAAGCGCATTGTTTATTGGTGTCATAGCTTGGGCTGTAAGGTGGCTGAGGAGATGGATTATTCAAGAGCCTGAGATGCCCTTGGCGGCTTAGGATGGCTAAGGCTTGGGATGGAGTCATAAAGAGAGGGTCAAAATTGCGGTGGGGGCGATTTGTGTTTCTAGATGAGCTGGTTTGAAAAGGGTCTTATGGTAAGACTGAGTTAAGGGTGCTGACGGAGGCAGGAGATGTACGAGTTGGAAAGGTTTTCCTGGGTAGAGGAGTTTCTTCTTTCCCAATGTGGCCCAGCTTGATTCCATCTTCGATTTGTAACCCAGTGGCATGCAGGCATTTGAAATCAGTGATAGCCTGAGTGTAAATATGGGTGAGGTATTTAGGTTGCAGATTCTTGACAACTATTCTCACTTGATCTTCTTCGGAAGGGCGGTTCTTCATCTTGGCAGCCTTTTCCCTCAATCTTGCCACAAAGGTAGCAAAGTCCTCATTAGATTCTTGTTTGGTCATCTCCAAATCTCGAGTAGTCAACTCAATTTGGACATTGTATGCGTACTGCTTGACAAAAGCATTGGCAATTTCTGGCCAAGTCTGATAGTGCACAAATTCCAAGGTGAGAAACCAAACGAGGGCGTTCCCAGTGAGAGTTCTTTGAAATAGCTGAGCGATAAGCTCATCGGTTAAGCCCATCGGCTTCAGAGTGTTGATGACATGGCGAACATGGCTGGTAGGGTTACTCGTCCCATTGAACTTCTCGATGCTTGGCATCTTGAACCCTTCAGGCAGTTGGGATCCTGGAAAAAGACAGTCCTTCAAAATCTAGGATTTGATCCCCTTGTGAACGAGCCAGGGTGTGTTTGATCTCCTTGACCTGTTTGGCCAATTCAGGGTTCTCTGCTATTACAACTCCATGGGGATTTTCTGCTTCTTACTCGTCCCTCTTGTCTTCAGCATCTCTTGCTGCCTTTTCGGCTTGTAAATAGGCAATTTGGGCTCGGAGCTCGGTGATTGTAGCATCATTGTCTGCCATTTTTGGGAGGTGGGCAGAGGGATTGCTTGGCGAAGCTCGGGATCGGGTAGATAGTCGGGTTTGTTGAAAAGATGACCGCGAAGTCCCCAGAAGTGATTGGGACCGTTGCGGTGAGGGTGTCTTGATTGGCGAAGATGACAGATGAGATGACTGTAAAGACCTCTGTTTGGTGTGACTTCGGGTATTGTAAGAGTATAAAACTGGCTGAGGTTGCTTCTTTAATCTACCTATTGTGCCTGCTTTGTAAAAGTAGAAATACCTGTAAGTCAGTACTTGGCTCGCACAGGGTTCGGACTTGGGCTGAAAATCCCAACCCTTCTGCACAGAAAGAAATGTTACAACAACAGATGATACAAGGTGTGAGGAAGAACTTGGAAGCAAAAATGCAAATAGGTTCCTAACCTGTAGGTTCCTGTCTTAGTTTGATAAGTTCTATGGCTTTCTAATACATGCAAGGTTTAGGTAGTCTCAGGGTGCTCCGTTGTCAAAGGGCATCAGTCCTTTCACCAGCCCATCATAGGCGATGATTGGGTGATTCCCTTTTTTATATACCACTAGGTACGAGTGACTGTGGAGTTTGCTGGAACCCCCAACATAGCCCGTGTCATGCCGGGGTATCAGGTGAACTCAACGAGGTTGCCCGCTCGATGCATATGATAAATGAATTAAACAAGGCATGTATTAGTCTTATGTTGAACTTTCTGGTTATGGCTCTCATAGTCCCCAGCAGAGTCGCCAAAAACTGTAGACACCTCCCAAACGGGGCATCGCCATACAGATTGATCGTTTGTTGCTCGATTGGTTGTTTGCTTCATAAACCAAGATCATGGACATTCCCATGGCTAGGAACATCGCCACAAGATAGCGGTTATCATCAAAATAGAGTCGCCACCCAGTTTATTAAAACTGGGAAAATAGATAGAGATTCTGGGTACGGGAGCCAAGAGTACAGTAAGGGGAAGGTGTTAGGCAACCCTTTCTGCCCAGCCGTGAGACTGGCCCATAGTTATTCAACATAAGACATGTAGGTGCTTTGTTTAATTCTAACACATAGCCTGTTTAATTAAGCCTTTAAACAGTAAGTAAAGTGAGACAGTACAATAATTAAAACATGCATCAGAAAGCAGAGAAGCAAAACAGGCTGTCCCAGGGAGATGGATCCCGCGGCCGGTGAATTGATGTCACGGCCGAGGGATCCTCCTGGTTTTATGTACCGGCCGAGGGATCAAAGCCCCAGTCGGTGTTCTTCCTCACACCAGACAGAAAAGTTAGGAGATGATCAAAACGCTACGATTAGTTATGAATACAGTAAATAAAACAAACCAGAGGCCGTTGGGCCTCACCACCTTGATCCCTCAGTTGCTTGATTGCTTCGGATTTGATTGTTATTGACTGATTGCTTCTCGGAAAACCCTAGGGTTAGGGTTTGAACTTCGGGGTTTGATCGTCGGATTGATGGCTGCCGTCTGGAGGTTAGGGCTTTTGATGAGAGGATTTGAGGGAGTGTTTTTGCAGAGTTTCGTGGCTTGAGAGAGTAATTTCATAGGTGAATCTGATGTTATTATTTTCGGAACCCAAAAGCCCTTTATATAGGCAATTGATGACTCACTCCGGCCAATCAAAACACTTGATTGCAATTGCAATTGCAATACAATACTAACTCTTCGTGATGATCTCTGAGCGTAGCCCGAACGCATCGGGAAGGTAGTGCAGTTGGATCAAACGTCTGACAGAACGTTCCAGAGTCTGGAAAATAGACGATCTGGCGGCCGAGCAAAGGATCTGGCGGCCAACGAATGGATGTTGCGGCTGAGGGATTGATCTCTCAGGGAGATTATTAAGCAACAGGTTGCTCGGGTGAAGAAATGATGTTAAGGCCGTGAGATCGATGTTACGGCCGACAGATGGATTCTCCTTGGATTCTGTATTTCTGTCTGAAAGGCTGTATGGCTCTGGATTGGGTCCTCTAAGTGGCTCAAAGTTCTTACCATAAGTCCATGGGTTCTCGAGAAGGCAATCAGGAATCACTGTATCCATTTCATCATCGGGATGGTCCCCAAGGTGGGACTTGAAATAATCGTTAGGCCAAATTGGGGTGTCTACACTCGCAAAGGTTCCGTTTCCTTTATTTCATCATCGGGGCGGACAAAGACCCCTCGAGGTTCGGATTGGGGTGTCTACAATAAGGAAGAGGAAAGAGAAGAGAAAAAAAAGTGAGCTCGCTAGATTGAAAACCTACAAGGGCAATCTAGGCAAAAATTAGAGCGTGAACAAAAAGAAGAGAAATGAAAAATCGGCCATGTTTTCATACATCTGTTTGGTTAAACATCAAATCTCTTAATCTCTTGGCTAGGATCCTTGTCACTTTGTCATATGATTCAAAATGAAAAGAGGCATTCATTTCATCTATCCAAACACTTATCCCTTGCTAGCCACATTGAGCCTCTGGATAATTCCTTTGAAAAGCCTGCTAAGCAGCCATCCACTACGCTGGGGCAAACAAAAAAAGGCAAGGAGAGATGAAAGAAAAATCAATGAGCACCCCGTCATACAAGGGGCATTTTGAAGGAAACATTTCTTTCAATCCATACAAAGGACATTTTGAAGAAAATAACTCTTTCACACAAAGTGAGACAAGAGACGACAGGAGTTGATAAGAATGTTGAAGATGGCTGCTAGCTTTTAAAACCCAAGCGTGAGTAGATGTTAGGTTTGAGCCTTTACATCCGCTTCTTTTCTTAAGCCAAAACCCCAAGCCTACATTATGGTCCATAACAAAGTCCTCTCAGATTGAGAAACACAACTTGGCAATAAGGTCCTAGGCACTAGGGGCATAACAAGTGTGGAAAGTGACGCGATAAGAAAACATCATGGGGTATATATCACTTTGGCAAAGTACACGTCATGAAGAATAATATGAGATAAGGGGCACGACAAGGCCCTACTTTATTCTCCTCTCAGAATTATCCAACCTCCCGTGAGGATAGCTGTTTAACAATTCAACTCATGACGATCGACTCAAAACAATGACCTCATCTAAAATGACTAGGGGCATGGGTTTGTAAAGTTATGTCTCATGGAAAATTGAGTGGTATGGATATGGAGCATGATTGATGGAATGGTATGATTTTGAAATCCTCGAGGAAAAGTTTTCAAAGTTAATTTTATCCTAAGCATTCTTGACACAGCAACACGAGCACAATTATTATTTGCAAACTTTTGAGGAGATAACATGAGTTTCCCATTTCATGAAGAGTGTAGCTAGATGGTCTCTTGGCCAAGAAATATTATCACTATAGTATCGTGACGTTTTAAATCTTATCATAACTGCTTGGTTGGTGTGAAGTTTTGTCAGTAGTGAGTCACCTTAGGAAGCATTGGATCAAATACGCGAAAGTTGAGATGTTCAGAATGCATTCTGGATTTACACGCACCCTATCATTTGCATTGATCTCTTGACCCTAGTATTTCATGTGTACATCCTTATGGTTGCTTAGCAAAAGTAGTTATCTTGGTTGCACGAGCTAACTCCAAATATAAGGTGTTCTTATTTTCAAGCAAAGCAGGTTCATCAATTCACACTACGCCAAATTTTAGTATTAGTGGCATGAGAAAACTGCCGTTAATAGTTCCAAAACAGCTGGTAATACTCAAAACCGCCGGTAAAAGTTCAAAAACTGCCGGAAATAAACCACCGGGAAAACAATTGTCGGTAAAACAAAAGCGGCATTAGAAAACCGCCGGCAATACTAAAAACGGCGGTAAAAAACCGCCGGTAATGATACCGCCGGCAATAAAATCGGTGGTTAATTTTTTTTGTTCTCCCAGGAATCGAACCCGGAACCTCCGGATCCTATAGCGCGCGTGCTACCAACTGGGCTGACCCGCATATTGCGTCATGTAGGATAAATAATAATATTTATATTATACGGGTCGGTATTATTATAAGCGGCATTAATAAACCGCCGGTATTAAAAAAATCGTATATTCTATTTTTTCCGGCGGTATTTTAAAAAACCGCCGGTAAAAGTATATAAAAACGGCATTCTTAAAAAAACCGCCGTTTTAGGTAGTTATTCCTGGCGGTTTTACTAATGCCGGTAAAAGTAGCTTTTAACGACAGTTTTTTTTACTGCCGGTCATAATACCGCCGGCAAAAGCGATATTTGGCGTAGTGTCAAGGAGTGAAACGGGCCGTAGACCCAAGGTTGGGAAAGCTCCCTACAATAGCTAACCTGCCTGTAGACACCTTCCAGATGGGGCATTGCCATATAGATTGATCACGTTTGTTTGCTCGATTGGTTGCTTGCTTCATAAACCAAGATCGTGGACATTCCCATGGCTAGGAACATCGCCACACGATAGCGGTTATCGTCAAAACAGAGTCGCCACCCAGTTTATTAAAACTAGGAAAACAGATAGGGGAAGGTGTTAGGCACCCCTCTCTGCCCAGCCGTGAGACTGGCCCATAGTTATTCAACATAAGACATGTAGATGCTTTGTTTAATTCTAACACATAATCTGTTTAATTAAGCCTTTAAACAGTAAGTACAGTGAGCCAGTGCGATAAGTAAAGCATGCATCAGAAAGCAGAACAAACAAAGCTGTCCCAGGGTAATGGATCCCGCGGCCAGTGAATGGATGTCACAGCCGAGGGATCCTCCTGGTTTGATATATCGGCCGAGGGATCGAAGCCCCGGTCGATGTTCTTCCTCACACCAGACAGAAAAGTTAGTAGATGATCAAAACGCTACGGTTAGTCATAAATACAGTAAGTAAAACAAACCAGAGGCCGTTGGGCCTCACCACCTTGATCCCTCAGTTGCTTGATTGCTTCGGATTGGGTGTGATTGACTGATTGCTTCTCAGAAAACCCTAGGGTTAGGGTTTGAACTTCGGGGTTTGATCGTCGGATTGATGGTTGCCTTCGGGAGGTTAGGGCTTTTGAAGAGGGGGTTTGAGAGAGTATTTGTGCAGAGCTTCGTGGCTTGAATGGGTGTAATGTTGTTAATTTCGAAACCCAAAGGCTCCTTTATATAGGCATAGGGATGGCTCACTCCGGCCAATCGAAATGCATGATCAAAATTGGAGTTAGAGTGTGATTCTAACTCTTCATGGCAATCCTCTAACGTAGCCCGAACGCATTGGGAAGGTAGTGTAGTTGGATCAAACGTCTGACAGAACGTTCCAGAGTCTGGAAAAAGGACGATCTGGCGGCCGAGCAAAGGATCTGGCGGCCGAGGAATGGATGTCGCGGCCGAATGATAGATCTTGCGGCCGAGGGATTGATCTCTCAGGGAGATTTTCTAGCAACAGGCTGCTCGGGTGAAGAAATGATGATAAGGCCGTGAGATCGATGTCACGGCCGATAGATGGATTCTCCTAGGATTCTGTATTTTATGTTTGAAAGGCTGTATGGTTTTGGATTGGGTCCTCTAAGTGGCTCAAAGTTCTTACCGAAAGTCCTAAGGTTCGCAAGAAGGTAATCAACAATCACTGTATCCATTTCATCATTGGGATGGTCCCCAAGGTGGGACTTGAAATAATCGTTAGGCCAAATTGGGGTGTCTACAGATGCCCCTCTTTGACTGAGCTCAGACGGATCGCGAGACATGTTTGAGTAAAAGTCAAAGCTGTAAAAAGCAACTCAATTTGGTCCAACCACTATTCCAAGGGGTTTTCGAAAAAGGTTTTTTGTTATGGTCGGGCCGGGAAGCTGCCTACGTATTCCACAAGGGAAATTCAGACCAACCGTAGTTCGGGCAATAAAGAAAAGTAAAAAGTTTGGAGGGTTAGAGACAGAAGACGTACCTTAAGGCTTAGAAAGCCATAGTGCAACGTACCTAGACTGAGCCAGGGTTTTGGCGGAAGATAGTTGAAGGAGCGCGGGGCTGCCGGGGGAATTTTTGCGGAGAGCTTCCTTAGTATTTTGGGGTAGATCAGTACACGTCAGGTGCGTTTACTTTTCTTGATCATCCTTACTTTGACTGAGAGGAGCTCGGTAGAGTAGCCTATCCTTGTGAATGAGCTGGAAGGAATTGATGTAATTGGGGTGGAATCCAAGCCATCTGCTGGGGTTGAATCGGATGCCTGTTTGTTTCGAGATATGGGGGGCGCAAGGCCAGTATCTGGAGCACGGACCTTTGGGGATGAGGGAACCGAGGCACAGAGCCGGTTGTAGTCATGAGGCGAGAGCCTGAGGTGATGATTTCTGTCGTGATGGAACCGAGGTGCGGAGCCGGTTGTAGTCACAAGGCGAGGGCCTAAGGTGATAGAATTGAGGCGTGGAGCCTGCTGTGGTCATGAGGCGGGGGCCTGAGGAGATTGGAGCTTTGAGCTTGATAAAACCGAAGCGCGGAGCTGGTATTGATCATAAGGCGAAAGCCTAAGGTGTCTGAGCTTCGAGCTTGATAGAACCGAAGCGCGGAGCTGGTTGCATTCTGATGGTCTGTGCACGGAGCTTTCTCATCATAAGTTTTGGCGTAGAGCCAAAGGATCGAGGCGCTGGACCGATCAATAAAACCGAGGCGTAGAGCCGGTTGATTGCAGGGTTGACCTGTTTCATGAGAGATATGCAGAGTGTATATGTGTGATGATGGTTGTTAGATATGAACAGATATGATGATGCAGACTCGATGTGATAATGGTGATGCAATATGTGCACGGGCCCGTGCGTGTGTGTTGATTTAAGCTTAGAGCTTCTATCAAGTTCCGGACTTGAGCATTCAGAGCGTAGAGCTCGAGCATTCAGACGGCAGAATCCGAGCATTCAAAGTACAGGCTTTGAGCATCCAATACGAGGTGGTTGGGCATCCAAGCGTAGAGCTTGAGCATTCAAGTGTAGAACTTGAGCATCCAGTACACAGTGGTTGGGCATTCGAAGAGCTTCGAGCATTGAAAATGTTAGATTTTTGAGCATTCAGGCGTAGAGCTTGAGAATAGATGATGTCCTGATTGTTGGGGCGGCATAGAGCCTGTTGAGGATTTGATTGTTTACGGC
This sequence comes from Rhododendron griersonianum, assembly GCA_018127125.1. Classification (NCBI taxonomy): domain Eukaryota; kingdom Viridiplantae; phylum Streptophyta; class Magnoliopsida; order Ericales; family Ericaceae; genus Rhododendron; species Rhododendron griersonianum. Next base: position 2,491,945 of record CM030798.1, on the reverse strand, counting down.
TTCGAGCCAGTTGAGATGGTGGGCTTGGAGCCGCTTAAGTTGATGAGATGACAGGCGTAGAGCCTGTTGCTGTGATAGCGAGTGTAGAGCTGCTGAGTCGGGGGCTCGGAGCCGCTGAGTGAGTGAATACGGGCATAGAGCCGTTGAGATGATTGTTACGGCTCCGAGCCAGTTGAGATAGTGGGCTTGGAGCCGCTGAGTGATAGAAACGGTGAACATGGGCTTCGAGCCGCCGAATGATGGGCTTCGAGCCGCTGGGTGATAATAAGCATAGGCATAGAGCCGCTGAGTAGGGCCGTTGGAATGATGGTAGATATGATGATGAGCTCTTGAGCTGTTGAGTGAGCTTAGAGCTGCTAATGATGATTGGGCTTAGAGCCTGTTGAGTGAGTTGATGGATGCATGGTTGCTGGAGTGGTAAGCGTATGAGCTACTGTATGAGTTGATACGGGTGAACATGAGCACGGAGCTGCTGAGTTCTTTTATAGTGGTTAATAGCAGAGTTGTTGAGTGTCTTGATTTGCTGTAGTAAGAGTTTTGGCCAGCAGTTTATGGAGAGAGATCTTCCTTATGCTTGGACATGCCCCCAAGGCTAATTCTGATCACGTTGTATTAGCTCGGGGATGCCCCCAAGGATGTTTTGTTGGTCGAAGACTCAGGAGTCCATAATTGCTTGAGTTAGTGCACTGAGCAAGATCTGATGTTGCTGAAGGAAATAGATTGGGGGGCCTGGAGATCGATCTCTCGGCCGAAGGATTGATGTTTCGGCCGAGGAATTGAAGTCTCGGCCGTGCAATCGCTTGGTTTCCAGAGTTCTATAAAAGCCGAGGCTGCGGCGTTCTTTCATTTTATTTTCCTCTCTTCTCTCTCCGTCCTTTGCGTCCGAGAAATTCGTCGAGAACCCCTCTCATCTTTCTCTTGGTTCTTGTTAGCTCCGGGCCATGGATAGCACGCGGCTGATGATCGCGGAGGGAGTCCGCGACGTTCTTGGTCTTGTCTTGATGCTTGATTAGGGACCCTCGCATGGGTGGCTTGCTTCCGTGACGCGGAACTCCTGGGATGGTGCTTGTACGTGATATGGTGGTTTTTCTGTGCCATCCGGTGTCTTTCTTGCACCGCAGTGCTTCTTTGGTACACGCCGTCCAGGGGGTATCCTCTTCTTTTTTGCAGCTGGTCTCTGGTGTTCAGACCACCAGAGGGTTCGGCATCCTCTTCTCCTTCCTTTTTTGTTTTTCTGTTTCTCTTCCTGCATAGGTTAGTTTGATAGGAAATCGATGTATAGTTTGTTTAGGAAATGTGGGATGATCCACCTTGTGATGTAAAAAGCTTTCGTTATATGAAACAAAAACCTTTTGCTCTGCTATTGCGATTGTGTATGCTATATTTGAGTTGTTTGTGTATGATATTTTGTTAATCCAGTGAAACAAACAAAAACGTGGAAACAATCTGTAAAACTGTCGTTCTGGCGGCCTACCTAACGATTAAGCGGCCGAAGCTTTGATCTGGCGGCCGAAGGATCGTTTTGTTTGCCTGGGTTTGACTTTTAGGTCAACCCTGATTTTCACGGGCCGATGGATTGATCCTACGGCCGTCGTATCGAAGTGCCAGCCGAGAGACCGACCAAATTACCGAGGATTAAGAATCCGATTCCGATTCGAACTAAGACTCGACTTAGTTCTATAAATACGCGTTCTACGAACCCGATAGCATTGTCAGTAACAATTCCTTGCATATGGCACAACCAGTCCTTGATCAGTGGTTGAATTCCTTTAATGGCCTCGACCGTTTACACTTTAAGTCCTTTGTCATGGACTTTCTCTTCTCCCTTCGTCAAATTCCTGTGAATTTTGCTTTCCTTAGGGCAGCCACCAATTTGTGGGATCCTGCTTTTCATGTCTTCCGATTTAGGAGAGAGGAATTGTGTCCTACTATCGAGGAGTTTACGGCCATCATGGGTCATTCGGATAGAGAAGGTTTCATTGTCCCTAATCCTTTGTTCAACCGAGGTAATCTCTTGAAAGATTTGCTCCAAGTTCAGAAACATGAAGCTAGGCTTTTCATGGTGAATGGAAGGCTGGAGATTCTACAGTTTGTCCAGTGTTTTGGTACAGCTGAGGCTCATCGTCAAGTTTCTCAACAGAAAACATGTTTTCATGCGTTGTGCATTTGTCTCCTTCATTATTACTTGCTTGGCCCTTCCTTTGGCCATGCTGATCCCATACTGCTTAATCTTGCTCAACAAATTGGAAACCGTGTGAGTTTCGCTGGCTTAGTATTGGCAGAGACGTTGATGGGTCTAGATGTGATGAAGGGTAATCCTACAGCTCAGTTCTCAAGAAGTCTTTTGCTATTGCAGGTTCGCTCTTTGTTTGTTTATTTTGTCAAGTTATCTTTTCATTCATCACTCTTTTGTTTTGACTCACGTGTTCTCTCAACTCACAATTTTTCCTTGTTCTCTAGGTATGGTTATTTGAGAAACTAAAGGTGTGGGATGCGCCAGAGCAACTTCCTTATAATCCAGACCAGTATACGGAGTGTCGCACGATTAGACAGTTCCCAACTGAGGCTGCTTGGGAAGCATGGATGAAAACTTGCAGAAGTGATTGGATTCAATGGGTTTGCCCCTGGTATGGTGTTTAGAGTATGACCGTGAGTACCATGAACCACTTCGGTGTAGCAGTGATTGGTATTACTCAAGTTGTCTTCTACTTTCCTGCTCACTTTCAAAGGCAGTTCGGGGCTGAACAAACCGCAATCCTGGGTGACCCTGAGTATGCTGTTTCCAAGGTCCATGATCCCAGCTTTTGTCGCAATATGCTGCGCTTTTGGCCGAATAGAGTGATGCAGGAGGTTGCTGAGAACTTTGCTGTCAAGCTATCAGGTTCTTACAAACGCTGGTTGAAGAAAAACCTTTTGGAGGACAGTAGTGCAAAGAGAAGGAAGACCTAGGGATTGACACTTTGCTTACGTTTTTCAAAAGATGTTGTTTAATTCTAGCTTTCACGGATTGAGATTTGTTTAGGTTTGCTTTTACCTTTTCCTTTGGAAATAATAAAACATTTGGTCGTTTTATTTGAAGATGTTATTGCCATGGTTTGATAGTGAACATGCTTTAGGATAGACCTAGAAATTTTGGAAGTGATGATGATAGCAATGGCCGGATCTCAAACTTAGAGATTGCCTACATATCCCATGGAGGGAATCAGGCCATAAACGTCATTCCAACAAAGGGGATTTGTTTTGTTTTTAGTTAGGGTCCACTCGGGTATTTTCCTCTCCTTTTATGGTCTTAATTTTGCCTAAAGCCGCCCTTGCGGGTTTTCGGTCTAGTGAGCGTTTTATTTATGCCTTAGTTTTTGCCTAAGCCGTCCTTGCGGGTTTTTGACCTAGCAGGCTGCTCTAATTTTTGCTTGGGTCCGCCCACCCTTGTGGTTTTCGACCCAACGAGCATCTCTCATGGGTAGTACTTCCTCAGCTTATCAATGTTGACTGGCGTCACGAATTCCATTCCATCCAAGTTTGCAATGTATGCTCCTCCTCCAGAAAGTATGCGTTTGATAAGGTAGGGGCCTCCCCAGTTTGGTCTAAACTTGCCCCTTGGGTCTGAAACGTGGCGGCGGATTGCTTTGAGCACCATGTCTCCTACTTTGATGTCTCTCGGTTTTACTCTTTTGTTGAATGCTCGTGCAATGCGGCGTTGATACCCTTGTACATGGTATAGCGCTCTCAGCCTCCTTTCGTCTAGTAGTGCCAACTCGTTGTAGCGATTTTGAACCCAGTCCTCTTCGATCATTCCAGTCTCAGCCAGAACCTTTAACGAAGGCAACTCCAGCTCGATAGGCAAGACAGCCTCCATTCCATAAACCAGAGAGTAGGGAGTAGCCCCAGTCGAAGTTCTTTCAGTTGTTCGATAACCCCATAGTGCCAAAGGTAGCATTTCTGGCCAGTCTGTGTAGGTGTCGGTAGTCTTCCGCAGAATCCTCTTGATATTCTTGTTTGCAGCCTCAACTGCTCCATTAGTTTGAGGTCGATAAGTAGATGATAGATGATTCTGTATCCTAAATTCGGCAAAAAGCTTCTTTGTCGCTCCCTTGAAGTGCGATCCATTGTCACAGACGAACTCGTGAGGTACACCGTATCGATAGATGATATTAGTGCGAATAAATTTGCCCACATGAGTGGCTTTGAGGGTAGCATATGAAGCTGCTTCTACCCACTTGGTGAAGTAGTCGATGGCCACTAGAATGAACTGATGTTTGTATTTTCCCTTTGGATTTATATTTCCAATGACGTCTATCCCCCAGGTGGAGAATGGCCAAGGGGATGTCATGCTATAAAATTCCGTAGGGGGAATACGCATACGATCAGCGTGAGTTTGGCATTTGTAACATCAGCGGACATAGTCAGCGCAGTCGGCCTCCATTGTGGTCCAGTAATATCCCTAACGCAGGATCTTCTTTGCCATTGTTGCCCCATTCATGTGTGGCCCACAAATTCCTTCGTGTACTTCCTCCATTACCTTGCAGCTGTCCTCCGTTGTGACGCAAAGTTGACATGGACCCAAGTGTGCCCTTCGATATAATGCTCCTCCACAGATTACAAATCGGGCGGCAAACTTGTGCAGAGCCGTTTTGTCCTTTGAGGTGACCTTGGATGGGTATTCTCCTTCTTCCAGGAATTTCTTCACGTCTTCGTACCATGGCTTGCCATCGTCCTCACCTTCCTCGGTGAAGGTGCATTCGCATGCTGGTTTGACTTTTTGTTCGATCATGAGAGGCCGCATTGTGAATCCCAGGGGTATTTCGACCATAGATGCTAATGTTGCCAGTGCATCTGCAAATCTATTGCTCACTCGAGGAGTGTGCGTGAAGATAACATAATCAAATTGTGGAATTAGATCTTCCAGCACAGAGTGATATAGTTTCAGTGTGTCTTCCTTGACCTTCCAGTCTCCTCTTGCTTGAGATACCACCAGGTTTGAATCCCCAATGACTTCTACCCTTTTTGCCCCTAGTTCTAGGGCTGCTTCCATTCCAGCAATACAGGCCTCGTATTCAGCTTGGTTGTTGGTGACTTCAAACCTCAGTTTATATGACAAAGGGATATAAGAGTCGTTTGGGGAAACTAGCAATACCCCTATGCCATATCCACATTGGTTTGATGCTCCATCAAAGTAAAGCTGCCAGGTGTCGTCCAAAAGACATAGAATATCCTCATCGGGGAACATGAAGTCTTCTGCCTCGGCTTCTATCACAGGGTGATCTGCCAAGAATTCTGCTACAGCTCTTCCCTTTACTGATTTTCTTGTCATGTATTTGAGGTCGAATTCTGCTAACAACAATAACCATCTAGCTAGCTTCCCGATAAGTGCTGGCTTTTCGAAAAGATATTTGATTGGGTCTAAATGAGAAACCCGCACCACCGGATGTGCTAACAGGTAGTGCCTTAGTTTCTTTGGGGCCCATACTAGCCCCCAACAGGTTTTCTCAAGGGGAGTGTACCGTGTTTCATAGTCCATCATTTTTTTGCTGAGGTAGTATATGGCGCACTCTACTTTGGCGTCGTTCTCTTGCGCTAGCATGCATCCCATGGATGTGTCTGTTACTGAGAGATACAGAATCAATGGCTTCCCAGGGATGGGTGGCGACAGTACAGGTGGATTCTGAAGATATTCTTTGATTGCTTCAAACGCTTGCTGACAGTCTTGGCTCCATTCAAAATCAGTACCTTTCTTCAATAGCTTGAAAAGGGGTTCGCAGGTAGTTGTGAGCTTGGAAATGAACCTACTGATGAATTGTACTTTCCCCAAGAAGCTCCTTACTTCATTTTCTGTCCTAGGTGGCGATATTTCCATGATAGCCTGTATCTTGGAAGGGTCTACCTCGATTCCTCTTTGAGTGATGAGAAATCCCAATATTTTTCCAGCCGTTACCTCAAAAGTGCATTTTTTGAGGATTAAGACGTAGTTTGTATTGCCTAATCCTCTCAAAAGAACTTTTGAAGCGCTTCGTAGTGTCCCTCCCTTTCCTTTGATTTGACTATCATATCGTCGACATATACCTCGACCTCTTTGTGCATCATGTCGTGCAGTAGTGTTGTTGCCATCCTTTGGTAAGTGGCTCCAGCATTCTTTAACCCGAATGACATCACTCAGTAGCAGTAGGTTCCCCAAGGTGTAGTAAAGGTGGTTTTCTCTCTATCCTCAGGAGACATAAGGATTTGATTATACCTAGAAAATCCATCCATGAAGGATAGCAATGCATGGCCTGCGGTGTTGTCTACTAGCTCGTCTATGTGGGGTAATGGGAAGTTATCCTTTGGACTGGCTTTGTTGAGATCTCGGAAATCTACACAGACCTTGATTCCTCCAGTTTTCTTTCTGAATATTCGGTGACTATGAGGAAACCGGCGTTGATTTGTTTAGTGACTTCTTCTTTTATCTTTAAGACCCAATCAGGGCGCATACGTCTCAGTTTTTGTTTAACTGGTTTTGCATCAGGATGAAGGGGAATTTTATGCTGAACAATTTCAGGGTCTATTCCAGGCATGTCCTCGTAAGACCAAGCAAAAACATCTTTGTATTCTTTTAGCAAAAGGATTAGTTTTTCACTTTCTTGAGAGGATAGTGTTGCACCAATTTTAACCATTTTGGGTTCGTTTTCAGAGCCTATGTTTGCTGTGATTATTTCCTCAGAAAAAGGTTTAGCGTGCCTTTCTTCTTCTCTCTCGATAAATTCTAGAATTTCTTTTGGAATTTCTTCCTCAAAATTTGGTGTGTCGGAATCCATATAGGCAAAGTGAAATACTCTAAATCTTCCTTCTCATTGCTAAAATTGTCAAAAGACATTTCAGAGTCAAACTCAAAGTAAATGTTATGCTTTGGTGCCTTGACCAGGTTTCCCTTACTAGACTTAGTAGTTTCAAAAGATGAAAAGCTTGACTCGGACTGAGTCGACTCGGAGTCGGAATCGGAATCGGAATCGGAACTAAGATCAGAATTAGCGGTTTTCATTTTGTATTTCAGAGTATGTTCCACGGTCCAGTTAGGGTAAGCCCCTTTTTCAGCATCCACAATCAGTTCAGAGCAGTCTTTTTCATCACCAAGGTTGATCATCAGCACTTCACTGTCACCTTGATTCGCACTTTCATCATTGTCACCCTGCAAGTCTTGGAGGGCCATTTGATTTGCTATTGCTGTTATTTCTTTCCAATTGAGCTTCAATCTCTGCTTCGTCGCTGTTGTCGACTCTTCGTGTGCCAACAAGCCCCACCAATTATCAAAGCTATCTGTGATGGGGTGGATCACCCTTATTTCATTGTTGGTGACCCCCTCATCAAAGAGTAGGTTTAGTGATATTTCGTTTAGTGGGTCGTTGTCAACAGACTCTTCTTCCTTTGCTTCTTCAGTTTCGAGGTTATTGACCTCGTCTATAGGCCAATAGTCGTCGGTAGGTGCATAGGGGTCATAAAAATAGATTGGGACCTTGCGAAGCCCTTCTTCTTCAATCATGTCTTCTACTTCTTCTTCATAAACTGTTCTAGCGAACATGACGTGGTTGTCTTCAATGATAGTTACCATAGGCTTTGGTTGATTTACCGGAGTGATGTATTTGGAGGGGTTGAAATCCTCAGCAGTAGAGTGAAGTGGGCCAGACAGCTTGGTGACAACTTGAAAGTGCGAATCAAACGTGGATAGTGAAGCATTCATTTTTCCTGAAAGATTTTTAGTTTAAGTTTGATTGATTGATCTTACCTACTGTTCATTTGACTTAGAGAGACTCCTAAGGTTCGACCTGCAAAAGCGAATTTTACAACATACATGTATACAATGGGTGTGAGGAAGAACTTGGAAGCAAAAATGCAAGTAGGTTCCTAGCCTGTAGGTTCCTGTCTTAGTTTGATAAGTTCTATGGCTTTCTAAAACATGCAAGGTTTAGGTAGTCTCAGGGTGCTCCATTGTCAAAGGGCACCAGTCCTTTCACCAGCCCATCATAGGCGGTGATTGGGTGATTCCCTTTTTGATATACCACTAGGTATGAGTGACTGTGGAGTTTGCTGGAACCTCCAACATAGCCCGTGTCATGCCGGGATATCAGGTGAACTCAACGAGTTGCCCGCTCGACGCATATGATAAGTGAATTAGACAAGGCATGTATTAGTCTTATGTTGAACTTTCTGGTTATGGCTCTCATGTCCCCTGTAGAGTCGCCAAAAACTGTAGACACCTCCCAGACCGGGCATCGCCATACAGATTGATCACGTTTATTTGCTCGATTGGTTGCTTGCTTCATAAACCAAGATCGTGGACATTCCCATGGCTAGGAACATCGCCACACGATAGCGGTTATCGTCAAAACAGAGTCACCACCCAGTTTATTAAAACTAGGAAAACAGATAGAGATTCTGGGTACGGGAGCCAAGAGTACAGTAAGGGGAAGGTATTAGGCACCCCTTTCTGCCCAGCCGTGAGACTGGCCCATAGTTATTCAACATAAGACATGTAGATGCTTTGTTTAATTCTAACACATAATCTGTTTAATTAAGCCTTTAAACAATAAGTAAAGTGAGCCAGTGCGATAAGTAAAGCATGCATCAGAAAGCAGAACAAACAAAGCTGTCCCAGGGTAATGGATCCCGCGGCCGGTGAATGGATGTCACGGTCGAGGGATACTCCTGGTTTGATATATCGGCCGAGGGATCGAAGCCCCGATCAATGTTCTTCCTCACACCAGACAGAAAAGTTAGTAGATGATCAAAACACTACGGTTAGTCATAAATACAGTAAGTAAAACAAACCAGAGGCCGTTGGGCCTCATCACCTTCATCCCTCAGTTGCTTGATTGCTTCGGATTGGGTGTGATTGACTGATTGCTTCTCAGAAAACCCTAGGGTTAGGGTTTGAACTTCAGGGTTTGATCGTCGGATTGATGGTTGCCTTCGGGAGGTTAGGGCTTTTGAAGAGGGGGTTTGAGAGAGTATTTGTGCAGAGTTTCGTGGCTTGAATGGGTGTATTTTGTTGTTAATTTCGGAACCCAAAGGCTCCTTTATATAGGCGTAGGGATGACTCACTCCAGCCAATCAAAATGCACGATCAAAATTGGAGTTAGAGTGTGATTCTAACTCATCATGGCAATCCTCTAACGTAGCCCGAACGCATCGGGAAGGTAGTGTAGTTGGATCAAACGTCTGACAGAACGTTCCAGAGTCTGGAAAAAGGACGATCTGGCGGCCGAGGAATGGATGTCGCGGCCGAAGGATAGATCTTGCAGCCGAGGGATTGATCTCTCAGGGAGATTTTCTAGCAACAGGTTGCTCGGGTGAAGAAATGATGATAAGGCCGTGAGATCGATGTCACGGCCGACAGATGGATTCTCCTAGGATTCTGTATTTTCTGTCTGAAAGGCTGTATGGCTTTGGATTGGGTCCTCTAAGTGGCTCAAAGTTCTTACCGAAAGTCCTAAGGTTCGCAAGAAGGCAATCAGCAATCACTGTATCCATTTCATCTTTGGGATGGTCCCCAAGGTGGGACTTGAAATAATCGTTAGGCCAAATTGGGGTGTCTACACCGCCTTCATTGCTGGATTTATTAATTTTGCAAGACCAACAAAGGGATGCACTATAAAGACTATCTCCCAGCCAACACACTTGGCCTTCAAAAAAAGGAAAGGAAGAAGAAAGTTCTACCTGGGTGTCATATTCTAGAAGCACACCTCAACTCTTTTGTGGAAGGCAGTCACACAACATTGGCAAGAGCATAGGCTGTCACACAGCATTGGCAAGAGCATGCCAAGATCTCTGCCAAACAGCAAAAAGAGCATTGCACTCACCTTCATTGCTATTTACATCGCATATTTCTATGCTAGGGGCAATTAGATTATTGTCATCATGCACAATTGAGCTAGGGTCGAGTATTCATAGCCTAAACATTCAGTTTAATATGCATATGTATTCATTGCAATCTATGTCACCCAAAATCGTTCAAGCTCTTGAACTAGGGTTCTTTAAGTGTGGTGGTCCTGCCCCTAGCAGTCAGCATAAAAGGACTTCGGTCCATGGTCGACTCCATGTCTGTTACACGTTGTTTTCCTATCCATTGTTGTTTTTCTATCCATTGTTGTTTTCTAAACTATTCAAATGTGGATTGTAGGATTCTCCACATCGAAATACTGGGTTGGATTTCGGTCCTTGAAGTTATTAGGACCAACCACATCAAACTTTGTGTTTATGACTGTAGACACCCCAATTTGGCCTAACGATTATTTCGAGTCCCACCTTGGGACAATCCCGATGATGAAATGGATACAGTGATTGCTGATTGCCTCCTTGAGAACCTTAGGACTTTCGGTAAGAACTTTGAGCCACTTAGAGGACCCAATTCAGAGCCATACAGCCTTTCAGACAGAAATACAGAAGCCTAGGAGAATCCATCTGTCGGCCGTGACATCGATCCCACGGCCTTAACATCATTTCCTCACCCGAGCAACCTGTTGCTAGCAAAATCTCCCTGAGAGATCAATCCCTCGGCCGCAAGATCTATCCTTCGGCCGAGACATCCATTCCTCGGCCGTGATATCCTTTACTCGGCCGCCAGATCGACCTTTTTCCAGACTTTAGAACGTGTTCTGTCAGACGTTTGATCCAATTACACTACATTCCCGATGCGTTCGGGCTACGCTTAGAGATTGCGACGTAGAGCTAGAGGTGCATTGCAATTGCAATTGCAATCGTGACATTTGATTGGCCAGAGTGAGTCACCAATTGCCTATATAAAGGGCCTTTGGACTCCGAAAATAAACACACGAAATTCATCAGAGTATACACTCTCTCAAACCACGAAACTCTGGCAAAATACTCTCTCAATCCCACTCCTCAAAAGCCCTAACCTCCCGAAGGTAGCCGTCAATCCGGCGATCAAACCCCGAAGTTCAAACCCTAACCCTAGGGCTTTCAATCAAGCAATCAGTCAATCACAATCAAATCCGAAGCAATCAAGCACCTGAGGGATCAAGGTGGTGAGGCCCAACGGCCTCTGGTTTGTTTTATTTATCGTTCTTACGCTTAATCGCAACCTTCTGATTATCTGTTAATCGTATAGTCTGGTGTGAGGAAGAACACCGACCAGGGCTTCGATCCCTCGGCCGGTACATCAAACCAGGAGGATCCCTCGGCCGTGACATCCATTCACCGGCCACGGGATCCATCTCCCTGGGACAGTTTGTTCTTTTCTGCTTTCTGACGCATGCTTTACTTATCGCATTGGCTCACTTTACTTACTGTTTAAAGGAATAAACAAACAGACTATGTGTTAGAATTAAACAAAGTGTGTACATGTCTTATGTTGAATGATTATGGGCCAGTCTCACGACTCGGCAAAGAGGGGTGCCTAACACCTTCCCCTTATTGTACTTTTGGCTCCCGTGTCCAGAATCTCTATCTATTTTCTCAATTTTAATAAACTGGGTGGCGACTCTGTTTTAATGATAACCGCTATCGTGTGGCGATGTTCCTAGCCATGGGAATGTCCATGATTTTGGTTTACGAAGCAAGCAACCAATCGAGCAAACAAACGTGATCAATCTGTATAGCGATGCCCCGTTTGGGAGGTGTCTACAATGACCAATGGAGCCAAGTCAAAAGAAGTTGGAAGATTGCCTCGTAACTAGTCCTGAGCAAACTCTACAATTGACACCATGTCAGCAGCATTAAAGTGGCTTCGCACTTTGCATCTCCGTGGCTCCTTGCTTCGCGCTTTCATCTCCATGTTATCAGCTATGCCTTCATAACTCAGAAACCTCACACCTACTCTTCAGTAGCACCATGCACCTGCCTTGTCGTATTCACGACCTTGTCTGGCTTCATGAAACTCCGAGCAACTCTACACCCAGGCAGCCTCGCGCTCAGTAGGTTCAATCCCAATAGTACTCTACACTCGGACACCCTTGCGCTTAGCAGGTTCAAATCTCAACAATACAGCGCCTACTTTAGCTACCCCGAGCTCACATCTTGAAGATAAGCAGCCTCGCCACTTCCAGGCCGGTAAAACAATTCTGTGGCTCCCACTTAACACATTGAGTGAACATTTATGAAGTTCTGAGTTGACAGCCAACAAGAAAAAGCACCTGCATAAAAGCTTATAATGGCCCAGTGCACTCCGAAAGGCATCCTGTTAGTAGAGGCATTGGAAATCTGCATAACAAGGTTGAAATTAGGAGGCGAAGGAAATTTTCTAGGCATGCAAAGACGATGGACATCTCCCAAATGAGTTGAATTTGCCAAAGGTGGCAATAGAAGGCTGCTAAAGCATACGTGTGGGTCACCCCATTCATCGAGGCGATGGAACTTTCCTTGACACCCAATTGAAGAAGGCAATGAAAATCTCTGAAGGCAATAATGACCAACAGGTTTCACCCAAAGCATTTAACAAGCCTTATGGCATTTTGGGTCAGCAAGTCGACGGGGTCAATGCGGGAATATGGTCAGATCAGCCTTGGGAGGCATCCCAGCATGAGGAAACTAGCCTCGGGAGCATTCCCAAGCTTAAGAAGGATCAAATATCAAATCAAAGCCTTGCAAGGGCTACCAAATGCAGGCATTCAGTCTAGCCTTAGGAGTATCCCAAGCATGTGGAATTTACTAGGAAACATTTGGAATTTAGCCTTGAGAACATCCCAAGCATGTCGACATCCCTGAGCTTATGGAACCTCAAGCACTGATGTTAAACCCACTTCAGGACCTTTTCTGAGCTCTCTCTAAAGCAGCAAGCTCACAATTACTGACCATTGAGGATTATGAATTCCGAGCTCTCGCTCACGAAACCCAAAAATCCTTGATGCCTCAAATTTAGGCTCCACGCCCTGATTATTGTGCTCCGAAAGTACGATAGCCGTCACGTCCTATGCAACCCTGCGGTCATCACTATTTAGCAGCTCAATGCTCACCATTGCAACCATTCGGCAGCTCTGCACTCGCTTATCAAACAAGCCCTATGCTCAAGTCACTCACCAACTGCATGCTCACCAGCCCCATGGCTCCATGCTCACTACCATCAAGTTACTCAGCGGCTCTACGGCTTTATGCCTACAAACTCAGCTGCTCTATGCTCACCATCTTAGCGGCTCTACGCCCACTATCTCAACAGGCTCTATCCACAACAATCAAGATATCATCTGTTCTCAAGCTCTATTGCTTGAATGCTCAAAGTCCAAACACTTTGAATGCTCGAAGCTCTTCGAATGCCCAACCACTGTGTATTGGATGCTCAAATTCTACAATTGAATGCTCAAGCCCTGCGTTTGAATGCCCAACCACTGCGTACTGGATGCTCAAAGCCTGTACTTTAAATGCTCAAATTCTACCCTCCGAATACTCGAGCTCTACGCTCTGAATGCTCAAGTCCAGAACTTGAAAGAAGCTCTATGCTTAAAACAAACACACACGCACGGGCCCGTGCACATAAGCGTCAATTGCATCACCATTGTCATCATCGAGTCTGCATCACCATTATCATTATATCTAACCATCATCATCATATACATGTTTTGCATCTTTTCTCTCACTCATGAAACAGGTCATTCATGTATACAATCGGCTCTACGCCTCTGTTCCATCACTTCAAGCTCTATGCTCTGATCCTTAGGCTCTTGCCTCACAATCGATACCGGCTCTACGACTTGGTTCTCTCATCTCAAGCTCCGTACTCCAATTACCGGCTTTCTGCCCCCCATATATCAAAATAGCAGAAGGGAGTTTGAGTCCAGCACAAAGCACTTCTCTAACATTCAGAAAAACTTCAGAAGGTTTATGTTTTTTTTTTCTTTCAAGTCGTCAAGATCATTTGGATTTAGTCGATTATGAACTATGATTGCTTGATAATAACGATAAGATAATTTTATTTCAAACCATGCCGAACTTACAAAAATCGGGCACTGCGGCCCACCTATATTCCAAGGCACGGAGGCCTGGAACAATAGAAAAAAAAAAAAAAAAGAGAGAGAGAGAGAAAACAGAATTCAAACAAAAAAAAAAAGGAAGGGAGGGCTGTCCCTATCTCCCTCGTCTCCTAATCACTATCAGTTTGGTTGAAGACGTTGAAAGCGACATCATCAACCTCATTGCCTCCACCATCCTCACCACCATCTCCGGAGTTGGCCCCGTCACTAGCATCGTTGGCCGCGTCCGAACGGTCATTCGAAGCATTTGGATTCCCGTCACTATCTTCAGCATTTTGCTCAGCCACCGCGGCATTCCCGAACTCCGGGTCGAGGCCATCCTCCGCTGCATCAAAAGCCATGTCCTAAAGGTTGGAAACAGCCCTCCGAAGGGCCTGGAGAGAGGTGAGAACAGAAGCAATGTGCGCATTAATGTGCGTAATCTCCTCTCGAAGGATTCATACCTCCGTCTCCAAGACTGCCACGCGAGCTCTAAGATCCGCCATTCGAAGCAAAAGAATTCAAAGAGTCTTCTCTTTTAGAAAATATTGATGTGTATTGAAAAGGGAAGTCATCCCTTTCCTTTTAAAGGAGTTTTGGGGACGTCCAAACGCCATAACTGTGCACAGGAAGCGAAAAGGCACGCCTAAAAAGTGGACAGTTGGGAGTTAAAAAGTCCAGAAACTAAAATGACTCCCCAGCGCTAAAGACCATGTCCCAAGCACTGAAGATGTCCTCCAGAAAAAAATGGGCCTCTGTTGGGCCTCGGCTTGTTTTTGTCCTCTTTTGGGCCACCACGGTCCGAAAATCATTCTCAGGTGTCCAATTAACCTTTTTGGGCCAATAGCAAGTTTTGAACTCGATTTCTATCTAGAGGGTCCGTCCCGCCTCCCAGTAAAAAGAAAATTCAAAATTCAACCCAAGGGTCTATCGAAGAGAGAGAAACCAAGTTTTTGTTGTTCGGTCGAGCTAAATATAATTTGTCGCAACTCAAACAAACTTTTCTCATTTTGTCATGACCTATGCTATATCAATTCTCTTCATACTCGTGTGATAGGATCATAGCATGTGACTATATGCATAATTGTTAGATTAAAAAAATATAGTGCGGAAGCGGGTGGTTCGGGTTACCTTGCGAACTTTAACCGAATCGGACCTTGGTGTGGATGGATTACGAACTCTCGATCATGTACCAAATCAGCGACAAATTCCTGCGATGTAGTGATACTACGAGGATCGAGTATCACCCTCTATTCCACGGTGCAAAAGCTCGGATTGCTCTTTAATGGCAGAGAGAGAGAACTATCGAAGAGAGAAAGTTTCCCAGAACTCTATCTTTATTGTATACCTCTGGTGTATATCATGTTCTATATTCTTGTGTATCATAATGTATATCTTTCTATGAATATCCTGCATGAAATAAATAGAGAGAGCATCCTAGATGCTTTAGAAGTCTTCTAATCCTACGAGATTAGAATTACTTCAAATTCTCCTATCTTATCTCCAAGATGAGATAGGACTCTCTAATACATGGGTCACTGGGTCTCCCGATTTGGTCCCGGACTTGCCCAAATTCCAACATCTCCCACTCGTCCATGCATGGGCATGACAAGTTGTATCAATCTCTCTTCCATCTACCCAACTAAGAAGCAAACTCATACGCGCTAATGAACCGTGTGATCGCTAGAGCACTTGCAAGTGGGAGCTCTACACTAGAAACTCTGTAAAAACCAGCATAGAGACATCAACCCATAAGAGTGTCTCATGTACCCTGAATCCATTTAGTTACACTGGGCCAAACATCTTTAATCCTTCCAAAAAGCATGCTTGACCCTCCAACATCATGCACTCTATATTCACACCCGATCTGCGTCCCAATAGAGCGACCTGAGTTGTCGACAGTGAATATATAACAAGGGTGTACTACTAAATGATCCTCTTTTCGCCCTCATGCCACTTCATTTTAACCTTGCTGCTTTCCAAGACATGCTCCATGGGACCCTGACATTTCGTGGTCTTAGGTAGTCAAGCTAGACTAGCAACACAAAGTGTCTACTACATGACATAGTCAAAAATCAAAGAGCACATTTAATATATATACAGTCACCTTATCTAAATGTTTGCTAAGACTCACTGTAGAGACCCGTATTTTTAGGCCGTATTTTTTTTCTTTTGTAAACGTACGGCCTATCGAGATAGACGGTGCGAATATTTGGTGTGGCGTATTCGTGAAAAGATATAAGGGTAATTGAACGAGTGGTGCACGTGTGAGTGTGTGGTGTGAGAAGTAGGGGATTACTCCCCCACCTTTATCATTTCTCCAGGAGGAGAAAAATTCCCATTCTCTCTTTTTCTCACTCTTGGCTGTCTTTCTCTCCTCCTCTTCATCCGAAACTCTCTCCTCTCTTCTCTCTTCGATCTCAACATCTTAGAGCGTGATTCCGGACAAAGTCCAAGAATTAAAGTTGCTATACGGAGCACGGGCTTTCCGAATTAATATCCAAGAAAAATAATGATCGGACCGCGTGGGAGCTCGGTGACTTGGTCAAAGGGTCGGGTTTTGCTCAAAACCCTTGAGGTAGGGATTTCTTACTCTTGTTATGCGTTTATACGGTGTTTATGTACCTAGATTGTGCCTTGCTTCGTTGTTTAAGTTTGTTCCTTCCATTTCCGAAAATCTGCAGAACAGAGTCTTCGTTTTTGGGGTTTTACGCCTTCTTAAACTCAGGATTGAATTTTGGTTCCTTCGTATGAAATAGAGTAGACTTAGAGCCCGTTCTAATGCCGCTAGAATCATACAAAACCGTTGAGAATTGAATAAATGGTGGATTTTAGAAAACTGGTCACAAATCTGTCATGTTGTAGTTCAAACAGATTCGTATTGCTCTGTAAATGCCCGTTTAACCATATTTCGAGTGCGAATTTGACTAGGGTTCCTTTGCATCTTTTGTACTTCGTTTAATTGCGCAACTACCGAGACTGGAATCACTCAAAAATATTAAGAACTCAATTTATAGTGATTTTTAGAAGATTGAACCGAAATCTGGAAATCTGGGTAGCTTATAGAGCAGCATTTTTCATCATTTAGCTATGGTTAAACGACCCTATTGGTTATGGGTCCTCATGGGTTTTAAAGATTGATAAGTTGGTGATATTTTGGCATTGGAACCATTGAAAAATATTAAGTATGTGATTTTTAATGAATTTTCGAATACGGACTGCTTTGTTGAAAGTCAGAATATGCTCATGTGTCGATTTTAGATGATTACGGTACCTGTTCGTTGTCTAGGTATTCGGGTGATTATGTGGGCATTGTGGCATGTTGTGATGAATATTATGAACTTGTTATGTGTTGAGTATGATGCTATTAAGTAATGTAAGAGGTAAAACATAATTGAGACGATAGAATGAATACGAAGAAAGCCACGGATCCACCGTAAGGTGGGATGCCGAAAATGGGACGCACGGGGTCCTAAATGCCCAGAATTGAATGAAAGGATTTTAGTGGACGCACGGGGTCCCAAATGCCCGGAATTGAATGAAAGGTTTTTGGTGGACGCACGGGGTCCTAAATGCCCGGAATTATTTTGAAAAGGAAAATGGCTAATACTTGAGAAATACAAGACAAATTGATTACGTTCTAAAAGGAAATTCAGCAATATGTTCGTATTGTCCTGCTAAGAGATATACTCGTTGTCATTAGCATCTTGGGGTTCATTGTACATATATATTGTTGCTCACATATTACTGTTGGTGCTTGATCATCACATATATGTATAGATCGAGGCAGAATGGAGTGTTTGCGTAGTGATGGACAAGTGACGATTGAGGGCGAGTTGTGGTCTAATTAGAATAATTCGAGTCGGTTTAGGCTTCTAGTTTGACATATGAGCTATTAGGAATACCTTTATGAAGTCATGATCCCTTGGTTGTAGTATGCTCATTGGTGGTGGAAGACCCATGTTTTTTTGTGGTATCTCGTCGTATTCACTCACTCTAAGTGCATGATTCATCGCATTTTCATATAGCTTGAGTATAGATTTCTCTACTGGGCATGTGTAGCTCACCCTGTCATTTTCAGGTACAAAACAGAGGAGTTGACTTGGCGTGCTTGTTGTGCATATTTGATCATAACTTTGAAAGATATTCATGAGGAGTCGCATTGCATAAGATTTGAAAGAGTATTTTGGAAGAATGATTATTGTGAACTGTAAACGTTATTACTATTTTTTTTTTGATCGACTTAGTTACATCGTATTTTGATTAATTGGGGCATTTGAGCCAGAAATGTGATCAGTGGAATCAATATAAGAACAGTGAACAGAAAGGTTTTTTTGGGGTATTATTTGTATTATAGTGAAGACTTTATTTATTAAAAGTGTTTATTATTTATGTTGAAAATCGAGGGCGTGACACTCACACATTGAGGAAACAATGATCCATTCACTCACCTCTAAAATAAATGATCGCCAAGCACATGTAGTATGAATACATGCTACGGTGGAGTTACTTTTCCAAAAAGCGACGTCATACTCCCAAACACTGTTCAGACCTTAGTCTAGTCGCTACCTAGCGCCCAACCTGAGTTCTCAGCTAGCAAGCCATCATGTCGCTATACGAGTCCTCACATTTGGCTAACAAATGCAGGTTAATCTCAAGATAGGGGGAACTATCTGAAATTCGTCTCTTGCTAATAGACCTTATCTTGGTTCCAACCAAGGTGACACATGGTGGGTATGTCTAATTCTACTTATCAGACTATATCACAGGTCCAACCTGTATATCTTACTACCCATCCGTCTCATCTTTGCTCGCTATCTCAAGCGCCAAAGGCGATTGCTCGTGTGAGTGAGCCAATCTAACCTGCTGACATCAATCCTTAAATTCTGTATGTGTTGTTCAATAAACAATTGTCCAAATTGCAACAATAATAAGGTCATATTAAGTGCACAAATGGCATAAATATCCCAAAAATCTGAAAGAAGTGATTAATAAAATTAATAAATAAAACACATCTATCATCATCTACGCAGTCCTAAAGCCTTATCATAAGTCTTAAAAGCCCCATTAGCAATGGGCTTAGACAAAGGGCATACAACTATACGACTCGTAGATATGTGTTTTATAATCACTTTCTTTTTTTTTTTTTGCACAACAATATCTTTGACCCAACAAGGCATAGATTCACACTTTGGAAGCAAAACGTATAATTAGCAGTCCATCAGAGATATCCTAATATCCTCTCGACTGCTTGCCAACGATCATGACCAAGATTGGACCAATAACTATTTCTAAGCTGCCAACGGTACTTGAATAGGGCACGTGGGCCATCTGTTCCAACTCTTTAGGAGTTTTAGGTTCCATGTTAAGCCTAAGTCTCGCCTTTAAAAATAGAAGTGTCTATGAGTTTGCAGCTTTGTCTCCGGAATCGTTCTAAAAACATTCTTAAACAAAGAATCTTCCTAGAAAGATCCCTTAAGATCTCAACTCTGAGCACATAGCTTGCTTTGCCCATTCCTTCATCTCATAAGTGAAGGATAACCACAACTGTGTGGCGACAATCATCTCCTAGTCATTCCAGCCAACTAAAATGTCATCAACATAGAATGACAATATCAAGAAACTATTTTTGGACCGTCTGATCATATGCACGCAATGGCCTTCATTGATCATTGTAAACCCAAATGGCTCGATGAAATCTCAGGTACCACTACCTGAATGATTGTTTTAGGCAATAGATAGACCGTTGGAGCTTGCAAACTTTGCACTCCTAGCCTTTTGCCTTAACGTCCACCTCAAATAGTTCCAAGGCTAGAATAAGGCAATTGGAGTTTTAACCCTTCGCTACTAGACGAGTCTTATTGCTTAGTATGGAATCATCTACTTTGCGTTTGATCTTAAGAAACCATTTGTTCCCAATGATCTTATGCCTAAGCGGAAGATTAACTAAGTTCCAAACAAGGTTTATCTTCATCAACTCCATTTCATTTTACATTGTAGCTATCCATTCCTACTAACAGGCAATAAAGGAATTTCTCTCACTGTTTTGGGCTCTCCTTCATCTCCAGGAGCAATCATGACAAACTCCTCCTCAATCTCAAACAGACGATGAGGGATTATTTAATGTTTACTTCTATGCCTAAGAGGATCTTGAGAATCCATTAGATCTAATCCATAATTAAGCAAGTCGCTCCCACTATCCCCAGAAGGTAGGAGAATTTCTTCCCCATTCTCAACTGGACAATTTGGTGCGCCTCTCATTGGATTCTCTTTCTTGTAGAGTTCTACAACTCTACTAACCTCTCATCTGCTAGGAAAATCCTCCTCGAGGAATCCACATCTCGTGACTCAATTTCAGTCACACCTCCATCAGGTTGTTGGCTGATAAACACATAGCACTTAGAGTGTTCATTGTAACGCATAAAAGTGCATTACTCACCTTTAATACTTAATTTCCCACACTTAGGAGAAGTACTATGTGTTTGAGTAGCCAATCCTCATGGCCGCAAAATTACCCTCATTAGGTTTTCGCCGGTCCATTGCTCATATAGGATGGAAGGTACTAATCTGGTAGGCACACAGTTATGGATGTAGGCCGCAATTTAATAATGCATCTCCTCAATACAAAATTGGAAGATTAAGGCTGCACCATCATCAACTTAACCATATCTAGCAACATATGATTCCTTTTCTCCACTACACTGTTTTGTTGCGAAGTACAAGGAATTGTTAATTGCCCTTACATTGAACCACAAATGTCTAAACGGATAAGCTGGTAATGGCACTACTACAAAAATAGATAAAGACCTCAGTCATTTGGTGTGATCTTTTACTTTTAATCTCGCATTCAAAACCGTGGTCTATCAAGGTGTTACTAAAAGTCTCTATCTTTTAACCACAGGATAAAAACCGTGATTAAAACTCATTAAAACCATGACTAAATACATAAAAACGATGATTAAAATGATAAAACCGTGACCTTTAATAGCTTAACATCTCAGTTTTATTATAAAACCGTGGTTGTTTAGAGAGAAATAATCTTAGTTTTTGAAAAAACCGAGATTAAAAGTGGTGTTTTCCTAAGGGAAAAAATCCTACTCTATTTCTCCTGTTGGGTTTTGAACCCAAGTCTCTTGAGTTTTACATAGAAGCTTTAACCAACTACACCACACACACTTTTCAATATATAATTGAAATATTTAATATATAACATATGCGTTTAACTTACGACCTCAGTTTTTAGATGACTGAGATTAAAGATTCTTTTTATCTCAGTTTTTCAAAAACGAGATCTATTCTTTAAGTTACAATCTCACTTTTAGATTACTGATATTAAAAAATCTTTTCATCTCAGTTTTTTTTTGAAACAAGATATATTCTTTCATATATAATCTCAGTTTTTTGAGAATGAGATCTATTCTTCAAGTTACGATCTCACTTTTTGGATTACTGAGATTAAAAAATATTTCCATCTGAGTTTTTTCGTATAACTGAGATGAAAACTATAGTCTATAACATTTTATTACGCTTTTACAAAAAGTGAGATCTTTTTAGTTTTTGTACCGTGATCTTTATATCATTTTGTAGTAGTGTGGAACAAATGCCCTTATGATTTTCTGAATGATTTTCTAATTGCTTTTCTTGTGGGGCAATGGTCACAAATGGGTAGGTTGACTAACAAATCCCCCTCTTACCCAATGTGACCTAATCTCCAATGCCATTTTACAGAATCAACATCAACAGAAGATGTAATAAAGCAAGTAGAATCACTAACATTATTGTAACGCCCCCAAATTTTGGGTACGTTAAAGGACAATTTTATTGATAAAATCAAATGGAGTCTGGCTCATTATTACATCATCAACCTCACAAGGTGTACATTTATTCAAAAGGGAAGGGAACTAAGGTTCCTAACTACAGCTCCGCCTTCTCTTCCATCCTAGCCAGCTCTTCGGCTCCAAAAGCCTCCAAAGTGTACATCTCACCCTGTTCGTCTATAAGGTCTGACACATTATACCGGCGTCGCCACCAATATAATATGTCAGGGTCACCAAAGGCAACACCGTGAGCTTAAAAGCTCAATAGAATAAACCAAACCCACTAACCCTTAACTTACACATAGCAAGTCACGTATAACAGCAGTGAATCATACAGATAATGATATCTACGCAGTACGTGTTTATTCAACAGCTATTAACAATAACACATCTGCATTTTCTTTCTAACGTTCGTTGGTTTTCGAAATATCAGAGTTTCTCTTACGCAGCGTTTCATTTCTCAAATTAACATTTTGAAAATCGTTAAGTAACCAGAAATTCACATAGGCAATTACACATGCTCATTCAACAACATCGTTAAATAATGACACATCCATATTCGATATTTTTATTAGCGTTGGTGTCATGTCTTTTTCGTGTTTCTCCTACGCGACTCATCGTAGACCGTGTCACATTTTCACCTTTACCAAAATCACAATTTCCAACGTTTCTTTCATAAATTGTTACTAATGAGGCTACCAAGTCCGGCTTCATTAGTAACACACATGATGGCTACCGAGTCCGGTCACACCGCGGTTTTCACAATCCATTCAAATCTTGCATTGGCTCCTCTCTGCGGATAACCAAGCCTTATTGCCACATGAGGCTACCACGTCCAGCCCCATTGGCAATCTTCGCAATGGGCTACCAAGTCCGGCCACATTACAGTTTTCGCAAGTCCACACAAAGGGCTACCAAGTCCGGCCACCTTGCGGGTTTTCACAACTCACATTGGGCTACCATGTCCGGCCACAATGTAGTTTCAGAAATATTTTATCCAAAACCAATTATTTCCTTTATCTTCGCAATGGACTACCAAGTCCGGCCACATTGTGGTTTTCAAAAACATACTCACATTGGGCTACCATGTCCGGCCACAATGTAGTTTCAAAAATATTTTATCCAAGAACAATTATTTCCTTTATTTCCGCAATGGACTACCAAGTCCGGCCACATTGTGGTTTTTCACAAATTGCTACTAACGAGGCTACCAAGTCCGGCTTCATTAGTAACACACGCGATGGCTACCAAGTCCGGCCAATCATGGTTTTCAAAATCCATTCTCTTTCAATCTTGCATTGATTCCTTTTCGCGGAGAATCAAGCCATATTTCCACATGAGACTACCACGTCCGGCCCCATTGGAAATCTTCGCAATGAGCTACCAAGTCCGGCTACATTACGGTTTTCACAAACACTTACACAATGACTACCAAGTCCGGTCATTATGTAATTTCAAAATATTTTCTGCAGGTTAATCCCATCCTTTATTTAACCACACCCTAGGTGTCATGTTTCTACTTTCTCGGTTTTTGTGTCTCGTTTGCATGCAATGACTCCGCGGTTGTTCATTTCACAATTTAAGAAATCTTGAAACTAAACTAACAAGATCATTCAACTCTATATTAGATAGCATGCTCATTTGATCACATCGTCATACTCAACATTTAATCACGCAAAGTTAAGCATAGTGCCACATGGACGGACACCTTTGGAGTGATAAATCACTTATGCTTTAATCAACAACCACAAGTAATATAAGTAAGCACATAACGAGTCTAATATCATCTAAACGATCCAAGTACAATTACTTAAAATTAATACACGACGTTAACCTTCAAAGTTCATTCTTTCTTTCAAGATGTTTAAAACAGCATATGTTTATTAAATTGCAATGCATATATCAGAATAGTGTTGATAAGGATTCTATGTTTTCACAAGAGGTGTTGATTAGATAATCTATGTGATCATGCCATTATCTTTATTCTAATCGATTCGAATCATTCATACGATATGCCATACTTGGTGAAAAATCTAACTCATGCACTTAGCCTACTTTAAGGTAAACTTTATTTTTGGAAAAATAGTAAGGATTATCCATCTTTCATAAGTATACACATTTCAATTCATATTTAAGGAAAGTAGATATGGAAATCTACGTGATCATACTATTGTTTATACTTAGGAAAATGAGTCGAGATTAATCTATCTATAAACACGATTATCTATATTTCAAGCAAACACAGTTCTAATTATATTTAGAGTTTAGAAAGCATAGTTAAAATCTACATATACTTAGAGTGTAGAAGGTGTAGGAAGATCTTACGCTTAAGCATCATACTATATCTTAAAGGTAAACTACGTTTAATTATCATTCAACCAAATCACATGTACTTAGAACAAGGTTGTATTTAATCTAGTTTCGACAGCATAACTACGTATACTTAGGATTTAAGTAGATAGGAGAATCTACTATACTTAGAGTTAGGAGGTGTAGGAAAATTCTACCTTGATCCGAAACTAGTCGGGGCCGAATAAGCTAATTGGAAATCCTACGGGCGGTGAAACTCTCGAATCTGGACCGAACTTCGGATGGCAGTAACTCGGTCAATATTTGGCCGGATACGATCGTTCTTGAGTTGACATCGAAGCTCTAGAAGTGCTCTACAACTTTCGTGAAGGAAGTTGCTCCTGGAAAGTACTTTAGGTAGGAGGAATATGGTGATAAAGGGATGGACAGTAAGCTGTCTGGAAATCTGGAAATCCGAATTTTTGCTGAACTTCGGATGTCGATATCTTTGTCGTTTCCTTACCGATTAGGGTGGTTCTTGGGTCTAACTTGAAGATCTCGAAGTGGTCTACAACTTTCCCGAAGGAAGTTGGTTCTAAAAACTACTCTAAGCAGGATAATAATGAGGATTTACAAAGGGCATTAGGCTGCCTGGAAAACAGAAATGGTTTCTAGAGAGAAGTTGGAGCAATGCTTGAGTTTCTAGAGAGAAGGGGGAGCAAGAAGTGAAGGTGTGAGTTCAAGGCTTGAATGGCTTGCTATTTATAGGCCAAGGGTGATCTATTATCCAAGGGGTAAATTTTCCCCTAACATTTGTTGTCCAATGGATAAAAATTTGTCTAGATTTGGTTGTCCTTTGGTGAGGTAGGATGATGGCTTCAAAGGACATGACTAGGCTTATTGTACACTTTGCATACATCACTCTCCCTCTCTCCCTCTCATCCAAAATCTCTCTCTCTCTCTCTCTCTCTCCATGGTACAATGTACATAAGTACATAGGTGGAAAGATTACAAAGATCTTTCTTGTTCTTTCTTCCAATCTAGGACAAGTCTAGGTTATTCTATTGGGGTTTTGATTTAGTCTAGTACCTTGGAAGATTGGATTGGATATGGAAGAGTAGAAAACCCTAGATTTGGTTGTACTAGGTGATATGTGAAGATTGGCCAAGGACTATGACTAGGCTTGGAAGAGTACAAGGGCACACATCACCATCTCTCTCTCCCTTTCTCATCTCTCTCGGCTCTCCCCTCTCTCTCCTCTCCCGAATTCTCTCTCTCTCTCTCTCTCTCTCTCTCTCCCTCCCTCCCTTGGTTAGTTTAAGAATAAAAAGGATGACTAACCTTAAAGGACAATTGTACTACATGATTCTATTCTAGATTTTTAGGTCAAAATTCCTAATAGAATAAGCCTAAATGCCACCTATGTACTTATAAACTATATTCTAGGACTTTAAAATCTTAGAATGACATAATCATATCTAATACTTTAAGTAAATAGGTACATATCATATCTAGTAAGTAATTAACTAAAATAAACCTAGTACTATGTCTTGACTTGGCCTTATTGACCAATGGACCAAAATTCCCTTAACTTTTATTAACCAACGGATAAAGAAATAAAGTAACATATACTTTAGAAAATCCTAGGCAATATATTATAAGGTACACACACATATATATATATATATCTTAAGTATATAAGTACATGAGAAATCTAGGAAGTGATTTTATTTAATAAACCCTAGTACTTGTTGAAAGATTAACTCTATTATCCAATGGGTAAAAATTCTCCTAACTTTTATTGACTAATGGTTAAAGAAGCAAAGTATATATATATATATATATATAGATGTATTGACCAAGTATACTAGATCTTCCAAGTCAAGATTCTAAACTAGTCTAATTTTGACACATGTCCTAGTATAATATGATATTGTTGTACAAAGAGAATCCTAGGGCTAGATATCATATCTATTTCTTTATTCTTTTAGCCATATGTCATATCTAATAAGTAATTAACTAATAAGTCTTACTACTAGGTAGAAAGACTAATTTATTATCCTATGAACAATTTTTACCCTAACTTTTATTATCCAAAGGTCATCCATTTCCCTTGTAGTTATTAACCAATGGTCTAAGATGGAAGGTACTATATATAGATATAAGTACAATGACTCATGGCAAATCTATTAAACTAATGGATCTAGTACTTGATAGGAAGACTAACCTATTGACCAACGGGTAACAATTCTCCTAACATTTATTATCCAATGGATAAGGATGGAAAGTACCATGCTTGCATAATGTATATATATAAGTACAATGACTCATGGTGAATCTATTAAACTAATAAATTTTGTACTAGGTAGGAAGATTAATCTATGGACTAATGGATAATATTTCCCCTAACTTTTATGGACCAATGGATAACCAAGTAAAGTATAATATTGGAATATTATATATACATCTTTCAAATTTGTGTACAAAGGCCTATATAATACTATATAAGTGTACCTTGGTCAAATCTAATAAAATATCTTAGGTAGAAAGCCTATTGTCCAATGGATAAAGATTTCCCTAACTTCTATCGTCCAATGGGTAAAGATGGTAAGTAATATATAATCATATAAAGTGTACCTAGTAATCTAGTCACAATATCCTCGGTGGAAACCTCTGGTCCAATGGATAAAGATTATCCTAGGATCTATCGTCCAATGGGTAATAGATCAAAGGTTGACTTTTGGTCAAGGTCTCACTTAGGGTTCAAATGGTTCACGAAGATCAAAGGTTCGATTAGGCTACTCTAACGATTAGTTAGAAGCTAGCTAGGCTTGCTAAATAGGACGACTTAGGGTTTACTATCTCACTTGTCTTTAGAAAATGACTATGTTGCATGGCGAAGAAATCTCATCACGACGGATTACTAGGGAAAATATACAAGTGCTTTACAAGTATACTTGTCTAGGAGAAATGACTAGAAAGTCTATATGAAGGAAACTATATTTATAAGTCTAGATTTTAGTAACGATGGATTTTTGGAAATTAGAAAGGAATTTTAAATGGAATCCAAGTAATAAAATAAAATTCAACATCAACAGAAGATGTAATAAAGCAAGTAGAATCACTAGCATTATTATTAAAATTTAAATTAATAACATCTAGTATCATCAAACCATTCAAAACCATAATAAATTATACCCAAATCAATCCTCACTAAGCTACTCTCAAACAGAAATAAAAACCTAGACCCATCATGCTAGTGACTAATAACAAGTTTCATCAAATTCCTGGAGCATAAAGTACTTCATGAAAAAACAAAGTGCGCCCATGTCGCATGTCCAGCTTGCCAACGCCCAGCACTAACACACTAGACTTGTTTCCCATGAAAATTCTTTGGCCTCCAACTGGAATTCGGCGATACTCCACGAACCTATCTTGTTTCCTTGCTAATTGGTTGGTTGCTCTTGAGTCTACAACCCACGAATGAGGAGAATAAGTAACTAAACCTTGACATGTTCCAAAACAGTCAACACGAGAAACAAAAAATATGGAGTACCTTCTTAGGCTTAGTGCACTCACGAGCAAAGTGTCACAACTTGTCACAGTAAAAGCACGCCTTTTTGGCCTTGTTTTTGTTACCACTCTTCTTCTTGCCTCTATTGCGCTTAAAAGAACCAGCGCCAATAGGGTTAAGGCCTATAGCAGCTCCTTTCTTCAGGGCGCGTTTAGCCTTCCTTCGCTGGTACCCAGACCTACGAGGGATAGTCCCAACTATGATGTAACGACCCTGATTTTTGGTAAATAAAAAATTTCGTTAAATATTTGAATTTTATTTTAATTACTTGGATTGCTTTTAGAATTTCCTTTTAATTTCTAATAATCCGTCATAATTAGATTCGAGACTTATAAAATTATATTTTTTCGCATCGGACAATATAGTCACTTTCTAAAGACAAGTATGCTTGTAAAAGAACTTGTGTATTTTCCTAAGTGAGTAAATAATATCCTTGTGGGCTACCTGCCCAAAAAAATTATGTATTTCCCCCCGTTTTGAAGAAAAATATGGTTTGAAGAGTTGCCACCCGGATTTGTGGTATATCACCCGAGAAACCGTTTTGTTTTGAAAATGGTTGATTTTAAATTGAAAACCAGAGATCATTTTGAGGGTCCGGAAGCCATGTTACGAGGGGGGAAGGGTTTTACGGCACCCCCCTCGCCCAATTCGAGATCGGTCTCTACTAAACGTTTGTGGAATTTTCAAAAGGGATTTTGTTTCATTAGAGCATTTAGCAAATATCCACAGTTATAACACATAAGAAGTGTATACTGGTGCATGTGTACAATAGAGGGTGAAATGGTTGTGCCTGCAACACATGATAACAGAAGATGAAACCCTGTTACTGGATTCACTCTCGAGCGCTCGGGAGTGGTCCCGAGCGCTTGGGAGTTCTGACACTCTGAACCTGCAAAACTTGTTAGCACAGACAGAATATATTGCTAAAATAGGAACTGAAAAGCTTCTATATACACAACTGGCTCAGCAGAGGACTTGAAAGATTGGAATGAACCCTCAATCTTTCAGATCTTGCATCCCTGCCTAAACAAGACTAAATCTACAAATTTAAAAGAGCAACAGGCTACACTTATGCATGCAGAAACCAGACAACACAGCAGACTGGGAAAATGGGATGCAATGACATGCATGCACTCCCGAGCTCTCGGGAATGGTTTCGAGCGCTTGGGAGTGAGCTGCATGTCAGCTTGCTCTCAAACAGGAAATGGTACTATCTTGACATGCAAAGGCCCTTGTTTTGATACTTCCCAAGAGGAGAACATCTTTTAACTTTGGAAATACCTCATTTTACATGAAATCTTGTGAGAAACGCTTCTGTTTTGGGGAAAATGGTTTTCTGTGCATGCATGCCAAAACGAAACCATTTCTTTTAAGATTACACCTCATTCCCAACCTACTGTGTCACAAAGGACCATGCATGAAATTGGGAACAGTCCCGAGCGCTCTGGAGCACTCTCGAACGCTCGGGTGTGTTTCCAGTGAGGGTTTTGTGAAAACATTTTTTTTGTACCCCATTGCTCTTGTTTTTACACTAGGGTCTCCCAACCATGCACCCAGTATTGAAGACTGGGTCAGGCTGAGAGACCCCCCTCAGAAGGGAAGAACAGCCTCTTTGGTTGTGATCAAAGGTAAAGATTTCTACCTTTTACTTGAACCTTGCTCCTTGGAATAGCTTTGAAATGTGGATGAAGAGAGAAGAGTGCAAGAGATCAGAAGAGTACTGGATTTCTTGCCCTTTTCCTTAGTGATTTCTAAAACCTTTGAAGTTTGGAAGGTGAGTTTTGGGAGTTTTTGGTTTTTAACAAGAGAGAGAAAGAGAGCAGAGAATGGTGTTCTGCAGGAAAGCAATTTCGTAGCCCTTCTACTGAAACCAGACCTTCTTATTTATAGGCAAAATAACCTATAGTTTTGAAAATCAAATGGGTTTAAATCAAACATTTTTTTAATAGGAAAATCTTTGGCCTGAATCTCTGCCACCAGAGGTTGAGTGTGGACCGAGCTTCAGCTGGCTCAAAGAGATTGTAATGATGAGCTGCATGGGTAGTGGGTGATACTGCCATCCATTGGGCCACAAAACAGTCCCGAGCGCTCGGGAGCAGTCTCGAGCGCTTGGGACTTCACTCTCGAGCGCTCGAGAGAGAGCCAGGCCAAAGGTTTTGGAAAATGGTTTTGAGCACTCGGGACTTCTCCCAAGCGCTTGAAAATGCTTTTGACCATTTTTAATCCCTCTTCAAATCTTTCAAGGAGCAAAGTTCCGATCGGTACTAGGCTTGTTTCAATCCAAAGTCATCATCGGGGAGCCTCCGGGCCACAAGTCAAGGAATTTTGAACAGTCCAAATTGGGGTGTCTACAGTTGCCCCTCTTTGAGCGACGCTCAGCATCACGTCGGGATACGAGTGCCGTCCAAAGATTGAGACAGCCCAATTCGAGCCAAATCAAATCCTCAACTCAAAATCAAACGCAAGTAAAGACACAAACATTTGATGCATGTGGTCGCGTCTTTTCAGACTGCCTACGTACCCTTTTCTGCAGGGATCAGACCAGCGTAGTTCTTCGGGGCAAATGCAAACATGCAGACATGCAAGCAAATGATAGAAAGGTGTCCCTCAGGACAGCGCCAAATCTATGGCGGCGGAAGAAGGGTGCCAAATCTATGGCAGACAAGAAGGGTCCCAAATCTATGGCGGCGGATGACCTGGAGAAAACCGGGGATGAGGGGTGCCAAATCTATGGCGGCGGAAGAAGGGTGCCAAATCTATGGCAGACAAGAAGGGTGCCAAATCTATGGCGGCGGATGACCTGGAGAAAACCGGGGATGAAGGGTGCCAAATCTATGGCAGCGGAAGGAGGGTGCCAAATCTATGGCAGACAAGAAGGGTGCCAAATCTATGGCGGCGGATGACCTGGAGAAAACCGAGGATGAAGGGTGCCAAATCTATGGCGGCGGAAGGAGCGTGCCAAATCTATGGCAGACAAGAAGGGTGCCAAATCTATGGCGGCGGATGACCTGGAGAAAACCGGGGATGAAGGGTGCCAAATCTATGGCGGCGGAAAAAGGGTGCCAAATCTATGGCAAACAAGAAGGGTGCCAAATCTATGGCGGCGGATGACCTGGAGAAAACCGGGGATGAAGGGTGCCAAATCTATGGCGGCGGAAGAAGGGTGCCAAATCTATGGCAGACAAGAAGGGTGCCAAATCTATGGCGGCGGATGACCTGGAGAAAACCGGGGATGAAGGGTGCCAAATCTATGGCGGCGGAAGAAGGGTGCCAAATATATGGCAGACAATAAGGGTGCCAAATCTATGGCGGCGGATGACCTGGAGAAAACCAGGGATGAAGGGTGCCAAATCTATGGCGGCGGAAGAAGGGTGCCAAATCTATGGCAGACAAGAAGGGTGCCAAATCTTTGGCGGCGGATGACCTGGAGAAATCGGGGATGAAGGGTGCCAAATCTATGGCGGCGGATGACCTGGAGAAAACTGGGGATGAAGGGTGCCAAATCTATGGCGGCGGAAGAAGGGTGCCAAATCTATGGCGGCGGATGACCTGGAGAAAATCGGGGATGAAGGGTCCCAAATCTATGGCGGCAGAAGAAGGGTGCCAAATATATTGGCAGACAAGAAGGGTGCCAAATCTATGGCGGCGGAAGAAGGGTGCCAAATCTATGGTAGACAAGAAGGGTGCCAAATCTATGGCGGCGGATGACCTGGAGAAAATCGGGGATGAAGGTTGCCAAATCTATGGCGGCGGAAGGAGGGTGCCAAATCTATGGCAGACAAGAAGGGTGCCAAATCTATGGCGGCAGATGACCTGGTAGGGATGGAGAGTGCTCGCACATATAGTACCTCAATGAATGAACTGAATTTTAAATATGTAAATAAAGATGATCGCATGCTTGTGATATGCAGGTGCAGCCATGATGTTCAACCAGGGCACGACCTCGGGCTATCACGAGCTCTCCAGCTTCTGCTAACACGCGGGGACGAGGGACACAGAGAGTGTCGCGGCCCGCTGCAGAGGCTGAACAGTTCGAGGTAGTCCCTAGGGCGAGCGATGTTCCAGCAGAGACTCGCTCGTGTCGGAGGAAGAGGAGAGGTCCGAGGAGTCTTCTGAGTCGCGTGTGTTTGGATCGACGGACTCAGAGACTGCTCCTGGCTCTCCAAGAGACGATGATGGTGACGACAATGACGAGAGTGACAGTAGAGAGCCTGAGGGCCACCAGCGGAGGGGGGGACTCGTCGTGTCTGAGCCTTAGGTTTTTGCTTTGCTAGCTTACTCATACATAGACCCGAGCGCCGAGGTAGTTGTAGCTGCGTGCCTTGATTTTGTTTGGGTCTGCGTGCCCCGGTATTTAGGATTGGGCGGTGCTTGCCCCAGCTTTTGTACTTCCTTCCTTACTCATCGTAAATACTGTACTTGTTTATGAAAGCTTGCATTTCGCTCTTTCGCATTCATCCGGACTTCCTTTAAGAATTGTATTTTATGAAATATGCTCGTCTAGCTTGAAAGAAAAGTAAAGAGCACGCGAATTTCACTTGATACTCTCGAAGTAGGAACGAAAATCTGACATCTACACACAGTCAATAATGCACATTGCGACTTATCATTGGGTTCAATAAAACACGCTTAACGTGGTATTTGACGTACTCGAGAGGCGAAAGTCTTGGGAATTTTAGTATTTTTCAAAGAACGAGAACAAATACGCAAGAAAACATGTAATGGAAACTGCTGTATCCCCTAAGAACGTGTTGAGAACCTTCTGATTGGAGTTGGACGTATTTGTGGCGTTGAACTGAGGCTGGAACACTGGGATCAGAACCCTCTGTAAAATGGTAGAACTCTCGAGCGCTTGGGAGAGGTCTCGAGCGCTTGGGTCTTCACTCCCGAGCGCTCGGGACTTCTGTCACTGGCAGTTCAGAGTTGTTTCCCAATGCCACTCACTAGCTATTCCCATGTCGTCTTCTTCTGCATGCACACTTCCAAGACGTCTTGTAACTCTGCACCATCTGTTTCCCAGCAGAAACAATTTCCCAAAGCAAGACTTGGGCTTTTCCAACATTTTTTCAAATTTCCAAAGTTTAAAATTTTGAAGTTGTCTTGAAAGTGTTGAGCTTGAAGAGTTCCAAGGTTAGTGAGGGTTGGTACTGCATTCTCCAGACCTCTATAAATAGAGAGCTCCTGTCTTGGCCATTCATTCACATTTCATTCCATTCTTCTCCTCTCAAAAACCCTTTTTCCTTCCGAAAACCCATTCCTCTCATGGCCTTGCTAAACCAAGTCTTGCTCCGTCCCTGGTTGGACAGCCTCGAAGGCATCGATTGGCTGAACTTCCGGGGACACCGACTTTACGCTCTTAGGCATCTTCGGGAGATCGCAATCCATCCTGTCTTGCTACATGCGGCGGTGCGCTTTTGGGATTCTCAAGTGCACGTCTTTCGCTTTGGTTCTCAAGAGCTATGCCCCACCGTCGAGGAATTCCATGCTTACCTAGGAAGTCACGACTCCACGGAGCCCATTGTCCCAATGCTTAGAGAGAGTATGAGGAATATTCTGAAAGTTAAGCTAGGTGTTAGTGGAAATGTCGCTGAGTTTCTTACTCGAGGCAATGCCATCAACATCGTGCAACTGTACGAGAGATTCAGTCCACCCGGGGACTTGACAGACTTCGAATACCAAGGCTGACGCATGGCAGCCTGTTGCATTTGTCTTTTGGCGGCTTTTCTGTTGGTTCCTTCAGTTGGTCAGCCCAGTTCTCTATTGGTGGGCGTCGCTTCTCAGATCGAGGCTCGCAAGGATGTCGCATCCTTAGTCCTTGCCGAGACCTTGATGGGGTTAGACGCTGTCAATGCTGGTCGGACAAGGGTTTTCGGTGGTAGCCCGCTGTTGCTGCAGGTTAGGGACCTCACTCAGCTTTCCTTTTTTCTATTTCTCTCATTCATTTTACCTCAACACTCGGCTCAGGCCTTATCTGGCTCCTTGTTTTCTCTCTTTTTGGGTAGATGTGGCTTTGCGACAAGTTGAGCCTGCTGACACTTCCGACGAATGACTGGTGGTATCGTGCAAGTGGATGGAACCGTCCTTTTCTAGCGACGTACAACAACGAGGATGACTGGGCTGATTTCTTCGCTTCTGCCGAGGAAGATGACATCGTTTGGCGGTGCCATTGGCTGAGGCTCCCTGCCATGACTGTTGGTAACATGGGTTCGACGCATGTCCTTGTGGCTGGCTTGACCGGCTTCTCCTTCTACTCACCCTTTCGCATCCTCCGTCAGTTCGGACTCAGCCAAGAAGTGCCACTGCCGGGTTCTGAAGTGCTTCGTCTCCCTCCCTTCACCATTCCGGGCCTTCGGAGTTATGTTCGATCGTGGGAGGCTCGCAGGACTGAGCCAAGCGATCCACTTTTCTCTATTGCTACGACCGGAAGGTATCGCAAATGGTTGAGGAGAGATGTGGAAGCAAGGATGGGTTGACCATTTACTTTGCCGTTTTTGAAATAAAAGGAGCGTGTTAAAAATGTGTGTTTTTCGTTTTCATGCTCAGCTTGTAATAAAGAGATAATCTGAATAAAATTGGCTGATTAAGGGTTTCCCCCTTTTGGTTGGTTAATCGCATGCACCTCTGAGAAAATGTTCTGATTCGTCAATTTGGATTTTGATTTTAGAGATATTTAGGACCGAACCTCAGCGTGAGATTGCTTACGTATCCCTCGCGAAAAGGGAATCAGGCCCATACGTAGTTCGGGCTAGGGTTCGCTCGGGTATTAACGCTCTCCTTTTTCGCTCTAAGTTTTGCCTAGAGCCGCCCTTTCGGGTTTTCGGCCTAGCGAGCTCTTTTTCGGCTTTTGCCTTAACTTTTGCCTAAGCCGCCCTTTCGGGTTTCGACCTAGCAGGCTTGCTCTAAATTTTGCCTGGGACCGCCCGCCCTTGCGGTTTTCGGCCCAGCGAGCTCTCTCAGGGGTAATACCGTTTAAGCTGATCCAAATTGACGAGATTTGAGAACTCGTTGCCGTCGAGGTCGATGATTGAGGCCGCTCCTCCGGAGAGAATGGTCTTGATGATGTACGGCCCTACCCACTTAGGTCGGAATTTTCCTCGTAGATCAAACACCGGCGCGCGAATTTCCTTAACTACCATGTCCCCCTCTTGCAGGTCCCTTGACTTCACTTTCTTATTGAATGCCCGAGCGATCCTTCGCTGGTAACCCTGAATGTGGTACAACGCCCGTAGCCTTCTTTCGTCGAATAACATGAGTTCTTCAAATCTCCCACTGATCCATTCAGCCTCGTTCACTCCGCTCTCAGCCATGACTCTTAGCGATGGAACTTCTAGCTCGATAGGGAGAACGGCTTCCATACCGTACACCAAAGAATAGGGTGTTGCCCCCGTCGGTGTACGAATAGACGTCTGGTATCCCCACAGAGCTAGTGGTAATTGTTCGTGCCAATTCCTAGCTGACTGAGTGGTCCTTTCGAGGATCGTCTTGATCGTCTTGTTTGCTGCCTCAACTGCCCCATTTGTTTGTGGCCGATAGGTGGTCGAATGATGCACATGAATCTTGAACTCGTCGAAGAGTTCCAAAACCTTTCCCTTGAAGTGAACTCCATTATCAGACACGAAGGCTTGAGGGACTCCATACCGATAAATGATGTTTTGCCTGATAAAATGAGCCACTTGAACGGCCGTCAATGTCTTATACGAGGCTGCCTCGACCCACTTGGTGAAGTAATCCACTGCTACCAGAATGAACCTGTGACCATTGGAAGCCGCGGGAGTGATCTTTCCAATAACATCGATGCCCCAGGCGGAGAATGGCCATGGTGTCGCCATTGAGTGTAACTCTGAGGGCGGGACATGGATAAGATTGGCATGAGTCTGACACTTATGACATCGGCGCACATACTCGATGCAATCTGTTTCCATGGTTGACCAATAGTATCCCAACCTCAGAACCTTCTTCGCTAGCATCATTCCGTTCATGTGGGGCCCACAAACACCTTCATGAACCTCTTCCATTACTTTTCTTGACTCGTCATCGTGAACGCACAACTTATGAACTCCGCACGGAGATCGCCGGTACAATTTCCCGCCGCAGATGATGTATTGAGATGCGAGCCGCTGCAAAGCGATCCGATCCTTCTTAGTTGAATCCGCAGGAAATTCCCCCTTCTCGACGAGATTCCAAATATCATGGAACCAAGGGAGGCCATCATCTGGTTCGTCGATGTTCATGACATAGTCGTACACGTGTTTTCCCCTCTGCTCAATCATGACAGGTCTTAGCTTTACCCCGATTGGGAGTTCCAGCATGGATGCTAAAGTGGCCAGTGCATCTGCGAATCGATTCTTCATCCTTGGTACGTGCGTGAAGGTCACCTTTTGAAAGTTCGGGATAAGCTCGTCGAGTTGCTGATGATACAGCTTCATTTTCTCATCCCTAACTTTCCATTCTCCATTTGCTTGCGATACGACCAAGTTGGAATCCCCGACGACTTCCAGTACCTTGATTCCAATCTCCAATGCCGCTTCCATTCCCACAATACAGGCTTCGTACTCTGCCTCGTTGTTCGTGACTTCGAAGTTTAGCTTGAAAGCGAGGGGAATGTGCGACCCCTCAGGCGAGACTAGCAGTATGCCAATCCCAAAGCCCTTCTGATTAGCGGCTCCATCGAAGTACAACATCCACGTTTCGTCAACTGCTATCATTACATCCTCGTCGGGAAATTGAAATTCGGTGTGTTCCGGGCCCTCAATTGGGTGATCCGCCAAGAACTCTGCCATTGCTCTTCCTTTCACTAACTTGCGAGTGACATACTTGATTTCGAACTCGGCCAATAAGAGCAACCAACGTGCTAACTTACCGGTAAGTGCTGGCTTCTCGAATAGATATTTGAGAGGATCCATTCGAGAAATCAGTATCACCGAGTAAGCCAGCATGTAGTGTCTCAATTTCTTTGTGGCCCATATCAGTGCCCAGCACGTCTTTTCCAATGAAGTGTACCTCTATTCGCTTCCCACCATCTTCTTGCTCAAGTAGTAGATTGCCCTTTCAACCCCATCTTCTCCTTCTTGTGCCAACATGCACCCCATTGACGAGGGCGTGACGGACAAGTATAGTATCAAAGGTTTTCCCTGGATAGGCGGCATCAAGATTGGAGGATTCTGGAGATAAGTCCGCACTGCTTCGAAAGCTTTCTGACACTTGTCATTCCATTCAAATTTCACATCTTTCTTGAGTAGTCGAAAAAGTGGTTCACAGGTCAAGGTCAACTTAGCGATGAACGGACTGATGAACTGAATTTTTCCCAAAAAGCACCGGACTTCTTTCTCGGATCGAGGTGGCTCCATCTCAAGAATGGCTTTGATCTTAGAAGGATCCACCTCAATCCCCCTGGTTGTGATCATGAATCCAAGCATCTTTCCGGCTGTGACTCCGAACGTGCATTTCTGTGGGTTGAGACGCATCCTGTATTTCTGAATCCTTTCCAAGAACTTTCTCAATGCTGGGAGATGGTCTTTCCGCTCCTTTCCTTTCACTATCATGTCATCGACGCATACTTCGACCTCCTTATGAATCATGTCGTGGAGCAGTGTCGTGGCCCCTTTGATATGTAGGACCGGCGTTTTTCAACCCAAATGGCATAACCCGATAATAGTATGTCCCCCACTCGGTGATGAATGTTGTCTTTTCCCTGTCTTCCGGAGCTAGGAGAATCTGATTGTACCCTGAGAAACCATCCATGAAGGATAGTAGAGCATGCCCTGCAGTGTTATCAACAAGTACGTCTATATGCGGCAATGGGAAATCATCCTTAGGGCTCGCTTTGTTCAGATCTCTGAAATCGACGCACACTCTAATTTTTCCGTCCTTTTTGGGGACTGGAACGATGTTTGCGACCCAAGTGGGGTACTCTGTTACGATTAGAAAACCGGCGTCAATTTGTTTTGTGAGCTCTTCTTTTATCTTAAGCACCCAATCGGGCCGCATTTTTCTCAGTTTCTGCTTAACGGGTTTTGCGTCGGGGAAGAGAGGGATCCTGTGCTCGACGATCTCCGGGTCGATTCCGGGCATGTCCGCGTGAGACCAAGCGAAAACTTCTTTGAACTCTTTTAGTAAATTGGTGAGCTCTTGAAGCTCATCGGGGGACAGCCCGGAACCAACCTGAACCAATCGAGGGTTCTCCTCATCACCCAAATTTATAGAGATTATTTCTTCTTTTAAAGGCTGAGCATGCCTTTCATTTTCGCGATCGATGAGGGAACGGATCTCCTTGGGGACGTACCCATCGAGATCTATTCCTTCATCGTTGGGATCTAAACAATTTATTTCAAAAATCGGCAAGTAAGCGAAAGCGTCATTCATTTCATTAGCAGCCTCCTCACAAGGGGGGAATACAACAGTTGACTCAAACTCAAAGTAAAAGCTATGCTGTGGAGGGCCGATAGGCACAAACTCCGACTCTGTGCTAGACGACGAGCTAGTGTCGGACCTGGATTCAGACTCAGTGTAGGTACTGTGAGTGTGAGTTACATGTGGTATGAAAGTACAATTATCATAAACGCCTACAGCCTCCACGATAAGTTTGGAAGGATCTTCAACCTCTTCTTCCTCTCCAAGTACCAGCACCGCAGCGTCTTCGACCATACCCTCTGGATCTTCACCCTCGAACAAGAGTTGGAGACTGCCCAAACCAAAAGCCTCTAGCCAGTCGAGTGCCTCAGATACCTCTTCCACCTTGGTCACTACTTCATCCTCTTCCCAAGTGTCGTTGGCAAAGATTTCAAACCCCGGATACTTCATTTTCGTTTCAAGATCCACAAAGGGCTCGGGTCCTCCTTGGTACAACGCCTCTTCCACTTTCAGCTTAACCCCAGCTGCATGAGCCCGGGCGCGGTTGCGCCATTTCTTTGCTGGATCGCTCTTCTTGGCCTCATATCCTAGACCAAAGCGCTCGTTACTTCCAGGAAAATCAGGGAACTCCGGGACTCCTTGACCATAAAGTCCCAAACCCATGCCCGGTAGATACTTCATCCTTTTCATGATTTCCAGCGCTGCGGAGCTCACCAAGAAGCCGTCCTCGGCCCGGATGGTGCACACTTTTGAAGTCATAACCGCAAAGCCCCCCATGGTAATGTCCTCCTCTCCATGCATAATCTCTAGCAGTGGGGAGTTGTCCTCAGAGTGTGGACGGATGCCTGAGTCTCCATGGATGATGAGGGTTCCAGAATCTAAACCCAGAATGAGTTTCTGATGCAGCGTTGAGGGCACACCCATGACATCCGACCTGTGCAGCCATGGCCTCCCCAGCAGGAGGTTGAACGACGCAGGTATCTCCAACACACAGAATTCGACAGTGGTTTTAAACTTCCCCGTCACAAGTTCCAAGTTGATTGTCCCCAAAACATCGCGGCGCGTATTATCATAGGCGCGGACACCCAGATTAGATGGTGCAAAGTCCTTGTTCTTGAGGCCCAAGCAATAAGCGGTGCGAAGTGGGCACACGTTGATGGCTGAACCATTGTCAATGAGAATTGCGGGGACCCATTTTCCGAGACACTTCATCGTCACGTGCAGTGGCTTGTTATGGTCAGCTCCCTCCGGCGGGAGGTCCTTTTCTGTGAACGATAGGGTGTGCTGGGTGAGGTTCATCGGGGTCATGAGGGCAATGAGAGCTTCCGGGGCTATATCAGAGGGGACCTCGAATTTAGAGAGAGTGTTTACGAGCCTGCGGCGGTGCTCACGGGACGCAGCTAACACTCCCCACATAGACATACGTACAGGGGTTTCTTGGAGCTGTTGGATTACGGGGTCAGTGGTGGCAGCTGGGTTTTGTTGTTGGGAGGTATCAGGGTTTGAACTCATGAAAGGGTTGAGATGGACAGGTGGGTTAGATTGAGGTGGCGGGTTTGTGGAGTTAGGAGGGTAGTTTTGTGGAGTTTGAGTGGTGTCCGGGCTTGCCGAGTTGATGGGGTTGCTCTGCCGCGGCGGAGGGGCTCAGGACGAGCTTCCCCGCTGAAGGTTGGTAGGTTGGTACACTCTTCCACTCCTGGTAAGATTGCTCATTGTTTTGGGAATGGGCTCCCACCAAGTACCCTCCCAAAAGTTGGAGAAGTCAGAGTTGCAAGAGTCAGCCTTACGTTTTCCTTTGTCAAGTGCCGTTTTCTCCAAGGTTTCGTTGAGGGCTTCCATCTCCAGAGCGTGTATGGGCTACCAGCCCGAAAAACACAAGTGTTTATATTTTTCCGCCGCTTTGAAGAAAAAAATGCCGTTTGAAGAGTCGCCACCCGGATTTGCGGTAAATCACCCGAGAAACCGTTTTGTTTTGAAAATGGTTGATTTGAAATTGAAAACCAGAGATCAGTTTCAAGGGTCCGGAAGCCATGTTACGAGGGGGGAAGGGTTTTACGGCACCCCCCTCGCCCGATTCGAAATCGGTCTCTACTAAACGTTTGTGGGATTTTTCAAAGGGATTTTGTTTCATTAGAGCATTTAGCAAGTATCCACAGTTATAACAGGTAAGAATTGCATGCAGGTGCAGGTGTGCAGTGGATGATTAAATGAAAGTGAGCAAAATGCATGATCACAGAAACTGAGGATCTGTCACTGACTTCACTCTCGAGCGCTCGAGAGCAGTCCCGAGCGCTTGAGAGTTCTGATACTCAACCTGCAGATTTTGTTAGAACAGGCGGAATACAATGCAAAGCTGGAAACTGAAATGACATTAAGTACCCTACTGGCTCAGCAGAGGATTTGAAAGACTGAGCTAAGCCTTCAATCTTTCAAATCATGCATCCCTGCCTTAACAAGGATAAATCGACAAATTTAAAAGGGCAACAGGCTACACTTATGCATGCAGAGACCAGATAACACAGCAGACTGGAAAATGGGAAGCAATGACATGCATACACTCCCGAGCGCTTGAAAGGTTCGGGGCGCTTGGGAGTGAGCTGCATGTCAGTTGGCTCTCAAACAGGAAATAGTACTGATTTGACATGCAAACACCCTTGTTTTGATGTTTCTCTGAAATGAATGCTTCTTCTGACTTTAAACAAAAGGAGTCTTGTTCACACATGAAAACTTTGTGAGAAAATGGTTCTGTTTTAGTGGAAAACGACTTCCTGGTGCATGCATGCCAAAATGAAAACATTTCTTTTAAGAGTGCACTTCATTTCCAACCTGCCATATGACAATGGACCATGCATGAAACCTGTAACAGCCCCGAGCGCTCCGGAGTACTCTCGAGCGCTTGGGAGTGTTTCCAGTAAGGGTTTTATGAAAACGTTTTTTTTTTGTACCCCATTGCTCTTGTTTTTACACTAGGGTCCCCCAACCATGCACCCAGTATTGAAGACTGGGTCAGGCTGAGAGACCCCCCTCAGAAGGGATGAACAGCCCTTTAGTTGTGATCAAAGGTAAAAGTTTCTCCCTTTTACTTGAACCTTGCTCCTTGGGATAGCTTTGAAATGTGGATGAAGAGAGGAGAGTGCAAGAGATCAGAAGAGTATTCTGGATTTCTTGCCCTTTTCCTTGGTGATGTCTAAAACCTTTTGAAGTTTTGAAGGTGAGTTTTTGGGAGTTTTTGGTTTCAAGCAAGAGAGAAAGAGAGCAGAGGATGGAGTTCTTAGAGAGAGAAAATTTTGTAGCCCCCCCTCCTCTGCTGAAAACCAGTCATATTTATAGGCAAAATGACCTATGGTTTTGAAAATCAAATGGGCTTAATAAAACATTTTTTAATAGGAAAATCTTTGGCCTAAATCTCAGCCACCAGAGGTTGAGTGTGGACCGAGCCATCGGCGGGCTCAAGGTGGTGATAATGATGAGTTGCAAGGGTAGTGGGTGATACTGCCACCCATTGGGCAACAGAATAGTCTCGAGCGCTCGGGATCAATCTCGAGCGCTTGGGACCTCACTCTTGAGCGCTCGAGAGGGAGCCAGGCCAGAGGTTTTGGAAAATGGTTTTGAGCGCTCGGGACTTCTCCCAAGCGCTTGAAAATGCCTTTGACCATTTTTAATCCCTTTCCAAATCTTTCAAGGAGCAATGTTCCGATCGATACTAGGCTTGTTTCAATCCAAAGTCATCATCGGGGAGCCTCCGGGCCACAAATCAAGGAATTTTGAAAAGTCCAAATTGGGGTGTCTACAGTTGCCCCTCTTTGGGCGATGCTTAGCATCACATCTAGATACGAGTGTCGTCCAAAGATTGAGACAGCCCAATTCGAGCCAAATCAAATCCTCAATTCAAAATCAAATGCAAGTAAAGACACAAACATTTGATGCATGCGGTCGCGTCTTTTCAGACTGCCTACGTACCCTTTTCTGCAAGGATCAGACCAGCGTAGTTCTTTGGGGCAAATGCAAACATGCAGACATGCAGACATGCGAGCAAATGATAAAAAGGTGTCCCTCAGGACAGCGCCAAATCTATGGCAGCGGAAGAGGGGTGCCAAATCTATGGCGGCGGATGAAGGGTGCCAAATCTATGGCAGACAAGTGGGGTGCCAAATCTATGGCGGCGGATGGAGGGTGCCAAATCTATGGCAGACAAGTGGGGTGCCAAATCTATGGCGGCGGATGAAGGAGAAAACCGGGGATGAAGGGTGCCAAATCTATGGCGGCGGAAGAGGGGTGCCAAATCTATGGCAGACAAGATGGGTGCCAAATCTATGGCGGCGGAAGGAGAAAACCGGGGATGAAGGGTGGTGAACGAAGCTTGAATCTAAAAAGATTGAATTTTTGGAAGAAGCTTGAATTTTGAAGGAAGCTTGAATCTGAAAAGCTTGAATTTTTAAAGAAGCTTGAATTTTGAAGGAAGCTTGAATCTGAAATTAAAGGGTGTCTCTCAGGACAGCGCCAAATCTATGGCATAATATGAAAGGTGCCAAATCTATGGCAGAAGATGAAAAGGTGCCAAATCTATGGCAGAATATGAAAGAGTGTCCCTCAGGACGGTGCCAAATCTATGTCAGAAGATGAAAGGGTGTCCCTTAGGACAGTGCCAAATCTATGGCAGCAGATGAGCAGTCATGTTGACGAATATGAAGGAAGAAGGCGACCGTGGGGGGTCAAGGTTAGAAAGTGAGACCCGCGTTTCGACTTTTGACAACACTGATGATTTTTAGTTTTGAAAAACAACAATGGACATGTCCGAGTACCCTTTCTGCTTTACTATTTTTGGCCAGCGGACCGGTATTGTCAGGATTTTGGGATTTGGGATGGAGTTTGTCTTTGGATGGAAATTGGGTTCGAGTTGGATCCAGGGCTTGAACGGGGGTTGGCTTGAGTTTGGCCTTGATCAGGGCTTGAGTTTTGAGCATTCATGCCCCAGTCTTGAGATCGGCTGTACGCTTGCAGTGATTGATGGCATTGGGCCGACATGCCCCAGTGAGTGACAATCCTTAGTTCTGATCCTTTTCCTTTGAACCCACCGATAGCTTCGGCGACCAGTTTTGTCATGAGCATAAGTGCAGGTTGTTCCATGTATTGGAGCTTCTCTCACGAGTTGGGACTTTAATGACCTTGTGTGAATTTGGACAAGGCCCAGACGACTTCAAAGGACAAGAAAGACCCTATACCCGAGGACTGATTCGTAACCGTGAACTAGACTGGACGAGGAATTTTGATGTGACCGGACGAGGAGCTCGATTATTTGAGAATTTAATGTTTGAAATTGTCATGATAAAATCATGTTTTGATGATTTTCCCATTTGGGGTTTTGAAATTGTTTTGGCAAAACACGAGGATTTTTATTAGGAATCCTGCCCCAGGTTGAAATTTTGCAAGATTCATGAAATGCCTTGGCGCTCCTTCTTGTTTTCTCTTATTGTCCAGGATTTTTGTTATCAAGTTGTGTTTTTCAATCTGACAGGACTTTATTCGGGTTGTAACGTGGCCAAGGTTTTGGCTTAACAAAGAAAGGATAATAGGCTCAAAATTTTCATTTTCTTTAGGTTCCGAGAGCTAGCAGCCATCTTACACATTTTTGTGCCTTCTCTGCTTTTGACAGGCGCCTTCTTTCATTTGCTTTGCTTCGCCTTTTGTTATGCCAATGTGTTTGGTACTTTCGTTGATTCTGAGCTTTTTCTGATTTTTCTTCAACGTTTTGCATCCCAATGTGCATATGCATTTGGCACTTTTGCGCTTTGAATTTCGACGCGCCGATGATGGTCAGGTGTTTGGCACTTTTGTCTTCTTCATTTCACCCCGGTGTGGGGGATAGCTGCCTAGCTGGGTTCTTTTCAAAGAAGTCAATTTAAGCTCAAAAGGGGGGATATCAATGGATATATATCTTCAAGCGTGTGATAAAAGAAAAGAACGCCTTTCTTCATTTTGAATTGCACAACTTGATAATTGGATCCTAGATGCAGTTTAAGAGATTTGTGTGCTCTAACTTTTGCCTAGACCACATTTTGAGGTTTTTGATCTAGCGAGCTTTTTCTCGGGCCAAGGCGTTGCTTCTTCACGGCGTTAGGGAATGGTCCCATGAAATTCTTCTTCTCGCAAGGGCAAAATACCTCGTGTTTTAATTTCTCAAATGATGGTGAAAAACAATTCCAAGTTAAGGGATTATCACAAAACACGAGTTTATTATCACAATTTCGACTCAAGAGGTTTGACATCAAAAGACAGGACAAACCGACAAAGGATTGATTCGAAAGATTGCGACTGAATTTTGGGATTGACTCACAAGAACACGACCGGGCCTCGGGATAAGGCTGCCTACGTATCCTTCTTGTAAAGGAATCAGGTCATAACGTAGTTCAGACGTGCGAAACTGACTTTCTTTTTGGTTTTTCTTCTTTTCGACTGCAAAACTCAAATTTGACAACAAACAGACCCGAAAGCATGAAAGAGTGAAAGTACAAAGTGACTTGAAATTAAAATACTTGACTCGAAACTCAAATGCTTCCCAAACTCGCGAGAAATTCCATCCATGAACTGGCTGCACCGCATTCGCCATTCTTCTTCAGATCAGAGGTCTGGTCCTGGGATGGTCCTAGTCTTTTTAGGCATCTCAAGCGTTATTCGGATTTTGATCCGC
The DNA here is from genome assembly GCA_018127125.1 of Rhododendron griersonianum. Lineage (NCBI taxonomy): Eukaryota > Viridiplantae > Streptophyta > Magnoliopsida > Ericales > Ericaceae > Rhododendron > Rhododendron griersonianum. The sequence continues at coordinate 2,447,299 of CM030798.1, read as the reverse complement.
CCTCAGATTCTGTGTGGGCTTGGAGCCTGTAGCTAAGGTACTGAGCATATTAAGGGTTGGAACCACGGGCTCTGGCGACCAATTGTCGATAATGCACTGGAGGGGATGGGCTTTCATGCCAATGCCGTTGACGGTTTGGTTGCTCAAAAGTTGCCCAAAGGGACCATGTCCCATCAAGTCGGTGACCTGGCCAACCTTGAACTCCTCGAAGGTCAGAGGATAATTCCCCACAGCAGGACTTGGTTTTGGAGGTGGAGGTGAGATGATTCCCTCATCGATGAGGTCTTGGATTTTGTGGCGGAGACGGAAGCAGCTGTTAGTGGAATGGCCGGCACACTGGTGAAAGGTACAATAGGCGTCCGGATTGTGGGACGACGAGAGCTTCTTTGGAGGGAGCGGCTGGATGAGACTGGCTTCAAGGAGTCTCTCATAAACCAGAGACAAAGGGGTAGAAAAGTGGGAGAGGAACCTTGGTGGGATCTTGCCGCTGGATTGAGAGTTCATAGCGGTGCCAAGGGAGCCTCTGGCAAAGACACTGCTTGCTTCGACACTGCATGATGCTTTGCCTTTGTGCACATCCTGCCTTTTAGCCCTAGTTTTAGGCAAGGACCCTGTACCTTCCTTTGAGCGCTTCTTGGCGTCATGGAATTCGACTAAGTCTCTGAGCATGTCAGAGAGCGTCGCTTCTGATCGTGGCTTGATTCTAGCGGTTGGAGAATGGTAGGTTTGCGGAGTTCCTTCGATCTTGGCCTTATCAGCACTCAATCCCAGACCTGGATTTGACATGACGGAGGTGAGAATGCCAATCAGCCCTTGCAATAGAGCCGTTTGCTCATCCATTTTTCGATTCATTTCTTCTACAGCCCTTTTTAGCTCAATCAGCTCTGCTTGTCCTGCCATTTCGAGGTAGTCGGAGAAGGTGGTTTGGCTTTGTGTGGGGTGGGTGGCTCAGTGCTGACAGTAAAGCAAAAAGAGAACTCAGAACGTGCCCCTTTTATGATTTATATAAAAGAATTGTTAATAACACGTTGTCATTGTCGACTCAAGGGATCCAACTTTACGGGAAGTTCCAACAGTCACGGGTAGGTCGGTGTCAGGCAGGTTAAATTCCTCACGTTGGGAATCAGAGCCAATCTCCTTATCTAAGACCATCCGAGACAGAGCAATAAGACTGCTGGAAGATGAACCTAAGGCTAAACTAAAGGGAGCTGTTCGGGCACGGCGAACACCAGAGGTATCCTAAACTCCATGGATTTATGGTCTCCTAGACCCCGACTCAAGAAATGACATCCTATGAAGGATTGCCTTAGTCCTCAGAGATCCTTTTAGGATGTATCCTTCGTTCAGAACGACAAATTCTAAGAGATGTCAAAATGAACTAAGTATTCAACTAGTCCATGTTCGAAGTTTCAATTTCGAACTTGGAATAACTTAGTATAGACGGCATGATACCCCAACCATCGTGGTGTCAGTGACACAGTGCCATTAGCCAGAATGGTGTAAGTATAGTGGCATCACGGCGCCGTTTTCCTTGTTAATCCTTATTCTCCGTTGAAATTTCGATTAGGCATTAGTCAAGGACATAGTAATATTCTGATTTCCCAAAGTCTCCTTGTTCTAAGGACTCATGTAGTTCCACAACACGCACATAGAATGCGTGACTCTTCATTGGGTCTTGGCAACCTCGCGAAGACTGCGCAAGCGAGTCTCAGAGTTCTATATGAGACACAAAAAGAAAGCGTAAGATGCAAGGTGCGATGTGCAAGGGTGATAAGATTACGGTCCTTCGAAGGTTGCCTAATTCCTCAGAATTTCTTTTAGGGTGTATCCTTCGTTCAGAACGACAAATTCTAAGAGATGTCAAAATGAACTAAGTATTCAACTAGTCCTCGTTCGAAATTTCAATTTTGAACTTGGAATAACTTAGTATAGACGGCGTGATACCCCAACCATCGTGGTGTCAGTGACACGGTGCCATTAGCCAAGGTGGTGTAAGTAAAGTGGCATCACGGCGCCGTTTTCCTTGTTATTCCTTATTCTCCGTTGAAATTTCGATTAGGCATTAGTCAAGGACTTAGTATATTCTGATTTCCCAAAGACTCCTTGTTCTAAGGACTCATGTAGTTTAGACAACGTACACTGGGGTGCACGATTCATCATCAGACCTCGGCAACCTTCTACAGACCGTGCGAGCGAGATTAAAAGCGCAGGACTCAAAATTGAATGGACAGCATGACTGCATGACATGGACGAGATGCATGGTGAGATGCGGAAAGCAGTAACATGTAGACAAGATATAGCATATAATCCTACCTTGCAGGTCCCTGTCCTAGTTTGGAGGGTTCTATTGCTTTCTAAACACGTACAAAGGCTGGTTTTGGCTTGAAGAGGGTTCTCCGGACTAGAGTCAAAGTATACCTCCCACTATTGAGCGTACACCCAATAATGGTACAAACGGTAGAGATGACTCATCACGGTCGAGGGTTGCTGAGCATTCCGGGATTCCCCATCACCGGCAAGCCGGGTAGGATTGCCGAAACACAACAGCGAGGTTGCACAAGATATATACGAGAAATGGACAATGAAACAAAATCCCTTTGAAAATCCCACAAACGTTTTTCAAGCTTGGCTCTCAAGGTTAATTGACATTCAAGAAAAGCGGGCCATTTTATCAACAACCAACTTTTTCTCAAGTATTAATTAAACGTCCCCAGCAGAGTCGCCACTGTGGGCTACCAGCCCGAAAAACACAAGTGTTTATATTTTTCCGCCGCTTTGAAGAAAAAAATGCCGTTTGAAGAGTCGCCAACCGGATTTGCGGTAAATCACCCGAAAAACCGTTTTGTTTTGAAAATGGTTGATTTGAAATTGAAAACTAGAGATCAGTTTCAAGGGTCCGGAAGCCATGTTACGAGGGGGGAAGGGTTTTACGGCACCCCCCTTGCCCGATTCGAAATCGGTCTCTACTAAACGTTTGTGGGATTTTTCAAAGGGATTTTATTTCATTAGAGCATTTAGCAAGTATCCACAGTTATAACAGGTAAGAATTGCATGCAGGTGCAGGTGTGCAGTGGATGATTAAATGAAAGTGAGCAAAATGCATGATCACAGAAACTGAGGATCTGTCACTGACTTCACTCTCGAGCGCTCGAGAGCAGTCCCGAGCGCTTGAGAGTTCTGATACTCAACCTGCAGATTTTGTTAGAACAGGCGGAATACAATGCAAAGCTGGAAACTGAAATGACATTAAGTACCCTACTGGCTCAGCAGAGGATTTGAAAGACTGAGCTAAGCCTTCAATCTTTCAAATCATGCATCCCTGCCTTAACAAAGATAAATCTAAAAATTTAAAAGGGCAACAGGCTACACTTATGCATGCAGAGACCAGATAACACGGCAGACTGGAAAATGGGAAGCAATGACATGCATACACTCCCGAGCGCTCGGGAAAGGTTCGGGGCGCTTGGGAGTGAGCTGCATGTCAGTTGGCTCTCAAACAGGAAATAGTACTGATTTGACATGCAAACACCCTTGTTTTGATGTTTCTCTGAAATGAATGCTTCTTCTGACTTTAAACAAAAGGAGTCTTGTTCACACATGAAAACTTTGTGAGAAAATGGTTCTGTTTTAGTGGAAAACGACTTCCTGGTGCATGCATGCCAAAATGAAACCATTTCTTTTAAGAGTGCACTTCATTTCCAACCTGCCATATGACAATGGACCATGCATGAAACCTGTAACAGTCCCGAGCGCTCTGGAGTACTCTCGAGCGCTTGGGAGTGTTTCCAGTAAGGGTTTTATGAAAACATTTTTTTTTGTACCCCATTGCTCTTGTTTTTACACTAGGGTCCCCCAACCATGCACCCAGTATTGAAGACTGGGTCAGGCTGAGAGACCCCCCTCAGAAGGGATGAACAGCCCTTTAGTTGTGATCAAAGGTAAAAGTTTCTCCCTTTTCCTTGAACCTTGCTCCTTGGGATAGCTTTGAAATGTGGATGAAGAGAGGAGAGTGCAAGAGATCAGAAGAGTATTCTGGATTTCTTGCCCTTTTCCTTGGTGATGTCTAAAACCTTTTGAAGTTTTGAAGGTGAGTTTTTGGGAGTTTTTGGTTTCAAGCAAGAGAGAAAGAGAGCAGAGGATGGAGTTCTTGGAGAGAGAAAATTTCGTAGCCCCCCTCCTCTGCTGAAAACCAGTCATATTTATAGGCAAAATGACCTATGGTTTTGAAAATCAAATGGGCTTAATAAAACATTTTTTTAATAGGAAAATCTTTGGCCTAAATCTCTGCCACCAGAGGTTGAGTGTGGACCGAGCCATCGGCGGGCTCAAGGTGGTGATAATGATGAGTTGCAAGGGTAGTGGGTGATACTGCCACCCATTGGGCAACAGAATAGTCTTGAGCGCTCGGGATCAATCTCGAGCGCTTGGGACCTCACTCTCGAGCGCTCGAGAGGGAGCCAGGCCAGAGGTTTTGGAAAATGGTTTTGAGCGCTCGGGACTTCTCCCAAGCGCTTGAAAATGCTTTTGACCATTTTTAATCCCTTTCCAAATCTTTCAAGGAGCAATGTTCCGATCGATACTAGACTTGTTTCAATCCAAAGTCATCATCGGGGAGCCTCCGGGCCACAAATCAAGGAATTTTGAAAAGTCCAAATTGGGGTGTCTACAGCGTGCCACATATTTCCTTCCTCTAGGGAACTCCAAAAGTTGACGTTGCTGTTACCGTTGTTGTTACTATTGTTGCTGGTGTTGTTAATCTGCAGAGAGCCTTCATCTATCATGGCTCTATTGACGGTCAGTTCCTCGCCATCAACCCACACATTCACCAATTCAGATTTTCCCCACAGATCTTCAGGGTCCAGTACACAGATAGCGGGCTCATTGGGGATTTCGACTACGGGCTGCGGAAGGTGCTCCCCAATGATGTATTCCTGCGGGATGAAGGCTTGATCCATGATATGGTCCAGAGCGTCGGATCCTCTAGCGATATTGATAATAGCGCTGATAGTGAGCCCCGAAAACATGCGGGGGTTCATGAGGTCCATTTCTTCACGAACTTCTTCCTCTAGGAAAAGGTATGCCAATGACGTTTCATCTAACGGGTCGGAATCATCCATCCAATGCCACCCGTTGGGTTCGAGCTCCCATGCCCATTCATCCTCTTCTTCAATCGGTTCCGGCTCCAAAAACAGAGCAAACAGGGAGTACCCATCCAACGGGTCGGTCAACACTTCTTCGAATTCTTGCCTCCAATTGCCATGTTCCAATTCTGCGACTTGGTGAGCACCGAGAGCTAGGGGCCATATTCCAGTTACGATAGCCCGGTTTTCCACCGCCAGAAAATCATTTGCCAATTCTTCCCACCTTCTTTGGAAATCCCAATCCGCAGATTCAAGGGCACAGACGATATCCTCGGTTGGCAACTCGACAATTGGTTTGGGTTAGGTGGTAGGGATGATGTAGATGCTTGGGTCAAAGGGATGGTCTAGGGAGATATGGTTGGTGCGGGCGTTAGTGTGTTTCGGGAGCGGGTTTGAGACGGTGTTTGATTTTTGTGGTGGTGTGGGGAGAGTTTTATTGTCTATGAGATCTTGGATAGCATGGCGCAGGCGGAAGCAATTGTCGGTTGAATGGCCCGGGCCCTGGTGGAAGGCACAGTATGCGTTAGGGTTGTGGGATGCGGGGAGTTTTTGTGGTAGGGGAGTAGGAGCAAGTGGTTTAAGCATGCCACCTTCGACCAACTTCTCGAGCACAGTAGAGAGGGGTGCCGAGAATTGAGCAAAAGCGCGGGATTGGGTACGGGGTTGACTGGCTTGGGTCACAATTTGATTGACGGGCTCAGCTTGAGTTGTGTTTGAGAAAGTGTTCGGGATGTTGGTGTAGTTCGAGTTGCCAAACAGGGCGTTGCTGTTTCCGGAGTAAACCTTCATGGGTTTGGGCGCAGGCTCAGGTTTGTCAAGGATCCCCAACTGAACTGCCTCTTCGACGGCTAAGCCTGTGTCGAAGAATGTTTTAAAGTCCGAGCATGCTTGAGCCATAATCATGTGCCGTGCGAGAGTTGGTTGAAGGTTCCGAACAATCATCCGGATCTAGTCCCTGTCACTTGGTCTGTCTTTCATCTGTGCGGCCTTAGCCCTCCACCTTTTTACGAACTCAGCGAAGGCCTCCTTTGCTTCCATCTTTGTTGATTCTAATTCACGAGTGGTCATTTCCAACTGAATATTGTAATCATATTGCGCCACAAAAGCCGCGCATATGTCCTCCCACGAGCGCTTCTTCCTTTCATCCAGGGCGGTAAACCAGTGCAAAGCATGCCCCACTAGAGTCTGCGAGAACATCTGCGCCATAGCATCCTTCTCCACTCCCCACATGGAAAGTGCTCCGATGTATCCGGTCAAGTGAGCCTTTGGGTCTCCTGTCCCACCAAATTTAGCGAAGTCGATCGGCCTGAACTTTTCCGGAAGCTTTGCATTAGGAAACAAGCAAAGCTTGTTGATGTCAAAACCGGTTGACGCTATCTTCTCATTTCTTGCCACAGACTCCTCTAACAGGGTGATTTTCGCCAATACTGCAGCCATCTCGGGGTTTTGCGGGGTTTCCAATTCAACAGTCAGCTGCTCCGGGTTCGGAATCGGATTAGTGGTGGAAGACGTCGCGCAACCCCAGTAATCATCATCATAAGCTGGGCGATTTGGTTATCAGTGCGCTCGCCAAGACGTTGGATACCTTCCCTTATCTGTCCCATTTCTCCGTACAAGTTTTCCAGACTTGGGTTAGGGTTTGGGTTTGGATTAGGAATGGGGTTAGGATTTGGATTCGGCTCGCCTCCGTTTGGGTTCGGGTTTGGGTTACCTCCATTTGGGTTCGGGTTCGGATTGCCGGCATTCGGGTTTAGGTTGCCGATCAATAGATCCATTTCCTCCCTCAAATCTGATGCACCGACAGAAACTGCTTGAAGTTGAAGCCGCTCCAATCTCTGTCCCAAGGGTCTGGTCCAGGAGGGTATGGTGTCCTTCTTCTTCGGCCCAATTGCTCAGTACTGACAGCAAAGCAAAAACCGTGCTCAGACACGATTCCTGTTTATATTTTCATGAAATATGTGCATAGGTTTTTAGAAAATGTGCATCATCGTCACCATCATCGACTCTGATTTTCCAAGAATGATCGAGTATCTTTCACGCGAGGTTGCCTTGATCCTCGGATTTCTTTTAGGGTGTATCCTTCGTTCAGAACGACAAATTCTAAGAGATGTCAAAATGAACTAAGTATTCAACTAGTCCTCGTTCAAAGTTTCAATTTTGAACTTGGAATAACTTAGTATAGACGGCGTGATACCCCAACCATCGTGGTGTCAGTGACATGGTGCCATTAGCCAGAGTGGTGTAAGTAAAGTGGCATCACGGCGCCGTTTTCCTTGTTATTCCTTGTTCTCCGTTGAAATTTCGATTAGGCATTATAATGTCAAGGACTTAGTATATTCTGATTTCCCAAAGTCTCCTTGTTCTAAGGACTCATGCAGTTAAACAACACGCATGTAGAATGCGTGACTCTTCATCGGGTCTTGGCAACTTCGCGAAGACTGCGCAAGCGAGTCTTAGAGTTCTATATGAGACACAAAAGAAAGCGTAAGATGCAAGGTGCGATGTGCGATGTGCAAGCAGGATAAGATCACGGTTTTTCAAAGGTTGCCTAATTCCTCAGAATTTCTTTTAGGGTGTATCCTTCGTTCAGAATGACAAATTCTAAGAGATGTCAAAATGAACTAAGTATTCAACTAGTCCTCCTTCAAAGTTTCAATTTTGAACTTGGAATAACTTAGTATAGACGGCGTGATACCCCAACCATCATGGTGTCAGTGACATGGTGCCATTAGCCAGAGTGGTGTAAGTAAAGTGGCATCACGGCGTCGTTTTCCTTGTTATTCCTTATTCTCCGTTGAATCTTCGATTAGGCTTTAGTCAAGGACTTAGTATATTCTGATTTCCCAAAGTCTCCTTGTTCTAAGGACTCATGTAGTTTAGACAACGTACACCGGGGTGCACGACTCATCATCGGGCCTCGGTAACCTTCTACAGACCGTGCGAGCGAGATTAAGAGCACATGATTTGAGATTGAACAGACGGCATGACGACATGACATGAATGAGATGCATGCAGAAAGCAGTAACATGTAGGCAGGATATAGCATATAATCCTACCCTGCGGGTCCCTGTCCTAGTTTGGAAAGTTCTATTGCTTGCTAAGCATGTACCAAGGCTGGTTTTGGCTTGAAGTGGGTTCCCCGGACTAGAGTCAAAGTATACCTCCCACTATTGAGCGTACACCCAATCATGGTACAAACGGTAGAGATGACTCATCACGGTCGAGGGTTGCTGAGCATTCCGGGATTCCCCATCACCGGCAAGCCGGGTAGGATTGCCGAAACACAACAGCGAGGTTGCACAAGATATATACAAGAAATAGACAATGAAACAAAATCCCTTTGAAAATCCCACAAACGTTTTTCAAGCTTGGCTCACAAGTTTAATTGATATTCAAGAAAAGCGGGCCGTTTTATCAACAAACCAACTTTTTCTCAAGTATTAATTAAACGTCCCCAGCAGAGTCGCCACTGTGGGCTACCTGCCTGAAAAAATTATGTATTTCCCCCCGTTTTGAAGAAAAATATGGTTTGAAGAGTCGCCACCCGGATTTGTGGTATATCACCCGAGAAACCGTTTTGTTTTGAAAATGGTTGATTTGAAATTGAAAACCAGAGATCATTTTGAGGGTCCGGAAGCCATGTTATGAGGGGGGAAGGGTTTTACGGCACCCCCCTCGCCCAATTCGAGATCGGTGTCTACTAAACGTTTGTGGGATTTTCAAAAGGGATTTTGTTTCATTAGAGCATTTAGCAAATATCCACAGTTATAACACATAAGAAGTGTATACTGGTGCATGTGTACAGTAGAGGGTGAAATGGTTGTGCCTGCAACACATGATAACAGAAGATGAAACCTTGTTACTAGATTCACTCTCGAGCGCTCGGGAGTGGTCCCGAGCGCTTGGGAGTTCTGACACTTTGAACCTGCAAAACTTGTTAGCACAGACAGAATATATTGCTAAAATAGGAACTGAAAAGCTTCTATATACACAACTGGCTCAGCAGAGGACTTGAAAGACTGGAATGAACCCTCAATCTTTCAGATCTTGCATCCCTGCCTAAACAAGACTAAATCTACAAATTTAAAAGAGCAACAGGCTACACTTATGCATGCAGAAACCAGACAACACAGCAGACTGGGAAAATGGGATGCAATGACATGCATGCACTCCCGAGCGCTCGGGAATGGTTCCGAGCGCTTGGGAGTGAGCTGCATGTCAGCTTGCTCTCAAACAGGAAATGGTACTATCTTGACATGCAAAGGCCCTTGTTTTGATACTTCCCAAGAGGAGAACATCTTTTAACTTTGGAAATACCTCATTTTACATGAAATCTTGTGAGAAACGCTTCTGTTTTGGGGAAAATGGTTTTCTGTGCATGCATGCCAAAACGAAACCATTTCTTTTAAGATTACACCTCATTCCCAACCTACTGTGTCACAAAGGACCATGCATGAAACTGGGAACAGTCCCGAGCTCGAGAGTGCTCCAGTGAGGGTTTTGTGAAAACGTTTTTTTTGTACCCTATTGCTCTTGTTTTTACACTAGGGTCTCCCAACCATGCACCCAGTATTGAAGACTGGGTCAGGCTGAGAGACCCCCCTCAGAAGGGAAGAACAGCCTCTTTGGTTGTGATCAAAGGTAAAGATTTCTACCTTTTACTTGAACCTTGCTCCTTGGAATAGCTTTGAAATGTGGATGAAGAGAGAAGAGTGCAAGAGATCAGAAGAGTATTCTGGATTTCTTGCCCTTTTCCTTAGTGATTTCTAAAACCTTTGAAGTTTGGAAGGTGAGTTTTGGGAGTTTTTGGTTTTTAGCAAGAGAGAGAAAGAGAGCAGAGAATGGTGTTCTGCAGGAAAGCAATTTCGTAGCCCCTTCTTCTGAAACCAGACCTTCTTATTTATAGGAAAAATAACCTATAGTTTTGAAAATCAAATGGGTTTAAATCAAACATTTTTTTAATAGGAAAATCTTTGGCCTGAATCTCTGCCACCAGAGGTTGAGTGTGGACCGAGCTTCAGCTGGCTCAAAGAGATTGTAATGATGAGCTGCATGGGTAGTGGGTGATACTGCCATCCATTGGGCCACAAAATAGTCCCGAGCGCTCAGGAGCAGACTCGAGCGCTTGGGACTTCACTCTCGAGCGCTCGAGAGAGAGCCAGGCCAAAGGTTTTGGAAAATGGTTTTGAGCGCTCGGGACTTCTCCCAAGCGCTTGAAAATGCTTTTGACCATTTTTAATCCCTCTTCAAATCTTTCAAGGAGCAAAGTTCCGATCGGTACTAGGCTTGTTTCAATCCAAAGTCATCATCGGGGAGCCTCCGGGCCACAAGTCAAGGAATTTTGAAGAGTCCAAATTGGGGTGTCTACAATCCTTAAATTATATTTCTTGGCTGGAAATCCTACATGGCAAGTATAGTTAGTTTTTAACCGATTAGTTAGCAAACCCTAACTACCATTTCACTTAGTTACATTCTCCTAACCCTGGATAGACCTTTTGACCATCTTTGAACCTTGTGAACCCTCCTAACCTTAATTGAACCATTAGGCCATTAGAGGTAATCATTATATTCCCATGACTAATCTTTTCAACCTTATTTATCACCATTATCCTTTTAACCATTGGTTAACAAATGTTAGGGAAATTTTTACCCCTTGGGTAATAAAAGTTAGTCATGCCAATGAATGCTTAGACTTGACTAGACTAGTCAAAGCCTAATCTCATCATTTTGCTTCCAATAGAAGCAAACTTAGCCTTACTCTTTCTCTCCATTGAAAGGTCACTTTCAAAAAAATATTCCTTCTCATTATTTCCCTTTAACCTTTGGGTAATAATTTGTAGGGAAATTATTATCCTATGGGTAATGGAAATAAGACTTCCTATTGTCTAGAATTGGTACTACCATAGACTTGTCAAAAACCAAGTTTGTTCTTCCAAGCAACCATGATATTGTTTTGTCACTTGAAAGCCATCATGTTGCTAGCCTTGCCATGCATGCACACCTAATATAAGCATGCCTAATTGCCTAGATACACTTTCTAGGAAATTCATTACCCATTGGGCAATAGTTGTTAGGGTAATTTTTATCCTTTGAGTAAAAGGAATAAGTCTTGCCATAATCCAATGAGTACCCAATTCTAGTCTACTTTAAGTATGATCCTAGCCTATTATTTTGTTCTTCCTTGCAAGCAACCTCATCCTAGGACAAGACAAGCCATGCCTTTCAAAATTGTCCTTTTAACCATTGGACAATAATTGTTAGGGAAAAATTTATCCTTTGGATAATAAGCCAAGTTTTTACTATAAATAGCACCCCCCATTCACCATTCAACTCACACCTTCACCCATTCAACTTCTCTCTCTAGAAATTCAAGTGTTCTTGCTTGTTCTTGCTTAGTTCTTCCTTGTTCTTGAGTTCTTCAAGAAACTCATCCAAAGCCGCCACTAAGCCGCCCCTCGACCACCCTCTCAATCCAAAAGTTTAGTCAAGATTTAGTTTCGAGAGAAACCTTTCTCTTTCGAAGCTACCGGAAGCTCACCGTAGGAAGTTACTTCGTCCGACATACTTACTTTTCCGTAGCCGTACCTACCGCCAAGAAGAACGGTAGATTATCCTTACTCACTATTCTAAGTATAAATAGAAATGTGTTTATTACTTGTATTGCTTGAAATGCATGAGAACTTGAAAAGTGTTTTACTAAAAGAAATGAAAAGGAAGGGGAGTATGTTGAGAATATTAACTTTATATTCCGAGTAAACATGTGTTGTTTTGAACTTCCTTAAAAGAAAGAAAGAACGGATTTTTTTTAGAAATATTAACTTGATTGAAAGTATTCGTATTTTGATCTTTAAGATGATTATAAGCTTGTGTACATGTTTGCTTGCATTACTTGTGGTTGTTTAAGAAAGCATAAGTGATTATCACTCCAAGGGCGTCCGTACATGTGGCGTTATGCTTCTAAGTGGGTTTGAATATGCTAAGTAATATAGAGCTGGATGATCTTGCTAGTTTAGTTTCAAGATTTCTATGATTACGTGAAAAGTCCTACCACGAAGTCTATGCATGACAACGAGACACGGAAACCAAGAAAATAAGAAACATGACACCTAGGGTGTGGTTAATGAAAAGATGTGTTTTGGAAAAAGGAAAGTGTTTTAAAATCGCAATGTGGTCGGACTTGCCCATTGTGTGGTGTGCATGTGTAAAAGGGAGATTTATGACATTGGATAAAATATTTTTGAAACTACATTGTGGCCGTTTGCCCAATGGGAGATGTTTGTGTGTGTTCCAATGGAAATCCGGAGCGGCAGAACCATTGTGAGGCTGTGTGTGTTCCAATGGGAATCCATGGTGGCGGAACCATTGTGAGGCTGTGTGTGGTCCAATGGGAATCCGTGGTGGCAGAACCATTGTGAGGCTGTGTGTGTTCCAATGGGAATACGGAGCGGTGGAACCATTGTGAGGTTGTGTGTGTTCCAATGGAAATCTGTGGTGGCGGAACAATTTTGAGGCTGTGTGGGTTCCAATGGGAATCCGGAGCGGCGGAACCATTGTGAGGCTGTGTGTGTTCCAATGGAAATTCGGAACAGCGGAACCATTGTGAGGTTTGTGGCTTGGTCATCCGTGGAGATGAGCCAATGCTATTGTGTGCCAATGGGAACCCGGTGCAGCGGAACCATTGTGAGGATACTCGGGAACCCGGAACGACGGAACCGATGTTGGGTGTGTGTAGACACCCCAATCCGAACCTCGAAGGGTCTTTGTCCACCCCGATGATGAAATAAAGGAAACAAATCCTTTGCGAGCTTGAATGAAGGATTCCTTCAGCCCCAAACAAATCCTCAGCCCAAAAGCCCGGAGAAAGCCCAAAAGCCCTGGACTGGACCTGGAATGCTGCACGGGACACTCCTACATCGCACGGCATATCCAAAGCTACAACGCCGCACGTGATCATGGGGTTAGCCGCACGACATTTCATGAAAAGTACTGACTGGCTCAGAAAGCTGTCGGCCACGCCTATTTGAGCAACAGCTGCAAAATGGCTCAGCCGAAAACACACTTCTGGCCCGCCCAGAAAATACCTCCAACATTTGAAATTCAAAATCCATGGCTCTTGCCTATAAATACACCCCTCCACTCAAGAGAAAAGGGCCCTTGATCACCATTATACCCTTTCTCTCTCTTCTTGCTTTTATACGTATACCCATTCCCCATTTCTAAGTCTTGAGAATGTTGCTCTCAAAAGACATTCTCTAGACCTTTTGTTCCATTTTTCTCCTCACCATTAAAGTTAGTCCCTTACTAACTTTGAGACCCCAACCACCCAATACACCCATCTACTACACACATCCATACTTCTCTTTTCTTTACCAACCTTGCCGACGTCCATCCACCATCATCAATCTTCATCCAAGCTCAAGATCAAAGGTAAAAACCAAGTTTCCTTGGGCTAGGCTTTGCCCTGGCCCTGAGGGGACCCTTCTATCGTCAGGCTTAACCCCTTTTGGTTAAGATCTGGCCTAAAAAATCATTTTTACAAAGCAAAACAAGCCTTCTGTGCTGGGTAAGCTATGCCGCGCGGCACTTTGAAGCGTCGCATGGCATAGTAGACTCACATGTGCGGCATTTCAGTTAACTGCTATTTTCTTGTTCGAACTGTTTGGATCATGATTGTCTGTTGCTAGATCTGTTTCCGTACACCAATAGCAGTCTCGGAATGAGACCATGTCCACAAGCCATGTTTTATTATCATGAGTAAACTATCAAACTTTTCGAATGAACAAATGTATCAAAAGTGGATTTCCACTCGTGGCTTGGAGGGATGGTATAGTTCCGAGATGATCTGACGGCTGTAAGCTTTCTAATGTTTTGAGGAAGCACTGTGCGTCGTATTGAGTATGCCGTGCGAGGCTTTGAAAAATGACAAAAGCCTGATAACAGGATCAGAACCACGCACGGCATATCAGAAAGCCGTGCGCCATATAGTGTTGTGCCGTGTAGCAGAGGATGGTGATCCAGATAGCTTGTTTAAAAGCTTTCCTTATTTATATCATCGTCACATCATCCTTCATCATTTCCGTACAATAAGCACCACTCGCACGACAACGTGATATACTCCATCTTGTTCCCCTTTCCCGTATGTGTTTTCTAGGTTTTCCAAACGGTATCAAATCCCCCATTTAAAATGTTTAGTAGAGACCGGTTTTTACCGGGCAAGCGGGGTGCTTTTTCAACAAAACCTTCCCCGCTCGTAACGTGGCCCCCGGATCCAAAATCTCAATGTTTTCGCTAGATCAAAAGCCTTTCTTTTCAAAACAAACTCTCGGTTTCTTGGATCATCCATCTCAAAAATCCGAGTGGCGACTCTTCGAACGAGCCGGGCGCGGGAGCCCACAGTGGCGACTCTGCTGGGGACCTTTATTCAATACTTTACTTTTTTTTTTTTAAAAGAAAGAATAAAAGAGTGTTGAATAATCAAAAGGGCCAAACTTGAAAGGCATTTTACTTGGGGGACTAAATGCAATTTGGAAAACTTAACTTTCTTTTACACTATGCACCGCACAAGCCTCGTTAGCGTGTCTCGGCAATCTTGCCCGGTTTACCGGTGACAAGCTCTCACGGGATGCCTAGCAACCCTCGACTATGATGGGCCATCGTGCTGTTCGACCATTGTCTTGCAATACACTTTACATGGGGTAGTACATCTTGGCTCTAGTCCGGGGAACCTTTCTGAGACCAAAACCGGCCTTCTGCACTTGTACTTAGCCATAGAACTTTCCCAATTAGGACAGGAACCCGTGGTTAGGACTTATGTGTTATATTATGCTTGTGTGCATTTTTTTTCTGTACATACATACCATTCATGCATTTTCTGGGCTAGAGGATGGGGCTTCTATAGAAATCCTAAGATTACTCCGGTCGGTCTAGGAGACCTTAAATCCATGGAGGTTGCGATACCTCTGGTGTTTGCAGTGCTCGAATGGCTCCCTTGACTTGGGACTAACCTTGAGGATATACGTATCTGGATTCTGACGGTCACATTGCTCTCTCGGATGGTCAAGGTAAGGAGATTGGCTCTGGTTCCGAAGCGATCGGAATTTAACCTGCCTGACAGTACCTACCCGGGCCATCAGAAATCTTCTGTACAAATGCCTTAAGTGAGACCCAAGTCATGGTAGGTCTTAGGATTTAGGAGGCGTGTAGAAGGTAGGATAGACACTCGGGATGGGTTCTAAGTTACTCCCTTTTGCCTTGTTGCCAGTTTAGAAACATTGGTCACCTGCGAAAAGAAGAGGCTATACCCAATTGGTTTCGTCCGTCCCAAAGGTTGGTTCGCATAGACACCCTGGAAGGAACCCAACTGTTTGAGGTCCACATAGAACAGGAAGGGCAGTCGTCATTAGCGGTTTTGCCAAGATTAGCAATACAGGAGTCTCTAGCAGAACTGTCACCTGAAAGTCCCTTGCCAATGGCTGATCAAGGAAATGGGGTAGAAGAGCTTAGACAGAACATGGCCGCCATGGATGCCCAATTTAGGCAATCCCTTGCTGGAATGGATACGCAACTCAAAGCCTCGGTTGCATCCATGAAAAATGACATGAATTTGATGATGGAGTCTATGCAGGAGGTTTGTGACAAGCTCCTAGTTAAGCCTAACCTACTCAAGGGTGAGACATCGGCCAAAGATACACCAGGAGTTGATCCCAATCTAGTCGCCCTTATGGCTAAAATTGGTAAGTTGGAAGAATCTGTGCAAGAAAATAAGCGATTAGGAAGAGGAGAAATTGACATGAATAAATTATGCTTGTTCCCCAACGCTAAGTTACCAGAAAAGTTCAAGGGTGTGGATTTTGCGAAGTTTGATGGTACCGGAGACCCAAAGGCGCACCTCCAAGGGTATGTTGGTTCATTCACCATGAGGGGGATTGAAAAGGAAGCCATGGCTCAGCCATGACAACTTCAACTTTCAAAGAGTCTCAGGTTCCAAAGGTGTAGATTTTCCATGAGTCTTGCATAGGGAAAAGCTTGGTCATGCTATAAAAGACCAAGGCAGACATACACTGGCTCGGAAATACCATTAAAGAGGTCTGTAGACACCCCAGTTTGGCCTAACGATTATTTCAAGTCCCACCTTGGGACAATCCCGATGATGAAATGGATACAGTGATTGCTGATTGCCTCCTTGAGAAGCCTTAAGACTTTCGGTAAGGACTTTGAGCCACTTAGAGGACCCAATTCAGAGCCATATAGCCTTTCAGACAGAAATACAGAAGCCTAGGAGAATCCATCTGTCGGCCGTGACATCGATCCCACGGCCCTAACATCATTTCCTCACCCGAGCAACCTGTTGCTAGCAAAATCTCCCTGAGAGATCAATCCCTCGGCCGCCAGATCAACCTTTTTCCAGACTCTGGAACGTGTTCTGTCAGACGTTTGATCCAACTACACTACCTTCCCGATGCGTTCGGGCTACGCTAAGAGATTGCGACGTAGAGTTAGAGGTGCATTGCAATTGCAATCGTGCCATTTGATTGGCCGGAGTGAGTCACCAATTGCCTATATAAAGGGCCTTTAGACTCCGAAAATAAACACACGAAATTCATCAGAGTATACACTCTCTCAAGCCACGAAACTCTGTCAAAATACTCTCTCAATCCCACTCCTCAAAAGCCCTAACCTCTCGAAGGTAGCCGTCAATCCGGCGATCAAACCCCGAAGTTCAAACCCTAACCCTAGGGTTTTCGATCAAGCAATCAGTCAATCACACCCAATCCGAAGCAATCAAGCAACTGAGGGATCAAGGTGGTGAGGCCCAACGGCCTCTGGTTTGTTTCATTAATCGTTCTTATGCTTAATCATAACTTTCTGATTATCTGTTAATCGTATTTCCTGGTGTGAGGAAGAACACCGACCGGGGCCTCGATCCCTCGGCCGGTATATAAAACCAGTGTGATTACTCGGCCGTGACATCCATTCACCGGCCGAGTAATCGATTTCCTGGAACAGCTTTGCTTGCTTTTCTGCTTTCTGACGCATGCTTTACTTATCGCATTGGCTCACCTTACTTACTATTTAAAGGAATAAATAAACAGACTATGTGTTAGAATTAAACAAAGCATCTACATGTCTTATGTTGAACGATTATGGGCCAGTCTCACGACTGGGCAAAGAGGGATGCCTAACACCTTCCCCTTATTGTACTTTTGGCTCCCGTGTCCAGAATCTCTATCTGTTTTCCCAGTTTTAATAAACTGGGTGGCGACTCTGTTTTGATGATAAGCGTTATCATGTGGCGATGTTCCTAGCCATGGGAATGTCCATGATTTTGGTTTACGAAGCAAGCAACCAATCGAGCAAACAAACATGATCAATCTGTATGGCGATGCCCCGTTTGGGAGGTGTCTACAGTTTTTTGCGACTCTGCTGGGGAATATGAGAGCCATAACCGAAAAGTTCAACATAAGACTAATACATGCCTTGTCTAATTCATCTATCATATGCATCGAGCGGGCAACCCGTTGAGTTCACCTAATATCCCGGCATGACACGGGCTATGTTGGGGGTTCCAGCAAACTCCACAGTCACTCGTACCTAGTGGTATATCAAAAAGGGAATCACCCAATCACCGCCTATGATGGGCTGGTGAGAGGATTGGTGCCATTTGACAACGGAGCACCCTGAGACTACCAAAACCTCGCATGTTTTAGAAAGCCATAGAACTTATCAAACTAAGACAGGAACCTACAGGCTAGGAACCTATTTGCATCTTACTTGCAAAAGTTCTTCCTCACACCTTGTATCATTTGTTGTTGTAATTAACTCTTTCTGTGCAGAAGGGTTGGGATTTTCAACCCGAATCCTAACCCTACACAGGCCGAATACTGACTTCCACGTATTCTATTTTTCAAGCAGGCACGATAGGTAGGTTAAAGAAGCAACCTCAGCCAGTTTTATACTCTTACAATACCCGAAGTCACGCCAAACAGAGGTCTTTACAGTCATCTCATCGATCGCCTTCGTCTATCAAGACTCTCTCACCGCAACGGTCCCAATCAGTTCTAGGGACTTCGCGGTCGTCTCCTCAACAAACCCGATTATCTACCCAATTCCAAGCTTCACCAAGCAATCCCTCTACCTACATCCCACAAATGGCAGACAATGATGCTACTATCACCGAGCTCCGAGCCCAAATTGCCTATTTACAAGCCGAGAAAGCAGCAAGAGATGCTGAAGACAAGAAAAATGAGGAAGGAGCAGAAAATCCTCATGAAGTTACAGAAAACCCTGAATTGGTCAAACAGGTCAAGGAGATCAAGCACGCTTTGGCTCGTTCACAAGGAAACCAAATTCTAGATTTCGAAGGACTCTGCCTCTTTCCAGAATCTCAACTGCCTGAACAGTTCAAAATGCCAAACATCGAGAAGTTCAACGGGACTGGTAACCCTACCAGCCATGTTCGCCATGTCATCAACACTCTGAAGCCCATGGGCTTGACCGACGAGCTCATCGCTCAATTGTTTCAAAGAACTCTCACTGGAAACGCCCTCGATTGGTTTCTCACTTTGGAATTTGTGCACTATCAAACTTGGCCAGAAATTGCCAACGCTTTTGTCAAGCAGTATGCGTACAATGTCCAAATTGAGCTAACTACCCGAGACTTGGAGATGACTAAACAAGAATCCAATGAGGACTTTGCTACCTTTGTGGCAAGATGGAGAGAAAAGGCTGCCAAGATGAAAAGCCTTCCTTTCGAGGAAGATCAAGTGAGGATAGTTGTCAAGAACCTACAGCCCAAATACCTCACCCACATTTACACTCAGGCTATCACTGACTTCAAACGCCTACACGCCATTGGATTACAAATTGAAGATGGGATCAAGCTGGGCCTTATTGGGAAAGAAGAAATCCCCCTACCCAGAAAAACCTTTCCAACCCGTGCATCTCCTGCCTCCGTTAATACCCTTAACTCAGCCTTGCCACAAGACCCTTTTCAAGCTAGCTCATCTAGAAACACAAATCGCCCTCGCCGCAATTTCGACCCACTCTATATGACTCCATCCCAAGCCTTAGCCATCCTAAGCCACCAAGGGCATCTTAGGCCCTTGAATAATCCACCTCCTCAGCCACCTTACGGTCCAAGCTATGACGCAAATAAACAATGTGCATACCACCAACACCCTGGACATGAGACAGACCGCTGCATGCGTCTTCGTCATGACATCCAGGATCTCATTGATAGTCAAGCTATAAAACCTCCTAAGCCTAATGTACAAACCAATCCACTTCCTGCTCACAATAACGAACCACCGCCTCAAAATATCAATCTCATAAGCCTATCCAATAGCCCCACATATAATCCTACCCTACACATTATTCCAAATACCTAAGCCAAACCATCCCTGATCTTCTCTAAGAATGATGAATGCTTTACAACAGGAGGAGAACCCCACATCTATGCCATTGATGATGGGGATTGGTGGTTGGACATGCGTCAAGTCCTGCCAAGTGATTGGAAAGTTGGAAGAATTGAGCCTGCTGATCCTTGGAGCGCCCAAGAAGAAGAAGTGGGTCACCTCACCCAAAGCGGAAGGGTGTATAAACCTCCTAAACTAAGTGGGGAAAGTTCAACCTCAACAAGAGTAATGGAAGAGGAAAAAGAAGAAGAAAGCCAAATGACCGAACCTGAGGAAGACAGGGTGCTAAGACAACTAAAGAAAATCCA
This sequence comes from Rhododendron griersonianum, assembly GCA_018127125.1. Taxonomy (NCBI): domain Eukaryota; kingdom Viridiplantae; phylum Streptophyta; class Magnoliopsida; order Ericales; family Ericaceae; genus Rhododendron; species Rhododendron griersonianum. The sequence goes on along the minus strand of CM030798.1, from coordinate 2,427,436 downwards.
AGCTGATATCTCTATTTGGGGATTGCTTATGTCCTCCTACGAGCATCGTAACTCCTTCTTCAAAACCTTGGGGAAAGCCAAAGTTCCCATCGACATTACCCCCGAAGAACTGGTGGGTTTCATAATGGCGTCAAAGGCTTCGAAACCGACAATAGCCTTCACTGACAAAGATCTACCTCTTGAAGGGCCTGCACACAACAAGCCTCTCTACATCTCACTTAAATGTCTCACTAAGTGGATCCCACTGGTCTTGGTGGATAATGGGTCTGCCTTAAACGTATGTCCTCAAAGGACCCTCGACAAGCTAGGGGTAAGTGCCACCGACATACGCCCTTCAAGCCAGGGCGTAAGGGGCTATGACAATTCAAAGAGAAGAGTGGTTGGGTGTGTCACACTGCCAGTAGAAGTGGAAAAGATCAAAAGAGACGTGGAATTCCATGTGATGGATATACCAGCCACTTTCAATCTTTTACTAGGAAGGCCTTGGTTACATGACGCTGGAGCAGTGCCTTCCACTTTGCATCAGAAGGTCAAATTCGCAGTAGATGGAAGGGTCGTAACCATTCTGGGGGATTCATCGATCCGAGCTCATTCTGATACGCCTGTCCAAGAGGTAGGAACCGAGGAAACCTTCCTTACTGGATTCAGTCTTGAGGAAGCAACTGCTGTGCAAGCCTTAATGGCTGAGAGAAACTTCTACGTAAGCACCCCCACCATATGGATGATGAAGAAGCAAAACTACCTCCCTGGGAAACAGGCAAAAGATCACAAGGCATCCCGCAAATGATTGATCCTCCGCATAATCAATATGCCTTTGGTCTTGGCTACACCCCGACAGAAGCCGAGGTAGCAAAGAAGAGAAGCATGGAAAAGGCTAAGGCAAAAGGGAGCAGGGTCAAAGAAGAGAAACTCGTGATCCCAAAAACACTCAATGGTTGGTTTGTAAGAGAAGGAGAAGACTTTCCATTCTGTGGCTTCGCAGAAACATGGGAAGACAAAATTACCAAGCAAAGGTACCCTGGAATGCAAATCTTCTTTGATCAGGAATGGACTGACAGTGACATGGAAGAAGAACCAACAAATTCATCTCCTACTCCCGAAGACTGGATTGAGGTGCTAGCTGAGTTTGACCTAAAGATTCTGTTTGACAAAGAGGGTGAAGAAGAGTATAAAACTGCAAAAGAAAAAGGAGCCACTCTCGAGATACTGCAGTAAATCGCATGACAAAAACATTACTTTCATTTCCTAAAAACGAGTTAGGACGTGTTTTAAGCCCCTATTTGGGCATTATCTATAATTAAATAAATCCCCATTTTATCACTTTTATGCTTGCCAAATGATTCCATCTTTAAAATGTGATTGCTATACACTACAATCTCTCTGCCAAAGATAAAAGGATCTTAAGAATCTAATTCTTTATGTTGCCGGCAAAAAGGAAAGAAGGGACGAACCCTGATTACTTAGAACTAGGTTTTTATCAAAACTCAGGAAGAAGACGCTATATCCGTGAGAACACTTAGGGTTAGCTTACCCATTGTGAAAGTACAAACGCAACAGGAGATTCATAAAAACATCTCCATCAAATTTTGGGCAATCTATACACCTAAGCAAAAGTAAGAGCAGAGCCTGCTAGGACAAGAAGATGCGAAAAACGCAGCCTAGGCAAAAGTTAAGGCATTCGAAGGAAAGCTCGCTAGGGACTCAACCTCTATCAGGTAACCTAAGCAAAACTTAGAGCATGAGAGAAAGAAAAACCAAGAGTGAAAACCCAACCCCCAAAGGTGGTGATCTTGGAACTACGTAAAAGGCCTGATTCCCTGATTGGAATACGTAGGCAATCTCACATCGAGATACGGCCCAAACATTTGGAGAGAAGAAAAACAATATCAAAAGGTTTGTACTCAATGATAGGCATAGCTAACCCTGCGTATTGAGCTCGCAAAAGATGAGTTAGTCATTTTCCAAGGAATTGGCAAAAACAAAGACACGTAAGAATCATCGTTCGTCCTCTCTGACTCAAAAGTCGTCGACATAAGGGACAAAGCACTCCAACGATCCCAAAACATGGCAAAGAGGTTGTAGAAACAGCAAAAGCAATAAAAGAGCACGAATCAAATTCAAGTGTAAGAAGGGAAAAATGCCACTTGGCTAAAGCAAGAGTCCAACTTCTTTAGGAAATGGAAGTAGCGGCCGAAGAATGGAATTCTTGGCCGAGTGATCCATTCCTCGGCCCATGTTTAAATCCAACACTCACAAAACTTTGAAAATATTGCATACAAGTCTGAAGTATCTTGTGACAAAATAATACATACTGAGGTTGCTTCATAAAAATGCAAATATCAAACTATCTGTTTTGGAGCTAACAAATACAGGTACAAGAAAGGAAAAGCTAGCTACTACCCACGACCCCTCTTGGGCGCAGGACGAAAACGCTCAGGAACTGGGACACTAATCCTCTGTCCCTCACCAGCTTCAGCATCTCCATCACCAGCTCCGGTACTCCCACCCTCGCTAACTCCAGCACTCTGGGTAACCGACACTGTCGGTACTCGCTCTGCTTCAAGCTGCAGAGACACAGGATATAGGCATTCAGTTTCACATGAAACGTGGGATGGAAAAAGGAGAGATCAAAGGATGTATACCGCAGCTATTCGGCCACGCTGCCGTCGAGCCAAAGCCTCTGCACTCTGGAAAGCACGCAACCATTCCTGAACCACCTCAGCAGGCACCTGCAGAGGAAGCAATTGCATATACAACCAAGTAAGTGAGGAATGCTGAAGGAAACCAAAGCAGAATCTACAATATTACCTGTTGAATTTCGGCAGGAAGCACGTAGAACTGCGTAGCACACGGTGTCAGTGTCAAACGCTCCTCTTCTCCATTTGCATTGTGGAAAGAAATGAAACTGGGGGCCCGTGGCCAAATAGGAGGAGCAACAGCAGCGGTAGCAGTAGGAAGGGTCAATGAGACCGAACGGAAGGTTGAGTAATCTCCCGCTACGAGGAAACTCATGGCTGGCTGTCTCTCAAGAGCAAGTAGCAAGCCCTCCCCGGTCAAAAGATGGGTCGATCTCATACCAACAGGAGGAGGGAGAGGAACAAGCTGCAACGCCTCAGAATGTGGAAAGTACTGGCTCGCTACCCTCTCTAGCTCCGAGATACCAGGCTCTCGAAAATGGCCCCTCCAAAAGGAAGTGCTGGCTGTCCAACGCCTGAGCTGAGGTCAACTCTAGAGGAGCATCATCAAGTAGCACGCCCCATGGGTCAAAATGCACTTGCGAAAAGGGGAATAATGTCAACAAAGGTAGGGAAACGACACAAAGAAGGATAGAAGATATCATACCTGATCCACCGTTAGGCGGTCCAAAACTTGCCTCCAAGCCAGCAAGTCCATGGCAAGCGACCGTGACTTCCGAACTCCTTTCAACCAACGGGCTGCCCGTGGAACAAACCTAGGCTCTCTATGCCTGATCGGAGGAGGAAACTGCAACAAGTGTTCAAAAGCCTAGAGCTACAAGCAAAGACGGAAAACATGAGTAACAAAGATAAAAGCAACAAGGGAACAACGCAGAAATCAAAGTATGTACCTCAAGAATACGGTGGTGTCCGCCAAGCGACAAACTAACCCCCCGGGAACAAGCACTGAGGTGTCCATACAGCGTGGCTAGGGCGGGAGTTCCCCAATCAAACTCTGCTATGGTCTCTAAGTGCACCAAGGCAGCCAAAAACTGGACATGCACCGAATTCTCCTTGTTGCAAAACAAAGTTTGCCCAAGGAGATAAAGCAGGAAAGCTCGTACCAGCTGAGAAAGGGGAATCTTCGTCAGGATATCAGCTTGATCAAACTCTTCCCGAAGCCAGGTATATGTGATATGACCACTCTCGGACACAATGGGAATCTTCCCCAAAAGATATTCAAGAGCACCCTTTCGCTCATGGATCCGCGGGTCAATTGGAAGAGGATCACCGCCAACTCTCAGACCTGTAAGCAAAGCGAAGTCACCTGGAGTGATCGTCATCTCCCCAGCCTCCGGAAGGTGGAAAGTATTGGTGGTATCCCACCACCGCTCCACCAAAGATGTGGTCAATTCCAACTCCGCCTTCGGAAGGTGGAAACCAAGTATCAAGGGCTCGAAGCCAGCCAAAGCAACTGCGTCCTTGGCCTCTTGAGGAAGCCTCTCGTACCATTCAAACACCTGGGGGCAGCTTCCCCACATGTGCAACCTCTCATTTGCCTGACAAAATACGAAGAAGAAATCAAATACACAAGATATCGCCTATACAGGGGGCAACTTTTAGAGCTCAAACTCCCTATCAAATATCAAATTATCACTCTGCGAAATCTCATATACAAAAATCATTTGACAGGATAAAATTCTACCTTCCTATTGGTGAAATGAAGGTGCTGCTCTGGCTCCCTGTGCAAGACCTCAGGTGGGATATCACTAAGGGGAGGACGATATCGCAATGAACCACCACGCCCAACCATATTAACCTGAGGGGCGTATGTGGCAACATCAAACGGAGGAAGAGCATCACCACCTGCATCGGTAGAAACCTCGGGCTCTGTCTCAGGAGGAATGGTCTGCGAGGAACTCCCTCCAACAGTGGTCATGCGCCGACTTGAACGAAGAACGCGGGAACTCGAAACCCCGCCAAGAATCGCGGCCTCAACAGCTGGGGCCTTGCCCGTGTCTCTAGACACAACGGGGACATTGGATGACGGAGGAGGGGCCGGTGGCGAAGCCATGACAGCCGAAGAAAGTGACAGCCGGAACCGTGGTGGTCGGAAAACCGACGGCGGTAGGGTAGGAAACGGCGGCGGCCGATGAGGAGAGACAGGAGGAAGCGGCGGCGATCGCTCGAAGTAGGAGAGGAGAGTAAGGGGTAGAAAAAGAAATGATGAAATGACCTGTGAGATCGATTAAGTTTAACTTAAATCGATTTTCTGACTTTTGGCTTTCTCACGGCCGATACATCGATTCCTCGGCCGAGACATCAATCCTTCGGCCGAGAGATCGATCTCCTGGCCTTCCAATCAATTTCCTTCAGCAGCATCAGATCTTGTTCAGTGCACCAACTCAAGTAAATACGGACTTCTAAGTCTTCGACCAACAAAGTAGCCTTGGGGGCACCCTCGAGCCAATGCAACGTGATTAGAACTAGCCTTGGGGGCATATCCAAGCATGAGGAAGCTTTCTCTCCACAAACTGCCGGCCAAAGCAAGTCAAAACACCCAGCGGCTCTACGCCCATATCCACCATCAAAGAACTAAGCAGCTCTGCGCCCATATACGCCCGTATCAACTCAATCAGCGGCTCTATGCCTATGCTCATAACTCAGCGGCTCTATGCCTATTATCTCAAAATGGCTCTAAGCCATAATAACCATTCTAGCAGCTCTACGCCCGTATTCAATCACTCAGCGGCTCCAAGCCTACCATCTCAGCAGCTCTACGCTCGCTATCACAGCAATAGGCTCTACGCCTTCACCCCTCAACTCAGCGGCTCCAAGCCCACTATCCTAATAGGCTCGAAGCCTATATCTACCATCTCAACTGGCTCAAAGCCATAGCAACTATCTCAGCGGCTCCAAGCCCTCGACTCAGCAGCTCTACGCTCGCTATTACAGCAACAGGCTCTACGCCCGTTATCTCATCAAAGCGGCTCAAAGCCCATTATTCCAACTGGCTCGAAGCCGTAACAACCAATCTTAGCGGCTCGAAGCCCATTATCGATAGGCTCTACGCCCGTATGCACTCGTTCAGCGGCTCCAAGCCCTCGACTCAGCAGCTCTATGCTCGCTATCATAGCAACAGGCTCTATGCCCGTTATCTCATCAAAGCGGCTCAAAGCCCATCATCTCAACTGGCTCGAAGCCGTAAACAAGCAAATCTCAATAGGCTCTACGGCGCCCCAACAATCAAGCTGTCTATTCTCAGGCTCTACGCCTAAATGCTCAAAATCTAACATTTTGAATGCTCAAGCTCTATGCTTGGATGCCCAACCACTGTGTACTGGATGCTCAAGTTATACACTTGAATGCTCAAGCTCTACGCTTGGATGCCCAACTACTGCGTACTGTGTAGACACCTCCCGAACGGGGCATCGCCATACAGATTGATCATGTTTGTTTGCTCGATTGGTTGCTTGCTTCGTAAACCAAAATCATGGACATTCCCATGGCTAGGAACATCGCCACATGATAGCGGTTATCATCAAAATAGAGTCGCCACCCAGTTTATTAAAACTAGGAAAATAGATAGAGATTCTGGATACGGGAGCCAAAAGTACAATAAGGGGAAGGTGTTAGGCACCCCTCTTTGCCCAATCGTTAGACTGGCCCATAATCATTCAACATAAGACGTGTAGATGCTTTGTTTAATTCCAACACATAGTCTGTTTATTTATTCCTTTAAACAGTAAGCAAAGTGAGCCAGTGCGATAAGTAAGCATGCATTCAGAAAGCAGAGAAAGCAACAAAATGTCCCAGGGAGATGGATCCCGCGGCCGGTGAATGGATGTCACGACCGAGGGATCCTCCTGGTCTGATGTACCGGCCGATGGATCGAAGCCCCGGTCGGTGTTCTTCCTCACACCAGACATAAAGATGAACGGGTAATCAAAACGCTACGATTAGTCAAAAAGACAGTAAATAAGACAAACCGGAGGCCGTTGGGCCTCACCACCTTGATCCCTCAGTTGCTTGATTGCTTTTGATTGGGCGTGGTTGACTGATTGCTTGATTGAAAACCCTAGGGTTAGGGTTTGAACTTCAGGAATTGATCGCCGGATTGACGGCTGCCTTTGGGAGGTTAGGGCTTTTGAAGAGTGGGTTTGAGAGAGTATTTGTGCAGAGTTTCGAGGCTTGAGAGAGTGTGTACTCTGATAATTTCATGTGTTTATTTTCGGAGTCCAAAGGCCCTTTATATAGGCAATTGGTGACTCACTCCGGCCAATCAAATGGCACGATTGCAATTGCAATTGCAATGCACCTCTAACTCTACGTCGTAATCTCTGAGCGTAGCCCGAACGCATCGGGAAGGTAGTGTAATTGGATCAAACGTCTGACAGAACACGTTCCAGAGTCTGGGAAAAGGTTGATCTGGCGGCCGAGTAAAGGATATCACGACCGAGGAATGGATGTCTCGGCCGAGGGATTGATCTCTCAGGGAGATTTCGCTAGCAACAGGTTGCTCGGGTGAGGAAATGATGTAAGGACCGTGGGATCGATATCACGGCCGACAGATGGATTCTCTTAGGTTTCTGTATTTCTGTCTGAAAGGCTGTATGGCTCTGAATTGGGTCCTCTAAGTGGCTCAAAGTTCTCACTGAAAGTCCTAAGGTTCTCAAGGAGGCAATCAGCAATCACTGTATCCGTTTCATCATCGGGATGCTCCCAAGGTGGGACTTGAAATAATCGTTAGGCCAAATTGGGGTGTCTACATACTGGACGCTCAAAGCGTGTACTTTGAATGCTCGGATTCTGCAGTCCGAATGCTCGAGCTCTACGCTCTGAATGCTCAAGTCCGAAACTTGATAGAAGCTCTAAGCTTAAGACAAACACACATGCATGGGCCCGTGCACATATTGCATTATCACATCGAGTCTGCATCATCATATTTGTTCACATCTAACAAACATCATCACACATATACACTCTGCATATCTCCCATGAAACAGGTCAACCCTGCAAACAACCGGCTCTACGCCAACACTTATGATGAGAAAGCCCCGTGCACAGACCATCAGAATGCAACCAGCTCTACGCTTCGGTTCAAAACACGTCAAGCTCTAAGCTCCCCTCAGGCCCTTGCCTCATAAACCACAGCAGGCTCCACGCCTCAATCTAATCACCTCAGGCTCTCGCCTTGTGATCAATACCAGCTCCGCGCTTCGGTCCTATCAAGCTCAAAGCTCCGACACCTCAGGCTCTCGCCTTATGATCAACACCAGCTCCGCGCTTCGGTCCTATCAATCCAATCTCCTCAGGCCTTCGCCTCCAGACTGAACAGGCTCCACGCCTCGATTCCATCACTCTCCAGGCTCTCGCCTCATGACTACAACCGGCTTCGTGCCTCGGTTCCCTCATCTCCGAAGCTCCGTGCTCTACGTTACTGGCCCTGCGCCCCTCACATCTCAAAACAGATGGCGTCCAACTCATCCCCAGCAGATGGTTTGGATTCCACCCCATTACATCAATTCCTTCCAGCTCATTCGCAAGGATAGGCTACTCTACCGAGCCCCTCTCAGTCAAAGTAAGGATGATCAAGAAAAGCAAACGCACTTGCCGTGTACTGATCTACCCCAAAATACTAATGAAGCTCTCCGCAAAAAAAAAAAACTCCCCCCGGCAGCCCCGCGCTCCTTCAACTACTCTTCGCCAAAACCCTGACTCAGTCTAGGTACGTCACACTACGGCTTTTTAAGCCCAAAGGTACGTCTTCTGTCTCTAACCCTCCAAACTTTTATTTTTCTTTATTGCCTGAACTACGATTGGTCTGAATTTCCCTTGTGGAATACGTAGGCAGCCTCCCAGCCCGACCATAACAAAACCTTTTTCGAAAACCCCTTGGAATAGTGGTTGGACCAAATTGAGTTGCTTTTCACAGCTTTGACTCTTACTCAAACATGTCTCGCGATCCGTCCGAGTTCAGTCAAAGAGGGGCATCTGTAGACACCCCAATTTGGCCTAACGATTATTTCAATTCCCACCTTGGGACAATCCCGATGATGAAATGGATACAGTGATTGCTGATTGCCTCCTTGAGAACCTTAGGACTTTCGGTAAGAACTTTGAGCCACTTAGAGGACCCAATTCAGAGCCATACAGCCTTTCAAACAGAAATACAGAAGCCTAGGAGAATCCATCTGTCGGCCGTGACATCGATCCCACGGCCCTAACATCATTTCCTCACCCGAGCAACCTGTTGCTAGCAAAATCTCCCTGAGAGATCAATCCCTCGGCCGCAAGATCTATCCTTCGGCCGAGACATCCATTCCTCGGCCGTGATATCCTTTACTCGGCCGCCAGATCGACCTTTTTCCAGACTCTGGAACGTGTTCTGTCAGACGTTTGATCCAACTACACTACCTTCCCGATGCGTTTGGGCTACGCTCAGAGATTGCGATGTAGAGTTAGAGGTGCATTGCAATTGCAATTGCAATCGTGCCATTTGATTTGGCCGGAGTGAGTCACCAATTGCCTATATAAAGGGCCTTTGGACTTCAAAAATAAACACACGAAATTCATCAGAGTATACACTCTCTCAAGCCACGAAACTCTGTCAAAATACTCTCTCAATCCCACTCCTCAAAAGCCCTAACCTCCCGAAGGTAGCCGTCAATCCGGCGATCAAACCCCGAAGTTCAAACCCTAACCCTAGGGTTTTCGATCAAGCAATTAGTCAATCACACCCAATCCGAAGCAATCAAGCAACTGAGGGATCAAGGTGGTGAGGCCCAACGGCCTCTGGTTTGTTTCATTAATCGTTCTTATGCTTAATCATAACATTCTGATTATCTGTTAATTGTATTTCCTGGTGTGAGGAAGAACACCGACCGGGGCCTCGATCCCTCGGCCGGTATATAAAACCAGTGTGATTACTCGGCCGCGACATCCATTCACCGGCCGAGTAATCGATTTCCTGGAACAGCTTTGCTTGCTTTTCTGCTTTCTGACGCATGCTTTACTTATCGCATTGGCTCACCTTACTTACTATTTAAAGGAATAAATAAACAGACTATGTGTTAGAATTAAACAAAGCATCTACATGTCTTATGTTGAACGATTATGGGCCAGTCTCACGACTGGGCAAAGAGGGGTGCCTAACACCTTCCCCTTATTGTACTTTTTTCTCCCGTGTCCAGAATCTCTATCTGTTTTTCCAGTTTTAATAAACTGGGTGGCGACTCTGTTTTGATGATAACCGTTATCATGTGGCGATGTTCCTAGCCATGGGACTGTCCATGATTTTGGTTTACGAAGCAAGCAACCAATCGAGCAAACAAACATGATCAATCTGTATGGCGATGCCCCGTTTGGGAGGTGTCGACAAGGTCAAACTTCAACCATCGTGCAATCTGTCTTGGGAAGCAGCAAACAGCAAGTTGTCAGGAAAAAAGTACCGCACGGCGTATTGGAGTAGCGCGCGGTATAACAAATCCGAGGGAAATACCACGGCATAACATGGATATGCCGCGGGATCAGATGAAATCCCGCACGACACTTTGGAACCCCGCGCGGCATATCAAGTCTGCATTTCTGCAGACTTTGACAGCAAAGGTCTGAAATCAATTCAGGGCGCTTTTAGGCATCATCAACCCCCAGATCACACCCCAATGGGTATTTGGGACTTCGGGGAAGTTCCGCTTCGAGTCAACTCTCAAAAGACGAGGTCGCAATACCAAAAAGTCGATAAAATTCATTTCTTAAGCCATGTCAAGGTATCAAAATCCGTTTCAAGTCATTCCGAGTGATCTTTTAAGTCTCACAGGTCATAATGGTCAAAGGTGACCTGGTCCAAGTACCGGTTCGTGGTCAAAGTCAAAATTTGAGAATGTCACCTTCTAAAACCTACATTTTCTTGCTTTTCAAGCAGTTTTCAAATGTGAGGTCGAGTTCTCTAACCACGTGTCAAGTGTTGAAGGTCACTATCGTCATGTGTGGTCTTATAAGAGTCGGCGATAAGGGCATTCATGAAATTTTTTTTGCCTTAATTCTTTAGAGTTAATCATTTACTTTCTTTGATTTCTATTTCGTCGTCAACATACTGTAAATCTTGAGTCCATGACTAGTTGTGCACTCTGGTTAATGTTTTAGTTATTCAATATTCTTTATACAAATAAAAAGAATTGAATGGCATGAACATTGAAAGAACAAATTCTCATATATATAATTCCAAAATATCCATGAGTCGAAGTACAAAGCTAAAGAAGGCGTGCAAGCCCAATGCTCAAAAGACCTATCTACCGAGGGTAAACAGGCACCCTCCCAAAAAGAAGCACGCAGGCTCCACTAAAAGGGTAAAAGCAAAAACAAACAAAAGGGGGAGCTCAACTCTCCTCCTCGGAGACTTCCTCCGCCGGGGAACTGGCCACCTCCTGAGTACCCGTCGCCCTGGGCACAGTGCTCCCTGAGGTGTCCCCTAGGTCAATGTCTGTGGGCTCCTCAGTCTTGTCGGAGACGTCGATAGGCTCACCCTCAGTCCCCTCTGGGAGACGTGGCCTCTTTGACGGAGGCTCCTCCCGAGAGCCAGCAGAAGAAGTTTGTTGCGCTTGCATGCGCACAGACTTCCTGCGCAGCCCACGTGAAGCCCCTCCTCCAGCCTGCAATAAATTGACATTCATCATTTGCATCATAAGTGATATAAACAATAAGAAGTAAAGTAAATAGTCAGAGTTTGAGAGTCTTACCATCGTCCCGCCAGCACGAAGCAGCACCTCTGGAGCATGGCCCATGGCGTACTGCCTCACCAGCTGCTCCAGGCCCATCATGGCCTTCGCCATCTCCTTCACGTACTTCGGAGTCACCTGCACAATGGGAAAATCGATTAGAATATATAGTGACAACAAGCAGGTGCATGCAAAAGGCGAAAAGAATACGTGTCATACCTGAGCAAGAAACTCCGGGGCTGCAGCTGTGGGACGTGGCACCACCACTACACCAGAAGCCCCCTGGGCAGTCGTCACGTCCACAGTCCAGGAGAGTCGGGGCAAGCTGACCCCACTAGGGCCTGCACCGTCACCCCGACCACCACCACCACCTTCGCGTCATCTTCCTCTCCCTCTCCTTCCTCTTCCACCTCTACCGCCTCCACCACCTGACGCTCGTAGCGTCGCCTCCTAGGCAGCAGCTTGCACCCCAAAACTCGGCATCAAGTACCGAGCCCGGTACTCGGAGTAGTCAGTGTCTGCCTGAAAAAGCTGCTCCAGCTCGAGGTCCGGTCGCACAAACCGCTCAACCTCCTCCCTAGTGTACAAGCTCGTCCGCTGCACAAGGGAAGGAAGTGGCCCGGGGACTCGAAAAACGTCCAGCCTCAATGACTGACGTGACACCCAGTCACCCAGGTACCATTGCCAGCCGTAAGGGGACTCTAAAAGCACCCTCCCCCTCGTCACCTCCCTGCTCCGAGCCATGTAAGGGAGCTCGAAGCGGTCCCATACATGCCAGCGAACCTGCAATCAAGGATATGAAACATCAACATGAAGTTCGAATAAAAATGAACTAGATAATCAAAAACTAGAAGCATGAAAGGTGTAGACGTACCTTATCAGGACGCAGCTCGTCCAGGAAGAGGCGGTAGGCGTTCAGATCGCCCTTCCCCTTTTTCACCCCCCGGAACTCCTTGGACCAATGCAGGACCCGGGGAAGTACTGTGTCACTGGGGCAGGAGGTCTCAGGAGGGTACATGTCGAGCACCTCGTACGTCCACAGTTGCAAAAATAAACATCAAGGATTAGCACATGATATGTAATAAGTGAATAGAATGGCAAAAAAGCACAAGAAAACTTGAAATATACCTCCCAGACTCTCCAGTAACCGCCGAGGCTCACTCCTGCCCTTCGAGAGAGAGACCCCATGAAGGCATAGCACGTCCCCAGTGCTGCACCTCCCCAGTCAAATCGGGCGATCTCCCCGACGTCCCTCAAGGCCGGTAGGAGCGAAAGGTGTACCCGGTTGCGCCTATTGGGAAACAGGGACGCACCGAGTAAGTACAACAGAAAGCACCTAGGCATCTGCTCCTCCTGCACCCTGTCCGTCAGAAGCTCCTCTGTCCAAAACCTCAAAAACTGGGCGTACTGGGCGTCCTCCCTCTCCGCCCTCAGTACGTACCCCAGCAGCTCTCGCTGGAACGCCGCACTCCTCCCCGTGGTGGCGTCGTAGGGGATATGGTCACCTCCGACCCTTAGACCGGTGATCGCCGCAAAGTCCAAAGGCGTCACCGTCAGCTCACCAAAAGAAAAGTGGAACGTATTCGTCGTGTCCCACCACCTCTCGGCAAGTGCTCTCACCACCTGGCGATTGTTGCTTGCCCTCGTCAACACCCCGACGAACTCCCCAAAGCCCACCTGCCTCACTATCTCCCTCACAGCCTCGGGGAGCCTCTCCCAAAACTTTGGCACGTTGGCCGCACCACCATAGCACGAGATGGGGATCGCCTGTTGCAACAAGTTGACAATATTCAGGCATGGTATTCAAGACAAATACGGTATGCAAAGGAAATGAAAGTACGATACATTGGAAATTGAAATACAAGTATTTAAAGTATACCTCATCTCGACGCAAGAAAAGGTGCTGTTGTGGGTCCCTCAAGACTAGGGCCTCGTCGTACGTAGGCCGCTCCGGCCTGTAGGCGTCTAGGAGAGAAGGTACCACCACGTGCTGAAAGGGCACGTAGGACTCCGCCGCGTAAGCTCCTCACCCTCTCAAGGCCTCCGTCGCCTCCTCCACGACGCTCCTCCGGGGGACTGCCTCACCCCTAGCCTCCTCCTCTACTCCTTGTGGCCCTCCAGTGGCCCCCGCCTCGAGCTCAGCCCGGAGCTCTGTCTCTCGAGACACAAGTAGAGCCTCCGCTAACCCAGGTACCCCCCGTAAGGTCTCCACCAGGTCCTCTAAAGACGCCATCTCCAGGTAGTCACCCAAACCTACGGGTCGTGACAACCCTGCACCCTCACCACTACCGACGAACATAGTCGGTGTCTCCCGCTCCTCCACTACCTCCTCCTCGACAATGGGGGCCTTCCCCAAGTCGGCTCGAGGCTCCCTCGCAGGAGAAGCCTCCGTCTCCACCTCCGCTCCAACCAACCCATCGTCGTCGTGAGCCTCCGTGGCCCCCTCCTCTAAACCAATCGCACCCTCCGTTTGGCCCGTAGCCTCGTCCTTGCCCCTAGGTTCCACTGCACTCGGACTCCCCGTGCCTTGGCCGTAACCGGCCACCACCTTGCTACTACTGCCAATGCCACCACCGCTGACCGCCTCGGCGGCCGAAGCCGCAGCCCCCTCGGTCGTGGCTGCCTGGGCCGAGACCTCCCTAGTCTCCGGCGCACCCTCGGCTGGTCTATCCCCCTCCGGAGAGACAGGGGGTGGTGTAACCTCAACTCTCGGTGGTCGATCACCACCGGGTGTATCAATATCGTCCATGTGTGTGTGTGTGTGAGAGAGAGAGAGAGAGAGAGAGCAGAAAGAGAGAGAGGCGAGGGAGAGGTGAGAGAGCAGAGAGAGAAAGGCGAGAGAGAGGCGAGAGACAGCAGAGAGAGAAAGAGAGCAGTCGAGAGAGAGAGATGCGTGAGAGAGAGAGACCAGAGAGAGACGAGAGAGATGAGGGAAATTTCGAAACGGTGGGGCGTATCGTATACGCCTCACCCGTATATACCCCTCTCAAACCGGTTCGTCTGGAATTAAATTGGACCGGGTTTGAAGTTAGGTGTGCCGCACGGCATACTGGTAAGAGCGCACGGCACAGTAACCTGACTGCATGAAACTTCTCGAGCTGTCACGACGCACGGCATTTCATATGCTACGCATGTCATACCGGGTTATTTCGACAGTTCGAATTCTGAAAGCAGTTCCTGGCAGTCAGGGCGGTGACATCGGTGTTCATTTGGGGTTTGATTCGTAGACAGAGAAAACAGATAACAGATAGTAGTGAGAGAAGGGGCTTTTCATTCCATAAAAAAAAAAAAAACGGGGCGACCCCCGGGATTCCCATTACATTGGTCAAAAAAAAAAAAGAGAAAGAAAAGAAAAAAAAGAAAAAAAAAGAGGAGTCCTACTGCCCTTCTTCTTCTTCTTCCAGATCCTCCACCTCAGTCGCTTGCCCCGTCCGAACGGTCGTCGGAACCGTTCGGATTCCCTTCGGAATCCTCTGCGGTGTCGCTGGACAAGCACTCCGGTGCGAACCATGGATTGTTCTTGTCGTCCTGTTGGTCGTACGCGAAGTCCTACAGGTTTGACACGGCACGGCGAAGGGTACGGATCGTGGAGATGAGCCTTGCGATTTGCCGGTTGAGTTGCTCAATCTCCCCCGGTAAAAACCCATCTCGGCCTCGAGGGAGGTCACCCGTGCAGCCAAGTCATTGATCGCCATGGTAGAAAATCTTGAAAAAATGACCTGTTGAGTAGGAATGTAGAGAGACTTGAGAGAATGGTGCATAGAATGAGGCACCACAATC
This sequence comes from Rhododendron griersonianum, assembly GCA_018127125.1. Classification (NCBI taxonomy): domain Eukaryota; kingdom Viridiplantae; phylum Streptophyta; class Magnoliopsida; order Ericales; family Ericaceae; genus Rhododendron; species Rhododendron griersonianum. The sequence continues at coordinate 2,412,264 of CM030798.1, read as the reverse complement.
CCTTAAAAAGCAGTTCCAGCCGACGAAAGGGCACGCCTATATTAATGGGCACTCTTAAACCAGCCAAATGTTCTCAGAAATCGAAGAGGTGCATGGAAATTTGAAATGCCGCGCGCCACACTGAATGCCCGCACGGCATTATGGCTCCAGAGGATTAAATTTGTTTTCTCAGAAATTGATCAACCCAGCCACCAAAATCATCTCGGAAATCAAATACTCCAGCCGTCTTGTAGTAGAAATCTTTTAGAACGTCGTGCATTGATTATGGGATTATCCGATTATTGTTCCCCGGGACACATGGAACTTCCCATCCCCCGAGGACTCGGCGTATTCGCATTTGTTCGCAGTATTCGTCCCCCGGGACTCGCCGAATTCGTGTTACTCGTCATGACCTCGTATCAAATCAAATTTTACCTCCCGAAGGCTTTTCTCGTCTTAAATCAAATTTCGCCTCCCGAAGGCTCATCTCAAATCAAATCTCGCCTCCCGGAGGCTCAAATCAAATTTAGTCTCCCGAAGACTCGTCTCGAATTTTCAAAGCCTCCCAAAGGCTCGTCTCGAATTTTTAGTCTCTCGAAGACTCGTCTCAAATTTTCAAAAGCCTCGTCTCGAATTTTCAAAGCCTCCCAAAGGCTCGTCTCGAATTTTTAGTCTCCTGAAGGCTCACTTTGAATTTTTCACATTGTTCGCTTTGCGACACCCTACTAGCACTCAATCTTCTCAAGTTTATTGCATGATTTTACTTTACTTGCACCGTCCCAATTGAACTACGTCGGTCTAATCCCTACAAACGGGGTACGTAGGCAGCTCCACAAGCGAGACCACCCTTCTCATTTACTTGCATTTTCGAGCACTTTGTCCCTGTTCAAAGACTTTAGAGCAACGGATCGGGATGCCTATTCTTTAAGCGTCACTCGTATCAAATCAATGATATCCGAGTTACGTTAAAGAGGGACTACTGTAGACACCCCAATCCGAACCTCGAAGGGTCTTTGTCCACCCCGATGATGAAATAAAGGAAACAGAGCCTTTGCGAGCTTGAATGAAGGATTCCTTCAGCCCCAAACAAATCCTCAGCCCAAAAGCCCAGAGAAAGCCCAAAAGCCCTGGACTGGACCTGGAATGCCGCACGGGACACTCCTACATCACACGGCATATCCAAAGCTACAACGCCGCACGGCATTTCATGAAAAGTACTGACTGGCTCAAAAAGCTGTCGGCCACGCCTATTTGAGCCACAGCTGCAAAATGGCTCAACCGAAAACACACTTCTGGCCCGCCCAGAAAATACCTCCAACATTTGAAATTCAAAATCCATGGCTCTTGCCTATAAATACACCCCTCCACTCAAGAGAAAAGGGCCCTTGATCACCATTATACCCTTTCTCTCTCTTCTTGCTTTTATACGTATACCCATTCCCCATTTCTAAGTCTTGAGAATGTTGCTCTCAAAAGACATTCTCTAGGCCTTTTGCTCCATTTTTCTCCTCACCATTAAAGTTAGACCCTTACTAACTTTGAGACCCCAACCACCCAATACACCCATCTACTACACACATCCATACTTCTCTTTTCTTTACCAACCTTGCCGACGTCCATCCACCATCATCAATCTTCATCCAAGCTCAAGATCAAAGGTAAAAACCAAGTTTCCTTGGGCTAGGCTCTGCCCTGGCCCTGAGGGGACCCTTCTATTGTCAGGCTTAACCCCTTTTGGTTAAGATCTGGCCTAAAAAATCATTTTTACAAAGCAAAACAAGCCTTCTGTGCTGGGTAAGCTATGCCACGCGGTGCTTTGAAGCGTCGCACGACATAGTAGACTCACACGTGCGACATTTCAGTTAACTGCTGTTTTCTTGTTCGAACTGTTTGGATCATGATTGTCTGTTGCTAGATCTGTTTTCGTACACCAATAGTAGTCTCGGAATGAGACCATGTCCACAAGCCATGTTTTATTACCATGAGTAAACTATCAAACTTTTCGAATGAACAAATGTATCAAAAGTGGATTTCCACTCGTGGCTTGGAGGGATGGTACAGTTCCGAGATGATCTGACGGCTGTAAGCTTTCTAATGTTTTGAGGAAGCATCGTGCGTCATATTGAGTATGCCGTGCGAGGCTTTGAAAAATGACAAAAGCCTGATAACAGGATCAGAATCACGCACGGCATATCAGAAAGCCGTGCGCCATATAGTGCTGTGCCGTGTAGCAGAGGATGGTGATCCAGATAGCTTGTTTAAATGCTTTCCTTATTTATATCATCGTCACATCATCCTTCATCATTTCTGTACAGTAAGCACCACTCGCACGACAATGTGATATACTCCATCTTGTTCCCCTTTCCCGTAAGTGTTTTCTAGGTTTTCCAAACGGTATCAAATCCCCCATTTAAAATGTTTAGTAGAGACCGGTTTTTACCGGGCAAGCGGGGTGCTTTTTCAACAAAACCTTCCCCGCTCGTAACGTGGCCCCCGGATCCAAAATCTCAATGTTTTCGCTAGATCAAAAGCCGTTCTTTTCAAAACAAACTCTCGATTTCTCGGATCATCCATCTCAAAAATCCGGGTGGCGACTTTTTGAACGCGCCGGGCGTGGGATCCCACAGTGTGTTAAAATACTTTTTGAACTGTGCAGATAATGTTATCTGTATGACTCATTGTTTGTAAGTTATGGGTTAGCGGGTATGGGATTATTCTGCTGAGCTTTTGTAGCTCATGGTGTTACCTTTGGTGACCCTGACATATTGTATCGGTGGCGACGCTGGTATAATGTGTTAGATTTTGTAGATGATCAAGGTGAGCTATACACTTTGGAGGCCTTTGGAGTAGAAGAGCTGGCTAGGATGGAGGAGCAGGCAGAGCTGTAGCTAGGTACCCTAGTTTTCTTCCCTTGTGTAATTAATGAACTCTTGTGAGAGTTATGATGTAATAATGAGCCAGACTCTATTTAGATTTTCAATAAAATTGTCCTTTTAACGTACCCGAAAATTGGGGGCGTTACATATGATGCTGTAGACACCTCCCAAACGGGGCATTGCCATACAGATTGATCATGTTTGTTTGCTCGATTGGTTGCTTGCTTCGTAAACCAAAATCATGGACATTCCCATGGCTAGGAACATCGCCACATGATAGCGGTTATCATCAAAACAGAGTCGCCACCCAGTTTATTAAAACTGGGAAAATAGATAGAGATTCTGGGTGCGGGAGCCAAAAGTACAGTAAGAGGAAGGTGTTAGGCACCCCTCTCTGCCTAGTCGTGAGACTGGCCCATAGTTATTCAACATAAGACGTATAGATGCTTTATTTAATTTTAACACATAGTCTGTTTAATTAATCATTTAAACAGTAAGTAAAGTGAGCCAGGACTGTAATTGAAGCATGCATCAGAAAGCAGGAAATAAACAAAGATGTCCCAGGATAATGGATCCCGCGGCCGGTGAATGGATGTCACGGCCGAGGGATCCTCCTGGTTTTATGTACCGGCCGAGGGATTGAAGCTCCGGTCGGTGTTCTTCCTCACACCAGACATAAAATTTAACAGATGATTAAATGCTACGATTAATCATAAATACGATAGATGAGACAAACCAGAGGCCGTTGGGCCTAACCACCTTGATCCCTCAGTTGCTTGATTGCTTTGGATTGGGTGTGATTGACTGATTGCTTGATTGAAAACCCTAGGGTTAGGGTTTGAACTTCGGGGTTTGATTGTCGGATTGACGGCTGCCTTCGGGAGGTTAGGGCTTTTGAAGAGGGGGATTGAGAGAGTATTTTGACAGAGTTTCGTGGCTTGAGAGGGTGTATTCTCTTATCAATTTCGTGTGTCTGTTTTCGGAGTCCAAAGGCCCTTTATATAGGCAATTGGTGACTCACTCCGGCCAATCAAATGGCACGATTGCAATTGCAATTGCAATGCAATTCGAACTCTTCGTCACAATCTCTGAGCGTAGCCCGAACGCATCGGGAAGGTAGTGTAGTTGGATCAAATGTTTGACAGAACATTCCAGAGTCTGGAAAAAGGACTATCTGGCGGCCGAGTAATGGATATCACGGCCGAGGAATGGATGTCTCGGCTGAAGGATAGATCTTGCGGCCGAGGGATTGATCTCTCAGGGAGATTTTCTAGCAACAGGTTGCTCGGGTGAGGAAATGATGTTAAGGCCATGAGATCGATGTTACGGCCGACAGATGGATTCTCCTAGGCTTCTGTATTTTCTGTCTGAAAGGCTGTATGGCTCTGAATTGGGTCCTCTAAGTGGCTCAAAGTTTTTACCGAAAGTCCTAAGGTTCGCAAGAAGGCAATCAGCAATCACTGTATCCAATTCATCATCGGGATGGTCCCAAGGTGGGACTTGAAATAATCGTTAGGCCAAATTGGGGTGTCTACAGATGCATGAACCATCTGGCTCAACTGCCTCTTAGCGCTTAGCCTTCATGAACCCTGATTTATGTTCATCATCACATTTCAAGTTCGAGACCATCTTAGTCAAGAAGTCAATATCATATTTCTGTTTGATAGCTTTCCACAGCTTATGAGCAGTCTCATAGTACTCAAACTCACATATCAAATCGTTGTGCATGCTACGTACCATAGTAAGTCATGCACACTGATCTTTCAAAGGCCTTAAGATCACGAAGATACTGTGGTGAGTCATTACGTTTGGCTCAACCATCTCATGGTCGAGGGTCTCCAAGACCTCTAGCTCATTAAGGAGAAATTGGAACTCATAGCGCCAGATATTATAGTTGTCGCTTTTCAATTTCTCAACCTGGGTCAAATCAGCTACAGCTACAACTTTCTTAGCTTCCATTCCAACTCTATCAAAGAAATGCGCATGGGATAATTAATAACAACACAACACAGAATTATTTTGCAGCAAGAATCTAAATTAGAAAATAATAATACCATACATGTCGCAAGATCAAAAACTCACAAAGCTTATAATCATCTTATGCGCCTCTAAGTATTTTATTATTACAATTTAGTTTAATTCGTGCGCAAAATTTCAGTTTTCGAAAAAAATATATGAAAATATTTTCTCTACCGAACAACCTCCCACTAGATATGGCATATCACAAGCATGAAACAAATTTATTATAGTGCATAACACAATTTATGCGTTAAAAAGTATTTTTCATGCTATCAAAATGAATAATTTAAACATTGAACAATGCCAAAAATTATCCAAACATGCCACATACAACATGTAAAATCGTCCAAAATATTAAACATGTTGTTTTCAATATTTTGTACATTTCCAGTTGCTCACATGCAATTATTGTCAATTTTTAGGATTTATTCTAATTCGCCAAGAATAAATAACAAGTAGAAAATGCCAAATAATATCAACATGTACTGGAAAAAATAAACAACCTACACCAATGAATAGGTAGTGAATCCAGGAGGTTGAATCCAAAATTTTATAAATTTTCAGATTTCTATTCTAATTTTCCCAAATTATCAACGGATAGAAAATACAGAATAAAAAACCAGCGTACACTGAAAAATTACACCAACCACTCCTATAAATTGGTTCTGATTCCAGGAGGTTAAATCTAAAAATTTATAATTTTCCAAAATTTTATTCTAATTTTCCTGAATAAACAACAAACAGAAAATACAGAATAAAAAACCATGCTCATTGGAATATTACACCTCATACACCAAACAATGGGCAACAGTAGCAGAATATGCCACAAAAAATTTGGTTCCCAATGGAGGAGGCACACATCCCCACTCTCTTATAAACTGAGTCAAAAATTTCATTTTTCTTGTATTTAAAATTCTGAAAAATAATTACATTTTAGAAAAATAAAATAAAAACGTAGAAATGTAGGAAATTCAATTTTGAGTTCAACAGTACTCTCATATTTTCTGTACAACGATGGTAAAGAGAGGAGTGAATCTCACTCTCTCTCGGTTGAGAGTGAGAGTGTGCAGAATCTGCATTTCATCTTCTCCGATTAAGATTAAAGTTCTCCAAAACATGTCCAAACTAGGGTTTGTCATAACTTTTGATTTGTAACTCCAAATCAAACTTATAATATACAGTTGAAAAGCTAGAAACAAGAGCTACGCAATGATACAAGTCCCGCATGTTAAATCAAAACACAGAAAAAACACTGTCCAGTCAAAGTTTCGGATAAACCAACTAGGGTTTGATTTTTCTCACAAACGGTTTATCCAATAAACACGAAACTTTCCAGATATGATCTATATGTTATGGATTATGTACTGTAAAAATTTGAAGCAATTCCGAGAACTTTTGAAAAATCATGTTTTTCGGACCCATATCCGGCATACACGAAAATCAATCAATATGTACGCCAAAAACATGATACAAGAGAGCACGAAAATATCCAACTAAGGCTCTGATACCAATGTTAGATAAAATAAAAAAATAGTGTGGAAGCGGGTGGTTCGGGTTACCTTGCGAACTTTAACCGAACCGAACCTTGGTGTGGATGGATTACAAACTCTCGATCACGTACCAAATCAGCGACAAATTCCTGCGATGGAGTGATACTACGAGGATCGAGTATCACCCTCTATTCCACGGTGCAAAAGCTCGGATTGCTCTTTAATGGCAGAGAGAGAGAACTATCGAAGAGAGAGAGTTTCGCAGAACTCTATCTTTATTGTATACCTCTGGTGTATATCATGTTCTATATTCTTGTGTATCATAATGTATATCTCTCTATGAATATCCTGCAGGAAATAAATAGAGAGAGCATCCTAGATGTTTTGTGTGTTTTGTTCATTAATTTCCTCAACCGTTAATTGAATTTGCGAGAGTATGCCTCGGCAACCTCCCCTTGTTGTCGAGGTGGTATGTAGCTGCAATATTTTCAGTGATGGTTCAACATTGGATCCTTATTCGACATTAATGGATATTTATCTTATTTCCTAGTCTGGCGGGATGTGCCAGGATATAGATCGTTTTTGTCATTTTCTACTCACTTCATTTTGCTTATCATACCTCGTTGTGCTATCTTTCCTTTCAGATGGATAGTGCAATGAGGTATGATATCAAATCACAATGCACGTTTGTTGCATTCGCTACTCTATCCTACTCTCCATGCGGGTTGTGCATGGGTTTGAACATTTTTTTTTCACTCTCTTTCTTTTTCTTTTCTTTTTTCCTCCTGGGGTATGCCCTTGTAGGCTGTACATTTGGTTAACCTTTTTTAATTTCAAGTTAATTTATCCAAAAAAAAAAACTCCGAATTTATGGCCTATTAATTTTGCTTCGTTGGCACTATGGTATCTTAGCAGATCTGTTAATGAATTATATAATTTGGACCGTACGTTGGTTTATTGATCTACCTTGCTCATGCTATAATTTGTATTTCACTCCCTTACTTAGCTTTGGCATCGTCTATTGGTTTGACATATGGCTCATACTTGGACAGGGTCGCAACTCATACACACACTTTTGTCATTTTATCATGACCTATGCTACATCAATTCTCTTCATACTCGTGTGATAGGATCATAGCATGTGACTATGCATAATTGTTTTGTGTGTTTTGTTCATTGACTTCCTTAACCGTTAATTGAATTTGCGAGTATGCCTCAGCATGTTGTCTTAAATGATATTTTGATTATCTGTGCTTGGTTTTTGTGCAAAATCGATTAGTAACTCTGAATTTATGGCCTATTAATTTTGCTTCGTTGGCACTATGGTATCTTAGCAGATTGGTTAATGAATTACAATTTGGACCGTTGGTTTATTGCTCTACCTTGCTCATGCTATAATTTGTATTTCACTCCCTTACTTAGCTTTGGCATCGTCTATTGGTTTGACATATGGCTAATACATGGACAGGGAATATAGGGTTGCTCTCATTCTTACAGCTTCTTAATTATTGATGTAGCGGGCCGAACATACGAGTTCGCAGAGGTGCGGACCGAACCCAGTCCGTACCGAACATGAATCTTGTGCATAGCCCCTGGTGCTATTCCTCGGCGCCATCTCGCTCAGCACAGACTCGGCAGAAGACAAGTCCATGCTCGGTCTCTGCCCTCGGCAAGGTCCTTGGCGACGTTACCTCCCCCATCGGCCGCATGGCCAGGTTCGGCATAATCCGTGTTCGGCCACCCGTGGAGCGCAGCTGGCTGCCGACGACGGCTGGCTGTTGAGCCACGCGTCCTCCCACGTGCAGAGGCGGTTATAACAGAAGATGATCATGGGCGCACATGGGTGCGCCAGCTCAGCCCTGAAAACGGTTACCAGATCTATTCCTTGATGTCACTATGACGTCACTTGGCTCGAGGAATGCACGCGATCGTACTTGGAGAGCAAGCCAGGAGGCCCTATAAATATCCAGTGATGGTAACCCTAAAGAGGTACATGCTACTCTACACTCACACATATACACACTCCAGTCTTCTGCTACCTCTCTCTGCACAATACTTATCCTCTCGCCGGAGGGCCTTGCCGGGACAACCCTCGGCCAGGTCTTAGTCGTGTGCTCCCTGTGCAGGTTAGGGGAAGAAGGCTCAAACAACCATCGAACCACCAGCGGAGGGACGAGGATCAAGGATCACGGGCCACACAATTGGTGAACCCGGCGTGAATCGCTTCTGATTCAAACGGCTCTCACATCCTCCAAACCCCCCCTCACTCCTCCGTGAAACAACTACCAAACCACTTACCATGGGCGGAGACCTGGCGGACGCAGCCGTTTCGGGGGCCAAAGACGCCAGTGGAAATGTCATCTCCACAACACCCCCCGAAAGGCACATGTCCATCTCCCTCGCTCCTGGATCCGGACTCTCACCAGTCTCAGACGACGTGACGGCGGCCTATATCCGCCTACTGCAGCGTCGCAACGACGAACTGGCCGCATTAAGGGCGGAGGTGGCCCAAATGAAGCAACGCATGCAGCAAGACGCTACCCCTGCCACATCAAGATCTGGCGGAGGCGAGGGAAGAGGAAGGCAAACTCCACCTCCTCCACCACCACCACCACCACCACCACCACCACCACAAGGGCGTCAGAATGAGGGAGGCCAACACGGATCCGTGAAAGACGGCCTAGGTTTCACCCCGGCACCAGACGACGCCAGAGAAATCATCCTCTACAAGCAACCTACCGCATCTGGAACTCACCGTTCCAGAAGCCATCACGAGCGAACCAGGATGCGGGATACCGAGTCATTTACAAGTACGTACTCGACTGGTTGTGCGGAGTTCTCTCGCACAACGGTCTCGCACCATAGCCGAGATTCCGCACGGACCAGACCCCACATCTCTGAGCGCCTAGGGAACATTCCGCTTGAAAATCTAGATGACGAGCACCATGCACGGCGCAACGGGAAGGGCGTACGCACCAAGGGCGCGAACGAAGACAACAAAACCCGTCGTAACAAGGATAAAACCGTCGACGGCCCGCACAGAACAACGACGGACCTGCGAGACAAGCTTCGGCACAGGGACGCCAAGAAGGCGTCCGCAAAAAAGAACAAGGAAAGGGATTCCAGGAGATCAAAAACGGATGAGCACGACAAACCGCCGCGCCCAGGGTTTGAAAGGCAACTGAAGGATCTCGGCGTCTCCCCCTTCACCTCCCACATCATCAACACGCCGCCGGAACCCACTTTTCAACTACCCAAATTCATGAAGTTCGACCCGGCGACCTGCGAGGCTTACACTCACCTAATCCACTTCCGGCAGACCATTGAGCTCTGCACACTAAAGGATGAAGTAAAATGCAAGGCGTTCCCGTCCAGCCTCGGCTCCCTAGGACTCCAGTGGTTCAACAAGTTGCCCGCTGGATCCATACGGAACCTGGCCGACCTTGAACGCACCTTCAACACACGCTTCATCATGAGCAACAAAACGGCTAAAGAGCCTGAGTCCCTATCTCAGATGAGAAAACTCCCGTCCAAAACTCTCAGACAATATGCCGAGCATTACTGGCAGCTATTCAACGAAATTCCAAGAATCGATGAATATTGGGCTGCGCGCACTTTCAAAAACTCACCATCCACCCACCTCACGGCATGGGTGAATTGATGCGCGTCGTGGAAAGATTTTGTGCTCTCGAGGAACTCTATGCGGACAGGGCGGCCCAGGGAATCCCAAGCTCAACCAACCCATTCTCCTCGACCGTACACTAGCTGCCGGCACAAGCGGTGACCCAACAATCGCAGCCCAAGAAGCAAGTGCACAACATCAAAGAAGGGAAGAAGCGTCAGCCGAAGGAACATGACTACGTGGCCGAGACCACACACTTCAAGGAACCAATTTGGTCTTTTTTGAAAGAAATCATGAGACAACCATGGTTCGAGTGGCCGATGGGCAAGCTTGGAATCGACACCGGCCAACCGGATCAAAATCCAAGGAAAAAATGCTCCTACCACAACGAGCTCGGCCACTACACGACTGCCTGCGCACCATACAAAACCCTCCTCGAGAAGCTTGCAGCTCAAGGTGATCACCTCGATCAATACATTGATCGATCAAAGACGCCCGCCCGACAGACAAATCCCAACCCCAACGAACAACGCCCGCTGATCCACGTCATCCACGGTCCAGTAACGAAGGCATCCGAGACTGCCCTCAAAGCCGACATCGATCACGCCTCAACTTCCAAAGAGATACTCTCAGTCGGCTGTGGATCCAAGCGTCAACGACCACAAGAAGTGCCCAAGTGGACGATAAGCTTCACCGAACGTGGCCTTGAACATGTTCAAACTCCGCATTCGGACGCCCTCGTCGTCACCGTCCAAATCGGCGTTCACGACGTCAAGCACGTCCTCATTGATCAAGGAAGTTCAGCCGAGGTTATGTACTACGACCTCTTCAAAAAGATGGAACTACCAGAGTCGGCTCTACAACCAACCGAAGTACCCCTCATTGGCTTCAACGGAGCACCTGTCTGGCCGGTTGGCCGAATCTTCCTCCCGGTCGTCGTAGGCTCAAAAACCCTGACTGTTGAATTCATTGTCGTCAACGTGCCGAGCCCATACAACGCCATCCTGGGCCGAACTTGGCTCCACGGAATGCAAGCCATTGCTTCCACGTACCACCAGGTCGTCCGCTTCATCGGCGCCACAGGAAGACAGGAAGATTTGCGAGGTGACCAAATCGCCTCCAAAAAATGCTACGTCTCCGCCGTACACAATTCCTCCAAAGCGAAACAAGTGCAATGGGTTGAAGTCCCAGACATGGCCGTAATCGAAGACGTTGGCCAAAAGGCCGAGGACAAAGCAGAGGAAGACCTGGTGAAAATGCCCATCAACGAGGACGGATCACGCTTTTTCTTACTCGGCTCCTCACTAACCGACGCCGAGCGAGAAGAGATGTTCCAGTCCTCAAAGACAATCTGGAAGTCTTTGCTTGGACTCCAGAGGAGATGCCGGGGGTGGATCCCAACTTCATTTGCCACTCCCTCAACATAAAAAAGGACTCCAAACCGGTGGTACAAAGAGCTCGACGTTCGGCACCAGAGCACGCCGACGCCGTCATCGAAGAGGTCAACCGACTTCTCGACACCAACGCAATACAAGAAGTGCAGTACCCAACTTGGCTCTCAAACACTGTGGTTGTAAAGAAAAAGAATGGGAAATGGAGAGTTTGCGTCGACTACACCAACCTCAATGACGCCTGTCCAAAGGACTGGTTCCCACTGTCGAAGATTGACCAGCTAGTCGACGCAACAGCAGGCCATGCTCGATTGAGTTTCTTGGATGCCTACCATGACTATCACCAGATAGCCATGGACCCAGACGACATGGAGAAAACAGCCTTTATCACACCACATGGCATTTTTTGCTACAGAGTCATGCCATTTGGCCTCAAAAACTCAGGTGCTACCTTCAACAGAGCAATCTTCAAAATGCTCTATGCGCAGATCGGCCACATCCTAGAAGCTTACATTGACGACCTTGTCGTCAAGAGTCAAAAGGAGCACAATCATCTCTCGGAACTAGCCGAAGTCTTCGAGATCCTTAAACTCCACAAACTCCGTCTGAATCCGGAGAAATGTGCGTTCGGCGTCAGTGCGGGAAAATTCATCGGCCACTTGGTCACAAGACGCGGCATCGAGGCCGACCCTAATCAAATCAAGGCGGTGGCAGACCTACGGCCACCACGAACAATCAGAGAAGTGAAAAAACTCACAGGGATGGCGGCAGCCCTCAACCGCTTCATCAGCAAGTCATCTGACAAATGCCACACCTTTTTTCAAGCCCCTTAAAGGAAAAAGCCGGCGAAGCTTCGAATGGACGCCAGACTGTGACAAAGCATTGGC